>OZ022565.1:17311984-18571151 GCA_963991005.1 Barypeithes pellucidus | reverse complement strand
ATACATCACTTCCAGTAAATGATATGAAAAATCGGAGACACCTCATTTTTATTGTGAAGGGGAATTAAAGCCCCCCCCCCCCCCCCCCCCTCCTACCCATTTAAGTAACATTTTTTTTTTTTTTTTCAAACACAAGCACTATAGGAAAAATCCTTTAGGGCACTCTGGGAGTGGTGCATGTGCGCAAAAAGCGATTCACGTTGGTTTTGAATCTTTGGAGGTTATATTCGTTGGGAAAAACGACCTCGGGAAGGTCGTTCCACAAGGATGAAGTCCTCCAGATGAAAGAATTCTTAAATAGTGAAGTTCGAGGAGTACTAAGCTTAACCACATATGGATGGGCGGCGGTGGTTCGTCGTGTATTTCTGCTATTCGTCGCTCTGGGCGGAATTAAGAGGGCAAGGTCAGCCGAGCACCTTCCATGAAAATATCTGTAAAAGAGAGTCAAATCCCCAACCTGTCTGCGATGTTCTAGGCTGTCGAGGTTCTTCGTCAGCTCGTGGTCTCCGATCAGACGAATAGCCCTCCTTTCGATGGAATCCAGTAGCCGAAGAGTATGTTTGGGTGCAGAGCTCCAGACATGAGAGCAGTATTCTAGTGATGGTCGAATCTGGGCTTTGTATAGTGTCAAAAGTTGTTGAGGTGTGTACAACTTTCTGGTTCGGAAGAGTACGCCAAGCTTCTGAGAAGCTACCTTGGCGATTGCCACAACGTGGTTATGCCAAGACATATTTCCTCCCAGATTGACACCCAGCAAATTAATAGATGAAGCCAGTGGGATTGCGTGTCCGGCCATGACTATTTCCGGTTCTGTAATGTTAACCTTTTTAGAGAAAACTGCTGCCTGGGTTTTTTTAGCGTTAAATTCGACTTGGTTACTGTCACCCCAAGCCAAAATTTCTTCCAGGTCTTTGTTGAGGCGTGATACTTCATGCTGTCTGCGAAGATGTGCGTCGGCAGCCGATGTTTGCGCATTCAAAGAGAAAGATGAGATAAGTGTGCTATCGTCAGCAAAACTAAATATCGGATTTTTAGTTTTCACTAGAAGGTCGTTAATGTAGAGTAAGAAGAGAGTGGGAGACAATATGGACCCTTGAGGAACACCGGCATTGATGGTGAAGGTGTCTGAGAGAAATCCGTCAATCGCCACTTGCAGAGAGCGGCCCTTAAGAAAGCTAGACAACCATGCACAGAATCGATTGGGCATACCATAGGATCGCAGTTTACTTAGAAGCCCCTCATGCCAAACACGATCAAAAGCTTTAGAAATATCCAGCGCAACAACCCGAGACTCCCCATGATGTTCGATTGCGTTGTTCCAAATATGGGTGACATAGGCTAGAAGATCTCCAGTTGATCTGGACTTCCGAAAACCATATTGATGATCGCTGATGATGTTGAAGCCTTCTAGGTACTTTAGAAGATGTTGGTTAATAGCTTTCTCCATTACCTTTGATATAACTGAAAGCAATGCGACTGGTCGATAGTTGTTAGGCAGGGTTCTCTTACCTTTCTTTGGAATAGGCTGGACTCGCGCCGTCTTCCAGCAAGATGGAAATATTCCTTTTTTGTAGGATAAGTTGAAAAGTCTACAAAATACTGGTGTTAGTTCATCGGCGCATGTCTTGAGAACTATAATAGGAATTTCGTCTGGACCAGTAGCTTTTTTGACGTCGAGTCCTTTCAGGATTCGTTTGACGGGACGCTGACGGAACACGATTTCGGTCATTTCGGATTCAACTGCAGGAATGTCGGGTGGTGTTCTTCCCTGGAAATCTACAGTAGAATGTGAAGAAAATAGTTCAGCAAGTAAGTTTGCTTTGTCTCCGGCTGTGGATGCTATTGTACCATCGGGACGTGTTAGAGGTGGAATAGTTGATTTGGTAAAATTTTGGCTGACGGCCTTAGCCACTGACCAAAAGGACCTTGATCCGTTTGGACAGTCAAGAAGTTTGTTTTTGATCCTTACGTTATGGGCTTCTTTGCTTTGATCTATTGTTAGCTTACATTGGTTTCGAGCTGTAATAAAGATGGTACGATTCTCAGTGGTAGGGTTTTTACGCCACTGTCGGTAAGCCAGATTTTTTGATTTGACAGCACGCTCACAATCCTTGCTAAACCAGGGCTTGCCGTTGGAAGGGCGTTTTTGGGAGGAGGGGATAAATGCTTCCATGCTCGTTAGAATTACGTCGGAGACCTCCCCAGCACAGACGGATGGATCATCAGAAGAGAAGCATACGCTCATCCAAGGAAAAGTCCGAAAATGGTCTTTCAGGTCTTCCCACTTGGCCGATCTGTAATGCCATATCTTGCGAGGTTTAGGAGGTTGTTCAGAATTAATTGGTAGTTCGCTTAGAGTTGAAATAAGTTTGTGATCGGAAGATCCTAACGGAGGCTGCACGGTGACTGTATATAGATCGGGATTTGACGTTAAGAAAAGATCCAAAAGACTAGCAAAATCTCCAGCTCGGTCTGGAATCCGCGTTGGTTCTTCTACGAGTTGAGTTAGACCAGAACTGATCGCAAAGGATTCGGCCTCGCGGCCTTGTTCGTCGTCTGTATTTGAATATTTAAGCCAGTTGACATTGTGGACGTTAAAGTCACCAAAGATAGCAATCTCGGCATTTGGATGGTTGGTTTGCAAGAAGTCGATTGTATTGGCTAGTGATGAGAAAAGGTCTCTGTAATGGGTATCACTTGGAGGACGGTAAAGGCAGCAGATAAACTTGGTGATTTTCGGTGTTGATATTTTAAACCACATTACATCAAAGTCTTTCGGTTCCAGTGTAGGTTCTCGTTGGCAGCAGAGATAATCTCGAATAAAAAGACATACGCCGAAGTTGCGTCGGAATCGGAAATGAAAATCGTATCCAGGGTATAAATAGCTGACGGTGTTTGTTGACGATCTGACCTTTGTCTCGGTCAGTGCGAGTACGTGAGGCTTGGAAGATTGTAAGTGCTGGTGGACTGAATTGATGTTCGCGTTAAGCCCCCTAATATTGCAGAAATCAATTTTGAAGTTGCTAGTTCCGGGTTGGTTAGCAACTGCAGGTGCCACACCATTTCTTCGTTGAGTGTTGTTAGATCCCAGTAAATTGTCGGAAATGGTTGTTTTTTGATGAACTTCGCTTGATGGGGCCCCAAGTCCAGCCCCCGCCCGGAGATCCGAATGGGGGGCGAGTTTACCTCCGGAGTATTTTGGGCCTGGAGCTTCCATCATGCTATTTTTGGGGGGGTCCCACCCTGGTAACCGGAAACATCGGCACAGCGACGAAACGTCAACTCAATGAGCAAAAGTTAACTCAAGGAGCAAACTTCACGCCACCTAAACCGATGCAATGGTATCTCACCGGGCGATGCCGGGTGGGCCAACATCTTCCATTTGATACATTTACCCCTCCCAGAGGATTAAACCACGGAGACTGAAAATATTGTTTAAAAACGTCTCGTTTAATAATAAAATTGATGTTGTTTTTATGATCAAACACAAGCACTATAGGCAAGATCCTTTAGGGCACTCTGGGAGTGGTGCGTGTGCGAATAATGCCATTCACGTTGGTTTTGAATCGTTGGAGGTTATATTCGTTGGGAAGAACGACCTCGGGAAGGTCGTTTCATACGGATGAAGTCCTCCAGATGATAGAACTCTTACATAATGAAGTTCGCACTAAGCTTAACCACATATGGATGGGCGGCAGTGGTTCGTCGTGTATTTCTGCTATTCGCCGCTCTGAGCGGAATTAAGAGGGCAAGGTCAGCCGAGCACTTTCCATGAAAATATCTGTAAAAGAGAGCCAAATCCCCAACCTGTCTTCGATGTTCCAGGCTGGCGAGGCTCTTCGTCAGCTCGTGGTCTCCGATCAGACGAATGGCCCTCCTTTCGATGGAATCCAGTAGACCAAGAGTATGTTTGGGTGCAGAGCTCCAGATATGAGAGCCGTACTCTAGTGATGGTCGAATCTGGGCTTTGTATAGTGTCAAAAGTTGTTGAGGGGTGTACAACATTTTGGTTCGGAAGAGTACACCAAGCTTCTGAGAAGCTATCCTGGCGATTGCCACAACGTGGTTATGCCAAGACTATTTCCTCCCAGATGAAGCCAGTGTCCGATTTTTAAGATTATTTACTGGAAGCGAGTTAGTACGGGTGGGGTAGTTTACAAATTTCAACGCACCCTGTATAAACAAAGTTACAACATCCCGCATTACGACATACAAGAACAATTAAAGATTGCCAGCTTAGTTGTTGGTTTCCCAAGTGGTCATAGCCCTTGGTGAACTTAATCGTTTTGCGTATAATTTCTAGGCACGGGAAGAATATAGAATATTGAAACATAGGAAGCAAGTCGAATGGGCAGCTAGAGTGATCCAAAGGCATTATATTCAATGGAAAGTAAGTATTAATGCTCATCAATACATTTATACAATAAAATAAATCTTTAAAAATGTTTTATATTGCTTAAGATGCATACAAGGTCTTTTTGTCGCTCTATTTATTAAGAACCTGTAACTAATATCCATTTTTTTTTCCAGAGACGACAATATCTTTTAGACCTAATAAGAAATCTGCCAACTGACAGTGATTCGCCGCTGTGTCGAGAATGGACCACTTGTATGCCCCGACTGACTGACGCTAGTGGTTTACTGAAAAAAATTCATCATAGATGGCGCTGCCACAAATATAGGTATGCTTTGAGCTGTGCCTGTCCCGCACCTGACTACTAGTTGTTTTTTTATGAAATTGTATCAAAAAAATGTTTTTGGGAATCCCAAGTAGTCGCCCATTAAAATATACAGGGTGGTCAGATGTTAAAATATCCCTATATTATACCCTATATTATAGAGAATTCAGAAAATGTTTTTTTACAATCACTGATTATAAATGATAGTCTTCTGATGACGGTGACGCGTCGCTATGGTTTCGTGATAAGCGACGTGTCAGTTCATGTGTCATTGTGAGCTGGAGTTTTTTTAAATACTTTATCTACTTGTGGTTAAAGTACGATTTTATTATCGATTAACCCGTGATTAAAATACATTTTTATCAATAGGTGTTGTTTTAGGTTAAAATTTGATCAGACGGCGAGAAATCGAATGCGTGAGAAAGTAACGGCCAGTTTTATATTTAAAGATAGAAAGTGTTCATATCCAAGAAGGTATGTATATATACAGGTCGACAAGTTTATCTGTAGCTACGAAAGGAATGCGGTTAACAATGTTGTCACATATATTAAATTTTAATTTAATAATCTTTTACCGAGAAAACCCTAAAATTACATTTACGCATTTAAAATAAATTGTAAAAGGTATATAAGGAACCAATAGCGCATGCGTCTCACGAGACACCCGATGGGCCATCGGCCTTGTTCGGCTATGTCCAACAATTGATGGATGTACCCACCCAGTTGCGTAGTGATAGAAAGCACAATAGTTATTTGTGTTTTATAAATAAGTGTTCATTGTGTCGTCTTTTAGGGTGATATTTTAAAATTTTGCACTGTGATAATGATTATTGTTTTCCTGGGTTTTTTTGAGATCGAATTCTTAAGTAAATTGCACTTTTGCATTGCCATTTTTTCCGCTCTATCTAACAGAGTCAATTGTTTTGTAATCCAACGACTCGTCTTCGAACGGCCATTATCAACTTTATTTTTTTAAATACGGTCCTGTTTTTCTGATATTGGAATTTGAGAGCTTTTTTCCTTCCGAATGCAACGATGTATGACACATTGTGGTTTAATGACGTTTTGAGGGTTTTTTGAACAACATCAGGAAATTTTGGGATACGGTCCTGTATTTCTCCTAATTTTATAAAAAATATCCCATAAGTAAGCTCTAAATTTTTACTTATGTTGGACTAGTTCAATAAATATCAAATAATTTAATAATAAATGCGCAACTTTACCTCCATTTAACCGACTTCGTATCTCTTACGGTTTCCGAGATCCCTGTGCTGGCCTTCCTTATCTTGGACACGTTGTACTCCTGGTAAAAACCTTCACAGTCAGATCCGTGAGGTGATTGCAAATATTTATAGGGTAGGTGAACAGGAATCACAAATCGATATATTTAAATTTCCATTGAGCGAAAGCTAGAAAGGAATTAATAGTACGACCAAAACTGAAATATCATTATTAATCAATTAATCATGTAGCTGTTTTTTTCCATGGTGAAAAATTTACATCTTGTAAAAAGTAATTTTTTAAACCTTGATAAAAAATAGTTAGCTACCTTCAAACATAAAATGCAATTACTGAAGAATTTCCCATTTTTATTACATTATTTAAAATAATAATAGCACGCCCATGACTAGACCATGTTTTAAACGATATCGCTTCCCCTTACCGACACGTCGTAGACACAGATCCACTTGTCGACCGGTAATTGCGTAAACAAAATCGGAAAAAGGAGACAAAAGCCCAAATAATCCATGCCAAATTCTTTCCGCTTTACATGTGTTTACTTTTCAAATGTATTCCTTGTTGTATTGGAGAAAATTCTACCGCTAGATGGCGACTGGAGGATATAACTGGCACAGATTATTGCCGATAGTAGAGACGTTAGAATATTCTCGAATTATTTAAAATTGTATTTTTTAGTGTTTCTCATCCATTTTTGGGCGACTACGTAAGATTAAGGCAGAACGTTCAGTGGAAGAAGATGAGTTTAGAGAATAACGACCAATATGTAGTTTTTGCTGATATTATTAATAAAATTGCTAGGTCTAGTGGAAAGGTAAGTATTTTTTTAAACGGGTCGTCTACCCAGAAATTTGAAAATTACGGTTTTTTTTTACATAAATTTGATCTCTAGGGTTTCAAGAACATTAGTGAGGATTTTTTTTCTTCCATAATTAACGGAGATACAGATGAAAAGGCAAGCGCTGCCGTGGTCCCGAGGGAGCGATCGCTCTCGGGTACCTACCGCGCGGCGGGCTGCTTCTTCTCCGCCCACTTCTATTGTCCGATTGACCTGACCGACTGACGGAGGTTCCTGTATTGTCAACGGTTAGTTTCTTCTCGGCAGTCGACTATTCTCCATCTTTCCCTCCACGTGCTCCAATTTATTTATATAAAAAATGATCCGATCCTCGGATTTTCAATCTCGTATTTCTCGAAACAATGTTTTTCCGGGAAACTCCGGCGATATCTCAGAAAGTTCCCAACGGATTCGGCTGAAATTTGGCACAGGCCTTTTGTGCATGCATCGCTATAACCGGTACCTCAATGACTATCGTAAAAAAAAATGTTTGCTTCCAAGCAAAAAACCTTTCAAAAAAAGGAAGAAATCCATTTTTTTTCCAAATTACGCCAAAGTCTGATTTGTTGTTCTTTTCTTTTGATTCTGGTAGGGTACAGATAGTGATTTTTTTTGTTGCTTCCTTTCAGACACCTGAGTCGCCTACAATCACCGGAGTTCTGCAGCGTTGCCGATTTTTCGTATCCACCGGCTCGGGACCACAACTTCCGCAATTATCAAAATAAAATAAAAACTCACTCACACACTCCTACTTATGATATATGAATAAAGACGTATACCAAACGGCAATAATTCTGTATCTCGCTTTCTCTCCACACAACGAACTGTAGAATATAGCGCTTGAAACGCGACCTATTGGGTAGACGACCCCCTTAATGATCTACAGCTACACTCAAATTTCCCATATTTATTTTTCAATTTTTTCCTTATAGCTTATCAGAGCTGGGCAGTATTTGTACTCACAAATATTTTTTTTTATTTAAATACTTTTTTGTATTTAAATACTGAGTATTTAAATACTTTTTTATAATAGGTATTTGTATTTATTTCACAAATACTTTGCAAAAGTATTTAGTATTTAAATACTTTTTTTATTTTCCTTTCAGTATTTAAATACTTTTTGGAGTATTTAAATACTTTTTTAGTATTTAAATACTTTTTTGAGTATTTAAATATTTTTTTAGTATTTAAATACTTTTTGGAGTATTTAAATACTTTTTACTATTCAAGTACTGTTTTCTATTTAAATATCGTTCATGTGGAAAATTTTTGCACTTGTCAGGAAGCGAAAGATCGTTTCCGTACGATGCCGACACAAGTAGAAGGAACGAAATGGTAGCTTTGATGGTCAGAAATCAAATGATTCTGGACCGAAAATCATAGCTGTTCATCCTGATCAATGGCGAAGGAATCTCGAAAATAGGTCATGCAGGCGGGTATAAAAGGAGGGGGGCCCTTGGTTGTAATTACCCCCCATATACGATGAAACAGAAAAAAAAAACTGGAGAAATCAGGCAAAAGTAATTTAAAAAAATACGATAATCTTAGCACATGTTACGTAATATACGAAGTTATTAATGTATTTTGTATTTATTAAAGTGTGTTTTTTAAAAATATAATTCAGCTTCAAGTTTGCAGCTTAATTTTATCATATCACAAAAGAATGTACTTAATGTACAAAAGACTAACTACATTGGATTTTCTCTCACGGAAGCAAATCGTCCCCACTTTGCCCCACTTTGAAAGCATTCACAATATATGCAAGACTCGCAAACAGACATAGAAATGCTGAGAAAATATCCCATTATCAACAAATTATTTTTGAAATATAACACTACTCTTCCCTCATCTGCCCCAGTTGAAAGAATGTTTTCATTTACAACATTCATTAATACGCCACGACGACATGCTTTATCAGACGATAATTTCGAAAATCTTGTTCTTATGAAAGCTAACGCATCGAACATTTAAAACATTACATTATAAATTATTATTCTTGCATTACAAATTTTGAGTGTTTAGGTAGAAAGTCTTTTGTTATGTTATCAGTTGAAGAATACAGGGATAAAATAAGGATTGTCAGAAAATCAGAGTTTTAAGATAAAATGCATTTTTTAGTATGGACATCCCTACTTTTATTTCAGTACAGAAAAACTTTGACTCTAATTTCTACAGACGTTCCTAGTTTTATTCGGCTAATATTTTGACCATGGAAAGTAACAACATGTGCCAACAGGTTGCGCTAGTAATCTCGATTTCGATAAATATGGACAATTCCTGTTTTATCGAATGGAAGAGAGAAGGGAAAACCACATGAATATTCCAAAACATTTTTTTTATTACATACATTATGTCTATGTACCATTAAAATATGTACATAGAAATTTTGGAAAATATACAAAAACCACTAAAAAGTCCGAGTTAAGGAGAGGTTCGAGTTATAGAGGTTCGACTGTAATTGTTTAAAAAGTATTTAAATTTTGTGTTTCATTCTTGAAAGTATTTATAAATATTTAAAAAAAAGTAATTAAATACTCAGAAAGTATTTATAAATACTTAAAAGTAATTAAATACTTAGAAAGTATTTAAATACTTAGAAAGTATTTAAATATAGTATTTAAACCTAAAAAGTATTTAAATACTTTTTGTAATTAAGATTTAAATACTCCATTACTTCAAAAAGTATTTAATATTTAAATACTTTTGAATTTAATTAAGTATTTAGTATTTAGTATTAAAAATACTTTTAAAAAGTATTTGCCCAGCTCTGTAGCTTATCATGACTATGTTCTTTATCAGTTTTTTCGGGTTTCTTCGTTATATATTATCCTAACTAAGTTATTTTTCAGTTTGTTCCTATTCTGTTGGTGATATCGACCCGATCGATGCTGATTCTGGACCAAAGAACTTTGCAAATTAAGTATCGAGTACCTGCAACAGAGATATACCGAATGTCCTTATCTCCTTTTCTAGACGACGTGGCCGTAGTCCATGTTAAAGCGGTAAGTAGGACCAGTTTTGTAAAAGCTCTTGATTTGCGAATTATTAACACATATATTGCCAATACGAACGTACTACAAAAAGTGTCCCCGCTATGGGAGATTGCGCGGGCCTATTGAGTTTCCGCAGTAGAGTGGAAATTTTATCGATCGCATCAGAGCCGGCCCGACATTATTTGTTTGTTGTTATTCGTCGCCATCTTTGGTTATGGATGCTTTTTCAAATTACAGAATAAAAAATGGTTCATCCACATTGTTGTCGGTATATTAGTGCTTATAAACTTTCATTACCTAACAACAATTTTTGTAAAGGAGTTTTTAATTTATGGTGATTCGATTCGCTGTTTGGTAGGTTAGTGACTTGTTTTGTTCCGGTTTGTTTAAGATGAAAGGTCACAAGTGCATGGTGCTTTTTTGCAAAAGTCATGGATCAATACCAGGTATAAAGTATTTCAGGTATATACATACATATGAAAATACTTTGCTTATCATATTATCCGATCTTCAGAACAGAATTTCACTAAAAAGGTTGTAAAAAAAGAAGAGAGTGTCACTCGTATACAATATAATATATATGTGGTCACTACCTAACCTTAAAATTAATGTATTTTTTATTTGGTGCATTAGTAGCTGATAATAATTCCCAATATAGTCATTCATTCTTAATTTTTGGTTCAGAAAAAAGTGAGATTAAGAAACATACGTCGGATGAAAGTTAAAGTAAAGCTCATCGTGTCGATTGTTACAAATATTCGGACGTAATTTGGCGCCAAAAGTTTACACCAATCAGGGCACATGGGTATCGTCAGATTCGATACCCATAGCGGGGACATAATTGCAGATGGTATTAGCAATATACTCAATATACTGTTTATACATATATGTGATTATTAATTATTATCCAGCTGAAATTCCAATTAAAATAGGGTTTCTACCTTGTTAGCTTCTTCTGATGGATTAAAGCTACTTTACTATCAATTTAAACCCCTTATATTGTTAGTTTACTTATTACACAACAATTATTAATTAGATATGTATCGCAAGGCACTACAGCTCGTTAACACCGCTTTTTATCTACTCGCTAGTCGTCCGTAGTAAATGCAGAGACCTCTAGCGTCACTTCTGATACTCCCGGGTGCCTATTTCAGAGCGATCTGAGCAAGAAGAAGGGCGATTTTGTTTTTCAAACCGGTCACGTGATCGAGATCGTCACGAAGCTGTTCCTGGTCGTCCAGAACGCCAGCGGGAAACCACCCGAAGTAAATATCACTACCGAGTAAGTTACATTTATTATTATATTGATTTGTTTCGATTTCTGTGTCCGGCCAATCGGAAACATACGCTGAGGATATCGCTTGTGTCCACTGTTGCCAGGTGAGGAAAATAGAAAATCACCAGAAATGGTGACGAAAAATCACACGAAATCACCAGATGTAAAATATAATATACAGGGTGTTATGGAAATGGCTTATTATATTTAAACCTGCAAATCCTGAGATGAAAATAAATTGAAGACAAATAACCATAAATGCTTTGAATTATTAAGCGAAATATACACTTTATTGAAATCTCAAAATTTACGTGACTACTGAGGATGTTCGCAATCAATAGTTTATTGAGGCAGTCTCGAGTTTCAAAAGAGGTCAGCGCATTATAGGCGGTGTTGTCATATTGCAACACAGAATTGTAAACGCACGTGTTCAGTTTTTGACAAGAAGACATCTTTGACGCGCGTTATCACTTCTTTTTCAAACTTTAGGAAAGAAACTACAATTTTAAGGTATATACTCTCTTACCTTCGATTTTATTTTAAAATAATCCGTTTTAAATTAAATTCCTTAAAAAAATAAAACACAAAAAGTATGTTTTACAACAGAACCCCAACAGTAGATAATATCACACAAATTTAAAATCACACCACAACCTTTATTATTTTGAATTATTTCACAACAGAAAAAAAAAACGGGTAATGATACAACTAACAAAACGTTTAAAATTCGTATACGTCAAGTACGTGGAGCCCTCGACAGCGTCATTCCGTTCCCGAGTCTCGAAACATACTGAAGCAACAATAGTGGCGCGCGGCAGGTATCCAAGCAGGGGCGAGACACGCGGTGTGATCTGACATCACTGTTAGTATACTCTAGTGACCCACATTGTTGCTAAGTGAATCCAGATGGAACGTCGCGACAGTATGTGGGTAAAAATGGGCTTTTTCCTTAGTATTTAGATATTCGATTAAAAGAGAGTATGTAGACTTTCCCTAGTCACCTATTTAAATATAATAAGTCATTTTCATAACACCTTGTATAATAAAAAAAAGGGTAAAGCATATTTTTTTGATAGTTATTATGAATACTGTAAATATGGGTATTAATTTTATTTCGGGGACAATTATTATTGGTTTGAGAAATTAGACCATCTCTTCCTCTATATCAACCCCCCCCCCCCCCCCCCTGCCCCATAAGCAGCCGCTGCACATCGCTCTGTCAGATTTAAAAAAAAAAAAAATAATAAACCTCCTGCAGGTTTGAAGCAAACTTTGGCTCTCAAACCGTAACGTTCACCTTCAAATGCGGCCTGCCTGAAGTCCAGCCCGGCCAGATAAGAGTGTTAAGGAAAGCAAACAAGATGGAAGTCCTAGTCTGACAAAAAGTGTCCAAAAAACATATCGAAGGAACCAGCAACCTAGCCACTGCCAATTGGAAATTCTTAGATTATATTTTCGTTACAGGTTTGTTGTTGCTGCACAATTATTACAGTTTCTCTCTTTTTGTCATTTAATAGATTTAGCGGGTTAGGTTTTACGGTTTATGCGGGCGTGACGATAATGTTGACATACAGGGTGTTTCAGAAGACATGTGCCATCGCCACAAATAGTTCCCATCAACATGGGTCCCATGGGGCAGTTACTTTGTTTGAAAGATACCGGGTGTTAGGTAAGGAATCCCCATAAAAAGAATGTCACAAGTTTTTTTAAACACCCTAGCCGATAATTTTGTGCATAATCTTTTGGCTATATTCTTAGATATATTCCCAACAGTCGGTTAAATGGAGGTAAAGTTGCTCATTTACGTGCCTAATAATATGCCGTTTAGAAAGTTTTAAAATTCCGATTAGTTCCGGAGATATCCGGAAAAAACGAAATTCTGAAAAATCGTTTTATTGTTTTCCTGGGTTTTTTTGAGATCGAATTCGAAAGTAAATTGCACTTTTACATTGTCACTTTTTCCGCGCTATCTAACAGCGTTAATTGTTTTGTAATCCGACGAGTCGTCTTCGAAGGGCCATTATCAACTTTCCTGATATTGGAATTTGAGAGCTTTTTTTCTTCCGAATGCAACGATGTATGACACATTGTGGTTTAATGACGTTTCGAGGGTTTTCTGAACAACATCCGGTAATTTTTTGATACGGTCCCGTATTTCTTCTTATTTTATAAATAATATCTCATAAGTAAGCTGTAAATTTTTACTTATGTTGGACTAGTTCAATCAATAACAAATAATTTAATAATAATTAAGATGGTGACGCGTGATTTGTTTCACTTGACATTCCCATTGTGATCGTTGTCAACATTTGAAAGCGTTTTAAGAAGTTTTGTATTTTCCAGAAAATATGGAACATAATTTTACAAATGCTGAAAAGTTGGATATTCTATTGTGTTTTATTTTATCTCAAAAAAACTGGCAAAATGTGGAAGAGCGGATGCATTTGGAGAAGTTTCCAGAAAGGAGACAACCAAAATAACGGAATCGTTTTATTACTGTTTTGGTATGTTTTTTGTTCACTTGTTGTTTATTATTGCATTATTTTTTGTTCACTTAATTGTGGTTTATTATTAAATTATTTGTTATTTATTGAACTAGTCCAACATAAGTAAAAATGTAGGGCTTACTTATGAGATATTATTTATAAAATAGGAGAAATACAGGACCGTATCCCAAAATATCCTGATGTTGTTCAAAAAACTCTCTAAACGTCATGAAACCACAATGTGTCATATATCGTTGCATTCCGAAGAAAACGAGCTCTCAAAATCCAATATCAAATACTGTATTTAAAGAAAGAAAGTTGATAATGGCCCTTCAAAGACGACTCGTCGGATTACAAAACAATTAACGCTGTTAGATAGAGCGAAAAAGTGGCAATGCAAAGGTGCAATTTACTTTAGAATTCGATCTCAAAAAAAAACCAGGAAAAAATAAAACGATTTTTAGAATTTCGTTTTTTTTTCCGGATATCTCTGGAACTACTTTGTATCTCTTACGGTTTCCGAGATCCCAGTACTGGCCCTCCTTATCTTGGACACGGTGTATTGTAAGAGCTAAACAAAAAACACTGATTTAAAAGATGTTACGTGTATAAATAGTGTTGGGACACCCAGTATAGTGCGTACTTCCTGTCTGTCACGCCTAATATGCCAATGTCAAACCTTATCGTCACGGCCAGAAACTCGGTAAGATCGTTTTCATAATGCAAGTGCCAAACCGAATAGTTGGAGCTATTTATCAAAAAGTTATCATAAAAAAAGTAGCTTACTTTTTATGAACAAAGTTCAAATAAATAATTTATTCACGTTTGAATATTAAATCGTTATGTCTGCCGTTTTTTAGGATAACGTGGATATTGCATATTAGAGACAGCTGGCGCAATTATTAATAATTTATCGGCTAATGGGGCAAGAGCTCCGAGCACCTAGAACGGCTAGAGGAAGTGTTTTTTAAGTTACCTTATCGTTTACGTTACTTTTTCTACCTGGGACACCTTCCAAGGTTTTAAATGGAGATGGTTCATTTCGAATGTCTTTAAAATCCCTTTTCAACACTGTTCAGTTTTTAAAATTTGATTTAGTCGTTTTTACGAAAATTACAAACAAGAAAAAAGAAATTGTCTTGGTACGTAGCCCTAGGGAACGCCAGTTTTTAGTTCATGCTTACCAGATTGTGTTTGTTTGTAACCTTTCTATGCTATGTTTGTGTATTTGATAACATGGGCTCCATATTATACTAGCATACTCTAACATACTACGAACATAAGCTACAAATATATTTCTTATATAATTCAAATTTGTTATATTTAAAATATGCGGTTTAAATGACAACAATAATTGAGAATCGAAGTTCCTTATGTCCGTGACCCGCGTTAGAAGAACATCATCCATGTTGTAGTCACAGTTTACTGTGACATTATTAGGAGACGATCTAATAAAGAGATTAATTTACTTTTAGATCATCGCGACAGCTATCCTTTTGTGTAACATCCACGTTACATGAGAATTTAAAAATGTTTAGCTAGTTTAAAATTTTTTTACTATAAGCAGGAAGTAAATATTTTAAAGTTGGTACAATATGTACTTATACAATAAACCAAATTTAGTTAATAATTTTATCTATTATAGCAATATATTATAAGAAGAATAATAAATAATGTTATATTTTTAATTGTTGTTTTTTATTTATTGAATTTTCTCATTTGTCTATGATTGGCGCTAGAATTCGCGTTTTTAATTAGTCCGTATCATAAAAAAATTAGTATTAAATCATTATCAAAGTAACTTGTTGTACAGGGTGTTCATTTTCGACACTTTTATAGGGTATATCTCCGTAATTGTTAGTGCTATCAAAAAAGTAATTTATGTGCCATGTGCTCTTTTTGGGTCAAACTTAAAATGCTAAAATCAAAATTTGGTTTCCTAGGCGATTTATTAAACTTTATTACTTTAAACCACAGTTAGACCATGAAACAAAAGCCGATATCCTAGAAACAACTATGTTGACTATTAACATTTAACATCAATTTCATTTTTGCATATTCATTTGCGAAAATGACCTATCAACATTTTGAAAAATTTGATATATCAGTTCATATTGAAAGTGGAAAAAAACGAAGAAATGGCGCAAAATGTATATTTTGTTCGCTATCCGGAAAGACTGTAACCATTTAAGGACATATTCCGAACATTTGCGATGTTTCCCGTTATTTTTTACCTTAATCTGAATCTTTTATTTTCGTTTCAAAGTAATAAAGTTTAAATAAATCGCCTAGGAAACCAATATCATCCATGATGTGTTATATATTTGAAAGGAGAATTTAAAATAGTATATTTTTAGATTAAAATATACAGGGTGTTCTTTTTAAAAAAATTAGGTTAGGTCCGATAACTTTTTTACCTGACCCCGTATACTTATTCTGAAAACGGGACATTATGCAACAACCATTATAAAGAAACTTCTGTATAAAACATTTTTCTGTATCTGTTTTAACTAAGAAACTATAGGGTAATTTTGAATTGTTAATTTTTTTGGTTTTCCCCCGTATCTCTTAAGTGAGCAAAAATTTTCAACTGTTGATTTTACCATTTTAAGTTTTACCCAAAAAGAGCACATGACACCTACATTACTTTTTTGATAGCACTTACAATTACGGAGAATAAACGAATAAAATATAGGAAAATCAAAAATTTAAATAAACTGTCGAAAATGGGATACCCTGTACTTAAACAAAATAAAAAAATTGTTAATTTCTTCACATTGCCCTTTTATTAAAAACCAAATGCGTACCTACTTATTTATGACATACAAAACAGTTACAGTACCCACTATACAGGTCGGAATACAAAATAATGACGTTTAATCATTGGTGGGAAAACATAAATTTAAATAATACATACATAAACAAGTCTAAGCTAGTTTTAATTTTTTGGTTCTTTTCCCGCTTCTTTACTTTCACTTTCCGCGACTCCGTCAGCTTTATTTTCAACTACATTATTTGCCGATTTCTGTACGACGTCATTTTGATTTTTATCGTCACCTGCTGCAGCGTCATTTTGATTTTGAGGTTCGGCTGCGGCAGCACTCTGCTTTTGAGCCTCAACTGCCGCGTCGTTTTGATTTTGTACGTTAACTGTCACATCGTTTTGATTTTGGACGTTAGCTACCGCATCGGTTTGATTTTGGGCGTTAACTACCGCATCGTTTTGATTTTGGACGTTAGGTACCGCATCGTTTTGATTTTGGGCGTCAGCAGCTGCATCATTTTGTTGTTCAGCTCTGACTTCGGCCACATCAGCTCTTAAATCGGCAACCACTCCCTGGGCAAGCTCTTTTTCACTATATCTCTCTCTAAGGGCGTTGAAAAGGCACAATTGCGCCTCGTACTCCCGTTTTAGTTCGCCGTTATGTCTGATCATGGTCTCTAACTTTTTGTGTAACAAATCCTGGCGAGTTTTTTCCGCTTTCACCCTATCTTCCATACACTGAATCTTCGCTTCCAGTTGCTTTACCTCCAGATTTCTTATCTCCAATAAATCTTTGGTTATGCTAACCACGTCCTTCAAGCTTTCGTTCTGCTGGCCCAAGGCCTCGAGTTGTAATTCTTGATTTTTAATGACCTTAGTGTTTTCGAATATCATTGCTTTGGCCTTGGTTAGGATCCCTTCCGATTGGATTTTGAGGGCCTGAACTTCTTCGTTTTCTTTAGCTCGTTGGGTTTTTAGTTTTTGGGCTTGTACCAGTTCCTGTTCCATTGCAGCTAGTTTTTCCTTTAAACTGTCTATCTCTGCATCTTTTGTCTAAAAGTAAAAATAGTTTATTTTTTCCATGCTAAGTTGTGAGCTGGAGGAATTAAAAAAAAACATTTTTTCTGCGAGTATTAAATTTTATTATCTAGAATCTAGATATGTGTACCTTAAGGATATTTTCGAACTCCTGTGGGGTGGCCGGAATAGCCCGTGGTATCTAAAACCAAACAAAAACGTTATTTTTCATTACTCTATAGTAAAAACCTCTTATTATTAATTATTAACTTACCTGTGCCATTTTCAAATGGTTTAAATAGTTTTAACTTATTATTTCACTAAATGCTATTATTTAGAACATGTGAAAGGCATACAACGTAAAAGAAAGTGTCCTATTTTCAATCCTCGGGCGACTTTCCAACAAATTTATTTTTAGATTCGGGAAATCTCCAAAAATAGCGCTCTTTTAAATGTTCCCGCCCACGCGTTTCTTTGGTTGCATACAGGCATTCCGTCACATTATGTCAAAATTCCTTTGTTCTAACCTCAAAAATATCTGTCAGTCTTAGGGGAAAAAAATCAATTTCTATGATATAAACGAGAAAAATTACTAATATTCAGTTAAGATCGGGAGTTTTAGGGTTTAAGAAAGTGAATTTACTGACTCGAAATGTTAATTGGTGAATCTAGATTACATTATTGCGTTTAATCTTTTCACCTCCACACTTCACAGGGTCAAAACTTGCCCAATATTACCTCTGTTTTTCGCGTAAAAATCGACTAGAACTTACCTCCAACGACCATAGACCGAAAGGTGAGTATTTTAATTTTCCTCCTAAGAGTTTTGTATTTAGGACAACTTGTTTCATTAAATTATTCTTTATCGCCAATATTTTTTAGGTTAAATCAAGGGTTACATTTTTATAGTTATTATCACAAAAACCCCAAAATGGAAGAATACACACGAGAACCATGTCCCTGGAGAATCGTAGACGATTGTGGGGGAGCCTTTACTATGGGGCTTATCGGAGGAGGTGTCTTTCAAAGTATAAAAGGGTTTAGAAATGCACCATCAGGCATAAATCGGAGACTTGTAAGTAATAACCTCTTAAAATGAGCAGCACCTTCCTAATGCGATATTCATTTTTTCAGATTGGATCACTTACAGCAATAAAACAAAGATCTCCAATAATAGCAGGCAACTTTGCAGTCTGGGGCGGTATGTTCTCAACTATAGATTGCGCTCTTATCCACATCAGAAAAAAAGAGGATCCCTGGAACTCCATTATTAGTGGAGCCGCTACAGGTGGCATTTTGGCTGCTAGAAACGGCTTACCAGCGATGGCTGGTAGTGCTTTTATCGGTAAGTTTCCATATTGTATTTGTGTAATGAAATTAATTTACTTTGTTGAAGATCTTACCCCAAAATCTTTATTTTAGGTGGTGTCCTCCTGGCATTAATTGAAGGCGTAGGAATTCTATTTACAAGGCTGAGCGCGGAACAATTTCAGCCACAATTACCTCCAATGGAAGACCCTTCTCAATTGGGACAAAATGAGCCCCCGCCAGGATACCAGTATCAGTAGCAGTCAAAGCTTTAAAGACTTCTGTCGATATAGATTGTTGAATTGTAATATACCTTGTGATAATACGAATAAAGGACAAGTTTCTTTATATTGTCCTCTGTTTTCACGTTTGTTCTGTCTTGGCGAATTATGGTTTCTTTATGTGAATTGAAATAGACTACTTTAATTTATTTTGGATTAAATAAATAGTTTCATAGAATTGATTATTTTGTTGTTACAATGATGGCCTCTTTGCCATCCGGTGATGATATTTACGTAAACATCGGTTAATTTCCTATAGCTATAGATTTTTAGAATCTAGTATATGGGTGTTATAAACAGCATTTTTGTGACATAAACCATCTTTAGAGGTTATGTATGTAACTTTTACAAATAAAACTGCTTTCTTTTACTTAAAACTTTTAATTAATCGGTCAATAAGTAAACACATAATATATAAAATTGCTTATCCAGTATCCACAGCTCAGAGGCCGAACAATAGGACGTCGACGAACCCTGTACAAGTCTCCGCGGTATGCTGAAGGGTCTACAAAGTACGCTAAACAAACTATAACTCCGAACCGCGCAAGGATTGTTGCGTTTTCAGCCTTATGCAATGCACGGTTATTTGCTCTTGCAAGAGCAACAATCAGCAAGCTGTGCCAAGAGCGTTTGCTTCAAGCAGCTTCAGCACACCACACTAGTTTGATATTATGGTCAAAAATTAAGTTTAAGACTAAGCTCTAAGTGGTGGTTTATCAATTACAGGTCGAGACCCAGCAGGTTGGAGGATCTATCCAACTACTTTGCTATGAACAGATTTTGATGAGTTACCATTGGCAGATTTGGATGTTTGTAGAGTTTTTAATGTACACAAATATCCAGAGATAGATTTTTAAATGTCTCCAGATAAAAGTTCTATAAAGTGTTTTCTTGATGATTTATTGCAATGGCACAAATGATATGTGTAGGACCTAATACTATAAAGAAAATAAACAAACAATCAGCATACTTTCTGGTTTTGCATGGTATGTACCTATTAACTTTAATTAATAGATTTTATTTACAATAAAGTGAAAATATTAAATAATTTAACAATTTGTTTATCTTTGTTTTAGGAGTATTTGAGACCACAGTCATCCACAAATTGTATCTATAACTATAATGTTACACATAACTTTCATTTTGTGTAGAATATGCCAAGAATGAATCCAACAATTTTGGCTCCACCAGTTCCTGATAGTCTTGAATATTTAGACCGTCTATTCCCCAGGCCTCTGCTATCTTTCTCAAGGTAGCCTAAAAAACAAGAGGTAAGTATAATATAAATTATTTTTAAGAAAATTCACTTTAAATAGTAATAATTTGAATTTTTTAAAATTTTCAATTTAGTTTTGTCAGTAACATCTTTATATTTAGTTTGTTTTAACCAGTTTTAACGTGAGATTATTTTGTTTGGTTAGCGATAAAAAGAATTGCATGAATGAGTCATAATGAATGCAACTACATTCAACTTACAAGAGCAGCCACTAAAACAGCATCGCTATTATATCTCTCTCCCCTCTCTCGACATATTTGTACCAATCTCGCGAACCCTCCGTTTTCTACCACCTGTCTAGCTGCTGCACTTTCACCACACAACCTAGAGAGGGCTATAACACTTTTTTGTTGTAGTCTGCGTTCTACCTCTTCGTTTTGAGAGATTCTCGGAGGCCTCAGAAAGTGTAGA
The DNA here is from genome assembly GCA_963991005.1 of Barypeithes pellucidus. Lineage (NCBI taxonomy): Eukaryota > Metazoa > Arthropoda > Insecta > Coleoptera > Curculionidae > Barypeithes > Barypeithes pellucidus. The sequence continues at coordinate 18,550,583 of OZ022565.1, read as the reverse complement.
AGAGCAATGGGAGCCTGTAAATATAAATAATTATATGCTTATGAGCAATTAACATTGTGAAAATTGTTCAAATATAAAAATAACTGTAGCCAGATTTCATTACGACACAACGCGCCAGACGGCTTAGCATCAGATAAAAGTGCGCGCCGCTTACACGCCATGTATAATGTGTGTATCATACAGTGGCGGCTCGTGACCTATGATTGAGGGGGTTCCCAAGTACTGTGAAATTATTTTGAAAATTTTATTTTTGTGTAACGACCAAACAATTACTTTCTAGGCGTTTTAAATGTAGAGAGAAAGAAGTAATAAGAAAATGCATTAGGTAAAACATATTTTTATTTATTTTTTAATTTTACCCAAGGAATTACCACTTTTGGAAAATAAGAAAGGTTTTCTTAGTGTGTATAGCTGTCGGATCTTAACGTCGTGGCATGCAACCCTCGTAACAATATTTATACAGTTCACTACTAATACTACTAAAGCCATCTATGAGCTATCAAGAAAACCGAATGATGTCCAATACTACTACCGCCATCTACGAGTTATCAAGAAAACCGAATGATGTTTAATACCACTACGCCATCTACGGCTACGTCATTAGCCCCAACCAAGACAAGAACAATAGTTAACTGTTTTATGACGAGAACGAATACAGCCACGAGACTGACAAGTTGGCATTCTTCATATTTTCAGTGTTTTTTAGTTTCCTTAAATAAAATGGTTTAAAATCATATCGAGTATCATTTCTCGAAATACACAACATTTATCGACCCTACACAATAGTGCTTAAACGTAAAGTCCATTCTTCGGTTCTTAATTGTAGAAAATTGATCAATAACAGCCTCATTAAGTTTTGAATACCCTCTATAATTTTTTTTCATATATTTCATTTTCAAACTTTCTAATAAAGTCCCTAGATTTACCCTTTGTGGTCTGCGTTAAATTAATTTCGGGTTTAGGTGTTCCCGCATTCTTCACTTCAATTTTTTGCTCCAAACTCAAAGAGCTAAAGTTATTTCTTAAATAGTCCACCGTCAACTATTCATTTTAACTTAATAAAATATTAAAACATACACGCTCGAATTTCTAACTAGATGCACGAACAGACAACAGCGCGGTGCACACAAAAACTGTGCACCTTTTCCATGTTAAATCGCCATAGCCCCGCTATCCACCGCTGCCACCCGCCACCTGTTACTACAGAGAAACTGCACTACTTAAACGCACGTGCGAGCAAGTCTCGTCATAATCGTCATTTACCTCGACCGAGGCACGGTTGCCGGATCTATACAGTTTGGTTTGACGGGATGATAAAATATTAGGGATGGTCGGACTTTTTTAGTTTGACGGTACTATAAAATATTAGGGAGGGTCGGACTTTATACGATAAATAATATTCAAAGAATATAAATTAATATTTTTTATTCGTTTTGTTTTGGGGGTGGACGGGCGCATGTGCTCCTGTGGAAGAACCGCCACTGCATAACACGTCAAAACAATGTGTCCCTGGCTTTAGAATTAATACAAATGAAATCTACTTTACCTCAGCCTCAGTTAACTGTATCCTAGCCCCCTCAATGGCCGCCGTGTTGGCTAGCAGCGTCGCCACTTGTTCCAACAGGTACACACTCGCCAAGGGCCCCCTACTTTTGACAGCTGTCAACAGGACCGGGGCAGTGTCAAATTTGACCAGCAGTTTTATGCATTTTGAATCCATCGAGCTGAGATTTGCCAGGGCGGCGGCACAAAGTAGGAGATTCTGACAACATTTAGTTGTTGAGGTGAATTTTGTGAGGGAGCGAATTAGCGTTTTTGAAAATTCTTGCAAGCCTTTTACCTACGGAGGAAGTTAATGGTCATCCAATAATGTTTTGTTGGTTGTTGTTGATGAGTAAAGGGCTATTTTGTATAATATGTCTTACCGAATGGTTATCTTCTAACCATGGAGCTGTAACTTGAGCCAATAGTGCTACAGCCTCGCTCCTCTCCGGTTCTGGTCTGGAGTCCTCTTCCAAGGTGTCTGCGATAATTTGAACTCCAGAAAACTTTTCAAAATGGTGAATAGCTGAGGCGTTGCAACACATTGTGCTTAGTGCTCGTAGGATGAGGGTTCGCATCGAGGAACCGTCACATTTTTCGCAGAGTATAAGTAAGATTGGTATTATGTCAGCCTAAAATACAAATAGGAGTTTATGTTGACGGAAATTCCATAGTTTTTAATATGTGATGAACCTGGGGAACATCCTCTATGTATATTAGGTATAAAGTTTACCTGAACAAAGTGTTCAATCAAATCCGTATTCCTCAAGGCCACCGAAGTAATACCAGTCAATGTAGCTCTCAGGTCGATCTCAGAAGTGGGATCCTCCAGTTTGTCCACCAACTTCTTTACCTCTCTGGCTAGGATTTGGGTCTGGATCGTTTCCCATTCTCTATAAAGCTCAGCCATTGGTTTTAATACTTCCTGTGAATTCAGGTGTCGTACTTGGTCATGTAGTTTCAATATTCTTAAGCTGACTTGGGAGGTGTGAGTTTTGAGAAAGTCCAGAATATTGCCGGCGAGACTTTGTATTAGGGGGTTTACATGTTTGGTTTCGCTGAAACACAACAAATGTCAATAACATTACGTCCTGTACATTGCTTATACGACTTGTCCAAGATAAGGAGGGCCAGTACAGGGACCACATTGTAGTTTAATGACGTTTCTAGGGTTTTTTGAACAACATCAGGAAATTTTGGGATACGGTCCTGTATTTCTACTAATTTTATAAATAATATCTCATAAGTAAGCTCTAAATTTTTTACTTATGTTGGACTAGTTCAATAAATAACAAATAATTTAATAATAAACCACAAATAAGTGAACAAAAATCATTCCAAAACAGTAATAAAACGAACAACGAAAAAAGTAAGGAACTACATAATCAGGTGTTCAAAATGATTTCCGTTATTCTCTAAGTACAAATAACATCTTCTAACTGCCACATAATAGTTTTTTTGAGATAAAATAAAACACGATAGAATATCAAACTTTTCAGCATTTGTAAAATTATGTTCCTTATTTTCTGGAAAATAGAAAACCTCTTAAAACGCTTTCAAACGATCACAATGGGAATGTCAAGTGAAACAAACCACGCGTCACCATCTTAATTTTTTTGTTTCAAACACCTACTTTTCTTTTAAATCATGAATCGACAGAAGTTTGAAATAATGTTTCTGTATTTTGTTCACTTATTTGTGGTTTATTATTAAATTATTTGTTATTTATTGAACTAGTTCAACATAAGTAAAAAAATTTAGAGCTTACTTATGAGATATTATTTATAAAATTAGGAGAAATACAGGGCCGTATCCCAACATTTCCTGATGTTGTCCAAAAAACCCTCGAAACGTCATTAAACCACAATGTGTCATACATCGTTGCAATCGGAAGAGAAAAAAGCTATCAAATTCCAATATCAGAAAAACAGGACCGTATTTAAAAAAAGGAAGTTGATAATGGCCCTTCGAAGACGACTCGTCGGATTACAAAACAATTAACGCTGTTAGATAGAGCGGAAAAAGTGGCAATGTAAAAGTGCTATTTACTTTAGAATTCGATCTCAAAAAAACTCGGGAAAACAATAAAACGATTTTTCAGAATTTCGGTTTTTTCGGATATCTCCGGAACTACTCGGAATTTTAAAACTTTCTAAACGGCATATTATTAGGCACGTAAATGCGCAACTTTACCTCCATTTAACCGACTTCGTTTCTCTTACGGTTTCCGAGATCCATGTACTGGCCCTCCTTATCTTGGACACGTATTATCTTCTGTTTTTCTTATATGCGCCATTTAAAGTTCTTACCTATTTAAATTCCTATAATCCATCTCAATACATCTAGAATGCGACAGGAGTCCTCTCAAAATAGTAGTGGCACAAGCCGCTAGATGGCTTACTTTCTGATTGAGTTCCGCCGCTATTGACTTGCATTGTAGGGTGATGGTGCATTCTTGCTCTAAGGACAATCGCGCCTCTTCTAACCAACGAAGAACTGCCTTATTATCAACTGTTATGCCATCAGTATGGATTGGAGGAACTCTAAAAAAAAATCAAAAATTTTAGTTTAAGTACATTTTTTTTTTGTAATAAGTAGAATGTATATCCTTGGTAAAAAAAATGATTTATTAAAATGCTGTCGTATCTTACCGTTCTTGATCCAAAAATCTCAACCTGAGCCTCTCTTGCAACCTTCCCCTTTCACCTCTCCTATGTCTCATCTTGTCAGGGGAACCCCCCACACTTCCCTTGGGGGTTGAGGTGTGCTCCGGTCCACTCAAATCTTTAAAAAGATTCTCCAACTCGCTCTCACAATCGCTCACTATTGAATTAAATGACGTCACAGCCTCATAATCGTCCGAACTAGACGTTTTTGAGGTTTCCAATACTGCAGGTGCTGAGTTTCCAGATCTAGAAGAGTCACGTGACCGATTTCTAGCCAATGGAAGCGATTTTGTTCCCGATATCTCACTGCTAGTGTCGCAGTCACGCTCTTGCGACGAGCAACTGTTTTCTTGTTCATTTGTTTCTACGGTTGATCGCAGGCCGTTTGGTGTGAGCTTTGAATACTGATTAGAGTTTGTTTCAGGACATTCTTTGGTGTTTTTACTTGTAAAGAGGTTTCTGCTTACTTTTGGTGAATGTTTTATGTATCTATAATGAATTTCTTATGTTAATTTATTGATAACGCTTTACAGAGGATATATTAAAAATTATTTTATAAGATTTATACGGGATATGCTATAAGTAATGGTATTTATAATGTATTAAAGTTTTTTACCGTTGTCGTTTGGCTGGTTCTGTAAACGGTCCATTCTCTGTGGAAAATTTCTTAAGAAAGTGTGGGGAATTTTTTCTTTCGCTTTTTACCAGCCTGTCGTCTACATTTTCTTTGATGGGCGTAGATTTTTCTTTGTAGTTACTCGTCAGATTTGGATTCTCATTCGCGTTGCAGTTCGATCCTACAATGATTTATTGCTGACTTACATACAAATACAAAAGAAATACATTCCTGCACAAATAAATACATTGTACCTCGGTTATAAAGTCTCCTCTAGGGCAAACAAATGGTTGCTCTATACCCGGAGGTATAAAAAATACAACAAGAAATTTATATTTTCGTATTAAGATGAGGATCCCAAACAATCCCAAATTAGCAATCAGAGCCATCTATGTCGCATCAATTTAATTAAAAAATATGCCGCTTTTTGGCAGGTTAGAAAGAGACGAGAGTCATCAGCTGATCAATATTTCTTTTCGTGAAGTTTTAGCCGTTAATAATAAAGTGTTTTAGTTAATTTATTGGTATTTAGATTGTCAGACATGTCGATTGGGGTATCAACAAGTTTCAGGAAGATCTGTGGCAAAAATTTGAAAAATGTTCATATTTGAAATTGTGATTATTATTCTTATAACATTATATTTTTTAACGCAATTTTTTCATACCGTTTTCCAATCCTTTAACTTTACGAATCCAGTTTTAGATTAGAAAAAAACTAAGTATATTTGGCTAAACGTTCGCATAAAATAGTGCCTGCTGGCAACCTGTGATTAAACGCAGCTCTTAAAAAATAATATGCGCACGAATTCCCATAAAATCATCAAATTAAAACTGCCACGGCGTTATCGGGGAACCACCGTCCGGTAATCACATACACTCGTACTTTACAACCGGAATTTGTCAACTGATTAGGTGAAAGTATTGAATGTTATTTATAGCCGGAGTTAAAATTTAATAGGATACGACAATATAAGGGAAGGTAATTCATTAATATTTGTGGATAAAAAGACATCAGATGGAGCCAAATCCAGCCGATACGGCCGTTGGGTTGCTTTCGTCCGTTACCCGGCTTTTTAAAAAAAAAACTTTTTCGCACAGTACTTACCTTTTAAGAGATTTGTCGCTATCTGGCGCTGACACAGTTTCTTGGGTGTGGTGCCTTCATTGTTGTTTTCTTCTTTGGGAATTTCCTTAACCTCTTTTTGATTATTTCTTTGCCTAAAAGTAGGTTAACTAAGTTTGTGTCAAATTTCAATACTTTATATTTGTATTGTATTAAACTCGTACGGATACCTATATTTATGGATAGCCAAACTTTAGAAGCAAAAGCGGCAAATTTATGGTCTTGCACATGTAAACAAAGCTGATCGTCAGATGTCATGCGCAATGCCGACTGATAAACTATTAATGAAAATGATTACATGGCAATATTTTGGCACATCGCTACGACTGATTTCGGTTCTGGACGGTCGTTGTTGGTTTGCAACCAAACCGGCACCAATGCCGACAGGGTTGCCTATATGACGGCGACAACATTGTGCGCAAGACAACCGACGAGCAACCTTTAAAAATATGACCGGTAAACCTTGCGCACCAACCCATTTTTCACTCATAAAATTTAACTTTTTACTGCGCATCCCATAAGTTGTACGTATCCATAGTTATAGGTCGGTGGTACGTATACACTGTATAAGTTTCAATATATTGAGAGGATTACTCTACATGTTTCGGCTTTTTAGGCCTTTTTCAAGAGCATTTCAAGATGAATACTCTTTCAAGAGTATTGCAAGATGAAAAAGCCGAAACATGTAGAGTAATCCTGTCAATATATTGAAACATTGAAAAAATTTCTTCTTTCTTTACATTAATTATTAATTTAAAAAATGTTTCATAAAGAACCAACCGCGGAATCAGTCGAGTATACTGTATAAGTATTGTCGACTCTACAAGGTAGCTTCAAAAGCGGGAAAAAATCAATATAGAATACCTTGTAATTTATGACTCTACTGTGCAATTAGAAAAAAAAAATGTCCCGCACTTGCTACCCTGGGTTTTCTATTTCCATTTTAAGCATTCTTAAATAATGACTAAAAACGATAGAAGTGTGAGACACTTTAATCCAAGTTTCTACAGTTTCTTTGCATTTTTTCAAAACAGTAACGCTTTCGGCTTCCGGCTACGCATTCGACCGTTATTCTTACCGTAAATTTTGTGGGCTGCTCTCCGTATCGGAAAAACCGGAGTCTTGACTCCCCGGACTGGCCGAAACTTCCCGATATTCCACACTCTCGCTGCCCCACCAGACTTTGCTCGGGCTGCGCTTGAAACTCATTTCCAAGCTGTCTTCTAGGGTTTCCTGTAATTAAAGAAAAGTAATTGGGTTAGTCAGTATAGGGTTATTTTTAATAAGCTTATTTTTAAGGTCACCCTATAAGGGTGCGTTTGTGTTGAAGCTGCGATAAACGATAAGAGAGGCGATACCAGCCAAGCGAGAGAATGACTTCATTATTGCACCCTTAGGATCATTTACATGACATACAATGTATGACCAAGAAAGTCTAAAGCGAGTCTATAGCTACGCGGTATCCGTAAGGGAAAAGCAATATCTTTTAAAACATGGGCGTGCTATTATTATCTTAATAATGTAATAATATATATTTTTTCATGGCAAGAATATATTTGTATCGCCAGTGCAATATATTAGGCATTTCCATTAATGTGTTTAATAAATTAAATATTTATAATAAAATCCATTTGATTTCAACATGAACATGAAGTTTATGTCACTCAGCTGTTGTAGCAACTTTTTTAAGGTTGGAACCACTATTAGTTCTAAATAAAACTTTTGTATTGTTCTCCTAAGAATGCCAAAGTCGAAGCCTTCGATTTTTTCGACAGAACAGAGACGGGCCCTTTATTTGACAGGAGATGACAACAATTGATCCGGGTTATTTTCTTTCCTTTCAGTACCTTCTTTGTGAATGATTTTTACTGCACCCACGCTTACTCCCGTATACATTGCGACCCTTTCTAGCTTTCGCTTAAGTGGCAATTTAAATGTATTAATTTGTGATTCCTTTTCGCACACCCTGTACACATTGGCAATCACTTCACGGGTTTGACTATGAAGGGTTTTACGTATATTCATTCATTATCACAGTTTTAAAACAAACCCAATCACTACGCAACTGGATGAAGCATATTGGACATTGCCGAACAATCACGCTGGCACAATAGGCGTGTCCTCTGTCTGGGATATAACCTATCAAATTAGCTCTAGCCACCGTTTACCCATGGTTGCCGTTGACATTGTACCATGTGGCCGTATTTTTAGATTAGAAGTACTTTAATAAAAAAATATTTTATTTTGCATTAAAATATTAAAATAAATAGTATGAAAAGAAAGTTTTAAGAACATTGAAACTATAATAGAATATTAGTTTCTTATATACTTATGACAATTTTCTTTAAATGGGTAAATTTAATTTTAGTGTTTACTTGGTAACATATTATTAAATTAAAATTTAATATATGTGACAACATTGTTAACCCAAGAAATTTTCTTGCCGGCATTCCTTTTGTAGCTGCAGATAAAGTTGTCGACTTGTACAGGGTCTTAATTTGAAAACTTCCAGTAAAAAATATTAATAATGGTAGTCTTTATCAGGTAGACTCCTGATGTTTCATCGGTTTCTTTATTGTGGTGCTAAGTGTCCTGATTGTTCTAAAAAAAGCCCATTTTTTCCCTTTTCTACCACTTGCCTTCCTTCCCATTTAAGAATTTTAACATTTACCCCTCCCAGCGTTCCCCTCCACAATTTACTTTATTATTTACTCGAACAAGATATTAAGGGTGGGAATTGTATCAAATTGATACCCCCCGTATAAATAGTACCTGGTGTTTATGCCTCGTGTTTTTAAATTTCAACATGATTTGTTCGGAGCACTTAAACTTTCTAGGACAGGTGAATTACCCGCATAAATCACATAACACATATACAAGCACGTATTTCACTAGACTAAACTTTCCCGGAGGATTGTCGTTTTTCTCCAACTTATCTCCCCGTTCGTTAAATTTTTGTTTACCGAACATGTGTCTGTTGTTTTACTTGTACTCCACTTTTGTTAACAAAAATAAGACTGAGTAGTAATTAAATGACTCAGTTTATATTGACTTTACAAATATTTTAACAAAGATAAGCGGTGTACCGGCGTTGATGACCGGAATTACTAAAAAATTGACATGAATTCCTTATCTATATATTATCAGCACTACTGTAAAATAGTGTATTAGTCACCATTGCATTTCTTTATCATACGAGGAATTTTGGCTATATCTTATGATATACAGTGAAACCTCTCATAACGGACACCTCTAATAAGCGGGCATCTCTATTAAGCGGACATTTTTTCATAGTCCGGAACTAGGCATATGAAATTCCATGAAAATCAACCTCTCTTGGACGGACTCTCCTTTGGGTGGACGCGGACAGGCTGTGTTCATACAAAGAGTGCGAAAACCCTACTTTAAACGACTTCGCCGAATGAAAGTGTGTGTGATTCCCCGACAGCAGTCCGTGAGTTGTAAGGTTAAAATCGTAAACAATGGCACAAAAATGTCGCATTTTGACTCTGAAAGAGAATATTGATGTTGTGGAAGTTTGTAATTTGATAACAATGATTTGGGCGAGTTCATTAACGTTGATAGCAATGTGCTATGACTGTATTAATTAGTGATCGCATTCCTACCGATTATGTCGCCCAAACTGAAACCACATCACTATCTGACGACTCTGATGAAGATGTTGAATGCAATAATCAAACAAATGTCACCAGTTATCAACAAGCCATTAGTATGGTAAAGGAATTATAAGAGTATGCAAAGAATAGAGGTGACTCTACAGGAATGGAATTGTTATCAGACTTGGAATTACATTTTCTAGACTGCAAGTATAAAACGCAAACACATCAAACTACGTTATTAGATTTTTTTAGTACTACATCCTAACTAAAACTAGTGTATTTTTGTTATGTTATGTTTATTTGTACATACATATACATAGTAATAATTTTGCATTTACATATTACCTAATAACAAATTTCCCATGGGCGGACACCTTTATACGGTCCCGTAGGTGTCCGCCTAAGAGAGGTGTCAATATATTATAAGAAAGTTTTATTTGTTATACTCGCGCGATAAAAAATATCGTCCAGCCAACCCACGGCGACAGAAGTAACTTATGAAGATTGTGCAGGCGAAGCTGACTTTGTTAAACTGTTAAGAATTACCAAATTGATTGACAGGACCACATAATTCGCTAACTGCTGTCTATCAGCATATTTATCGTTACATTCTGGAGTATAGCTGGGACGTGAGACGTCCATGGAAGCGAGGGAAGAATGCTTTCCCTGAGGGGCACCGTGTTGAGGGTGTTCTCATTATCTGATTGATCGTTCCCGACGTACTAGGATAGAAGATATCTTTAGTGATAATAAGATTGTAAAGCATGGTGTGCCCCATGGTATAGTTCTCGGTTCCATCCATTTTATTTTTAATATGTAAATGCTATGGGTAGTCTTGGTGTGTGTATGGGGGGGGGGGGGGGGGGGAATTCTTGGCATATGCTGGCAATATTGTCATCGTCTTCTCTCGTAAGACTTGGGAGGGAGCAAGAGCTAAGTTGAGGTCCGGTTTTGCTAAAGTTAAAAACTATCTAGACAAACTCCATATCAATATTCAAAAAAACACATTACATAGCATTCTCATTAACAGAAGCAAATAGACCGGATTTTAACAACATCTTGCTAGATAATATCCCTGAACCCATAACACAATGCGAAAAAATTAAGTACAGTACGTTTCACGAAATTTGGATACGACTTAATGATTTCCTGGGTAGGTCCCATTGTGTCGACGAGAGCTTGGTAATAAACAAGTGAAGTATGAAGGGACGGACTAAGGAACACAAATAATGATATGATTATATTAATGTAATCAAATGAAATAACATTTTTTTAAAATATTACTAGTCATATTTATTTACATTTATAATGTCATTCTATAGATAGTTCTGTTTCGCTATCGCTATCCTCATCAAAATTAATTATAATTGGATTAATTATACGATCCAGACTAATATACGAATTTTCTACAGTTATTACGTGACGGACTGAATTTTTCCAACTACCTCGGGGAATATCATTAAAGCATTTTCGTATTAATTCTACAACACTAGAACTTAAAGTCGGAGAAATATTTTCAGACCTAACCAATTTTAACTGGTGCCACATATGCTCTATGGGGTTAAAAATGCAATAATAGGGTGGGAGCCGTAGCACTGTATATCCAATTTCTTCTGCCAATGTGTCACAAACATATACTTTTTTTTATACAAAATGTCTTTAAAACTTCTAAAAGATCACTTTTTATAACTTTCTTCAAAATATATATCATTCGCCGCCATGTAGTTCTGAATCTCCAATTTTGTATTATTTGAGCTTGGAGCTTTATGTAATTGGCGACTATGATAGCTCGCATTGTCCATTACTATCACGCTATTCTGAGGAATGTTTGGTAAAAGACAATTCTTGAACCATTCCTCAAAAACTAACAAATTTTACCACAAAAATATATTTAAATATAAATTAGGCAACCTAACCTACCTGATGTGCCTATATTTAATTATAATTATTACAATCCGGTCCTTTCCACATAATAATAACAAACGGTCATAAATAATGGGATCGCCACAGGTACTTTTACTGCAGTCATTAAGTTATATCCATTTTTCGTGAAACAATCTTTACCTTGGTGTCATAATAGACAAAAATTTGAAGTGGAACGAGCATGTGCCGTAAATCACTAACAAGATAAGGTGTTTGATTTACAAATTTTATACTTTGATAGAATTTCTGTGCCGTGAATTTCTTATAATGAGGCATTTATAATAAGGCACTGGTTGAACCACTTCTAAATTACGCAATTGTGGTGTGGGGAGGGGCATATAATATACATTTAGAACAACTTAAAAGAATTCAAAATCATATTGCTAAAATCATATTAAAAAAACCCAGAATGTATCCTACTAATTTGTTATATTCTAACGAAATAAATAACCTGCAAAGTTTATATATTATAGCTGCTTGCAACTTTATACATAACAATGAAAAGTATTACTTGAAATATAGAGTGCATATGTATCGCACAATAGGAGTTGAAAATGAACTTTTAAACACAACCATTTGTAACAACATTTTGGGTCAACACTTTATATCATATCTGGGTCCTAAATTATACAACAAAATACCATTGGAAATACGAAGTATAAAAGATGAAAAACATTTTAAAACTCGGCGAACAAACCTAAACAAACCCTAACATACAGAGGTGTTTGATACCCACGTGCCATATGTAACTGTTTTAAATTTTTATAAAACTATACATTTATTTACTTTGTATTCTGTGTAAACGACTTTGAAATAAAAAATTGGAAAAAAATGAAAAATGTTGGGGCTTGGCTTTATATTTCGAACACTATAAGATAGAAAACCCGAACAAGCAAACATTAAATTTATTTATTTATAAAATATGTAAGACTATTTCACCGCACGCATCTGAACTACAGCATAGCATTTATTTGTATATGTTTTTGATAATTGCAAAATAATGACCCATTTCTAATGTTAACAACTCAGTCGTACGGTACTGGGTTTTAATCAAATCAAAACGTCCGTTATTCTACGTAAGTTGTTAATTGTTGCATCAAGAAGATTGTAACAATACGTATGTTTTATTTAATACCAATAGAGGAAGTAACAACAGAAACAAATCCGCGTGATTGTATATTAAATAAGTTTAAAAATGTAGACCAAGTCCGATAAGCATGAGCGTACATACGAAGAAAAAATTTAAGAGGATACAGAATGTCAATTTGAAAATTCCCAAGTCACGTCATTTTTATTGTGGAGAGGGGGCGCTTTTCAAGAATAATTGCAGCCTTCGTGGGGTAATCCACTGGAAGATGATAAGGGATGGGTAAAAAAATTTTTACAGGCAACTTTCAGTTCTTAGCATATAACTTACTAAAATAAACTATTTGCCTGTGGAAACGATTATAATTTACGAAATATGTTACTTCCTGCATTAGAAAGCAATTTTAAAAGTTTTTTTAGATTATAGCTGCAGTATTCAAATTTGAATTTAAAAATGTATCGCCGGTCACGTTCCCCAGTCAATAATTTCCTACTTTACCCTTTTATGTTTCACGTCATTTTACTAAAGTTACTTTTATATATAAATAATTTACACTCCTACTACAATAATGTTCAAAGATGCAACAGTTTAGTTTCTCTAACGCAATTATTACCCAGAAGTTCCGTCCGCGCAAGCTGCCTGTATCGCCGGTCACGGCAGAAATTGCTTATAAATAAAGCCACTACAGGTCGGCCTAATAGTTTTGCAAATATGACGGTATGTGTTTGAATTTGTGTAAAGCGTGCTCCTGTTTAGATAAGTTTCTTATTATGTCTATTTAGGTATAGACTAGAACATTGCCTACTTTTACCAGGCGTATGTTTTTATGTTGTATCGCCGGTCACAGGGTTAACTCAGACCTAGCAGTCTTAATTAAGGGAAAAATACTACACGAAGTCATTCTCTTGAGTACAGATACTCATTTCAGTCTAAAAAAAGTTTAAGAAATAGCTTGTATTAGCTGTTATACACAAATTTGTGCATTTTTGTATCGCCGGTCACAGTAACACCGATCGCGCATGAAATTGTTACCGGAGATAAATTGATGTGACGGTTTGTTATCCGAAGCTATATACAATATTTTTTTATTAACCATTTATAAACCATTAAGGAAAATATATTTTGATGTGCAAGTTTTGTTTCCACCTTAGGTAGATTAAAAATATGACTAATTTTCTTAGTATTTTAACATTCTATAAGGAACATTCCAAAACTTTAAATATAAGACAGGGCTGTTATAAATAATAGGAAAATGGTTATAGTGAGTGATTAAAATAACTCAGTTCCAAATATTGGCGTTATCTGATTCAGAAGAGTAAAATTAGCCATGTGACGGGCGTTAAATTATTAAAAAATCGATGCTATACAAAAATAGACCAACATCTTTGTGCCGATGATCTTTTGCGCGGACATATATAATTCCTCTAATTAGATACTATAAGGAACCTATTAAAAAATTAACAGGTGTTTTTGAGATTATTTATTTTTAAAATCCGATTTACTGAAAGTTGCCTGTAAATTTTTTTTGACCCGGATAATAAAGCGGATAATAAGATGCACCCTTAAAATCTTAAATGGGAAGAGGGTCAAATGACACATCATTTTAAAGGTCGTTTAAATATATTTCCAAAAATACTATAATTTATTTATTTTTTTTCAAATACATAATTAGATAAATCTAGAATCTCAACAGTTCGAGCCCGGTAATCCGCGTGTCTCCCCTTGGACCGCTTATGAGTAACTCGCCGTAAATCCTGTTACAATGAACCATAATTTGCCAAATTTGATTTAACGCTTTGATGTGCTAATGTTCTGCTGATCATCATTTTATTTATTGGATTGATATGTCGGTAACAGTTATGTAAGGTTAAGGACAGGACGTGAACCCGTACGTCAGAAATTACGTTGAATGTATAGCAAAGACTGCTTTGCTAAAATTTCCCGAGTAAGAATCGCTATCGTCAGTTTAGAGCCTCTTAATTAAATCAAAATACGGCTTCAAAAATGGTGCCAGCCACTGAACTATTGAATAAATCGCCTCCTACATCTGCTGACAATCAAATTCTATCATTTTGTTTGACGTATGTAGTAGCAAGACTAAATCACCAATTCACCCCCCGTCTAATCTAATGGTACAGCCAAAATAATCGATTTCCTCAAATTTGGATGGATTTTGATCGTGAACATAGAAATAAGTAAACCTAGAATGACCGCCAAGCCAAAAATGGGACCCTAGGCGTGACGACCTCCATGCTAAACATAATACATAAAGTAGAGGAACTAGGAAACTGTAATAAAACGTTTTATATTATGGCAACAAAATATAAAACAATCCTCTCAGCAAAAAAATAAACAGAAGGCAAATCTATCGGCGAAAATCGCACACGTAGGCATCCTTCTCCGCCCCAGGGCACTGTTCATGTGCAGATAAAAGACACATAAGACACTGGACCCAGAGTTCTACTCTAGTGTCTTGAGAAAAGTTTTGACCACAAAATAAGCATTTTGCGTCATTATTTTCAGGGGTGAATTGTCCAATTTAGTCCATGTCAAAGTCAACGTCTGCAGGCGCAAATTCCTGTTCTTCATCCTCTTCCAAACTTGATTCTTGGTCTCGGGTTGTTTCTGGTCTTCTTCTGAATTTCACTCGATTCTACTGAAACTAGTCTCCTCATTCCCTTTCCGTCTTTGTTTTGGTTAATTTGTCGATTTTTATTTCGAGCTCTGCTTTGTAAGGTGATGAAGTTATAATTCGGGATTTGAAAGACTTTGGTCCGCTTGTAGTCGCTCGCTTTCTAACCAGTGGTACAGGTGAAATGACAAATGGAGTGAAAAAGGTTCTCGGACAGTCATATGATTCCACCTGCCTTGATTCCAGCGTTTCTGGAGCCTCCGACTCTTCTCCCAATCTTGGGTTAGAATCTAGGTCTTTTCCACAAACAAGTCTTTTGAACAACCTGGTTGGGTATCCAGATCTTTGGAACAACATGGTTGGGGATCCAGATCTTTGAAATAGTCTGGTTGGAAGCCTAGATCTTTTGAGCAACATGGTTCGGGGAGCCAGATTTTTTTAACACTTTTGTGTGGGTCCTGAACCAACAGCAGTAACGGTGGATTGAGATCTTGGTTCTTGCAGCTGACTTTCTGATCCTTAACTACATGATATTTTGGAATTTTTTTCGGCAATAAAATCAGCAAAAAAGTTGAAATAATAGTTTGGTCTGAATATGGGCCCCAGTCCATATTCAATACACTCAAGGGGGCCATATTGCACTCAGTACACAACTATAAAATTACTGGTTAGGAAAAACCTATAATTTTTGGAATAAGATTGAATACTGAAATGCAATGTTAAACTTTCCCTCTATCGCATACGGCATAAGCAAACAGAAAATAATATGAAAAAATATGAAAATTACGCTAATTAAACTTACATAAAAAAATTATGGGAAACAGCGAAACATATCAATCACAAGCGTTTAATAACAACATGTGAGATCAAGCCGGGAGTCGGTAAAAATAGGTATCGACAATGTGTAAGTGTAAGTATACACTTCACCTGGCAGATAGAGTTAAAGATTGTTTCACGAAAAATGGATACGACTTAATGATTTCCTGGGTCGGTCCCATTGTGTCGACAAGAGCTTGGCAATAAACAAGTGAAGTATGAAGGGACGGACAAAGGAAACCAAGTAATGATATGATTATATTAATGTAATCAAATGAAATAACATTTTTTTTAAATATTACTAGTCATATTTATTTACATTTACAATGTCATTCTATAGATAGTTCTGTTTCGCTATCGCTATCCTCATCAAAATTAATTATAATTGGATTAATTATACGATCCAGACTAATATACGAATTTTCTACAGTTATTACGTGACGGACTGAATTTTTCCAACTACCTGGGGAAATATCATTAAAGCATTTTCGTATTAATTCTACAACACTAGAACTTAAAGTCGGAGAAATATTTTCAAACCCAACCAGTGATTTTAACTGGTGCCACATATGCTCTATGGGGTTAAAAAGGCAATAATAGGGTGGGAGCCGTAGCACTGTATGTCCAATTTCTTCTGCCAATGTGTCACAAACATATACTTTTTTATACAAAATGTCTTTAAAACTTCTAAAAGATCACTTTTTTATATCTTTCTTCAAAATATAAATCATTCGCCGCCATGTAGTTCTGAATCTCCAATTTTGTATTATTTGAGCTTGGAGCTTTATGTAATTGCAGACTGTGATAGATCGCATTGTCCATTACTATCACGCTATTCTGTGGAATATTTGGTAAAAGACAATTCTTGAGCCATTCCTCAAAAACTAACAAATTTTACCACAAAAAGATATTTAAATATAAATTAAGCAACCTAACCTACCTGATGTGCCTATATTTAAGTATAATTATTACAATCCGGTCCTTTCCACATAATAATAACAAACGGTCATAAATAATGGGATGACCACAGGTACTTTTACTGCAGTCATTAAGTTATATCCATTTTTCGTGAAACAAACTTTACTCGGTTTTTAGATAGACAGGGCTGCCGTGCAACACAAGAACCTAGTAAGTCGACTTACTATAAAATAGAATAGTAAGTTTTAAATATTTATTTAACTGTTTATTTGTTAATAAAAATCAATGATTTTTTGGAAAATGAAACTATGTAACAAGAGCTTACTGTGCATAAAATTTTAGAACAATAAATTAAATATTAATGAAGTTGTGCAATTTTTAAATGGAATGTCTTAAAATTTACTTTTACGACTTACTAGGTTCTTGTATTGCACTACATTGGGGGCCCATATTAAGTGTCTAGCCCATATTCGGACAATCTCCTCTATAGGTTTATTTAGTATATGTTGTGAATAATTGTTTAACTTTAATTCCTATTTTTATTATTATTTTTTATATTGTAGGTAAATTTATCGAAAATATTACTACAAGGGTTCGATCATGAATTGGCCTGTTCCCAAATTAACAACTGCCGATCGCTATTGGTCAAGTGCCTACTAAAACCCTTTAAATCGCATTTATATTATCTTATAAACATTACAATAAATCCATTTACGGCGACGCGACGACATAGCAAATAATAATACGGCAACATTATTGTAATGATTCATATTTACAATAATGTTTTAAAGTTGTAGACAATTAATTATATTAACAAATTAGTTCTGGTACGAAGCATTGTGTGCCTCTTGAGGAGTCGGGTGGATATTTCTTTAATGAATCATCATATTTAAATAACTCATCAAAATTCTCGTTAGTAATGATTATTGCTGAAATAATGTTAGTGATTAATGTTTCATATATTGTGATAGGTTTGTTCGCTTTATATTCAATCAATGGTGGGTGTCTGTCTGTGAGTTTTTTACATTATTTTTGGGCCCTTTTCTAGCGACTCGCCCTATTTAAACACTATATGCAATAAGTTGAAAAAGTCATAATATCGAAATAATAAAAAAAGGGTGCTTACCATCTCTATTTTCTACTCTTATGTGTAAAAAAATTCGCACAACTTTACGAAAAAACGCAACAAATAATGTTCATAGAATTAATGTAACACGCGCCTCACTATTTTTACGCACGCATGGATCTTACTCGAATCGTGCCCATACCAGCACACCGCACGAAGACGACGCAACGGCCCAATCGCTACTGTTTAATATACCACCACGCACCATTTTCTTCATTTCTCCTAACCCTGCGCTTTTAATTCACTTCTACCATCTGCATATAAGGCATAAAACGATCTACCTAGGTATAGAGCGTCGTCGTCGATAGCCATCGATCGAGAAGCTCGTCTACGAGGGAATGTCGAGGATACAGCAGATTAAAATTAATGACAGAACCATATACCAATGAGCCCCTGCATATTACATAGGATGAGTCGGGAGGAACAAACCCAAACTCCCGAAGTGTATTTGAAAGTTAAAATAATATAAGAAAATTCCTAATTACAAATACAGTTTCATACATTAACATTTTTCATAAATGTTTCTTGCCTGGTCTACGAAGGACGCCAATTACTTCATGTATTTCTTATCGGTTGCAGTATTTCTAATACGTCAAATTAGTGCATCCCCCAGTATCTACTTTTACTTGGTAAACTTCATTTTTTAACGAGCATAAACAAAAGTGTTGGTGGCGTAAGCTCTGGAGATCTTGCAGGCCAACTAATGAATTCTGAAGAAATGTCGAGGTTTGGGATAAAAAAAGAGTCAGAGTGGACTGACTGTATATACGATTGGTTGAGGAGATAATATGGGGGGAAAATTAAAATATATAAAATAGAAAAGCAGAACGCAGCGGCAACGTGACCTAGAGACAAAATGGTTTACCTTCTGTTGATTGTATTGCTTCTAGGTGACCACCACTGTTCCTGTAGACAACCTCGCGTCCTGCTGCACCTTGAAGGGTAGGTTTTTTTTTCATATGAAGGGGTTCGCACTATCAACCGGGAGGTCGAACGAGTTATTGTTAACCCGCGTTCTCGGGAACGTTATATCGAGTATCTCGTATCTCTCGACGAAAGGGTATCTTCTAATAGTCCTTGTAATTCATTTTGTAAAAAATTGCAGTTGCTCTCACCGGTGAGGCTATTCTCGATAATGAGAGGGCCAATGAAATAACTATGGACTGGAAAATTGCAGAATATTTCCAGTAATCCAGAATATTTTCTACTTCTTCCAAACCTTGTCGAGTAGCTCTTTCAGATGTTATGTTAGCACTGTGAGACTTTCCGGTGTCGCACAATTTGTTGAAAACTCTGATAAGTATACGTTTCTACCAGATACGAATGAATCTTCGTGGAATATCTGGTTCTATGAAACCACAAGATTCGTGCCGGACAGAGCAAACATTTCTCTTAACGTGTCTAGATGTTATTTTTTCGTGCAGTGCTAAAATTCCTCTGTTCTTCAAGTCGCGTGCCGAAGAAATGATGAGGTTCCAAAGAGTGGACAATGGCGTATATAGTAATAGAAATGGTAAAAGGCTGGGGGAAGAAGAAATTAGTTCATCGATCCGTCTACCGTGAAATATTTAATTGTTTTTATTGATATGATCGCGTATTTATTGTTAATTAATTGATTATTGATACGTTTATAACCACTTGATATGGTTTTATATCATTAATCTATTAAGAGATTTTCTTCGTCTATTAATTCATCCGTCATTAGAACTCTTACGAGTGCGGTGTTGCTCTAATTGAAAACTTCACCAGAGCATTTTTTGATAACAACAAAGCGATACCACTCGTTTTTTTCCATATGTTTGTGGAAAATAGTGTTTTCTCGTTTTTTCCGTGATGGTCCACACATTTGACACTCGCCATCTGCTACGCTACTGCTATTCAAAATATTTTTGAGGCGTTACACCGAAAATATTAGACGAGTGTATATAATAAAATTATACCTTACGAATTACCTGTAAAATTTAACGACCCAAAGGTTTTCTATCTTCCAAAGGGAAATCCCTTATTAAACGTTGTAAAACCCGACCGTAATTAATACAATATATCAATTAACACAGGTAACCTTACGATGAACATCCTGATAATCGGGTAATCTTATATTTAAATTACGAACCGATATTTAAATTCATATTTTCTCAGCATAAGTGACCATTTCTTTCAATATTATTTAAATGAGGAGATCGTTTTCTCTTTTATATTCAATTGATCCAATGCAGTGGCGGAACTTCAAAATATGCCCTTCAATCTGTATTTTTGTTGGCCTGATTCGACTATATCAGACCGCTGCTGTATATACATATCCACTCTTTTCGTTTATGGTTCCAACATAAACACACCCTTATGTGACGGGTAATTGTATAGTTGTTGCAGAATTATACCGTTGACTCTTACTGCCATAAATTAACTACCTGATTAAACCCTATTGTATACGCCTCAACCTCTTCAAAGCTCAATAAATGGGATCAGGGCCGGCTTGAAAATGTATACCACACCACATGATTTATTTTTATAATTTAAAATAAATAGATAGGTATTTTTAGTTTTAGGTACCTATAATAAATGTAAAATAATGATAAAGATTCCATTAATGTTTGTCATTTATCAATGCTTCGGTATTTAAAACCAATTTTACGCAATATTTTCCTAAGGCTTGAAAGGCTACAAGAGATATTTGTTTCGCCTTTAATCAGCCGCTCTTTGAGGGAAATCAAAGTGGTTGCATCATACATTTGGTAAATCTTTCTTCTTAATAAATCCATGTCATTTTCGTCAATGCTTCTAAATGTGCCAGAATCACTCCGATTTTTTCTAGGATTAACAGGTTTCTTACCGAAGATAAAGGAGTTTTTGTCAAAGTAGACGTTTCTGCTAAAGCATCCATCGAATTAACATTTCTACTCAACAACGATTGATACACATTTTTAATTATTAGTTTGGCATCGGTAGATAAATGCTTTCTTTTAAAAATGACACTTGAAGATGCCTCCCTATCAGCACAATTCCAAGGACGCCACATTCTACCACTAATAAGCCTAACTAAAAATTACTCGCCGGAAAACCACTAAAGATTAAAATTATTAAAAATAACTTTGTATTTATATATGCATCAGGCATAGGTATAAATTGAATTTGTATACCTGGTCCGGCTCTGCTCGAAAAGGTTTTACAATTTGCGATTTCCTTCTTTCGTGGATTTACTAAATCGACCTATAAACACTGCGATAACTAAACTTAACAGGAAGGGTTGCAATTTATTTAGGCCTCAGTCGACGAAAGGTTATCAAAACAAGTAATGAATCTCGGCTTGATTATATCTAAATTATCAGCAGAGCATGGTATGGAAAACAACGCGAGTTCCGCTCGCCCGTGACCTGTATTTTTTTAGGAGAAATAACTTGTATTTACCAACAAAATAAATTGCTCTCGCGGTCTTCCAAATAACGGGCTATTATTGTAAATTAAATATACGATTTGAAAGTTTGGCTATAAAGGTGTAATTAAAAAAATATAGTTTACGAATTTTTTGATATAAACCGCTCAATAGAAAGTATTAATTAATTATAAAAGCATACTCGTATACAGGGTGTTCCTTAATGACGTGCTAATAATTCAGGGTGTGATTCCTTAGGTCATTTTATAAAGAAAAGTTCATATGAACATATGTCCGCAACGGCTTAAATTTTTTGGTACAAGGTGTTAAATTTAAATTTTTTAAAATCTCCGAAAGTAGTTTAGATATTATTTTCAATTTTGGTATGTGTTAATAGGATATATAACCACAAATTTTAGTTAGAAAATTCATTCAATTGTTCCACCAGTGGCGTCCCTGCAAACATGTCCTCTGATATTTTTTACAAAAAAGATGGTACGGCACTGACATTTTTCCATGTGGATATATTTTCTGATTAGCCTGGTTAATTCTACATGAATGCGGTCTCTTGAGTTTTTCTCTTCAGACGCACCGTTCTCGATTAAAACCACTAAATTCATATTTAAACTCATTATTATTAACATTGATATAATTGATGATAAATTTTGTTTTATAAAAATTGTTGGAAATGGACACCTTCACTTAAAAGGTCTTCTGCCCGTCTTCGCATCGAATTGCCCACTCCAACAATTTTTATAAAACAAAATTTACCATTAATTATTTTATCAATGTTAATAATAATGAGTTTCAATATGAATTTAGTGGTTTGAAATCAAGAACGGTGCGTCTGACGAGAAAAACTCAAGAGACTATTCTCATGTAGAGTTGACCAGGCTAATCAGAAAAAATATCCACATGGAAAAATGTCAGCGGCGTACCATCTTTTTTGTAAAAAATATCAGAGGACATGTTTGCAGGGACGCCACTGGTGGACCAATTGAATAACTTTTCTAACTGAAATTTATGGTTCTATATCCTAATGACACATACCAAAATTGAAAATAATATCTAAAGTACTTTCGGAGATATTAACATATTAAAATATAACTATTTAAAAAATAAAAATTCAACACCCTGTAGCAAGAAATTTATGCGCTTGCGGACATATGTTCATATGAACTTTTCTTTATAAAATGACCTTAGGAATCACACCCCCACAAATATTTGCACGTCATTAAGGAACACCCTGTATAGTGGTAGATTTAATTTAGAATATCCGATTTCGTAAAAAAAACGGAAAATTAAAGGTATAGTTTCCGTTTTAATTCGCATTTTCTTGAATTTTTATACAGGGTATAATATGTAACATACTTGATTATAGTCCAGTTGGCAACACTGATAATACAACCATTTTTAAATACTTTCACCTGATGTTATCATCTGTAGGAAAATTTACTATTACATTTGCAATGGCCATGACATTCTTTCTTTAGTGATATCGATAAAGCGATAGGTTTAAGGACAGGCCTCGTGTTAACATAGTAAACCCATCAGCGGTGTTTCCAAATTATCAACTTCCTGTAAGAAGATACGAAACGACAAACTTGAATACCGACTGTGAATACCGGTCTGCCACTCTTTTCGATGCGGTTCGGTTAGGTTTTGTAACGTCCGAATTCGTGCCATATGATTATTATCTCCCCCATATAACAATCTACTATCTCCCCTATATAATTTCGTATATCCCCTTGCACGTGCCGCCGTGCCGGTTATAATGGGTTTTATGATTTTTTTTCAACTGTGATTGTACCCGTTATCTTCTTAATTCTATATTTGTAATACTAACAGACTTTATACACAATTTTTCGGGACAATCTTACCCCATGACGGATTTACGAGGAGAGGGGGAAGGGGGTAATTACGTCAACCAGTTAAATAATATAAAAAATGTTCGTATTGGTGCATGATTTGTAACCATCACTGTATATTTCCCGACAGATATATTTTAAATTATTGAAACGCCTTTGAAATTATAATTAAAATTTACCGTATTTAAGCCAATATATCCTGAATATTAATAATTTTACGAAACGTCTATGTAGATATAAGAGCTGCCGACCGAAATTTCTTCTGTCGGATTTATCCTTTTGCAGTCCCGGATTAAGGGCGGGATATAGGCCCGGGCCCCGTCGTTCAAAGGGCCAGAACCCTGAAATTACGATTACCCTTTGAGGGTCCCCAGGATTTTTAGCCCTGAGCCCCTTGCTGCCTAATCCGGCACTGTCCTTCTGACGCTCTCTCTGACGTTCTCTTGATATTGACAGTAATAATTGATATTCGACAAAGAAGAAAAATTTATAGTCGATTTCATAGACCGAAATAAATCTAAAACATTTTTAATAAACCATTGCCAAACCAATTTAAATTTCAAAGGGTTTCTATTGGCTTATATAGAGTGTTCCTTAAATGACGCCAATTTTTTTGGTACCTAGTGTGGCATGGCGATACCATAGACATATAATATAAAAGGGGGAGACAAAACATTCCATTCATAAAACGCCATTTATTTACAATCATACCCAGTTCTACAGTTTCAAGTAAGTTAGAAGAAGATGGCTTTAAAAAATGGCAACGCTGTAATAAGGTACGCGTTTAGATAATTTCGACCTAACATTGGTCATAAATAGGTAATCGTTGTAGATATTTTTTACAGAAATTCAGATAATATAAAAAAATAATATTTTTGCAATATTTACTTAAAATATAGAATTACCTACACCACTGCTTTACCTAAACAAACATAACCTCATTATTCTCATATTAATCTCGGGGTTAGAATAGTCGAATTTCTTACACACCACGCACTGACGTAGCATCGTAGATAGCTAATAAGTACCTCTAAATAGTTTTAGTTCGAAAAAACACTAAAAATTAATCCAAAAACACAATAAATGAATGAGAATTCTAAACTTCAGGGTCAGTTGTACTATAACCCGTAAAAGGGGCAATACAGCGTTGCCACAGTGATTTCCCTGAAATATTGCAATTTAATGTTGTTGGAAATCTATAAATAACTTTACGAATAGAAAATTTAAAAAATACACAAATATTTAGTATAATATTTTTACTTGAGATGAGAAATGCATTCGGTTTCAAACGCAGGCGGTAGATTTAGCACCATCAGTATAGACTTGGCGTCATTGATTTCTGTTTAAAACTTTGTATGATTCTGACAGAATATAAACAATTCTGTCTCTTTATTGTATTAAATTTTTTTGATAAATATAACTTTAATTGGTTTAGTTTAAAAAAATTGAATATTCGATAATAAGTTGGGATTACTATGACCACCCTTCATTTAGAAACACCCTGTATATTATTCTTAAATTTTTTTACGTTCACATGACTCACATTGGTGATAAAAATTAAGTATTTTCATAGTTTTTATAATTTGGGTAAGAAAAAGGCTCGATTTTAGCGCGATCGGGACCTCTTAACTTTAAGACGCGTGTCACGATTTTAGTTTACACAAGGCTACCTTCAAATGTACACTGAATACATTTTATGTAGGTATGAAGAATAGTAAACACAGAATATCTTTATTATTTGGACGTATAAATAGAATAATTGTATGAATATATTTGTAAGGGGATTAGCTTAACGGTTTTTATTATGCATTCTCTTATTACAGTTACTTAACCAAAAAGGCTGTGTGAATTATGCGCAAATGAGTGACACCGATGACCCGTAAAGAAGCTATCAGATATTTGGATAATAGACCGACAAACTGCCACAGACACAAAGTGTATTTTTTATTTTTAAAATTTTTTCTTTAAGTACGTTATACAGGGTGTTATGGAAATTACGTATTATATTTAAATCGGCAATTCCTGAGATGAAAACGAATTGAAGAAAAATATCCAAAAATGGCGCTTTAATTTAATATGACCTGTACATGACCTTATGTCAAACCAAAAATGACCACGTGGTGCCCATGTCAGGAAGGTAAACAAAGCAACATATTGCGAAAAACGTCACTGAATATTGAACAGTGTTGTCATATCTTCAGGGTAAATTCTTTAGAAAGTCAATAACCGTTTGACAGATTTCAAGTTGTTTATTTTTCCGTGTACATTATTATAAACTTTTACGTTCATTTCAGTTCACTGGGAGACAATCTCTGATTTATAAACTTGAACTGACTCGAACAAACCACCGCGGAGTTTATAATGGTCAGGTATGTTCTCACTTGTTCAATTCGAACGACACCCGTCGGATCTGAACAACTAAAATGCCACTTTACCCTTTAGAAGAAAAAAATGCAATTTTATTTAGCTTTTCGGACTTATTTTAAACCAACTTAATTTATAAAAAAACACCAATTACCTAGGTAAACCGAACAAAAACAAACCGGCACAATAATCTCACAGAATCGCGTCTCATGAACACATCTAAGTACCATTCAATCTGAATTAGTATTTTAAAGTGCTACTGTGTAGACGAAAATGCGCCCTTATTGACTGAGTGGTCTGGGAAAATTAATTATCCCGTAAATTTGATATTAGGGAATATGTAAATACAAAATTATTACTATGTATATGTATGTACAAATAAACATAACAAAAATACACTAGTTTTAGTTAGGATGTAGTACTAAAAAATCTAACAACGTAGTTTGACGTATTTGCGTTTTATACTTGCAATCTAGAAAATGTATTTCCAAGTCTGATAACAATTCCATTGCTGTAGAGTCACCTCTATTCTTTGCATACTCTCGTAATTCCTTTACCATACTAATGGCTTGTTGATAATTGGTGACATTTGTTTGATTACTGCATTCAACTTCTTCATCAGAGTCGTCAGATAGTGATGTGGTTTCAGTTTGGACTACATGGTTTCAGTTTGGACTACATAATTGGTAGGAATGGGGTCACTTTCATCTTCTAATGGCACCTTGCTATCAATGTTAATGTACTAGCCCAAATCATTGTTATCAAATTACAAACTTCCACAACATCACAAATAAACGGCGGACTGCTGTTGGGGAATCACACATACTTTCATTCGGCGAAGTTCTTTCGCGCTGCCACGCATACAGCCTGTCCGCGTCCGCCCAAAGGAGAGTCCGCCCAAGAGAGGTTGATTTTCATGGAATTTCATATACCTAGTTTCGGACTATGAAATAATGTCCGCTTAATAGAGATGTCCGCTTATTAGAGGTGTCCGTTATGAGGTTTCACTGTAACAGCTAATTAATTTGCTGTGCGTTTTTGAATATTCGATAATTAATAGCAGTAAACTTATATTTTTCTTTTGAATTACTAAATGTCGGGTAGCTATGTTTCATGATTAGGTATGTCCTTTGTCTTACATCTTAGTCATACCTTATCTATTAGTATTAATAAGATCCAATAAGGAAACCTATTAAGAAAGAAATGATACAATTCTATTATTTTTACGGGCTTCGCAGAAAATTGCAAGAACATAAGATAGATTTATGATTTGTATTAGTTAGCGTAATAAACAAAGCGTCAGACATTAACATTTTCTTAACTACAGCGTTCTTTTAATAAATGTTCGAAGATATCGCCATATTAACCTATCGACATGTTCTGCTCCGTCTACGAAGGGCGCCTCTTGCTCTCCTGATCGCTTCATGTCTCTCTTTAATATCGACTGCCGTATTTCTAATAAGTCGGAGTAGTACATCCCGAGTGTCGTGTTATAAACTTCATTTTTGAACCAGCCCTATAAACAATAGTCTAGTGGTGTGCGGTCTGGAGATCTGGGAGGCCAACTAACATCATTTTGTAAAAAATTTAAGCAGTGTTCTCCCGTGAGGCGATTCTCCAAAATGAAAGAGCCAATTACACAGCGACTTGCCTAAATGTGAACCATTTACAAGAAGCTAAATAGAACTTGAACAAATGGAAATTGGAGAGGGGCATATGCATATGAGTTTTTTGACATTATTTGCACGTATACATTAGGCTCCTGGAGTTTGGTCTATACCTTCCGACTCACCGTGTACGAGATGGGAATCTCTACAAAATTATACCGGTTGTCCCAGAATATGTGGGCAATTTGCCGGGTTCAGATAGAACACTTACAAATAACGGAGATACGGGCCCATAACGGACGTCCCTGGAAATCGTTGTTTTTTAAATAATTTTTTAAATACTAGGTGTAATTTAATAATTTTTTAGTTAAAACAACCAATACAAAAAACCATATTGAACAAAAATATTTTTTTTTCGAAAACAGTTCATATTATCGACATTGATCAAGGAGTACCTTTTTTTTAGCTTAAGGTTAAGAGTATCCAAAAAAAATATTATTGTCGTTCCTTCATCATACAGGGTGTAAAAAAGCATTTTTGTGTTACGTCTAGTCCGTCCCTGTCAAACTAAATAAGCCAAATGTGTTTAAAAGGGCGAATTTCAAGGAGACTCATCTAGTAATTATTAAATTACACCTAGTACTTAAAGAATTATATAAAAATCAACGATTTCCAGAGACGTCCGCTATGGGCCCGTATCTCGGTAGGGGGTTTGTTCGGGTTTCTTCTGTCTGAACCCCGGAGTTTGCCCACATATTCTGGGACACCCTGTATGCCTTATTTTAAAGTTATTAAAAAAAAAGGCAGGACATACCAAAAACCATCTATGTCACGTACTTAAATAAACATAAAATGTATTTTAAATCAAGGACGATATGGCTTTGGTTCACAGTCTGTGAAGAAAATAAAATTCACATTCTTAGGTAGGCTGTAAATGACTTCCCAGAAAAACATTCGGGGTGCTCTGAAAAGTGGTATAATTTTTCTTTGTCGTTTTCTGTTAATTACACAACGACATTACGACGCCCTCAAGCGTTCGGAAGGAACTTTTTACAAAGCCCTTGTTGGAACGGCCGTCTGGCATACCTGCTTTCACGTTTGACACTACCGCATTAACAATGTCATATTAGTCGTTATTGTTAATTAAAATTTTTTTGTTGTTTTTCAGTGTTTGTGTCTCAAATTTAAGTATTGTGTCAAGTCGGCCGTAAACTGGATAAAAATATATACTTTGAGTCACGTAAGTCGATTGTTTGTTTTTCCTAACCAAGACATATCAAACCGATCAGCTGTTGAATGAATGGAAACAGACGAAAGAACCCACTTCCACGTACAAAGCAGATACGAACAGCGGGTCCATGTTTGCTTCAAGTCGATATATTTTTAAAACCATATTGCTTTAGGTGGATCGGTCCTCTTAAAGATTAGAGACCAGAAATTACTACTGCTGTCCACTTGAATAGTATTTATTAATCAAGCTCATACATATTTTTGAAGAGGTACTTGTCAGATGCCTTTTCAGACTATTTTAAATTTTAAAAAGCTTTATAGCTTCATTACATGCACGCTGAGATTTTAATTAGCGCAGCAAGATTATAGCGGAAATACGTTTTTCAGATTAAGAAGTCAATGGATTATGCAGAAAATAGTTAATTGCACTTGTCCTATTTCTTTTTACTTGATACTTACAGTATGCAGGCTCCAAAAAATTTAAAAAAAGACAGCGAGACTATCCCGTCATATCAATCTGGGAGGAAATATGTCTTGGTATACCGACGTTGTGGCAATCGCCAAGATAGCTACTCAGAAACTTGGTGCACTCTTCCGAATCAGAAAGTTGTACACACCTCAACAACTTTTGATACTATACAAAGCCCAGATTCGACCATCAGTAGAGTACTGCTCTCATGTCTGGAGCTCTGCACCCAAACATACTATTCGGCTACTGGATTCCATCGAAAGGAGGGCCATTCGTCTGATGGGCGACCACGAGCTGACGAAGAACTTCAACAGCCCAGAATATCGAAGACAGGTTGGGGATTTGACTCTCTTTTACAGATATTTTCATGGAAATTGCTCGGCTAACCTTGCCTTCTTAATTCCTCCCAGAGCAGCCAATAGCAGAAATATACGACGAACCACTGCAGCCCATCCATATGTGGCTAAGCTTAGTACTCCTCGAACTTCATTATTTAAGAATTATTTCATCTGGAGGACTTCATCCTTATGGAACGATCTTCCCGAGGTCGTTTCTCCCAACGAATATAACCTCCAAAGATTCAATACCAACCACAACCAAACACAAGCACTATAGTCCTTTAGGGCACTCTGGGAGTGGTGCGTGAGAGAGTCAAATCCCCCAACCTGTCTTCGATGTTCTAGGCTGTCGAGGTTCTTCGTCGGCTCGTGCTCTCCAATCAGACGAATGGCCCTCCTTTCGATGGAATCCAGTAGCCGAAGAGTATGTTTGGGTGCAGAGCTCCAGACATGAGAGCAGTACTCTAGTGATGGTCGAATCTGGGCTTTGTATAGTGTCAAAAGTTGTTGAGGTGTGTACAACTTTCTGGTTCGGAAGAGTACACCAAGTTTCTGAGAAGCTATCTTAGCGATTGCCACAACGTGGTTATGCCAAGACATATTTCCTCCCAGATTGACGCCCAGCAAATTAATTGATGAAGTGAACACAAAAAATACAGTAAAACTGTCAAAAAAATTGCACACATAACAAGCTATACAGGGTGTCCTTAATGACGTTTTGATATTTCAGAGTGTGGTTCCTTAGGTCATTTTCCGAAACAATGCCTTAAATCCATTGCTGCAGGGTGGAGATTTTTTTGAATGATTATTTTTGAATATTTTCGATGTCTCTGCAAATATGTTCCGCGATATTTTTGACAAAAAATGTATGTACATCACTGACATATTTTTCTGATTAGTCTGGTCAATTCTACATGAAAACGATATTTTCCGATTTTTTAAAAAATCTGAACAAATGCTGATAAAACTTTTAGTAAGTTGACCCAACGAGTGTCATTTTTCTCTTATTTTTTTTTTTAATTTTATATCGTACAACATTCTTGTTTTAAATCTTGAGTCAGCATGTGAATGATGATAACATAACTAATAACGAGAAGCAGTAGCAAGATTGCGTCGATTATTGTGTGGTTAACATTTTCCCAGGTCATAAAATATTGTTGTTATTAATAAGCATGGTATGCAGAACGCTTATTAATCAAAAAAATTCTATACCTATCTACTAGATTTATTCGTCAATATAAATTTATGTGCATATAAAATTTACTGATAATACAAATCATATCCTCCTTATATTTTGTCCGTTAACTTAATTTTATTGATTTTTTTTCTTAAATTTTTTCCTCTTCGTTCGCCTGATAGGGCTACTCCCTAG
Organism: Barypeithes pellucidus; assembly: GCA_963991005.1. NCBI lineage: Eukaryota > Metazoa > Arthropoda > Insecta > Coleoptera > Curculionidae > Barypeithes > Barypeithes pellucidus. The sequence goes on along the minus strand of OZ022565.1, from coordinate 18,519,896 downwards.
GGGACCTACAGCTTTACGTGGGCCCCGAACCACGATCCTCTGTCATACACTGCTTCCCCCAAAGACCCGTCGTTTCTTTTTGGCATATCTTCTTGTTTTGACAATTACAGTGAAACCTTTCTTAGGCGGACAACTACGGGACTGCCTAAATGTGGCCGCCTAATATATATGTATGTCCAAATAAACATAACATAACAAAAATACACTAGTTTTAGTTAGGATGTAGGTGTACTAAAAAAAATATAATAACGTAGTTTGACGTGTTTGCGTTTTATACTTGCAATCTAGAAAATGTAATTCCAAGTCTGATAACAATTCCATTGCTGTAGAGTCACCTCTATTCCTTGCATACTCTCATAATTCCTTTACCATACTAATGGCTTATTAATAAGTGATGACATTTTTTTGATTACTGCATTCAACTTCTTCATCAGAGTCGTCAGATAGTGATGTGGTTTCAGTTTGGCCTACATAATCGGTAGGAATGGGGTCACTATCATCTAATAGCATATTGCTATCAATGTTAATGAACTCGCCCAAATCATTGTTATCAAATTACAAACTTCCACAACATCAATATTCTCTTTCAGACTCAAAACACGAGATTTGTGTGCCATTGTTTACGATTTTAACCTTACAACTCACAAATAAACGGCGGACTGGTATCGGGGAATCACACATACTTTCATTCGGCGAAGTTCTTTCGCGCTACCACGCATACGCGATTGGTTGCCGGTCTGTCTTCAGAAAGTTCTTACACCGTACTTATTCGTCTCCCAAACACTCCCGCACTCTTTGTATGAAAACAGCCTGTCCGCGTCCGCCCAAAGGAGAGTCCGCCCAAGAGAGGTTAATTTTCATGGAATTTCATATACCTAGTTCTGGACTATGTAAAAATGTCCGCTTAATAGAGATGTCCGCTTATCAGAGGTGTCCGTTATGAGAGATTTCACTGTATTAGACAACATTTTAAGATAAAAGAATAATTAATGAAAAGGTACTCTGGACTGGTTTTTGTTAGTACCAAAATCAGATTTTTCAAATGAAAAAAAAAACGTATTGAATTTTTGGACTGTTTGTTATAAGACTTACTACTTTATAAGACTTAATACCTTTATTTTAACATGTAGAATCACCTCCTCAATTGTCCTGATTCATTCATCCGAACACCCTGTATGTAACCTAATTTTTCAACGGTTACCTTCAATTGTCAGGTAAATACAATACACCTATAAGCCTACATTAAATTTGTTATCTGTAGTACCTACCTTTAGTTTATAATTAGATACATTTTAACTATTATGAGTAAAACCTTTATTTTCGAATAATGTGAGCTGTAGGAATGTTGCAAAATATGTGAAGGTCATAATAGGTACCTATTATAATTTTCAAAATTTAGAAGACAAAAACATTTTATTTAAAAACTTTTAAGCCGCAAACACACTATTATCACGTCACGTGAATTCACGTGTTGTCGTATCGGCAAGAATCATGCTGCGTACCCTGCAGATCATTTTTATTACATATTTTGTGTTTGTGAAGATGGCAAGTGAATCTTGTAGCCTTCTAGCGTTAAACTCTGACACAGTGTTATCACGCGTGCCGAATATGTAAATTTGCAGAAATAAAATTGTGCTGTCAAGTATGACTTGTCGTGAGCTGCAGTAGGTGACTATAGTGTACTTCTAAACCTATTTATAAGCACGCATAAACCGCCATGCAGATATTTTGGGTATGCCGTGACTTTGCGTGATAGCATGTGATCTCACGTGATGTGATAATAGTGTGTTTGCAGCTTAGCACACATTGAAACATCATATACACGAGGTGTTCCTTTTATGACACACTAACATTTCATAGTGTGATTTCCTAGGTAACTTTATGTAGAAAATTTGAAATCAACTACAGGGTTGTGACATTTTATTTTTAAATCGTTATTTTTTAATACCACCGATAGTAGGCACTTCGGATATTATTTTCAATTTTGGTATGTGTTAATAGGCTATAAAACCACATACAATGAAACCTCCCATAACGGACACCTCTTTTAAGCTGACATTTTTTCATAGTCCGGAACTAGGTACATGAAATTCCATGAAAATCAACCTCTCTTGGGCGGACGCGGACGGGCGGATTTCATGCAAAGAGTGCGAAAACCCTCCTTTAAACGGAAAAAAGAATTTTAAAAGTATTTGGGAGACGAATAAGTACGGTGCAAAAACTCTCTGAAGACAGACCGGCAACCAACCGCGTATGCGTGGCAGCGCGAAAGGACTTCGCCGAATGAAAGTATGTGTGATTCCCCGACAGCAGTCCGCCGTTTATTTGTGAGTTGTACGGTTAAAATCGTAAACAATAGCAGAAAAATGTCGCGTTTTGAGTCTGAAAGAGAATATTGATGTTGTGCAAGTTTGTAATTTGATAACAATGATTTGGGCGAGTTTATTAACATTGATAGCAATGTGCTATTAGAAGATGATATTGACCTCATTCCTAACGATTATGTAGTCCAAACTGAAACCCCATTACTATCTGACGACTCTGATGAAGAAGTTGAATGCAGTAATCAAACAAATGTGACCAATTATCAACAAGCCATTAGTATGGTAAAGGAATTACAAGAGTATGCAAAGAATAGAGGTGACTCTACAGCAATGGAATTGTAATCAGACTCGGAATTACATTTTCTAGATTGCAACCATAAAACGCAAACACGTCAAGCTATAATTTTGCATTTACCTATTACTTAATGACAAATTTCCCATGGGCGGATGCAAACACCTCTAGGTGTCCGCCTAAGAGATGTTTCACTGTAGTTTAGTTATGCGGATATTTTTCTGAATAGCCTGGTTATTTCTACATGAAAACGGTCTCTTACGTTTTTCTCGTTAAACTCACCGTTCTTAATAAAACAATTAATTTCAAATTGAAACTTATCATATTATTAACGTTTTCGACAACTCATAATTTTAATATAGAATTTTAAGATGGTAGTCCCAATACATATTACATAAACAAGCGGGGTCAATGTGAGCGCCTACAGGACATCTTTAACAGCTGCGAATCACTTTCCTTGGGTATGGGCAAATACGGGTGCATATGCGTGAAAATAGGGGTGACGTCCGAACATGGGCGTAGGGCAAAACAATGCACCGTTTACTATTTTTTTTTTGGTTGGTGATGATGCCCAAAAAGTGTTCACTTTTCGAATGAATTGCATTTTGCATTGCAGTGGTTTCCAGCTGGCGATCTCGGGAACTAAAAAAGATATTTGTTTGAAATATTTGGTACTCGCGCTACAAGAGATGCTGATCTTTTCAATGAAGATATTTTGGTGTATCTATCACTTCCGGTTATACCGGAAGTTAGGCGTAACATTGTTATTTTGAATATACCAGTAAATTTTATTAACAATTTCCTATACCCATGTCCAACCGTTTCTGACATAAAATTGATTGAAGGAATTTTTTATAAAAAAAAACATGTGAAAGGTAATTTTGACCTTACTTTGTAACTAATGTAGTGAAAGCTTTAAAAATTTAAAAAGGTATGGGTCTTTATATTTTATATTTCATTCAAACAGGATATTTTAAAAATTATACCTTTCTAGTATAATTTATAAATAAATACTCATTAAAGTCCGTTTTGTTGCAGTTGATAGCTCATATCGAGGGTTGAAGCCATAAAACAACCGTAAACCATAGGCGTTGCCAATAGTAATTACCTTATTTAATAAGAAAATTGGCCTCTGTCCATTGTTAAGTAGGATTAGGGTTAAAGTAGGTACAACAGGGGTAATTAATTTACCTATTTTTGCCTGCTTTAGGATGTTATTACGCCATTTGATGTGCGTTTGTCAAACTATGTATTTAGTTGTATTTAGATACTGCATTATCTCAAAGTTGAATTATTTCCTATACTTGTAACAATGGCTTCAAGTTTTTCGCCAACGTGTCTTCGTCAAATTAGCAAGAGTGCATATTCTCTCCGAGAAAAGACATTAATATTAAACGTGCATGATGCTCTAGTGTACCAGAAACCTGCAAGTGATGTTCGTAGCATCATTGCAGAGTGTGCCAATATGGTAGGAGTTGGAGAGGCTACTATATATAGGTTCTTGCGTGAAAGAAAATCTAAGAACCTCAGTGAGCCAAAACCACTCCCAGGAAAGAAACCGTTAGAAATTGACAATTGCATTAAAAATGGTATTAGAAGAAAAGTACATAGTTTTTATTTTGCCAAGGAAATACCAACTATAGACAAAATTTTACAAGCCATTAACTACGACGAGGACTTACCACAGCTATCACGAACGAAACTATGGAAAATACTTCATGATATGAACTTTCGATGGGAGAAGCAAAACAGAAAATCTTTTCTTATTGATAGAGCAGATATTATTTGCTGGAGACGTCAATACTTAAGGTTCATCCGAAAATACCGCAGCGAAGGCAAAAACATTTTCTATTTGGATGAAACTTGGCTGAACGAAGGGCACACCGTATCTAAAGTTTGGCAAGATAAAAATGTCCTAAGTTCTCGACAAGCTGTCATGGAAGGCTGGTCAACAGGACTTAGACCACCATCTGGAAAGGGACGCAGACTTATTATAACTCATATAGGAAGTTCAAATGGCTTTTTGGATCAAGGATTATTACAATTCCAGTCGAATTCTACTAAAGACTATCATGAAGAAATGACTGCTGATGTTTTCGAGGAATATTTTAAGCAAATGATAGAATACATTCCCGCTAATTCTGTAATAGTGATGGATAATGCCAGCTATCACTCTAGGCTAAAAGAGAATCTTCCCACAACTTCATGGAAAAAGGCGGAAATCGTAAACTGGTTACAACGAAAGGAATTGAGTTACGATAATACCATGGTAAAAAAAGAACTTTTGGATATTGTTAGGCTACATAAATCACAGTATAAAAAGTATGTTATTGACGAGATGGCAAGAGATCGAGGTATTATAGTGCTCCGTTTACCACTTTAGCAAATGTGTCATCAGAAAATTGGCAAAACGCCATAAAACATGCTATAGTAGAGGAACAAAAAATGTGGGAACTTGACAACGTAATTGACACAACTATGGAAATTGAGCCTTTAGTAATAAGCGTAGGACATGATGACTCTTCAGATTCTTCTGAGGACCATTTTATCGAGTTATAATTATTGAAATTGTCAATATTTTTTGATCTGTAAATAAATTAGTTTTCTTGTAAATAAAATCATAAAATCTATTACCTTTAAATAAAATAATAAGCGGTTACATTAAAACCCCAACTCTCCGACCATGATGGGCCGTTTTAATCATTATCCTTTCATTTCATTTTATGGCTCTATTGTTACTTTATCTGTTACCCGGTGGAATAGGTCAAAATTTCTTCATCTTTATGCTAGATGTACGTAAAAAGACCATTTTATAGGTAAAATATTTTAGGCCACCGGGCCCTTGTTTTGAATCTTTAATGAGGGTATCGAGCTATCAACGGCAACGAAACAGACTTTAGTCAATTTTTTTAACTTAAAAATGACTTAAAGATAGTAACGTGTATGTACATACTGAGAAATTAGATAAATAATACAATTCTACACGTAATGATAAATTCAAATAATTTACTTATCCAAAAGCAGTGTGTAGTGACTATTGCGGCCAAAAACTGGACTTATTTGACGAAGCACCAGCATAAAACTCTTGCAAAGTCAAGCTGTGATTGTTTCAAATGTTATTGAAAATCAGTAATGGGTGGAAGAGGGAACTACATGTTTGTTGGCTGAATGGCAACAATGTTGAAGTCTAGTTATATCAGATGATCAAATATTATAACATAACCATACTTACCGATGAAAAGATAAATCCTCTCTTTTACAAACTACACATGAATGCACCATGATTGCTTATAATAAAGACGATTTTTCACCAATAATGAACACAAATCAACCAAAATATATAACAATCCGTTAGATCAAAGGACAAACATCGCATGTTTGCTTATCTTTTGGGTGCAAATCGTCGCAAAATAGAAATATATGTTGCCAGAGTGCAGTTGGATTAGTTCAAGATTCGTTTGATACTTTTAAGTATAATAATATTTTTTTAAAGAATCTCTCATCACCTTTTCATAGTTTACAGTACAATTATTGGGAAATGAATTTATTTTAAGAGCAATTGCAGATTAACCTTAAACTAGTTATAATTGTCACATTAACAAATTTTTAATTGGGATTTTGCAAGATACCTTTGCGATAAATGTGCCAATCTAGCTATGCTGCAATAATGGCCGAAAGAGGTAGGAAGGACTGTTTGCAGTCGTTGCGTAAGCTAGAAATGTACATTTGTTCATCTGTAGTTTGTAATATCTTTGCGAAGCACGCATATTTTTTAATAATCTCTTCGATGGCACGCCACTGGCAAACCGTTAGGGTTGGTGAAATACTCGATTGTAGAGTCGCGTGCCTTGGTGAACCCCGCACGTGCACACCTGGCCGTAACACCCGCTCCGTGGTCTCTAAATCCATGATAATGTGCGATACTTTGGATTATTGTTAAATATTTTTCTATTTGTGGTTTAATTTATATCATTGTCGGCTTGATCTATTTTGTTCTTTTTGAGTGTACCACAAGTTCGGTGTCTATCTGTCTGTCTATAGGTTTGGGAAGAAAAACATGGATACATAAATCTAGTTGAACTAAATTTACTTTTAGTTAAAACGAACCTATACAATCTTCAATTAAACTATTTATCTGTTCTTGGAACGAGGAAGAGACGGTGTGTTTTAGTGGAATAAGTCAAGGCGGTACTGTCTCCGGCGTCATACAAAAAATAGGGAAGTGTTGACAATGTATCATCCCCCGTCCCTACTCCATTCACGCCGGTGTCGCCTAATTGAGAAAAAGACACGAAGGAATTTTCTCATGCGGAACGTACGTACATTATACCATGATATGAGTGGAGTACGTAGCCCGAAAATAGGTAACTCAAACGTTCTCCTTATCTGTACGTTTCACGTAAGACGTTTTTTGATAACCCCCCGTATAACCAATATACCCCTTAATTTTATTTTAGAATTAATTCGAACTGATCATTAGTTAGATGGCCATTTTGGAATTTTAATTTTGTCCCCTTTTTGGCTTCTTCCAGGAGGTGTATTCCCCCACCCAGAAATTATTTAGTAAAGCCAATCCAACTTTTGAATCATTAAATTTAGACTATTTAAGAACTGGTCGACACTATTTGTAATGCCGCCAAGTCTTAATGGATAATGAAAAAATCATCATAATCTTAAGGCGCCTACTTAATTATTTTTTCGAACACTGTTTTTTCGATTATCGTTTTTTCGTTTCTAGTTGTATTGCCAGGGATGCCAGCCGACGACAGAGTCTGTCGGTCTTAGGTGGGCCCACCATCCTTTCCCCGCTAAATGGAAGCTGTCAGCAGTCCACCAGAGCAATTGAAGAGATGAGGGCAAAATATTTTGTCTAAGAATTTTAAAGGAATGATTTTAATGTTATAAGTATAGTTATTTGAACGTAGGACGAGGCCTAACTAAATTTAGGTATTTGCATTATTTACAATAGAAAAATAAACCTAAGCTAGTATATTTTCTCATCTAAAGAGAATCTCGCGGTAGAGGTTATTAATAACTAACTTAAGATATTTTATTTCGTACTTAGAATATTTTTATTATTTTAAAGTCACAATCGGGTGAATTGGGCGCAAAGTCTTTATAGAATAATTTTCCTCGCACTTCAGATGTCTTTCAAGTTCAGACTTATTTATACTCGCACCAAACACGAGTGTTCGAAGATATCGCAGCATTATTTATACTCGCACGGACAACTACGAGTTTTCCTCGCCCCAAAATACATGAGTGTTCGAAGATCTTTAGGTTTTTATTTATACTCGCACCAAATCACGAGTGTTTGAAGATATTCCAGAGTTCCTTATACTCGCTAGCGTTATTTATACTCGCACGGAAACTAACGGAGTGTTTAAAAAGTAAATTTTACTGAAGGAAAGATCCGCGGCTGACTTTTATCTGAATCTTCGGTGATAAACACTCTAAAACCTGTAGCCAAAAATACGGACCCCCCTTCTTACGTAAAAAACGAAACCGCGGGTGAGAACGATTTTGAGAATCCCGATCGGCAATCGACCGCGCAGAGAACCCAAAACCGACTGCCGTCTCTGTCTCCTCTCCTGTCCGAAAAACCGTTCTCATGATTTTTGCCGATGATGCATGTTGAATGATTATGTTAACCTTCGATCCTTTTTATTTGTTAAATTATTTAAAAAATAATCCAACGTAAAATCCTCATTAATTTTCTTTAATTGGAAAAATCCAGTTTTACAACACCGGTCACCAGGGTCGGATGAGATTGGATATCTCGTTGGGGGACGGGACACTGTACGCACTCGCAATGCGAGAAACCAAAGGTGATAGCCCTTGGAGGCGCAGCGTATAACCGATGATCGTGGTTCGGAGTCCATGTTAAGCTGTGTATAACCTCGAGAATGCCCATATCAGGCGAACAAGACAAAATGTTTTTGGTGTAAACGTAGTACAAGCACGATTTTTAATGGGAGGCAGTGTGCCTCCAGAGAACGAGAGCCCTTATCCTCCCAGTCCGACGCTGCTCATTATAAATAGGAAGCTATGAAAGAGGCGATTTGCGCAATATATGGTCTTTTAATTAATTAACAGTATCTCGACGAGAACCATTTAACAAAGATTTATAGGCGCGATATACATAGAAGCATACAATAATTGCACGGGGACAAATTGAGGTAAAAAATGGTCCGTTATGTATGAGAGTTATGTGCGCTGGCTCTATTCAAAGGCCCATTAAAAATACATACTAATGGAAGTCCGTAAACAAGAAGCTCCCAGTTAAGTCGATAAATGGCCGCTATATAGATTAACTGGCGATAATTTTTTTATATTTCCTTATGTTTTGTGAGGAAAAAATTGTTAAAATGCCGGTATACGGTTAGAACTTAATTGTTTTAATCCAGTGCCGCCTAATGAGAAAAACATGACCGTTTCATGTAGAATTTAGCTATAATAAGCAATTTTCATCACACCCTGTATAACTTTTTCTTCATAAACTAAACCTAAGAAATCGCACTCTGAAATAGTAATCCCTATCTCTTATTATCTTCTGTCTGTTCCTGTTTTCATTGGAGCAGCTGATCGGTTTGATATGTCTTGGCAGTGGCGGTTCTTCCACAGGAGAACATGCGCACGTGCACCCCCAAAACAAAACGAATAAAAAATATTAATTTATATTCATTGAATATTATTTATTGTATAAAGTCCGACCCTCCCTAATATTTTATCGTACCGTCAAACTGAAAAAGTCCGACCCTCCCTAATATTTTATCATCCCGTCAAACCAAACTGTATAGATCCGGCAACCGTGCCTCGGTCGAGGTAAATGACGATTATGACGAGACTTACTCGCACGTGCGATTAAATAGTGCAGTTTCTCTGTAGTGGTGGCAGCGGGGGATAGCGGGGCTATGGCGACTTAACATGGAAAAGGCGCACAGTTTTTGTGTGCACCACGCAGTTGTCTGTTCGTGCAATGTCAAATTCGAGCGTGTATGTTTTAATATTTTAATATTATATATTTATTAAGTTAAAATGAATAGTTGACGGTGGACTATTTAAGAAAAAACTTTAGCTCTTTGAGTTTGGAGCAAAAAATTTAAGTGAAGAATGCTGGAACACCTAAACCCGAAATTAATTTAATGCAGGGTAAAGGGTAAATCTAGGGACTTTATTAGAAAATTTAAAAATGAAATATATGAAAAAAAATTTATAGAGGGCCTTTCAAACTTAATGAGGCTGTTATTGATCAATTTTCTACAATTAAGAACCGAAGAATGGACTTTACGTTTAAGCACTATTGTGTAGGGCCGATAAATGTTGTGTATTTCGATAAATGATTCTCGATATGTTTTAAACCATTTTATTTAAGGATTTAAACTAAAAAACACTGAAAATATGAAGAATGTCAACTTGTCAGTCTCGTGGCTCGATTCGTTCTCGTCATAAAACAGTTAACTATGGTTCTCGTCTTGGTTGCGCCTAATGACGTAGCCGTAGATGGCGTAGTGGTGTAGCCGTAGATGGCGTAGTGGTATTAGACATCATTCGGTTTTCTTGATAACTCGTAGATGGCGGTAGTAGTATTGGACATCGTTCGGTTTTCTTGATAGCTCGTAGATGACTTTAGTGGTATTAGTAGTGGACTGTATAAATATTGTTACGAGGGTTGCATGCGACGACGTTAAGATCCGACAGCTATACACACTAAGAAAACCTTTCTTATTTTCCAAAAGTTGCATTTCCTTGAGTAAAATTAAAAAATAAATAATAATATGTTTTACCTAACGCATTTTCTTATTACTTTTTTTCTTTCTACATTTAAAACGCCTAGAAAGTAATTGTTTGGTCGTTACACAAAAATATAATTTTAAAAATAATTTCACCATACTTGTGAACCCCACCCCCTCTATCATAAGTGACGAGCCGCCACTGTGTTTGGTTAGGAATAACAAACAATCGACGGACGTGACTCAAAAGTCTATACTTGTATCCAGTTTACGGCAGACCAGGCACAATCTTACCATATTGAGTTAATAATTACTGTTTTTTCCACAAACAGTACTTAAATGTAACACACAAACACTGAAAAACAACAAATAATTTTATTTAACAATAACGACAAAACTATGTTGTTAATCCGGTAGTGTCAAACGTGAAAGCAGGTATGAAAGACGGTCGTTCCAATAAGGACTTTATAAAAGGTATATTTTGGACGCTCGAGGCCGACGTAATATCTTTGTCTAATTAACAAAAAATGACAGAGAAAAATTATACTAATTTTCAGAGCGCCCCGATTGTTTTTCCGTTAAGCTGTTTACAACCTACCTAAGAATGTGAATTGTTTATTCTTCAAAGACTGTGAACGAATCCTTGATTTAAAACCCTAGTTTTCCGGTCTTCAAAATTGTATTACATTTTCATGATCAGTCCCCATAAAGCATGAATTCACACTTAATTTCTGTGTTAATTTGATGACAAATAAAACCAAGCCGTAGATGAATAACAATCTGGGGTCACCTGGTAATAATGATTTACCTTGCTCGGAATTTGAAACGAAAGAAAAAGGAATTAACTCAATCGTGAATAATAGTCTGAAACCTGTTTACGATTGTTAAGAACGGAGTTGTTGTATTTATGTTCTGTTCATTCATTATTTAGTCATTTATGTGAGGAAGTGACGCATTCAGATGATTTTTTTTAATCGGAAATATCCGTGCAGATTTAGATGATCACATCGATAATGATCACTTGCTAGAGATTCTTCTACGTCTAACCCGTTTTGTTAGGTATTTTTTTCCAGTATCAGTACTGTAGTTAATTTTTAATTTATAATGTTATTATAGAAAGATGTTGACCCCCTTCTCCTTAAAATAAAAAAATTATGAAAAAAATTCTGGTCGAGAAAAATCATACGGTGTGGTAAAGAGGAGAGATTGTGATCGCTCGAGCGAAAAACCGCTTGAGTACTCGATTATTGAAATAACCGACATCGCTCGATTATTAAAAAACCCGCTCGAGTTATAAATTCAAGCGAAAATCGTCGCTTGTTACTTATTACCTTTCACTCGATACCCGAGCTTCGCTTGACGCCGACGTATATTCGAACAGTTTTTCGCTCTAGTTATAAATTCAGGCGAAAAATCGAATGCCGTTCACTTGATACCCGATCTTCGCGCGCCACCCCAAATGTGCCGATTGGCGACGTTCGAGTTTGACGCTCAGAAGGCTGACACGACATACGTCTGTCTTAAAGGCATATAAACGAGAAGGTGCATATAAAAAAGTATGCCGAATCCCTTAGCGGATTAATCGCGACATGGGTTTTGTTTTTACTGGCTAGCGACGATTGTAAATTCTTAAAAAATTAAAGGATGCAATTTTTTTTTAAATCAGAATCAACTGTTCTTTCTTAATAAAATATCCAGACTAAACTTCTACAACTTACAAAAATAAGCCCTGGTGTTTTATCAGCACATTCTTCTTAGTCATAAAAATTTCAAGTGATTAATCGCTGGAGCGATTCACTCGATTATTAAAATCGCTGAGTATCAAGTACTCGATTATTAAAATCATCGGTTTTTCCCAACACTAGAGAGACTCGGCATGCTTTAGACTTTAATAAACACTGAACCACTTTGTATAAAAGCTCTTTAGTTATCAAGACAGTGTCCTCAATTTACAATAGAGTTCCAGTTAATTTAAAATCCGTTTCATCACAATCATTTAAGAATACAATACATTACTTGATAACAACAATTTTCTTCTAAACAACACATCTCAATGCTTCTAGTTACATTTTTTAATAATAATGTATTTTTTTAATTCTTATATAAACGTTAATTAGGTATTATATTCATACAGTTTTGATTTCTTGACCGTTTTTTCAAATTATAGGTATGTAGTTTGTTTTTGGGTTTCGGTCACTTTGAAATTGAATTCCAGTATTTGGTTAACGTTTCGGTTTATTATACTAAACCATCGTCAGAACTATTTGTTATAAAGAAAAAAGGCGTATACATATATAAAATAGAAAGAAGCAATATTTTTGACGGTGTTAGTGACAAATTTCTTATATTAGTTTGTATTGAATGAAATGAAAAATATATAAATGAACATACCTTGTATATACAATTCTCACTCACTTACACTAAAATTGGTAACAATTTGTTTTTTTGCTTGTTGTTGAGTGTACACGTGAACTAACTTAGTTAGGTATACCATTTAGCAGTAAGGTAGGTTATTATTTAAATACAATAAAATGCATATTTAACATAATTTGGGGTATTTGGTTTATTTACATTTTTACAATGGTGGTTACAGAAAGGGTTTAGGAAATCCTATATTAAAATTATTTGGTGCTATTAATGTTTATTTTTATGATGATAAAGATTTGCATTTGGTTCGATGTAATTATACTATTATAAATATTACTAAGGTTACCTGTATCAGTTCTAAAATGAATCGTATTATTGTTTTTTTTTTATATGAATCATTTCTTTAATGTTGCGTTTTTGTAATTTGTCTCGTAATCTAAGACTTGAACTTCGTCAAAATTAAAGTTGTGATCTAATGAGTGCTTCGATAGGGTAGTTTGAGATTGATTCGTATGGCTTAGACGGGTTTTATGTTCTTTGATTCTATTTGAGGTATTGTTTTTTTTTGGCCAATGTAATTTTGACGAAGTTCAAGTCTTAGATTACGAAACAAATTACAAAAAACGCAACATTAAAGAAATTATTCATATCAAAAGAAACAATAATACGATTAATTTTAGAACTTATACAGATAACCGTAGGAATATTTACATCAAACTAAATGCAAATCTTTTCCATCATAAAAATAAACATTAATAGCACCAAATAATTTTAATATAGGATTTCCCAAACCCTTTCTGTAACCAACATTGTAAAAATATAAACAAACCAAATACCCAAAATGTAAATAATGTTAAAAAATACCTTTTATTTTATTCTATTTAAATAATAACCTACCATACTGCTAAATGGTAAAACTAAGTTAGTTCACGTCCACTCAACAACAAGCAAAAATACAGAATGTGACCAATTTTAGTGTAAGTGGGTGAGAATTATACAAACCTAAATTAACATAAAATAAGAAATTTGTCACTAATACCGTCAAAAATATTGCTTCTTCCTATTTTATATAAAATATACGCCTTTTTTCTTTATAACAAATAGTTCTGACGATGGTTTAGTATAATAAACCGAAACGTTTACCAACTACTGGAATTTCATTTCAAAGTGACCGAAAAGTTTTATTAAAAGAAAATAAACGGGCACATCATTTTAGAGATTGCTTAAATCTATTTCCAATATTACGATAATTTATTACTTTTTTGAGTGGTTTCCAAGAAATCGAACCTCTTTCAGTAGAATGATTAGTGGTCCCTAGGTAGCCACCAAGGGTGATACCCTTTCTTCATTCTTTAATAAGGGACAAGTCTAAAAAAATACATGAATAAGTTCATTTCGGAACGCGATATCTTGGAAACTATTACTCGAAAAATAATAAATTATTGAAATTATTGAAAAGAGAATTAAACTACCGTTAAAATGATGTGCCCTCGATCCCTTTTCCTTTTAAGATTTTAAGGGTAACATCTCTCCCTCTTAGGAGATTGAACCACTAAGGCTGCAAATATTCTTTAAAAGCGCCCCCCTTCATGTGTCTTTCCCCCCTACACACACCTTCTTGATAATTTGAAAAGAGGTTCATTGCTAGTAATGGTTTTCTGCTACTGGAGAAACCAAAATCATATATAAATGTATTTTAATTTTAAAAACAAAATCGTGTTTTAAAATGTTTGAATTAAAAAAAAATTTCTTACCTTCTATCTTGCCAGATTCGACAAAAGGCGACATCCAGTAAATCCAGTTTTTGAGTTCACGTAAATTCTACACGATGTTTTATTATTATTATTCACATCACTATCAAATTGCTAATATTTCTACCAACAATACAATATAATAATAACTATAACATTAAACCACGTATCGCTCAAAATTGTTTCTATTTTCACCGCGAAAAACCTTCAATGACAATTTTTAAATTGTATTTAACTTCAAGCCCGCGTGTGAACATCGTCGCGCCGATTCCATTACATTTTTAATAGGAAGGGGGAACTCACTGCACATCATGAAGCATTCCTATTGGCCGGCGCCTTGCATTACATTGAATAGGTATTGTTTATCACCCTTTTGAAATATTTACCCTCCTGTTATTTTTATGGATGTGAAAAATTTACGATGCAAGGCTACCTGTAAAATTATTCCTCAAATTATTCGAAAGATATAGGTATACTTTTACACAAAGATCGACATCTGTTAGTAAAAATTATCTATATTCTATATTTCTAATAAACCTTGAGCAGATACTTTCCTACAGGACTATATGTGAAACATAATCCAACAAGGAAAAATAAAAAAATAAAATTGAAATTTTGGCCACCCTCCACCATTTTTGATTTGTGGCTACTTTGAACATTTCACCCACTCTCACCACTGTGCGACAGGGGGTTTACACATTGAGAAACATTTTTAGTGATCCATATGTAGGCAACCTTGAATACTCTCTGAATAAATGGTTGCATAAGACATACATCTAGTCAAGAGAGGTTTCAAATCATACTCTTAAAACCTTCAGTATTAGTTTTATCCAAAATAAATATATTTAGAAATCTAAGCGTTGATTAAAATTGCTTATTTAGACGTTTTTGTGTCGAGAAATATTAATTATAGATATTAAAAGTTTTTAATTTGTTCGGAAGTTGTGTTCTCGCTCCTTACGTTGTTTATTTTATTGATCTAATCCGGTTAGCTCACAAGGGAATTTTTCCCGTAAACTAGAAAGAGACAGATACATAGTCGATCACATTTTGACCTTGATTTGATAGTTAATATTTCGAATTTCCGTATGCTGTCAGCGGCCATTCTGTTTTTCTCTTTCTTTCGTGTCAATTTTAGGAAAAATGACGACTCCTGCAGCAACAAAGGTAATTTTTGCTAAATATTGTCAAAAATTGGACCAATTTTGGAATAAAATGGATGAAACCACTAATAATACTTTTCTTTTCTAGCCCAAACGGGAACCCATTCACGCCGTTCAAGTGTTCGGCAGAAAGGTAAGATATTCCCGCATAACCTATAAGCAACGTGGTTTCACGATTTTTTCAGTAAACACCTAATTTATAATAGCTTATTGGCGTTATTTACATGGCATGATTCGTTCCTCTGTAGTAGTACCGAACAAATAATAATTTAATCAATTTTTTTTAAATTTTAGAAATCTGCAACAGCAGTCGCTTACTGCAAAAGAGGACGAGGTGTTCTTAGGGTAAATGGACGCCCCCTCAGTCAAGTGGAGCCTAAAATGCTCCAAGATAAACTTCAAGAACCAATCCTTTTGTTAGGCAAGGTAATCTCAAATTATTATTAGCAAACAAGCTTTGTAGGTCAGTCTGTAGTGTCTACTATCATATTTTTAAAATACCATAAGAGTTTTTCCATGTTATGTACAAAGTGCTCTCTGTTAGCATTATTTGCATGATGAACTTTTTATCCCGAATATGATATTTTTATGAAATCAACCTTATTCTGATTTTGTGCTTTTTTTGTTAGTGTGTCAGTTTGTAAAAAAATAGTTTTTTGATTGCTTTTGGATTTTTCAGGACAAATTCTCTGCAGTTGACATCAGGGTGCGAGTAAATGGTGGTGGTCACGTATCACAAATCTATGCTATAAGGCAAGCCATATCTAAGGCTTTGGTGGCTTACTACCAGAAATGTAAGTATTCTAGATATTAGTATACATTTTAGAGTAGTTTATTTTTATTATATAGACTATAATATATAGACTACCTAGAGGGTTATTTTATTTCTGTGTTCTTCAAGTGAATCATGTTATTGTGATGAGGGAAAGTAAGTGCCTTTAGATGTAGAACAAATCTAACGAGACATTAGTTTGGTTGACATTACCGTTTTTTCATAGACGTAGATGAAGCCTCCAAGAAAGAATTGAAAGACATTCTTATTCAATATGATAGAACTCTCCTGGTAGCCGATCCACGTCGCTGCGAGCCCAAGAAATTTGGTGGTCCAGGTGCTCGTGCCCGCTACCAAAAATCATACCGTTAGTTTTTTTAGGCTGTATTTTGTGTTTAATTGAAGTCTTTTAATAAACACATCTTTATTTCTAAGTTAGATTGTGTTTTTTTTTATGTTTTAAATTAAAATTGAAGAATTTAAGTTGTTTATTGTGCTGAAGAGAGTAATATTAAGATTATTAAGGTACTTTTTATAGGTATTATTTACGTTTTTTTACAACCATGCATGTAATAATGACATTTCATCTATCTTTGAAAGGTCGACTTTTTTTACTTTTACTTTCCACCCTGGTGGAAAGTAAATTTTTTTTTATAATTTTTTTAAAAATCGATATCTCAAAATAATATATGAATACTCTTTTTTAAAAATGCTAATAGCTTTGTGTGTTTAGTTATGTCTCCTTTTTCCCTAATTGATAGAGTGGTCCTCAGCATTGAATATTGTGACCAAATTTTTGATATCTTCTTTGTCTTGGCATTTTTTATTTATTTATTTATTTATTTACAAAAATAGGGATACAACAGGCACTGAACCCAATATAGCATCCACGTTGTGGTATTGGCTAGTGGGAGTTATTAAATTAAGTATACATTAAATTATATTAACCTAAAAAATCTATGAACCTTTATAGCATTGATTTTACACATTTTTTAAATCTAATTATAGACATATCGAACATTTCCATCCCTAAAGAAAGCCTATTACATGCCCTAGTCGCTCTACAGAGAGGAGAATTCTTTCCAGAAAATGTATTTCTGAGTGGAACATTAAAAGTATTTTGAAGCCTTAAGTCCCTAACCGGAACATTAAAGCTTAACTTTGACCTCAGCATTGGCGAATCAACAAGACCATTCACCAACTTGTAGATCATAACTACATCGGAAACCATTCGTCTCTCAGTAAGTGGCATTACAGAAAATTTTTCCATTATAGGCTTATAGTTGCTATTGACTATAGCTATGTCTGTTTTTCGTGACAAGAACCGTAAAAATTTGTTTTGAATACTTTCCAGCCTTCGCTGGTAAACCGCGTACTGAGGGTTCCAAACAACCGATGCAAAACTAAGTTTACTAAATATAAACATTTAACATTTATTTTAACATTTTTAATATATAATATAATATAATGAATAGTAAAAACCAATAATAGACACCTAGGTGCAAAACACCCGTATGTGTCGAAATCTAAAATTAGACATATGTATATTATTATTTCCTATTTTTATTTATATTATCTATATTATAATTCTATGTATGTAACATACGTTACTGAAACAATCCCCAATTGACTTAGTGAAAAAGTATTGAAAACTTTTCTGTGTTCCGATAAACATACTGATTACACTTTTTACTAAAATTTTTTATATTTATAATTGATTTTATATTATCTGGGAGTAAATTTAATGATTTTGGTGCTAAGTAATCCATAAACTTTTTATTGGCGGTTGTTAAATTTTTTGCTAATTTAAATTTGTTATTAGATTTAAAGTCTGTTTCGTTGCCGTTGATAGCTCGATACCCTCATTAAAGATTCAAAACAAGGGCCCGGTGGCCTAAAATATTTTACCTATAAATTGGTCTTTTTACGTACATCTAGCATAAAGATGAAGAAATTTTGACCTATTCCACCGGGTAACAGATAAAGTAACAATAGAGCCATAAAATGAAATGAAAGGATAATGATTAAAACGGCCCATCATGGTCGGAGAGTTGGGTTTTTAATGTAACCGCTTATTATTTTATTTAAATGTAATAGATTTTATGATTTTATGAATTTATTTACAAGAAAACTAATTTATTTACAGATCAAAAAATATTGACAATTTCAATAATTATAACTCGATAAAATGGTCCTCAGAAGAATCTGAAGAGTCATCATGTCCTACGCTTATTACTAAAGGCTCAATTTCCATAGTTGTGTCAATTACGTTGTCAAGTTCCCACATTTTTTCTTCCTCTACTATAGCATGTTTTATGGCGTTTTGCCAATTTTCTGATGACACATTTGCTAAAGAATGAAGCAAGAGGTGTCGCACTTCTTGCATTTTAAAAGTTTTGTTATTTCTAGCAACATATCCTTTTACTTGAGCCCATATTAATTCGATAGGATTTAGCTCACAATGGTAAGGTGGTAAACGGAGCACTATAATACCTCGATCTCTTGCCATCTCGTCAATAACATACTTTTTATACTGTGATTTATGTAGCCTAACAATATCCAAAAGTTCTTTTTTTACCATGGTATTATCGTAACTCAATTCCTTTCGTTGTAACCAGTTTACGATTTCCGCCTTTTTCCATGAAGTTGTGGGAAGATTCTCTTTTAGCCTAGAGTGATAGCTGGCATTATCCATCACTATTACAGAATTAGCGGGAATGTATTCTATCATTTGCTTAAAATATTCCTCGAAAACATCAGCAGTCATTTCTTCATGATAGTCTTTAGTAGAATTCGACTGGAATTGTAATAATCCTTGATCCAAAAAGCCATTTGAACTTCCTATATGAGTTATAATAAGTCTGCGTCCCTTTCCAGATGGTGGTCTAAGTCCTGTTGACCAGCCTTCCATGACAGCTTGTCGAGAACTTAGGACATTTTTATCTTGCCAAACTTTAGATACGGTGTGCCCTTCGTTCAGCCAAGTTTCATCCAAATAGAAAATGTTTTTGCCTTCGCTGCGGTATTTTCGGATGGACCTTAAGTATTGACGTCTCCAGCAAATAATATCTGCTCTATCAATAAGAAAAGATTTTCTGTTTTGCTTCTCCCATCGAAAGTTCATATCATGAAGTATTTTCCATAGTTTCGTTCGTGATAGCTGTGGTAAGTCCTCGTCGTAGTTAATGGCTTGTAAAATTTTGTCTATAGTTGGTATTTCCTTGGCAAAATAAAAACTATGTACTTTTCTTCTAATACCATTTTTAATGCAATTGTCAATTTCTAACGGTTTCTTTCCTGGGAGTGGTTTTGGCTCACTGAGGTTCTTAGATTTTCTTTCACGCAAGAACCTATATATAGTAGCCTCTCCAACTCCTACCATATTGGCACACTCTGCAATGATGCTACGAACATCACTTGCAGGTTTCTGGTACACTAGAGCATCATGCACGTTTAATATTAATGTCTTTTCTCGGAGAGAATATGCACTCTTGCTAATTTGACGAAGACACGTTGGCGAAAAACTTGAAGCCATTGTTACAAGTATAGGAAATAATTCAACTTTGAGATAATGCAGTATCTAAATACAACTAAATACATAGTTTGACAAACGCACATCAAATGGCGTAATAACATCCTAAAGCAGGCAAAAATAGGTAAATTAATTACCCCTGTTGTACCTACTTTAACCCTAATCCTACTTAACAATGGACAGAGGCCAATTTTCTTATTAAATAAGGTAATTACTATTGGCAACGCCTATGGTTTACGGTTGTTTTATGGCTTCAACCCTCGATATGAGCTATCAACTGCAACAAAACGGACTTTAGTCCTTGTTTCGGTAGAGTGATCTACATAGTTAAATTTGGTCTTACACCGATAAACAAAATTACATATACTGTTAATATATAAAGTTCTGATATTTACAGTATCTTCCGAAAACAATAAATTTGTTGGAAATCTTTTATTTTTTTTTAATATAATTTTAAGAATATATTTTTGTGTTATAGGTAGTTAACTTATTAAGTACTGTGCTATAGGCACCACCCCAGACAAAATATTCCATATCGTATTAGCGACTCCACAAATGCTTTATAAACCATCACCAATGTTTTCTCATTTAGAAATTCCCTTAATATATAAAATTTATGTATGAGTCTACGTATTTTATTAGAAACATAGTCAATGTGTGGATTCCACTTCATAAATTGGTCAACCAGCACACCAAGATATTTTGTGTGGGTTACCTCAGCAATTCTATCATTACCAATAGTAATATCTGTAAAATTGGGATGACCAGCCCTTGTTAATGAAAAAGCTATGTAATTTGTTTTATTTAGATTAATAAACGCATAATACAAATTTAGAACTGTTTGAGGATTATTAAAATTTAAACTGTTTTACTGAAAATTTCACTGAAATAAGCGAGTAGCGCCGACGCAGAACCAGGATTTTGAACTTTGCTTCCCGTACACCATTCTTTGAAACAGTCATATGCCTTATCATATCTCGGGCGGCTTTTAGTTGTCAGAAGATCTTCTACTATTTTTGCTGCGTCTGGAATTTCTGGTGGAGTAGCAGCAAAATCAAATTCCTCATCTGATAGCATTTATTGTTTAGTGACATCGAAACCATGTTCACAAAATGATATTTGCCATCTTGATGTGTATTTTTACCTACATTATTTTACCATCTGCGGTTACTTGAAATTTCTGTCTAATTTTTCTATGGAAAAGTCAAAATGACATTTATCTTTTTTTAATAATTTTAATTCAAAATAATGAGAAGTGGATGTTAAGTATACAAACCTCGGTGAAAAGTTCCATTACTGTCTCGAGATTAAGTTAACGACTCTTTCGACCGGAATGAAACACTCCACCTCAAATTATTCGAAAGATACACCTATTATTTTTATTTAACTTTGACATGCATGCTGTATGACTGCTGCTAGGTATTGTCAAATAAAAAATGTTAATTTATTATAAACCAAACTGTATAGATCCGGCAACCGTGCCTCGGTCGAGGTAAATGACTATTATGACGAGACTTGCGCGCACGTGCGATTTAGTAGTGCAGTTTCTCTGTAGTAACAGGTGGCAGCGGGGCTATGGCGATTTAACATGGAAAAGGCGCACAATTTTTGTGTGCGCCGCGCCGTTGTCTGTTCGTGCATCTAGTTAGAAATTCGAGCGTGTATGTTTTAATATTTTAATATTATATATTTATTAAGTTAAAATGAATAGTTGACGGTGGACTATTTAAGAAATGACTTTAGCTCTTTGAGTTTGGAGCAAAAAATTGAAGTGAAGAATGCGGAAACACTTAAACCCGAAATTAATTTAACGCAGACCACAAAGGGTAAATCTAGCAACTTTATTAGAAAGTTTAAAAATGAAATATATGAAGAAACAATTATAGAGGGTATTCCAAACTTAATGAGGTTGTTATTAATCAATTTTCTACAATTAAGAACCGAAGAATGGACTTTACGTTTAAGCACTATTGTGCAGGGTCGATAAATGTTGTGTATTTCGATAAATGATACTCGATATGATTTTAAACCATTTTATTTAAGGATTTAAACTAAAAAACATAACTGTTTTATGACGAGAACGAATAGAGCCACGAGACTGACAAGTTGGCATTCGTCATATATTCATTCATTCAACTATTGTTCTGGTCTTGGTTGCGCCTAATGACATAGCCGTAGATGGCGGTAGTAGTATTGGACATCATTCGCTTTTCTTGATAGCTCGCAGATGGCTTTAGTAGTATTAGTAGTTGACTGTATAAATATTGTTACGAGGGTTGCATGCGACGACGTTAAGATCCGACAGCTATACACACTAAGAAAACCTTTCTTATTTTCCTATTTCCTTGTGTAAAATTAAAAAATAAATAAAAATATGTTTTACCTAACGCATTTTCTTATTACTTTTTTTTCTTTCTACGTTTAAAACGCCTAGAAAGTAATTATTTGGTCGTTACACAAAAATAAAATTTTAAAAATAATCTCACCATACTTGTGAATCATAGGTCACGAGCCGCCATTGGTAGTAGGTACTGCTTTTACATAACTAAATTGTGTTGTTTTTTCATGAAAAACTCAGGTTTTATATTCAAAAAGGTAAACAAACCATTATCAAATCCATTTAATATGAATATCTATTGAAATTTTCACACAATTCTTAAAAACAGTTACATTATAGTTTTAGTACAAACCAGGAAAATTGACTAGAATAGGTCTTAAATTAATAGTTATTGTTACATTTGGTAGAGGTATATATGTCCTTCCTAATTATACAAGGTACTAATATTCCAAAGCGTGATTCCTTAGGTAATTTTATGAAGAGAACTGAATAGGTTTGTATAGAATTTTATTTTAATATCTCCGCTTTTCATAAAATAACCAGGACCACGTCATTAGGGAACACCCTGTATTTACTACTACACTCGCAGCCAAATGATCGCTCCACAAATAATTAGATCGATTTTGATTATGATAATTGTTTTATTTTAATTCTGATTTTTATTATTCTTTTTTTATATTGCAAGTAAATTTATTGAAAATTTCCCACATGTGTGATATTTAACTTACTTAAAAGATCACAGAATATGTCCGTAATATGCAGGTTGAAACAAGAACTGCTTCCTGATTCAAACTTTAAAAACACTCTGTAGAGTGATGGCGATGTTACATTTTTTATTTTGTTATTTAATCATCAAGTGTCATATATTCTTAACATTTTCATTTTTGGTTCATTTCAATACGTTAATTTTTGTAGCAGATACGATTTTTTAAAGAAACAAACTTGTTTAAGAAAATTGTATTAATTTCCAAACACAACAAAAATTTAAACCTAAAATTACGAGAAAGGCGCGAATGAAATGAAAACCAACTTATAACATAGACTTCAGTAATGGGTGTTTCCCCCACTTGTACAAATCATATACCTCTAGTTAATTCGTCGCCATTCTTCAACAAGAGATGCACTGGGCTCGTGTAAATTTGCAGGAGCAGGTATCAGAGATTGTGTGTCCCAGAGATATTCTATTGGGTTTAAGTTCGGACTGCGTGGGGACCACCGACCTATAACTATTGATACGTACAACTTATGGGGTGCGCAGTAAAAAGTAAGATTTTATGAGTGAAAAAATGGGTTGGTGCGCACGGTTTACCGGTCATATTTTTAAAGGTTGATCGTCGGTTGTCTTGCGTACAATGTTGTCGCCGTCATATAGGCAACCCCGCCGGCATTGGTACCGGTTTGGTTGCAAACCAAACACGACCGTCCAGAACCGAAATCAGTCGTAGGGATGTAACGATATTAAAAATCTATCGATACATGGACAATAGATATCAAAATTAATTCTAAAAGTTTCTTTTCAGTGATGGCCACAAGGTCTTTTTTTAAGCGAGTAAATATATTGTTTATTGTCCAGTAAAGACGGTCTTGATGTTGTAAAATGTAATCATTTTCATTAAGGGCGAAGTACGGTCCTGTTCGCCAATTAAGGTAATAAATAGTGTATCAGTCGGCATTGCGCATGACTTCTGCCGAGCAGCTTTGTTTACATGCGCGAGCCCATAAATTTGCCAGTTTTGCTTTTAGAGTTTGGCTATCCATAGATATATAGTGGGTGGTAATGGGGCCCAATTCATTTTTGAAATTCCGACCTCGTCTATAAATACTCGGCATAAAAATTTGCTCCGATAAATGTCGCGAAAGGAACAACATATGGCTCTAAAACATCTCGAACGTAGCTATCCGCTGTCATAGCTCCTCAATTGATCATTACCACCAGGTTCGTCCGTGGAAATTGTAGTGTTTATTTTTAAAAATCGTATCTGCTATAAAAATTAACGTATTGAAATGAGCCAAAAACGAAAATATTGAGAATAGTTGTCGGTTGATAATTAAATGACAAAATAAGACGGTGGACATCTCCATGACTTTACAGAGTGTTTTAAAGTTTGAGTAGAATACCAGTTCTTGTTTCAACCATTATATTATGAACATATTTTTAACTTTCTTGAAATCTCGCACATGTGCCAGAGTTTGTATAAATTTACCTATAATATAAAAAAGAATGATAATTCACCATCAAAGTCCATTCAAATTGGCGGTGAGTGCATTTAAATAAAATTCTTCTGCTTATATGAAAATTTTCAGATAACCGTGGTTATTTTTTTATAACTAACTAATAGGTATATTTATGAATTTAAATAATGAATAAAAACCTACAAATATATCGAATAATATGGAATTTATAATTAACTTAATTATTTAAAATATATAAAATACAATAGTCCCGTTGTTGTCATACAGGGTGTCCCAGAATATGTGGGCAATCTTCCGGGTTCAGATAGGACACTTAAAAATACCAAGAGAAGCTCCTATAAATTTTCCTTCATACGGCCTCCCCTATGGAGATACGGGCCCATAACGGACATCCCTGGTAATCGTTGTTTTTTAAATAATTTTTTAAGTACTAGGTGTAATTTATTAATTTTTTTTAGTATAATGTTTACTAGATGAGTATCCTTAAAATTCGCCCTTTTAAACACATTTGGCCTATTAAGTTTGCCAGGTACGGACTAGACGTAACACAAAAAGCTTTTTTTGTACACCTTGTATGATGAAGGAACGACAATACATTTTTAGATACTCTAAACGTCTAAACCTTAAGCTGAAAAAAAGGTACTCTTGATCAATGTCGATAAAATGAACTGTTTTCGAAAAAAATATATTTTTGTTCAATATGGTTTTTTTGCATTGGCTGTTGTTTTATGTTCATAAAATTCCCTCATTGTTGCTATGGTATTTTTCCCATGTACCGATTTAAATAATAATATTTATGCCAGTGTCAGTTTATGGTAGTGTCTTGAAATTTGCGATTTTTTTCCTTTGTCTTATTAGTTACTAACCTAGTAATGGAATTTACGTATACTGAATATAAAACATATTGAACAAAAATATTTTTTTTTCGAAAACAGTTCATTTTATCGACATTAATCAAGAGTACCTTTTTTCAGCTTAAGGTTTAGAGTATCTAAAAATATTATGGTCGTTCCTTCATCATACAAGGTGTACAAGAAAATTGTACTCACATTAGCATTTTTGTGTTACGTCTAGTCCGTCCCTGGCAAACTAAATAAGCCAAATGTGTTTACAAGGGCGAATTTTAAGGAGCCTTATCTAGTAACCATTATACTAAAAAATTAATAAATTACAACTAGTACTTAAAAAATTATTTAAAAAACAACGATTTCCAAGGAAGTCCGTTATGGTATATCCATAGGGGAGGCCGTAGGAAGAAAAATTTATAGGAACTTCTCCTGTTATTTTTAAGTGTTCTATCTGAACCCGGAGATTGCCACATATTCTGGGACACCCTGTATACCAAAATTATTTCAAACAAAAGTGGCACTCAAAGGGCGGAACGAAACAATATATAGTGATGGGCTAAAATATGGAACAAATTCATTTAAAAATCAGGTTTTATTTTTTTGTAAAAACGCTCGGACACGTCGATTATAATTTTTTCTTCCGGATTTTTTGCCTCAAAAAGAAATTATAATGGGTGTGTCAAAAAGTAGATGTAGGTATAATTTTGAAAAATTATTTTATTAAGTGTTGAAAATTCAAACCATTAACTTCTTGACAATATGCCAATCTACTTAAAAACCCTTCTAAAACATTATTTACAGTATTTTCATTAATTTGCCTAATTTCATATCTAATTTTAAATTTTAAGTCTTCCAAATTTTGTGGTTTATCCTTATACACTTTTGATTTCAAATAACCCCAAAGAAAGAAATCCATTGGTGTAAGATCGGGAGATCTTGCAGGCCATTCTATGGGTCCTCTTCTACCTATCCATCGTTCGGGAAAAATAGTATTCAAATACTACAGAAGGTACATGTACCTTTTTTTAAAGAAATTTCTTTCTTAAGATGTAATTTTTCTCTAAAACCGTTAGAGATAAGGATAGAGTATGCTACATGAATTATGCTCAGAATGACGTAGAATTTATGTTATAAGTAAAAATAGGGTGGTCTATTTAAAATACAAAAAAATTTTACAACATCTACTTTTTGACACACCCAGTATAATTTCTTTTTGAGGCAAAAAATCCGGAAGAAAAAATTATAATCGACGTGTCCGAGCGTTTTTACAAAAAAATAAAACCTGATTTTTAAATGAATTTGTTCCATATTTTAGCCCATCACTGTATATATTTTTTTAATCGTGTATTTTCTAGCATTTTGAAATATAGAGGTCAATCTACGTAGCTCGATTTCCTATACCTAAAATCTATTGTTTTCGAGATATTGACCTTTGAAAATCACATTTTCCTGCATTTGACAGGATACAGCCCCTCGTTATGGTAGAGATTGGAAAAAATTGGTTACACATTCTTTATTTCAAATTGTTAACCTCTGGTTTAACTGTGAAACCGGTTTAACAGGTGAACAGAAAGTTTTGATTTGTTAATAGGGAATTAAAGAATATCATGTCCAAGCCATTTTTCTCCAAGTCGTAACGTAACCAGTGGCGGTTCTTCCACAGGAGCACATGCGCACGTGCACCCCCAAAACGAATAAAAAAATATTAACTTATATTCATTGAATATTATTTATCGTATAAAGTCCGACCCTCCCTAATATTTTATCGTACCGTCAAACCAAACTGTATAATATCTCTCACCTTGGCGCGTGGATGTTTCAATATTTTAGTATTACATATTTATTAAGTTAAAATGAATAGTTTGACTACAAAAAACCTTTCTTATTTTCCAAAAATTCTATTTCCTTTTGTAAAATAAAAAAAATTAATATAAATATGTTTTACCTAACCTATTGCTTTTTATCTTCCTGCGTTTAAAACGCCTAAGAATATAATTATTTGGTCGTTACAGAAAAATAAAATTTTTAAAATAGTTTGATGATACTTGTGAACCCCCTCTATCATATGTCACGACCCGCCACTGAACGTAACTGAGCTGTAGCCTGTCCGAAGTGTGTAATTTTCCATTGTCATTATATCGAAAGGGATGGGTTTATAGGCATTATTATAGCAACTTTACTTAGACGGCTCGCTATAATTTAAAATTGTTATAAAATGATAAAAGTAATATTAAAATTCTTTCGTCCCGCTTTTATTTTGCTATTTGCTGCCTTTTAACTTCAATGTGAACAAGTATTTATTTTCCTGAAAGGGCTCGCCGTTTTCCAGTATGAACCCACAAAGAGCTTATAGAAATTATTCAGCAGATCGTTTCCTGAATTACTGCAAAACTTGGCCAGATTTGAACGCAGTATTATTAAAGTACAAATATTGTACACTGCAATTGATCATTATTGTCTAAAACTTTACGCTGTTACGTAAAGGTTCCAATAATGGTTTTAATTAAGTACCTAAGTAGTCCGTCCCTGAAATTTAAATTACAGAATAATATTCATCGTTGGTCAATAAGATCATTGTAATTTTGGTAATTTCCTATTTTCAACGATAATAGCAAACCGACCGATCCTCCTAAATTAACTGTACCGAATTAGGTTTGATTAAAAGTGAAAATAAGGCTCGTCTCGGGGATTGGTATATAGGAAAATAATGTGAGTACATTTGTACCATTAACCTATTGTATGCCGGGGCCTTAACCAGGACTAAATCCCAGGGGGGCTCGTATGGTATGTGCAGTGTATTAAACATATAAATGTTTCTGAAGGCTTTTCGAAATTTTGTGAGCCTCAGCCAGCATATTAAATCCCCCACTCCTCAAAAAACTTCATGCCAAACCGTCCACAATGAAACTTACTAAGTTATAAGAAAACCGCATAAAAATAGTTTGAAAAATAACAAAGTTTTAAATAGCTTAAATTTGGCTCACCAAAATGTATCAAAAAAAAATCGGCACATAGGTTTACCAATTCAAGAAGTTATAATGCAGTTTTTCTATAAAATATACAGGGGAGCCAATATTCTGCCACTTCAAAAATTAACTCAACGATACACCACCCTGTATATATTATATATATTTTTAAAATCTTAACCTACGCGGTACAGGGTGAACCGTCACTGATTAGCGAGGAGAGTGAAGAGTATATCCCGATTTCGTAGATTTTTTTATTGATAATATTATCGTGTGCTGTTTAAATAACGGGAACTTCTAGGTTATATTAAGAAACTAGGTTTAATTATTAACAATTATGAACTAGTTCGGTATTAATTTTGGCCCCCATTCGCTTTAAGGCTATTATGGTATTGACGGCCTTAATCCATCTTCTTTTGATGACGTATCTTTTCAATTTTGAGGTACTCAGCGCTTGTTCCGGATGCACCGTCGTTGCGCTTAGCCACGCATGGTCCATAGCCTCCTTCGTTGTCATGCGGGAACTAAAAAATGTCAGTCTGTCAAAAAATTAGGCGATTTATTAAGTAAATAACACGTCGTGGGTATTTTGGGTTTTATTGAATTAATTACCGAAAAAAAAAACCCTTCCAAAGAAGTTTTTTTAATTCTACACTGATTGTATTAACTTGGGGATACAGAGGTGGTGGTATAGCCACTTGCATGGCGGGGCGCCCCTTCGCTACTTACAACCCCCCCCCCCCCCCTAAACCATGGCTACGCTAGTTGATACCACATATATATAAACAGTATATTGCTTGCTAATACCATCTGCAATTATGTCCCCGCTATGGACATCGAAGGGGGCGTTGTGAGTTTGCGCACTTCGGAATATTCCTTGTTAAAGTAAACATTCGACAGGACCGGATTTCAACTTTTTTAATGTAAATTTCACTGGTTAGTTAGGAAAAATATTGCAATCAAAATTTCGATTAGTTCGATTTAAGACAGCGTTCCATGCATACGATTTCTGACGATACGATGATGCGACGGTGCCCTGATTGGGGTAAAATTTTGGTGCCAAATTCCGTCCGAATATTTGTAACAATCGACACGATGCGCTTTATTTTAACGTTCATCCGACGTCGTATGTTTCTTAACCTCACTTTTTTCTAAATTAAAAATGAATGACTACCTATATTGACTATTTTGGGAATTATTATCAGCTACTAATGCACCAAATTAAAAATACATTAATTTTAAGATTATACACATATACTATATTATATTGTATACAAGTGACACTCTCTTCTTTTTTTACAAGCCTTTTAGTGAAATTTGGTTCCGAAAATCGGATAATGTGATAAGCAAAATATTTTTTTATATATGTACATACCTGGTATTGATTCACGACTTTTGCAAAAAAGTATCATGCATTTGTGTCCTTTCATCTTAAACAAAACAAGTCACTAACCTACCAAACAGCGAATCGAATCACCACAAATTAAAAACTCCTTTACAAAAATTGTTGTTGGGTAATAAAAGTTTATAAGCACTAATCTACCGACAACAATGTGGATGAACCACTTTTTATTCTGTAACTAGAAAAAGCACCCAGAACCAAAGATGGCGACGAATAACAACAAACAAATAATGTCGGGCCGACACTGACGCGATCGATAAAATTTCCACCCTACTGCGCAAACTCGATAGGCCCGCGCTATCTCCCATAGCGGGGACACTTTTTGTGTTTTGGAATGTTCATATTGGCAATATACTGTTTATATATATATATGTGGTTGATACCGGATATTGGTCAGTGGCGGATCTGAGATTACCTTTAGGGCTACCTTAAGCCCAAGAGAGGCTCGCCGAAGGCCACAATTTTTTGGACCACGCCCACATATCGCTAAATTTCATAAATAATTTATAGTAAATAGTACCAAAAAAAACTGATACCCACTCATTACTTCAGCGGTATTGCCAGAGTTATTTTTTCAGTACCTCCCCTGCTTATTTAATAATTTATCACAATAAAATTATTTTAAATGTTAGTCATGGGGGGGGGGCTCCCCCCCCCCCGTATATCCGCCACTGTTAACACTAGAAACACTTACCTTATGAAACGACCACTGCAATACGTATGGGTGTCATGATATCAGTAGGTACAAAAGTGACAATAAATTCCGGACAAAGATAAGTTAATCAGGTTTGAAGTCCTGTAACTTTTTAGACCGTTTTCCGATCTTGGTGAAATTTTTAGCAAAGTGTACACTTGTGTCGCGAGATGTCAGCCTGAATTTTAGTTTTCAAAAATACTCATGTCTTGATCATTATACAGGCACACACAAAAGTTACTTTTCTACCCTCAACTTCTTAACGCCATGTGGAAAAATTGACCGGTAGAATTTAGCTTCGTTATGTTTTGTTTTGCAGTGTGACCTTTTCTTAATACAATATTTTTTGTTTCACGTCATTATCCGCGTTTTAAAAGAGTATACAAATTTTTAGAGAAACTGTTGCAGTTTTTCAATTTTATTCACAATTCAGAACATGACTATTTTATCCAGTAGCATAGACAAATATCGAAAAATTAATAGCGCATATTGCCCACGAGGTCTTATCACTTCTACCACGTGACGTGGCTTGCTTTCAACGTAATACGTATGTAATGTTCTGAATTGTGAATAAAATTGAAAAACCGCAATAGTTTCTATAAAAATTTGTATCTTCTTTTAAAAATCAGTTAATGACATGAACCAATTAACTTTGGGTTAAGAAAAGGTCACACTATAACACCAAACTTAATGAAGCTATATTAAACCGCTCAATTTTTCCACAGGGCGTGAAGAAATTAAGGTTCAAAAAGTAACTTTTGTTTCTACCTGTATAATGCTCGGAAAAAAATTTCAAAAGTTACAGGACTATAAATCTGACTAACATTATGGTATTTGTTCCGAAATTCAATAAAGTTAAATTCTCTTCATGGTACCAGCAGGGTAAACAGTTTATAAACTCGGAACATCGAAATTAAATCGGTTAACGATAAAATTAACAATGTTGTTGAAGGATTTTTGTATTGTTTGTATGATTCGTCGATTGGGCAAATCTCGTAAATAAATAAATTAAGCAAAAAAGATGGACGAAGGTCGATAATAAATCGGTATAAATACTTTATTTAAATATGAACACACAGTTTAACAATATGTTAGTTTAATAAAGGATGTTGCATCGCGATAAGCTTGACTTGATTACTCCAATTACCACACTGACCTCATAAACAGTCCTCAAAATATTTAATTACTTTTCACTGTGCAATTTAGTGTAAATTGCAAGCTTTTCGTGGTACACATCCTCTAGAATTCCACAATTACAGTATCGCTATTAAAATGGGACCCATATGGGAAAATATTTATTTTTCGATTTAGATAAAATTACCATACGTTTTTGCCAAAAAAGGCATAATTAAATGGTACCATTTGGACTTTGTTAACTGTCAAATTTGACATTTTCTCCACAAAATGTCGAGAAATGATCGAATTTTGAAAAAAAATTATTTGGAAAAGATGTTTGTATTGTAATTTTATTCCCACATACCGAATTTGAATCATTTATGATAATTTTTGTTTTCTATCTATTTTTGGCCAGTATCTATCAGTGGCGGCTCGTGACCTATGATAGAGGGCGTTCACAAGTATCATGAAATTATTTTAAAAATTTTATTTTTTGTAACGACCAAATAATTATATTCTTTGGCGTTTTAAACGTAGGAAGAAAAAAAACAATAAGAAAATGCGTTAGGTATATTACATTGTTTACCCGAGTAGGAAATGCCTAAGACTCCTGGACGACTCGACTTGGCAACTCAGAGTCCTGGAATGTGGCCTTTCCTACGAGGTAAACATACTATTTTTCCGAAAATCGTTTAAAAATCGACAGATATTGATTCATTTTATTCACATATACCTAAATGGCGCTTTGAAATTCGTAATAAAATGGTTGCGTTACAATGGAAACGTATTAATGTTGAATTGTCAAACTTGACGCATATAAATTTAATTGTTGGTGTTTCCGAAAGCAAATCAGTATAAAATGATAAGAGATGATGAATTTTCCACTTCTGGGACTCCTCCAGAGATAACTGTGAATATAACAAACTAATTTCAAAATGTATTCTGCAATGCATTGAGGTGTTCAAAATATAAATTAATTCCTTATGAACAACGTGTTTTCAATCATTTATGTAGAACACTAACAACTGTAAGGAAATATAATAAATATATTACAGTAAGGAAATTAATATTTCCTAATAGTTATTTTCCGTTGTCTAACAACGACTAAGTGTATGGAAATATTGATTTTTTCTTTCAAAAATGTCAATCAGCCCGGTGAGACCTCTTATGGCGGGGATCGAAGCATATAAGTAGGCCGTGCAAGTGACGTCACAGCCAGGCAGGTTACTCCATACGTTTATCCTTTTGTGTCTATCGTTCTGTGTCAATATCAGACTCGGGTTTGTTCGATTTGACCTAGGCCATATTTATCTCCCTTTAATGAATCGGAGAAGGTTGATGCAGACAGAGACAGACATAGAATGCGAGCAGCACAAGTTCTTAAATTATTTTACAACCGAACATCCTTCGTCTGGAATGGAATAAAAATCAAGTAACATATGATTTATAATGTGATTGAAAATGGTGGAGGAAACGTCATTAAATTCTAAAATAATTTTTAATTTTCTGTTCTTTTCACGAAAGCGGACCTTTTCGTTTTGTTGCTGGTAAGTAATTTATGATTGAAATATTTTTTTATTAATTTTTATTCGTTATTGTTATTTTATATTATAAAATTGTCCCATTATGTCCCAAACTTGTCACGCAAATTAGCAACAAACACATTTTTAAAGAATTTTACTTAAATTTTACAATCTAAAAGTCAAAAGCTACAACATAATAATTACAGCTTAGTTATATTAACCCGTAGCCAGAATTTTCATAAGTCCGGTAATATATTATTATAATAATTCTTTCTTTTCATAGTTTAATTGAGAATCCCATAATGACTGAACATTAAAGAGGACTTCGATCACTAATGTTGCCAGGAGTATGCTACGAAACAAACAAATTGGAAGCCCATAATCATAATGATGGTGCATATATTTACTTGGTTAGTAGCTGTACATATAGTATTGTATTTACCTTGATTTGTTTGAAGTTTAAGATGGTAAAATATTTTATGCAAATTTTGATTTATTTCCTATTTTTTAATAAAACTAATTACAACCTTCAATCTCTGAATTCTGTATTTCTAGTATTGTTACTAGTTCAATAATAATATAAAAGTATGTAAGGACAATTTTAAAGCGATATTTACAGCTGAAAACCTATGTCACAATCCTAATATTTGATTTTCTCTACTTAGTAAATCAAATGAAAGGGTTTTGAAGATTTCTTTGCTTAAATGTCACTTTAAAATATTGACAGTAATACAAATTTGGACAAAAGTGATATTTGAAAAGCACGTGCGCGCCAGGCATAATGGATGTCGCCGTATCATCGCCTGCTTCGAATATTTAACACGGCAGTTTGTCTTCTTCCTGGTTATAAGTATTCGTTGATGTCAATATTTCCGAACGATTTTCGGTAAAACATATTTTTATAAAAAAATTTAATTTTACACAAGGAAATACAATTGTTGAAAATTTATCAACGGCCTCATTAAAGTTTGGAACACCCTCTATACATTTTTTTTCAATAGATAACATTCCTAGGGCTGTTACCCTTTCTTCATTCATGGAACTTCTCAAAAATGTTTTTATTCGTTTTAATGTTGAAAAACATCGTTCACCACGGTCGTGGTCACTGGTATGGTAACAATTATTTGTAAACGCAAACGCGAATAAATAGGAAAAGCAAGACAAACGGTTAGTTGTGCTGCATCCACAAATCCAGTTATTTTTTCGTATATTTCATTTTTAAACTTTCTAAAAGTCCCTAGATTTACCTTTTGTGGTCTGCGTTAAATTACTTTCGGGTTTAGGTCTTCCCGCATTCTTCACTTCAAGTTTTTGCTCCAAACTCAAAGAGCTAAAGTTATTTTTTAAATAGTCCACCGTCAAACTATTCATCTTAACTTAATAAATATGTAATATTAAAATATTGAAACATCCCCATAGTTAGGACCAACTTTAATGACAATACTGTATATACAAATGTTACTCTTTTTTTTTAAATTGCTCATTATTTAAGAATTCGTCACCATTAAGATATTTGTCGAATGTTTATAAACATCTTTTCATTTATTGTTATAAAAGAATGTTGACTCGGAAGTATAATATTAAATATTTATTGGCACCTTACATTGTCTGCGTGTGTATGCAAACTTTACACAAAGACAATGGTAATAATTATTGTCTACTGTCTTCGATTAACATTAACATCTGTACATAACAATAGAGTGAATAATCTTCTCTAACATTGTCATCCTCCTTTCCAAAATGTCACCGTTAGACTCGATTCGTATTGATTAATTTCAAAAACGAATCACTTTTGAATCGTTGTTGTTTCACATGGAACAATATTATTTCGGACATCAGGAAACAGTAAACGAACAAACCCGAACGAACGTTCTCCATTTACACATTCAGTCACGTTTATCATAAATTTTCGAATGTCATTCTCTCACTAAGACTTATTAAAATGAAACGGCGTTATTTTCTTGTTCGTAGCTCTACTTTGGAAAAAGTTATTCAAAGAACTTATAGTTCGCTGTCCCAGACTGTCGTCCTCCGTCCATTCCGACGACACCGAGTTATGTCTCGAATTGGACCTGCTAACGGACCCTTTAGGTCCGTCCCAGTTCTGTAGCAGCCTTAAAAGGAGATCTTTGGTACCGTTAGCATCTTGAGTAGGTTCTTTGAACGGTCTCTCATCATCAGACTTCTTGTAAATGCTTCTACACGCCAGGGGAACGTCTCTGCTCGTATTGATGTTAATTTTTTGCTTGGTTTTACGCCAGGGAATGCTACAGGCCGGACTTTGCGGATGATCTTTTGGTAGACCCGTCGAAGTTATATTAATAGGAACTGTTTTTGCAACTGTGGGTTCTTTGTTATCGTTGATATCGAACGGGTGAACCCCATTGGACAAGCTAGTGTCCAAATTGGACAGCCGAAAGAGCTTATCGGACAGTTTCCTGATTTCTTCGGCCAGATTGATTCTGTCGCTAATGTCTTGATTCTTGGCAAAGTAACTCGACTCTGAAGCTCGTCGTATATGGTCTGTGTGGACCTGTAGGAACATCTTTGGCGGCATAAATAGGTCATTGTTACTGGTATCGATGGTATTAACGAAGATATTGTCGTTTCCCGGACTAGACGCGAGGCTCCCGCAGGGGGAAGGTGACTCCCCCAATAGGGAATGTGATGATTCACTGAAACTACCGCTTCCTTCATCTACATCTATCACAATACCGTTCGTCAACTCGAAAATATACGGCGAGTTGGGATGTTCGTTCCACCGTTCAACGAACTGCTTGAGATTGTCCTTCGCCACGTCCATAGAGTTTATCCTTTGGACGATGGGTTTTTTCTTTTTGAGCCATTCGTGTTGCAAGCATTCTTCAGCGGTCATTCTTTGGCTAATGAAAAGACAAAGACCCCGTGTTAGTTTTGGTTAAATGTGGATGATTTCATGCGCCGAAGCAAGCTTGCAAACCCAAATTAGTACTTTTGGAAAAATAGGGAAATTATTGAGAATTACAAAAATAAAACGTTATTTATAGCACTATTTCCTTTTAAAAATTACGTTGGAAAAATGGAAATAAATTCGACAAGCGCGCTCGCCTTTGTAGCGTTTGTTCAGTGGCCTTCTATGACCCATAAGTTATCGGACACCCTATACAGGGTGTTCCTTAATGGCGTGCTAATATTTCAGGGTGTGATTACTTAGGTCATTTTATAAAGAAAAGTTCATATGAACATATGCCCGCAACGGCTTAATTTTTTTGCTTAGGTAGTAAAGTTATTCAATTGTTCCACCAGAGGCGTCCCTGCAAACAGGTCCTCTGATTTATTTTCAAAAAAAATGGTACGCCACTGACATTTTTCCATGTGGATATTTTTTCTGATTAGCCTGGTCGATTCTACATGAAAACGGTCGTTTTACTCGTCAGACGCACCGTTCTTGATTAAAACCACTATTTTCATATTGAAACTCATTATTATTAACATTGATAAAATAATTAATGATAAATTTTGGTTTATAAAAATTGTTGGAAATGGCCATCTTCACTTAAAAGGCATGCTTCCGCCCGTCTTCGCATCGAATTGCCCATTCCAACAATTTTTATAAAACAAAATTTATCATTAATTATTTTATCAATGTTAATAATAATGAGTTGCAATATGAATTTTGTGGTTTTAATCAAGAACGAGACGAGACGCATTCATGTAGAATTGACTAGGCTAATTAGAAAAGATTTCCACATGGAAAAATGTCAGTGGCGTACCATCATTTTTGTAAACAACGTCAGAGGACATGTTTGCAGGGACGCCACTGGTGGAACCATTGAATAACTATTCTAACTAATAATTGTGGTTTATCATATTAAGACATACCAAAATTGAAAATAATATTTGAAGTACTTTCGGAGATATTAAAAAATAACCATTTAAAAAATAAAAATTCAACACCCTGTAGCAAAAAATTTAAGCCGTTGCGGACATATGTTCATATGAACTTTTCTTTATAAAATGACCTAAGGAATCACACCCTGAAATATTAGCACGACGCTAAGGAACACCCTGTATATGTATATAAAACACACATGAAAATTCTGGAAGTACCACTGCGTTTGTTTGTGTAATTTTGGTGATTTTACATTTATATTTATTTATTATTTATTAGAGTTACTCCCAATTTACATAGAGAGTGTTTCTTAATGATGTGCCAATATTTCACCGTGTGTAATTCCTTAGATAATATAAACGAAATTATGTCGGCAACGGCAGAAAAACGAGACCGTTTTCATGTAGAATTGGCCGGGCTAATTACAATAAAAATATTCACATGACGTAACACTTTTTTTGTAAAAAAATCATAGTACATGTTTGTATATCCTATTAACATATACTAAAATTGAAAATAATATCTAAATTACTTTCGGAGATATTAAAAAATAACGCCATTAAAGAACACCATGTATAAATCCGTAAAGACAATTAAAGGATCGTATATTTTTTGAAGAAATAGTGCTTTTAAAATGTTAGTTTGTGTTTCTTATGAAAAAGTCACTAATTTGGGCCTTTGTCTTGCTTTTATTACCCTCATGATATTAAAAACGAAAAAAAATCTCTCAGACAATACACTTTCACAGGCGAACTTTTAGTCTTTACCCCTAATTACCATTCTAACCATAAAATGCCCCAAATTTACATCTTTTCTGACAAAGCCGGAGTGCAAATTTTATTTTCGTTGCATCCCTAATATACCATTTTAAGTAGGTGTATCTTTAATTCAAAATAAAAATAAATCGATATGTAGAGAGCCAACCCTGCATCCATTTATTGCGGTTAGAAGATTTTGGGACCTACACAATAGTCCCATTATAATTGATTTATTGCAGTAAAGGTCGGCGATAGAATGTAACTTTTACTATACGTTGCATTATGTTAACCAGTGCCAAACTTAAAGAGACTTTGGCAGAGGTTTATGTTTATTGGTTTCTATGGCGCGTGTATTGACTGAGACATTTTGAAAACTTTAAAGGAAACTACAAATCGTAAAATAACAATTTGTCGTTAAAGAAAATGTGAGTGGTGTATATTTAAATGTGCTATAACTTACTTTAAGTCCTTTACAACCAGCTTCTTTATGAAATCTTTGGCATTTTCTGAGATATTTTGGAAAGCTTCGTCATCAAAGTCGTATTTGGCAATGGTGACGTTGGCCATTGTCTCTACGTCAGTATGTCCCATAAATGGAGACAGGCCAGATAATCTGAAACATAACACGAATGAATTTTAGCAAATGCTATGAAACGTGTTGTATTATACAAGCGCATAAAAAAATAGTTCCAACCAAAGATATTACAAACAACACTAATTATTATAAAGAAGTTCTGAATTAGCTGACACATGTTTATAATGATGGATAAGATTTATATCTAACAATCAAAGAAACCCTAAATCCATTGTATTTAAAGTAACTTACAAAACGTAGCATATCACTCCAAGAGACCACATGTCAGTTCCATATCCTATGGGGTCAAAGTTCACGATTTCCGGTGCTACAAACTCCGGGGTCCCGAAAAGCACCTGTAGTTTTTTGTCCGGGTCAAATTTCCTTGCCAAACCGAAATCTATAATTTTTATCCTGTTCCCGGTTTTTGTCAGGCACAAAATATTTTCTGGCTAGAAACAAAACGCCTTAGGTATAGTTTTTTTTTGTCTGTGGACCACACAATTAGATAAATATACAGAGAAAGATTTTTAATACTAACCTTCATATCAAGATGTAAAATTCTTTGCTTGTGAATAAAGTCCACGCCTTCACATATTTGTCTCATGAAAATTGTACAGGCTTTCTCCGTCAGTATGAAGTCGTCATCTATCACTCTTTCAAACAGTTCTCCTCCTTCAATTCTAGAAAAAATAGTAAAACCCTGAGGACGTACTTTAAACTTGAATCTGAACAGGAAGAACCTTTCAAAATACCAATTTTCCTATTTTTATGTCGAGGTCTCCCTAAAAAAAGGATATTCTAACAGAGGTACATACATCAGGCAGCGAATAAATGTTTTTCACTATTACAGGTAAATTTCGAAATAATTTTGTAAAGATTGTTCCACGAAAAACGGATATAACTTATTGACTGGGGCGATCCCATTATTTATGGCCGTTTGTTATTATTATGCGGAAAAGACCGGATTGTAATAATTATAATTAAAAATATGCACATCTGATAAGTTAGGTTGCTTAATTTATATTTAAATATCTTTTTGTAGTAAAATTTGTTAGTTTTTATTTCTTGCTGGAAGAGTTTAGTTGTATTACCGATATTAATTTACCAAACGTATAAAAAACAGTATGTGGCGTCCATAGAAAAACATTGAGGGTGCTTCTTCTAGTGTTGCAGTGAAGAAAATGCATTTATCTCTCGATGCTAGGGAAATTGTAAAAAGAGTATATACTTCTTTACTCAACAGAGGACTTTATGCTAGTGCTGCTGCGACTGAAACGTCTGATTTGACTAAGATACCTCTGACTACAGTGAAAAGAATCGCGTCAAATCCCATTAAATCTAGAAAGAAGCGTAAAGATGCCGGTTTCACCAAATGTTTCAACGAAAGCGACAAGGACTTGATAAGGCGAAAAATCTACACCATGTACGTAGAGCAACGCGTACCTACATTAGATTCTCTGAAGCAACGGCTCACCAATGATGAAACCCAAATAAGTTGTAGCCGCACTAGCCTTTGGAGAGTTTTGTCGGAAATGGGATTCAGATATCGCAAAATTGACAAAAGGCAAGTTCTCATGGAATCCCACCGTTTACAAAAATGGCGTCATGAGTATATAACTTCTGTACGGAAATCCCGTTCACCATCCTATAATTTACCTCGACGAGACTTGGTTTGACACGCATGAAACACCATCCAAATGCTGGTCTGATTCTTCCGATAAGTGTAAAACAAAAGCTCCCGTCAAATAAAGGAAAAATAATAAGCATTTTACATGCTGGGTCAGAAAACGGTTGGGTTCCAAATGCCTTGTGGCTTTCTGCAAAAAACATTAAAGACTCTTGTGTGGACTACCATGAAGATACAACGGCCGAACTTTTTGAGGAATGGTTCAAGAATTATTTTACCAAACATTCCTCAGAATAGCGTGATAGTAATGGACAATGCGAGCTATCACAGTGGCCAATTACATAAAGCTCCAAGCTCAAATAATACAAAATTGGAGATTCAGAACTACATGGCGGCGAATAATATATATTTTGAAGAAAGTTATAAAAAAGTGATCTTTTAGAAGTTTTAAAGACATTTTGTATAAAAAAAGTATATGTTTGTGACACATTGGCAGAAGAAATTGGACATACAGTGCTACGGCTCCCACCCTATTATTGCATTTTTAGCCCCATTGAGCATATGTGGCACCAGTTAAAATCACTGGCTAGGTCTGAAAATATTTCTCCGACTTTAAGTTCTAGTGTTGTAGAATTAATACGAAAATGCTTTAATGATATTCCCCCAGGTAGTTGGAAAAATTCAGTCCGTCAGGTAATAACTGTAGAAAATTCGTATATTAGTCTGGATCGTATAATTAATCCAATTATAATTAATTTTGATGAGGATAGCGATAGCGAAACAGAACTATCTATAGAATGACATTATAAATGTAAATAAATATGACTAGTAATATTTAAAAAAAATGTTATTTCATTTGATTACATTAATATAATCATATCATTACTTGTTTTCCTTAGTCCGTCCCTTCATACTTCACTTGTTTATTGCCAAGCTCTTGCCGACACAATGGGACCGACCCAGGAAATCATTAAGTCGTATCCAAATCTCGTGAAACGTACTTTACTTGTACGACTTATGTTTAGCCAATAAATATCGATAACAAATGCTAAATTTCATCTCTCCACGTCAAGCATTCGCTGAGAACACCGGCTGGAAGTCAGAGAACAGGGGAACAGATTTTATAAAATCAGAATTAAAAAAGAAAAGGAGAAATTTATAAACAAACCCGCATTGATCTTACGGGTCTTTATGCAAGTTTCTAAACGATAGATTTAAAAAAAAAGAGTCGTAGAGAATAAGACTCTGGGACACCCAATGAGTCGCCTACAACTCTTCAATTATCTCTCTCTTCCCTGACAACCGTCGAACCAATAAAACTCCCACGCAGCGACAACAGTTTTCCAGGTATTTTTCAAAAATTCTGAGTAGATTAGTAACGCAATCTATCGGAATTCCACAGTTTTCAATGTCGCGCCCGAAATTTTTATAATATGAGAGCAAATGTTCATCATTCAACATTAAATCAATTTGATTGGTTCCTATAAAAATAGAGATATCTAATTTTGGTGAAAATTTGGTAAATTCATTCTCCTGTTTTCATGGAAGCGTGTGTCAAGCAAGTGATCACACACATACAGACATTTTCCCAAAGTATTATGATCAGGAACCCCCAAAATGTATTATTTTTCACCATAACTTTTGATGCACTTTAATAGGTTTGTTTGTTTGTTGCTTCCTGTCTGTGTGAACGGGTACAACTCATGGTTGTTAAAGTAGTGAATGTAACATTTACTACGTAATTTACTACCGTAGTGAATGTAATTTGCTATATGCTCTTACTACGTATTTTGTTACATTTACTACATTTTTTTAAATGAAATGGTTCTCTCTCGCTCTCTGTGCTCTACTTTCAACTTTAATTTGAGAATATTTTTATTTAAATCAAACAAAATGCAACAAAAGAACAATAACCAAAAACTACTATTTTCTACTTTTCCATTCCAATGTCCAGCTTTTAACATTAAATTTATAACAATAAAGTTGAGGTTATGTTGTGTTTTTGACACTTTCAGCCAATCAAAACAATAATTACATGTACTACGTTTCCGACGTAACAATGTAGTAAATTAAATTTTTCTGCGACATTAACAACCCTGCAAAACCTTCAACAGTCAAACCTGAGAATTGACTTCTTAATTTAACCTGCAAGTATTCTTATTCTTGCTCATCTCTGATGTGTTTAGAATCTTTTGTATAAATTGTCTGTATATCGCCGCTGTATATAGACATACAGACACTGCTTGCTTCTTTCACCTTTATTCCAATTTTATACAGAACTTAAAAAAAACACTTGCCCACACACTAAATATTATACGGCCTTAGAGTGACATTGAAACACATTGTATCAGTAAAAAAAAACTTTGGAAATGGTCCAATTTTCGCAAGAAAATTTCATTACAGGCGTCAAGTGTTTTATTTTTTTCCCGCAAGATAATTGTGTATTATAATTATAAAACATTAAGATGGACGTCCGCAATTTTCAAGTAACGCCATCTATGTTGCAAAAGTTAAATTTAAAAAATGTGAACCTGCTTGACAGATTAGGAAGAGACCGACATCCGTAAGTCACATAAAAGTATTGCACAAATTGATTTAAGATGAGGATCCCAAACAATCCTAAATTAGCAATCAGAGTCATCTATGTTGCATCAAAAAATATGCCGCTTTCTGGGAGGTTAGAAAGAGACGAGACTCATCAGCTGATCAATATTTCTTTTCGTGAAGTTTTAGCCGTTAATAATAAAGTTTTTTAGTTAATTTATTGATATTTAGATTGTCTGACATGGCGATTGGGTATCAACAAGTTTCAGGAAGAT
The DNA here is from genome assembly GCA_963991005.1 of Barypeithes pellucidus. Lineage (NCBI taxonomy): Eukaryota > Metazoa > Arthropoda > Insecta > Coleoptera > Curculionidae > Barypeithes > Barypeithes pellucidus. Next base: position 18,477,230 of record OZ022565.1, on the reverse strand, counting down.
CTGTGACAAAAATTTGAAAATTGTTCATATTTGAAATTGTTATTATTATTCTTATAACATTATATTTTTTAACGCAATTTTTTCATAGCGTTTTCCAATTCTTTAACTTTACCAATCCAGTTTTAGATTAGAAAAAAACTAAGTATATTTGGCTAAACGTTCGCATAAAATAGTGCCTACTTGGCAACTTGTGATTAAACGCAGCTCTTAAATCTTAGGGATTTGTTTTTTTTAGAACGGTCGGATACGTCAATTAGTATTGTTAGTTGCGCATTTTTTAAGGTAATACGTAGGCATATAGGGTATACCAGGTGGGAGATATGACGCCGTCTAAGATTTTTTTAATTGGAATACCTAGTATAATGTATTGTGTCAATTTCGAATTCTATGATAATGCCTTAAACTATTTTGTATAACCCACCATACCTCTTTAGATAGCGTTTTCCGAAATACTGACGTTTGGAACTTTAATTTGAAGGTACCTATAGCAACAATTAATTCATTAAATTATTGTAACGATCATTGATTTGAAACAAAGATAGACCCGGTATTTCTATCTGCTTTGAACACGTCAATGTAACGCCTAAGATGGCGATTCTCGTTTTAACTTCCGTCTGTTTTTGTTTTCAACAGCTCATCGGTCTGATACGTCTTGGTTAAAGAAAACAAATAATCGACGGACGTGACAATTTACGGCAGACTTGACACAGCCTTACCATATTGCGTTAAGAATTACTATTTTTTCCACAAACAATACTTAAATTTAACACACAAACGCTGAAAAACAACCAATAATTTTATATAACAATAACGACAAATATGACAGTTGTTAATTCCGTAGTGTCAAAAGTGAAAGTAGGTATGAAAGACGGCCGTTCCAATATGGGCTTTATAAAAATATAAAAAGTACGCTCCGAATGCTCGAACGACAAAGAAAATCCGTCCCCGATTGCTTTTCTGGAAATTTGTTGTGCGTCTAAACTAAACCTTTCAGTGGTCATACCCAACCTTTTTTGTGTTCGCTTATAACCATCGGACAGAGCCGTACTTACAATTCTAAAATAACCCACATAATTTTTCCATTTTCAAAAGCATCGTACACTTGAATCAGTCTCGGATGTTGCAGCATTCTCATTATATCTATCTCTCTTTCCACATTTCTTCTGTCTTCTTTTTTCGGACATGATACGAATTTGGCCGCCAGACTCAGTCCTGTTGTTTTTTCCGTGCATTTGTACACTGTGCCGAACTTTCCTCTAAAATAGAGTTATCAATTACTAAAAATCTTTTTTGAATTTTATTTTTATCGTTCATGAATATCGCTACTAAAATTGTCATGGTACGATAAAAATTTAGCGAATATTGTGGTATTATTTCATTGAAGAACATTTAGTTTTCCTCTACAATCCCAGCAGTGGATAGCCCTGCTTCAGGAACGTGAAATGGGAGCAACAGGTCCCAACCTGTGCGTTATCCTCCCCTTAACATTATAGACAAAAAAACGTCAAATTATCCATTTTTCCTACGACCATCCCATGTAAAAATTAACAAATATCTAACGCCATCTCTATAAATATTGAGGTTAGGTTACGAGTTTTATTATTTTCTTGGAACGACGTATTTATTCCAAGTTAAGATATTAATTCTGTTGTTTTTAGGCGTTAATCTAATTAAAAATCAGAAACTATATAGTTTTATATATAGCGCATAATAGAGGCTATTATTTTAATTTACAACCAGGTACAGGGTGTCCCATTTTATAGACACTTTTATACGGTATCTCCGTAATTGTTAGTGCTATCAATAAAGTAATGTTGTGTTGGTGTTCCTCAAGGGTCCATATTGTCTCCCACTCTCTTCTTACTCTACAATAAATATGTCTTGGCATAACCACGTTGTGGCAATCGCCAAGATAGCTTCTCAGAAGCTTGGGGGTACTCTTCCGAACCAGAAAGTTGTACACACCTCAACAACTTTTGACACTATACAAAGCCCAGATTCGACCATCACTAGAGTACTGCTCTCATGTCTGGAGCTCTGCACCCAAACATACTCTTCGGTTACTGGATTCCATCGAAAGGAGGGCTATTCGTCTGATCGGAGACCACGAGCTGACAAAGAACCTCGACAGCCTAGAACATCGAAGACAGGTTGGGGATTTGACTCTCTTCTACAGATATTTTCATCGAAGGTGCTCGGCTGACCTTGCCCTCTTAATTCCGCCCAGAGCGACGAATAGCAGAAATACACGACGAATAGTACTCCTCGAACTTCATTATTTAAGAATTCTTTCATCTGGAGGACTTCATCCTTCGACCTTCCCGAGGTCGTTTTTCCCAACGAATATAACCTCCAACGATTCAAAACCAACGTGAATCGCTTTTTGCGCACACGCACCACTCCCAGAGTGCCCTAAAGGATTTTTCCTATAGTGCTTGTGTTTGATCATCAAAATGTAGGTGTCACGTGCTCTTTTTGGGACAAACTTAAAATGGTAAAATCAAAATTTGAGATTGTTCGCTCGCTTAAGAGATACGGGGGGAAATCAAAAAATTGATAATTTCTAAATTACCCTGTATTTTCTTAGTTAAAAGATATGCAGAAAAATGTTTTATACAGAAGTTTCTTTATAATGATTGTTGAATAATCTGCCGTTTTCAGAATAAGTATACGGGGTCAGGTAAAAAAGTTATCGGGCCTAACCTCATTGTTTAAAATGAAACACCCTGTATATTTTAATCTAAAATGATAGCATTTTAAATTCTCTTTTCAAATATATAACACACCATGGATAATATTAGTTTCCTAGGCGATTTATTTAAACTTTTCTTCGTTTTCCTTGTTTTCTTTATTATAAGTTTTTGATCTCGTCATAGTAATTTTTAAATTAAGGTCTAGTCGTCAGAATATGTCCTGAAATGGTTTTCTTCTTTCCGGATAGCGAACAAAATATAAATTTTGAGCAATTTCTCCGTTTTTCCCATTTTCAATGTAAACTGATATAATATCAAATTTTTTAAAATGTTGATAAGTTATTTTCACAAATGAATATTAACCATGAAATTGACGTTAAAAGTTAATAACAGCTAGAATGTCAACATAGTTGACTAGGACAACTAGGATATTAGCTTTTGTTTCATGGCCTACAAGTAATAAAGTATAAATAAATCGCCTATGAAACCAATATTATCCGTGGTGTGTTATATATTTGAAAAGAGAATTTGAAATGCTATCTTTTTAGATTAAAGTATACAGGGTGTTCCATTTAAAAAAAATGAGGTTAGGTCCGTTAACTTTTTTACCTGACCCCGTATACTTATTTTAAAAACGGCAGATTATTCAACATTCATTGTAAAGAAACTTTTGTATTAAACATTTTTCTGTATCTCTTTTAACTAAGAAGATATAGGGTAATTTTGAAATTATCAATTTTTTTATTTTCCCCCGTATCTCTTAAGCAAGCGAAAATTTTCTAATTTTGATTTTACCATTTTAAATTTGACCCAAAGAGAGCACATGACCCCTACGTTACTTTTTTGATAGCACTAACAATTACGGAGATACCCTAAAAAATGGGACACCCTGTACATAAGTTAAAATATTCAAATAATTAGGCATTGTATTTTGTGGTCGTAGGAAAAATTACTTATGTGAACGTGATTTTCTTAAACTCGGCGGGTTTTCGCACTCGGCTGACGCCGAAATCTGCCCCTTTCAGCGCTCGTTATGTAATGTACTATTTGACTTACCTTCCTATTTCCTCTTCTAACGTAAATTCTTCTTTGGGGTCTGCATTTCTCTTAATCTGAACATCGCGATATGGAAAACTCAGTTCAATCTCTGCAACAAAAATATACAATAATGTTGTTTCTTTTTCATTACACCGTGTCCAAGATAAGGCCCTCCTCATAAAGTTGATAATGGCAATTCGAAGACGACTCGTCGGATTACAAAACAATTGACGCTGTTAGATAGAGCGGAAAAAGTGGCAATGCAAAAGTGCAATTTACTTTAGAATTCGATCTCAAAAAACCCAGGAAAAAAACTAAAAACGATTTTTCAGAAATTCGTTTTTTCCGGATATCTCTGGAACTACTCGGAATTTTAAAACTTTCTAAACGGCAAATTATTAGGCACGTAAATGCGCAACTTTACCTCCATTTAACCGACGTCGTATCTCTTACGGTTTCCGAGATCCCTGTACTGGCCCTCCTTATCTTGGACCCGGTGTATACATGACCAAGAGATTGAAAGTTGCAACATTGGTATACTGTAGTTAAAAATACACCGACTATTATTAAAAATTTCGTTTTCGATAGTAGTATTTCTCACCCTAGATATAACATTTCGTGTCACAAATTGTCAAACAGTTTTCGGCTTTAAATTGTATCCGCGCCTGTTAATTCAAATAATTTATGGTAATTTTAACACCAAGATTATGTAGGTAGATGGGTTATTAATTTAAACTAAATATCCTATATTTACTGTCCAGGTATTATAACGCCATCAATTTTATAATATTTCTTTTGGTATCCAGCCAACTGCCATCATGATAAAACTACACAAGACCATTATATTATGAAATAAAGTCACATAGATACAGCGTATATCAGCGAAAAGGAATAAATTCTACAATAAATAAATGGGGGCGTGTGCGAAAAAACGCTCGGACACGTCCATTGGTATTTCTAGTTGCGCCGTTTTTTCAATAAAAACTTTTCATACAGGGTGTGTCATGTAACAGTGGCCAATACCGACTTCCTTATTTTAAATACAACACCCTGTATATTATTCAATTTTTGGATCCCTCAGAAAATTTTAGACATATTTAATGTACAATGTCCTATACCTATCTTCAACTGATTGCGAAGTATTCAAAGTGACACCCTGTATACAGTGAGTCCCAGAAGAAATGTCTAAATTCATTTAAAATTCAGCGGTAAGTTTTTTCAAAAAACGGTCGTACCCGTCGTTTTGATTTTTTAATTTTTTTTTTTTTGTGGTAATTTCATGTATACAGGGTAGCTCAAAAATAAGTTACGACCATCAACTTCATTTTTTCAAATGAAAACATATATTTTTTATTTGAATTTTGCATTGAATTCTAAGCATGTTTCATGTACCATGTCCTATACATAAACTCAACAGTTATTGAAAAAATTAGGATTGAACATATCATTTAGGGAATCCAACGATCTATCAAATCTTCTGGCAATATGGCATTTTGGGCTCCATAATAAGTAAGAGTGTACTGTCTCACTGTCACCGTTTATTTCCATAGAAACTGTATGACAATTTTATTTCAAATAAGTATAATTATTGTCAAGCGTAGTTTCAAAGTTGCGGTTTTCACAATAATGGTGAAGTTAACGGAACGGGAAAAAATTGAAATTCTATGCATGGTTGGGTTTGGTGATAAAACACGTACTCAAATAGAAACAGCCCAATTATTTAATGAAATCCATCCTGATCGTCCTCCCATATGTCAAACGATGGTGAGTAGAATAGAGGCTAAGTTTAGAGAATTCGGTCATGTTAGAGATTTGCCTAAATCTGGTCGTCCTACTCGAGATGAAAATGAACAACTTGACGTTTTGCTTTCCTTGGAAGAAAATCCATGTACTCCCCTGTCGCACATTGGGGCCGATTTACACATGCCGAAATCTGTTGTTCACCGAGTAGTTCAAAAGCACAAATATCACCCATACAAAGTTATTCCAGTGCATGAGTTATTTGAAGATGATTTCGATAGGCGACGTGAGTTTTGCGGACGCATGCAAAATATGTGCAATCTAGATAATAATTTAGTAAAAAATATTATTTTTTCGGATGAAGCTACGTTCTATTTGAATGGTAATGTGAACAGACAAAATTGTCAATATTGGGCAACAGAAAATCCGCATTGGATGATAGAGGTTCACAGCCAGTACCCTAAGAAAATAAATGTTTGGTGTGGAATCGTACGCGAAAGAGTAATTGGTCCATTTTTCTTTGAACAGTCTTTAACTGGACAAGTATATCTCGAATTTCTCCAACTAGAATTTATTCCAGCATTAGTGGCTTTATTTCCGAATCCATTGGATCCAGACTCCCCTGACGAAGAACTGATATTCCAACAAGATGGTGCTCCTCCGCACTATGCGGCCACTGTGCGCACATTTTTGGATGAAACCTGTCCCAATCGGTGGATTGGAATCGAATGGCCTGCTAGGTCGCCAGACCTAACTCCGTTGGACTTTTTTTTGTGGGGTTACCTCAAATCAAAAGTATTTGTTAACAGGCCAAACAATATGCAGGAGTTGAAAGAAAGGATCCGAAGAGAAGTGCGTGTCATAACTCCGGAAATGGTTGGAAACGTGCAAAGAGAGTTTATTGATCGTCTTGGATATTGTCAAGCCGTAAATGGCGCACATTTTCAACATTTAATTTGATTTTGTTGTGTTTTTTTTAATAAACAGGTTTGTTCAATCCTAATTTTTTCAATAACTGTTGAGTTTATGTATAGGACATGGTACATGAAACATGCTTAGAATTCAATGCAAAATTCAAAAATGAAATAAAAAATATATGTTTTCATTTGAAAAAATGAAGTTGATGGTCGTAACTTATTTTTGAGCTACCCTGTATACATGAAATTACCACAAAAAAAAAATTAAAAAATCAAAATCGACTGGTACGAGCGTTTTTTGAAAAAACTTACCGCTGAATTTTAAATGAATTTAGTCATTTCTTCTGGGACTCACTGTATGAATATTTGTGCATTATTTATCATGGAAATTATGGTTCATTATAATAGCCTAATGTAATATAACTTGAATAATTACAACAATAATCAGCCATTAAAATGAGTCTTGCTAAAAATGGTTTAATTTATTTGGACTGCATCCAAAATAATAATATAACCTTCACCCATAATATTATATGATATTTATAGTTAAATTTTCTACACGGACTCCCGAATAATTTATACAACGCAACTTATTTTATTTGTTTTCCTCGTCTGTTTGGAAACGCGTGTTCACAGAAATACATAAAATTGTCAATTATATGGTAGGAAATGGGAAGAGAACAGACAATAGTTATTTTTTATTTAACATTTACAATTTAAAATACTAATTTTTTTGTTTACACATAAACGTTTTAATTATTAAATGGGATCTTTGCAAATCAAAGTTACATTTCAATTAAAGTTGATTTTTCAATCAAATGTATTTATATACCATTACGCCATTGCTAGTATGTATTCGTTTTCATCTGTTGCAATTGGCGACTAATGTAAAACAACTAATGAGCCGATGAACTAGCACCAGTATTTTGTAGACTTTTCAAGATATCCTACAAAAAAGGAATATTTCCATCGTGCTGGAAGACGGCGCGAGTCCAGCCTATATCAAAGAAAGATAAGAAAGCGCTGCCTAACAACTATCGATCAGTCGCATTGCTTCCAGTTATATCAAACGTAATGGAGAAAACTATTAACCAACAACTTCTGGAGTACCTGGAAGGCCTCAACATTATCAGCGATCATCAATATGGTTTTGGAAAGTCCAGATCAACGGGAGACCTTCTAGCCTATGTCGCCCATCTTTGGACCAACGCAATCGGACGTCATGGAGAGTCTTGGGCTACTGGATATTTCTAAAGCCTTTGATCGTGTTTGGCATGAGAAGTAAACTGCGATCTTATGGTATACCCAGTCGATTCTCTGCATGGTTGTCTAGCTTTAGTTGCGATTGACGAATTTCTCTCAGATACCTTCACCACCAATACTGCTGTTCCTCAAGGGTCCATATTGTCTCCCACCCTCTTCTTACTCTACATTAACGACCTTCTAGTGAAAACTAAAAATCCGATATTTAGCTTTGCTTACGATAGCACACTTATCTCACTTTCTCTTCGCAAACATCGGCTGCCGACGCACATCTTCGCAGCCTGCATAAAGTATCACGGCTCAACAAAGACCTGAGAGAAATTTTGGCTTGGGGTGACAGTAACCAAGTCGAATTTAACGCTAAGAAAACCCAGGCAGCAGTTTTCTCTAAAAAGGTTAACATTACAGAACCAGTCATGGCAGGACACGCAATTCCACTGGCTTCATCTATTAATTTGCAGGGCGTCAATCTGGGAGGAAATATGTGTAGGCATAACCACGTTGTTGCAATCGCCAAGGTAGCTTCACAGTTTACAAACTTGGTGTACTCTTCCGGACCAAGAAGTACACACCTCAACAACTTTTGACACTATACAAAGGCCAGATTCGACCATCACTAGAGTACTGCTCTCATGTCTGGAGCTCTGCACCCACACATACTCTTCGGCTACTGGATTCCATCGAAAGGAGAGCCATTCGGCTGATCGGAGCCGACAAAGAGCCTCGACAGCCTGGAACATCGAAGACAGGTTGGTGATTTGACTTTTACAGATATTTCCATAGAAAATGCTCGGCTTACCTTGCCCTCCTAATTCCGCCCAGATAGGTGAATAGCAGAAATACACAACGAACCACTGCCGCCCATCCATATGAGGTTACGCTTAGTACTCCTCGAACTTCATTATTTAAGAATTCTTTCATCTGGAGGACGTCATCCTTATGGAACGACCGTCCCGAGTTGGTGTTTCCCAACCAGTATAACCTCCAACGATCCAAAACCAACGTGAATCGCTTTATGCGCACACGCACCACTCTCAGATTAGTGTCGTCAGACTCCTTTATACAGGCTTGGGCAAATTCCGGAACGGCAGGAGAACGAAAAGTGTATCAGATCCCGGTTTTCGACAATCGATGGAGCGGTATTGAATTGTGGTTTGTATAGCCTAAACTATTTGAAAAAAACGTTTCCTGGAGGGTCGATAGGAACATGATGTTCAAGCTATTTCTCATCAACATTTGCAAAACGAGCATTCCCAGTTTACAGAGAGGCTTGGACACTGGCAGGTGGCTCAAAGACTACATTTTGGACATTTAGCTAAATAACTTTTATTTATGGTCTTTTATGTAAAAATTGTTATTTATTTTTTTAACTTGTTTGTCAATATTTCCGACACAATTGAGTTTAGACATATGGTGTTGGGTTGCCACTCGTTAAACTTGATTGATTGGTGATTATTACAATGCGGAAACGTTAAACAATTTTCTTCGATTACATATCCACTCTGGAAACTATTAACTCAAATTATAGCGATTTTACAGGAATTTCTTTTCAACTCGTGCCAAGCAATCCCGAAATTACGAACGGCCTTCAAACTAATACGTATACAAACATCAACACATCGCACTGTCATCGATTGGCACATAAGATCCAATATATTTGGCACATCATAAACTACCAGAGACCGTTAGACGGACCTATTTTGAGCGTTTTTTTTATTTTGGAGTTTTTTTCAATTTTAATTCCATCTGGATTCGAGAGTTAAATTTATTTTGTTCCCGAGTTTAGTGGGCTGTGCGAAAATCTAGCTATTGGGATCGTTTAGTAATAAGGTCAGACTGGCTATAATTAAAAGTCATGTAACGGATTTAATATTTAATTGCTCTTGATCATGCCTTATTGTTCATTGGCGTTTTATCATGTACGATATATCGACGTTCGGTCTAGGTCTAGCTGATGATTTACAACTCTAGGCTTCATTTGACATATTTGCTATCGTGTAGAGGGAAGGGCAAAATAATACTAGTATCTAGTTGATATCTGATGTCCCCCCTAACAAGGATATCGGGCCCCAAAGCCACAGCTGAAGATTTACATGCTGGTAACTTTGCCCCAATTTAACCGCCTTCGTATCTCTTACCGTTTCCGAAATACCAATGGTGAAGGCTGGATGATGTTTCACTTAAAAAGTTTTACTTTTTGTAATATCTACGCTGCTAATAGTGGAGTCGATCCGGTTTACGAAAATCCCTTGACCAAATCGAGTAATTTTTTTCCCCCAATCGTTACCGTAGGATCCCCTCGACATTCTGACATGATTTGTAGGGGGCGCCTCATACGGAGGGGGGGGAACGCCCCGTTAATAACTGTTTTGCTGCTACAAAAGATGTGAAGCGCAAAATTGAAGAGCTTGACAGAGCGCATAAGCCCGAACAAACCTGATCCAGGTATCTCAATGAGTTCGCGAATTATCGCGATTTTCAACTGCAAAAAACAATAAAATTTAATTAATTATATCTCGAGGAGGGGCGAAGATGGGGCATCAATTTTTCGCGAATCAACGGGTGATACCGAGTACTTTGATAGGCCGGAGGCTGGGGGTGGTGGGGCAATTAGGAGGGGAGGTATGAGGGGGGGGGGGATATTACATAAATGATAATTACTAGTTTATTAATCGATGGTACGCCACTGATAATTTTCCATGTGGATATTTTTGTGATTAGCCTGGTGAATTCTACATGAAAACGATATCTTGATCGAAGGGGTGTTGTGAGTTTGCGCAATTCGGAAATTTCCTTGTGAAAATAAACATTCGACAGGACCGGATTTCAACTTTTTTAATGTAAATTTCACTGGTTAGTTAGGAAAAATATTGCAATCAAAATTTCGATTAGTTCGATTTAAGACAGCGTTCCATGCATACGACGGTGCCCTGATAGGTGTAAACCTTTGGTGCCAAATTCCGTCCGAATATTTGTAACAACGACACGCTGAGCTTTATTTTAACTTTCATCCGACATCGTATGTTTCTTAACCTCACTTTTTCTAAACCCAAAATTAAGAATGAATGACTATATTGACTATTTTGGAAATTATTATCAGCTACTAATGCACCAAATTAAAGAAACATTAATTTTAAGGTTAGATAGTGACCACATATATATTATATTGTATACGAGTGACACTCTCTTCTTTTTTTACAAGCTTTTTAGTGAAATTGGATAATGTGATAAGCAAAATATTTTCGTATATATGTATATACCTGGTATTGATCCACGACTTTTGCAAAAAAGCACCATGCACTTGTGTCCTTTCATCTTAAACAAAACAAGCCACTAACCTACCAAACAGCGAATCGCATCACCACAAATTAAAAACTCCTTTACAAAAATTTTTGTTAGGTAATGAAAGTTTATAAGCACTAATATACCGACAACAATATGGATGAACCACTCTTTATTCTGTAATTTGAAAAAGCATCCAGAACCAAAGATGGCGACGAATAACAACAAACAAATAATATCGGGCTGGCTCTGACGCGATCGATAAAATTGCCACCCTACTGCGCAAACTCAATAGGCCCGCGCCCTCTCCCATCGCGTGGACACTTTTTGTATTCTAGAACGGTCGTAGTGGCAATATACTGTTTTTATATATGTGATACGAACTAAGAAAATCATGCTAGAATCATTGTACATAATCACGGAAGCCAGGGTCGTACTTTGCCACCGTACTCGTAGGGTGAAATATTTGGGTTTGTTCAATTTTAGGAAACTAAAAAAATTTATCAAGAGAAATGCTTCATAGACTGGTGCACAACAATGCAGTTCATCTTCACATTCTTCTGTAGTAGGACCACATTTCAAATATGCTTCTACTTTCCATATATCCAGATTCCAAGTGTCAAATCCGTCCTTCCAAGAGTTTCGTCAAAGATATGTTCCTCCTGCACTATAATGTTTCTCTGGATCAGAAACCAACCAAAAGCGCATTATTTTTGCCAACGAAAAACAAAAGTCCATGCAGAAGCCTTTAATTATTTGTTGACCAAACAACAACGCTGTGAAATTAACCCGGATTAACCACCGACCTATAACTATGGATACGTACAACTTATGGGGTGCACAGTTACACAGTTACATTTTATGAGTGAAAAAATAGGTTGGTTCTCAGCGATTACCGGTCATATTTTTAAAGGTTGCTCGTCGGTTGTCTAGCGCACAATGTTGTCGCCGTCATGTAGGCAACCCCGCCGTATTGGTGCCGATTTGGTTGCCAACCAACGACGTGACCCAACGACGACCGTCCAGAACCGAAATCAGTCGTAGGGATGTAACGATATTAAAAATCTATCGATACGTGGACAATAGATATCAAAATTAATTCTAAAAGTATCTTTTCAGTGGTGGCCACAATGCCTTCTTGTATGCAAGAAAATAGATTGTTTATTTCCCAGTAAAGAAGGTCTTGATGTGCCAATATATTGCCGTGTAATCATTTTCATTAAGGGCGAAGTAGGGGAGACCGAGGACGGTTGAGGCAATTTTTACTTAAAAGAACATATCTCAATAAACAAACATAACACCATTATGAATTGTATGCCGCAATGTAGCTCAATCCTTGCTCTTTTAAAAACAGCCATCAAAGTCAATAAAAGTTGTAAGGTTTCTGAGAAAATTTACGAAAACTGAAACTACTCCCTTTGTCACAACTCTCCTAACACCGAGGTAAATTGTGACAGGTACCAAGGTAAGTTGTGACAGCTGTGTATCTAGACTTATTTTAATAGATAAAATTACTTTTATATGAATTATAAACAAAAGCAGCGTGTCACGTTTTTTTTGCATAAAATTACTTTAATTATCATTAGGCATAACTGTAGGAACTACAATAACATAAAACATTAACATAACAGTAAATCTTTTATAAGTAACTATGGCATCATTATATCAAACTTAGGTTGTAAGAATTGACCAAAGCAAACGAACAGGAACAGAAATAAACAGAAAAAAAGATTGCAAAAAGCGTGTAAAATAAGCTAACCAGAAAATAGCCTGTGACACTCTGTCACAACTCTCCTAGGTGCCAAAAATCACGATCTGGTCAGAATAATAATTCGGAATTTCGAAACAAGATGCAAACACAGCAAGACAATGCCACGCTTTGAAACTCCAAACCCACACAATATAAGAAAATATAGCATAACCACGTGAATGTAATATATCATGATATAAATACAAAAATTTTATAAAAAATTTACTCTTCGGTTGTTTTTTCATGCAGACGTCGTAATCACGCAACCGCTTATCGTGGGCCATTGGCGCGTACTGCGTCAAGTAGCGCGTCTATAAACAAACAATCGGGCGCTGTTGTCAGCTCGCTAACGGCCATAGATTCCGAGAAATCGTCTTTGTCACAACTCTACTCTATCACAAATCTCCTCGGTCTCCCCTACGGTTAAGGTAAATAGTTTATCGGTCGGCATTGCGCATGACATCTGACGAGCAGCTTTGTTTACAAGCGCGAGGCCATAAATTTGCTACTTTTGCCTTTAGAGCTTGGCTATCCATAGATATAGGTCGATGGGATTAACTAATTCGCGTGGAATTTTCTGCTACTGTGAAAATAAATATATTATTTCCATAAACTTTGCGATGCCTACGCAACACCGGGAGTTCATTAATAAAGTATCCACAAGCGTGGACGACGCGTTTGTTTTTTCAACTCGGCGGTCATCGATGATGCCAAAACATTTTTCCGAACGCGTCACGATGATCACGAATCGTACAAAAATGTTTTCGTTTATCGGATTTTATATTTGCAATTATTGGCTTCTACAACGTGTCCAAGATAAGGAGGGCCAGTACAGGGATCTCGGAAACCGTAAGAGATACGAAGTCGGTTAAATAGAGGTAATGTTGCGCATTTACGTGCCTAATAATGTGCCGTTTAGAAAGTTTTAAAATTCCTAGTAATTCTGGAGATATCCGGAAAAAACCGAAATTCTGAAAAATCGTTTTATTGTTTTCCTGGATTTTTTGAGATCGAATTCTAAAGTAAATTGCACTTTTACATTGCCACTTTTTCCGCTCTATCTAACAGAGTTAATTGTTTTGTAATCCGACGAGTCGTCTTCGAAGGGCCATTATCAACTTTCTTCTTTTAAATACGGTCCTGTTTGTCTGATATTGGAATTTGATAGCTTATTTTCTTCCGAATGCAACGATGTATGACACTGTGGTTTAACGACGTTTCGAGGGTTTTTTGAACAACATCAGGATTCGGTCCTGTATTTCTCCTAATTTTATAAATAATATCTCATAAGTAAGCTCTAATTTTTTTACTTATGTTGGACTAGTTCAATAAATAACAAATAATTTGATAATAAACCACAAATAAGTGAACAAAATACAGAAACATTATTTCAACCTTCTGTTGATTCGGAATTTAAAAGGAAAGTAGGCGTTTGAAACAAAAAAATTGAGATGGTGACGCGTGATTTGTTTCACTTGACATTCCCATTGTGATTGTTTGAAAGCGTTTTAAGAGGTTTTCTATTTTCCAGAAAATATGGAACATAATTTTAAAGTTTGATATTCTATCGTGTTTTATTTTATCTCAAAAAAACTGTTATGTGGCAGTTAGAAGATGTTATTTGCGCTTAGAGAATAACGAAAATCATTTTGAACCTGATTATGTAGTTCCTTACTTTTTTCATTGTTCGTTTTATTACTGTTTTGGTATGAATTTTGTTCACTTATTTGTGATTTATTATTAAATTATTTGTTATTTATTGAACTAGTTCAACATAAGTAAAAAATTTAAAACTTACTTATGAGATATTATTTATAAAATTAGGAGAAATACAGGACCGTATCCCAAAAATTCCTTATGTTGTTCAAAAAACCCTTGAAACGTCATTAAACCACAATGTGTCATACATCGTTGCATTCGGAAGAAAAAAAACTCAAATTCCAATATCAGGAGTTGATAATGGCCCTTCGAAGACGATTCGTCGGATTACAAAACAATTAACGCTATCAGATAGAGCGGAAAAAGTGGCAATGTAAAAGTGTAATTTACTTTAGAATTCGATCTCAAAAGAATCCAGGAAAAAATAAAACGATTTTTCAGAATTTCGGAATTTTAAAACTTTCTAAAGGGCATATTATTAGACACGTAAATCCACAACTTTACCTCCATTTAACCGGTTTCCGAGATCCCTGTACTGGCCCTCCTTATCTTGGACACGTTGTATTGAAATTTCATTAAATTATACCGGTCGGTTCAAAAGTTAGAGCCAAATTGGGGCTCCGTAACTCAAAAGAGACACTTTAGGAATTTATTTTTCTATGAGAAATATGCATGCTCCTGATACTTACCGATATTAAATACAAATTAATATTGACAAATAACGCCATCTCAAAAATTTCAAATAATGGATTTCAAGAACCAGCGAATTTGAGCATAAAAAACGAATTCTTTGAAAGGTTACACCTATTTTTTTTATTGTCCCAACACCAATATGGCATAAGTGTAATGCAAAAAGAATTATATTAATTGAGATATTTGTAACATGAAAACACTTTCAGCCACCTGAACTTTTCCAATATAAATCCTGAATTCCTGAAATTTCCCAAGATTTTCGTGAAAATTTAGCGAACAATTTTAATTAGCAGCAAAGGAATATTATTATTAATGCGGCGTAGCATTTAGGCTTCTGGCCAAAAATAAAGGAATCTGAAATTGCACAATAGCGCTGGCTTCACTTAATTTTGTTTATAGTAAATAAGACGCGCACTTTGGTTGTTTGTAGTCGGCAAGACAAGGACATGTTCACATAATACGAGGTGTTCCTACCAGTGGCGGCTCGTGACCTATGATAGAGGGGGTTGTTCGGGTTTGTTCATTTTACATTGTATTTCCTTGTGTAAAATTAAAAAATAAATAAAAATATGTTTTACCTAACGCATTTTCTTATTACTTCTTTTCTTTCTACATTTAAAACGCCCAGAAAGTAATTGTTTGGTCGTTACACAAAAGTAAAATAAAATAATTTCACCATACTTGCGAACCCCCTCTATCATAGGTCACGAGCCGCCACTGATAAATCCCTTATTGGAACGGCCGTTTTTCATGCATGCTTTCACATTTTTTGACACTGGCCGGATTAACAACTGTTATATTGGTCAGTATTGTTAAATACAATTCTTTATTGTTTTTCAGTGTTTGTGTGTTAAATTGACGTATTGTCTGTGGAAAAAATAGTAATTCTTAACTCAACATGGTAAGACAGTGCTAAGTCTGCCATAAACTGGATACAATTATAGACTTTTGAGTCACGTCGGTCAATTTTTTTTCCCAACCAAGACATATCGAACCGATCAACTGTCACAATGAAAACAGAAACAGCCAGAAGATAAGCAGAGATGGGGATTGTACAGATAGAATCCCCCATCTCTTTTTTGTTGTGTTTCACATTCACGTGTACAAAGCAGATGTAAATAGCGGGTCCATGTTTATTTCAAGTCAATGGATGCAGCAGACTATTTAATCACGAAAATGATTTTTTTATAATTTCAATGCGGGTACTAATAATTGTAACAACCCGTCCTAGTGACAGTTAAAGCAAATAAACGATTGTTATTATGCCACGCCTTTTCTGTACTGATTAGATGTCGTCATTGTCATAATTGTTAGCTAATAATAGTACATACGTACATATCCCAAATAAAATGATGGGCTCTACCTCCTATAAGGTATCCTGGTCATCCTCTTGTGCTGTGGTCAACAGGAAGTATGTACACATAAGTTGAAATATACAGATAGTGAGTCGGAAACAACGGACCAAACTCCAACAAAAGTCTAGTGGTGTTAGGTCTGGAGTTCTTAGAGGCCAACTAATAGGACCACCGGGACCAATCCAAAGCCCTGGAAGCAATTCGTCCAAATCTTGCTTGATCTGATAAGCGAAATCTGCAGGAGATCAATCGTGTTGATAATGCAGTTGCATTCTGATGTTTACAGGAACATCACGTCTAGTACTTGTAATCCATTTTGTAAAAAAGTTGGTGAGCCGATTCTCCAAATTGAATTGGCAATGACCATACCGCCCGAACAAAACCGGAACAAACCCACACAATTACCGATAATTTGTGCTAAAAATTACTTTCCACAATTGCGTGGGGATTTTCGTCTGATGATACACGACAGTTGACGTCACGGGTGAATGTTGTTGCTTCATCCGTAAAAATATATTCCCATTTTGTTAGCTGGACAACAAGTTAAAATTTGAACGACTTATTTGAAAATAAAATTTGATAAGGACATATAATATATGTCTATGAGTATTTTACATTCTTTCCACGAATACAATACGCCCCTGGGGTTTGGTCCGTTCCTACCGACACCCTGTATTTAGATACTCAAAGAACTGGTAAGATGTTACAATTAAAAGTATATTGTTAAAAGTAGACTTACCTCCAATTGGATCACTTTCATCCACTTTGATCATTTTTGGGATACTGTAAAAAAAGTAAACATTAAAAATTAATATATTATCACAATTAGGTAGGTACTGATAAAATAACGCACACCTATTTAAACAGAAATAATGGATTTTGACAGAACTGGGTATAAAATATCTTATCCTTTATTATTATTCACAGATAAAATAAATAACTTCGCTAAAAGCCTAAACAGATTAATATTTTTTAAAGTTTATCTAAGGTGCATATCAGAGATAAGTAAAAGTTTATTTTTATAAGAGAAGTAATTAAATGGTTTGCCGTTATTAAAATTGGTTCGCAGCAAAAAATAGCCATTAAATCATTTGATCAGAATAAAAATATTTTGCTTGCAATAAATAAAAATCAGGCTGCAACACTTGTTCTGCAAAAAATGCTACAAACTGTCAACAATTTAACCGATATCAGTCCGCTTGTAATATCATGTGTTCGCTTAATTAACAGTTGAGCTGCGAAATGATTACTTGGTCAGCAAGATTGTACAATTGGTCAGTAGAAAAAAACATGTCTAGAAGCAGTTTACTTCAGAGGTTTGTTCGGGAATGGTTATCAATATAAATCATTGGATTGCGTTTGTTTTGAATAATCGGCAAAGTACGTTATTGTGGGCGGACCGAAAGCAGTCGCGTGATACAAGTACCTAATTGCGTGCGTGTGTTTTCATTCGGTGTAGCAGTCAAGGCCCAAAAGGTGTAGCGGGGGCGGGTTTTCACTTGTTTTCCCAGGGCACTGTCAATTTATATAACTTTCTTATGTTTTCTTTTGCAGAATACAGAAGGAAATCGACTACAAAAGTTGTAGCGGGGGCGGGTTTTCACTTATAATTCACCAATAATTTAGAACACTCTAGTATGACATTAATTACTGACCGATTCAGAAATGTTTGCTGTCGATAAGTTGCTGACCAACTAGCCATTTACTTTAGCTTACAATTATTAGTCTAGTCGCCTATAACAAAATTTCCCAATAAAAACTCTGTTTAAACAACATAATTTATGATATTTACAATTATTTCGAAAACGGCTGGATATAACTTATATGCTTGTACTACAAAAAAAAATTGTCTATGATTTCTGCGTCAAATAGCTAAATAATATGCTAATAAAACTTGAGAAAAATTATTTTAAAATGTAGCGTTTTTTAAAGCTTATTATGAACACCCTGTATAAAATAGATAAACGCAATTAGATTAATAGTATCTCTATACGTCTAGTCATAAATTTCATCCAATGCCTAATTTAAAAAAATAGTTCTGGATTGTTTTTTTTTGATTTTTTTATTCAGGACTGCAAACCTTTTTTTTAGTTTTTAATTTATTTCTCCGAAACTACAAAACCAAATTAAATAAAATTTGAGGCACTTATAAACGATACTAATACGAACCTAAATATGCAATAAAATACTGGGTGTCCCATTTAGAAAAATATAATTTTATGCTCTCACTCTCGCTCTAAAATATTTTTAAAACATGCCGCTTTTAATTCAATACGATTTTACGGGATTGTTGTGTTACTGATTATGATATTTTTGATGTTAATTTTCTACACGGGCAAAATAATTTAAATATTTAAAAAACACAATTAGAAAAGACTTTATAAAAATAAACCACTGGTTTAATAAATTAATTAATGATAATAAATTATTATCTCTTTGTTGAAACATACTAGTAATTATTATCAACTTATTCTATCAAACCTAATAAATCTTCATATTTCTTTCGACAGTAATGTGGCTAATTTATCGGAAAGATTTTTCCAGAGCTGTTTAATTGATTTTCCATTAGGAAAAAATATTTATAGAAAATTTAAGGCATTTTAACGGACGCTTGTAAAACACCAACTTCAGGTCGTTATGACGTGAGAATTATTAGACATAGGAATGTAATAATAAGCACTTGACTAATGTTATAGTGGCTCTAAATTGGTCTATAATTAGAGATAAAGACTTTCGGGATATTTTTCCGTATGATTTTAGTATACAACGCAACAACCTTTGATTTTAAAATACCGCGTGTATATTTTTAGAATTTTTCTCTTTTATTTTCGTAAATATTTTTAAAGTGAGTGATTTTTCAACAGGAACAGAAATACGGTGCAGATTATGTTTCTCGAGTTTGATGCCCCATAGATGAAAACAAGACGCGATATAAAATACTTCTGGAAATATTAAAAAATAACTATCAACAAAAACTCGAAACTCTTGTAGTACAGGGTGTCCCATTTTCGACAATCTTATAGGGTATCTCCGTAATTGTTAGTGCTATCAAAAAAGTGATGTAGGTGTCATGTGCTCTTTTCGGCTCAAACTTTGAAAATTTGAAAATTTTCGCTCGCTTAAGAGATACGGGGGAAAATCAAAAAATAGACAATTTCAAAATTACCCTATATCTTCTTAGTTAAAAGAGATACGGAAAAATGTTTTATGCAGAAGTTTCTTTATAATGATTATTGAATAACCTGTTGTTTTCAGAATAAGTATACGGGGTCAGGTAAAAAAGTGATCGGACCTAACTTCATTTTTTTAAATGGAACACCCTGTATATTTTAATCCAAAAATATACTATTTTAAATTATTCTTTCAAATATACTATAACACACCATGGATGATATTGGTTTCCCAGGCGAGTTATTAAACTTTATTATTTTAAACCACAGTAGACCATGAAACAGAAGCTAATATCCTAGAAACAACTATGTTGACTATTAACATTTAACGTCAATTTCATTTTCACATATTCGTTTGCGAAAATGACCTATCAACATTTTGAAAAATTTGATATGACATGACGTTTTTTTTTGAAATGTGTATTTTGATCGCTATCCGGAAAGACGGCAACCATTTAAGGACATATATTAAAATATACAGGATGTTCCATTTAAAACAATGAGGTTAGGTCCGATAACTTTTTTACCTGACTCCGTATACTTATTCTGAAAACGGCAGATCATTCAACAATCATTATAAAGAAACTACTGTATGAAACATTTTTCTGTATCTCTTTTAACTAAGAAAATATAAGGTAATTTTGACATTGTCAATTTTTTGATTTTCCCCCGTATCTCTTAAGCTGGCGAAAATTTTCAAGTTTTAATTTTATCATTTTAAGTTTGGCCCAAAAAGAGCACATGACCTTACCTACATTACTTTTTTGATAGCGCTAACAATTACCTCTAAAAGTGTCGAAAATGTGACACCTTGTACAATACGAACATAATATACCGGGTGATACATCGTTAAGTTGAACATAGGAAATCCCATGTAATTTTCGAGGTGGCTGAATATTGTCTTCCCCATACATTTTATAGAAAAACTGCATTATAACTTCCTGAAGAGGCCGACATGGCAAAACCCATTTGCCGAGTTTGAATCCATTTTGGTGAGCCAATCCTAAGCTATTCAATTAAACATGATTGCCAAATCACGAAACTCTCATAGTTCAGGTAATACTGCAAGCATCCGCAAATTAAATTTTGACAGAACGAAAATTAAACTCGGCACACGGCCTCACCATGTGAGCATCTTTAAGAAGTTATAATACAGTTTATCTATAAAAATGCCAATATTCAAGCACCTCAAAAATTACATCGAATATTCTATGTTGTACTCAACTGTCTTCATAAATTGGCATAAGAAATTACATTGCGAAATATTAGTAGATATGTCATTAATTAACAGCCTGTATAGAGCAAAGTTGTTTCAGGGTCCATAATAAAACGCTAATAAAGAAAATATATTTTTTCTACAAATGTGAGTACAGGCATAATTTTTACCGCAATCTGCCAGTGTCTAAAATATCACTTTAAGGCAAAAGTTGTTAAAGGCAATTTACTATTTAACGCTAACAGTTTCCATAGTTTGGGCTTTTCTATTCTTCAATGAATGCCAAAAACACTTTTTCACTGAAATTGACACTAACATTTTTAAAATCACGCAATTACGAATTACGATTATACGAAAACTCGTACTGTCGCTATGCAATAACTCGAAAGTGGCTTTATTAGCACCTTTCATCTATTTCCGCCGGAAGAAATTCATTTTCTTGATCACTTTCGATGTCGCGAGATTTGAAGATATTTGTCAACAAAACGATCAAACTTTCACTACCTTAGCAACGATAAACTCCATGGATAATTGGATTTCAAAATGAAATATTATATATTTAATAACGTAAGAGACGTTGTTTTGATTTGCATTAACAGCATTACTTCGTCTCAAGAATGAGAAACTTTAGGTCAATCCAGTGTATGAAAACGTTATGCAACTTTATGCCTAAGTTTCATACAATTTTTTTTTCACGACCGAGTTTTCTTTTTCACTCACTCTCACTTAAGAATGCAATTTTCTTTTTTTTATGATTAAACACAAGCACTATAGGAAAAATGCTGTAGGGCACTCTGGGAGAGACGCGTGTGCGAATAAAGCGATTCACGTTGGTTTTGAATCTTTGGAGGTTATATTCGTTGGGAAAAACGACCTCGAGAAGGTCGTTCCATAAGAATGAAGTCCTCCAGATGAAAGAATTCTTAAATAATGAAGTTCGAGGAGTACTAAGCTTAACCACATATTGATGGGCGGCAGTGGTTCGTCGTGTATTTCTGCTATTCGCCGCTCTGGGTGGAATTAAGAGGGCAAGGTCAGCCGAGCATTTTCCATGAAAATATGTGTTAAAAGAGAGTCAAATCCCCAACCTGTCTTCGATGTTCTAGGCTGTCGAGGCTCTTCGTCAGCTCGTGGTCTCCGATCAGACGAATGGCCCTCCTTTCGATGGAATCCAGTAGCCGAAGAGAATGTTTGGGTGCAGAGCTGCAGACATGATAGCAGTACTCTAGTGATGGTCGAATCTGGGCTTTGTATAGTATCAAAAGTTGTTGAGGTGTGTACAACTTTTTGGTTCGGAAGTGTACATTCAAGTTTCTGAGAAGCTATCTTGGCGACTGCCACAACGTGGTTATGCCAAAACATATTTCCTCTCAGATTGACTCCCAGCAAATTATATACACGGTGTTGAAACAAGGTCGGTACCCCGGAATAACTCCGGTGCATCGCATTGCAGCGGAACATGTCTAGGGAAAAAGTTGTTTGATTTTGAAGGAGGAATAGTTTGCAATTTAATTTTAATTTTTCATGAAATAAATTGGGTGTTCCTTCATTGACTTTATTAATTATTTCGTCTGGAGCGCGTTGAAACGAGCTTTCTTCTTCGGAATTGGAATTATGTCTTTCCATTTTTGATGTTTTCAAATATTATTCACATTTGTAAGGTAACAATAACAATGCCCAGGCGGCAACGATGGCAACTTTTGGTATTATACGCATTCAGAGAGAAGTGAAAAAATGACATGGTACGGCACTTTTTTTAACGCTAAATTACTTTGTAAAATAAAACAATTTTATGCATTTATTGGCGTAAAAAATATAATTTTTATAACAATTTTTTAGTAGCATTGTTGCCAATTGACAATATTCAAGAGGGCACGCCTGTTATAATAGAAAAAGATTAATAATATATAATTTTCTATCACATATTGTGATAGAAAAAATTAAATATTAAGTTTATTTTCTTGTTATTTTTACTGGATACGTTACGCAAAACTTGGCATGTTTCCCATGTCAAACAGGTATGTGGACAGCAAATATTTTATTGAGAGCAAATAATACATCATAAATAAAGGAAAGGCCAGGAACAGTGACATTGAAAATGAACATACCTGATATTTTTATTTTCACTCCGTAGCGAATATTTTAAGTTCACACTTTTAGAATTTACTTTTAATCCCTCTAAAAAGTACTTAACGTTAAATCCCTTAAGGGCGGCCTTTACCAGAAAATGTATTTTTTCAGTGGGACAAAAATCAAAATGTATTTATTAATTAATTAAATGTTTTAATTATGTCCCCAACATACCACTCCTATGGCAAGAGGCAAGCGTTTTCCTCTGAAGCGTAAATCACCTCTTCAACAATACATAATTCTAAGCTTGTATTTAAGCTATAAAAGTTTTTAAATTTATGCAGCTGTAGGCTGTAGTCTACCTAAGTTCTGTCAAATATTCAAAACACTCTTGTACTGACAGTTTTTCTTACTTTTATCATCAGAAAAACTAACAAACCCGAACAAACCACCAGAGTCAGTGATCAAAAGAAAATTCGATGAAACATGACAGAACTTATGGCGTCATCGCAATTTATCAAAATAATGGGACACAGTGACGCCTAAAACTGGAACCAACCCAATATTCAGAAAATTCGCAAGAATTTCGCCGTATCGCGCGGTCAGATCCACTTAGAACTGTTGAAATCTAAATTACGAATTAAAATAGAAATAAAAATATATTTTTGCAATGATTAAAACCGCTGACGCCCTGCCATTTGAGTGAACACCTGCTGGATGGCCGGGCGATATCGGATGAACAATTTCAAAATTATTTTTTTTGAAATGAGTTGATGGTACATATTTAAAGAGCGCGAGAAGAAATAAAGTTATCACAGTATTATTATTATTATCACAATATTTAGGTACTATGATTTTTTTTCGAAACGATATTTCCATTACAGGGCATATTAAATAACTCATAACAGAATAATAATAATAATAATTAAGGGGTAGATTTTGTGTAATTTTAATTGACTAATTTTATAATCATCTTTGTACTTAGCGAAGCACATAAGAATCAGAAACAGGACAATACAACGTGTCCAAGATAAGGAGGGCCAGTACAGGGATCTCGGAAACCGTAAGGGATACGAAGTCGGTTAAATAGAGGTAAAGTTGCGGATTTACGTGCCTAATAATATGTCGTTTAGAAAGTTTTAAAATTCCAAGTAGTTCCGGAGATATCCGGAAAAAAACGAAATTCTGAACAATCGTTTTATTGATTTCCTGTTTTTTTTTTAGATCGAATTCTAAAGTAAATTGCACTTTTGCATTACCACTTTTTCCGCTCTATCTAACAGCGTTAATTGTTTTGTAATCCGATGGGTCGTCTTCGAAGGGCCATTATCAACTTTATTTTTTTAAATACGGTCCTGTTTTCCTAATATTGGAAACCCGAACAAACCCGAATGCAACGATGTATGACACATTGTGGTCAATAGTCAATAGTTTTATTAATGTTAAAACACAAGTGTTTACACAGGTCAAAATACAATGTATATAAAGAAAAGTAAAATACTTATTATAATAAAAAAAATATGAGCTATACATTACTATACTATACAAACATTCAATAAAACAGTATATCAACGTTCATACACACAAAGCGTTTACACGGACAACACAAAATGTATATATAAGTAAAACGCTTATTATAATAAAGTAAAATATAAACCTAATGGCGAATACAATACATCAGTTACAGATTAAAATTAATTTAGTTCAACAAAGTCATAATTTAAAAATTCGTGAATGTTGTAAAAGGCATTCTTAATCAGCATTCTGCTAACACGACCTTTGAATTGCTTCAGCGGTAAGACTCTTATGTCAACAGGCAGCTTATTGAAAAATTTAGCCCCATAGTACCCCTGCCCATCCTGGGATCTTTTAAGTCTACAATAGTTTGTTAGCACGTTCCCCGCATTGCGAGTATTGTACCCATGAACATCCCCATGAGTCACATACAGGTCCTCATTTCTCTTTACGTACAGAAGGCTTTCGAGAATGTAGACCGAAGGGAGGGTCAAAATTCCAAGAGTTCCAAAAGCAGGGCGACAATCATCCCTATAGCCAAGCTCCGCAACCAGTCTTACAGCTCTTCTTTGTAGTCCAAAGATTCTCTGAGCCTGAGCCGTATGTCCCCACGCAAGAATAGCATAAGACAAGGAACTGTGAAAAACATAACATAAACAAAGTACTACTCAGCCTCCCAGCAACCACCCCCACATGCGCATCCCACAGCAGACCAGAGTCGAGACTGACACCCAAGAACCTGACCATCCCTGTCCCAGCATTAACTGTGCCAATATCCCGCAGCGAAAACACCATTCTGCTAGTCTTGTCTTTGTTTAGGAGTAGCCTGTTGGCACTGAACCAATCCTCTACCCTTTTTTGCAGTCTTACAGATTCACTGATTGCATCATCCAGGGCTCCAGCAGCAACCGAGACTGTGGTGTCATCGGCAAAGAGTGTAAACTTAGCCAAGGCATCAACCATTGGCAAGTCGTTAATAAAAATTAAAAATAAAAGAGGTCCCAAGACGGATCCCTGCGGGACACCAATGGTGATCTCCCTCATCGCAGACGCCACCCCATCCACCCTCACCGCCTGGAGTCGATTGGTGAGGTAAGATCTTATCAGGTCAACACTGTTTGGGCTGAAATTGTATGCTCCCAACTTACGCAGAAGAATGTCATGCGAGACACAGTCAAATGCCTTGCTCAAATCGCAGAACAGTGAAGCTGTAAACTGCTTTTCATCAAAAGAGGTAAGAATATAGGACACCAGGTCAAGGATGCCCAATGTAGTACTCTTATCCTTTCGGAATCCAAATTGACATTCAGTAAAAAGGTTGTTGAGATTAAAATACTCCACTATCTGAAAAGCCATACACTTTTCCAAGATCTTAGACAATACAGGCAACAGAGAGATTGGCCTATAGTTTTCAGGTAAGTTCGGATCACCCTTCTTAAAGATAGGTGTAATTAGTGCCTCCTTTAGGCAGGATGGAAATATGTTTTCCCTCAAGCAAAGGTTTAGTAACTTAGTTAGGGGAACTAGTATTATGTTTTTTATATTCCTAATTAGCCTTACGCTAAGGCCAAAGGCATCCGAGCCCCTTTTATTTTTAAGCTGATCAATAATATTTCTTACCTCATTAAAAGTCACATCCCTAAACCGAAAAGAGCTTGGAGGAGGAGCAACGGCCCCATGTAGTCTAGAGGATCCCCCAAAGTGGGGGGAATCTGACCAGCCACACCCTGAGCCATGCCTGAAAAAAAGACATTAAATTCGTCCGGTGACAGACTACCCATCATGGAATTTCTCTTTTCGATGCCCCTATGTTTATTTATTATGCTCCACATACATCGTGACGGATTATTGGACGTACGTATCACATTGTCATTTGCTTGAACTTTAGCAGCACGAATTGCGAGCTTATATTTTAACTTGTAGGAACGGTATTCGAAACCAATACCCACCTGACCATACTGTCTATACAGTTCGCCCAGCAGTGCGAGATGATCTCGCATGGCCCTCAGCTCATTGGTAAACCAACTAATATTATTACCCTGGTCCGACCTGACACGGTAGTTTTTCTCAGGGAAAGAATCCAGGTAAGCCTCTCTCAAGACTGCAACAAAATGTTTGAACTTAGCATCGGCATCCACAGATGGAATATCAATAAAGTTCCAGGAAAGAGCCGACACCTTATTAAAAAACAACGATAGCGCCGCTTGAGTGATCGGTCTACATACCTTCGAACCTCTCTGTATAGGTGGAGCCTTATCATGAATATTAATGCTTACGAGCTGACCAAGATGATCAGATGCGCTCAGATCAACAGTCCCTGAGTTTAGAGGACCCGCACAGCGGCTCACAAAGATGTTGTCAATGCAAGACCCGTCTCTAGTGGGAGTGAATATTGTCTGCTGAAGACCATATGTATGAAGTGAATCCCTCAAGCGAACCGCATCCGCCTGGTTGGTTATTAGTTGTACATTAAAATCACCAGCAATGGCTACACACTTTTGAGTTCCTATTTTACTTAGAATGGCCTCCATAGAGTCCAGAAATACGCTGAAGCAACCTGAAGGTGGACGATAAACAGCTAAAATATACAAATCCAAACTTTTGATAAAAGTACCACAAATTTCCGTACACTTTTCAACATTATGAACATTTACAAACTCTAAATTTTTACACTTAAAATTTTTACTAACAAAGATGGCAGTGCCACCCCCCGTGCTATTTTCCCTTGCAAAAAAGTCAGTCCTCCTATAGTTCCCAAGGTTCATCACCTCCATTTCTTGTTTTGTTAGCCAGTGTTCAGTTAAACACACTATGTCGATGTTTTTATCAGCCAAGTACGCTTCTAGCAAATCTTTTTTATTACGAAGAGATCTAATGTTGATGTGGAGTATATTTATTTTACGGTAATCCTTTAATCCTACTTCATAATCGGGTTCTTCACCACTGAGTGGCGTTGTAAATTCAGAAAATGGTTTATCGAGATTCCTATTGGCCATAAATCTGGAGACAGATAATCGTCCCTTTTTATATACGGCACAGCTAGTTTAAAGGAACTCCGAAATTTTTCTTTTCGTGTTTTCATTTTTTCAATTGTACAGCCTTTATCAAGGTTTTTTGTTTTTAGATAGTCCAGTATTTCAACACAGTCAGTAGTTGGTTCCAGTCCTGAGAGAAACAGCCAGGCCCTTCTCTCAGCAGGTTTTAGCTGCAAACAGTTTACGTTAGATCCCCTTAATGGTTCAGGGCGATTTTGTTTAGTGGGTTTGTTGTTTGTTTTTTTTCTCTTAACCTCAATCCATGCGTTATCATTTTTATTTGATGGCAACGGGTCATATGGTATCGTCGCTACCGGTGGTTTAATGACGTTTCGAGGTTTTTTTGAACAACATCAACATTTTGGGATACGGTCCTGTATTTCTACTAATTTTATAAATAATATCTCATAAGTAAGCTCCAAATTTTTACTTATGTTGGACTAGGAAATAAATAATAAGTAATTTAATAATAAACCACAAATAAGTGAACAAAATACAGAAACATTATTTCAAACTTCTGTTGATTCGGGATTTAAAAGAAAAGTAAGCGTTTAAAACAAAAAAATTTAGATGGTGACGCGTGATTTGTTTCACTTGACATTCCCATTGTGATCGTTTGAGAGCGTTTTAAGAGGTTTTCTATTTTCCAGAAAATATGGAACATAATTTTACAAATGCTGAAAAGTTTGATATTCTATCGTGTTTTATTTTATCTCAAAAAAACTGTTATGTGGCAGTTAGAAGATGTTATTTGTGCTTAGAGAATAACGGAAATTATTTTGAACACCTGATTATGTAGTTCCTTACTTTTTTCGTTGTTCGTTTTATTACTGTTTTGGTATGATTTGTGTTCACTTATTTGTGGTTTATTATTAAATTATTTGTTATTTATTGAACTAGTCCAACATAAGTAAAAAATTTAGAGCTTACTTATGAGATATTATTTATAAAATTAGGAGAAATACAGGACCGTATCCCAAAATTTCCTGATGTAGTTCAAAAAACCCTCGAAACGTCATTAAACCACAATGTGTCATACATCGTTGCATTCGGAAGAAAAAAAGCTCTCAAATTCCAATATCAGGAAAACAGGACCGTATTTAAAAAAATACAGTTGATAATGGCCCTTCGAAGACGACTCCCCGAACAAACCCAGGAAAACAATAAAACGATTTTTCAGAATTTCGGTTTTTTCCGGCATATTATTAGGCACGTAAATTGCTTAACTTTATTTCCATTTAACAGACTTCGTATCTCTTACGGTTTCCGAGATCCCTCTACTGGCCCTCCTTATCTTGGACACGTTGTATATGTATAATCTCACTTAAACATTACTTGCACCAATGCTTAAAGCCCAATGCTAATACATTAATTATCATTTAAATAATCCAAAAACACAGCATATTTAATTAAAGGTTCATTTCAACCAATGTTACTAAGATCTTTTATTCCATGGAATGGACTTTTAAACGCTCACAAATAAAATAATAGTAAACATATTTAATAACTACAAAAAAAAATACGTTTTTTCAAAGATATATAAGTACAGATTATACAGAGTTGTTTGATGCAGTTTTGATGAAAATGTGTGCTGATTTTGACTGTATCAGACCACCGTACTCAGCAGGAGTTCATCATGCGATCAAAGGATGAAGTAACCAACTTTAACTTTTTCGGCATAAAAATAAAACAGCAACTTCCGCCGTAATTACTCAGAACCACAGAGAGTATACACTAGGAAGTTATTATTGTGATAGCAAAAATTGAAATTATTAGTTCGTATAACTAACTAAATACAAAATAATACACAGAAGTGAATATTAAAAAGCGTTGAAGTAAGCAAAACGTTATTTCAAGAAATTGTGTTTATTTTTGCTGTTTTACCTTGCGGTAATTTTCTACATACCTACGTTTATACAGAGTTTCTCAGACGGGGCACAAAATATTTTTCTCAATCGAAGCGAAGCCAAACGAAGAAAAACTCCAATATAGCGGATCCGAAGCTGCGATATAAACAAATTTATAAAGAAATTTTAGGCACCGTTATTAAATAAAATAATTTTTTTATTTTCGGACATCAGTGAATTACATTTTTTCGATTTATTGACCAACAATAATTTTTAATCCTATTCAAAATTATTTCCGCAAGAACTATTTGACAGTTTATTGAAGCAATATAAAATGTTTGATTCCGTTCCACTGAAAATGAACTTAAAAACCAATTACTTCCGTCTCAGCCGAGAGAAGCTTTTTTTTTTGGTTTAAAATGAATCAAAACTTATTGAGGGAAATACAAAATAGAACTGGCCAGGATACTCAGGAGATCTCGTTGTAGTGTTAACAAGCAAGGAACTTTTTTACGATTAAATTATTAGAAGTAAGATAGATGTAATAACTACATCTAGCGGTGAATTTGCGTACCACAAGGCTAGGTCAAGGACCATGACGCCAAGGGTCGGTTCTCTAAAAAGAGAAAAACCCGCAAAAACCCATCTCAAAGCGGTTTATTGTTCCGCAACGACCCCCAACGGAGTTAATGAAATAGAAATATGTATCCTTTTTCGTTCCGCCAGACTAACATCCCCAGACGCGTTTCGCCGTTTACGGCTCATCAGTGGGGCTCAACAGTCTGGCAAAACGAAAAAGGATTCTCACAGCACTTAACGAAGTGCAAACAAATGTTAGAAGTAAGATAGATGTAATAACTACATCTAGCGGTGAATTTGCGTACCACAAGGCTAGGTCAAGGACCATGACGCCAAGGGTCGGTTCTCTAAAAAGAGAAAAACCCGCAAAAACCCATCTCAAAGCGGTTTATTGTTCCGCAACGACCCCCAACGGAGTTAATGAAATAGAAATATGTATCCTTTTTCGTTCCGCCAGACTAACATCCCCAGACGCGTTTCGCCGTTTACGGCTCATCAGTGGGGCTCAACAGTCTGGCGATTAAATTATTGCCTATTTGGCATAACAACAGTAGAATACCATTAAAATACAAATAAGCATACTAATCAATGTTTCTTAAAATAAATATGGAGTTATCTTTTGATTTGTTTTCGGCTGTCTCTTCTTGTATTTAGCTCGTAAAACCGGGATCGTTTTAAAATTTCTGAAAAATTTTCAGAAAAATTGAAAACTCTCCTCGAAAAAAAGTTACTTTTGTTCGTCTATTGTGACTTAGGTAGAGTTCGTCAGAATTTCTGTCATGTTACCTGAATGCAGGCCTTACCGCATCGTTTTTTCTAGTATTTACTATAAATTATTAACCAAATTTAGGTGTGTATTTTGGGGTTGCTCGTGGGGCGGTGTCCAAAAAAAATGTTGCCTGCAGCGAACTGTTTCCCCACACAAGGGGTTGACCCACGAAAGCCGCAAATATTATTTAAAGCGCCCCCCCTCAACATAAAATTTTGTTTCCGATATTTAATATCATTTACTAGAATCAACATATTGAAGGTGGTAAGTTATGAAATTGGCACATTGTGCAACCTCGATAATCCGAACCTTCGTTACACCGGATTCTTCAATAATCCGGCCAAACATTTCAACTGCATTGTGTACTTTATGATCAGGATTTAATAGTACTCGGTAATTCAAGCAAACAAAAATTACAAATTACTTCACAAAATAATATAAAATTTAATAAGTATGCTTCTGTTTTAAATAATTTTTGTTTATGTACTATTTTCTAGTTGTTTTGTATTAAATGTTCCGTTTTTTTTTCAATAAAAAAACCTGTCTCGCTTAAATAATTAGGATTATTTACTAATCCGGATGACCGCGGTTTCAATTAGTCCGGATTATCGAGGTTGCACTGTACCTACCATTCAATAAAGGAACTAAAAGTAGATATTTTAATTTCCTTTAGTCAATAATATATTATTTAGTCCTAGAGAGACTGAATGCACTTTTAGAAGGCATGCAAGTTTTTACTCTGTAGTCCTTATATTAAGGGATTAAGACTGCTACTTTATATTCTACAGATTGCTCCTTATTTTAGCTACAAAGCGCAAAAATAATAATAAATTACCTTTTCCAAAATTCACGCCGCACCAAGAATTTACAAGTCCTTAATAAAATATTTATGATAAAACAAAGAAAATCGTCATAATATATGCGACAATTAAAAAATTCGCGATATTCCAGATGAACTAATCATTTTTTTTTAAAACCGCAATTGTTGGCGCGATTATTTCCACACGCTATCACGAACCGACTGGCAGGGAATTTTATCGCAGTAAGGTGTGCATGTAGTATAGTATGTTACTTTCGTCTAAAGCAGAAGAGTCGCAAACTTTACTGCTATCCTGCAAGCCTGGCCACGTTGCCAAGTTGGTCTTATGTACTGGTTTAAATTGTGTCCTCTTCCAAGGCCAGTCAGTACGAGCCTCAATATGTGGGATGGTAGATCTTACCCTTAAAATCTTAAATGGGGAGGAGATCAAGAGGTACATAATTTTAAAGGTCGTTTAAATCTCTTTCTAATAAAATGTAATCATTAATTATTCTTGATAAGTAGTTTGCGGGGAATCACTTTCCAAAAATGGACATATTCCTGTACATTTTTAGGCGGTGAATTGTCCCTGGTCAAGAATTGGAAAGGGTATCACCCGGAGTGACAATCTACGGACACCTAATAATCATTCTACTAAAAGAGGAACACCATAAAAATTTTTTAAATAATAACCTAGAAACCATAGTTCTAATTACGTTCATTTTTGGATCGTGATTTCGTGAAAACTACTACTTATTAAAAATAATTAACGATGGTCTTATTGCAAAGAGATTTAAACTACCTTTAAAATGATGTGAAACACTTGAGCCACCTTCCATTTAAGATTTTAAGGGTAACATCAACCCCTCCCAGGGGGTTAAACCGGGATTTCCATCTCTAGTAAGCATCTTAAAGCGATCTATTTCCCAGTTTCGCAAAATTGCTGACGGAAATTATACAATTTTGTCGTCTGTAACGTTGCTTCAGATTATGGCTGTTCCATGGTTGTGGTTGTCTATTATTTGTTTAAGCTTTGATTTTGTTATATTTACTTAAACTTACTCTCTCTTGTCCCTTATCTCAGAAGCAGTGGCGGTTCTTCCACAGGAGCACATGCGCACATTCACCCCCAAAACAAATAAAAAATATTAATTTATATTCATTGAATATTATTTATCGTATAAAGTCCGACCCTCCATAATATTTTATCGTACCGTCAAACTAAAAAAGTCCGACCCTCCCTAATATTTTATGATCCCGTCAAACCAAACTGTATAGGTCCGGCAACCGTGCCTCGGTCGAGGTAAATGACGATTATGACGAGACTTGCTCGCACGTGCGATTAAGTAGTGCAGTTTCTCTGTAGTAACAGGTGGCGGGGGGCTATGGCGTTTTAACATGGAAAAGGCGCACAGTTTTTGCGTGCACCGCGCTGTTGTCTGTTCCTGCATCTGGTTAGAAATTCGAGCGTGTATGTTTTAATATTTTAATATTATATATTAAGTTAAAATGAATAGTTGACGATGGACTATTTAAGAAATAACTTTAGCTCTTTGAGTTTGGAGCAAAAAAAAAAAGTGAAGAATGCGGGAACACCCAAACCCGAAATTAATTTAACGCAGACCACAAAGGGTAAATCTAGGGACTTTATTAGAAAATTTAAAAATGAAATATATGAAAAAAAATTTATAGAAGGTATTCCAAACTTAATGAGGCTGTTATTGATCAATTTTCTACAATTAAGAACCGAAGAATGGACTTTACGTTTAAGCACTATTGTGTAGGGTCGATAAATGTTGTGTATTTCGGTAAATGATACTCGATATGATTTTAAACCATTTTATTTAAGGATTTAAACTAAAAAACACTGAAAATATGAAGAATGCCAACTTATCAGTCTCGTGGCTCGATTCTTTCTCGTCATAAAACAGTTAACTATTGTTCTCGTCTTGGTTGCGCCTAATGACGTAGCCGTAGATGGCGTAGTGGTATTAGACATCATTCGGTTTTCTTGATAATTCGTAGATAGCGGTAGTAGTATTGGACATCATTCGGTTTTCTTGATAGCTCGTAGATGGCTTTAGTAGTATTAGTAGTGGACTGTTAAATATTGTTACGATGGTTGCATGCGACGACGTTAAGATCCGACAGCTATACACACTAAGAAAACCTTTCTTATTTTCCAAAAGTTGTATTTCCTTGTGTAAAATTAAAAAATAAATAAAAATATGTTTTACCTAACGCATTTTCTTATTACTTCTTTTCTTTCTACATTTAAAACGCCTAGGAAGTAATTGTTTGGTCGTACACGAAAATAAAATTTTTAAAATAATTTCACCATACGTGTGAACCCCCTCTATCATAGGTCACGAGCCGCCACTGCTCATATTTTTTACTTGACAATATGTCTCTAAAGTACCAGGTTAGGTATCGGGGTAATTTTAACACAACCGGCAACCCGCAAGATTGTGACGGTCATGATAAAGGCGCCGATGTGTACGTTTTGCCAGCGATGCCATGCCTCGTTCATGTTATTTTGGCGTCTACGTCCAAATTTAGAACCCGAGCAAGTCTGTTTCGGGTGGACGATCGGTATAACATTCACAGATGTCAGATGTATGGATCAATACAAATCGATAGCCGTTTTATTAACCTCTATTCATTAATTTAGTCATAGAGTTCTTTAGACTTTATCTAAGAAAGAAAGTACCTATAAAACTAATAATAACTTTATCTTTATTGTTTTATAGCCTCTTCGATTATTGAACCGTGTGTAAACGATTTCTTCCAAATTAAAGAACTTTTTATTTTACTCAAACCATAGGAAAATGGGAGTGGCCTGGTCGCCGTTTGCCGCCGCGACGTATTGTGAGATTTGTGCTTCCAAGTCTGGTAAAAAGTTAAAACAAATAACAGTGTCAGTAGGCTGCGACAGATGATTCAAATCGAGATTATATATAGATCAAATAAGACTAAACTACGTTAGCATCTAATGGACCTGATTAACATTATGAAGGTCGTAGATATGTAAAATACTATTGTGCTGAAGCAGTGGCGGTTCTTCCACAGGAGCACATGCGCACGTGCACCCCCAAAACGGATAAAAAATATTAATTTATATTCATTGAATATTATTTATCGTATAAAGTCCGACCCTCCCTAATATTTTATCGTACCGCCAATTATCGTATAAAGTCCGACCCTCCCTAATATTTTATCGTACCGTCAACCAAACTGTATATTATAGGCTATGACGATTTAACATGGGAATGGCGCACAATTTTAGTGTGCGCCGCGCCGTTGTCTGTTCGTGCATCTAGTTAGAAAATCGAGCGTGTATGTTTTAATATTTTAATATTATATATTATTAAGTTAAACTGAATAGTTTGACGGTGGACTATTTAAAAAATAACTTTAGCTCTTTGAGTTTGGAGCAAAAAATTGAAGTGAAGAATGCGGCAAGACCTAAACCCGAAATTAATTTAACGCAGACCACAAAGGGTAAATCTAGGGACTTTATTAGAAAGTTTAAAAATTAAATATATGAAAAAAAATGTATAGAAGGTATTCCAAACTTTAATGAGGCTGTTATTGATCAATTTTCTACAATTAAGAACCGAAGAAGGGACTTTACACACACACAGAGCCACTATACACACTAAGAAAACCTTTCTTATTTTCCAAAAGTTGTATTTACTTGTGTAAAATTGAAAAATAAATAAAAATATGTTTTACCTAACGCGTTTTCTTATTACTTCTTTTCTTTCTACATTTAAAACGCCTAGAAAGTAATTGTTTGGTCGTTACACAAAAATAAAATTTAAAAAATAGTTTCACCATACTTGTGAACCCCCTCTATCATAGGTCACGAGCCGCCACTGTACTGAAGTCAAGAAATACATTTTAAGATGGTAGTTGATGCGTTATACGTATTTTAAATTGTATATATTTATATCAGTTCAAATAGTATTTATTGTTTAAAATACAAATAATAATATTTCTTGACAAAGGTAACCAACTGTACTAAACATGCCAAGAAAATGTTTCGTTACTCTTTCATCTAGATTTTAGAAGATAAGTGCAGGTTTATGAATATTTTCGTAGAAATCAAGCTCTTTGAGAAATGCGTGTCCTTACCGATGTCAATATTTTAATTTAGTCTTTGCATTTCCATTTAATACACTGGAATTATTATTGAATACTAAAAAACTAATGATTTTGTGATTCCGAACAGTGCACACCCATAGAACAGAAATTCATATTTTAGGGCGGGTCCACATGGAACTGTTATCACTATACATATAAAGTTACTCTACTTGTGGTATCGAAACTACTTAAATTGAAAGAAGAGGAAAATTTGTCGCTAATGCCTTATAGTTTGACCTCTAGCGAACTTCAAGATAGTTTACGAAAATTTGACAGTTTATAAAATATCGAGCCGGTTGAAAATGCCACCGAAATTTAAATTTCAGGAAGGTAAGGCTTATATTTGTATATTATTCGCCATATCTAATAAATTTTTATTGTTTCGTAGGCGAGAAGGTACTATGCTTTCATGGACCACTTATATATGAAGCCAAATGCCTAAAATGCACCATAACAAAAGAGAAGCAAGTAAAGTATTTTATACACTATGCAGGATGGAATAAAAAGTAAGTATTCTCCCGCATTTCATTAAGTAATTTCAATAAAACTACTTATTATAAAATTTAATATAAAACTTCAGTTGGGATGAATGGGTACCAGAAAGCAGAGTCCTAAAATATAATGAAGCGAATGTGGCTCGGCAAAAGGAGGTGCAAAAAGCACACTCCTCCCAACCTGGAAAACAGAAGAAAGCTGCTAAGAAAACTACATCCACAAAGGCCGATTCTGTTAAGGATTCAGACTCGAGAGCAAGTACTCCAATCTCTGATATTACCAAAGGTGGTAAAGGTGTAAAAAGGGAAGCTGCCACTCCATCTAGTGGACAAGAGTCAAGTTCTGATGTGCCAAGGAAAAAGAGGGGTAAGTGTATTTTTTCTCAAAGAGGTTCAACAAACAGGCACAAAACAAATCTACATTTTTTTGGTTGGTTTAATATGTATAAAAATTATTATTGCATCTGTCCCTGAATATACTTTTCTGGTAAATTTATATTGGGTCATAATCGGAAGGCCAAGTGACTGACTGTACCTACTATCTACCTGACCTAATTTATTTCTCTACGGCACAACTGGGTTAAGGGCTTGCAAACAACAAGAATTAAGATTGTTAAAAATATATTTATTATTTTACCTGCATGTTATTATACACCTCATAAGTTTAATACACCTGATCAACCTGCTATGTTCTTAGTTACTAAGACAACACAACAAAAGTTTAAACTTTTGACATGTATTGACATTCAGTACCATTTCTCAAGTATATGTGAATAGACTGAGTCAATAGGCACTTTAGGATAATGTCTAAACGTAATGGAGTTCCTGTTATCCAAAACTCTACAGGTAATGTATATTTTATACCAGAATGAATTGCATATTAAAATAATGCAGAGATAGCTTAATTAAGGGCATGCAAAAGTAACCAGATAAACAATTTTTTTGGAAATACAATTTTAAATAACTCTTAAAATCATTTTTTTGTTCACATTCATAGTTATCAGTCTCAACTGTCGATTTTACAAAAAATTCCAAAATAGTTGTTATTGTACAGGTAATAAGAGGTGGACTTTATCCCATGGCTATTTCAGTATGTTTTGATATGCCTTTCCCTTTAATTCTCACGTTATTTGTATACGCATTTTTAACGTTAAAGTAGTAATAAACCAGGTGTTAAATTTACCAGTTACCAATCCAATCACCGAAGGTTTGAATATCAACATACTCGAAGCGATGTGATTATAACAAATTTTTTCAGGTAAACTTGATTCCACTGTTGAATCAGAAGAGCAATACCAAAGTAAGGTGGAAATTAGAATAAAAATTCCGGATGAACTCAAACCGTGGTTAGTCGACGACTGGGATCTAGTCACACGCCAAAGGAAGCTTGTCAATCTTCCTGCTAAAGTGACAGTTGATCAGATTTTAGAAAACTACCTGACATATAAAAAATCCATTAAATCAAATAACACAAGCAAAGAGGGCGCTTCTATCGAGACCGTAAGAGGTATAGCATTTTTACATTGTTAACATAATATAGCGTTGTCGGTGTTTTATTTTAGGTGATCCATTTCATACAACAAATAAAAGTCATATTTTTAAAAAAAAAAAAAATTCTACTCCCAAAATAGAATCTATCCCATCAAAAATATGTTAATTGCTGTTATAGGTATAAAGGAATACTTCAATGTAACCTTAGGGACTCAACTTCTCTATAAATTTGAGAGACCTCAATATGCCGATATCTTACAAGAATATCCATCGGACAAACCCATGTCGGAAATCTACGGTGCCATTCATCTTTTAAGGCTGTTTGTCAGGTAATTAGCAAATTGTTTTGTGTTGTGTAGAGAAAAGATTATTTCATTTGATGCTTGAAACCAGAACCCAAAACTTTCTTGGGGTGTGTGGGAGGAAATTTTAAAACTAATTTGTTATTGTAAAGAGAACACAAATACATAACTTCTACTGCGTTTCCCCTTTTAGGTTAGGATCTATGCTAGCGTATACTCCGCTAGACGAACGCAGTATCCAGCTGCTCCTCCAAAACATTCAAGACTTCCTGAAATATTTAATTAAGAATTTGGCCCAATTATTCAGTCTACAGGACTATGGCAACGCAACCCCCGAGTATCACAGGAAAGCCCTCTGATATATGGACCGTAACAGTAGTGGCACCTCGGAAAGTACCTTGAGTAGTGATAGCGGGTAGAGCAGGGGCAGGGGGCTATATTGTAGATATAGGAATGGTTAAACTTACGCCGTTTTAAATTTATTAATAAATTTTAATTTATTTTCCTCATTGACGTCGGCGATTTGCAGAATGCGACTTATGGTAGCAGTTTTATATCAGCTCTATGAGCTGGCAGCCAATATGTAGTGGTTTGTGCCTAAATGGATTATCTACATACATACAGGGTGTTATGAAAATGACCTATTATATTTAAATGTGTGTGTGTAGGTCAATAGACTATCAGTGATGCTAGTTCACAACGCAAGCCTCGACCTTGCTTGCTCAAAAGCCGCGCGCTTTTTGTAACGCGCCTGTCAAGCTGGTTTAAAGGGCTACAAATGGCTTAAAGTGTTTCCAACTCTTTTAGAGTGATTTAAGCTTTGAGATCTGCGAGGTTTTGTCCGTTTCGATTCTGGGAGACTTGTGAGTGTAATTATTAACCATTTTGTTGTATAATTCATTA
This sequence comes from Barypeithes pellucidus, assembly GCA_963991005.1. Taxonomy (NCBI): domain Eukaryota; kingdom Metazoa; phylum Arthropoda; class Insecta; order Coleoptera; family Curculionidae; genus Barypeithes; species Barypeithes pellucidus. Next base: position 18,438,504 of record OZ022565.1, on the reverse strand, counting down.
AAATTATTTTTAATGTGCCCTACTATACAGTGTGTCCGCGGATGAGGGTACCCAATGGGGAAAAAATCTTTATTAGTAATTTTACGACCAAAAGTCATTCTTTATAAAAAGTTCTGCATATTGAGAAAATCAATTGACGTTAAAAATTTTTTAGATCCGATGTACAGGGTGTTAATAAATTAGGAAAATATGAAAATGCTTCAAGAGAGAACTACCATTATTTATTATTTTTTACAAAAATTTTATAAAACAAAGTTGTTTATAAACTAACGTAAAGTCTAAATGCAAATTTTGAAATAAAAATTCGAATTTTTTAAAAATAAAATAACGAGTTTATGTAATTATTTGCATTTTACAAAAAAATCAAGATACGTTCATGTTACGTCAGCATCTTATTTACATCCGTCAGTATTCTGATTACCTGAAGGCATTTTCGAAAATGTTAACCAAAGAAGAACGTATTTGGAATTTCCAATACCGTAACATTGTATTAAATAAATACGCTCTTCTTTGGTTAACATTTTCGAAAATGCCTTCAGGTAATCAGAATACTGACGGATGTAAATAAGATGCTGACGTAACATGAACGTATCTTGATTTTTTTTGTAAAATGCAAATAATTACATAAACACCACCGTTATTATTTTATTTTTAAAAATTCGAATTTTTATTTCAAAATTTGTATTTACACTTTACGTTAGTTTTTCAACAACTTTGTTTTATAAATTTTTTGTAAAAAATAATAAATAATGGTAGTTCTCTCTTGAAGCTTTTTCATATTTTCCTAATTTATTAACATCCTGTACATCGGATCTAAAAAAATTTTATCGTCAATTCATTTTCTCAACAAGCAGAACTTTTTATAAAGAATGACTTTTGGTCGTAAAATGACTAATAAAGATTTTTTCCCTATTGGGTACCCTCATCCGTGGACACACTGTATGTGGCATAAAGTATTTTTTATAAAAATTGATTGACCTATATCTCTTTGAAAGCCACATACCCGTTTGCTGGTAATTTAGGAAATCAAAACTTTTAGTTACTGCATATTTAGGGGAAATATTTTAAAGTCACCTTAAGGTACAGAATGTCATCCTTAGCATAAGTTTGACAATATATTAAAGTTCTCTTTAAATCTAAAGGAATAGATCTTTAAGGACGTGGTAATCTTCCACTTAACACGTCAATTGACCCTCATATTAATTTATAACGTAGTTCTTTAAGGTTTACCCTAACCTTAAGGCTACCTTTGCTAAGATCATTAGATTTAAGGTAACATTAAAATATCAGCCCTTAGTTTAGTTGAGTATGCGATTAATTTTAGTAATAAAATGTTCTTGTTGATTTTATAATGTATGTGTGTACTTATTTAAAATAAAATGTACAATTATTATTTGGTTTTAATAAAAATAACTGAAAAGTATTTTTTGCAAGGGCAGTGAAATAGAGCAAAAACCAAAACAAGGTAGTATAGTTAAAATTTGAGCTATTTGTTTGTCATGTCTAAGAAATAGTAAGGAATTTTCAAGTATTGTTCTTTATGTGGAGCCCCCAAGCACCCTGTTATAAATTAGGCACTGATTCGGGTTCCCATTGCATACTCGGTAATTTCACCAAATAAAAATCCCGTTAAAGGGAGAGAGCATATCTTCACACCTTACCTTTTAAAAAATTCACATGCGTTTTCAAAAGTTAATTGCAATTAAAATGAATATTTATAATTTACTAAAAAATACTATATTACATATTAACTGGTATAAACTAAGCTTTTACATGCTACGGACTTTCTTCTTTTCTCTGTATACACATTCCTTTTGAACTGAAATTAAAAAAATTTATGAATATGTAAGAATAATACATTTGTATAACTAATACTGGTGTCCTAAATTAAAATGTATTTTAACTGCCACAATTCTTTCAAATGAGCAGGTAATTCGGTATGTCCCTTTCAAGGATATTAAATGCAGCTACAGATGCTAAATTGAGATCAATGGTAACCATGTAAAAGGTATTTTTTAAATGTTTTGGCGGCAACAAAATGCCTCTAGTTATGCCACTAGGTAACTAGGGCAGTGCAGTAAAAATAGTTTGTAATGTTATGTAAAAAACACTTACTGTAAGGATCAAAACGTATTACTTCCAATTTGTCTCCTAGCCTAGGTCTAATTTTGTTAAACGTGTGGCCACTTACTAAACTTTCTAGCTGGACCATTATATCCCTAAAATGATCGGTGTTTAGTTTTACGGTAAAATATATCAAATATATTAACGCTCTTACTTGCTTTTCACTCTTTTTAACAAAATATTTGTTATAAACATCCTAAAATGCTATATTTTTGTGAAATATTCAATTTTAAATGTCAACCTAACCTCAAATAAATAAAACATCAGCTGATTGTCAAAAATGTAAAAACGTTATACGAGCAGTGAAGACGACAGTTTCCGTTCCGTTTGTACGTTACGCTACCTATAATGACGTTGTGATGTCTTCTTTCAACGTCATCGTTCGTGACAGCTCACCTAACCTAACTTTTATTTGAAAAAAATGTTACATTTTTAAATTGATTTTATTTTGAAATAATTCAAAATGGTAAGTACACGAAGTTCATGTATCTACATATACTTACAGTTCTCGTTTGATTTCAGTCTGCGATATTTAATTTGCAAAGCTTGCTGACCGTAGTTTTGCTGGTAATTTGTACTTGTGCGTACCTAAAATCGTTCTTCCCAAAAATTGTGGATAAAAGCAGGACCGGGTAAGTGTTAAGAATAATTACTTTTTTAACGCAAAACGTATTATGTACTTGTTCTTTTAAAACCAGAAACTGTAGTTAAATCATTGGAGGTATTACAGAAGATGTGTTCTCGAGAGTGAGGTGTTTTCTTGTTTAATCATAATCAAAACCAACATTCTAAGAAACACAAACAAATCTTAATGGTAAGGTCTGATATTCAGTGATTCGAATTTATGGGAATGTATTCAGTTCTAGAAGACATTTTAGATGAATTTACACAATTTATTTTAAATAAAACGCTACCACCTGACAAGCTAACAGACTATTACATGAACTAATTTGGTATCATCTTAAAAAGCACGCTATTTTGCCTGCGACATGTGTATGCCTAATGAAAAATTACAAAAATTTGGATGCGTATCTTTCACCTAGAAAGTGTCGGCTTTTTTACAATTTCAAATTTTCCTGGGAAATGTTTGCCCTGTTAAGGCAGTTAAAATATTATCCCTCTTAGTACTATGTATCTGCTGTAATTTCTCTTTAGGGGATTAAATTCGATTTCTTTTAACCACTGGGTATATTGTAATGAGGTTGATAAAACAGAAATATGTATAGGTATATTTTTTTTAGCTTCCTAAAAACCTGTTGGAAATGTGCAAGGATAGGAGAGCGGAAGTCACCGTGGGTTGCAGTGGCTTGCTTTGTAATGGCTTTTTCAATACTTTTTATTAAATAAGTTTAGGATAAGAAGCATTTACTAGCTGTATGTATATTTTATATTTTTAAAAATAGAGTAAGTTTTGTATCTGAAGGAAAATATAATTTATTATATTGTTAAATTTACGATCTATAGAACTATCGATTAACTTTTTTGGCTCCAACTTATGAACCAACATGTATAATTTAATGTGATTTTAATATTTTATTGAGGCCATAAAGAACAAACCCGAACAAACCACTACAGTAGTTAAATAACCGAATGATTTATATACATATAGTATTTTGGACTTTCCTTGTCTTTATTTACTTTGTAACACAACATTTCAACTGGTAAACATGTCCAGTGATCTTCGGGTGAATACTGGTCAGGTTCTGGTTAATAAATAAATGTTTTACATCGTCGGGAAAGCCAGGAACGGACTTGCCACCACACTTGTTGGGCCAAAATTTCGACTGGTGTCACTTGACAGAGCTGAAAACTGATTTTTTAATTACTTTGGTCATTCCTCTTTAAAAAAGAACTCAAATACAAGCAGTTTTTTACCTCGAGCGATCACACTACCAAGCAGCATATTTCGGTTGGCGTCAAGCGAAGCTCGGGTATCGAGTGAAAGGTAATAAGTAACAAGCGACGATTTTCGCTTGAATTTATAACTCAAGCTGTTTTTTTAATAATCGAGCGATGTCGGTTATTTCAATAATCGAGTACTCAAGCGGTTTTTCGCTCGAGCGATCACAATACTACACGAAACTCATAAATTACAAATAATGCACTGTAGGAATTCTTGTATTTCATTTCATTAAAAATAACTGGTCTTTGATAATACTGTAAATAAGGTTTGCCTTTAGGGAATCCAATCCGGCAAATGCGGGATCCCGCGGTGATTTCGAGGGATTGAGATTGCGGGAATCGATGTGGGTGCTGTATGTTAATAAAAAGTTGTTTTATGCAATTAGAAACAGAGTAGAGTAGCAGGAAAATATTTATTGCATATAGGTACAATACAATAGTACGACTAGTTTAACGGTTACATGTTACATTGATTTTGAAAGTATTTTCGGAGAAAAGATAACGTGTTTTAATGTTTCATCTTTTAGATTTGATCTTATTTTATTGCACATGTATCCTGCGGCTGAAAACGCACGTTCAGCTTCGACACTTGTCGGCGGAATAGATTTTACACAATTTGTGGCCCTCTGATATCGAATAGTTGGCGCATATCGGTCGGTGATAAACTTTCCAAAGGGTATAACATCTTTAGCTACCTTTCGAGACACTCTCCTCCATCGAAACTTTTTCTCAGATGAAAGAAAATCTGTAATGTTCATTTTCTTAGGTAGCACAGAAGAACCACTAACATCTGCACCACTAGCAATAGAACTAAACGAACTACTCGAACTGCTGGTACTAGCTGTCATTTCCTGTGTTATATTATCAATATCAACACTACCGCTGCTGCTCTGGACTTTCAAATTAATATTATGCTTTGTTTGTAAGTGGGTGTGAAGACCATTGGTGGAACGAGCAGAGATTTTGATAATGCTAGGGCATAACTTACATTTAGCTGTAAGACCATCTTCAGACTTTAAAAAATAATTCCAAGCTAAACTTGAACCTTTATTGTCTTTGTAAACTACACTGATACGCATATTTGTGATTGCTGTTAAAATTCCATGTATTATATTCAACCACTTGATAAATGTCACTCAGTACTTTCGCACGTACGCAAGAAAACTGTTCTGTTTAACGTATTTTCAATAACCCAGCATGGCGGGAATCCCCGACGCGTCGACCAAAAATATCGGAGTTCCTATTTGCCGTACATTCATTATTTCTTGATTGATATCGCCAAATAAGAACAAAAAATTATATATATTCAGTTGTATTACTGGTTGCCTCCACTACACAGTGATATTTATAGGAAAGCGACGTCACTAAGTGACTACGTAATATTTCTGGATCTAAAATATACATGTTGCAATAGCAAAACCTATCCATAATAATTACATACACCTTGATAGTGTTTCTAATCGCAAATACCTTAACATAAAAGTTTATTACTTATAGTTCATAAACATTATGCATCGTAAAAGATTTGCTTTTATACTGGGTTTAAAGTTTTTATTAAACCAATTCATAAATCGGCTAAAATCAAGCTTTTAGTGGTAAATTACGCTTAATCTTTTTCGAGATAACGCCACAATCTAGTGACTAAAAGGTGAAAATCTTTTGACCCGAAAACTATAAATAATACGCCGTGCTTTGACCGATTTTTCTGTGACTGTGCAGTTGGTTTTGGTTAGTTAGATTAGCCAACTCGTTCGCGAATTTGCGTGCGTACGTTTTTCAAAAAAAAAATAAAAATTGTGATAAATGACTGAAAAAAGTGAAACCATGGCTAGCACCTTAAGTCCCAATGTAAGTCCTCGATTATAGTGCTGGAATAAATTTTTCCTTCATAATTATTTTTAGCCGTTAATTTATGACGTTTTATAACAATGGGTTTTTATTTGTAAATTTATGCGATATTAACAAAAAAAAATATAATCCCGTGATAATGTCCTGGTTGGTGATGAGTTAGTAATAATAAAAACAATACACCTATCTCCTTTCTTCGTTTTATAGAAATATAGTTTTTGCATAGCAATATTTTTTTGTTTTATAGATGTAATATGTTCATGTTATGTAAGGTCATACCGAGTTAACTTTTGTCCTTTTCGCGCAATGTTTTTAAAAAACAATTTTATTTAGCAGGAACCTTTATTTGACATACAGAACGATTCTAATGCAAGTAAAAGATTAACAATTTGAGTGCTTTACTCCTATTTATAACATCGCCTATGATAGATAAAGAAAAGTGTTGACGATGGGCTTTCGTGGGAAACCGGGGACGTCTGCTGGCACATAACTCCTCCGCCCTTAGAAGGAAATCCGAGGGGTCACTCCTGGATCGGGAAGTCGGACATTTGAGGTAATAGGGACTTCCTGAACGTCTTCTTGTCTAGTGTTAGTCGGTACTTGCTTTCTTCCTAGTAGAGTTTTCTTAAAGTAGATAACAGCAAGATAAGCAATAATGGCTGTAATCAAAAAAAATATTAGTACTGTCCAAAGATTAAAATTATTAGGCCCATAGATGTTCTGGTTGGAAATAGTGTCCAATTTTTGTTTCTGCGAAGAAAGCGCGTTTTTCACGTTTTTTAGTTCTTCTAAATTTACACTATTTATCGTCAGTGGTTTAAAATGTACTTCGGGGTTTTTGAAGTTATATGATGATTCATTGAACATTAATTTCGGAAGTTCGATTTTCTTAAATTCGCTTTGGATACTTTGATAGGTTTTTAATATTTGTTTGCCGACTTGCACTTCACAACTTAAGTCCGTTTCGATTAAAAATGTTCCTTTTATTTGCTTGTTTTCGCGATTATTACCACATTTTTGTTTCGTTATAATTGTACCGGGTGAGACAAGAATCCACTTATTATTTTCAAGCTTTTGAATTTTAATGTCTGTAATATGTACTGGTAAAAGTTGACAGTTGGATGAATTTTTTGAAAGACTCATAAGCTGGACTTCACAGGGTGCTTCTTCTTCTTTTACTGGTATGGGGCTGTTTTCGTGACAGATAAATTCTTCAGAACCAATTTGGAGACATTCTTGATCGAAGAGCATATAGTTTTGATCGTTAAGGGTAAGGTATTTTGATTGGGGTAGAATAAAGGAAAAGGTATTGTTTTGCATTACAGGAAGTGCATATAAATGATAGTAGTCATAACCCTCAATCTCTACTATTGGAATCTCTAATATAAACATTATTTTATTCTCCTTTAAATAACTTTTGATTGTGATAGTTTTTTCAAAGAGTAAGACATTTTCGATTTTGGGCTCGAAAGGCAGTTTTTTATTAAAAAGATGTTTACTTATATATTTTATTTCTTCTAAAAGCTCTGTTGGTTCTATCATTGAATTGTGAAACGTGTTTAATTTAGCGAAACTTATGGCAATTTCTATTCTTTCCAAAATGTCATAAATTTCTTGATAGGCTTGAATTAATTGCAAAATTGAAACATGAATACGCACATAAAGATGCGTTTGTATGTTTGATATTTCGATAGTTTTAACGATTTGTTCAATATGCATAATCCTACTTTGTATGTTCACTTGATTATCTGCAATTGTTTGAATTGATTTGTTAAACGTATCGATTGATTTTTCAAGAAGTGTAATTTGATCGTTTACAATAGTTTTAATTTTTATTTGATTATCGGAGAGTTTTGCGATTGCATTTTCATAACGTTGAGCGTCACTGCTGTCTAAATTGCCCGTTATTGATTTGATTATAGATCCTAGTCCATCAATAAGTCCTCGTTTAGATAATTTTTTCTTTAATAATAGGGAAGGATTTACCTGATATATTTGTTGTTCGATTTTTCTTTCTAGAGAGTGTGCCAAATAATAAGAGTTTACAAATTCATCTTTATAACCGGTTCTGGTTTTACTACTCATGAAAATATGTTTTAATGTTTGAAAGTTATTTTTTAGTGAACGAAATTCATCGATAATATTGGTAATATCAAATATTTGTATAAAAGACCAATGATCTATTTTATTTTGTGCGTTACCAAGCTTTAAAGGGTTCCAGGGTTGTGGTTAAGTTCATAGTACTTGGGATAGGTTAGTGCTGTTGCGTGGGTGATGAGGATGAAGAACCTGCAACAATATTAGGTTTCTTAGGTTTCCTTAATTCTTTAATGTGGGTAATTTCTTTTTTATTTTTCTTGGTTTTTGAAGATATTTCTACTTTGTTGTTTTCGAGAATTTTTGTTATTTCATAGGGTCCTATAAATTTATTGCATTTTTTATTTCGATTTTGGGGATTTTGTTTAAAGACTATTTGTCCTACTTGAAATTCGTTATTAGTGTCGCCTTGGGTATTGTTTCGCGATATTACTTTTTCTTTTTGTGTTTCTAAGTTTTGGTTTACAGTTTCGTATACGCGATCTAATTTTTGTTTATGATTTTCGACATAATCGGAATAAAAGGCTTGTGGTATGAAAATTTCGTTAGGGTCTCTAGCATTTGTATGGCCAAAAGTAAGTTCAAATGGGGTATATTTAGTGGCTGAATGAATAGTATTATTGTATGCTATTATGGCATAATCCATAACATTTTCTTTGTCGTTCGGGTGCGTTTCCAATAAAATGCGTAAATGTTCAATTATGCTTGAATGGAATCTTTCAACTATACCGTTCGAATCATGGTGATACGGGGTTGTAAAATGGACGTTGATTTTATGTAGGGCTAATATTTCTTTTACTGTGTCATTATTAAATTCGCATCCGTTGTCTAAAATAAATCGATCGGGAATACCATAACATGAAAAATATTTAATTAAGGCTTTGCTCACGTGAATTGCTGTTTTACCTTCTAGTGGGTACGCTTGCGCTAATTTAGTAAATGCGTCAACTAGGGTTAAATAATTTTGTCCGTCAAAAATAAAAACATCGATGTGAATTACTGAAAATGGTTTTGAAGCTGTTTCTGTTAGTATTAGAGGGGTATATGGTTTTTTCCTCGCGTATTTTGTACGATTGCACGTATCACATGCGTTAATGAAATTTGACACCGTTTCTTTAAGTCCTATCCAATAATAGTTTCTTTTTAAATATTCAATCGTTTCAGTTATACCTCTGTGATTCGATTTTCCTTCATGATGATTTTTTACTAACATAAGTTGTTCTTCAAAATCTTTAATCGTGTTTGTTAATTTTGTGCACTTAAGAAGTTTCGGACCTCGTTCCGAGAATTTTGCAAGATATACTTTATTAAAGTTGATGTAAAGCTGATCCGTGTGAAAGTACATACAGTAAGTTTTTCCTAGTATCGTATAGTCACGTAAGAATTCAAAGATAAGGTTTTCATTGCTTTGCTCTGGGATTTTTAAAGTGATGATTTTGTGGTGTTGATAATTTTCTTGTGAAACATGTAATTTATGATGAGGCCATGGGAAAACTAAAATTTGGTTAACTTTGTTATTGATCATTTCATCTAAAATTTTAATTCCTGCATTGGTCGTTTCGTTAGCTGTAGAATGTTGGGTATCGGAAAATGATTGATTGGGTGGATTGATTTTGATATCGGATAATATTTTTATTTTTGGGTTTAAATTTTGACTTTGTTTAGTTTCGGGGATTTGGTCGTCATAGTCTTGTAAAACATTTTCTGCCATGTTTCTTAAAGTTTCTAGGGTTACAATATCGATATCTCCGGGATTAGCAATTATTGATTCGTCTTCTAGCGCATTAATTTTTACGCGTGACAATGCATCTGCATTTTTCTCTTCGAGATTGCGATGATCTACGCGAATATTTTTTAATTTTGATTTTAAAATATTATCTTTATTTTGATCGAAGTTTTGATCGATTTCCATTTTTTCCATAAAATTTAATTCTGAAATATTTAAGTGTTCTATTTCATACGGGGTTCTTATAATTATTTCTGCTTCGCGTTCGTCTTTGTTTATAATAGATGTTATAGCAAAGAAATTTTTTACATTAACAATTGCACGGGGGGATTCTACGTTTTCGGCGAAAATAATATGGTTTGTTAGGCCTACACCGTTTTCTAAGTTTACAGGGATTTTGCAAATTTGTTCTGTCTGTGGTGGAATAGTAATAGTGTGGTTTTTAGTTTTTAATTTATTTTTAAATTGGGTGAATTCCTCTGTTTCGTAGATAATGTTTATTTTTGTTCGGGGTGTACTAAGTAATTTTTGATCAATGTTTATAGAGGCTTTTATTTGTTTTAAAAGGTCAGTGCCTATGAGACCATCGTAATTTTCACTAAATTTAAAAAGGTAAAATTTATGGTTTTCATTAACATTAAAAATTTTAAAAATAGGTATTAAAATTACTTCGTTATGATTTGAAATATTATGAGCAGTTTGTATATTAAAGTTTTCTTCAAAAATATTATTTCTGTAAAATTTATATGCTAAATCGGGGTTCATAATACTTCTAGAACTGCCTGTGTCTATTAGAAAATTGGCGTTTAATTCTGGGATAAAAATGTGTGGTAAGTTTGCTTTATTGAAATTAAGCGTAATTAAGTTGTTTCGTTGTGAGGCTGTATTATATGAAAATTTACATTGCTATCGTTTTCGCATATGTTTTCTGTGGGTTCGACAGACGTATTTGTTTCGTTTGAAACTTGATCTTTTACGTGGGTTTGAGGATTCGTATGAGAAATACTATTATGTTGATTGTCGATATCAGAATAGTAACCTGCGTTATCTTCCTGGTCATAATTTTGATAATTATCGTAATAATATTGATCTTCTTGGTTATATTGATTTTCGTCAAAATATTGATTGTGTATGTCATAATATTGTGTGTCGAGGTAGTTTAGATGTGTGTTACCTGAGGATGTGTCCATTGGCTCGGGTTTTGGTAACATGCGACTTAAATGTGTATTATTTGTATGAAATGGTCTGTTTTGGTTAAAGAATGGTCTTTGACCTGCATTGTTATTGAATGGGTTGAAGGGTCTTAACCTGCTTTGGTTTGACATAGGTCGGTTAAAGTTATTAAATGGTCTGGGATTATTAAAGCTTGTATTTGTCTGATTAAAATTTGGTCGATTAAAATTTGGTTGATTAAAATTTGGTTGATTAAATCTCATTGGTGTGTTCATGAAATTTGGTGGTTTCGAAAAATTAAAATTTGGATTATTAAAAATTGGTCTGGGTTGATTTTGAAATTGATTTGGTATATACGATCTTTGTGGTTGTTGAAAAGGTGTTATTCTCTGGACTGTTTTAAATGATTGCGTGTTTAAGCTCGTATGTTTATTTTGGCTGTATGAGAAATTTTCTTCCTCTATAACTAGCGACATTGCTTTTTCTAAGGAATCAGGGTTTCTTAAACGAATATTATTCTGTAATTGACCGTTTAAGCCTTTTATAAATGTTTTTAAAGCAAGAGAATCGTAGTTTTGAAGGTAAATTATTTTTTGTTCTTGTGTAATGTTAGTGTCTTGATTTAATTTAGAAATAATTAAACTGCGTTGATCTTGAATTCGCATACCAAAATTATACGGTGTTTCTTGTTTATTAGGTGTAAGAGATAAAAGGTCTTGAACTAAACAATCGATATTTCTTTGATCTCCAAAACATAATTTTAAAGCGTCTTTAATTTGATCCCACGATCTTAGTTCAATTCTAGAACCGATGAGCGTTAATGCTCTTCCACTTAATTTGCCAATTATTGCTCTTAGAATAAATGTGTTTAAATCATTGTCTTGATTGAAAAAGGTGTTTATTAGATTTTCGGCACTTTCGATAAATATACCTAGCGTATGAGAATCACCATTATACTGAGGTATAATATCTACATAAAGTTTTAATAATTGGTAATTTACTGGAGGCATGGCTAAATTTAATTTGGGTGGTTTAATTAAATGTTCTTTTTCAGGTCGAAACTGCGTTTCGGTACTGTTATCAATTACTTGATTAATTAATTGAATTTCACTCGTAAGCTGAGACTGCGTCTCTGTACTGGTTTCCTGTATAGTTTCTAATATTATATTAGTAGATAATCTAGCGAAAATTTTATTTAAATCGTCTAAATCAGACATTTAAATATGCATGCTAAATTAAACTTATTTAGCTGAGAAAGAAAGTTACTTTTATTTAAAAGAAAATAACTTTTCCAATAGAGAAATGAACCTTATGCACTAAAATATATATACGGAAAATTCGGGAATTGGTAAAATGGATTCAAAACTTTTACTCACAGTATTTTCATTTTCTTCTTTGATTTCTTCTTTGATTTTCTTAACTACGGTTGAAGCGAGTTGGCGATTTTTGTCCTCGTCGACTTCCTAAAGCTAGGGGTGAAGTTGAGTTGGCGATTTTTGTCCTCGTCGACTTCCTAAAACTAGGGGTTGACTTCCAATTTGGCGATGTTTGTCCTCTTTGGTCGTCGGATTTCCTTGGCTTTGGCGATGTTTGTCCTCTACCTTGGAACTGCTAAAAACTGTTTTTTCTAACACTGCACTTGATTTTTTCGATAATGTCTTGAAAGACACCGGTTACGCGTCACGATCCACGAGACTTTTTGGTAAACCGTTCCGAAAAATCCTACCGACTGCGCCAGTTAACTTTTGTCCTTTTCGCGCAATGTTTTTAAAAAACAATTTTATTTAGCAGGAACCTTTATTTGACATACAGAACGATTCTAATGCAAGTAAAAGATTAACAATTTGAGTGCTTTACTCCTATTTATAACATCGCCTATGATAGATAAAGAAAAGTGTTGACGATGGGCTTTCGTGGGAAACCGGGGACGTCTGCTGGCACATAACTACCGATAGATATAAGTGGGATGACACACATACGAATTTGTATGTATTTTAGTATATTTCAATGTCAATAGCGAAAAGTAATTAGCAGGAGAATATCAGTTAATGCTCACACTTTTTAAAAATTCCTTAAACTCTAAAGCTGGGTCCACACGGCAATATACTGAACATTTTCTTACATTATTCGGGTTTAACCGAATAGACAGCGTGATGGTCCGACACATTTTCATTGATGTAAAGAAACGAATAATCGCAGTTTTCATCCAGCAATCACCTTTATATTTTTGTTATGGTCAAACACAAGCACTATAGGAAAAATTCTTTAGGGCACTCTGGGAATGGTGCGTGTGCGCAAAAGCGATTCACGTTAGTTTTGAATCGTTGGAGGTTATATTCGTTGGGAGAAACGACCTCGGGAAGGTCGTTCCATAAGGATGAAGTCCTCCAGATGAAAGAATTCTTAAATAATGAAGTTCGAGTAGTACTAAGCTTAACCACATATGGATATGCGGCAGGGGTTCGTCGTGTATTTCTGCTAGTCGCCGCTCTGGGCGGAGTTAAGAGGGCAAGGTCAGCCGAGCACCTTCCATGAAAATATTTGTAAAAGGGAGTCAAATCCCCAACCTGCCTTCGATGTTCTAGACTGTCGAGGTTCTTCGTCAGCTCGTGGTGTCCAATCAGACGAATGACCCTCCTTTCGATGGAATCCAGTAGCCGAAGAGTATGTTTGGATGCAGAGCTCCAGACATGAGAGCAGTACTCTAGTGATGGTCGAATCTGGGCTTTGTATCGTGTCAAAAGTTGTTGAGGTGTGTACAACTTTTTCGTTCGGAAGAGTACACCAAGTTTCTGAGAAGCTATCTTGGCGATTGCCACAACGTGGTTATGCCAAGACATATTTCCTCACAGAATGACGCCCAGCAAATTAATAGATGAAGCCAGTGAGATTGCGTGTCCGTCCATGACTATATCCGGTCCTGTAATGTTAACCTTTTTAGAGAAAACTGCTGCCTGGGTTATTTTAGCGTTAAATTCGACTTGTTACTGTCACCCCAAGCCAAAATTTCTTCCAGGTCTTTGTTAAGGCGTGATACTTCATGCAGTCTGCGAAGATGTGCGTCGGCAGTCGATGTTTGTTCATTCAAAGAGAACGATGAGATAAGTGTGCTATCATCAGCAAAACTAAATTTCGGAATTTTCGTTTTCACTAGAAGGCCGTTATCATCATCACCTGGAGTGGTCGTGTGTACGATGGATCCACGGTTTGTTCTACTTATACGGGGTGTTAATGCCATCATGTTACAAACTTCTAGGGTAGATAGAATACATGAAAAAAAAAACGAAAACGTTCATTAGCCCGGAAAGGCTTCCTCAGGGAGCTAGAGTCCTTTGAAGATGGCCTTCATAAATTCATCACACATCACCACAAACAATTTTTGGCACATAAATTACTGTGAGTAAGTTCATGTATTTGAGCCTACTGAAAGTGACAAAGTAAAACTAATATTCACATATCTCTTCAAGTATAATGGGGACACCCTGTATAAGCGACCGTATATATAGGACAAAATAAAACAAGATTTGTAATTGCCGTCATAAACAAATATACCTTTATTATCCATCCTATTAAGCTATAAATATGACAATAAAAACAAATTACTTTTTAGATAATCCCGCATAGTTTCTTTTTTTTTAATTTAAATTTTACTGTTCATTAATGCGGTCCAAATCTAAACTATAAAAAAATCGCTCGTTTGTCGTTCATACGCATTACATGGGGTGATTTTCTTGGCCGCAGAGGGGCGCGTATTTTCAGGGTGTTATGGAAATGTTTTTTTTTATATTTTAATTGGTGGGTGGCCTAAAGAAACACTTCATACATTTTTGTTTATAGGCTCCACCATCTAATTAATAATTAAAATAAGTAGCCGGTTTTAAAGGATAACTCATAAGTGTTAATCCAAAACCTAAGATAGATACAAACAACACATATAAAGTGCGTGTTCATGCGTGTGCGTTATCATATGATATAGAGGGTCTCCCAGAATATGTGGCAATCTAACGGGTTCAGATAGAAAACTTAAAAATAACAGGAGAAGTTCCTATAAATTTTTCTTCCTACGGCCCATATAACGGACGTCCCTGGAAATCGTTGTTTTTTAAATAATTTATTAAGTACTTGGTGTAATTTAATAATTTCTTTGTATAATGGTTACTAGATGAGTCTCCTTAAAATTCGCCCTTTTAAACACATTTGGATTATTTAGTTTGTCAGGGACGGACTGGACGTAACACAAAAATGTTTTTTTTGTACACCTTGTATGATGAAGGAACGACAATCATATTTTTGGATACTCTAAACCTTAAGCTGAAAAAAGGTACTCTTGATCAATGTCAATAAAATGAACTGTTTTCGAAAAAAATAATATTTTTATTCAAAATGGTTTTTTGCATTAGTTGTTGTTTTATGTTCATAAAATTCCCTCATTGTTGTTATGGTTTTTTTCACATGTACCGATTTAAATAAGAATGTCTATACCAGTGTCAATTTATGGTGGTGTCTTGAAATTTGCGGTTTTCTCCTTTGTCTTATTAGTTACTAACTTAGTAATGGAATTTACGTATACTGAATATAAATCATATTGAACGAAATTCCCTTTTTCTTCGAAAACAGTTCATTTTATCGACATTGATCAAGAGTACCTTTTTTCAGCTTAAGGTTTAGAGTATCCAAAAATATTATTGTCGTTCCTTCATCATACAAGGTGTACAAAAAAAACATTTTTTTGTTACTTCTAGTCCGTCCCTGGCAAACTAAATAAGTCAAATGTGTTTAAAAGGGCGAATTTTAAGGATACTTATCTAGTAACCATTATACTAAAAAATTATTAAATTACACCTAGTACTTAAAAAGTTATTTAAAAAACAACGATTTCCAGGGACGTCCGTTATGGGCCCGTATCTCCGTAGGCGAGGCCGTAGGAAGAAAAATGTATAGGTACTTCTCCTGTTATTTTTAAGTGTTCTATCTGAACCCGGGAGATTGCCCACATATTCTGGGACACCCTGTATGTAACAGTTTTGAATGGAGTGTAATAACAAGTTTCTAACAAGTCTGGTTTGGGTAGACAAACATAATATATAAGTGATAAGAGAGGTTATAAGTTATAAGCTTAATCAATGGCCCATAAATTATTGTACTCTGCGCGCCGCCATTAAATAAGTATTTTCCATATTTTTTATAGCACATTCATAATTTTTGATAAGTGAAAATATATTTTTTATGAGGATGGAGATTAAAAATAATGGTGATAATTAAAAATAATCTTGACATTTGTCTGGCTTCATCGTATGTAGATAAGAAATGGCAATAACGAAATCTGAATAGGGAAACTCCAGCTACAGCAAAGAAGCCTTTAAAGCCTGTAAAATCTAATCCAGGGTTTGTTCGTATAATGCATCAGGATGCTTATTTTGCTTCCATTGGAAAAAGGTGTGGTTTATCGCCTCGAATAATGAGTACTTTTTAACTATGTATTGCAAAATCTGTGATCTGCTGACCAAAAAGTCGGTGTTCGTAGAGCAAAATGCATCGATTTCCAACTGATTAGCAACCGTTAGAATAATACCCGTAATTTCTAAGTAAACTGGCATCCTATGGTACGCCCAGTCGATTCTGTGCATGGTTGTCGAGCTTTCTTAAGGACCGTTCTCTGCAAGTGGCGATTGACGGATTTCTCGCAGACACCTTCACCATCAATGCCGGTGTTCCTCCAGGGTCCGTATTGTCTCCCACCCTCTTCTTACTCTACTATTAACGATCTTCTAGTGAAAACTAAAAATCCGATATTTAGCTTTGCTGACGATAGCACACTTATCTCATCTTTTCCTTTGAATGTACAAACATCGGCTGCCGACGCACATCTTCGCAGACAGCATGAGGTATCACGCCTCAACAAATACCAGGAAGAAATTTTGGCTTAGGGTGACAGTAACCAAGTCGAATTTAACGCTAAGAAAACCCAGGCAGCAGGTTTTTCTAAAAAGGTTAACATTACAGAACCGGATATAGTCATGGTAGGATACGCAATTCCACTGGCTTCATCTATTAATTTGCTAGGAGTCAATCTGGGAGGAAATATGTCTTGGCATAACCAGGTTGTCCCAATCGAAAAGGTAGCTTCTCAGAAACTTGGTGTACTCTTCCAAACCAAAAAGTTGTACACACCTCAACAACATTTGACACTATGGCCATCACTAGAGTACTGCTCTCATGTCTGGAGCTCTGCACCCAAACATACTCTTCGGCTACAGGATTCCATCGAAAGGAGGGCCATTCGTCTGATCGGAGATCGCGAGCCGACAGAGCCTCGACAGCCTAGAACAGCGTTTCTCAAACATTTTTCACCGTGGACCCCTTTTGATTATAGAATTTTGTTGTGGACCCCCCCCCCCCCCCCCAGCCGCCCGTTACATTACTACAGAATTGATTCTAGGAGAGGAAGTCATGCCTAATTAATTTCCTTTAGTTATTTAATTTCCTTTAGTTATTTATTTTCACTTAGTGGTTCGCGGACCCCCAAGTAATGGCTCGCGGACCCCCAAGGGGTCCGCGGACCACAGTTTGAGAGGCGCTGGCCTAGAACATCGAAGACAGGTTGGTGATTTGACTCTCTTTTACAGATATTTCCATGGAAAATGCTCGTCTGGCCTTGCGCTCTTAATTCTGCCCAGAACGGCTAGTCACTGCCTCTCATCCATATGTGGTTTACCTTAGTACTCCTCGAACTTCATTATTTAAGAATTCTTTCTCTGGAGGACTTCATCATTATCGAACGACCTACCCGTGGTCGTTTTTCCCAACGAATATAACCTCCAACGATTCAAAACCAACGTGAATCGCTTTATGCGCACACGCACCACTCCCAGAGTGCCTTAAAGGCATAGGCGTAACTAGGGAGGGGGCCAGGTGGGCCATGCCCACCCCAGATCGCTCCGGTGCCCACCCCAGTATTTCTGAAGTTCGAAGCCATACATACGTCATAGTGGTCAACACTTGGCATGAAAATCCTACTAGACCAGGGGCCAGGAACCCCCTACAAAATCATTCTAGTTACGCCAATGCTTAAAGGATTCTTCCTATAGTGCTTGTGTAAAAAAATGGTACTACGGAATTGATGATTTGGATTTGGACTGTTTCTGTATATTTGATTTGTTTTTATCGATTCGTTCTATTTTCTTTACCGTTTTGGCATGTTCTGGTTAAACTTACTTTTCATTATTCTTTAAATATCCATTCCAAAAGGAAATACAAGCTCTAAACAAAGCAGAAATGAGCAAAAATAAGAATACTTGTGGGTCAAAAATTTTTTACAGGCAACTTTCAGTCCTTAGCATATAACTTACTAAAATAAACTATTTGCCTGTAGAAACGATTATAATTTGCGAAATATATGTTACTTCCTGCATTAGGAAGTAATTTTAAAAGTTTTTTTTTAGATTAGAGCTGCAGTATTCAAATTTGAATTTAAAAATGTATCCCCGGTCGCGTGTCCCCAGTCAATAATTTCTTACTTTACCCTTTTATATTTCACGTCATTTTACTAAAGTTACTCTTATATATAAATAATTTACACTCCTACTACAATTATTGTATTGAAAAAATAGTGTTCAAAGATCAACAGTTTGGTTTCTCTAACGCAATTATTAACCAGAAGTTCCGTCCCCGCAGCTGCATGTATCGCCGGTCAGGGCAGAGATTGCTTATAAATAACGCCACTAGACGTCGGCCTAATATTACAAATATGACGGTATGTGTTTGAATTTGTGTAAAGCGTGCTCCTGTTTAGGTAAGTTCCTTATTATGATTCTTTAGGTATAAACTAGAACATTGCCTACTACTACTTACCAGGCGTATGTTTCTATGTTGTATCGCCGGTCACAGGATTAACTCAGACCTCGTAGTCTTAATTAAGGGAAAAATACTACACGAAGTCATTCTCTTGAGTACAGATACTCATTTCAGTCTAAAAAAGTTTAAGAAATAGCTTGTATTAGCTGTTATCCACGAATTTGTACATGTTTGTATCGCCGGTCACGCATGATAATGTTACCTTAGATACATTGATGTGTGATATAAATATTTTTAGATTATTGTAGATACAGATTACAAAGGGCAAGTATGCTCTGCACGAAGATGGCTTTATATCTGCTTGGAGTGAAGATATAGAGGAGACACAAGCTAGTGAGGATAGTAGCCAAGCTATTGAAAGCCTGCTTATTACAATTAGTACAACGAGACCTAGGGTGTGGAATATGAATGATGAGGAGACACTGTCGGAAGGACCATGACTATGCTTTTAGACTTCCTTATTGGATGAAATTATATTAGAATGAAATGGTTCTCCTACCTACCTACTTAACAGTGGTTAATAAAAACTACCTAATAAGATATGTAAATGTATTTGTTATCCGAAGCTATATACAATATTTTTTTATTAACCATTTATAAACCAGTAAGGAAAAATATATTTTGATGTGCAAGTTTCGTTTAAACCTTAGGTAGATTAAAAATATGACTAATTTTCTTAGTATTTTAACATTCTATAAGGAATATTCCGACACTTTAAGCCAATATAAGACAGGACTGTTATAAATAATAGGAAAATGGTTATAGTGACTGATTAAAATAAGTCAGTTCCAAATATTGGCGTTATCTGATTCAGAAGAGTAAAATTAGCCATGCGACTGGCGTTAAATTATTAAAAATCGATGCTATCATAGACCAAGATCTTTGTGACGATGATCTTTTGCGTGAACATATATAATTCCTCTAATTAGATACTAGAAGAAACCTATTAAAAAATTAACAGGTGTTTCTGAGATTATTTATTTTTAAAATCCGATTTACTGAATGTTGCCTGTAAAATTTTTTTGACCCTTGTACGTTAAGTTAAGGAAGTCAATTCTCAGATGTGACAGTTGAAGGTTTTGGCATTTGTACCCGTCCACAGAGACGAAAAGCCACAACCAGTTAGTAGAAACTCGTCCACAATCGAGCATGCACAGAATCAGTTGGAAATAAATTTCGTAGTGTTGTGATCGCTCGAGCGAAAAACCGCTTGATCACTCGATTATTGAAATAACCGACATCGCTCGATTATTAAAAAAAAACCGCTCGAGTTATCTATTCAGGCGAAAACCGTCGCCCGTCACTTATTATCTTTCACTCGATACCCGAGCTTCGCTTGACGCCGGCGGAAATATACCGCTGTAGTGTGATCGAATTAAAAAACTGCTCGTATATTCGAACAGTTTTTCGCTCGATAGGAAATACTCTAGTTATAAATTCATGCGAGAAACCGAGAAATATCGCCGGTTACTTTCTTATTTTGCCAGTCGCGTAACTAAGCCTAAATTTTTGAAGTGCACACAGTGGGCACCTGATAATTTAAAGTGGAAGAATTTGACAAGCTATTTTAAATATCTATCTACTTATTTTATGCTCGTAGATTGAGGAAGATGTGAAGAAAAATAACTCTTGGTAGTACTTTTTGTTTTGAAAAAGCACAATAATAAACCCGAACAATAAATAAATATTTGGGTGATTTTTTGCAGTTTTTTGTTTGGTATCGAGACACGTGGTAAAAATTCATTATTCACAAATAAATAAATTTCTGGAATTTTTTTGGTTGCTACTACAATTTTTTAGCTAAACCTGTGCCCACCCGTAGTTACGTGCCTGCTAAATACCCTACCCTACCTGATCACATGTAAACGGCTAGGCTGCCGGTCAAGCAGTCGGTGACGTCATCGCTTGGTGAATTGGAATTTCAAGCGATTCACTCGATTATTAAATTCGCTCGAGTATCAAGTACTCGATTATTAAAATTATCGGTTTTTCCCAACACTAAATTTGGCTCTGCGAACGAACGTATTATTTACCGGCAGCGAGATAGTAAGTGTGACGAGTTTTCAAATCGACACCCTGTATAATAATATCCTTAATGCTGAAACTGCTAGGAAAAGAATTAAATACAATTGCCAATGAAAGTTTAAACGTAAGCGTTTAATAAATCAGTTAATAACCATCAATACGTGGATTCAAAATAGATTAATTGTAAGCAATTGCCAATATCATTCAGTTAAAGTCCGTCGGTCCGGTTTGGTAGATTGTGACAATTTCTAGTAATATTAGCAAAAATTTCGGAAAACAGTGCCATTTTTAAAATGAGGATTAAGAGAGTAATTGGAATTCTAAACGATTTTGGGAGAGTGGAGCTGGACCACGCCCAACATCACAGCGAGGAGTACGAACACGCCATCAGAAGTCATGTATCGAATGAGGTAAGAAAATTACGGGTCGAGTTCGCCCAGGCGTCCAGGGGGGCCATGGCCCAAAGTGGCATCCCGTTACGCAATGCGAGGCCCCTCGCCACTTCAAAAAGTGTTTTTTCCTACACAACACTAATTTATTATGATTTAATATCATCAAGAAAAGGAGTTCCTACTCATCTGTCGATCACCTTAGATTTTAAGAACCTTTGCAATTTTTTTTGTAATAAAAAAGCATACCTATTCGTTTTGCAAATAAGGTAAGTTTTTGTCATGGGTTTTGTTTTAACTGGGACTGGCTAGCCAGCGGCGATTTTAAATTCTTGAAAAATTAAAGGATGTAATTGTTTGTAAAATCAGAACAACTGTTCTTTTTTTTTCTTCTCTTGTCCCATCCTCAGGTGGTTAATTTTTGTTTCAGTGGCGATTTCTTTAAAAAATTTATTGATAAATTTCCATTGATTTTTCTTATTATTTCCAATTCTATTTATTTTGTTGTTTATTTGATTTTTTAGTTTTTTAAATTCACTATCTGCTCTCGTAGATTTTTTGTTTTTATTTTATATAACTTGTATCGCTGCTTCATCATTCCAAGTATTTCCTAATTTATCCAACCATTATTTCCCCTATAACTGATTTCTTTTACTGACTCTGATTGACTTTTACACCTTGCTATTAAATTCGTCAGGTCGCTAAACGTTAATATATCGGTTGTCTTAATTTCCTGCTCAAAAATTGTCTGGAATTGTTTAAAGTTTATAACCTTTGTTTAATGATTTGTTTTGGCAAGTTGTGGTCTTACGGTATTCATGTTCCATCTTAAAATCTCGCGTCTCGCGTGTACAACGTGTTAAAAATCGCTCCGTATTTTTTGCGTTTTATTGAGGTGTGAACTCGTGATATATTAAAAAGAATTAGGCCATGGGACTAAACAGTGGTGGTAGAACTAGTGAAAAAGAAAAGCAGGTGGATGGTAACTTTTTTAGAATTAAAAGAAGTGCTTCTCTTGGGTCGTCTAACATGCGCTTAGATGATGGTATCAAATCGAAACAAATAAAAACGTATTCAGATAAAAACAAGAAAAAAAGTGGGACTGATAAGATAAATGGTGAAACGCCTGGGCAATCTCATAAAGGTTCAAATACTAACGAAGGGAGTTTTAGCACAGACGACGATAATTTACCGTTGAATACAATTTTTAAACCTAGAAATTCTGTGCTACGTACTCCACCTGTGATGCAACCGGAAGCTAATGTTAAAGAGAAGGTTGGTAATGATAATGAAGAGGTTGATGAAGTTTTTAAGGAATGTTTTGCGGATGTTAACTCACATAAAAGACCCCGATCTGATTCAAGTCCAGGTTCTTTGGATCGCACCAAAATAAAGAAACAAAATTTCGAAAATGGATATTTGGTTAATGACAACCGGACTAAAACTACCAATTTTACTGTACAGCCAACTGAAGAAATCCTAAATGAAGTTCTTGATGCTCTACAAAGTATGCATAATAATACTGAAATTATACCTCAAGATAAAGTTAAGGACATTCAGTCAGCAATGTTTATAGTACATAAGCACGTTACAACATTAGCGTTTAGAATAGGCCAAACTGAAAAAACCAATAGTGAACTAAATATAATAAAGGAATTAATAGGCGGTAAACTTACATTACCTTCGCAGAACATTCGACCAATCGCAGTGAATATGACTCAAGTTGCTTCAAATTTAACAACATCTTTCAGTGAAGCATTGAAATATATCCCAGCTAGTAACAATCCAACAGCTACATTGGATAAGTCTGAGTGGAGAACTCCGCCACAAAAACCAAAGCATGAAACTATCGTAAAAATAAGAGGACAGGACGACCCAAGAATTGTCATAAAGGAAATAAAAAATAATATTAAAGCTACGGGCGTGAATGGGACTTTCAAAACCGTCAAACCTTTACCCAGTGGGAGTGTCATTATTGAATGCCAAAATGCAGCTCAACAACAAAAGCTAAACGATAATTTATCCAGGGTGATCAAGGATATCGAAGTCAAGAATATTACAAATACAGAACCAATGATAATGATAACTGGCATTCTTAAGGGATACTCAACTGAAGAATTTGTAAACGAACTTATTGTGGAAAACTATGAAATTGCCGATAAATTTGGCCAAGACGTTATGCATAGATTTAAATTTATCACGAAAAGGGAATGTAGGAACAAAGCAAAGGAAAATTGGATTTTCCAAACAACCCCTGAAATATTTAAGTGGCTTATAAGGAATAACACACTTATGTTTGACATGTGCCCAGCATATGTACAAGAATATACAAATGTCGCACTATGCTTTAATTGTTGTCTATTTGGCCATGTGGCTAAATATTGCAAAGGGAAAGAATGCTGTTATAAATGTGGAGACGCACATCGGGCTGCAGATTGCTCTGCAACCAACTATGACTGTCCAAACTGCAAGCGATCAAAGCAATCAGATAGAAATCACACAGCTCGAGACTCAAACTGTCCAGTTTATATGCAAAGAATAAAAAAATTGCAACAGATGACAAATTACTTAACATCTGAAAATTTTTAATCAACTCAAGTAACAACTTTAATGATGATTATATGACAAACTCAGTTTTGGAAGATCAGAACGAAGAATCAACATTTAATATCGCGTACCAAAATGTGCGTGGATTGAACAGTAAAACCGCAGATTTGTACAATAATATATGGATAACGGAAAATGAAAATGATGTTGTGGCACTAAGTGAGACCTGGTTATCAAATCATGTTTTGGATGGTGAGCTGTTTCCTGAAAACTTTCTGGTTTACAAAAATCGGAACAGAGAAGTCAATATGCGTGGTGGAGGTGTCTTACTAGCGGTCAAAAGGACTTACAAAAGTACGCTATTGAAACTGAATTTTAATATACCCGAGATAGATCTAATAGGAGTTAAGATATATATTAATGATATAAGTTACATATATGTATTCGTTGTTTATATTACACCTAGCTGTATTTCTTCTAAACGGGATGATTTTTTTTCTTATCTGGAAAGCTTGGAATTTCTTTATGAACATAAATTTATCATAGTTGGGGATTTTAATATTACACATTTGAGTGATTACTACACAAAAAAGTATAAGGATCGTCAAACAGAGATGCTGTCTAACTTTATTGAATTTTTTAATTGTCAGCAATTGAATCGTGTTTTAAATATCAATAACCATATATTGGACATTGTTTTAACTAACCTAAACTGTAATGTGCATGAAAGTACATGCAGCTTTGTCGATGTT
This sequence comes from Barypeithes pellucidus, assembly GCA_963991005.1. NCBI lineage: Eukaryota > Metazoa > Arthropoda > Insecta > Coleoptera > Curculionidae > Barypeithes > Barypeithes pellucidus. Next base: position 18,414,067 of record OZ022565.1, on the reverse strand, counting down.
GATCAACATCATCCCCCTCTTAGCATCGAAATGATACTCAAAAGTCCCAAGCAAAAATGTTTGGAAAACGGTAACAACGTCTCTAAATTCAACTTTAGAAAAGCCGACTTTGAGGCTATGTATCAGTTGTTTCAGAGTGCTGATTGGAGTGATCTTGAATCCTTTAATGACACTGACTTAGCTGTGAAATACTTCTATGATAAGATTAATACTATTTTTGAGATATGTGTGCCAAAATGCATACCCAGCCGGAAATACCCTGTTTACTTTGATAAAAATATTATTAAGGACATAAAAATTAAAGATAAATTAAGAATCAAAAGTAAGAAGACTGGTGATCTGGAAATAAGAAATCAGTTTGCAGAACTTAGAACCAAAATAAAAACAGACATAAAAGCTGCACATGCACAATATCTCAATAAAATTCAGGTAGATATTAATGAGGACTCAAGGTCATTTTGGCAATATATCAAGGGTCGTAAGACTGACACTGGATTTCCAAACAAGATGCATATCGATGATGTTGAGTACACTGAAGGCAGGGCTATATCAAATGCATTTGCATCATTTTTTAGTTCGGTTTATGTCAAGGAAAATCCTGGGGATCTTCGACCGGAGATATCGGAGATATCTGAGGTTTTTGGGATCGAGCAGGTTAGTTATGAGGATGTGTGTGATGGTATTCGGAGCCTAAAAATTAACAAAGCTGTCGGACCTGATAACATACCGGCATACATTTTTAAAGGTTTAATAGGTTTCATTGCTGACCCTCTTAGAACACTGTTTAATATTTCATTACGGACAAATACATTTCCGCGAGTGTGGAAGGAAGTCAAAATATGTCCTATATACAAAAAAGGGGATAAATCCGACATTCAAAATTATAGACCAGTTGCTATACTGTCATGCCCGGCTAAAATATATGAATCTGTTTTATATAAGTATGTGTACAGCTTTGTCATAAACAAAATCACGGATTTGCAACATGGATTCTTAAATAAAAAGTCTACTACTACTAACCTATGTAATATTATGCAATACATAGCTGAAAGCCTGGACACTAAATGTCAGGTAGATGTAATATATACTGATTTCGCGAAGGCGTTTGATAAGGTATCACACTCCATCCTCATAGAAAAACTGCGGTCCGAATTTGGATTTCATGAAAATATGGTTAAACTCTTCAAGTCATACTTGCAAAATAGAAATCAACGAGTGGTTGTTAGAGGATATAATTCTGATTATTTTGCGGCTACTTCCGGAATTCCGCAGGGCTCTAACCTTGGGCCATTGTTGTTTCTTTTATATATTAATAGTCTAGTGAAAGTAGTCAATCAATCCAATATATTAATGTTTGCAGATGACTTGAAGCTTTATATTAGGATTAAAGATGTCAATGATTGTCGAAGGCTCCAGGAGGATTTAAATAAACTATATCAGTGGACAATTAAAAATCGATTATATTTCAACATAAGTAAGTGTTATGTTCTTAGCTATAGCAGGAAGAAAATCAAAATAAATTATGAATACTTAATTAATGGCACGGCATTGGCCCGAGTTACGGAGATGCGGGACCTGGGAGTCATTTTCGATTCTGCGCTAACCTTTAAAACACATGTATCCGAAATAACGAAAAAAGCCTCTAGAATGTATGGATTTATAGTAAGAAATTGCAGATTATTCACAAATATTAAATGTATAAGAGTTCTATATGTTGCGTATGTCAGAAGTGTTTTAGAGTATGGCTCAGTTGTATGGAGTCCATACTATGAAAACCATAAATATAGTATAGAAAAGGTACAAAATAGGTTTTTAAGATATATCCAATATAAGGCAACTGGAGTCTATCAAATGCATATACCCAAAACGGATGTTATGAAAACATACAATCTTAAGACCTTAGAGGATCGTAGGAAAATAGCATCTGTCCTTTTTTTGCATAAACTAGTGAATAACTTGGTTAATGATACAAGCCTAATATCTAATTTAAATTTTTATGTGCCGTCTCATAGAACTAGACATCCTATAACATTGTATGTTGATAACACCCGTACGAATTACTATAGGAATTCACCAATTATACAAATGTGCATGCTGTATAATGTAGTTCAGAATCAATGTGATTTATTTAATATTAGTAACGCCAAGCTGAAGAATATGTTAAACGAAATATTTTGAGTTTTGATATACTGTGTGTCAACTATCCTACTCTGTAATTGGTTCTGCCGTAGAGTTTGTAAATAAATAAATAAATAAATAAATAAAATGTTTTGCTGCTTTAAAAAGTTCCAAGTTTGCTTTTGTCAAGTCGTGGTTCAAGAAAATCTTGTTATTTACATTGTATCATAAAGCTGATGTGTCAGTCTCAATTTTTTCCTTTGATTTTAGTAATTTTATTTTCGTGCTTTCCTCCTCAAATATTTCTTCCTTAATAAAACATCTAGTCTAAACTTCTAAAACTTACAAAAACAACCCCTCTGGTGTTATATCAGCACATTCTTCTTAGTCATAAAAATTTCAAGTGATTATAATCGCTCGAGCGATTCACTCGATTATTCAAGTACTCGATTATTAAAATCATCGGTTTTTCCCAACACTAGTAATAACAATAGCAAATGACAAGATAATGCGGTTGCTTTTTTCTGCAGAATTGGAAATTAAAACTCCGGACATTGTATGTTTTTTTTTTCGTTTGGTGTATGTTCAAAAACATCGAGTTTATCCGTTTTTATTCCGATCTTATTTGTGTTAGCTTTGAACTAATAATAATTCCCAGACTTTAGGGTGGTCTATTTTCAATACGACGTTCCCGCTCTCCGTTTTCCAGTAATAATTTTCAGCAATTAGCCTTGACTGGTTTAGCTTTTATGATGATACTATTACGACATAATTTAAATGCATGTTTTCCGATGTTCATTTTACATTATTGTTGTTCGAAGAGATGTCCAAAAATAAATTTCACTTTCTCATTGCTACTTTATATTCTCCACAAAATGGCATTATCAGATCTTTCATGCGACGTTTCGTCTTTGGGTCACCATCATCAACTTATTTCTTTTAAGTAGAAAAAAATAAAGATCTGATAATGCCATCTTATGGGGCATAAAGAGTAGCAATAAGAAATTGAAAATTATTTTCGGACATCTCTTAGAACAAAGTCAGGAAAAAATTAAAAACCGAAACGCAAAATTTTAGATTTTTCCAAATATTTTGAAAGCCCCTGTATTTATTTTTATTTTTTTGCGGCATATTACTGGGCCCTAACTTTGTCCCAATTTAACCCACTTCGTATCTGTTATCGTTTCCAAAATCCCAATGGTGAAGGCCGAATTTGTAACACCCTGTATAGAAACTAATTAGAACCTGATACTGATGATGCCTATAATCTTCATTTAAGCCAGAGAAAAGTAGATAATCCATATTCTTTTTGTTTTGTAGTAATTATTATGCCTCGGTGCTTGGATACCAGTTAATAGCTAATTGTTAAATATAGTGCAATGGTAACACCTATAATGATTAATTAAGGTATCTCAGGTATATTTTGTAGTTATAGAAATAAAATAATAAAAAATAATATGTCAATAAAATAAAATAAAAAAGGTTTGCTGTATTAATAAATAAATCAATTAAAACAGTTCCGGGTGTTTTAAATCCTACTCTGGATAGAAACTTTCAAGAGGTTATGGGCCCAGAGCTACGCATAAAGTGTTAAAACAAACCGGACTGGTCGGCAACAAAAACGTGAAGTCATCACGGTAGGAAGGCTTGTATTTTTTCCCGAAGAAGTAGTGACATAAAATAAGAAGCTTAAAATAAAAACGAGAAAATGGGCGATACGAGCGCAATTATAAAGTTAAGAGGCGAAAATTGGCCAGTGTGGAAATTTCAAACAACCATAATATTAAAAGGTCGAGGATATTTTGATGTTGTTGACGGCTCACGACCTATACCTTCTCAAACAGGGTCTGAACTAACAAAATGGATGCTAGACGATGCCAAAGCTCAAGAAATAATAGTGACAAGGATGGAGCAGGGACCGCTGTCTCATCTCTTATCTAGCGAAACCTCGAAAGAAATGTGGCAGAAATTAAAAACAATATATGACAAGGAATCTGTAGTGAGCATTCATCTTTTACAACAAAGATTTTTTATGTTAGAATTTGACAATTCAGTGTCAAATTTTATTTCTCAAATTGAGGAAATAAAAACGAAACTGAAAACAGCAGGAGAAACACTTTCTGAGAGAATGATAATAACAAAAATTTTAATGTCTCTACCTGACAAATTCAAACATTTTCGTTCTGCATGGGAATCTGTTGACTCAGAAAAACAAAATTTAGAAGAGTTGACATCGAGATTGTTATTAGAAGAGGAACGAGATAAATCACTAGAAAGTTCAACGGCGTTAGGAGCAAAGACGCATAATAAAAACCAATCAAGGCTTCGTTGCCATATTTGTTCAAAGGTTGGCCATTTAGCGAAAAGTTGCTATTTTAGACATAACAAGAATAAAATTCCTGAAAATACAAATAATAAAACCAATAAATTCTGTACATACTGTAGAAAACCTAGGCATACAGTAGAAACGTGCTGGTTAAGAAAAGGAAAAGTAAACGATGAAAATACAGGTACAAGGAGAAGACAGGACGAACCAGAGTCAAATGCTTTCATGATTAACACACAAGAAATAAAAACTGATGACTGGTGTCTTGATTCAGGTGCCAGTGAGCACATGTCCTGGAATGAAGCTCTTTTCGATAAAATTAACAAACTAAAAATAAAAAAGATGGTTCAAGTTGGAAGTGGACAAAGGCTAGAAGTTAAAGGCATAGGAAAAATTACTGTGTGGGCCTATAATGGCGAAAAGCAAATAAAAACCACATTGTCAGATGTATTGTTTGTGCCAGAACTAAAATTTAACCTATTTTCAGTAGGGTGTGCACTCGATAAAGGTTACTATATGTTGTCAGATGATGAGAAATGTCAATTTGTTGACAAGAATGGCAACATAAGGGCACTAGCCACAAGAGAAAATAAACTGTATAAAATACACTTAACCTCGGAACATAAAAGTCACAATCCAAAAATAAATTTTGCAAAAATGGTGGACCCACATAAGAAGAGCTGTTTAGATCAGGGTTTGGATTTAGAGGTGACTGATCTCTATGAATGTATGAGAGTAAAAACCATAGAGAGTATAAAAGAGTGGCACAACAAGTTAGGTCACCAGAATTTAAATTATGTAAGAAATTTTTTGAAGAAAAATAATATAGTGTGATGACCACGAAAAAGACTTTACGCGATTTATTTAAAAATAAATATGGAATAAAATTCGGAATAAAATTAGAATACAAATTTTTTTTTAAAAATATAATCGGATTCCGGAAACATTAGAATTTTATAAAAAAAAAAAATTATGAAGTAAAACATTTAAAATAAAATTAAAAATAAATAAAAATTTATTAAATAAATTTCAAAATTATTTAAATAATTAATTAGATTAAAAAGAATTTTTATCAAAAAAAAAAATTTAAATGAATAAAATCGGAATTATCTGAAAAATGACAAAATTCTTCTAAGTTCAGAAATCGGAAAAATCTCAATAAAAAATTCAGGAAAAATCGGGAAAAATCAGGAAAAATCAAATTAATGTTGAAATCAATTATAGAAAATTTTTAAAGTAAAAACTCACGTTTATTTCCAAAAAAAAAGGAGAATAATCCAGAAATTGCACAACACTTCAACTTTCACTTTATCATCGCACATGGTCAGGTGAACGGAATAGAAACGCGAGCGCGGCCGCAACATAACTGACCCGGAAAAATGCGCGATGACCAACGACGCCTACCCTCTCTCCTTAACAGAAAGGGTTTTCACCCCATTTTTGATACGAAGACGCGGAATTAACCGGATGAATCTGGAAACGGTCGACCTAAAAACGCAGGTGTTCAATAGGGGTTTGAAGATGCAACCCCATGACTCATCGCCACCCAGGGAGGATGCGTGGGCTGATTCCTGGAAATAAAGAGGGAAAATGAACACCTGTGACCTAGAAAGGGTAAATTTAAGCGACTTTCGCTCTTAAAGACCAATAAATAATCGGAAAATGACACTTATTCTCGGAAATAAGATGAATCATAGGTAATAAAACTGTCACAGAGGGATTTTGGGATGGAAAAGTGGGCGGAAAACTGACTATTTAAGCGCACCCGATTTCCAGCTATAGCCAGTCAACTCGCGGAAAAGCTACAAGACGGAACCGGGATCTATGTACGTGGAAAATAAAGTGATTAAGTGTGTAATGCCTCGACCCCTACTTTCCTTTCATATCTTAAGGGCCGTCATTGCGGATCTACGAAGGGGAAGTGGGTCGGTCCTAGAGTACTATTCTATCAGTAAAAACCCTTTGATTTAATTTTCAAACATCTATTGTATCAGTATTTAAATTTTCACAAGGTATTACAATTTTGACAAACTGCATAAGTTCTTTTTACAATTTCATCATTGCCTTATAGCATTGGCAAACTGCATAAAATCTTGTAAACATTAGTATTATGGTTATAATTTTATAAGTGCATAACTTCTGGTTAAATCTTAAAATGTCAAATTTGAAATAGTTCTAAATTCATTTACAAATTCTTGAAAGGGAACTTTGTCATTAAACAAATTCTATTTTCTCAAAATGTTACTTTCACTTGATTTAAAGTCATTTATAAAGTCTGAAAGGGAGCACCTTCAACAAATAATTTTTGTTTCGTTAAAATGTTAAAGTACTGTTTTTCCGCACTATTGTTATATTGTTCAACATCAATTACAATTTTCTTGAAAGTCGAAAGGGAACATAAACAATCTCTAATTCGTCACAATGTTTAACTTACTCAAAATTCTGTCCTTCTATTTTAACAACTACCGTGATTCATCAATTTTCCACAATTTACACTTTCATTTTACGAGGGAGCTTCACTAGTAACGATCTTTACTTTCTTTAAATTGTCATAAAATTTCTCAATGATTGAAAATTACTTTCTGACACTACCATTTTCAAGTTACAAAGTAAAACACTTTCTTACAACCACGGTCCTTTTATCTCATTTGCTCTTGTGACTTTCCGTGCCGCGACTGACCTTTTCCGATTAAATTAACTGTTCTTTCGCGAACCGACTATACGATTTTACGTCGCATTTTTGTTGCACTGCTTTCGTCTAAAATCTTGTCTCGTATAATTTCTTATCCCGTTTTATGAAATCTTTCCCGAATAAAGTTTATTCTGTCTGTCTAACTATCTCACTTGATGGCTTAACAACTACAGTTTCTAACTATCGCACAACTTATCTTCGAACTTTGTATAAATTGACCCACCCCGACCTCCGAGGGGTCGGGACCAATTTCTTTAGTTAACGACTCAAAAACTGATTTTTCACTGTTCTAAGGCTACCATAAGACTGCTTAAGAGTGATTATCAGACTGCCTTCAGAGTGACTATCAGACTGCCTTTTTCAGACCCTTTTATCCACAGATATGTGGCGGTATTTATAGGGGGTTTCGTTACGTATGTTGTTGATCGCGTGATTTTTGTTTGTGCCAAAAATGGTATTTCCACGAAAAACTCAGGGTCAATGCTGACTCTTCTAAGAATTTTTGCTGGTAAAAACAAGAAGGAATGTATTCCGCGAAGAAAACCGAAAAACAATCTCAGGGCCAAAAGTGACGTGATCGTTTCCAAGTTTAAGAATTTTATCCTCGAAGAGGCCCCGAGCTTAGTTAAGCTACCTCTTATAAGGAATTTCGTATGTTAATTTGGTTGGCTGCACCTTTTTAGATCCTCTAACTTTTGAACCGAAAGAATTTGCGGTATGCGCGACTCGAGCAGAGTACCAAGAATTTTGTTATTGAAAACAAGTTGGAATTTTTCCTAAGAAAATCTCAAGGTGATGATGAAATACTATTGCACAACTTGTTCCCACTCCTTGAACCTTTTGGTAGGGTTTGACTTTAGGAATCTTTTCAGTTTACCGTTTCTGTTTTTGGAGTGATGGCGCACGACGGTCTTCGATTTTATTCTTAATTTAAAGTAAGTTTATTTTATTCTTAACTTGAGAATATTTTTCAAGAAAATAATTATTTTCTAAAACTTATTCCTGATTTTTATTTTATTTTTGAATAAGAACAAAAATATTGAACCTTTTATTAAAATTCTAATTCCTGAATTTACTTTTTGAAACACTACCGTAAATCATTTTATTTTTAATCAAATAAAATCTTTGTTTTATTTTAAAATTTTTATAAATCCTTTCAATTTCCCAATCTCCTCTTTCATGAATGGTTATTTAACATTTACTTTATTTGTTCAAAATAAAAGGGCATATAATTCCCCGGGGCATCACAAGTGAAAAGTGTTAAAATTGGCAAGGAAAATAATGCCAAAAAGCTTATTGTGGAAAAGTGTCTGAAAATTGTGAATTTTGGGTAGAAAAGTATTTTAAAAGTAATTTAAAAATTGGGAAGTAAGTGTTTGTGGCCCAATAGTTAGAAAAATCCGCTGTAACGAAAGTTGTTAAATATAAGTTGACTCCGGAATAGCATAAGAATAGTGATGTCTGAAGGTTTTTAAGGTTTTACCGGGGTAAGTTATTGAGAGTGTTGTCTCAGGTCCGGTAAAACATAAAATTAAGATTGAAAAGTTTGTGGATATTTTAATGAAATAAATCAAGTGTATGTCAAAACTTAAAAATGTGTTTTTGATTGACGAGGAGACCAAGAGTACATAGTCTAAAATATAATAACAACAAGTAGGCAAGTTCAAGTTCAATTATTTTGAGAATAAATTAAAGAGACGTAGTCAGGTTCTGCTAGCACAGGAATCTTCCGAATCTCGCAAAGGTTTTATATTATAGCCACCACCCTGTATTAAGAATTTAGACCGCTCGGATTCAAAACATCAACCTGCGATAACGGATGTGTAACTGGCAACAGGTGCACTGACGATATCGTTTCCCTTTAAAAATACAGAGTGCGCCCGATAACAAAGGCAGGGCACGCTTTAGGTGGGCTGGGTGCTATAATAGACTTCACAGAATGTGAAAAGGAATTTGTGTGTGAATCCTGTCTTGCAGGAAAACAACATCGATTAAGCTTCGAAAATAGCGAGTCAAGAGCCACCACAACACTGGAATTGGTTCATGCCGATCTATGTGGACCGATGGAAACTAATTCACTTGGAGGCTCTCGATATTTTTTACTCCTTAAGGACGATTTTTCAGCATACAGAAGTATATATTTCCTGAAGCAAAAATCAGAAGTCAAAGAATATATAAAAAAATTCATAAATTTAGCTGAAAGAGAAACAGAATGTAAAATGAAAATATTAAGAACAGACAATGGCCTAGAATTTTTAAATAAAGAAGTAAAGGAAATTTTAGAGAATAGAGGTATTCGACACCAAAGAACCGTTGTTTACACTCCGCAGCAAAATGGTAGGGCTGAGAGGGAAAACCGAACCTTAGTCGAAGCAGCAAGAACTCTATTAAATAGTACTAAAGAGTTAAATAATACATTTTGGGCTGAAGCAGTTAATACTGTTGCTTATATTTTAAATCGGACTGGTCCTAGTCCTCAAAAGGTACAAAGTCCATATGAACTGTGGCACAAGAAAAGTGTGGACTTACATAACTTTAAACTTTTTGGTTGCAATGTGTCTGTGCATATACCTAAAGAAACCAGGCTAAAATGGGACCCTAAGAATAAGCAAGGAATATTTTTGGGCTATGGCGAAGATGTAAAAGGATATAGAGTGTATATTCTTGAAAAAGAAAAAGTCGAAATACACAGAGATGTTATTTTTCTCCCAGAAAAACATAAAATGAGAGAAAAATCAGAAGACACAATTTTAAATCCTAAAGAAATCGATGAAACACCAGATATAAAAGAGTACGAAAATGAAAAGAATGCTGATGAAAATAGTGACAAAGTTTTACAAAGTATTGAAAATGACAGTAATGATAGTGTTTTTGAAAATCCAGAGGTAGATGGTGAAATAGTTAACAAACAATATAATTTCAGAAGAGAAAGAAGACGAAACACAAAATATGATGATTTTGAAATGGATATGGAGAAAGTTTTAGTATCTATGAGTGATGAAGACATGGATGTTATGTGCTACGATGACGCAATGGCAAGCAGTGAATCTATAAAATGGAAAGAGGCAATACATGCAGAGATAAAAGCTTTAGAAGAAAATGACACATGGTTTCTGGTAGGCGAAGATCAAATAAACAATAAAGTAATTGAATGTAAATGGGTGTTTAAGAAAAAGAAAGATGAACTAGGAAATGTGACAACTTATAAAGCTAGGTTGGTAGCAAGGGGTTTTCAACAAACTGATATATATAATCAGGATATTTATAGTCCTGTTGCCAAATTGCCATCAATAAGGATTTTTCTAGTTTTGTGTAATAAGTTTAATTACCAAGTTCATCAATTAGATGTATGTAGTGCTTTTTTAAACGGAGACATAAACGATGATGTTTATGTCTGGTTACCACAAGGTTTTGGTGAATGCGAGGGTAAAGTGGCGAAACTAAAGAAATCTTTATATGGCCTAAAGGCTTCTCCTAAAAATTGGTATAAAAAGTTTAATAATTTAATGTTTAGTTTAAATTTTGTACGATCAGAGAACGAATATTGTATCTATACTAAAATAACTGAAACCTCTAAGATATTTTTATTGATTTATGTAGATGATCTTTTGTTGGCAGGGTCAAGTGATTTAGAGATAAAAGAGATTAAGCAGATTTTAAATTATCATTTCAAAATGAGAGATTTAGGTCATATTAAACATTTTTTAGGGATGTTGATAACACAAAATCTGTCACAAAATAAAATAACTATAAATCAGACAACGTACCTTAAAAATATATTAGAGCGTTTTGATATGCAGAGTTGCAGTCCGTGCAATACTCCTATGGAAGTAAATTTTAGACATGACGACTTAAAAAGAGAACAATCAGAAAGTAAGGATCTGGAACATAAATGCCGAAGAGCAATTGGCTCTTTAATGTATGCTATGCTATGTTCAAGGCCTGATCTGTGTATCTCCATAAGTATTTTAAGCAGATATCAGTCATGTGCAAGTTCGCAACTCTGGAAATCAATCAAACAAGTTTTTAGATATGTTAAGTATACTATAGAATTATCTTTAGTATTTAACAAGAATAATTTCAAAAATTTATTAGAAGGTTACGCAGACTCAGACTGGGCTGGCGATCGAGTTGACAGAAAATCCACTTCAGGTTACATTTTTAAAGTTTTTGACTGTACAGTCACTTGGTCTTCACGTAAGCAAGTTACTGTAGCTCTGTCGTCTACCGAGGCTGAATATGTTGCATTAAGTTTAGCTGTAAGCGAAGCCTGCTGGCTTAGAAATTTTATTTTGGATTTTGGGAATAATTTGTTAAGTGTTGTTATTTTTGAAGATAATCAGTCTGCTATAAAAGTATGCAAAAATCCTGAATTTCATAAAAGATTAAAGCATGTAGACGTTCGCTATCATTTCGTTAGGGACAAAGTTAAAGATAATATTGTTGTCTTAAAATATATTCCAACAAATTCACAAATTGCTGATTTGTTCACAAAACCATTATCCTTAACTTCGTTCAACAAATTTTGCATTGAGTGTAATTTAGAGTAAGTATAGGATTTTACCATTGAGGGTGGGTGTTAAATATAGAGCAATGGTAACACCTATAATGATTAATTAAGGTATCTCAGGTATATTTTGTAGTTATAGAAATAAAATAATAAAAAATAATATGTCAATAAAATAAAATAAAAAAGGTTTGCTGACTAATAAATAATTGTATAACAGGAGAGCCTAGTCCGAGCCGCTAATTGCAGCATTGTCCTGTAAATAAGATAAGCAGCTAGCTTCCCCGAAAGGTGTCGGGTCCACACAATTTTAAAGTAAGCCGAGCCTTGGGTCTTCACTCTACACAATTAGGTGTGCAGTCTTCGTTTGTGTGCCGAGTTGACTTTAGATCCCGTGCAGTGTGCACTACAGAAATTATAAGCTGCTTACGTCATGGGTAAGAGGAAGTGTCGCGATCTTCCGCCAGAATCCAGTTCGGAGGATGAGTATGAGACAATTAAAAAAGAATTAAAATATTTAGATGAGAAAATGTCTCGGTTGATGAAAAGGCGGAAACAACCACAATCTTCCTCTAAATCATCGGACGCTAAGGAGAAAATGTATCGGTTTAAGAAAAGGCGGAAACAACCACAATCTTCGTCTGAATCATCGGACGCCGAGAAGAAAATGTCTCGGTTGAAGAAAAGGCGGAAACAACCGCAATCTTCGTCAGAATCATCGGACGCTGAGAAAGGCACAAGTGGGGAGCGCGAAAAGACCACACCTCCACGGAAACTTACGAATTATGAATCTTCGGATAATACATGTAAGTACACGTTGTATATATTGACTGATACTTGTCTCGCCAAGAAGTTCAAGTGAACAAGTTTTGACATATGAACACTATCAACAAGTTTTGACGTATACTAGTAACTAATGTCGACAACTGTCAACAAGTTTTGACATACATGAGTACTTAGTCTACAACTGTCAACAGTTTTGACATACATGAGTCGACAACTGTCAACAAGTTTTGATACACGTACCTCTACTTCAAAAATGTTTTGGTAACAGACACATTAATAGTATGTTCTTGGTAACATACATAGTATGTTTTTGATAACAGACTCGGTTGTTTTTAGTAATAACTCAAGTGTGGTTTTTTGGTGACACACTGACTGCTAATTGTTTAAATAATGCCCTGGAACTAATAGGCCCCCTTTTGCTTTGCTTCAGGTGACATAGAGTGTACTCCAGATATCAGCCCAGAAGCGGCAGTGAACGAAAATACCTTAGGGTCTAACCTACAAATGTTGGCGGACGAGCCAATTAATAAGACCGTGGAGGGTCCCCCAATTAATGCGGCAATTGTGACTCGTTGGGCCATTGTATTAAAGGACGGTCTTAGTGAAGATACAAAGCAGGACCTATTGAGAAGGCATCTTCCTCCAGCCAACTTTCCAAGTCTTCAAGTGCCAAAACTTAAACCAGAGGTTAGTGCAGCAGTAGCTTCTCAATTACTGCGTCTGGTGCACAAACAACAATTATTAACATCTAGCATTTCGGCTATTGCCGGGACGTTATCCTTACTGTTCGAAGAAGAAAAAAGGGGGGGCACTAACCCATATATTATACAATCTCTAGATAATGCGGGGCGCCTGTTATGTGACCTTCACAATGCAGACACAATTACGCGCAAGGAACTTATATCTATAAAGTTGAATAAAGGTTTCAAGGATACCCTTTCAGATGCCCCAATCGATAATCTTTTGTTTGGAGAGGCTTTAGACGAAAGAGTCAAAGCCGCGAGAAACCTGGAAATATCAAGATATGAGCTGAATCAGGCTAGACCCCAATTATTTAAAATACCTACTCCTCTAAAATCTACATGGGACCCAGAGGTGGTGTTATCATTTGTAACAGGTATGCCCACTGATGCAACCCACTAAGCAAAAAAACATCCCAATTTCGTCACATATATGTTTTTAGGTTACATGTTACGTTGTACAAAAAGGATTTGTTACGGCACTATTACGTAACGTACTGGTCGTAATGTCCGCCAACATAACAAAATCGCATTTACATTTATGAATTAACGTGTTTGATTCGAAAACTATAAGGAACTGGTTTCGTTCTTAAGATGTTTATTTTAAGGACGTGTCAAAACGTTATAATTATGTTGTACATAAAACGTTCTCGTTTCGAAACTATAACGAACCAATTTCGTTTTTAAAAAGGAATAAATGCAGGCATAATTTCGTTATATTGATGACGGATTAGATTCATCCCTTGACAATATAATATTTTTGTGAACACTTAAATGTAATTTTTTCTTATTCTAAATTAGGTACACAACAATTAGTACCGAGATAACAAAAATTATATGGATCAAGATAGCTTTAAAATGTTAGTTTTGATAGTTTGCATAGAAATGTGAATGTGAAAATTAATATTTTGAGCCAGAAAACTATTTGATCATTAATTTTATGAGAAAAGTTGTTCTTCATAAAAAAAGTCTCCATGGTCTAAACAAAAAATGCAACCATCAGGCATTAATTTTTTTCAGTCGTATACAAGGTTTTTAAAAAAATATCAATTTGCCTCAAGAGTAGGTACCTACCTATATAAAGTAGATACTTATTTGTGACAGTATCGAAAACTGTAATTATAAAAAGTTGTTAAGTATAAAAAACTTAGTTCTAATATGCAATTACCCCATGATAATCTTCGCCTGTAAATTCTCTCAAAAGAAAATTTATTATAGGATGTAATTGCATATTAAAATTTTATACCGAACAACTTTTCATAATTACAGTTTTCAGTTTTGTCACAAAATAAAAGTACAAAGTATTTCATATTTATTGACAAACCTGCATGGTTGCTTTTTAGGTTTTGGACGATGACTTTTTTATAAAGAATAAGGAAGAAGTTGAGAATATCACATCATTTCTATGGAACTATCAAAATTGACATTTTAGAGCTACCTTGATCTATATAATTTTTGTTATCTTGGTACTAATTGTTATGTACCTAATTTAGACTAAGAAAAAATGACATTTAAGGGTTAACAAAAATATTACATTGAAAATAAGTTTTTTTTTTCAAAATAAAAATCATTCAGTTTGAGGTATTTTTTTATTCCACTAACAAAACTGAACAATAAAGTTTAAGAAAATTGGTAGACTTTAATTTCACCTTGGCAACTTTCGCCAGCTCTGATGGCGACTTGTAAAAGTAACGCTGCTGCTTACTGAAAATGTAGATATTCTGAAAAAAAAAATTGTTTGAGGTATCTACTCTGTTGTATCTATGTTGAAAACGGTAAGCGATACCGAGGAAACGTTTCATATTTTGGGGCGTATTAATTTGGTGAAAAGAATTTTTGTAAATGTTCTGAATAAGTACCCAAGAGATTTTAAAAAATGGAAGTTTCAGTTTTGGTCTCTAATTTGTTGCACCTTAATTTTTTTATTTGGAAGAAATTTAAAACTATTCAAGGGCGATTCTAAATTTGAACATTCTTCGTAGAATCCAGAAAATTGAGGGGCCAACTAAAAAAGGAAGAGTTGTATTGATTGGTAATATTTGTGTATTATATTAAGATGTTATTGGATTCAGTAATTATGAAAATGTTTTTTGTGTAAGTTTCTGTTTTCAAAATATTTGTCCTTCTTACTTTGGAGCTACTACAAAACATAGCTTGATGATTATTTTTTAAAGGGAAGCACTCATCTTCTAACAATTGATCTATGATTAAAAATTTTCTGTCAAAATAAGCCATATTGTAGAAATAAATACATATTTGAATGTTATCCGCAGCTTTGCTTGTATAGCGAATTGAATAATTGGATTGCGCAAGAGAAAGCTGCGGGTACCTGCTAGTTTTTAACTTAAACTAATATAATAACTTACCAATTGTTTAGTTCTTTTCGTTTAAGCCTCTGATTGGAGTTCCTAAACCACTCCATTATACATGTCTTCAGCTTTTATTGATAATGTTGTGCACCGTCTGAGCTGCATCTGTTTGAGAAAACGCAATACATTTACATTTGATTGTATAGGTATTAATTTAAAAACAAACCTCTTAAGATATAGATGATTTTGCAATCTTTCAGTTTTGTTTCTGGTCTGTCCACGAATAATTGACTGCTTATTTGCGAATACGCTAATCAAGCCCCTCCGTATAAACTCGGCCTCATTCTTTCCTGCCACTTGAAGATACTTGTTGTACTAAAATATTTAAAATACTTATTAGTAATATTCACTAAAAGATTACAATCATATTTGACTGGTTCTTGTTAATTTAATTAACCATACCTATAAATAAATCTTAGTTTTAAATAAAAAAAAGGGAATATTTTTCCGAAGATTCGTAATCTGGGCCTTAAAATTTTATGGTTGCATGCAAAATGGCCGCGACCGACCGACCCTTAATAATCTATCTATTACTATAAGCCTATGAAAATTTACAAAATATCGAGATTTCCAAATTAGTATACTGATTTAATAGGTACTTACTTACTCTTTATCTTGTTTTTTTAAATAAAAAGCTCTTAATATAATTTTATGACGGCTAAACAAACACAACACACCATCACCCCACGACATGCAGAACAACGAATACTTATAACCAGGAAGAAGACAAACTGCCGTGTTAAATATTCGAAGCAGGCGATGATACGGCGACATCCATTATGCCTGGCGCGCACGTGCTTTTCAAATGTCACTTTTGTCCAAATTTGTATTACTGTCAATATTTTAAGTGACATTTAAGCAAAGAAAACATCAAAACCCTTTCATTTGATTTACTAAGTAGAGAAAATCAAATATTAGGATTTTGACATAGGTTTTCAGCTGTAAATATCGCTTTAAAATTGTCCTTACATACTTTTATATTATTATTGAACTAGTAACAATACTAGAAATACAGAATTCAGAGATTGAAGGTTGTAATTAGTTTTATTAAAAAATAGGAAATAAATCAAAATTTACATAAAATATTTTACCATCTTAAACTTCAAACAAATCAAGGTAATTACAATACTATATGTACAGCTACTAACCAAGTAAATATATGCACCATCATTATGATTATGGGCTTCCAATTTGTTTGTTTCGTAGCATACTCCTGGCAACATTAGTGATCGAAGTCCTCTTTAATGTTCAGTCATTATGGGATTCTCAATTAAACTATGAAAGGAAAGAATTATTATAATAATATATTACCGGACTTATCAAAATTCTGACTACGGGTTAATATAACTTATATAGCTGTAAATATTATGTTGTAGCTTTTGACTTTTAGATTGTAAAATTTAAGTAAAATTCTTTAAAATGTGTTTGTTGCTAGTTTGCGTGAGAAGTTTGGGACATAATGGGACAATTATATAATGTAAAATAACAATAACGAATAAAAATTAATAAACAAATATTTCAATCATAAATTACTTACCAGCAACAAAACGAAAAGGTCCGCTTTCGTGAAAAGAATAGAAAATTAAAAATTATTTTAGAATTTAATGACGTTTCCTCCACCATTTTCAATCACATTATAAATCATATGTTACTTGATTTTTATTCCATTCCAGACGAAGGATGTTCGGTTGTAAAATAATTTAAGAACTTGTGCTGCTCTCATTCTATGTCTGTCTCTGTCTGCATCAACCTACTCCGATTCATTAAAGGGAGATAAATATGGCCTAGGTCAAATCGAACAAACCCGAGTCTGATATTGACACAGAACGATAGACACAAAAGGATAAACGTATGGAGTAACCTGCCTGGCTGTGACGTCACTTGCACAGCCTACTTATATGCTTCGATCCCCGCCATAAGAGGTCTCACCGGGCTGATGCAGAAGAAGGAAGGAAGTAAAGTTAGGTTATATTTGGCCATTGTCGGCGTTGTCCAGTAACGACACCCGGAACGTTAGTAGCATTGATCGAAACCCGTTTCAGTAACGTTAAGAAAATTACATTATTTGACGAAACAAGTGTGTTGTTTAAAACGTTTATTCATAACATAACAAAGAAATTGAAATAAAAACATGTCTGTGATGGTAGAAATAAAACGTATATTCAACTAACATGATTTCTACGTTACTAACAAGTTCCGTTAATAATATTATAATTACATATTAAAATTAACATATGAATCACGTTATTTTTTAAAATGTTAAATAAAATCATCATTGATACATCAATGGTCTGTTTGAGAAAAAACGTTTTCTAAGTTCCTTTAAAATAACGTTATCAAACGTAAGAAAGATGTTTCTTGCTTAGTGGGAATATCATTACAGGATCTAACCTATAAAGCGGCCATATTACTTGCGTTAGCTACTGGCCTAGGGGTGCAAACTTTAGCCAATATTGAGGTTAAGAATATTGCTATAGGCATCAACGTTATCATTATAAATATAACTAGCAGGCCTAAAACCTTGGTCCCGCTCAGTTTTCATCTACCATTTTATCCTATAGACAACACTTGCCCTGCTAGAACTTTAAAAATATATCTATATCTAACTCGTGATATGAGACAAGGCACAAAAAATCTTTTCCTGACACTTAAAGCACCTATTCACGACGCTAGTGATCGATCAATCTCTAGTTGGTTAAAGCGTATTCTAAAAAAGAGTGGATTGGATATCAACCGTTTCATGGCTTATAACACTGACCAGGCTTCGACCTCTACAGCTACTGGAAAAGGCGTGACGTATGAGATGATAAAGCTCGCAGCACGCTGGACAAAAAATTCTTTATTTGCAAAGTACTATAATATACCTTTGATTGAGTAAGACAATTTCGCTACATCAGTTCTTAAGAAAATATTCTATTATAAATCCTAATGATGATGCTAATATTCTATTCCTTAAGATTTGGATTTTACTTTAGGTATTACTTTCTTGTTAGTTATATGTTTAACTGTATTTGTATTCTAAGCAGAGCTGGGCAAATACTTTTTAAAAGTATTTAAATACTAAATACTAAATACTTAATTAAATTCCAAAGTATTTAAATATTAAATACTTTTTGAAGTAATGAAGTATTTAAATCTTAATTAGAAAAAGTATTTAAATACTTTTTAGGTTTAAATACTATATTTAAATACTTTCTAAGTATGTAAATACTTTCTAAGTATTTAATTACTTTTAAGTATTTATAAATACTTTCTGAGTATTTAATTACTTTTTTTTTAAATATTTATAAATACTTTTAAAAATGAAACACAAAATTTAAATACTTTGTAAACAATTACAGTCGAACCTCTATAACTCGAACCTCTCTTTAACTCGGACTTTTTTGTGGTTTTTGTACATTTTCCAAGATTTCTATATACATATTTTAATGGTACATAGACATAATGTATGTAATAAAAAAAATGTTTTGGAATATTCATGCGGTTTTCCCTTCTCTCTTCCAACTCTCTGTAACTCGATCTTTTTTGGTTGTCCCTTCAAGTTCGAGTTATAGAGGTTCGACTGTAATTACTTTTAAAAATATATAAATAGTATAGTAGTATTTTTGTCTCCTCTAAGTAGGCAGTTGAATAGGTAGGTACCTCAATCCTCAAAATATTTTAGAATCAAATAAGATTTAACAGCAATAAAAAGTGTGTTTTGTAATATTTTATTGGTATTGACAGTAAATTTTAATTAAAAAACCACGACAACTCAACATAAACTTAAGGGTACAGGAATAAAACAGGAATTGTCCATATTTATCGAAATCGAGATTACTAGCGCAACCTGTTGGCACATGTTGTTACTTTCCATGGTCAAAATATTAGCCGAATAAAACTAGGAACGTCTGTAGAAATTAGAGTCAAAGTTTTACTGTACTGAAATAAAACTAGGGATGTCCATACTAAAAAATACATTTTATCTCAAAACTCTGATTTTCTGACAATCCTTATTTTATCCCTGTATTCTTCAACTGATAACATAACAAAAGACTTTCTACCTAAACCTAATTACTCAAAATTTGTAATGCAAGAATAATAATTTATAATGTAATGTTTTAAATGTTCGATGCGTTAGCTTTCATAAGAACAAGATTTTCGAAATTATCGTCTAATAAAGCATGTCGTCGTGGCGTATTAATGAATGTTGCAAATGAAAACATTCTTTCAACTGGGGCAGATGAGGGAAGAGTAGTGTTATATTTCAAAAATAATTTGTTGATAATGGGATATTTTCTCAGCATTTCTATGTCTGTTTGTGAGTCTTGATATATTGTGAATGCTTTCAAAGTGGGGACGATTTGCTTCCGTGAGAGAAAATGCAATGTAGTTAGTCTTTTGTACATTAAGTACATTCTTTTGTGATATGATAAAATTAAGCTGCAAACTTGAAGCTGAATTATATTTTTAAAAAACACACTTTAATAAATACAAAATACATTAATAACTTCGTATATTACGTAACATGTGCTAAGATTATCGTATTTTTTTAATTACTTTTGCCTGATTTCTCCAGTTTTTTTTTCTGTTTCATCGTATATGGGGGGTAATTACAACTAAGGCCCCCCCCCCCTCCTTTTATACGCGCCTGCATGACCTATTTTCGAGATTCCTACGCCATTGATCAGGATGAACAGCTATGATTTTCGGTCCAGAATCATTTGATTTCTGACCCTCAAAGCTATCATTTCGTTCCTTCCACTTGTGTCGGCATCGTACGGAAACTATCTTTCGCTTCCTGACACGCGTGACAAGTGCAAACTTAGAATTTTACACATGAACCATATTTAAATAGAAAACAGTACTTGAATAGTAAAAAGTATTTAAATACCCCAAAAAAGTATTTAAATACTCCAAAAAATATTTAAATACTAAAAAAATATTTAAATACTCAAAAAGTATTTAAATACTAAAAAAGTATTTAAATACTGAAAGGAAAATAAAAAAAGTATTTAAATACTAAATACTTTTGCAAAGTATTTGTGAAATAAATACAAATACCTATTATAAAAAAGTATTTAAATACTCAGTATTTAAATACAAAAAAGTATTTAAATAAAAAAAGTATTTGTGAGTACAAATACTGCCCAGCTCTGATTCTAAGTTATGTTATACAGGGTGATTGATGGTGGATGGCCTATTAGACGTTTATGGAGAACTAGTCATCGGATCACTTTGAAAATTTGGGAGCTTATAGAAGCGGACATGATCTATCTTTTAAAAATATTTTTAGCCATGCAGTATTGCCGCTTCTACTTGAAAGTATTAGCAACTTTGATAATTTAAACGGAACACCCTGTGTATTATTTTTGTTTTAGAATCCTTATGAACTTCTTAATAACTTTCCTTAATATTTTCCTATGCCTATTTGTTATAGTTCTCGAGATAATAATTAATTTCACTTTTTTTTTCGGAAAACATGTCCTACAAAAAGTGATGATATTTTTAAACAATGACAAATTAAAGCACTGAAATTTGGTAAGGAGTCAGGTTATATCCAGAGGTCTTTCCCCTCTTTCCAAATATTAGTTATAATAGTACAGGGTGTTTCAAAATACAAATATTTTGATGGTTTGGAAAAATGGTAAATAGTACGTTTTTTAAAAGAAATACCCTATATTTTATCTGTTATTCTAAAAGCTATTGAAATTGTATATCTTCCTATGAATAATCTTGAACAGTTTTTGATTTATGAGCATTTATTTAGCAAAATTAATTAGTACAGATAAAAATCACACCTTTTAGACCAATTTGGCAAGTAGCCTATGGAAATTGTTTTGTAATGGTTGACATTTTGCATTTTGCATTTTGAAAAAAAAACAAATTTCTTTGTGGACAGTCCTTAGCCTTAAGAAATTGAACTTTGGTACACTTATAATCATGCATATTATGTGTAGACAATATTTCTTGCACACAAAAAAACAATAAGCCCAAATCTTCTTTGGCACTTCTTATTGAAGCCTGCGGATAGGCATGAAAATAAGCCAAAACATTGATTTCATTTGACTCATTGGACGTTATAGATCTAGGTAAATTTCTGGATGCTTTCAAGCATGATCCAAAATTTTCGAAAATACTTTGAATTCGTCTAAATTTCTTATTGCTCATTGATGGTAAATTTGGATACATTTCATTGAATCTTCTAAATGTACTACTACTAAAAGTACTACATCTGAATAGTTGTTGTTTTCTTCCATTTTTTTTAAACTTTAAATTTAACTTTAAAAAAATTAACCCGATTGTTAGCTGTAATAATTAATTTTGCTAATTAAATGCTCATAAGTCAAAAACTGTTCAAGATAGGTATAGTAACATTATACATAGGAAGATAGACAATTTCAATAGCTTTTAGGACAACAGATAAAATATAGGTTATTTCATTTAAAAAAAAACGTACTATTTACCATTTTTCCAAACCATCAAAATATTTGTATTTTGAAACACCCTGTACTATTATAACAAATATTTGGAAAGAGGGTGAAAGACCTCTGGATATAACCTGACTCCATACCAAATTTCAGTGCTTTAATTTGTCAGAGTTTAAAAATATCATCACTTTTTGTAGGACATGTTTTCCGAAAAAAAAAAGTGAAATTAATTATTATCTCGAGAACTATAACAAATAGGCATAGGAAAATATTAAGGGAAGTTATTAAGAAATTCATAAGAATTCTAAAATAAAAATAATACACAGGGTGTTCCGTTTAAATTATCAAAGTTGCTAATACTTTCAAGTAGAAGCGGCAACACTGCATGACTAAAAATATTTTTAAAAGATAGATCATGTTCGCTTCTATAAGCTCCCAAATTTTCAAAGTGATCCGATGACGAGTTCTCTATAAACGTCTAATAGGCCATCCACCATCAATCACCCTGTATGTTACATTTTCTTGGTCCTTTATAATATCTGTTTTATTTTTTCTAAAAATAAATGTTTATAAAAGATATACTGTTACAACTTGCTTTAACAAGCTACCTGCTTCTTATTTGCGAGACAAGGCAGAAATATAATTAACAGATCAAACGAACTTACCTGTAAGTGAAGTTCGATCTGTATTATATGAAGTCTAAGTCCCTCCCGAACCCTTTCTCACTTTTACCCCTTAGTTGCAACAAGATAATATTATTGCTTGAAACAGGGCGGAATGCACATAATTGTGCAGACCCAAGGCTGGTGAGAAGGACGAGCGGGGAGTTTGATTATTTTAAAATGGCGTGGACTCGACACCCTTCGGGGAAACTACCTGCTTATCTTATTTACTTCGACAAGGCTTCATACAATCTAGATCGAACTTCACTTACAGATAAGTTCGTTTGATCTGTTAATTATGATACATATAAATCAAGGTTCTTGAAGAATGTAGACTTTTATAACATCAATAATGCATAAGGCATTTTAAATATGCATGAACTTTTTTACTCATAAAACCTATAATTAGTATACCTGCATTATAGATCAGATATTGATATCAATCAGAGTACCTTATTGATATGGAATTGACGTGGAAAACCTAAGTCTATTCCTCAACGTTAAATCACAAGCCGAACAAACCCGTATCGGTGTAATATACAGGTTTAGGAAACAACTATACAATCGGATGCCTAACGGGCAGAAAAGAGAACGTAATATAACAGAAGAGGAAACAGATTTCCTTTTCGTCTCCTAATTCTCTTGTTTTCCCCTCTACCACAGTAGGGAAATTTTTGTACTCTCCTCCCGCAGACTATTAAGGCAAGCCATCGATATAGCCGCCCGGATTAGTATAATTTCACTAGATCTTGTGTTTTTTCTTTGTGCTTTTTATTATGAAAATAGAATGTTATGTCAATAGGATAATTATTAATAACCCTTTAGTTCTACAACTAATGACATTTTAGTTATTTCTTGAAGCCTTAACTTGCTCTAATGGTTTTAAAATTTTTGACTTGGCAACATTGCGTCGACAAGCTTGAGCCGCTTGCAGGATTTCCCTTTCTCGGCGCTTAACACATGACTACATCGCATCGTATTGGTTATTCGGCAGAAATTAGGCAGGTGCGGTTGCCTTGCGTTTGTCTAAGTTTTGTCGTTTTGAAATTTAATAAAAATTAATTTCAATCCGAAACAAAGATACGTGGGAGAGTTATCCCGAATTTAAATATAGTATAATCCATATCCAGCAAACAATGATGTAGAACCCTCCCAAAATACCATCTAAATATACCCTGTATCACATCCCCTTGCCCGTGACCTCGGAGTCGGCACCGCTCCCCCTCGCATCCCTCAGATCGCACAAACAAACGCCTATCGATCCCACCCGTGACGTCATAGCTAGGACAGAGTAACCCGTCGAACATTCGGGAATTCCGGGGGGTGTGGCACTCTTTCAAAAGCTCACAGTTTAAGCCCGTTCCACATTAGAATGTCTATTGAACGCTTTTCGGTCGAGGCAAGCGCGGTCGGTTGTTGTTTTTGATTTTTGGCTGCTCCGATTGGTTGAACGATCGATCCCCCCCATTTTTGGATAGGTCCGGTGTAGAACACGGGGTGAAAAACATCTGAAGGTGACCCGTATATTGCCATAGCTTGTAATAACCAGTGCAAAATAGGGTAGGCAGCGAAATTGTGCGGGTAATCAAAGTTGTTTTATGTCTTGGCTTATGTGTTGTCTTTCGTAATTCGTGCGTTTAATCGCGTGCCGGAAAAAACACATAACTTCTCGAGAAAGCCCATGAGAACAACTATATTCTACTTTTACCATCGTACGTGTCGTCGCTAACGTACAATTTATACAAATAATTCTGGATACGTTGTATAATAATTTTATTATCATTTAAAAAGGGCGTTCCCCTTAAGTCACACGTAGAAGCATGAAGAGGGAACTCGTCGATATGTCGTTCTATGTCACCCCTAAGGTAAGTAGGTACATATATTAGATCAGTATAACTCTAGGACCAGAGTGCTTAGGTTCAAGCACCACGTTGCACTCGATGAATTCTCATAGTATAGCCATTGCGTTATGCAAGAAATAACCAAGAGTGAAAAACGCATCATCCCCATCCTTACCCCATTCACGCCGGTAACCAAGCCGGATGAGATGGGGCATCTCTTGGGGTATCGCCTGTCACTTGATACACGACCTTCGGTCTACGCGCCGGGCCATCCGATTGGCGACGTTCCAGTTTGACGCTGAGCAGGTACACGATATACGTCTTTCTTAAAGTATGCCAAATCCCTTAGCGGAGTCATCGCGACATGGGTTTTGTAAACTTTTGTTTTAACTGGCTAGCTAGCGGCGTAGTTTAGGTCTCCGATTGTAAATATTAAAAAATTAAAGGATATAATTTTTAAATTTTTATTTACTATATGCTCGAGAAAACTTCTCAAAAATAACATACTAATAGAAATTGTAAATGAAAATAACAAAACCAACAAAATGGTTAACAAAATATATAGAATAATCCGTTGGTAATCTTATAGTAAACAATTTTAAATCTAAACAGAAACTTTTTATTATTAAACTCGAGAAGACTTCTTAAAAATAACATACATTATAGAAAATGTTAATGGAAAATATGAAAACGAGCAAAATAGTTAACAAAACATAGGTATCGACAAATTATTTGGTAACGAAAAGTAAACATTCTTAAATTTAAACAGGAACTTTTAGGTAACTATAAACATTAATTTAAAAAATCAATCACCTATTTTCTGATTTTGCCAGTACCGTAACTAAGCCTAAATTTTAGAAGGGCACACAGTGGGCACCTGATAATTTAAAGGGGAAGAATTTGACAAGCCATTTTAAGTATCTACTTATTTTATGCTCGTAGATTGAGAAAGATGTGAAGAAAAATAACTCTTGGTAGTACTTTTTGTTTTAAAAAAGCACAAGAATAAACCCGAACAATAAATACATATTTGGGTGATTTTTTGCAGTTTTTTCATTATTCACAAATAAATAAATTTTTTGAATTTTTTTGGTGGCTACTACAATTTTTTAGCTAAACCTGTGCCCACCCGTAGTTACGTGCCTGCTAAATACCCTACATGATCACATGTAAACGGCTAGTCTGCCGGTCGAGCAGTCGGTGACGTCATCGCTTGGTGAATTGGAATTTCAAGCGATTCACTCGAGCGATTCACTCGATTATTAAAATCATCGGTTTTTCCCAACACTAGTGATGAGATGAGAGAAACTAAGGATCGATAGAATATAGCCCTGCGGAGGACTCGTGAATGATGGTGCGCCATTTGGCTTAGTAAACACTAGTGATGCCATCGCATCCAGTATCCGGTCTTCTTTCTGGTTCGACTGGATCTTGTACCGGATCCGGGCGGAACTGAATTCGAAAAAATGTGTTGTAAAAATTATGAACAGAATCACAGCGACACTAGCGAGAGCCGGATCCGCCCAAAATCTCAGGGGCCCCGAACCGGCCTTTGGGATATCAAAACAGGCAACGAAAATAACATTAGATAGATGGTGGGAAAAACAACACCTATCTCGATGGCAAGAGTTACCTGGTCAAATACACGCACGGGCCGTAATTGGAAAACCATCGAGGATACTATCGAATGGGATGCTAGCCCTAACACGGCCCCAGTTGAAACAAGTGATAGCCGATGGGTCTGCTAACAGGCCACTGCCACTTGCAAAAACACCTTCAACGGATGGGTATAAACAACGGATCCATTGAATGCAGACTCTGCGGCGAAGAGGATGAAACCGCCTCACACTTTAATATACCGCTGCGCAGCACTGTCTCGTAGAAGACAAAATATCTTCGGGAACATACAATGTGGTGACCTCCCACATGACAAACTTGGTAGAAGGTTACTGGACCTCATAGATGGAACAAACATCGTCTAACAAGATCGGGGTACACAACAAAGGTACACAATAAGCCGGAAGGCTGCAGTGATAGAAGTTCGGGCCTTTAAACCGACCCCCGCCTTTAACCAACCAACCAACCAACCAACAGCGACAGAGTAGCGCTGTTGTATTTGACGAAAACACGTTTTACTTCCAGACAAGACCATTTAACGGATTTTTTTCCGCAGTTGACGATACAGAATTTTAATTTGACATTTAGCATCACAAATCCTCGCAACATATGCAAATGCAATAGGTCGGGAGCGACCGCGACACGTCCTTGCTCTTTATTTTTTTTATTTTTAATCGAAAATTTACATTTCAAATACGGACATATTCAGCCGAAAATAAAAACGCTTTTCGGTTTGTAGGAACGTCAGGCGATGCGTAGCGACTATACGATTCAAAAATAGGTTTTTATTTACGTCACATATGTAAAAATACAATAATTATTTAACGTATTATTTCATACCGTAAAACGGGGTGAATGGCAACATTATTTTGATATACAAGGTATTATGGAAATGACTTATTATATTTAAACCCCCAAATCCTGAGATGAAAATAAATTGAAGAAAAATAACATTAAATGGCGCTTTGAATTATTGTACGAAATATACACTTTATATGAAATCTGAAAATTTACGTGGCCGCTACTGAGGACGTTCGCAATCAATAGTTTATTGAGGCGGTGTTGTCATATATTGCAACACAGAATTGTAAACGAACGTGTTCAGTTTTTGACAACAAGAACGTCTTTGACCCGCGATATCACTTCTTTTTCAAACATTTTAGAAAAAAAATACACAATTTTAAGGTACGTACTCTCTTACCTTCGATCTTATAATCCGTTTTATAATCAAATTCCATAAAAAAATAAAACACAAAACCAACAATAGGTCAGATCACACAAATTTGAAATCACATCACAATATTTCTTAATATGAATTATTTCACAACCGAAAAAAAAATCGGGTTTGTTCGGGTTTGTTCGAGTTATTCTACAACTAACAAACGCTTAAAATTCGTATACATCAAGCCAGTGGAACCCTCGACAGCATCGTTCCATCCCCGAGTCTCGAAACATACTGAAGCAACGATAGTCGTGCGCGGAAGGTATCCAAGCAAGGGCGAAACATGCGGTGTGATCTGACAACGCTGTTAGTATACTCTAGTGACCCACATTGTTGCTAACTGAATCCAGATGGAACTGCGCGACCGTTTGTGGGTATAAAGGGTTTTTACCTTAGTATTTAGATATTGGGTTTTAAAAAAAGTATGTAAACTTTCTCTAGGACACCCTAGGAATCATCCATTTAAATATAATAAGTCATTTCCATAACACCCTGTATTTAGATGCTTAAAGGACTTACAAAGTCCCCAAAAAACCACCCCCGCCCCCCTTAATTGAATATTTTTGCAGTTAATTCGTTTTTCGGATTAATATTTTTAACGGGATGTTGTTGTCAAAATAGTCTTACTTCTATTAATGACAACGTCACATCTTAAAATACTTTTTTCTTTATAAATTTAACGAAAGAACAAAAAGTTAATCACATCCCAACCAATATTTCTCTCTTTTTAAAAGTTGTAGGAATATTTTTACAGCAACAGCAAATTGAGCTCCAAGCTACAATTTGACACCTTTCCACCCTTAAATCGGAAAGACAAGTCAATTTTATTGTGAAGTGGGACGCTTTTAAAGAATATTTGCAGCCCTCGTGGTTTAACCTCCTGTGAGGGCTATACGTTAGCCTTAAAATATTAAATGGGCACATCATTCTAAAGGTCGTTTAAATATCTATCGATAATTCCAAAATCACTGCAAATTAAGAGCTTTGATAAAACTGTTATAAAGCATAAGTATTTTTTAATGTGATGTGATGAGGGAAGTCAGCTAACTGGTATTGTTATTTATTTATTTTATTTTACACCATTTCACAGTTACAAAATAACCAATTAACAAATGGGTATCACAGATATACAATATAAAATAAGTAATAATAACAATACAACAAAAAAATATTTGATAGAAAGAAATATTAAGGGTATTATATTAATATATGTGCACATATTGGCCAGAGTAATTAGATCAGTGGCGGTTCTTCCACAGGAGCACATGCGCACGTGCATCCCAAAAACAAAACGAATAAAAAATATTAATTTATATTCATTGAATATTATTTATCGTATAAAGTCCGACCCTCCCTAATATTTTATCGTACCGTCAAACTAGAAAAGTCCGACCCTCCATAATATTTTATCATCCCCTCAAACCAGACTGCATAGATCCGGCAACCGTGCCTCGGTCGAGGTAAATGACGATTATGACGAGACTTGCTCGCACGTGCGATTAAGTAGTGCACCGCCTCTGAGAGGCGAGCCGACCGACTAAACTCACCGTTTGAGTCAGGTATAAAGCCTTTAACTCCTTTCACTCGACGTGTTATTTTTGTCTATCATAAGTATGATTTTTGGGTTAAGCCTTTAGGCGTTGTTGATGAAGCATTAAGTAGTGCAGTTTCTCTGTAGTAACAGGTGGCGGGTGGCAGCGGGGGATAGCGGCGCTATGGCGATTTAACATGGAAAAGGCGCACAGTTTTTGTGTGCATCGGTATGTTGTCTCTTCATGCATATAATTAGAAATGCGAGCGTGTATGTTTAATATTTTAATATTATATATTTATTAAGTTAAAATGAATAGTTGACGGTGGACTATTTAAGAAATAACTTTAGCTCTTTGAGTTTGGAGCAAAAAATTGAAGTGAAGAATGCGGGAACACCTAAACCCGAAATTAATTTAACGCAGGCCACAAATGGTAAATATAGGGACTTTATTAGAAAGTTTAAAAATGAAATATATGAAAAAAAGTTTAGAGGGTATTCCAAACTTAATGGGGCTGTTATTGATCAATTTTCTACAATTATGAACCGAATAATGGACTTTACGTTTAAGCACTATTGTGTAGGGTCAATAAATGTTGTGTATTTCCATAAATAATACTCGATATGATTTTAAACCATTTTATTTAAGGATTTAAACTAAAAAACACTGAAAATATGAAGAATGCCAACTTGTCAGTCTCGTGGCTCGATTCGTTCTCGTCATAAAACTATTGTTCTCGTCTTGGTTGCTCCTAATGACGTAGCCGTAGATGGCGTAGTGGTATTAGGCATCATTCGGTTTTCTTGATAACTCGTAGATGGCGGTAGTAGTATTGGACATCATTCGGTTTTCTTGATAGCTCGTAGATGGCTTTAGTAGTATTAGTAGTGGACTGTATAAATATTACGAGGGTTGCATACGACGACGTTAAGATCCGACAGCTATACACACTAAGAAAACCTTTCTTATTTTCCAAAAGTTGTATTTCCTTGTGTAAAATTAAAAAATAAATAAAAATATATTTTACCTAACACATTTTCTTATTACTTTTTTTCTTTCTACATTTAAAACGCCTAGAAAGTAATTGTTTGATCGTTACACAAAAATAAAATTTTAAAAATAATTTCACCATACTTGTGAACCCCCTCTATCATAGGTCACGAGCCGCCACTGGTGCATATATTGAGCAGAGTAATTAGATGCCTAAAGAAAATACTAATTTAATCTTATACTGGATAAGCTACAGCTGAAAATGTTACATTTATGTTGGTGCAGATTGTATTGCACAATCGATAAATATGGGGATATTTACAGATATTGGTACGCGCTGTTGGTATATAAAAAGTCTGGGAATACGTATTCTAGGAACGAGAAATTGCAGATGTCTCAATATATCACTGCATTCCACTCTATTATGCAAGATGTTATGCAAATATTTAAGCTGAGCAATGGTACGTCGATCCTTTAAGGAGCAAAACGAATGCCTGCGCAATAGAACATCATCTGGCATGTCTATCTCAGGATATTGACCATCAATTTTAAAACTAAGGAACTTTAGGAAACGTCGTTGGACCTTTTCGATGCGATTTAGGTGCACCTGATAATATGGAGACCATACAACCGAGGGGTACTCCAATTTTGATCTTACAAATGCATGCATGTATGTAGTTTTATTATAAAACCTAGGGACCTATAACAAGCTGCAATAAGCTCACTTATGTGAGGAACAAAAGATTTTTACTGTCAAATAACACACCCAAATCGCGAAATGTCTCCGCTCTGTTCAGTGTTACGTTGTTAATTTTGTAATCGTACACAAGGGTATGTCGATTTAAAGTAAAGGTCATGACATTACATTTACTTATATTTAACGGTAGTTTATTTTGAACACACCAGCTATATATCATGTCAATAGACACTTGAAGCCTTTCACAGTCCGCCAGGTTACGGATGCGAGCATAGATTTTCTTATCATCAGCATAAAGCAAACTATAAATGTCCAGAGAATTAACTATGTCATTAATGAATATAACAAACAGTAAAGGACCCAAAATGGACCCCTGAGGTACTTCTGATGTAGCATATACCTGCCCAGATGACTGACCACCACACTGGACTACTTGTTGTCGTTCATGGAAGTAAGAATGGAAAAATGTTATAAGACCATCTGAAATTCCAAACGAACTTAGTTTGTTAAGTAAAATTTTATGATCTAATCTGTCAAATGCTTTTGAAAAATCCGCGAAACAACATCAACCTGGCAGTTTTGATCAAAGGCTCCTGCCACAAATTGAGTAAAACAAATGAGGTTGGACGTTGTAGATTTGTCCCTTACAAACTCGTGTTGTTTTTCCGAAAGTTTATTATTTAAAGATTGTTTCACGAAAAATGGATACGACTTATAATGATTTCCTGGGTCGGTCCCATTGTGTCGACAAGAGCTTGGCAATAAACAAGTGAAGTATGAAGGGACGGACTAAGGAAAACAAGTAATGATATGATTATATTAATGTAATCAAATGAAATATAATTTTTTTTTAATATTACTAGTCATATTTATTTACATTTATAATGTCATTCTATAGATAGTTTTGTTTCGCTATCGCTATCCTCATCAAAATTAATTATAATTGGATTAATTATACGATCCAGACTAATATACGAATTTTCTACAGTTATTACGTGACGGACTGAATTTTTCCAACTACCTGGAGGAATATCATTAGAGCATTTTCGTATTAATTCTACAACACTAGAACTTAAAGTCGGAGAAATATTTTCAGACCTAACCAGTGATTTTAACTGGTGCCACATATGCTCTATGGGGTTAAAAATGCAATAATAGGGTGGGAGCCGTAGCACTGTATGTCCAATTTATTCTGCAAATGTGTCACAAACATATACTTTTTTTATACAAAATGTCTTTAAAACTTCTAAAAGATCACTTTTTTTACAACTTTCTTCAAAATATATATCATTCGCCGCCATGTAGTTTTGAATCTCCAATTTTGTATTATTTGAGCTTGAAGCTTTATGTAATTGGCGACTGTGATAGCTCGCATTGTCCATTACTATCACGCTATTCTGAGGAATGTTTGGTACAAGACAATTCTTGAACCATTCCTCAAAAACTAACAAATTTTACCACAAAAAGATATTTAAATATAAATTAAGCAACCTAACCTACCTGATGGGCCTATATTTAATTATAATTATTACAATCCGGTCCTTTCCACATAATAATAACCAACGGTCATCAATAATGGGATGGCCACAGGTACTTTTACTGCAGTCATTAAGTTATATCCATTTTTCGTGCAACAATCTTTACCTGGAAGTACAAATTTTCATGAAGAAGCATTTCAAAACACTTGAAAAAATTATTAATAATACTTATTGGTCTACAATTCTCGATTTTATTTTTATGTTATGTCAAAGCACCCACGAATTCAGATATTTCATGTAAAAAAACGCACCACAAATATTCAAAATCCTAAAAATAACAAAGCAGGAAAAAATTTAATAAATACGTCACAGTTGTAAATAATAATACATCAGTAAAATTGCACGCGATTTAAAGTTTGCCGAAATTTATAAAAAAAAATTTATATACCTTTTCTAAGCCTCTCAAGGATTTTAGGAATATTGATATTATACCGGGAGGACGCATTGAATTAAAAAAAAATTCCATTCAAATTTGCAGTTCATTGACGGACGAAAAATAAAATTACAATGACAAAAATAGAAACCATTTATATGGTATTCATATACTAAGATGCTAAATGGTTTTATTATGCACAAGTTTGATTAAATTTAATTGTCTTAAAGCTGACGTCATTATGGGGAGCCCTGTATTAATTTGGCTGCTCTTTAGTACTGTAGCTGTAGCCTCCAAGAGTCTGAAAGACGTTTAAATATTTTTAATTTTAATTAAAGCCTCTAGACATAACGGATACAAGGTGTCCCACCGAGAACCGCCTATATAGGGTGTCTTTTTAAAACCCGAACACCCTTTTTTCTCGCTTAGATTGCATTTTTTTGATTTCGACCTCCTCAGATGATTTTCATAGTAAAAAATAATGAAAAATCCAATTGATAGAATTTTGCATAAACATAATAATATTTTGTTTCTATGAATCCATTCCACAACCAACTACCAAAAAATATATTTTTATAAGATTAAATTTCGCTATAAGTCCGAAAATATTGAAGATAGGTATAGGAACACTTAATATCATCAGATAGGAAATTCGATCATCCATTGGCAAAATATACCAAATACAGGGTGTCCCATTTAAAAAATGAAGATTTTTGCAATAATTCATCTCACTCAGAAATATTGTTATTGAGACGCCCTCTATAAAACTAATTAAATACTGTTCGAAATTATAAAATTTCGATGGTCTTGTGAAACTGTTGTCAAAATTTCAGCTTTCTAGCTGTAACCGCTAAAAAGATATGATTTTCTTTTCAGGTCCCGATACGGCGTTAAAAAATCACAAGATTATTTATAATTCAAAAATTCTTAAAGATAGGTATATGATATTATATAGAAAATTGTTCCAGATTGATTCCAAAAAATATAATATATTTATTTCATATATTCATTTAAAATTCCGAAGTTGTTACCACTTTCGGTATGATCCTGCAACGCCGCACCATTCAAAATATTTTATAAACGTAGAAAACCATCTTTTATAGCTACAGCCAAATTTTCAAAATAAAATCTCATTTAGTACTCGATACTTCTAATAGGCCATTTTACTTGATGTACCCTGTATATCATCTGCCCAATCCAAATATGTAATAATATATGGGGTGTTCCATTTAAAATAAGCAAGTTGACACCGACTTCGGTATAACCGGAAGTGCCACCATATTGAAAATCATTTAGCCGAGTTGCCGCCCCGTGAACATTAGCGTAATGTTATTATATTAATCGGGGCGGTTCCCGGTGCGACACCCTGTATGAACCTTTCTTCATAAAATAAACCAAGGAATCACACTCTGACATATTAACATGCCATCAAGGAACACCCTGTATATAGCATTAAATGAACTTTTTTTGTGTTTTCCGTGTGTGATAAATATAATAATAGAATTTAACTGTGCTGCGTATTAGAGCTCGCAACATATTCACATTATTGCATCATCTATTATCGTCCTCAACTTATAAAATTGTTCCGATAATTAATGAGATATTAGACAACTATCGCCAATGATTTCACTGTTCCTTTACACTTTAATACCTAACCTCTACTATCGAAGCGTGACAGAAATATTAATGATTCACATTGCACCGAGCTCGATTGTAGACGCCGCGACCCGTCGCGCTAGTGCATTCTCCGTGCTCTGCGTGACTTACGATCGAAGATACTTAATAACTACCGATCTAACAGAGGTGCCACTTTTCGTAAAATGAGTTTGAGAGGATAAAGAACGGAACGATATTTTTTAAAATTAATTTAAGGTGGGGGGTGAGCACGTTAAACCAATTTAAACAATTAATTGTTATTATTTTGCATTTGTTCGCAATGATTTTTTTTAATACTTACACTTCGAAAGCTAGCATAACCAAGTGTTAAATAAAACAAGACCGACATTGGTATGATCAGTAGGGGAGACCGGGGAGGGTTGTGACAATTTTTACTTAAAAGAACATATCTCAATAAAGAAACATACCACCATTATACAGTTTAT
Organism: Barypeithes pellucidus; assembly: GCA_963991005.1. NCBI lineage: Eukaryota > Metazoa > Arthropoda > Insecta > Coleoptera > Curculionidae > Barypeithes > Barypeithes pellucidus. Next base: position 18,379,545 of record OZ022565.1, on the reverse strand, counting down.
GCCGCAATGTAGCTCAATCCTTACTCTTTTAAAAACAGTCATCAAAGTCAATAAAAGTTATAAGGTTTCTGAGAAAATTTACGAAAACTGAAACTACTCCGATTGTCACAACTCTCCTAACACCGAGGTAAATTGTGACAGGTACCAAGGTAAGTTGTGACAGCTGTGTATCTAGACTATATTTAATAGATAAAGTTGCTTTTATACGAATTATAAACAAAACACACGTTATTTTGCATAAAATTACCTTAATTATCATTTGGCATAATTGTAGGAACTACAAAACAGAAACATTAACATAACAGTATTAAATCTTTTACAAGTAATTTTGACATCATTATATCAAACTTAGGTTGTAAGAATTGCCCAAAGCAAACGAAAAAAAAAAAACAGAAAAAAACATTACAAAAAGCGTGTAAAATAAGCTAACCAGAAAATAACCTTTAATAGGAGAGTTGTGACAGCGTGTCACAACTCTCCTAGGTGACAAAAATCGCGATCTGGTCAGAATAATAATTCGTAATTTCGAAACAAGATGCAAACACAGCAAGACAATGCCACGCTTTGAAACTCCAAACCCACACAATAATATATCATGATATAAATACGATCAATTTTTTCGATTTTTTTTTTCATGCAAACATCGTAATCACGCAACCGCTTGTCGTGCACCATCGGCGCGTACTGCGACAAGTAGCGCGTCTATAACAGTGATGCCAGAATGGTTCGTCGGCATATCCGTAGAATACTGGGGAAAGGGTGGGGGAAGCGGCAAAAATCCGTAAAAATCCGTTTTGTGTAGAAATAGTTAAACTTATCTAATTTCATGCAAATTTGTTCTAAAAAGGTATTTTTTTTTCGTTTTCGCGTGAATTACGTACTTTATTCATAAAAAATTATTGGATAAATCGATTGAAAGTTGCTTTGTTACTGGTTGTTCAGAAGTAGCTGCGCCATGAACCCTAGTAACCAATACGAGTATATAGAGATATTATAGGGGTCCGTGTTTCAACTTTCAACTGCGCTTCTGAACAGTCTTGCAGCATGCGAAATGTATCTGCAAATTCTGCAGGGACCCTATTATTGAACATTTTAAATCCAGGAAAAAAATGTCATACGTCATACCAACCCCAAGAAAAAAATTGGTTACATCGTTGACCAACTTGAGAAATGAAAACGCCCATCATGCTGGCCATCATTCATACATTAACAACTATTTACGGTAACAAAACTAGCTGAATCATGATAAAACATGCATTAAGATTCTTCCATATTCATAAATCCGCAAAATTCCGTCCGAAGTCTGAAATCCGTCGAAAATCCGTTTATTTTTCTCAGGGTAGCAAAAATCCGTCAAAAACGGATTAATCCGTCAATCTGGTAACACTGGACTCTATAAACAAGCAATCGTGCGCGGTTGCCAGCTCGCTAACGGCCATAGATTTCGAGAAATCGTCTTTGTCACAACTCTACTCTGTCACCATTCTCCTCGGTCTCCCCTACAACTGGAGCTATTGATATGAGAAGATTGGAGAAAATCCAGCAAATTATCCAGATTTTCGGTGCGTACGGTCCTGGAGCCAAATTTTCGGTACGCCGAATTAGGAAGTCTGTGTTGGCAAAATAGCGTTTGTGGTTTACAATATTTTTACGTCTGAAAAATCGATAAACTTGTTGGCAGGACCTGTCTATTACTAATCTTATTTATAGACGGTTTCGACGTAATGTGCTCGTCATTTCTATAACCTTTCCAGGCCGAGTCAGGAGGAGCGAACCAAACTTCAGGAGCGTATTGTACAAATGAAAATAATCTAAAACAACTCATATGTCCTTAATCACAGCGTTCAAAGGTACAAAAAATCGCCAGTGGCCTCTACACATTTTCTATCTCGTCTACGAAGGACATAATATGTTGCTCTCCTGATTGTTTTATTTCGAGTTAGTGCATCTCGAGTGTCGACTATTACTTTGTTTTTAAACCAGCCCCATAAACCAAAGTCTAGTGATGTTAGATCTGGAAATCTTGGAGGCCAACTAATAGAACCTTGCTTGATAATACAGTTCCATTATGATATTTACAACATAACCTAAGTAGTGTTCTTCCGTGAGCCGATTCTCCAAAATTAAATAACTATGGACCATACTACATCACATAAAACTTGAATGTTTAAAAATTATGTACAGGCTACAGCTTATTTAATCCGCCACTGTCGAAAAATATCGATGATCTTTTTTCGTAGATAAGACTAATAATAATTGTCTTTAAATTTAATATGAATCATTTTTTAAATTTAAGTTGCTTCATTTCTGTTATAACATTACCGGCAAAAATATTGAATAAAACGCTAGTCATTTTCATACGAAATAAGTATACAGTTATTAAAATGTTTTGAAATTAATCTCGATGGGTTCCGGCTGTTCCATGCAATGTTTATCTAATAATTCATTAAATTTAGTTCAGCTTCAAGTTAATATATTGACAAAGGAAATGATGTTTTTTTAGGTAAAGATTGTTTCACGAAAAATGAATACGACTTAATGATTTCCTGGGTCGGTCCCATTGTGTCGACAAGAGCTTGGCAATAAACAAGTGAAGTATGAAGGGTCGGACTAAGGAAAACAAGTAATGATATGATTATATTAATGTAATCAAATGAAATAACATTTAAAAAAATATTACTAGTCATATTTATTTACATTTATAATGTCATTCTATAGATAGTTCTGTTTCGCTATCGCTATCCTCATCAAAATTAATTATAATTGGATTAATTATACGATCCAGACTAATATACGAATTTTCTACAGTTATTACGTGACGGACTGAATTTTTCCAACTACCTGGGGGAATATCATTAAAGCATTTTCGTATTAATTCTACAACACTAGAACTTAAAGTCGGAGAAATATTTTCAGACCTAACCAGTGATTTTAACTGGTGCCACATATGCTCTATGGGGTTAAAAATGCAATAATAAGGTGGAAGCCGTAGCATGGTATGTCCAATTTCTTCTGCCAATGGTAACAAACATATACTTTTTTTATACAAAATGTCTTTAAAACTTCTAAAAGATCACTTTTTTTTATAACTTTCTTCAAAATATATATCATTCGCCGCCATGTAGTTCTGAATCTCCAATTTTGTATTATTTGAGATTGGAGCTTTATGTAATTGGCGACTGTGATAGCTCGCATTGTCCATTACTATCACGCTATTTCTGAGGAATGTTTGGTAAAAGACAATTCTTGAACCATTCCTCAAAAACTAACAAATTTTACCACAAAAAGATATTTAAATATAAATTAAGCAACCTAACCTACCTGATGTGCTTATATTTAATTATAATTATTACAATCCGGTCCTTTCCACTTAATAATAACAAACGGTCATAAATAATGGGATAGCCCCGGGTACTTTTACTGCAGTCATTAAGTTATATCCATTTTTCGTGAAACAATCTTTACTATTATATTTTTCACCCCTGCAATGTTTTTGTATGTAAGGGCCGCTATTTCAAAGTCGCTTAGGGCCGATATTTGAATGTTACCTTAAGTTAACCAAGGTAGGCTTAACGTCGAGGTAAACCTTAAAAAAAAACTATGTTTTAAATTAATTTGAGGGTCAATTGACGCGTCAAGTCTAAGATTATCACGTCCTGAAAGATCTATTTCTTTAGATAAGAGTTAAAAAGAACTTTAATATACTGTCAAACTTGTGTTAAGGAGGACTTATCTGTACCTTAGGTGACTTTGAAATATCGGCCCTTAGGGCCGATATTTAAATGTTACCTTAAGTTAGACCTCAGCTAAGGTAACCTTACCGTTATAGTAAACCTTATACTTATTTTAAATTAATTTGTGGTTTATTGACGCGTTAAGTGGAAGATTACCACGTTTTTAAAGGTCTATTCCTTTAGATGAGACTTAAAAAGAACTTTAATATACTGTCAAACTTGTGTTAAGGAGGACTTATCTGTACATTAAGGTGACTTTGAAATATCGGCCCTAAGAGTAGGTTTTCGATATTGTGTCACAGATTTTCATAGTTGTCAAAATGGAGCGCTGTTGGGTGGAAAATCGTGTCTTGTGTTTAAATATGTCGTCACAATTCTGACATTTGCCGATGCCATCAATGCAAAACCATTATATCTTGGTATAGTGAATGGAAAGAAGTCGGGTAAGTTTTCGACAAAAAGTCAAGTGGAAGACCAAGGTCTGCTTGCAATGAACATACCCAGGAAGCAGTAAGAGCAGTTGTTACTGCTATAGTACAACAAGATGCTTAATTTGTCAGACAGGAGTATGAGAAGTCAATGAAATTCCACCTATATAAAAATGCCATCCAAAAAGGAATTAAGTCAACAACATGAGATTAATAGACTCGAATTTTGCCGCAAACTTATTAACTTGCGGCGAAATCATCAAGGTATAGAAAATTACCTTTTCATGTGGGACGAAGTCCATTTTATTCTGAACGGTGATGTAAACAGGCGTCCCGTCATTGGATTGAAAATAACCCTCGAGAAATCCACCACCAACCTTTACATAGTCCAAAGGTACCCGTCTGGTTTTTCATTTCCTCGCCCAAGATTGTCGGACTTTACATTTTTGAAGATTGTGCGATTGTAACCGTTAATGCTTTGCGCTATGCAGGAATGCTTCAAACGTTATTTTTTTACCATCATTCCGAAGCGATCTAAGAGCATGTTGGTTTCAGCAAGATGGAGCAACAAATCATCCTGCGAGAATCAATAAGGGAGGCTTATCACAGACTAATTCAATGAATGGCAGTTTTCCTTGGCCTGCAAGATCTCCAGATCTCTCAGCCCCGGATATTTTCCTTTAAGGATTATTAAAAGCTAAAGCGTATGTCACTAAACCAAGAAATTTTGGTGCCAGGTGACAGTAACCAAGTCGAATTTAACGCTAAAAACCCAGGCAGCAGTTTTCTCTAAAAAGGTTAACATTACAGGACCGGATATAGTCATGGCAGGACACGCAATCTCACTGGCTTCATCTATTAATTTGTTGGGCGTCAATCTTTGAGGAAATATGTCTTGGCATAACGACGTTGTGACAATCGCCAAGATAACTTCTCAGAAACGGTGTACTCTTCCGAACCAAAAAGTTGTACACACCTCAACAAATTTTGACACTATACAAAGCCCAGATTCGACCATCACTAGAGAGCAGGGGCTCATGTTTGCAGCTCTACACCCAAACATACTCTTCGGCTATTGGATTCCATGGAGACCACGAGCTGACGAGGAACCTCGACGGCCTAGAACATCGAAGACATGTTGGGGATTTGATTCCCTTTTACAGATATTTTCATGGAAAGTGCTCGGCTGACCTTGCCCTCTTAATTCCGCCCAGAGCGGCGAATAGCAGAAACACACTACATTATTTAAGAATTCTTTCATCTGGAGGACTTCATCCTTATGGAACGACCTTTCCGAGGTCGTTTTTCCCAACGAATATAAACTCCAAAGATTCAAAACCAACGTGAATTTGTTTTTGATCATAAAAAAAGGACTGGAAACCAACATGAGAAACGAAGTGAATACTATTTCAAGGCACAAGCAGTAATGCATGGATTTATCAAGAAATTAGAAGAATGCGTTGCTCAGGAACGGTGCCACTTGCGAGACACTATTTTTAAGACATGAGAATCTCCTATTTCTTGCATTGTTAGATCTTTAAATTTTTATAATAAAAATAAGTAAAAGTGAATAATACATCTTGTATTGATCCAGTATTAATTGTTTTAAGCTCTTAGGTATGTGCTTTTAGCTTTTACTCGTATAAGCACAGACTGGCTTATCTGCCGTCGCAATAATTTGCACACTCAGCAATACTTATCTTAAAACCTTAAAAAAAATTAAGTATAAGTGCTTGTATGAAATTACCGTGCAGGTGGGAAAAGGGGATTTTGAGAACCTCTCGAGATAAGATACAAAAATTGGTGTTTTGAAATGTGCCATACAAAATAGAGGCCATGCAATGTTATTGTTCGCCGGATTCTGCTGTATCTATTCAAATGCATTTTTGGACACGGTATTTTTTGGCTAAGGGGACTTTTTGTTTGTTCTTGCTTCATCGTAGGATACCTATTAAACAATCGTGAAAATGATTTCATCCTCATTTACATTTTCTTATCTGTAATTGGTCGCGTAAAAATAAAACAATGATTAAATAGCTTTAATTGAAACCACACCGATAAAATTGACAGATACAGCTTAATTATTGTAAAAATTATGGATTAGTATTATTGATTGTCTGGATATGTCTTCAAGAAATTAGAATTTTTTATGAATTATCCTCGTCGCCAGACGTCGTTTCCGATAGGAATTCGCACTGCTCCCCATCTGATATACAATGGCATTTAATAAGCTGAGTGAAATGCCTAATTCTTGTTTAAAAAACATTTCTATTATTAAATTATATACAGGGGGTCTCAATAATGCACTAGGATAGTTAGAGAGATGAGTCGATAAATATATAGGGTAACTACCAAAGATATTACAAACTACAGATGGAAAAATGTACATTTCTAGCCTACGCAACGAATACAACGAGCCTTTCCCACCTCTTTCGGTCATTATTGCAGCATAGCCAGATTGACATATTTATCGCAAAGGTATCTTGCAAAATCCGAATTAAAACTTTGTTAGTTTGACAATTACAACTGGTTTAAGGTTAATCCGCAATTGCTCTTAAAATACATTTATTTCCCAATAATTTTACTATAAACTGGGAAAAGGCGATGAGACATTCTTTAAAAAAATATTATTATACTTGAAAGTATTAAACGAACATTGAACTAATCCAACTTCACTCTGGCAACATTTACAGTGAACCTTTATTGGGCGGACACCTATGGGACAGTCGAAATGTGTCCGCATAATAGAGGTGTCCGCCCATGGTAAATTTGTTATTAGGTAATATGTAAATGCAAAATTATTACTATGTATATGTATGTACAAATAAACATAACATAACAAAAATACACTAGTTTTAGTTAGGATGTAGTACTAAAAAAATCTAATAACGTAGCTTGACGTGATTGCGTTTTAAAACTTCAATCTAGAATCTAGAAAATGTAATTCCAAGTGTGATAACAAGTCCATTGCTGTAGAGTCACCGCTATTCTTTGCATACTCTTACAATTCCTTTACCATACTAATGGCTTGTTGATAATTGGTGACATTTGTTTGATTACTGCGTTCAACTTCTCCATCAGAGTCGTCAGATAGTGATGTGGTTTCAGTTTGGGCTACATAATCGGTAGGAATGGGGTCACTATCATCTTCTAATAGCACATTGCTATCAATGTTAATGAGCTCGCCCAAATCATTGTTATCAAATTACAAACTTACACAACATCAATATTCTCTTTCAGACTCAAAACGCGACATTTTTCTGCCATTGTTTACGATTTTAACCTTACAACTCACAAATAAACGGCGGACTGCTGTCGGGGAATCACACATACTTTGATTCGGCAAAGTCCTTTCGCGCTGCCACGCATACGTGATTGGTTGCAGGCACAGGGCCAACACTCCATTCATAAATCTGTTGGAAAGTGAGTTTGTGATTGTTTGAAATGTTATTGAAAATCAGTAATGGGTGGAAGAGTGACAAAACATGTTGGTCTCGCTAATGGCAACAATGTTGAAGTCTGGTTAAATCAAAGATCTTACAAGGTTAAATCCAATAACGTTTAAAAGGTTATGGAGCGAACTTCATGGTTTCGGAGCGGAGCTAGACTGGGCAAAATGCCCAACAAGGGCGTATAATTTACTTTGAGATTCTTTACGTTTAACTATATTTTCTATTCAAAAAGTGTAGTTTCGAATATTGGATATTTATAAAAAAGATAGAAATATTGATCCAGTTTTTATATACAGTGTATCCAAGGATGGATTTAACTATTTATGCTTAGCATCAATATTTTTGGTGTATTCATTACTGGATGATACTCTCCAGATATAAAAGTGTATATTTCTAGCCAGATTGTCACATTTATCACTAAGACATCTTGCAAAATCCCAATTAAAAATTTGTAAATTTGACAATTACAACATAAGGTTAATCCGCAATTGCTCTTAAAATAAGTTTATTTCTAATAATTTTACTATAAACTGTGAAAATGATGATTCTTTAAAATAATATTATTATACTTAAAGGTATCAAATAAATCGTGAAATAATCCAACTGCACTCTGGTCATCTATCTTTAGTTTCTTACCTGCTCACATGCATTGGGTGTGGCCAATTAGCAAGGAGGGAGAAACGGAATGGGTGATGCAAACTCAAAATCAAATTTCTAAATATATTTACTAACCTGTGAAATTTTAATTTAACACCATTGCATCTTTTAGTGAAGTATTTTATGGCCGCACAAGACTCAACCATCTTGTAAATGCAAGATCTATATTAAGAAATAAACCAACTCGACTGCTTTTTGCCCGGACTAGCACCACGGACCGGTCCATAACCTTTTAAACGTCAATGGTTAGTCAGAAATCATATCAATACAATCCTATTAAAACATAACCACACTTAACGAAGAAAAGATAAATCCTTGCTTAAATGATCCACTCTTTTATAAACTATACATGAATGCACCATCATTGTTTATAATAAAAACGATTTTTCACCAATACTCACAAAAAAAAAATAAAAACAACCAAGTATATAAACACTCCCTTAAAAGCGGTTAGCAGCGAGTTGCAACAGTGTATTCTTCTTCCATTGATAAAGTTTGATCGTTTGCCGTCGAGCGTAGTATCTTTTAACTTGATGTTGTCAGAGTGCAGTCGGTTTATTTCAAACTTTTATGTATAATAATATTTTTTTCTAAATCACTCAAGGCCTATTCACAATTTATATTAAAATTATTGGGAAATAAATTTATTTTAAAAGCAATTGCGGATTAACCTTAAACCAGTTGCAATTGTCAAATTAACAAATTTTTAATTGGGCTTTTGCAGATACCTTAGCGATAAATAGGACAATCTGGCTATGCTGCAAGCATAACAGCAAGGTGGGGAGTGCACGTTTACAGTCCTTACGTCGACTTCAAATGTAAACAATTCTATCTGGAGTTTGTAAGATCTTTGGTTGCAGGTCAGTCTTCAGAGAGTATTTGCACCGTACTTATTCGTCTCCCAAATACTTTTTAAAAAATGTTGTCTGTTTAAAGGAGGGTTTTTGCATTCTTTGTATGAAAACAGCCTGTCCGCGTCCGCCCAAGAGAGGTTGATTTTCATGGAATTTCATTCTAGTTCCGGTTATGAGAGGTTTCACTGGATTTCATTTTACTACGCCTTAAATGTGCGCTAGGTTGCGTACCCCCGAAATGTGAATGAATAGGTACTAATCTCATAAACACTGCAATGTTGTCGGTGTGATCTAACGGATTGTTTATATATTTTGGTTGATTTGTGCTTTTTTGTGATTATTGGTCAAAAATCGTTTGTATATGTCGTATAAACAATCATGGTGCATTCATGTGTAATTTGTAAAAGAGTGGATCATTTAAATAAGGATTTATCTTCTCATCCGTAAGTATGGTTATGTTTTAATAGTTAACCGAATATTATAAATGCATACTGTGGACATCATTGTACGCATGAGCCAACATTCATTTGCAGTATTTTTTGGTACGTCGCTGAGACTGTTAATTGGTTGGAACTTTTTGTTGGTCCCACCTGTACTTATATACAAGTACACAATGTTTACATCTAACCATGTTGCGTGTTTATAATATTTAATGATACCTTTCAAATTACTTTTTACAGCAATAATTTTCAACAACCAATTTCACAGAATAATAATTTTCTATGGTTCCCTGACGACAATTATTGTTCAATAAATGAATAATGTTCCACATACGCCGCCAAGTACCTAGTGGAACAATGATTCATCATCTTTTGGTACAGTGGCGGTTCTTCCACAGGTGCACACGCGCACGTGCACCCCCCAAAACAAAGCGAATAAAAAATATTTATTTATATTCATTGATTATTATTTATCGTATAAAGTCCGACCCTCCCTAATATTTTATCGCACCGTCAAATTAAAAAAGTCCGACCCTTCCTAATATTTTATCACTCCGTCAAACCAAACTGTATATATCCGGCAACCGTGCCTCGGTCGAGGTAAATGACGATTATGACGAGACTTGCTCGCACGTGCGATTAAGTAGTGCAGTTTCTCTGTAGTAACAGGTGGCGGGTGGCAGCGGGGGATAGCGGGGCTATGGCGATTTAACATGGAAAAGGCGCACAGTTTTTGTGTGCACCGCGCTGTTGTCCGTTCGTGCATCTAGTTAGAAATTCGAGCGTGTATGTTTTAATATTTTAATATTATATATTTATTAAGTTAAAATGAATAGTTGACGGTGGACTATTTAAGAAATAACTTTAGCTCTTTGAGTTTGGAGCAAGAAATTGAAGTGAAGAATGCTGGAACACCTAAACCCGAAATTAATTAAACGCGAGCCACAAAGGGTAAATCTAGGGACTGTATTAGAAAGTTTAAAAATGAAATATATGAAAAAAAAATAGAGGATATTCCAAACATAATGAGGCTGTTATTGATCAATTTTCTACAATTAAGAACCGAAGAATGGAATTGTGTAGGGTCGATAAATGTTGTGTATTTCGATAAATGATACTCGATATGATTTTAAACCATTTTATTTAAGGATTTAAACTAAAAAACACTGAAAATATGAAGAATGCCAACTTGTCAGTCTCGTGGCTCGATTCGTTCTCGTCATAAAACAGTTAACTATTGTTCTCGTTTTGGTTGCGCCTAATGACGTAGTCGTAGATGGCGTAGTGGTATTAGAGATCATTCGGGTTTCTTGATAACTCGTAGATGGCGGTAGTAGTATTGGACATCATTCAGTTTTCTTGATAGCTCGTAGATGGCTTTAGTAGTATTAGTAGTGGACTGTATAAATATTGTTACGAGGGTTGCATCAGCTATACACACTAAGAAAACCTTTCTTATTATCCGAAAGTTGTATTTCTTTGTGTAAAATTAAAAAATAAATAAAAATATGTTTTACCTAACGCATTCTGTTATTACTTTTTTTCCTTCTACATTTAAAACGCCTAGAAAGTAATTGTTTGGTCAAAAATAAAATTTTAAAAACAATTTCACCATACTTGAACCCCCTCTATCATAGGTCACGAGCCGCCACTGCTTTGGTATCTAAATACGTTTTTATGAACTGCAAAAAGTTGATAGATTTTCTATGAAATTCTCTGCACGATAGATTAAAAATTTAATTAAAAACTGTGCAACAAATTGTTATTACATAAGAATTTACTCGTTCATTCATATCGATCCAACCGTCTCGGTAGCGTTATTATTTTATCACACAGGGGGTTAAACCACGAAAGTTACAAATATTCTTTAAAAACGACACCCTGTATAATTAAGTAGGTACATTAAGTTCCTAATTGAAACTGATATTATGTCTTTGTTTAAAATTTTTTGGCTTCGAGCAAGTTTTTGTTAAAGATTGTTCGACGAAAAATGGATATAACTTAATGACTGCAGTAAAAGAACCTGGGGCGATCCCATTATTTATGACCGTTTGTTATTATTATGCGGAAAGGACCGGATTGTAATAATTATAATTAAATATACGCATATCAGGTAGGTTAGGTTGCTTAATTTATATTTAAATATCTTTTTGTGGTAAAATTTGTTAGTTTTTATTTCTTGCTGGAAGAGTTTAGTTGTATTACCGATATTATTTTACCAAACGTATAAAAAAACAGTATGTGGCGTCCATGGAAAAACATTGATGGTGCTTCTTCTAGTGTTGCAGTGCAGAAAATGCATTTATCTCTCGATGCTAGGGAAATAGTAAAAAGAGTATATACTTCTTTAATCAACAGAGGACTTTATGCTAGTGCTGCTGCGACTGAAACGTCTGATTTCACTAAGATACCTCTGACTACAATGAAAAGAATCGCGTCAAATCCCATTAAATCTAGAAAGAAGCGTAAAGATGCCGGTTTCACCAAATGTTAGGGAGGAGGAGAAGATAGCGATAGCGAAACAGAACTATCTATAGAATGACATTATAAATGTAAATAAATATGACTAGTAATATTTAAAAAAAATGTTATTTCATTTGATGAGATTAATATAATCATATCATTACTTGTTTTCCTTAGTCCGTCCCTTCATATTTCACTTGTTTATTGCCAAGCTCTTGTCGACACAATGGGCCGACGCAGGAAATCATTAAGTCGTATCCAAATTTCGTGAAACGTACTTTACAGCGGAAGTATTTTAATGAAGATGGTCAATTAAAGGAATAAAACCAGTAAGTGGTATATACCACTGAACGTAGATTTCGGTCCTCTTTCATAATTTAAACAAAAAAATCCAGGGCCGTATTTAAAAAAATTAAGTTGATGATGGTGACCTAAAGACGAAACGTCGTATTCAAGATCTGATGATGCCATCCTGTGGACAATAAAAAGTAGCAATAAGAAAGTGAAATCTATTTTTGGACATCTCTTCGAACAAAGTCTGGAAGAAATAAAAACCGAAACCGAAAAATTTTAGATTTATGCAAATATTTTGCAAGCCCCTGTATTTATTTTTGATTTTTTTGCGGCATATTATTGGGCCCATAATTATTCAACTTTGCCTCTTACCGTTTCAGAGATTCCCATGGTAAAGGCCGAATTTGTAACACCCTGTATTGGTACATTACACATCTGAACAAACAGAACACCTAATTAACATGTGGGTAGTACCTTATCGTGCAAGTCTTAAGAGGCATGGTGAGTGACGCCTTCGCCGTTGCTTTTTTTATTACTATCTTACTTTTTTACTATTACTTTATATGGATTGCTCATTTTTGTCGCCTTTTCGGCAAATTTCTCTCATAAACTATGTATGAAATAGAAAAACTATACATTTTTGTCATTTATTGATCTTTAAACGACAAGTAGACCAGCTAAAATTCCAAATTGAACCACTTACGGATTGTGTGTTGTGGCCATTAGTAACTACGTATAAACCATACCAAATTTCCCCCGTTCAGAGACGGATAGAACGCTAGAAGAATAAAATGGCGAATGCGTTATAGAACTATGACTTTCAAACCGAGTAGTTAATGGTTGGGCGTTGATATACATATTTATAATATATTCCGGAAAATAAATATTATTTTTAAAGTACACGTAGATGGAACTTATTCTATTCGGTTGCACCATGTGGTTTCATATTGGGAAACACACGGAAGCGATGTTGTCAGATCTGCACGTGAAAGTCCGTTTTATGAGGAGGTGTGTCTGTTTCAACCATGGACAGGGGACAGAGAGGTGAACCTAAAGAATTGCCTACGCACACTAAACTGCCCACGTGATTCTAAGAAAATTTTGTAGATTTTCCATTATCAACTTTCTTTTAAGATTATTTTCCAGAGTTTAAATTTACGAGAATAATAACGGATAAAATTGACACACACCGCTGACGTCTCTTCACTAATCATATTATCAGTGCCGGGTAGGGAAAACGAGGCCTCGGGAATAAAAATTCTGGGGGCCCCCAAAGGCGATTGTTTTTTACTATTATATTTTTTTATAAGAATACAAACAAAACATCTGTTACTTGGGCATGCATTATTTACTTTAGCTAGGGCAAAAAATATTTATACAGGGTGTCCGCTAAATAATGGGACATGGAAAAACCACAGACTCCTTACGTAAAAATATTAGGATTTAATTATACTTACCTATATCCGAAAGTTGATATTAACTGAGATACAGGGTGTTAAAGTTAAAACTTCATTTTTGTTTTTCTCTAATAACTTTGACAGAAACCAACGGTTTTTTACAAAATTTGTCAATTATGGTTTTTTTGGGACGAGGAACTGATTTTTGGTGAAATTTTAATGTACAATGTAAGAGGCGCTGCCTGCGGCATTTTTGCACTTTGTTAGGTCATAACTTTTTTGTGTTTCCTTGTATTTAAGTTTTTAATGAAAATAATACTTTTCTCATATTTATTACGTAAAAAAGGTACACTAATTTCAGGTCACCCAGAGTTACCGTTTCGGAGATATATGCATTTATATTGTTTAGCGCCTATTATTAATTTGCAAACAATATTTTTTTTTAAAAAACCTATGAGAAAACAAATGAAATTTAGAGATACAGTTGGTATGAAACCTCCATGTTGTTATTTGTTTGTTGATTACTGTGTTTCGGCATTGTTACTTAACTTAGGATAAACTCAAAATGAAACATTTTTTTACACAGCTATTTTACAATAATCAACAATCAAATAATAACATAGAGGTTTCATAGCAACTGCATCTCTAAGTTTCATTTGATTTCTCATAGGTTACTTTAAAAAAAAATTTTGTTTGCAAATTAATTATAGGCACTAACCAATAAATGCATATATCTCCGAACCGGTAACTCTGAGCGACCTGAAATTGTACCTTTTTTACGTAATAAATATGAGAAAAGAATTATTTTCATTAGAAACTTAAATACACGGAGGCACAAAAAGTTATGACCTAATAAATGTGCAAAAAATTCCGCAGGCAGCACCCCCTACATTGTACATTAAAATTTCACCAAAAAATCAGTTCCTCATCCTAAAGAAACTATAATTGCTGAATTTAGAGAAAAACAAAAATGAAGTTTTAACTTTAACACCCCTCAGTTAATATCAACTTTCGGATATAGGTAAGTATAATTTAATCCTAATATTTTTACGTAAGGAGTCTGTGGTTTTTCCATGTCCCATTACTTAACGGACACCCTGTATACGTAATATCTAAAAAATAGCTATGCTTTCATTATTTATTTTTAAAAAATTTAGTACCTACTTGTGTCAAGCAAAGCAATAGCCCCCCCCCCCTGCCTTCGTTCAGGGATGCATATTATGGTTTTGTTCACAAATTTGCAGTAGTGTACGCGGTTTTTTTATGACAATGAGATATGGTGTCCTCGCGAGCCATCTATGGTTATTTTTCTGCAATCCGTTTCCATCTCTTTAATTGCAGGTTTAAATACAATAATAAGGCAATTCCACAAGTACAACACCCTGTATGTATAATCAATCCATCAATGGCCCCATGCAAGATTATAAAAATTTCTCCCCATTCCAAAGAATTCTTGAAGGTTCGTTCGACAACCAATGTATGGGATACGTGACGTAGATCATGCTGTTGAACGGTCGTGCCCATGAAGCAAATATAGGCCTACACTGGCCTACGGTTTAATTAAAGGCCGGATTTTGATTTGATTAATAACGACTGTCAATTCGAAGTTATTTGGTCGCGTCTGATAAGAGAAAGTCCTGTTTTCATGTAGAAGTGACCGGACGAATCAGAAAAAATATGCGCAAGGAAAATTACCAGTGGCGTGACACTTTTTTTGTAAAAATACCAGCAGGGACCTAACTGGTGGTTCGATAGAATAACTTTTCTAATCAAAATAAGTAGTCTTATGTCCTACTAACACATACCAAAATTGATACTAATATCTAATGTAAATTCGAAATTATTAAAAAATAACGAATTGCAAAAAAACACCCTTAACAAAAAAAAATTAAGTCCCTGCGGTTCATAATGAAATTTTCTTCATAACATATAATGTTACCTAAGGAATTTGCACGTTATTAATGAACACTCTGTATTAGTGCCATCTGTCATCTGGAAAATTCTTTGTACTTATATGTATAAAAAGTATGTAGAAAGTGTGCCATGTGTGTGATGGTGTGCGTGTATGTATATGTGCGAAATAACCATCCTGATCTGGGGGTTTCGACCCCTTAGGTCTCATCAGAAAGTTATTCTGAGACTTTTAACATAAACAGAAATTTCTGGATAATTTTACTCGAGATTCAATTAAGACGAGGATCCCAAATAATCCCAAATCAGCAATCAGAGCCATCTATGTTGCATCAATTCAATTAAAAAATATGCCGCTTTTTGGCAGGTTAGAAAGAGACGAGAATCATCAGCTGATCAATATTTGTTTTCGTGAAGTTTTAGCCGTTAATAATAAAGTTTTTTAGTTAATTTACTGATATTTAGATTGTCTGACATGTCGATTGGGGTGTCAACAAGTTTCAGGAAGATCTGTGACAAATATTTGAAAATTGTTCATATTAGAAATTGTTATTATCATTCTTATTACATTATATTTCTTAACGCAATTTTCTCATAACGTTTTCCAATCCTTTAACTTTACGAATCCGGTTTTAGATTAGAAAAAAAAATAAGCATATTTGGCTAAACGTTCGCATAAAATAGTGCCTGCTTGGCAACCTGTGATTAAACGCAGCTCTTAATTGTGTTACAAGTTACAACTTTATGTTTACGTTTAACTAGCTACAAAAATCCAAACCAGAACACATGCTTCAAAGGCAATTAAGTTATTATGGACGTATAAAAATAAAATCAATATTCAAGCTTTAATCTTTATTTTCCGCCGGCGAATATAAATTTCTCGAAAGGCTATTGGCGTAGAAATTGAATTGTTTTCAAGTCACCGCAAAATGTAAACAACAATACCGGCAAATGCGATTAGGGTATTCCCCATTGCATTGTAGGTACCGATTTCAGCCTAGAAATGTAGTATTTTAGTTTCCGTCTACAAGTTGTAGGAACGACCGGTTTTTATTTTAAAATTTTATCATACCTTTTTGAATTTTCTTTTAAATTTTTTTTCCGAAAATTTCGATTGTGATTTTTCAGGTACTTGCTTAAAATAATGATTCCGTCATTGTTGGTAAGTTTTGTACTACATATACACACCCGAAATTACATTTTTATAGATTAATCGGTTATAATTGCGTTTTTTTGTGGTTGAAATGATTGAACAAACCCAAGATAGATTTATGGCTGCTTTCTTATACCGATTGATTTTAAAACGAATTCTGCTGTACACATGCCAAAGATAGAGTACCTACATGTAAAATCCGAGTAGTCTGTGCTTTTTCGGTGTAATTAACTAGTATTCTTACCCTCCCCCCCCTGTAGTTATGCGACTGAACCTCATGGGCCAGCAAACCGAATCGCACTGGGTGTATTTTAATGGTATAATTTATGACGTTACTGTCCGGCGTCGGCGGAGGAGCAGCGTACGACCAAGGATCGTGGTTCGCAGCCCATGTTAACCTTAGGTATCCCTTATTTTTTGCATTTTTTGTATTTATCGTAGACGTTAGATAGGGCCTAATTAAACCCGTTGAAGATTAATCAAATTAATCAGGGGCGACATTATTACTTTCACATCGACGCCGTCGCCCTTAACTTAGCCACCTTTATCACGCAGCTTCGAACTTCAAACCCAGTTGCACAATTCGTAGCAAATCCGATGCAAAGTCATGCAAGTGCACGTAAATCCCGTGACCTTTAGACGTTCTCCTCGGGCACAACGGCCTGTCTGTGCCCGACGAGGCCCAGGGGCAAGCGCGCCACACCTCTCCTACCGACCAATCGCGTGACTTCGCGTAGGGGCCCGGCGTTCCCCTCCCGCCCCGCACCTACCGGGTTTATTGAATGGTTTTTATTTCAGCCGGCGCGCTTCGAGTTCACAGTGTGGTTCAGTTTATCGTTCGACTTGTGCGGATAGTTTTTCGAATAGACTTTCTCGTCTGTTCGATTTTTCTCGGCGATTGTAGGCGACTTAGTGCGTTTTACGTAAATTGACGTGGGGAGATTCGAAAAAAATGGGTTACAAAAGAAGTATTCAGGCGCATCCTCTGGTAAGTTTTGCGGGGAAATTTCCGCCGGTCGCTTGGTTATATAGGTATCGACGTCGTGTTACTTAAAACGAACGACAAGCACCCAATCGTGACAGTAGGTATCCGACATTAATTAATATTTAAAAATAATATTCTGAAAATTAATTATTCTAAAAATTAATTACGTACATGACATACTTTTATTACAAATGATGCAAGTGGATATTTATTTTATGACAAACCACATACCTACATATATTTGTACGTCTACAGTCATATATATGTACATACTATAATTCCAGTACAATCATATGCATTGTTTAGCCTAAAACATGCGGAGCCGCGTATGCCGTCGATGTATTCCGGCCTGCTGAACACTATTGGGTTTTAAAAAATTACTTGTGGAATGCAACCATTTTTTGTTGTTGTAAAGTAATGTCATTACAAATGGTATTTTATTAGCAAAATTTCAAACAATACCATATTTTTTATGTAGAATAAAATTCATATTTCGTCGTTAATTATTCATCCAATTTTTGTGCGATATTGCAAATGCACAACTCGGGCAAAAATATATTTACATCTTCAAAAGGACCTTCCTTAAGTTTTGAAATGTTCCACTTTTCGTAACTAATTATGTAAAAAGTTCATTGTCATTTGACATACCTATAGATACAACTTTGTATAAAACTCGGTTATACAGGGTGTCCCAGAATATGTGGGCAATCTACCCGGTTCAGATAGAACACTTAAAAATAATAGGAGACGGCCTCCCCTACGGAGATACGGGCCCATAACGGACATCCCTGGAAATCGTTGTTTTTTAAATAATTTTTTAAGTACTAGGTGTAATTTAATAATTTTTTAGTATAATGGTTAGTGGATGGGTCTCCTTAAAATTCGCCCTTTTAAACACATTTGGCTTCTTTAGTTAGCCAGGGACGAACTAGACGTAACACAAAAATGTTTTTTTTACACCCTGTATGATGAAGGAACGACAATAATATTTTTGGATACTCTAAACCTTAAGCTGAAAAAAGGTACCCTTGATCAATGTCGATAAAGTGAACTGTTTTCGACAATCAATAATGGTTGTTGTTTTATGTTCATAAAATTTCCTCATAGTTGCTATGGATTTTTTCATACGTACCGATTTAAATAAGGATATTTATGCCAGTGTCAGTTTATGTTAGTGTCTTGAAATTTGCTGTTTTTCTCCTTTGTCTTATTAGTTACTAACTTAGTAATGGAATTTACGTATACTGAATATGCCGACATGGATTTAATGTATGGACAAAAATTGTTTTCCTCGAAAACAGTTCATTTTAGCGACATTGATCAAGAGTGCCTTTTCTTCAGCTTAAGGTTTAGAGTATCTAAAAATATTATTGTAGTTCCTTCATCATACAGGAGGTAAAAAAAAACATTTATGTATTACGTCTAGTCCGTCCCTGGCAAACTAAATAAGCCAAATGTGCTTAAAAGGGCGAATTTTAAGGAGACTCATCTAGTAACCATTATACTGAAAAATTATTAAATTACACCTAGTACTTAAAAAATTATTTAAAAAACAACGATTTCCAGGGACGTCCGTTATGGGCCCGTATCTCCGTAGGGGAGACCGTAGGAAGAAAAATTTATAGGAACTCCTCCTATTATTTTTAAGTATTCTATCTGAATTCAGGAGATTGCCCATATATTCTGGGACAACCTGTATAAATAGCCAGTTTATACAGAGTGTTCCGATAAGAATGCACTCTACAGGGATCAGGACATACAGACATGATCAAATTAGAAAATTTGCGCAATAACGAGTTCTGAAACGTAGTAAAGTTTTCAAATTTAAAAAATCCCGAATATTTTTGGGCAAAACCGAGAATTTTTACGAATTTGTTCTTTTTGATTCTCTTTGCAGAGAGATATTTTATGTGAAAATAAGTTTTACATCCTCATGACCCTCCATCCTCTCCCCTTTAAGAAAATTTAATTAAATTGTCAATCCGACGTTTCGTGGTTTCGCAACCATCATCAACTTTGTATTTTTAAATACTGCAGGTAACATTTTATTTTATTATGATATTAATTTCTCGAATACCGTATATATTTACCATACTAGTAGGTATACTTCAAAAGGTCTGGTTAGTCTGGTCTGATCCAACCAAGGCCCACCCATACCCACGAATCTCTCAAGTCAATACCATGTACCATAAAATCAGTACACCGCGGACATGTTGGTGTTTTAGTGCCAAGGTTCATAAAGACACTGCTTGGGATCATATTGTGACCTAGAAACACATAAGATTGTTTTTAATTGTTTTGATTAATTTTTATTGTAAATGTCGACTGTCAATAATTATTTGAAAATAATGTAGGTCGTAAATCCACGTAAAAACTGTTGCTGGATTGTGTTGTTTATGCAGGACGAATCTGGAGGATAGGACAAAACTCCAAGAGCGCTTTGTATGTAACAATAATGTAAAAAAATTAATTTCCTTATCCGATTTTCATTTGTTTTCCAGTTAACGCGTAATTACTTCATCGTACTGATAATAGAATTACATTCTGATGTTTACAAGAACATACTCTAATAGTACAGGGTGTCCCACTTTCGACACTTCTATAGGGTGTCTCCGTTATTGTTAGTGCTATCAAAAAAGTAATGTAGGTGTCATGTGCTCTTTTTGGGTCAAACTTAAAATGGTAAAATCAAAATTTGAAAATTTTCGCTCTCTTAAGAGATACGGGGGAAAATTAAAAAATTGACAATTTCAAAAATACCCTATATTTTATTAAGTTAAAAGAGATACAGAATAATGTTTTATATAAAAGTTTCTTTATAATGATTTTTTAATAATCTGCCGTATTTAGAATAAGTATACGCGGTCAGGTAAAAAGTTATCGGACCTAAACCCATTTTTTTACATGGATCTCCCTGTATATTTTAATCTAAGAAGATTGCATTTTAAATTCTATTTTCAAATATATAACACTCAATGGATAATATTGATTTCCTAGGCAATTTATTTAAACTTTATTACTTTAAACCATAGTAGGCCATGAAACAAAAGCTAATATCCTAGCCTAGAGACAACTATGTTGACATTCTAGTTGCTATTAACATGTAGCGTCAATTTCGTTTTTACATATTCATTTGTGAAAATGACTTTCACTTATCAGCATTTTGAAAATTTTGATATGATATCTATCATCCATGGTGTGTTATAAATTTGAAAAGAGAGTTTAAAATGCTATTCTATCATCCATGGTGTGTTATAAATTTGAAAAGAGAGTTTAAAATGCTATTCTATCATCCATGGTGTGTTATAAATTTGAAAAGAGAGTTTAAAATGCTATTCTATCATCCATGGTGTGTTATAAATTTGAAAAGAGAGTTTAAAATGCTATTCTATCATCCATGGTGTGTTATAAATTTGAAAAGAGAGTTTAAAATGCTATTCTATCATCCATGGTGTGTTATAAATTTGAAAAGAGAGTTTAAAATGCTATTCTATCATCCATGGTGTGTTATAAATTTGAAAAGAGAGTTTAAAATGCTATTCTATCATCCATGGTGTGTTATAAATTTGAAAAGAGAGTTTAAAATGCTATTCTATCATCCATGGTGTGTTATAAATTTGAAAAGAGAGTTTAAAATGCTATTCTATCATCCATGGTGTGTTATAAATTTGAAAAGAGAGTCTAAAATGCTATATTTTTAGATTAAAATATACAGGATGTTCCATTTAAATATGAGGTTAGGTCCGATAACTTTCTTACCTGACCCCGTATACTTATTCTCAAAACTACACATTATTCAACAATCAATTTAAAGAAACTTCTGTATAAAACATTTTTCTGTATCTCTTTTAACTAAGAAAATATAGGGTAATTTAGAAATTTTCAATTTGTTGATGTTCCCCCGTATCTCTTAAGCGAGCGAAAATTTTCCAATTTTGATTTTACCATTTCAAGTTTTACCCAAAAAGAGCACATGACACCTACATTACTTTTTTAATAGTACTAACAATTACGGAGATACCCTATAAAAGTGTCGAAAATGGGACACCCTGTACTTGTCAGTCCCGGATCTTGAATGTTTTCGAGAAGGGGCAAAAACTTAAAACTGCCGCCTTCGCTTATCCTCATCCCTTGTGGTTTTTAGTAGTTTTATATAAAAAAAACTTCGCGCCCTTACCCCCCTAGATGCGGGGCTGATCCTTGTAATTCATATACGACACGAGGCGGTATCGACTAGTTACATAGTCGCGGCGCTTCTACATAAGCCACTCATTTCCTGTTAATGGCTTAAAACATTTTGTTAAAAAGGATTCGTCGAATTTTATCATGTCCCCTGTACAAATTACGTAAACCGACGATAAATCGCATGTACGGCGGTCTGTCGGCGCTCCTATCTACACACTTAATATTCCTCAGACACTGATAATGTAAAACGAGTGACGTTTCGAGTAAATAAAGTTAATTGCAACAATATAAGCCAGTTTTAAAGGAAAAATAAAGTTTGTATCAATCGCGGTAACTAGTAGATACCCTTGAAAAAAATAAAGGTAAAGGTCGCCCCCCGAGGGTCGTTCGGTTGTTATGGATTGATTACGTATGAAAATACCTGTCTTAGAATATACGTACCTCACGACGTATAACACAATTTCCGGTAATACCGTACCGGTAGGTTTTGCAAATTTTGAAAGTCGAATTTTTAGCAACCTCCAGGGGCGTACGCGAACCGTGAAATCAAGGGAACCCCAACATATTAGGTATAGGTAAGAGAGCCCTGCCTAGCAACTATCGACCAGTCGCATTGCTTTTAGTTATATCAAAAGTAATGGAGAAAGCTATTAACCAACATCTTCTAAAGTACCTGGAAGGCTTCAACATTATCAGCGATCATCAATATGGTTTTCGGAAGTCCAGATCAACTGGAGGTCTTCTTGCCTATGTCACGCATATTTGGAACAACGCAATCGAACATCATGAGGAGTCTCGGGCGGTTGCACTGGATATTTCTAAAGCCATTGATCGTGTTTGGCATGCCAAGTCGATTCTGTGCATGGTTGTCTAGCTTTCTTAAGGACCGCTCTCTGCAAGTGGCGGTAGACGGATTTTTCTCAGACACCTTCACCATCAATGCCGGTGTTCCTCAAGGGTCCATATTGTCTCCCACTCTCTTCTTACTCTACATTAACGACCTTCTAGTGAAAACGAAAAATCTGATATTTAGTTTTGCTGACGATAGCACACTTATCTCATCTTTCTCTTTGAATGCACGCACATCTTCGCAGACAGCATGAAGTATCACGCCTCAACAAAGACCTGGAAGAAATTTTCGCTTGGGGGGACAGTAACCAAGTTGAATTTAACGCTAAAACAAACGCCCAAACAAACCCAGGCAGCAGGTTTCTCTAAAAAGGTTAACATTACAGAACCGGATATAGTCATGGACGGACACGCAATCCCACCGGCTTCATCTATTAATTTGCTGGGCGTCAATCTGGGAGGAAATATGTCTTGGCATAACCACGTTGTGGCAATCGCCAAGATAGCTTCTCAGAAACTTGGTGTACTCTTCCGAACCAGAAAGTTGTACACACCTCAACAACTTTTGACACTATACAAAGCCCAGATTCGACCATCACTAGAGTACTGCTCTCATGTCTGGAGCTCTGCACCCAAACATACTCTTCGGCTACTGGATTCCATCGAAAGGAGGGCCATTCGTCTGATTGAAGACCACGAGCTGACGAAGAACCTCGACAGCCTGGAGACAGGTTGGGGATTTGAGTCTCTTTTACAGATATTTTCATGGAAAGTGCTCGGCTGACCTTGCCCTTTTAATTCTACCCAGAGCGGCGAATAGCAGAAATACCAACCGACGAACCACTGCCGCCCATCCATATGTGGTTAAGCTTAGTACTCCTCGAACTTCATTATTTAAGAATTATTTCATCTGGAGGACTTCATCCTTATGGAACGACCTTCCCGAGGTCGCACACGCACCACACCCAGAGTGCCTTAAAGGATTTTTCCTATAGTGCTTGTGTTTGATCAAAAAAAAGAAAATATTGATCGTTAGACAAAGAAAACGTATTAATTTCAAATGTTGGACAATATTATCATAGTTTTTCATATTTTGTATTGTAATTGCAATAATGATATCAACTTTAAATTATATATTTATAGCCTGAACCTAATTCTGATTGTCGGGGAAAAAAAAAACGATTTTTCTTCAGAATATTTCCCTCATGTACAATTTTTCTCATAAGAGAACTGGTTTTTACAGCGGACACATCACATTGTCTGGGCAACGTTGTATTTCCACTTTTCTAACCAATAATATGAATTTGACACCACAAATTCAGCTTGTATTGCAAATTAAAACAAAATTGCAATTTTTATTATTCAATCAATAATAATAATCATAATTAATTTTTGTAATAATATTTTGGTTGATATTATGGGTTCGTTTCAATTTTTAAATAAATAATATAGGTATATTCAGTTTTCGGTATTTATTATTATTATTACATAAATTACAACAATAAATGGGAATTTATTAAGTTGAGATGTAATTATTTGTTTTCTTAATAAAGTTTATGTTTTGATTCGTGAAATATCCTCCCTAAATACCGCTCGTGATTTAAAATTAAACAGATAATTTTTAAGCATCTACGAACAATTGGAAATTTTAGGAAAAGTGAATAGTTCCTTATAAACTACAAAGTAGTTGCTTTAATTGCTATATTTGCCTTATATTATTAAATATAACTATTTCAAACAAAGGTATTGTAACCTACATATCCCATAATCCATTCATAAAACTCTTGGAAAGTGAAGATGTGATTGTGTGAAATGTTATTGAAAATCAGTAATGGGTGGAAGAGAGAACTACATGTGTGTTGGCTGAATGGCAACAATGTTGAAGTCAGTTACATGAGATGGTTAAATATTAAAACATAACCATACTTATCGATGAAAAGATAAATCCTCTCTTTTACAAACTACACATGAATGTACCACGATTGCTTATAATAAAGACGATTTTTCACTAATAATCACAAAAAAAACAAATCAACCAAAATATATAATCAATCTGTTAGATCAAAGCGCCAACGTCGTAATATTTACAAGATTAGTAATTCATTCATCTCGTGGGTCCGAATCGTAGCGCCGTTGTAAAATAAAAATAGATGTTGCCAGAGTGCAGTTGGATTAGCTCAAGATTCGTTCGATACTTTTAAGTATAATAATATTTTTTTAAAGAATCTCTCATCGCCTTTTCATATTTTATAGTACAATTATTGGGAAATGAATTTATTTTAAGAGCAATTGCGGATTAATCTTAAACCAGTTGTAATTGCCAAATTAACCAATTTTTAATTGGGATTTTGCAAAATACCTTTACGATAAATATGTCAATCTGGCTATGCTGCAATAATGACTGAAATAGGTGGGAAAGACTGTTTGCATTCGTTGCGTAGGCTAAGAGTGTACACGGTTACCCATTTTTGACACTTTTGATGGGCATCTCGGTAATTATTGAACTTGTCAAAAAACTGATGTAATTAGTAGTAATAAAAAATGTCGAGGACAATTTTAAAATCGACATTTTTTCAATTTACCCTCGTATCTTTTAAACCAGCGAATATTTTTAAGTTCTGCTTTTATCATTTTTAGTTTCTTCCAAATACATCTCGTGACATGTACATCAGTTTTTTGATAAGTTCAATAATCACCGAGATACCCATCAAAAGTTTCAAAAATGGGTAACCCTGTACATTTTTCTATCTGTAGTTTGTAATATCTTTGGCTTCAAATAACGTTTATAAATTATTTTAATCAAAAAATGCCTTTTATAAACAACCGAGGTCGGCGCGGCTAGGCAATTCACCGGTAAATCCCCGAAAGAATTCACCAACCACAACATGCGCCTCGCGGGACGTCTTTTTTTTAAACTAAGCGATTTTTTTCTTTGTGATTGTTTTTACGGTGAGTTAATAATTCGCTAGGTTATACACATTTTATTTTATACGGACCTATTCCTATTAACGGAAATTTTTAATCTTTTCCATATATTTGAAATTTAAATGAAAAATATTTACCATTTTTAAAAATACATGCGTGTATTGCAGGCAACACATTCGAAAATAAGCATGTGACGTAAACCATCACCATTGTGTAAAATTCAGCCGATTAACTAAACCTCCGATTAAACTTTTTTTAAATTTATATTTGTTAGTTGAGCACAATGCAATTTTTGCTAAATATACTAAACGTCTCTCTGATCCGAAACTGGATTAAAGTCTTGGACAAGGAAGTTGAATTTTGTTTGTTTGACATAATAATCAAGTATAATACATTTATACAGGGTGTCCCAGAATATGTGGGCAATCTCCCGGGATCAGATAGAACACTTAAAAATAACAGGATAAGTTCATATAAATTTTTCTTCCTACGGCCCCCCGTACGGAGATACGGGCCCATACCGGACGTCCCTGGAAATTGTTGTTTTTTAAATAATTTTTTAAGTACTTGGTATAATTTAATAATTTCTTAGTATAACGTTTACTGGATGAGTCTCCTTAAAATTCTCCCTTTTAAACACATTTGGCTTATTTAGTTTGACAGGGACGGACTAGACGTAACACAAAAATGTTCTTTACACCCTGTATGATGAAGGAACGACACTAATATTTTTCTTGGATACCTAAACATTAAGCTGAAAAAAGGTACTCTTGATCAATGTATAAAATGAACTGTTATATTCAGTATACGTAAATTCCATTACTAAGTTAGTAACTAATAAGACAACGGAGAAAAACCGCAAATTTCCAGACACTACCATAAACCTACACTGGCATAAATATTGTTATTTAAATCGGTACATGTAAAAAATACCATAGCAACAATGAGGGAATTTTATGAACATAAAACAACCACCATTGCAAAAAACCATATTGAACAAAAATATATTTTTTTCGAAAACAGTTCATTTTATCGACATTGATCAAGAGTTTTAACCTAAAAAAAATATTATTGTCGTTCCTTCATCATACAGGGTGTAAAAAAGCATTTTTGTCCAATTTCTTCTGCCAATGTGTCACAAACATATACTTTTTTTATACAAAATGTCTTTAAAACTTCTAAAAGATCACTTTTTTTATAACTTTCTTCAAAATATATATCATTCGCCGCCATGTAGTTCTGAATCTCCAATTTTGTATTATTTGAGCTTGGAGCTTTATGTAATTGGCGACTGTGATAGCTCGCATTGTCCATTACTATCACGCTATTCTGAGGAATATTTGGTAAAAGACAATTCTTGAACCATTCCTCAAGAACTAACAAATTTTACCACAAAAAGATATTTAAATATAAATTAAGCAACCTAAGCTACCTGATGTGCCTATAGTTAATTATAATTATTACAATCCGGTCCTTTCCACATGATAATAACAAACGGTCATAAATAATGGGATGGCCCCAGGTACTTTTACTGCAGTCATTAAGTTATATCCATTTTTCGTGAAACAACCTTTACAGTAATTTGTACGTAACATTAGAAATACAAAATCATACATATGCCATGACGTAAACTGTTCTGTCCTAAGCTCCAGAATTGGTTCACTATTGACGAAATTACAGTTTATTAATTTGGGCGTACATTTTTGAATATTCGATGATTAATTGGGGTAATGTTATGTAATGTATTAATCGAACTTGATTAAGCCAGGGCAATAGAATGCATACTTTTTCCCCTTGCAGCACAAGAAGGAAATCCTTCACATTTTTACTTTATTATTATTATAGTTTATGGCCAAACTTTCCAATTTTAATAGTATTTTTAATAGATTTAACATGCTCCGTAAAAGCGTATATGCGCAAGAGATAGTTCTTTGACATTATTTCGATTTTATAAATACGGGGTGTAAATTTCAAAACTTTAAAATGATGTAGGTAAACAAAAACATCACCGGGAAATTATTTCGCGAATTTACGTATAACGTGACGTTAATTGTTCATCATCAATGTAAATATGGATATTTTTAGATGCTAGATAGATACATTCGACGACTTAGATGCACTTTTCCCACAGGCTAGTTATTTGAAAGAATTGACAATAATGATAAATTTAGGTAACAGTTTTCATGTAGAATTAAGAGAAATTATCCACATGGAAAAATGTCAATGTGGTGCCACTTTTTAGTGAGAAATATTACCGGACATACCCCAAAAATGATGTCTGAAGTACTGTCGGAAATGTTAAAAAATACCAAAAAATTTAAGTCGTCTTTTTTTCATAAAATGAGCCAAACACTACAAATATATTAACACGCCATTAAGGAACACCCTGTATACGGGGCGTTACGAATTCGGATTTCGGAAACGGCAAGAGATACGACGTCGGATAAATTGGGGCAAAGTTACGTAATTAAAGGTCCAATAATATGCCATAAAAAATCAAAAATTAATTTTGAAAATATGTGGACAATCTAAAATTTTGCGTTTTGGTTTTCCTTTTCTCCTAACTTTGTTCGACGATATGTCCGAAAATAAATTTTCTCATTGCTACTTTTTATTCTCCACAAGATGGCATTATCTAATCTGTAATGCGACGTTTCGTCTTTGGGTCACCATCATCAATTTAATTTTTTTAAATACGGACCTGGATCTTTTTGTCTAAATTATGAAAGAGGACCGAGATCTACGTTCAGTGGTATACAACAATTGCTGGTTTTCCGACGTTTTGTTCCGTAAATTGACCATCTTCATTAAAATACCCCTACTACGTTACCGTAATTTACTTTTTTGTAAATTGGGTTTAACTCCAAACTGTAAAACTCAATGTCTTTAAAAAGTGCTGACTTTAAGAGTCAAATTTTATTTGTACTTACGTAGAAACTTGATAAAACTATTAGTATGTAATAAAAAAAAACCAGTCGTAGTATGTAATAAAAATAACAATTAAAGACAGAAGTAGCAATAATAATTTACAATCTTCAGTTTCTTCGAAACAAAAGTAAATTACAGGGACGAACTGGGGGTATTTGAATGAAGATGGTCAATTTAAGGAACAAAACATCGGAAAACCAGTAAGTGTTGTATACGCTTTCATAATTTAAACAAAAAAATCCAGGCCCGTATTAAAAAAAAATTAAGTTGATGATGGTGACCTAAAGACGAAACGTCGCATGAAAAGATCTGAGGTTGCCATCTTGTCGAGAATAAAAAGTAGCAATGAGGAAGTGAAATTTATTTTTGGACATCTCTTCGAACAAAGTCAGGAAAAATAAAAACCGAAACGTAAAATATTGGACTTTTCCAAATATTTTGGAAGCCCCTGTATGATTTTTTGCGGCATATTATTGGGCCCCCATAATTACGCAACTTTGCCTCATTTTACCCGATTCCGTTCTCTTACCGTTTTCGAAATTCCAATGGTGAACGTCGAATTTGTACCACACCCTGTATAACTTTCCAAATGGACATGGTAATTACATTACATTCTCTAAAAATAACATCGTTTAATAATATTATATTTCTTGGCTTCATTTAATGAGGAAACAATTTATTATTGAGATCAGAAGCCAAAGTAATTCTGATGTTTTTCTCAGCACTGTCAATATTTTCGTTTCGGCATTGTTTTGCTTTTCAATTAATTTAAACCAAAACAAAAGTGTTGACTTCATGAATGGAACGACGTTTATGCAACAAGCCATATTTGGGGACTTTAAAGCATTTTTTCTATTTGGGCTTCATAATGGGTACATTATGAAATGCAAAAAAGTTTAATAACCTGCCACTTTACGAAACTGAAATTTTATTTTTTTTATGTTGGCAGCAAGTAGGGTTCGAATTTTAGGCTTACTTCGATATCTTTGAAATTAGTTTTCTACGCATTATGGATTCGACACAAAATATTTATAGAAAACTTTAAAATACTAACCTTTAACCTTGCAAATAGATTATTTTTACTAGATATTTATCTGAAATACCTATACTAGGAAATATATAACATGCTGACGGTGTCCGTCAACTAATTTCTAGTCACAACTATAAAACAACATAACCTAAAAATAATAAAAATATCTTCCAGTTCATGCTCTATTTCTAAAGTTTTGTTCAATAATCTATTTTTATTTTTAATTCATTACAGTACTATACATATTACTTTATTTATACATATTTATAGTTACTGCAGACATTTCCTGGGCATTAATTGTTATTCCTGTCAGATTCTGTGTCGACACAATATTTTGTTCAATAGTATTATTTATTATTTTGTTCAATATTCTGAACTTTGTTGTGCTCGCACCACAACTCAAAGTTTTGCATATTCTTTTTAAAAGTTTTTCTAGATTATTTTCTGCAATTTCTCGTATTTCTGACGCAGTACAACCTTCCTGACTCATTTTTATTAACTTTAATAATATATTTATTTTTAATTATGACGGATTGGAAGAAGCTTTGTTGTGTTCAATTGTTTCTATCATGGCATATTTGATACTTGTAACATTTTATGAAATTGTAAAAGTATTGCCAACCCAAAAAGAAAATATTAATTCAAATGGAAAAAATCTACTATATTTTTTAAAGTTTTTCAGAATTTAAAGACCCAAATAGAAAAAGTATTATAAAATACACGGTTCATAAGACAATTAGAGCACTTGTACTTTAGAAAACACCCCGCTTCGCGGGTCGTTTTCTAACTTAAACGCGTACTCTAAGATAATGTCTTATGAAACTTATATCTTAATATACTATTTTATGGG
Organism: Barypeithes pellucidus; assembly: GCA_963991005.1. Taxonomy (NCBI): domain Eukaryota; kingdom Metazoa; phylum Arthropoda; class Insecta; order Coleoptera; family Curculionidae; genus Barypeithes; species Barypeithes pellucidus. The sequence goes on along the minus strand of OZ022565.1, from coordinate 18,349,010 downwards.
CTTACAAGCAATTTGGAAGTATCCAGTTTAAAATAAAATAGTAATGACGGTGTTAATGATGGCGGTGGGAGTAAATAAGGTAACCAAAAAAATTGGTAAGCGCTTTGATAAACCAAAGTGCTCAGGGTTTAATGCATCAAGCCATTTCGCCAAGGGTTGTACACATAAAAATTATAGATGTTATATGTAGATAGATGTCAAATAAGTCGACCTACTTTACATACCATGTACCTACCTACTCCTTACGAACTGTTGTGGGCTTAAAACAAAATAAACAATACCAGAGGTCACTAAACTTTGTCGATTATAATTTTTGTAAAATTTATATTATTTAGTCGATTTCCGATACGCTTTTTTTTTTATTTGCCAACCACAAGAACGGTCTGACGACAAGAATCGTGATACTTACGTAATGTCTGGATTTTAGAACTGGTTATATCCGCCAAATAAAATCATTGATACACGTTAAAACGTGACCTCCTATTTGCTAAAACGGGTTCCTAATTTACCGAATAACTAATTTTAATGCCAAATCATTCCTTGGAATTGTTTGAACAGTTCGTCAAACAATGTATTTAAATAAATATGCATTTGTTAAAGTGTGCTAAGCCTCGCCTTACAGCTTTTACAGCGACATAATAGTATATTAAGATACAAGTTTCATAAGACATTATCTTAGAGCACGCGCTCAATTTAGAAAACGACCCGCGAAGCGGGTCGTTTACTAAAGTATATGTGCTCTAATTGTCTTATGAACCGTGCATTTTATAACACTTTTTCTATTTGTGTCTTTAAAGTCTGAAAAACTTTTAAAAAGAATATGCAAAACTTTGAGTTATGGTACGAGCAGAACAATGTTCAAAATATTGAAAAAAATAATAAATAAAACTATTGAACAAAATATTGTGTCGACACAGAATCTGACAGGAATAACAATTAATGCCCAGAAAATGTCTACAGTAACTATAAATATGTATATGTATAAAGAAATATGTATAATATTATATTGAATTAAAAATAAAAATTGTACTTTATTGAATAAAACTTTAGAAATAGAGCATAAACTGGAAGATATTTCTATTATTTTTAGGTTATGTTGTTTTATAGTTGTGACTAGAAATTAGTTGACGGACACCGTCAGCATATTATATATTTCCGAGTATAGGTATTTCAGATAAATATCTAGTAAAAATGATCCATTTGCAAGGTTAAAGGTTAGTATTTTAAAGTTTTCTATAAAAATTTTTTGTCGAATCCATAATGCCTAGAAAACTAATTTGAACGAAATCGAAGTAGGCCTAAAATTCGAACCATACTTGCTGCCAACATAAAAAAAATAAAATTTCAGTTTCATAAAGTGGCAGGTTATTCAATTTTTTTGCATTTCATAATGTAGCCATTATGAAACCCAAATAGAAAAATATTTTGAAAGTAGCAACATACCTAAAACTGGAAATTTTGCAGGATATTTTAATTGATATGAGAATGTTTAAACATGAAAATAAGAGCAAACAACCAATTTTCTAATTATTTTCCGTATACCGATGAAATCTAATCTTCCATCCATCAATATCAATCAAATGCTAATAATAAGGCAATCAGTGTTGCCAGAAATCTTTGATTAAAAGTAATAGGTCGACGGTTCGTAAGGAAAACTTAACCCTCAACTCGAAGGTAGGGTTTGTGCCATGGTATAAAGATCTAAGAGGTATGATTCCACGCCGATGGAGGCGTGGCTTGTGACGTCAACGGGCGAGTGATTTGTTAAATCTCTTATGGAGATTTATATTGCTGTCAGCGTTTTTAACTCTCTTTTAAAGGTAATAAGAGGTTTTGGTATGTGAAATGAAAGAATAATATCATGGTATTTAGGTATATTTATTTCATGAACATACAACAAACATTAAAGCTAAAATACGACCTAGTTATAAACAAATTAAACTATTTTTTAAATAGTCCATATCTCAGTGGAGTGAAATTATGAAGAGGTAAAGAAACTCATAGTCTCTTTCAGTAGTTAAATAAACAATATTTTAATTTCCATACATGTTTCGAAGACATATACCCTCATCAGCTTCAGTGTAAAATACTTAAGAAGTAAATGCGAATAAAACAAATAAAACCGTATCCATTCTAATTTAACACACACGGCTAAATAAGAAACAGTTCTGTTGAACTGTCAAAATGTCCATGGAAAACTACGGCAAACGGCACTCACTACGTGGCGACCAGTGTTGCCAGGAATCTTTGATCAAAAGTAATACTTAGGTTGACGGTTCGAAACCTAATAGAATAGTAAAAAACGGTGTCAGAGTAAGAATAGTACGGAATAAAAGGTCGTTACTTTCCTATGATATGGTGGCCACCTCCAGATTGAACATAAATTTCATATGGGGAGCCCCACAACAAGAACGAACATCTCAAAAATTGTTAAAATAGTAATGGATATATTACAATTGTTAAAGACTGACAACGCTGGTGGCAACAAGCAGGGGTGACCGAGCAGCTTCGGCTATCGCCGACCGGTTCGAATGGCGCGGCGGATGTTTTAAAAGTTTGTCGGAATCTTTCCTTATTTTAGTGGTATTTTATCTGTAATGTGTGTTATATTTCTATGAAATTAATATACGTAAATACTTGTCATATATTATTCTTTCATTTCATATACCATTATATGCATAAAACCTTTTAATACCTTTAAAATACAATTAAAACCGCTAACAGCAACATAAATCCCCATAAGAAGTTTAAAAATAACTCTCCCTTTGACGCCACTGCGCGCGGCAGACGAAATTGGGACGGTTAGACATCTTACCTTTAGTTATTGTATCATGGGTTTATGTTAACCTACAGATATTTGCATTTTGTTTCAGTCTTGACGATTAAAAAATTTTTTTTTAAATTAAATTTAAATTTTATTGCAGATCAGGGAAAAATGCCGAGACCTCATATTGGACAACGACACATTGAAGAAAATCGGAGTAATCTTCTTGGATAACATCAGGAGAGGATTGGGAAAAGCCACTCACGACAAATCGATTGTCAAATGTTTTCCGACGTATGTACAAGATCTACCTGATGGCACTGGTAAGTTAAACCAAATACAATATTTGTCAGTACGAGTGGAAAGTATTTATGACTTTCCCAAATGATACAGCTGCTAAGAAATATACTTTCTAAAAGCCGTATTAGAGTCGGCAATAAAAATGTCCGGTGCAATGGCAATTATAATTGCACGAATTCATGCGCAATAAACCGTTCTCGATCAGCTGGCGCATTTTCAACAGTCAGAACAGCAGTTGGTAGTGTCGAAATCCCTAAAATACCCCCAGAATTAGAGATGGGCAAACCTGTTCGTTTTGATTAGCAGTTAAAGCAGCTACTGCTACTTACAAATGGCAGTTCAAAAAAGCTGCTACTAATTAGCAGTACATATGCTTAATAACGAATGTTAACTGTTAATTTAAGTTAGTTAGTTTAAATAGCCATTAGCTGTTCATAGGTGCTTCTACTAACTAATAAACATTTAAAAATAACAGAATAATCATCTCTACCCAGAGTTGCACCGGCAATGGCAATGAAAATGGCGCGTGCCCTATTTCTGGCAATGCGAGACAGCTGATCGCGAACGATGTACTGTGCATGAATCCGTGCAATTTTAATTGCCAGAAGACTAGAATTGCCGACTGTAATACGGATTCCATTCTCGCATTGCGCCGGCATACCTAAAACTAAAAATACCTATTTATTTTAAATTATAAAAATAAATCATTTGGTTTGGTATACATTTTCAAGCCGGCCCTGATCCCATTTATTGAGCTTTGAAGAGCTTAAGGCGTATACAATAGGGTTTAATCAGGTAGTTTATTTATGGCAGTAAGAGTCAACGGTATAATTCTGCAACAACTATACCCTACTGTACCTTTTCACAGTGTGGCGCTAATTTATTTGGTTATGTGAAATGGAATACATACATGTGTAACTATAATTTTAAAAAGTAGATATGTCACTGCATGACGCAACAACGCATATACATTTCTTACATAGTATAACATGAATATGTTGTTTTTTACCTTGGATTGGTTTGAATAACGTTATTTTCAACAAATTCAATCCAAACGGTATATTTTAGTGAATAGATCTTTGAGAATTTTCCATTTTTATCATAAAAGGTATATGCGTCTGCATCTATTATGTCGCTGTTAATAGTTTCTACTAAACGCATTTTCGGCAGCGGCATCGCTACTCCAAAAAAAAAACATGGAATCTGTCAATACCTGTTCCTATTAAAATCAGACTTTGGAAGGTGATTTTTAAACTATTTTTAATCGATTCAAAATGTACTTATTTTTTTTACTCTCAAGTACCCTCAACCGAAATAAAATACTGAATCAGCCGGACTTTTATATTTTGATAATTGGTAGAAAACCCGCTTGTTAATCATGGTGATCGTGATTTTATTTATGCTTAATCATTTTTAAATAGTTACTCATAGAATTTTAAAAATATTCATTTTAGTGCCTACAGCATTAACTGTTTTTACGAAAATATTTGAAATACAGGCCCGTATCCTGAAAATTTCAAAAAGATGATTAAAAATGCTTGAAAAAATAAAAGAGACTCTTAAATTTTGACATTATAAAATCAGGGCCGTATTTCATTTTATTTTATTTCTATTTTATTTATTCAGGATAACAAACAGGCAAAGCCCAATACAGTATCCATTTAATATATTATGTGGCTAATTAAGATAACAAATAAAGATATATTAAATTAATAGATTTTAGCTACAATTTATAAAAACTACAATCCATTTAATTCGTGAGCATTATTTGTGTATACTGAAGATAGTGCCAGGATCTAAATTGACAAGGAGAAACATTAAAAGCAACTTTACCTAACAAATCAGGTGACTGAAAGAGTCCTTAAAAATTCATTCTGTACTGATTCTAATCTATTTATATAAACTGAATAGCAAGGGTTCCAAATAATCCAAGCAAAAAGCACAAAAGCATAATATAAAGTTAAATATGATTTTGGATATTTGAAATATCTTGCTTGCCTATTAATAAAACCTAACATTCGGAAGGTCTTACAAACTAATCAATTAATATGCCTATCGAAGATCAGCTTACTGTCAAAGGTTACTCCCAAATCCTTCACTTCAGAAACTCGATTCAGCTCAGAATTGCTGATCGAATAAGTAAATGATATAAAGTCACGATTCCTAGTAAAAGAGATTATACAGCATTTTTTTATATTAAGAGCTGCGTTTAATTACAGGTTGCCAAGCAGGCACTATTTTATGCGAACGTTTAGCCAAATATACTTAATTTTTTCCTAATCTAAAACTGGATTTGTAAAGTTAAAGGATTGGAAAACGGTATGAGAAAATTGCGTAAAAAAATATAATGTTATAAGAATAATATTACCAATTTCAAATATGAACAATTTTCAAATTTTTGTCACAGATCTTCCTGAAACTTGTCGATACCCCAATCGATATGTCAGACAATCTAAATATCAATAAATTAGGCTAAAACTTCACGAAAAGAAATATTGATCAGCTAATGACTCTCGTCTCTTCCTAACCTGCCAAAAAGCGGCATATTTTTTAATTAAATTGATGCAACATAGATGGCTCTCTGATTGATAATCTGGGATTGTTTCACGGCGGGTATTAAAAAAAATGTGTGGATGATGATTGCTTGAAAATGAAACGTCGTATAGAAAAATTGTTGTGTAATCCGAAAGGAAACGGACCTCACTCAAATAAAATAATTAATTATCTACATAAAAACAATAAGATTCTCTTAGATTTAGTTAGTGAATCTTTAAAGTAAGAGAGATTTTTTCTGTGTTAGTATGGGATATATGTAATCCCGTTTTACAAGTTACAACTAAAGCTGAATTTATAAACTCGACGTTGACGATTGACGGTGCTGTTTGACGGTGACGGTACAGCTTAAACATATTGAAATGCATAAGACCATTTATATTTGACGATGACGGTGCAGTTTGACGATGGGTGACGGCCGACATGAACCAATTTTATCTTTTGACGGTGGACGGCCGTAGCAACGTTCGTAGCAAGTTTACACAGCCAATCAAAATCGTGTTTGCCTGTCACGTGATATTTAGTAAATATTATTTTATTTTATACCATCTTATTAACCATTTTAAAGTGTACTGTTGATAAGTGTTGATAGTATCATTCAGATCACATAAACACCAAAATTAATATAATCACATAAAAATACAGAAATGCCGAGAAAAACAGGTTATGTTATCGTCGCCACCGTCAAGTTTATAAATCCAGCTTTTTACGCCACCGTCAAACAGTACCGTCAAACTGCACCGTCAATCGTCACCGTCGAGTTTATAAATTGGCCTTAAAGGATAAATTGTAATATAAATGGCTGATAAAAGACTATATCGGTATAGTAAGGTTAAAAAGTGGTTATTTTTATTTATTGGAGGTGTTACTGTTCCCAATTACAAATAAGGAATGTATCAATGATCTACATCATAATTAGTATGTATCTAAATCACCATTGAAGGTAGATGTTGATTTTCTGTTATATTAATATACAGGGTGGCTCTGGCTCCCAGTAATCATATTCAAAATCGGAGAGACACGTCAATTTTATTGCGAAGGGGACGCTTCTATAGAATATTGGCAGCTTTCGTGGTTTAACCCCGTGGGAGTTACCCTTAAAATCTTAAATGGGGGGGGGGGGGGGGGGTTGGCTGGGTCAAGTGGTACATCATTTTAAATGTCCATTTTCAATAATATAATAACTTATTATTTTTGAGAGTGGTTTCCAAGAAATGACTTATTCTTACAGTGTAAATTCAAATAAGATAATTTTGCAGCATTTAGGTGATTTTTGATTAATAACAGTTACCGGAATTATTTATTTTATAATATCACAGCTAATTTTATAGTGATATAAAAGTCATTTTACAGTATATAATATGATACTAAGAAATAAGTCGACGTCAAAGGTATTGTAAACTACAGATCCCATAATCAATTCATAAAACTCTTGGAAAGTGAAGCTGTGATTGTGTGAAATGTTACTGAAAATCAGTAATGGGTGGAAGAGAGAACTACATGTTTGTTGGCTGAATGGCAACAATGCGAAGTCTGTTTATATCAAATTAATCAGTTAAATATTAAAACATAACCATACTTACGGATGAAAGGATAAATCTTTATTTAAATGATCCACTCATTTACAAACTAGTCATGAATGTACCATGATTGTTTATAATAAAGACGATGTTTCACCAATAATCACAAAAAAACACAAATCAACAAAAATATGGCGCCAACGTTGTAATGTTTAGAAATAGATGTTGTCAGAGTGCAGATTAGTTCAAGATTCGTTTGATACTTTTAAGTATAATAATATTTTTTTTAATAATCTCTCATCGCCTTTCCACAGTTTATAGTAAAAATTGGGAAATAAATTTATTTTAAGAGCAATTGCGGATTAACCTTAAACCAGCTGTAATTGTCAAATTAACAAATTTTTAATTGGGACTTTGCAAGGTACCTTTGCGATAAATATGTCAATCTGGCTATGCTGCAATAATGACCGAAAGAGGACTGTTTGCACTCGTTGCGTAAACTAGAAATGTACATTTTTCTATCTGTAGTTTGTAATATCTTTGGTCGAAGTCGACAAGTGACACGGATGTTTCTAAAGTAATATTTTTTTTAGAAACTGGCAAATTCTTGGCCCTCGACCTCGGCGGAACCAACTTCAGGGTTTTGTTGATCGAGTTGAGTGGAGAACACTTCGAAATGAAATCCAAAATTTTCGCCATTCCGCAACACATCATGCTTGGATCTGGCGAACAGCTGTTCGATCACATCGCCGAATGCTTAGCGATTTTCGTCAAAGAGGAACAAGTTAGTATACTTTTTTAAGGATATTAAGACAGTTATCTGTACTACGCAGAATAAACAACATAAGAAAGGCCATCGTCATCGTCCAAACGGTTTACAGAATAGTCAATAAATGGAGTAAAGTAAAAAAAAGTAAAAGTAAAGTCCCATACAGTTCCATGCCCGACATGGTATATACAGGGTGTTCCTTAATGACTTGCTAATATTTCAGGGTGTGATAGGTCATTTTATAAAGACAAGTTCATATGAACATATGTCCGCAACGGCTTAAATTTTTTGCTACAGGGTGTTGAATTTTTATTTTTTAATTGGTTATTTTTTAATATCTCCGAAAGTAGTTTAGATATTATTTTCAATTTTGGCATGTGTTAATAGGATATTGAACCACAAATTTTAAAGTTATTCAATTGTTCCACCAGTGGCGTCCCTGCAAACATATCCTCTGATATTTTTTACAAAAAAGATGATATGCCACTGACGTTTTTCCATTTGGATATTTTTCTCATTAGCCTGACCAATTCTACATGAAAACGGTCTCTTGAGTTTTTCTCGTCAGACGGCACCGTTCTTGATTAAAAGCACTAAATTCATATTGAAACTCATTATTAGTTATTAACATTGATATAATAATTAATGATACATTTTGTTTCATAAAAATTGTTGGAGTGGGCAATTCGATGCGAAGACAAAATTTGCAAAATCATTAATTATTTTATCAATGTTAATAATGAGTTTCAATATGAATTTAGTGGTTTTAATCAAGAACGGTGCATCTGACGAGAAAAACTCAAGAGACCGTTTTCATGTAGAATTAGCCAGGCTAATCAGAAAAAATATCCAAATGGAAAAACGTCAGTGGCATACTATATTTTCTGTAAAAAATATCAGGATATGTTTGCAGGGACGCCACTGGTGGAACAATTGAATAACTTTTCTAACTAAAATTTGTGGTTCTATATCCTATTAACACTAACCAAAATTGAAAATAATATCTAAAGTACTTTCGGAGATATTAAAAAATAACCATTTAAAAAATAAAAATCAACACCCTGTAGCAAGAAATTTAAGCCGTTGCGGACATATGCTCATATGAACTTTTCTTTATAAAATGACCTCAATCACACCCTGAAATATTAGCACGTCATTAAGGAACACCCTGTATACTGTCAGGGGAGTAGTTGTTTAGCTGTCAACTTAGACCACATACATATTAATTTTTAAGTATTGATTTTAGGGTTGAAATAATGTTACCCATATTTTTAGGTACAACATGAAACGTTACCTTTGGGCTTTACCTTCAGTTTTCCATTGGCACAAAAAGGCTTGACAATTGGTATCTTGGAAAGGTGGACTAAAGGATTCAACTGCTCCAATGTTGTCGGAAACGATGTCGTCCAGATGTTGGAAGAGGCCATTGAACGGAGAGGGGTAAAGCATTTTTTCTTTCTTTCTAAAAGTAAAAAAGATTTACAACATTACTTATGTTACATTCTTTACCTTTCCTTGGTCAAAATATACTTTTTTAAATACTGTTCTTGCTCTCTGCGTTCTCCCTTGATTATTCTGGCTAATTTCGATTTATAACTCCATCAGATAGTAGAAAATCAGAATATCAAATCGGATTCTAAAAAAGTTCAGAATAAATACTGTATTTTGCGATATTTATTATTAAAAAAATACATTCCACGACAATAAATGCCGGACAATGATAATGTTAGTCAAGTTAGTTTATAGACGTGTAACTTTTTAAATATTTTTCCGATCTTGGTGAAATTTTTGCGTGACGACTTTCTTCCAAAATTTGTATCTTCTTTTAAAAAGCAGATAATGACGTGAACCAAAAAACATTGTGTGAAGAAAAGGCCACTCTTCACAACAAAATATAATAAAGTTAAATTCTACTGCTCAATTTTTCCACAGGGCGTTAAGAAATTAAGGGTAAAAAAGCAACTTTGCTTTCTGCCCGCATAATGATAAAGACATCAGTATTTTTTGAAAACTAAAATTCAAAATACCATTCCAAGACACAAGTCTACACTTTGTTAATTTCACCAAAATCGGAAAAATATTAAAAAAGTTACAGGACTATAAAGCTTGGGTAACATTTTTTTGTGCAGAATTTATTGTAGGGCAGTGTATGAGGATAACACAAAACACAGAAAATAACCTAACATTTTCAGGACATAACAATCGATGTAATGGCGGTCCTTAACGACTCGACAGGTACCCTAATGTCGTGCGCGTGGTTAAACAAACATTGCAGAATAGGAGTTATTATCGGTGAGTCCAGGAATGCTCATTCCGGACCTGCAATCGATTTTAAAGCATGACGCTAAGCTATGCATTATCTTTTTCTTTATTTAATCTTTCCAATGGGGAACATTGGAAAGAGTATTATAGCACAACAAAGTTGACAAGAAAGTATATGGTTATGTTTCTTTCCATTAAATTGTAACATTTTTGTTCTAAATGAACCAAAATATTCAACATGGTTCTACACAAGAGAAACACAATTATTTCCTACAATACACTACGCTCAAGATGGGAATTACTTCCACCGTGAACATAGTAATATGGCATAATTGTTTGAAAACATTGATCTTATACTTGACTTAACTAAGAAATAGTTTCAATTTCCGTCAGAAATCTTTTTTGGCTAAGAGTATACACCGTGTCCAAGATAACGAGGGCCAGTACAGGGATCTCGGAAACCGTAAGAGATACGAAGTCGGTTAAATGGAGGTAAACTTGCGCATTTACGTGCCTAATAATATGCCGTTTAAAAAGTTTTAAAATTACGAGTAGTTCCGGAGATATCCGGAAAAAACGAAATTCTGAAAAATCGTTTGATTTTTTTCCTGGGTTTTTTTGAGATCGAATTCTAAAGTAAATTGCACTTTGGCATTGCCACTTTTTCGGTTTTGTAATCCGACGAGTCGTCTTCGAAGGGCCATTATCAACTTTATTTTTTAAATACGGTCCTGTTTTCCTGATATTGGAATTTCAGAGCTTGTGTTCTTCCGAATGCAACGATGTATGACACATTGTGGTTTAATGACGTTTCAAGGGTTTTTTGAACACCATCAAGAGATTTAAATTTCGGTCCTGTATTTCTCCTGATTTTATAAATAATATCTCATAAGTAAGTTCTAAATTTGTACTTATGTTGGACTAGGTCAATAAATAACAAATAATTCAATAATAAACCACAAATAAGTGAACAAAAAATAATTCAATAATAAACAACAATAAGTGAACAAAAAACATACCAAAACAGTAATAAAACGAACAACGAAAAAAGTAAGGAACTGCATGATCAGGTGTTCAAAATTATTTCCGTTATTATTATTATTATTATCCGGAGGTTCTTCCAAATCGATTTGGAGTTAGTTTAATTAACGCTCAGAAGTTAAATTTTTATTATTAAAAAAATGGACCTAATATTTTTGTACCTAAAATTCCGTCCCACATATTAAATCCAAACCGATGTTGGTATCTGGACTCTTTGTATAAATGCGGACTTTCTTTGGACCAATAATGAACATCAACAGAAGTTTGAAATAATGTATCTGCATTTTGTTCACTTACTTGTGGTTTATTATTAAATTATTTGTTATTTAATGACCTAGTCCAACATAAGTACAAATTTATAGCTTACTTATGAGATATTATTTATAAAATTACGAGATATACAGGACAATATCTCAAACTCTTGCGCAAGAAGCTCCTCAAATTCCAATAACAGGAAAACAGGACCGTATTTAAAAAAAAGAAAGTTGATAATGGCCCTTCGAAGACGACTCGTCGGATTACAAAACAATTAACGCTGTTAGATAGAGCGGAAAAAGTGGCAATGCAAAAGTGCAGGAAAACAATAAAACGATTTTTCAGAATATCGGGTTTTTCCGGATATCTCCGGAACTACTCCGAATTTAAAAACTTTGTAAACGGCATATTATTAGGCACGTAAACGCGCAACTTTACCTCCATTTAACCGATTTCGCATCTCTTACGGTTTCCGAGATCCCCGTACTGGCCCTCCTTATCTTGGACACGGTGTATATACAGGGTGACTAAGAAGGAACAGATCAAATTCCATATGTGTATTGTACAAATGAAAATAATGTAAAAAAAACAAAGATTCATACAATAACATTGGTTTACTCATAGCGTACTTTTAATGGCCACCAAATAGTGTCTGCTTCGTCAACGACTTGCTCTATGTTCTAATAAACCTTTTTGAATTGCGAGATGAATTGAAACTTTTTCACAGATACAAATAACCCATTTCAGAGTTTTTACTTTAAAATAGAGAATATTTATTACATTTTGGAAAACTTGCAACCAACAAAAGCACTGTTTTACTCTCAACATGATGATTTTAGCCATTTTTAATATTATACTATAAATCCTTCTTTCCCTGGCTGGCACGTGAGCTTCAATTAAATATTGCACGAGCTTTTTTTTCTTTATTGTAGGATGTTAGTATTGAGGTATGCGCCATCTTGAATGATACCACCGGAACACTTATGTCATGTGCATGGAAAAACCATGACTGTAGGATTGGGCTCATTGTTGGTAGGTTGCTTGTCTTGTCTTGAATGACTGCATGTTTTCTTTTAACTACATTGGATGCTTAACAGTTATACAGGGTGTACGCTAATTAATGGTACATGAACATACCACAGACTCTACGTAAAAATATTAGGATTTAATTATACTTGCCTATATCCGAAAGTTGATATTAACTGAGATACAGGGTGTTAAAGTTAAAACTTAATTTCTGTTTTTCTCTGTTTTTTTACAAAATTTGGCAATTACGGTTTTTCTAGGACGAGAAATTGATTTTTTCATGAAATTTTAATGTACAATACCGTCTGCGGCATTATTTGCATATTTATTAGGTCATAACTTCTTTGGGCCTCGGTGTATTTGAGTTTTTAATAAAAATAATCCTTTTCTCATATTACGTAAAAAGGGTATACCAAGTTCAAGTCGCCCAGAGTTACCGTTTCGGAGATATTTGCATTTAAATTTTTTAGTGCGTTAGCTCAGGCAACAAATAATATTCTGTTACTTCTTAGCAATTAACTTACATTATAATTACATGATAATTAATGTTCTAGTAATGGTAATTGGGAATAATAAATACAATAACTGGATTGTTCTTTAACTTACTTTAATTAAGATAACTTTGACCCTAGAAAATATCGTGTCGAGAGAAACCAACAGCAATGAAAACAGAAACTTACGATAAACTCAAAAATGAAACATTTTCTGTTCCATGGCAACTGCATCTCTAAATTTTATTTGTTTTCTCATAGATTTCTTTCAGAAAAAAAAATTGTTTGCAAATTAATAGTAATTGGACAGGGTGCACAAAACAATTTAAATGCAAATATCTCCGAAACGGTAACTCTGGGCGATCTCAACTTATATACCTTTTTAACGTAATAAATATGAGAAAAGTATTATTGTCATTAAAAACTTAAATACACTGAGGCACAAAAAAGTTATGACCTAATAAATGTGCAAATAATGCCGCAGACAGGGCCCTCCTACAATGTATATTAAAATTTCATAAAAAAATCAATTTCACGTCCTAAAAAACCATAATTGCCAAATTTTGTAAAAAAACCTTGGTTTCCTGCAAAGTTATTAGAGAAAAACAAAAATCAAGTTTTAACTTTTACACCCTGTATCTCAGTTAATATCAACTTTCGGATATAGGTAAGTATAATTACATCCTAATATTTTTACGTAAGGAGTCTGTGGTTTTCCATGTACCATTAATTACCGCATAGTATAGAGCACTTAGCCTAAACCACCTATCGCATAGGTCGGTGGCCTAAACACATGGGTCTATTTGCTCACTTTAAGTGCAAATATGTGCACTTGTAAATTCTCATAATATGAACATTTTCGTAGCTTGATAAAATACTAGAAACAATGCTTAAAAATTGATACAAACAGAATTCGCTTTATGTGATTTGGACTAAGTTTTTTTTGAATTGGAAAATTATATTTATTACGATTCACTTAATCTTAATTCTATCCAGGAACCGGCAACAACGGCTGTTATGTCGAAAAACAAGAGAACGCGGAGCTCTTCGACGACGCCGACGTGGGTTCCGGTAAAGTGATTATCAACTTGGAGATGGGTGCTTTCGGAGATGATGGCTGTCTAGATTTTGTACGGACCGAGTATGACTGTGAAGTAGATAAAAATTCGATTAATCCAGGAAAACAAATGTAAGTGTACTATCACAACCAACATGGTGGTTGGCCGTTGTCCGAGCCATTTGTTATATTAGATTTTCCATTACAGACAAGAAAAGATGATCTCAGGAATGTACATGGGCGAGTTAGTAAGATTGGCGTTAGAAAAATTTACCAAAGAAGGATTGTTGTTTGGCGGTAAGGGATCAGACATGCTCTTCGAGAGAGGACGATTCTACACAAAATACGTATCGGAAATTGAGAGCGATGAACCTGGAATGTTTACGAACCAAAAAGAAATTTTAGAGGAATTGGGTGAGTTTGAATATTCCATACAATCAATAACATACATACCCTTGATTGAATTGAATTTAATGATTAAATTCTACATAGCAAAGTACTCTCGTTTAGAAACTTGAAAAATTTGTGAACCACACGAAACGCAAAATATAAATGTCAATAATGACACACTAATACACTGAAATTGAATTTAGTTGAAAAGAGAAAACAGTTGTCTGTTTTATACATTTTTATTACCCAATAAAACGCAGATACCTTAAAAATAACAAGTATTTGATGTTAGTGTAAAGGTCCAACAGTATCTCAGGAACTAGACGATAGCTAAATAAGACAAAAAGACATCTGTTCCCTGTAATAAGTAATTTTACTTGCATGTTCAACCTTAACGTTTATTTTTCAGGACTTAAACACGCGACAGAACAAGACTACGTAAACGTACGATTCCTATGCGAGTGCGTCAGTAGGAGAGCGGCCCACCTGGCCTCCACCACCATTACCACTCTCCTTCACAAAATGGACGAAAAGAGAGTCACGGTTGGTATCGACGGATCGGTATACCGTTACCATCCCCACTTTCGTAATCTTATGATAGAAAAAATCGGCGAACTTTGTGATCCTAGCATTAAGGTAAGCAGTCCATTGTCGTATCGTTTACCTGTAACACACTAGCCCCATGCCTTCTGTACTACAGGCCACGAGCAGAGAGTCATTCCGGCAACACCGTGGTGGGAATTTTCCGCCATTTTAGAACTGTCAATTATTATACACAGTTATTTATTAAAACATTAACAGGGGGTTTCCTGGGTTTGTGTAGAGGATATTAAAAGTGTTTGTGATTGTTAAGTTATTGCCAGTACCCATTATTAAAAGTATTGAAATGGTACTAGTCACAAAAAATGTTATTTCTTGGTACAAAATTGTGGCTTTACTGTTTTAGATATAATAACAGATAACCGTAGAATTAATCGGTCAATATTTTCAAATTTAATATATACAGGGTGTCCGCTAAGTAATGGGACATGGAAAAACCATAGACTCCTTACGTAAAAATATTAGGATTTAATTATACTTACATATATCTGAAAGTTGATATTAACTGAGATAAAGTTAAACTTCACTTTTGTTTTTCTCTAATACCTTTGACAGAAACCAACGGTTTTTTACAAAATTTTTGGCATTTTTGGTTTCTCTAGGATGAGGAACTGATTTTTTGGTAAAATTTTAATGTACAATGCACATTTATTAGATCATAATTTTTTTGTGCCTCCGTGTATTTAAGTTTTTAATGAAAATAATACTTTTCTCATATTTATTACGTAAAAAAGGTACACTAATTTCAGGTCGCCCAGAGTTACCGTTTCGGAGATATTTGCATTTAGATTATTTAGTGCCTATTATTAATTTGCAAACAAAATTTTTTTTAAAGTAACCTATGAGAAAACAAATGAAATTTAGAGATACAGTTACTATGAAACCTCCATGTTGTTATTTGTTTGTTGATTATTGTGTTTCGGCATTGTTACTTAACTTAGGATAAACTCAAATTTTTTTTTACACATATATTTTACAATAATCAACAAGCAAATAACAACATATAGGTTTCATAGCAACTGCATCTCTAAATTTCATTTGTGTTCTCATAGGTTACTTTAAAAAAATTTTGTTTGCAAATTAATAATAGGCACTAAACAATACAAATGCATATATCTCCGAAACGGTAACTCTGTGCGACCTTTCATTAGTGTACCTTCTTTACGTAATAAATATGAAAAAAGTAAGGTCTTAAAAAAGTTATGATCTAATAAATGTGCAAAAAATGCCGCAGGCAGCGCCGCCTACTTATTTCACCCAAAAATTAGTTTCTCATCCTAAAAAAATCATAATTGATAAATTTTGTAAAAACCGTTGGTTTCTGTCAAAGTTATTAGAGAAAAACAAAAATGAAGTTTTAACTTTAACACCCTGTATTTCAGTTAATATCAACTTTCGGATATAGGTAAGTATAATTAAATCCTAATATTTTTACGTAAGGGGTCTGTGGTTTTTCCATGTCCCATTACTTAGCGGACACCCTGTATATATATTTGACTATTCTACTATCTCCTCTTTAAAAGAATATAGTTTTCATGACACCGTCAACTTTCTAGAAATTATAAGACATTGGTGGGATATAGTATATAACACAAGTGTTCTGCATTTTAAATTCCATTCCATTTGAAAATTCCCACGAAATAACATTTGGCAACAGCGCATCGGTGGTATGTTCACGGCCTGTAGTACAGAAGGCATTGACTCGCCTATACGGTGATCATGAGGTATAATTATTTTTTACCGAGAAAACTGTTCTAATTTCAATAATTTTCTCTTCCAGTTCGACCTCATGTTATCAGAAGACGGTTCCGGTAGGGGCGCGGCTTTAGTAGCCGCCGTAGCCGCCCGCCAAAAGAAAAAGGCCCTAGCCTCATGAATAGAGAACGCGACCTGTACATACTTGAAATTCAGCAAAAGATAGCCCTTATTACGATAGTTTTTTTTTTAACATATTGAGTTGTGTAGGCTAATTGTTTATAAGAAGAATTGAATATCGTTGTTTCTTAAAGGAGGTGTGATTTAACGTTTACCGGCGCACAAATTACCGAAACAAAGTTTTCGGTAACTTGTGTACCTCGGCGGTTGAAGGAGATCGGCGAGATGGCGCTCTAAACAAAAATCTCGCGCGTCTTAACGGTTACGCGACCGAAAGCGCTTCGAATGCCAATATCCCGTTAATGCACTCGTGTGCATGTGCGGGTTTCGCTATAGTAATTTCAGAATTTTTAGCGTTCCGTTTACGATAAGGTATATTTCCGGTTACGCCCCCTTTAAGAATAGAAAATCATTATTACTTAAGCTAAAAACCATCGCGTTTTGTTCCTAGAGACTGGCATATATAGTTATAATAATAAAGTGTTCGTTTTTTCCATGCAGGACGTTCTAAAAAGATCTGAGCCTTTTACCCAGGCCTTGCTTATGTATTTATATTTTTAAAACTGGAAAAAAATACATCTTTACTTTACTCCTTTATTTTAGACGATTTAGATTTAAAAATACCAACGTCTTACATAGTTGTACTACTTGTTTAAATATATTTCGTAACCCACCCTGTAGATATCTGATATGAGGACTGTAGAGTGATAGAGATGCGAAACTTTTTATTTTGTCATTTCATTATCGAGTGACATCTATTCTTAACATTTTCGTTCTTGGTTCATTTCAACACTTTAATTTTTGTGGCAGATACGATTTTTTAAAAGAAACAAGCTTGTTTAAGAAAATCGTAGTAATTTCCAAACATAACGAAAACTTAAACCTAAAATTAGGAGAATGGCATACGCAATGGCAATAAGGTTCCGTATGTAATTCTGGTCAATTCTGGCCGCCATTCTTCGACAAGAGCTGTACTGAGCTCATGTAAAATTCAATTCTTGCAACAGGTGATCGAGCATTATCGTGCATCAGCATTAAATTTGCTCCGATAAATAACGCGAAAGGAACAACCAGTA
Source organism: Barypeithes pellucidus (assembly GCA_963991005.1). Classification (NCBI taxonomy): domain Eukaryota; kingdom Metazoa; phylum Arthropoda; class Insecta; order Coleoptera; family Curculionidae; genus Barypeithes; species Barypeithes pellucidus. The sequence goes on along the minus strand of OZ022565.1, from coordinate 18,331,031 downwards.
GCTCTAAAGCATCTCTCTATCCGCTTGTCATAACTTTGGGTCTGTTTCTACGGTAAACGGAATGGAAATTGTTATGTTTCTAATGTAAAAAAAATCGTATCTGCTATAACAATTAAAGTATTGAAATGAGCCATAAACAAAAACGTTATAGCTAGAGAGATGGTGACAATAGGGGGCCCGTGAAGTGGAATATCAGTAATTTGGTTTTTCGTGGAGTTTAGGTCCCCCTCTACAACTTTTATAGCTGATGAAATGCCGTAGAGCGTTGTTGAGAGGCGCTGTATCGCTTTAGATAGGAAATTCTCAATAAATTCAAAATTATATCGACCCATGTCTGAAAATGAATTTACAGCATCTGCGTGACCCCCAAAGTCACGGGAAACACATCTTCTGACAAGACAACCCTTGCATATACTTTTCCGAGCGTGTCAAAAAAATGAAAATTTAAAAAAAAATAAATAATGCGAATTTCAAATTGAAACTTTCTAGAAAAAAATGTTATCGATCCAGGTCTCGCCATTTCATTATTGCAATTTTTTAAAAATCTTCTCGGAGGAAATTCGGAAAACGATCGTCATGTCAGAAAATTGTCACACTACATTCCTTGACACGCAAATATTGTGGAAAAAAAAATTTCAGACGAATCGCACATAGCTAGGCGGAATTCTGACAATATTACGCAGAGATACCGGAAGGCAGGTATCGTTCAGTTGTATGACGGGATATTATATTCGCAATATTACCAAATTAAGCCTATTTTTTCCCTAAGGTGTGTATGATTTATTCAAATCTGATGAATTTAAACATTTGCCCTTGTCTATTTTTCACTAATTACAGTAAAAGCCATGCCTTTCATGCATTTCCAGCGAAGTTTAGAAATTTTGCTATCACCGTTACGAATTCTCTTAATTTTCTCCAAGATAGAACATGTTTCTGGTAACTTTATATATATATAAATGTTCGGAAAAGATGAGGGAATCAGATAAACCTAGAAATAATTCTCCAACGGAAATATTTTAGAAAATATAGCAGAATAAACCAGACTTTTAATAAAAAAAAAATTGAGAAAAAATACCGCACTTTCGCAATATTCTTTTTATCAGAAAATTGTTTACAACTCATCTCCACGGGAATACTTTAAAATTTTTCCATTAATTTTTTTTGACACGCTCGGATAAGTATATGCAAGGGTTGACTTGTCAGGAAATGTGTTTCCCGTGACTTTGGGGGTCACGCAGATGCTGTAAATTTATTTTCAGACATGGCTCAATATAATTTTGAATTTATTGAGAATTTCCTATCAAAAGCGGTACAGCGCCTCTCAGCAACGCTCTACGGCATTTCATCAGATATAAGAGTTGTAGAGGTTGACCTAAACTCCACGAAAAACCAAATTACTGATATTCCACTTCACGGACCCCCTATTGTCATAGTCTCTCCAACTATTAAGAATATACGTCACTTGATAATTAAATTACAAAATTAAAAGTTTGACATCTCCATCACTCTACAGGGTGTTTTAAAGTTTGAGTCAAAAAACAGTTTTGTTTCAATATTATGGACATATATTCTTAACTTTCTTAAAATCGCACACATGTGAATGTAAATTTACCTTACAATATAAAAGATCAAGACAAGTGTATTAACTTAACTTACGGTGGGATTCTGTAACCGATTTTACATCGCTGTAAAATTACGGTGCCCATAGATTTAAATTCAATTTAAAATACTTTCTAGAATGGCCTGTTTTTCGTAGTGGTGTTACAGCCTAATAATTATTGTCCAACAATACAAACGACTACGTTCTGAAAGTTAAAGGTTAGTAGAACCGTGTTTTATTTAAACAAATTATTTTTTATATATCGTAATGGAAAATATGAATTATGTAGATGGTTTTGTAAAAAACATGGTTTACTTAAATCGAAGTGTTTATTGTTGAACCCTTTTTGGATATTTTTCTTTGGTATTTTAGTACAAATTTTTTCAAAAAATTTTATTGTTAATTATATTATTCGCATTGCCCTTTTAGGAGCCTAATTTTATTTATTTACTTTCTTCTCCCTTAATTCTATAGGACAATACGGCACATAACTATTCCTTTAAATATGTGCTACTTATACAATTTTATATCTAAACGATTTTTGTATAAAAGCGTTTTTATTTAAAAAGATTACACTGATTTTTTTTATAAAGATAACTTGTCAGTAAATTCATTTCCTAAACGCGTGAATTATTTACAATACGTACAATAAGGAATAAAGAAGCGGCTATTCTCAGAGATATACAGGGTGTCCCAGATACGAGTGCACTCCTACTGGGAACGCGTCAACCAAAAATAATCAAATTATTTTTGTTTACTGAATCTATTTGAAGAGATATGTGAAAATGAATTTTATTTACAACCATGCATGTAATAATGACATTTCATCTATCTTTGAAAGGTGGAACGTTGACGTTTTTTTACTTTTACTTTCCACCAGGGTGGAAAGTAAATTATTTTTTTGTAATTTTTTTAAAAATCGACATCTCAAAATAATATACGAACACACTTTTTAAAAATGCTAATAGCTTTCCGTGTTTACTTTTTTCCTAATTGATAGAGTGGTCCTCAGCATTGAATATTGTGACCAGATCGTTGATATCTTCTTTGTCTTGGCATTTTCACTGAAATAAGCTAGTAGCGCCGACTCAGAACCAGGATCTTGAACTTTGTTTCCCGTACACCATTTTTTGAAACAGTTGTATGCCTTGTCATATCTCGGGCGGCTTTTAGTTGGCAGAAGATCTTCTTCTACTATTTTTGCTGCTTCTCGAATTTCTGGTGGAGTAGCAGCAAAATCAAATTCCTCATCTCATATATATAGCATTTTCCTGTTGTTAAAATACTAAATTGTTTAGTGACATGGAAACTATATTCAAAAAATGATATTTGCCATCTTGATGTGTATTATTAACCTACGTTATTTTACCACCAGCGGTTATTTGAAATTTCTGTCTCATTTTCCAATGAAAAAGTCAAAATGACATTTATCTTTTATTAATAATTTTAATTCAAAATAATAAGAAGTGGATGTTAGATGTGGTTGTAAATAAAATAGTATACTATTGCATCCTCATTGCCGCTTTTCTCCTCTATAGGATAATTTAATTAAGTTTTCAATCCGACGTTTCGCTTTTTCGCAACCATCATCAGCTTTGTTTTTAAATAGTATTTATTTATTAGGCGTTTTGAATTGAAAACTGATGTTCAATGGAAATAAGCACGTTATTGAAAATATTTTTGTTTTTAGTGTTGTATTTATGCTTTTTTTAGTTCTTTAAAAACTATTTTTTTTTCTTGATCTTATTTTCAATAATAGAATTTATTTTTCATTTTCAAAACACAAAATAATAATAATAATAATAATAAATAACAGGTATTCAGAATATAAAGTCGAGTTCATAAAGCTTAATATAAAATGTTACTACTATTAGACAAAACAAATTTGATGATGGTTGCCAAAAAGCGAAACGTCGGATTGAAAATTTAATTAAAACAACGTTGCAGAACTCACTAATGAGCAACTTTTGTCTAATTTAATCATTTCTGTATATCCTGTGGTTGACGATATAAATGTAGAGTGCATTTTTATCGGGGGCACCCTGTATATAGGACCCGTCCGACGCTGAATTATATGCCGTATATTTTCTACGTATATTGTCTAACAATGTTAACTGAATGAGTATTTTGATGTCTATTCGACAAAATATGTTTTTGATATAATTTAGCGCCCGACGAGGCCCGTAGCCCGGAAAATCGCCGTTTACCATTATTTTATTATTCCTTATTGTATAACGCGTCTCCAGGTGGTCAGGAGATGATTTTCCTTGCATATTTACGATATACTACCGCCCGACCAGCAAAAGTCGACTTCCGTGTCCTTACGATAGATTTATATACAGGGAGTTTCGAGAAACATGTGCCATCTCTAGTGTAGGGATTCCTTACCCAAAAATAAAACAAATAGTTCCAATATACCAAGCTGGCAGATGCTTTGTTTGAAAGATACAGCGCTGGCACATTATTTTGGCAAACACCCTGTATATAAATGGACTACCACCATATTTAAAGCGATACGGTAGTATTTTATTTCCAAATAACATGTGAACATGGTTTTTTATTATTTTTATAGTTTTCATTTTTATTTGACATTAGTTACTTAACAACCTGAGTGCGTATAGCTAAAGAGGCAATGGTTTTTTATAAAAACTTAGTTATTGTCAATAAAGAGTTTTAATTATATAGTTTTTTTTTATATCCCCACTTAAAGTTAGAGAGGCGGTGACAATAGGGGGTCCGTGAAGTGGAATATCAGTAATTTGGTTTTTCGTGGAGTTTAGGTCCCCCGCTACAACCTTTTTATCTGATGAAATGCCGTAGAGCGTTGCTGAGAGGCGCTGTACCGCTTTAGATAGGAAATTCTCAATAAATTCTAAATTATATCGAGCCATGTCTGAACATGAATTTACAGCATCTGCGTGACCCCCAAAGTCACGGGAACCACATTTTCTGACAAGTCACGCCTTGCATATACTTTTCCGAATGTCAAACACGCGGGATCCAGCATTTGCGGGATTAGATTCCCTATTCTCCACCAAACAAACAATTCAGTTTGCAACCAGCAAGACACCAGTTTGATGTCACATTACAAAGTCCGAATGCAAAGTAAAGCTCTGTAAATTTGCTGTAAATATGGCAACAACACGGATGCCACTGCATCGTTCGGAATTATTAAAGCCATATAATTACTGTATTTTAAATCATTTAATTTTTTACTGAATGTTAATTGATACACTATAACTTTATATATATTTTTAATATTTATCCTTCTTCAAGTCTTTATTATGATAGTGGAATTTCGCTTCTAATTTTTTAGCCATCTTCTTATTCTCTTCAATAACTTTTAGATGCATTTCGATTTCTTCTTTCCTCAAATTATTTTCTTCGTGTAACTTGTGTTTCAAGTCTGTTAATAATTTTTGCTGCAATTTATAGTGGTATTCTTCTTCTCGAGCAGCCGCGATTTTTCCTACAAGTATCGTAATTTTTCTAACGAGTGCGGAAAGCACACTGACTTATCTACATACAACTACAGCTGATCGAACGATGAGAAGCGGAGTTCAATACAGCAGTTGAATGTTTGAAGTATTGCTTTCCACGGGAGTTAGAAACAATATTTTTACTTAGGTAATACTTCATTTTTTCCGATTCCATAGCCCTATTCTATTGGTAAACATTTCGTTTACATACCGAATGATCCTCCTGCTTCTCTTATAGGGCCTCCTCCTCCACCCCCTTTGCCGGAACCGCGCCCAAGTTCGCCGAGACTCCCGCTATCATACTTCTTGGAGTATCCTCTTATACATTTAGAGATAACTTGAAAATATACAGCCAGCTTTGTCATGGATCGCTATTATCAAACTTATAAATTTAATATGTACTGGAAATTTTCAATGTTATAAAAAAAAGGTTCAAATTGATCTGAAAACGACGTAGTGACAACTTCTAACGTCATTCGACATGGTATAGGTACTATTATTGTTACCTGGAATTCGTTGATGGATTTTTATACTTTCTAGATGACCTGCAGATTGCAGGAACAAGCCGGAACTAAAGCATTGGACCGGGGAAAGAATGAGGGAGGAATATACAATATATAGTGTTTTGCGATTGCGAAAATATATCTCAATTGGAGGAACTTGTTGACCAGCTTTCTTAGTTTATCTGAAACATATTCAATGTCTTTGTTGTATTGTAGTGCTGGTCCAAGTAGGTCCCCAGATACTTAATTTTATAGAGTGCAATTACACCGCCCTGTTACATTACAGCCAGTGCAATGCACTGTCATGTTTTGTTGTTGTGGTTGCGTTGCGATTCCTGAAAAGTCTCGACGTCAAGAAAGTTTCTAGATTAAATCCCTGTTATAGTTCTCAAGAGATGCGCCGATGAACTAACACCAGTATTTTGTAGACTTTTTAACTTATCCTACAAACAAGGAATATTTCCACCGGGCTGGAAGATGGCGCGAGTCCAGCCTATACCAAAGAAAGGTAAGAGAACCCTGCCTAGCAACTATCGACCAGTCGCATTGCTTTCAGTTATATCAAAAGTAATGGAGAAAGCTATTAACCGACAACTTCTAAAGTACCTGGTAGGCTTCAACATTATCAGCGATCATCAATATGGTTTTCGGTAGTCCAGATCAACTGGAGATCATCTAGCCTATGTCACCCATCTTTGGAACAACGCAATTGAACATCATGGGGAGTCTCGGGCTGTTGCACTGGATATTTCTAAAGCCTTTGATCGTGTTTGGCATGAGGGACTTCTAAGTAAACTGCGATCCTTTGGTATTCCCAGTCGATTCTGTGCGTGGTTGTCTAGCTTTATTAAGGACCGCTCTCTGCAAGTGGCGATTGTCTTCCACTCTCTTCTTACGCTACATTAACGACCTTCTAGTGAAAACAAAAAATCCGATATTTAGTTTTGCTGATGATAGCACACTTATTTCATCTTTGTCTTTGAATGCGCAAAGATCGGCTGTCGACGCACATTTCGCAGACAGCACGCCTCGACAAAGACCTGAAAGAAATTTTGGCTTGGGGTGACAGTAATCAATTCGAATTTAATGCTAAAAAAACCCAGGAAGCAGTTTTCTCTAAAAAGGTTAACATTACAGAACCGGATATAGTCATTGACGGACACGGAACCCCACTGGCTTCATCTATTAATTTACTGGGCATCAATCTGGGAGGAAATATGTCTTGGCATAACCACGTTGTGGCAATCGTCAAGATAGCTTCTCAGTTGATGTACTCTTCCGAACCAGAAAGTTGTACACACCTCAACAACTTTTGATACTATACAAAGCCCAGATTCGACCATCACTGCACCCAAACATACTCTTCGGCTACTGGACTCCATCGAAAGGAGGGCCATTCGTCTGATTGGAGACCACGAGCTGACGAAGAACCTCGACAGCCTAGAACATCGAAGACAGGTTGGGGATTTGACTCTCTTTTACAGATATTTTCGTGGAAAGTGCTCGGCTGACCTTGCCCTCTTAATTCCGCCCAGAGCGGCGGATATCAGAAATACACGACGAGCCACTACCGCCCATTCATATGTGGTTAAGCTTGGTACTCCTCGAACTTTGTTATTTAAGAATTCTTTCATCTGGAGGACTTCATCCTTATGGAACGACCTTCCCGAGGTCGTTTTTCCCAACGAATATAACCTTCAACGATTCAAAACCAACGTGAATCCGTTTTTGCGCGCACACGCACCACTCCGGGAGTGCCCTAAAGGATTTTTCCTATAGTGCTTGTGTTTGATCATAAAAAAAAATTGAGAAAGTTACAAAATGAGTTTTTTGGGCATTTAGAGTAAGTAAGCTTTCACCCAGTCAATATTTTATGGCATTTACTACCTTCTCTGCCTTATCATAAGTTTCGTTCCATGTTTTAGAACTAACTAACAGCACTGTATCATCTGCGAGGCTAAGAATCTTAATCTTAGCACCATTTGTATGTTTAATTACCTTAGATTAATGTATTATATCAAAGAGAATTGGTCCAATGACCGTAAAATGTGATTTTTGACTTAGCTGCTAACGTGATTTTGTCTTATTTGATCTACATAATCACAATTTGAATCAAACTGTTCATTCTTTCCTCGGTTTAACTGTAGTCAATCGTTTTTGATCTCCGTGAAATCACGGTGCTGGGTTTCCGCCAGTCATAAGGTACACGCGTGATCGAAATGAATGTGAATAATAACGTTGGACACGCTCGTGGGCACCCGATCCTCGTTCGAACTTCTATACTTGAAATGTTATTGATCAGTTGATCATGTAGAACCTTCAGGCTTAATTATTTATGCAATTATTCTATTCTCCGTCGGATTTTCTGATATCCGTACAGGCAGAAGACGACGGTTCGCGGTTGCTTCGGTCAATTAATATGAGGTAAAGTACGTTTTACGCCATTCAGTTGCTTTTCGACATCATGGTAATTCCCTCAATAAACATTTTAATGCGCCAGAGTCGGAGCGGAATTCGGAATAATTTTGGGAAAAATAAAATCATATTAAATTACGTATGATTGAAATATTGTTTGTTGGTTTATGTCGTTCGATTTGTACGATATAGAATGTTTACTTAAATTTAATTAATTTATTTAATTCGGTTTCGTCGTCACCGTAATCTTCATTAATAGCAAGAGACTCTGTGTTATTAAAGTATTTTTTTATGATCAAACACAAGCATTATAGGAAAAAATCCTTAAGGCACGCTGGGAGTGGTGCGTGTGCGAATAAAGCCAATCGCGTTAGTTTTGAATCGTTGGAGGTTATATTCGTTGGGAAAAACGACCTCGGGAAGGTCGTTCCATAAGGATGAAGTCTTCCAGATGAAAGAATTCTTAACTAATGAAGTTCTACGAGTACTAAGCTGAACCACATATGGTTCGTCGTGTATTTCTGCTGTTCGCCGCTCTGGGCCGGAATTAAAAGGGCTAAGTCAGCCGAGCACTTTCCATGAAAATATCTGTAAAAGAGAGTCAAATCCCCAACCTGTCTTCGATATTCTAGGCTGTCGAGGGTCCTCGTCAGCTCGTGGTCTCCGATCAGAAGAATGTCCCTCTTTTCGATGGAATCCGTAGCCGAAGAGTATGTTTGGGTGCGGAGCTCCAGACATGAGAGCAGTACTCTAGTGTTGGTCGAATCTGGCCTTTGTATAGTATCAAAAGTGGCGATTGCCACAACGTGGTTATCCCAAGACATATTTCCTCCCAGATTGACGTCAAGCCAATTAATAGATGAATTGCGTGTCCTGCCATGACTATATCCGGTTCTGTGATGTTAACCTTTTTAGAGAAAACTGCTGCCTGGGTTTTCTTAGCGTTAAATTCGACTTGGTTACTGTCACCCCAAGCCAAAATTTCTTCCAGGTCTTTGTTGAGGCGTGATACTCATGCTGTTTGCGAAGATGTGCGTCGGCAGCCGATGTTTGTACATTCAAAGAGAAAGGCGAGACAAGTGTACTATCGTCAGCAAAGCTAAATATCGGATTTTTAGTTTTCACTAGAAAGTGGTTAATGTAGAGTAAGAAGAGGTTGGGAAACAATATGGACCCTTGAGGAACAGCGGCATTGATGGTGAAGGTGTCTAAGAGAAATCGACTGGACACACCATAGGATCGCAGTTTACTTAGAAGCCCCTCATGCCAAACACGATCAAAGGCTTTAGAAATATCCAATGCAACAGCCCGAGACTCCTCATTATGTTCGATTGCGTTGTTCCAAAGATGGGTGGTGACATAGGCTAGAAAATCTCCAGTTGATATAACTGAAAGCAATGCGACTGATCGATAGTTGCTAGGCAGGGTTCTCTTACCTTTCTTTGGTATAGGCTGGACTCGCGCCGTCTTCCAGCACGATGGAAATATTCCTTTTTTGTAGTATAGTAAGTAGTATTAGTAAATGAAAAATAGGAATTTGATTCTTCTGCTGTAATGACATGGTTAATTTTGTAATTTTTCCAATTTTCTATAGAAAAACTGTCTATAAATAGTTGCACTTAAAAGTAGGTGAAGTTGTTTTCTTATCTATTTTACATGATATCATCACATACATATTCCTCCTTAATATTAAATGTTTTTGATATTTTTAGAAGATTTATATTATATGTATTTTGAAAATATATACAGGGTGTTATGGAAATGACTTATTATATTTAAATGGGTGACTAGTTGGTTGTTCTAGAGAAGCGCAACTATATATTTATTTAACATATAATTTTGATTATCTAAGTTAGTGTTATTTGAATTAGGGAAATTATTTCTTGACAAGATTTAAACGATCTCTAAAATGACGTGCCACTGACCCCCTCCCCATTTAAGATTTTAAGGGTAACATCTATCCTTCCCAGGGGGGTTATACCACGAAAGCTGCAAGTGCTTTTAAAAGCGTCACAATAAATTGTATTGTATCACCGATTTTTTATATTATTTTCCAGTAAATAACGATGGGAAGTTGTTAAATTGACACCCTGTATAGTCGTTGGTAATCGGTGATATTTCAAAAATAAATATTTATGCTCGTCTAGGCGCAGTGGTACTTGACGAACGATATTTTAAGTAAATATATGGATACCTACTTAAAGGATTTTGTAAATACCACTCGTATAGCGCAATCTGTCATATAGTGCAGCCGCAATATTTTTAGTTTTTACTTAAAAGAGAGAGACAGTATTGTGAGGGTCCCTCCCGACGCGGTACCGATTGAGGAGTACATACAGGGTGTCCCATTTTCGACACTTTTATAAGGTATCTTCGTAATTGTTAGTAGTATTAAAAAAGTAATGTAGGTGTCATGTGCTCTTTTTGGGTCAAACTTAAAACGGTAAAATCAAAATTAGAAAATTTTCGCTCGCTTAAGAGATACGTGGGAAAATCAAAAAATTGACAATTTCAAAATTACCCTATATTTTCTTAATTAAAAAAGATACAGAAAAATGTTTTATACAGAAGTTTCTTTATATTGATTGTTGAATAATCTGCCGTTTTCAGAATAAGTATACGAGGACAGGTAAAAAAGTTATCGAACCTAACCTCATTTTTAAAATATACCCTGTATATTTTAATCTAAAAAGATTCTATATCAAATTCTCCTTTGAAATATATAACACATCATGGATGATATTGGTTTCCCAGGCGATTTATTAAACTTTATTACTTTAAACCACAGTAGATCATGAAACAAAAGCCAGGCCCGTTCCTGGGGTGTTTGGCGCCTACGTGCAGGTTTCTTTGGTGCGCCCTAGTTTAAAAAAAATTGTCCTATTTTTAAAAATATATTTCGGGAAAAACTGGTAATGTTTTGAATTGTAAAAAAACTGATAAAAAATAATTAGAAAAATTTTTATTAATTAAATTACCAAAACAAACAAAATCACAAAAAATATTTGGTAAGTATATTCACAAGAAAATTAAAAGAGAATAAAATTAACGTAAATAAAATAAACAACAAAAACATAAACAATATTATACCTAATACTTATATAGTAGGTACCTAACAGCAATATTTTAATGATAAAAAAATAAACGTTTCAAAAATGAAAAAATACTACTTTTGTAATAAACAAAACAAAAAAGGAACGATATACCTAAAATAATACACGTCTGGCTTTCACAGATGCAAGCTCGTTGATCATCTGATTATGATCAAGAGCCTCAGAAATATAATTTTCGATCGAAATAATGGCCAAATCTGATAAGCGTTCTTGACTCATAGATGTCATTAAATAATTCTTTATTAGTTTTAACTTAGAAAAACTTCTTGCGCCCCTAAAAATGTTGCGCCTGCGTGCATGCACGCCCTGCACGCTCGCCAGGAACGGCCCCGACAAAAGCTAATATCCTAGAAACGACCTATCAACATTTGTGAAAAATTTGATATGATGTCAGTTTATATTAAAAGTGGAAAAAACGGGCGCAAAATGTATATTTTGTTCGCTATCCGGAAAGGCGGTAACCATTTAAGGACATATTCCGAACATTTGCGTTATTTTTTACCTTAATCTGAATCTTTTATTTCGTTTCAAAGTAATAAAGTTTAAATAAATCGCCTAGGAAACCAGTATCATTCATTGTGTGTTATATATTTGAAAGGAGAATTTAAAATAGTATCTTTTTAGATTAAAATATACAGGGTGTTCCATTCAAAAAAATTAAGTTAAACTTTTTTACCAGACCCCGTATACTTATTCTGAAAACGGCAGATTATTCAACAATCAATATAAAGAAACTTATGTATAAAATATTTTTCTGTATCTCTTTTAACTAAGAAAATATAGGGTAATTTTGAAATTGTCAATTTTTTGATTTTCCCCCGTATCTCTTAAGCGAGCGAAAATTTTCCAATTTTGATTCTACCGTTTTAAGTTTGACCCCAAAAGAGCACATGACATCTACATTACTAATTTGATAGCACTAACAATTACGGAAATGGGAAACCCTGTACAGTACCCCCGGAGGACATCTCCTGGCGTGAATGGGGTAGGAATGGGGGATGATACTTTTGTTCCTCCATATTTTTGCAAGCAGCCGGACAGTAACGCCACGACTTATACCACTAAAATCCACCGAGTGCGAATCGGTTTACCGACCGTGGGGTGTGAACCTAAGAACTCTCGTCCTACAGTTCCTATAGTGAAAAATCCGTTGAAATTCAGGGAGATAAATTATCTTGTTATGGAAAAAGTAAGATTTTATTGTAATTTTAATTACATTTTAACGCCAATACTCTTATAGCGGCTTGACTATAAAATAAAAAGATAATGTATAAATAAACTAATTCTTATTGAACAGTATTGTGCCAGGTACGAGTGAACAACGACCTATAGGTAAGAAATATGAATTTCTTAGCGTATATCAACCGTTATCGATTTCGCCACTCCAAAGGACGATAACAACAATTGGTCAAAGCTACGGAAAAATATATTTAGAAATCCATAACAATTATTGTGTAAAAAAATATAATGCAACTAATTTCATCATAAGATAAATTATTGTTATGGTCGTATTTTTCCATACCTAATCTCGATATCTCTTGTTGTTGAGGGGTACCATGTTCCCAAAAAAATATTTTTATCTTTATACAGGGTGTCCGCTAATTAATGGTACATGGAAAATCAACAGACTCCTTACGTAAAAATATTAGGATTTAATTATACTTACCTAAATAAATCCGAAAGTTGATATTAACCGAGATACAGGGTGTTAAAGTTAAAATTTCATTTTTGTTCTTCTCTAATAACTTTGAGAGGAACTAAAGTTTTTTTTACAAAATTTGGCAATTATGTTTTTTAGGACGAGAAATTGATTTTTTATGAAATTTTAATGTACAATGTAGGGGGCGCTGCCTGCGGCATTATTTGAACATTTATTAGGTCATAACCTTTTTGTGTCTCAGTGTATTTAAGTTTTTAATGAAAATAATAATATTTATTAAGTACATAAAAAAGGTATACTAAGTTCAGGTCGCCCAGAGTTACCGTTTCGGAGATATTTGCATTTAAATTGTTTAGTGCACCCAGCCCAATTATTATTAATTTGCAAACAAAATTTTTTTCTTAAGGTAACCTATGAGAAAACAAATACAATTCTGAAATTTAGAGAAAATGTTTCATTTTTGAGTTTATGTTTCATTGCTGTTGGTTTCTTTCGACACGACACGATATTTTCTAGGATCAAAGTTATTTTAATTAAAGTAAGTTAAAGAACAATCCAATTGTTGCATTTATTATTCCCAATTACCATTACTGGAACATTAATTATCATGTAAAAGTTAATTGGTAAGAAGTAACAAAATATTATTTGCTTGCATGAACTAACGCACTAAACAATTGAAATGCAAATATCTCCGAAACGGTAACTCTAGGCGACCTGAACTTAGTATGCCTTTTTTACGTAACAAATATGAGATAAGTATTATTTTTATTAAAAACTTAAATACACTGAGGCACAAAAAAGTTATGACCTTATGAATGTTCGAAAAATGCCGCAGACAGGCCCTTTACATTGTACATTAAAATTTCACAAAGAAATCAATTTCTCGTCCTAAAAAAACCATAATTGCCAAATTTTGTAAAAAAGCGTTGGGTTCTCTCAAAGTTTTTAGAGAGAAACAAAAATGAAGTTTTAACTTTAACACCCTGTATCTCAGTTAATATCAACTTTCGGATATAGGTAATTATAATTAAATCCTAATATTTTTACGTAAGGAGTCTGTGGTTTTTCCACGTACCATTAATTAGCGGACACCCGGTGTAAAGACTTCGTTCGCTTAAAAGTATTTTCCTGTAATGTTCAAGGGTTGATTTCGAATATCAATAGATGGCGCGAGTAAGTTGAAGTTAAGGGAACCTACATTTATGTTGAAGCATCGTTAGTAAGAAACATTTTTTATCCATTTCTATATTAAACTTATCTATCTATTTGTGTCTTTATCACTTGTAAGCTTGTTTATTGGTTTACAGATTACGAAAATACGCACCTAATACGTGGTTTTGGAATGTGTATGGTCAATAAATACAAAGACATACAGGGTGTCCTCGATTAAGTCGGTTGTCTATGTCTATCTGCTACACTATCCTTCTAGTTATATACCTATATTTGGTAGCTCTAATAAATCAATTAAATTATAATAAACTGTGAAATCCAATTGGTATTATTTGGTGTCCCATTTTTCAAAAAATGCATTTTTTAAAATACCGCTTCTGCCATTTCAATCAGCGCAAAAATGCTGCTTGTTCACTAATTTAACCAGCATGGGTAATAACGGAAATAGTGCCGATTTAATCGGAGGATTTATTTTTGAACCAGGCCCATAAACAAAGTCTAGTGGTGCGAGTTCTGGCGATCTTGGAGGTCAATTACTAGAACCACCTCAACCAATCCAAAGAGCTGGAAACGTTTCGTTCTAATGTTGACCTGTTGAACAATGAGTTGATAATACAGTAGCATTCTGGTCTTTATAGGAACATCCTCAAGTAGTAGAATTTAAGTAGAGCTCTTTAACTAACTATGGACCAGACCACATCGCAGGTTTATCGAAAATTTGTTTTATTAATTACGCGATAACTTGAAAAGGGTATTGTAAACTACAGATCCCATAACCCATTCATAAAACTCTTGGAAAGTGAAGCTGTGATTGTGTGAAATATTATTGAAAATCAGTAATGGGTGGAAGAGAGAACTACATGTGTGTTGGCTGAATGGCAACAATGTTGAAGTCTGGTTATATCAGATGGTTAAATATTAAAACATAACCACACCTACCGATGAAAAGATAAATCCTTATTTAAATGATTCACTCTTTTACAAACTACACATGAATGCACCATGATTGTTTATAATAAAGACGATTTTTCACCAATAATCACAAAAAAAAAAAAAACATAAATTAACAAAAATATATAATCAGTCCGTTAGATCAAAGCGCCAACAACCTTTGGGGTCCGATTCGTAGCGCAGTAGTAAAATAGAAGTAGATGTTGCCAGAGTGCAGTTGGATTAGTTCAAGATTCGTTTGCTACTTTTAAGTATAACAATATTTTTTTGGTATCATTTAACTGGTTAGCAAAATATTCTTATTTTTGCGAACAGAAAAATGTAATCGGTCAGCCAAAATGGCTAGTTGGTCAGCAACTTATGGACAGCAAACATTCTGAATCGGTCAGCAATTAATGTCATACTAGAGTGCTCTAAATTATTTTGGTACGCAAATTAAATATCGTCGTTTAAGAAACAATACCGCCCAAGTACAAAAAGACAAACTTTTCAGGAGGCGATAAAAACTACCTGGTAACTAGGATTAATAAAAACTTGCGTTAATTTTAAGATCTCAACATCAAAATAATTAACAATTTATTATTGAAATACATTTTTTTTAAATGTGGACTTAATTTATTATTTTTTTGTTACTTAGGCGGTATTGGTTAATCAACAATTAATACAACTGTGATTTAGGCGATATTATGTATATTTGAAAGGAGAGGAACAAGACAGGGTTAGCACGAATTAATTCTAAAAACGAAACCCAAATCCTTTATTAAGTAGCTAATCAAAAAATAATAAAGAAAAAAACGATATCTGCCTCTAATAAGGTATAATAATAAACTTTATTATCACTTTAGCTTGTCACTTAGGTCCATCGTGGGGAATCTCGTTATAAAATGAGTGACAATCTTGAGTTAAGACTGTCTTCAGTTCCTGAAGGTCTTTCCATTTGGAATATGAAATTTTTCGTCTTTCTTTGCTTAACAGAGGGGCACTGGCAAGTAAAGAGAAACTATCAGCAATTTTTTTCGGTCTTCTGGGTAATGTTGAATACTGGTGATCAAAATTGGTTTTGATAATAATCTCACCATTAATGTACTTAATCGCCTTGATATCTACAACTGTTGGATCGCCAGTCGTTCTTCCTGGTCTGATTGAGTCATATATCAACAAGTCTTTTCCAGAATAGTCTTTAAAAAAAGTATAATCGAGAAAATGGCTTTCATATGGGAAAGGCTTTCGTCTAGCTTCACGTGTAATAGTACAGTATTGTCCAGGTAGATATATGTCCTTGTTTTTCAATTTTGTTTCGATGGCACTGTGCACAGAATCGCACTCCATCTGCGTATGTCCTTTGGTCAGAAATTTCTGCTCTATGGCAACATTAAACTCTTTGCTTAAATGTAACAATGTATTAGATAAGACGGCATTTCGATTTTGATAATTACACCCGTCTGACCAAAGGATAACCGGTAAAGGATTGTTTTGTAAAATGCTAGATAATGTGCGAACAATGCATGATGCAAATGAAGATGCTACAAGATCCGTGGCGGTTTCATCAAACCAGTAGCAAGCAACTTCATGTGTTTGAAGATTATACATGGTAAAATTGTGTATGTTAAGTTTCTTCTTATAATAAAACGCGCTAGCTTTAGTAAGAGGAGCTAGCTTAACAGCCTGAAGGTCTTGGGTAAAAACGTGTGCTAAATTATTTGCTGCCTTTTCCTTGTCCTGGCTTTTTTCACTTCTAGCCCTGTTTTTTCCGTCTCTATGTTTAACGTATTCTTCCTCAGCAAGATTTCCTGCTTGGTGCGCACAGCACAAATCGCACTGATCTTTTCTCGGAGAAAACAGTGACAGATTCTGTTCTTGAAAAATTGAATCGAAAGTAAATCTGCTCACTTTTCCGGTATTTTCCTGTTGGCATTTTTCTAAATATAAGTTATACAGCTGAGAGACTGACGTAACTATAGGCTCTAGATATTTTCGAGTGGTAGATTGCCTACAATAATGAGAAGGCATTTTAGGTAAAGAATCGAAAAACGTTTTAAGAAATTCCTTGTCAACTTTTCGTCTACGTGACGCTACATCAGCAGTTCGTGAATGAGTTATTAAAGAACTTGGAGCAATAGTTCCCTCCTTCTGATTATTATCTACCCAATAACGTACAGTCCATTTTTTAATACCAAACGTATTGATGTACATATTACAGCAAACCTGTTTTCTTGCGTTATTTATATTTAAGAAATAATGAAGGGTTGCTTGGCGCCTAGAATTCTCACTTTGATTTCTGCGACGTTTAACAGGTTGCTTTTCTACAGTATTTAGT
The DNA here is from genome assembly GCA_963991005.1 of Barypeithes pellucidus. Taxonomy (NCBI): domain Eukaryota; kingdom Metazoa; phylum Arthropoda; class Insecta; order Coleoptera; family Curculionidae; genus Barypeithes; species Barypeithes pellucidus. The sequence goes on along the minus strand of OZ022565.1, from coordinate 18,313,823 downwards.
ATGAACGTTCTCCTCTGGTCCCAGGTCATCGTTTTCCAGAAAGCATTAAAAAGTTCTGTTCTCTTTTCTTCTATCAATTCATTGCATGTTCTGACCTTCGATTTTTTACACATTTCAGAACGACAGGGTGGTCCCATTTTGCGTTCAGTTCTCTCAACATCATGAAAAATTTGCCCTTCTTGAGTTCTACGGTAACCTAAATAGGCCTCTCCTTCCATTCTCAGTTTTTTATTTTTAGTAGTTTTCCATTTACCCTGATTTTGCTTCTTCCTCTTTTTTTCTTTATGTGCATCACCATCAAATGGAATGTTTGGTGCTTTATCCAGAGATGTACTGCCCGACTCTGCTTCAGCTAAATTTATTTCATCATCTGTTGCGCTATCTGATTCTAAATCTGATCCAGGTTCACTGTTAATTGGGCTTTGCGATTCAGACATAGCCATACCTAATATCGGACTCTCAGTTTTCTCAGGTAACTGCTCTTTAAGTGGTAAAACTAAGAAAGGCACTTTCTCTAACGTTGAAATCACGTGGGAACCCGAACAGATATTTTGAGTCTTCACCATTGTCGAGGGGAAGTTTGAATTTTGAGCGCCTTTTAGGGGTCTCTGACAATCATCTCCCTTTTGCAGCGAAAAATGTGCCGCTTTAGGACCTACCTCTACCGAAATCAGACCGCTAGGGGACTCTGTGACATGTTTGTCTACTTGTATAGTTCTTGAATTTGTTTTGTATTCGTCAAGGGCAGCGAAAAGTTCCGAGTCACTAAAAAGGTTGGTATTGTTTTCTGTCGTATCCTCGGTGGATGACTGGCTGTCGTCCCACTCCATAATACCTATTGGACAAAACACATTATAAGATAAAAAAAATAAAAATCCATGAAAATAAATTCCGCATATTTATGTCGCATGTTTACTTTAAAGAAATATAAATGTATTTAATTTAATACCGCCTAACTCCATAACCGCTTTTAATTTAATTTTAATGGAATGAGCTAATAATTCCAAGTATAATTTATACTTTATTTTAATTGGTATACACATGCAGTACAATAAAAATCATATTAAAAAGTAGTACTTACCTGATTTATTTTAAAAAGCCTCTCGCAAACTGTCGGTGCTTCGTATAACCTCAAAATACCACGTCTTGACGGGGAGATCGGCGGTATTGTCATACGATTTTGAATAAGCGGTATTTTTAAAATGGGTGGGGAGGCAAAACCGTTGGTTTAAATTACAGTAGGGCGGAGTTAGACTATGCATATAAGCGCTATTAGAACATTTAGTGCAAAATATCAATTTTAACAAAAATGTTACTTAGGCGGTATTGTTTCTTAAACGACGATATATAAGCTGCTATGAGCGATCCACTTTTAATCAGATATTAGTAAGCAATCAGCAGGTAAGCAAAATATTTAATCTTAGTCATCAAAAAAAGCAGTAAAGCGTGAAATAGTGACAGTGCCCTGGGAAAACAAGTGAAAACCCGCCCCCGCTGCACCTTTTGGGCCTTGACTGCTACACCGAATGAAAACACACGCACGCAATTAGCTACTCGTATCACGCGACTGCTTTCGCTCCGCCCACAATAACGAACTTTGCCGATTATTCAAAACAAACGTAATCCAATGATTTATATTGATAACCATTCTTTTAATATGCAAACCTCTGAAGTAAACTGCTTCTATATAGACATGTTTTCTTCTACTTACCAATTGTAAAATCTTGCTGACCAAGTAATCATTTCGCAGCTCGTCTGTTAATTAAGTGAATACATGATATTACAAGTGGACTGATATCGGTTAAATTGTTGACAGTTTGTAGCATTTTTTGCAGAACAAGTGTTGCAGCCCGATTTTTATTTATTGCAAGCAAAATCTTTTTATGCTGATCAAATGATTTAATGGCTATTTTTTGCTGCGAACCAATTTTAATAACGGCTCTAATTAAAGAATGTCTCATCGCCTTTTCACAGTTTATAGTAAGATTATTGGGAAATAAATTTATTTTAATTTGCCAAATTAACAAATTTTGAATTGGGATTTTGCAAGATACCTTTGCGATAAATATGGCAATCTGGCTATGCTGCAATAATGACCGAAAGAGGTGGGAAATACTGTTTGCGTTGTGTAGGCTAGAAATGTACATTTTTCTATTTGTAGTATGTAATATCTTTGATAAGGACATATTATGAGTTATTTTACATTTTTACATGTCAATACGCTACTCCCGGGAAAACCCGACCGAAGTATCGTCGTCTTAGTCTCGCCCGTTATTTTTATAGAGAGAACCAATACTAAAATAAAATAAAAACTTTTTTTTAAATTATTTTAACATTTGTCTAAACTACCAACCAGTTGACCTTTTAACAATATTCAAGAACCCACGAAATAAATCTATTAACATTAGAGAGTTTAATCCGTATTTATATCAGCGATATGTTACCGCGACTGCATAGATTTAATAATGAGAAGTAATTAAATGGTTAGCCGTTATTAAAATTGGTTCGCAACAAAAAATAGCCATTAAATCACTTGGGTCAGCATAAAAAGATTTTGCTAGCAATAAATAAAAATCAGGCTGCAACACTTGTTCTGCAAAAAATGCTGCAAACTGTCAAGAATTTAACCGATATCAGTCCGCTTGTAATATCATGTGTTCGCTTAATTAACAGTCGAGCTGCGAAATGATTACTTGGTCAGCAAGATTTTACAATTGATCAGTAGAAAAAAACATGTCTAGAAGCAGTTTACTTCAGAGGCTTGCATATTAAAATTATCAATATAAATCACTGGATTGCGTTTGTTTTGAATAATCGGCAAAGTTCGTTATTGTGGGCGGAGCGAAAGCAGTCGCGTGATACGAGTAGCTAGTTGCGTGCGTGTATTTTCACTCGGTGTAGTAGTCAAGGCCCAAAAGGTGTAGCGGGGGCGGGCTTTCACTTGTTTTCTCAGGGCACTGTCAATTTATGTAACTTTCTTGTGTTTTCTTTTGCCGAATACAGAAGGAAATCGGCTACAGAAGGTGTAGCGGGGGCGAGTTTTCACTTGTTTTCCCAGGGCACCAAGCGTAGATCGGGGGGGGGGGGGGGGGGGGCGTGTAGTGGGGTCATGACACCCCCCACCCCACCCCCCCCCCCCACACACCCTTAATTTAACACGAAAAATACCATATATATACCGACTTGACTAACGCGGCAGGGTATTACTTTTCGTAACTTTTCCATGCATGACCCCCCCAAATTTGACCTCACCCAAATCGACCTTCTGGATCCGCCCTTGCAGGGCACTGTCACTATTTTACGTTTTATTGCTTTATTTTTTTTGATGACCGAGGTTAAATATTTAGCTTATCAGCTAATTGCTTACCAATATCTGATTAAAAGTGGATCGCTCATACAAGCTTAATTATATATTTAATTTGCGTACCAAAATAATTTAGAGCACTCTAGTATGAAATTAATTATTGACCGATTCAGAAATGTTTGCTGTCCATAAGTTGCTGACCAACTAGCCATTTTGGCTGACCGATTACATTTTTCTGTTCGCAAAAATAAGAATATTTTGCTAACCAGTTAAATGATACCCTTTAATAATTATACAAGCCGCACGAGAAAAGCTTTCTCCATAACAATAAAATAGATATTTACCATAAATTCATTATTTTCCTCTAATGAAAATTAAACTAGCTCGCCTCTGTAGGTACGATATCTACACGGTTAAGCTAGCGTTAACGGTTGCTGTCGTATGTTAAACTCCTTATTAGTTGATCAGAGAGCGTTGCTTTACCAGTCACGTCATTACGAATTCTATAAGTAAGGAACACATTTGTTTATTTTAGCAACAATAACAACACTGTTGAGTGTTGAGAATATCGCGGCGCGTTGTTAAAAGTATACGTATTTTTGACTGAATTAAATAATTATATTATATACCCATATATAATTTTTTGATCATTATTGTTCGGACGGATATTTGATAATAATTAATTGTTTATGGCGTTGTGAATAAACAGTGATAAATTAAAACGTACAGAATAAAGTAAAGTGCAAATTTACCGAGGTGAGTAAAATAGGTTTTGGAAGCATTGCATTGCATTGTATTGTAATTTTCAAATTTAATCAAAACAGGCAAAAAATACTTATCTGCGCCTGCATCAAGTGTTTATAGCAAGGGTTCCTAACGTGTGCACCGTGAGCAGGGCCGTTTCTAGGTGTTTTGCCACCCTAGGCGAGACGCGAAAATGCTCCACCCCCACCCCCCCTCTCCCTTCAGTACTGAAGGGCAGTAGGGTGCCGCGACCGGAAAAAGGTTGGGAACATGGGAACCCCTGGTTTATAGTGAAACACTTTTTTCGGCGGCCGTCGGCTGTCGCCGCACTTCTTCATATACAGCATGAAGTATTACTGCCAAACAAAGACCTGCAAGAAATTTTGGCTTGGGGTGACAGTAACCAAGTCGAATTTAACGCTAAGGAAGCACAGGCAGCAGTTTTCTCTAAAAAGGTTAACATTACAGAACCGGATAAGGTCATGGCAGAACACGCAACTCCACTGGCTTCCTCTATTAATTTTGCTGGGCTTCAATCTGGGAGGAAATATGTCTTGGCATAACCACGTTGTGGCAATCGCCAAGTTAGCTTCTGAGAAACTTGGTGTACTCTCCAAACCAGAAAGTTGTACACACCTCAACAACTTTTGACACTATACAAAGCCCAGATTCGACCATCACTAGAGTCCTGCTCTCATGTCTGGAGCTGTGCACCCAAACATACTCTTCGGCTACTGGATTATATCGAAAGGAGGGTCATTCGTCTGATCGGAGACCACGAGCTGAAGAAGAGCCTCGACAGCCCGGAACATCGAACACAAGTTGGTGATTTGACTCTCTTTTACAGATATTTCCATGGAAAATGCTCGGTTGCCCTGTCTTAATTCCGCCCAGAGGGGTGAATAGCAGAAATACAGGACGAACCACTGCCGCCCATCCATATGTGGTTAAGCTTACTACTCCTCGAACATCAAGTCCGGCCGAACCGGATGTTAAAAAGAAGGTTCCGGCCGTATCACTACTACTATAAGAGTTGGTCAAGAAGATTCATAATAGTTTTATAAAAGATTTCGATTTGCCAATTTGTTGTATAAAGGTCACCGCAGTGATACATTTTTGATTTTATGGTCGAATAGATACAATATAACACTGTATGAATTATTCCCAACAGCTCTGATGGCTACGTGGTTAAACCGATTCGCATTAGGTGGATTTTAGTAGTACAAGTCATGGCGTTACGGTCCAAAAAATAAGAAAAAGTGAAAAATGTATCCACCTCCTTCCTTCCACGCCGGTAACCAGGCCGATTCCAAGGGTTGATAGCCCTTGTATGACTGAAAATCGTGGTTCGAAGCCCACGTTAAACTGTATGTCCCCTCGGGACTGGCCCTGGCAGCGAACCAAGAGGAACAAATTGAGATTTTTTTCTCAATTATAGTATTCCAATAAATTTTATCGAATAAATATATAAATTGTTTTTAAATTACTAAAAATATACTTCTTATCGATGAATCGTCATTTACAGATAAAGAGTCTCTAAAGAGCATCTAACTCGTATTAGTTTTCTACTATTAGTAAAATAGTAAATTATATCCTATTATCCTTCTATCCTCTTTCGTTCCTATTGTTGTCGCGTGTGAAAACAAAATGTCTGAATATTCCACTTAGTCCGACATCAAATACGAAATCTATTCCAGTCACTATTACATAAAAATGTATTATTGTGACGTAATTCCCGTTGATTATCATGTTGTTACTTTCGTATTTTAATATTATTTCTAATTTTAGAATAAAGTGAGCCTAATTATCTTTTTCAATTAATGTATTTCGGCGATAATATACACTGCCAGATAAAATATTGTATGTCCAACTGGTGATGTAAAGTTCTCGAGAATATAAAAATGAGGTATCATTTTTAATGCATTTTTGTGGATTAATCCACAACAACCAAATAAAATTCTTATTGGGAAAGTCTTTACGCCACTTGTTCTTTTCTGTTAAAAGAGTGTATTCCGAACAAAAGATCAACTAACGTATGTCCCATAGTTTTGGCACAAATTTCAGATGCCATAAAATTGGTAATAAGAAGAAAATACCAAGTTGCCCTGGTAACAAAAACTTGTTTGACACATTCACTTAACGTTGCAGTTCAAGTTTTTAAATTGATTAAGTCGATATGGCTTACAAATTAGAAATTCGGAAAAGTATTTATAATTTGGTTGGACGGGTCCCTAAATCCGAAATAATACGCATTTTTGAAAATCAAAATATATCGCGTAGAACCATTTATCGGACAATTGCCTAATGTGAGCAAGATATTCCTTGTATGAACCTTCCAAAGAGTGGAAGGCCTAGAATTTTTACCAGAGTAAGATCAGAAAGACTGGTAAGAAGGGCGAGAAGCACACTTGGTACATCAACAAGAAAACTAGCACGACAATATCGAACATCTAAGAACACCATAGTGCGGGAACTATCGCGGAAAGGCCAGAAATACCGAAAAAGAAGAAAGGCTCCGAAATATACAGCCAGCCAACTAGCCAGAATCTTCAGATGCTGCCGTGCATTAAGAGGAGAATATTTTTTTGCTAACAACCGGGTGATAATTATGGATGACGAAAAGTATTTCACACTAAACAACTCCGAAATGAAGGGAAATGATGGTTTTTATACTGACAATATTGCAGAGGCCCCTGATAATGTCAAATTTGAACAAAAGGCCAAATTCGCTGATAAGGTGTTAGTATGGTGCGCTATTTCCACCAGCGGTGTATCCAGAACTTATGTGGGTCGAGTAAGTGCCTGTTCCCACCAAAGCAACTGGCAACCGCAACGCAACTTCAACGCGACTCAGCACTAATGTTTAAATACGCGTGTTCCCATTGACTTAAGGCAACTCAACTGCAACGCAACTAGTTGCTTATGAGTTGCCCGGCATACCGCGTCGCCGTGGTCAAGTTGCTTCCAATCGCGACAGACAACATTTTGCTCGCGTCAAAAGAGCTGGCATCAAACCAGTTGATTCCAGTGGGAACGCAAGAGCAACTCAACTGAAGTTGCGGTCGCGTTGCAGTTGCGTCGCTTGCCAGTTGCTTTGGTGAGAACAAGCGAGCAACTCAACTGAAGTTGCGGTCGCGTTGCGGTTGCCAGTTGCTTTGGTGAGAACAGGCACTAAGAGGTGAAGCCCTGGATAATCAAAGGTATATCGATAATTGTCTTACGAAACTGATTAATTTTATTGAAGAACATGCTGGAGACGATATTATGCTCTGGCTAGACCTTTCGTCCTGTCACTATGCAAGACAAACCCAAAATTGATTAGCAGACCAAAACGTACCATTTGTTTAGCGAAACGACAACCCTCCTAACCTAGAACATTTTTTTTGGGCTCTTTTATCTCGAGAAGTTTACGATGGAGGATGGGAAGCACAAAATGAGGAGGAACTTCGACGCAGGATATATAGAAAAATCCGAGAAATCGATATAAATGCCGTCCAGAACCTAATGTTAGGTGTTGCGGTAGTTGCGTCTAGTGGAAGACCATGGTCCTCTATATTTAATTTAAGTTCATAATTTTGTAGGTTATGAAACAATTAATTACTATGTATTACAAAATTTTATTTAAATACAGGGTGTTATGGAAATGACGTATTATATTTAAACCGGCAATTCCTGAGATGAAGACAAATTGAAGAAAAATAGCCATAAATGGCGCTTTCAATTCATTCAGCGGTAAAAGTGACCTAACGTCAAACCAGAAAAACACCTGTGTGGCACTGCGATACATGTAAGCAATCAAGGAATTCTGGCCGGTGTTGTCATATGTACACCTTAAACTCTTTAGACAAAATAAAATAATTTAAACACTTTTCCATTCTGTAATTACCTTTTTGTACAATTAATTGAAGAACATTTACGACGGACTATGTTTTAAACGACCCGAAAAACATATGGAATAGTAATAGCCACGTACGGCACTAGGTCAAATGCCAATGACCTCTTGACGCTTATATCGGCTGAGCGAAGTAGTTTCATATAGCGCCGCATGCTTGCGTCTGTTATTTGAAGACCAACCAGCGGCCGGATACGTTGTGTCTCGTCGATCACCAACACACTCTCAGCAATCCGCTCTGTTTTTTCGGTTTACGCTTGTATCTTGCCCGTCCATAAATAATCTTTGAATATTGTTTTTATTGACGCGTTTCGTCTGGATGTCAAATTTCGTCGCGTGTAATAAAATCTAATAATCTGTAGTATAATCTGTATTATTGTATTTTCAAAAGTTAACTATCGGTTCTGTTTCACTATTACTGTGCGTACATAAAGTGTTTCCAGGAGTGTTCCCATGAAAAAGAAAAAAAACTGATTAGTTTGTGCCTGGATTTCCTCGCTCTTTAGGTATAAGGATAAATACAACTAGGTAGAAAATAATTTATTTTTATATTTTTATATGGAATTTCAGATTTACATTAAGTTTGGCAACATTGCCATTGGCTCTGGGTGAAATGTTGTACAGTAGCGCGGACTGACCTGTGAGTAAGAGTGTTTATTACCCCACTTTTAAAACGGTCGATTTAAAAAAAATAAAATATGTAGCGCTTCTCTATGACACCCAAGGAGTCACCCATTTAAATATAATACGTCATTTCCATAACACCCTGTATAAGTATTTTATTATAAAAAACGGTTGAAATTTGTTCCAAAACTTATGGGACATACGTTATTACCCAAAAAATAATGAATTATGGTACTATTGGAAAGGGATTTAAACGATGGGCCACATTTTATTAGAATACTCTCATAACACCCCGCAAAATACAAATTTTTGCCTAATTTTGACTGCAAGTGTACTTTCTCGATATAACGTCAGATATGATACGAGTACGGTTTATATAAATCACTATGAATTTTCTTCCTAATTGCTTATATAATCAAATAGCAATAATAAAATTCCCACTTAAACAAATGGCATTTAAATTGTTCAAAAATGTGTTTCTTATCAATTAATAGTCATTTCCTGATATAGAGTGGCTTACATAATTACACAATGCTCGGGTGTTCAGGTATCCCATTGTGGAAAACTGTAAATAAAATTCAATGCACTTGTCGGACTCAAAAACTTTTAATCAAGAACAACTTTGATCAGTGCGAGAAAATTACATCTTTTTAAAATATACAAAACACTGCGATTACCAAATTTAACAACTAAACAATAACTTCTTCCCCTATATGGTCCGATGTATATACAGGGTGTTCCATACTGACATGCTACTATTTCAGGGTGTGATTTCTTAGGTCATTTTATAAAGAAAAGTTCATATGAACATATGTACGAAACGGCAAATATTTTGCTACAGGGTGTTGAATTTTTATTTTTAAATGGTTATTTTTTTATATCTCCGAAAGTGCTTTAGATATTATTTTCAATTTTGGTATGTGTTAATAGGATATAGAACCACAAATTTTAGTTAGAAAAGTTATTCAATTGTTCCACCAGTGGCGTCCCTACATACATGTCCTCTGATATTTTTACAAAAAAAGTGGTACGCCACTGACATTTTTCCATGTGGATATTTTTCTGATTAGCCTGGTTAATTCTACATGAGAACGGTCTCGTGAGTTTTTCTCTTCAGATGCACCGTTCTTGATTTAAACCACTAAATTCATATTGAAACTCATTATTATTAACATTGATAAAATAATTAATGATAAATTTTGTTTTATAAAAATTGTTGGAATTGGCCACCTTCACTTAAAAGGCACCTTCCGCCCGCCTTCGCATCGAATTGCCTACTCCAGTAATAATAAAAGTTTCAATACGAATTTAGTGGTTTTAATCAAGAACGGTGCATCTGACGAGAAAAACTCAAGAGGCCCTTCTCGTGTAGAATTGACCAGGCTAATCAGAAAGAATATCCACATGGAAAAATGTCAGTGGCGTACCATTTTTTTTTGTAAAAATATCAGAGGACATGTATGCAGGGACGCCACTGGGCGAACAATTGAATAACTTTTCTAACTAAAATTTGTGGTTCTATATCCTATTAACACATACTAAAATTGAAAATAATCTCTAAAGTACTTTGGGATATTAAAAAATAACCATTTAAAAAAACACCCTGTAGCAAAAAATTTAAGCCGCTGCTGACGTTACGTTCGTATATGAACTTTTCTTCATAAAATTACCTAAGGAATCACACCCTGAAATATTAGCACGTCATTAAGGTACACCCTGTATATTTTCTATAAGATAATGCCTCCCTGACTACCTACCGCCCACCATTTTTCTACCTATGTCAACTTGTCCGCAATTTACCTATCATATTCTTGGTCCGTAAGCTTTTGCCATAATTTCACCGCCCACCCATTAATTTCACTGGTCAACTAATAATTTTAACGCCCAAATATTTATTTGTTAAAAGTTTTATTATACATTTTTTTACATACATTTACTTTTTACCCCGTATATTAAAAAAAATCATGTGTCTCCGTAAATCATTTATCTCACTTCGATAGTAGTTCACTTCAAAGATAAACGGTTGGCGTTTTGTCGTTAATTGTTAATCAACACAAAAATAGGGAGATATGTGCTTTATATAACAATACTCGATAGAACTTTACTTATTCGTAGTCGTTTTATGTTATAGAAATAAATCGAGATGCTGTCCAAATGTCGCACAGCCACAAAAGTGGTTAAAAATATACAAAAGGAATCAATAAGACTGATCAGTACCAAGGAAATTATCGAGAAAGAAGAGAAATACGCGGCCCACAATTACCACCCGTTGCCTGTTGCTTTATCAAGAGGAAAAGGTATTAACACTGTTTTTTGTTTGACTGAATGTACTAAGTCCAGACTAATCAGAAAAAATGTCAGTGGTGTACCATTTTTTGTGACAATTGTTGACTAGTGTTGGAAAAAACCGATGGTTTTAATAATCGAGTACTTGATACTCGAGCGATTTTAATAATCGAGTGAATCGCTCGAGTGATAATCACTTGAAATTTTTATGACTAAGAACAACCAGGGGTTGTTTTTGTAAGTTTTATAAGTTTAGTCTACAGTTTTTATTAAGGAAGAACAGTTGATTCTGATTTAAACAAAAATTATATCATTTACAATCGCCGCTGGCTAGCCAGTCCCAGTCAATATAAAACCCATGTCGCGATGAATCCATTAAGTGATTTGGCATACTTTTTTATATGCACCTTTTCGTTTATGTGCCTTTAAGAAAGATGTATGTCGTGTCAGCCTTCTGAGCGTCAAACCCGAACGTCGCCAATCGGCACATTTCGGGTGGAGCGCGAAGATTCGATTTTTCGCTTGAATTTATAACTAGAGTATTTCCTATCGAGCGACAAACTGCTCGAATATACGTCGGCGTCAAGCATATCACGGGTATCGAGTGAAAGGTAATGAGTAACAATTTATAACTCGAGCGGTTTTTTTAATAATCGAGCGATGTCGGTTATTTCAATAATCGAGTACTCAAGCGGTTTTTCGCTCGAGCGATCACAACACTCCTTTTTAGTACTCGAGTCGCTCGAGCGATTCAATCGATTATTAAAATCGCTCGAGTATCAAGTACTTGATTATTAAAATCATCGGTTTTTTCCAACGCTACTAAAAGGATCTTTGTTTCAAATATTGGTACTCGCTATAAAAGTTGCCGATCTTTTCAACGACGATATTTTAACGCACGTCACTTCCGGCTATACCGGAAGTGAGGCTTAATATTATTATTTTAAATAGAATATCCTGTATATTTTACCATTTTTTTGATTCTATGTAACTATTGTTAACAATTTCCTATACCCCTCTTCAACCATTAAAATTAATGGACTTTTTTTATAAAATATGTCCAAGGTAATTTGACCTTACTTTGTAATTAGTGCAGTGGAAGATTTAAATATTTAAAAAAAATTTAGAAAAGGCATGGGTCTTTTTATTTCATAAAAATGTTAGACAATTTATACAGTTTATTTTTGATATTTCTGATTATTTATAAGTTAATTTTTTTTAACTTAAAAACTACTTAAAGATAGAAACCTTCATGTATTGACAAATTGATTAAATACATAACGTAATTGCACACGTAAAGATAAATTAAAATACAGGGTGTTCCATTTAAAAAATTTACTTACAGTATTTATTACATTATACCAGAAAGGTATAATTTTTAATACACCCTGTATAAAAAATGTCCAGCATTTTATGAAATAAAAATACCCATAAATTCTCGAAATTTTCTCCAAATTTTTAAATCTTTAACTGCATGAGTTACAAACTAATGTCAAATTACCTTTGACATGTTTGCTTATAAGAAATTCCTATGATGAATTTTGCACTTTATGAAACTTAAATTTTATTTTTTTATGTAGTAGCAAGTAGGGTTCGAATTTTAGGCTTACTTGAATTCGTTGAAATTAGTTTTTTTGACATTATGGATTCGACAAAAAATTTTTATAGAAAACTTTAAAATACTAACGTTGCAAATAGATCATTTTTACTAGATATTTATCTGAAATACCTATACTCGGAAATAAATAACATGCTGACGGTGTCCGTCAACTAATTTCTAGTCACAACTATAAAACAACATAACCTAAAAATAATAGAGATATCTTCCAGTTTATGCTCTATTTCTAAAGTTTTATTCAATAAAGTACTATTTCAGTCAATATAGTATTATATGTACATATTACTTCCTATATACATATTTATAGTTACTGTAGACATTTCCTGGGCATTAATTGTTATTCCTGTCAGATTTTGTGTCGACACAATATTTTGTTCAATAGTATTATTTATTATTTTGTTCAATATTTTGAACTTTGTTCTGCTCGCACCATAACTAAAATTTTGCATATTCTTTTTAAAAGTTTTTGTAATGATTTTCTGCAATTTCTCCTATTTCTGACGGAGTACAACTATCTTCCTGGCTCATTTTTATATAACTTTAATAATATATTTATTTTTAATTATGACGGATGAGAAGAAGCTTTGTTGTGTTCAATTGTTTCTATCATGGCATATTTGATACTTGTATCATTTTATGAAATTATAAAAGTATTGCGCTTCGCGGGTAGTTTTCTAAATTGAACGCTAAATTAAACGCGTGCTCTAAGATAATGTCTTATGAAACTTGTATCTTAATATACTATTTTAGTTCCCACGATCTTTTAATAGGCGACTAGCCGTGATTGGCCCTGTATATGCCCCGATTCTTATAACGACTAATCTTTTCTTAGGCGTTTTCATGTGGGACGTTGAAGGCAAGAAATACTTCGATTACCTGAGCGGATACTCCGCCAACAACTTTGGCCACTGCCATCCAAAAATTGTGGAAGCCCTCCGAACTCAGTGCGGTGTCCTCCATCACACTTCCAGGGCGTTCTTTAACGATGTCATGGGAGAATATGCCGAAAAAGTCACAAAAATATTCGGTTATGACAAGGTGTTGCCTATGAACACAGGTAAAACAGAATGAAATAATAATCGACTCTATACAACTTACAACTAGGGCATCCAATCCCGCAAATGCTGGATCCCGCGGTGATTTCGCATTGGGGAACAAACCCGATGGGCTCAATCCCGCAGGTTTGCGGGATTAAAGTTTGGGTGCGGGATTGGATTCCCTACTTACAAGCCTGTGCTTATATATATTTTAGGTGTCGAAGCCGACGATACAGCATGCAAAATCTCCAGGAAATGGGGCTACAGGAAGAAGAACATTCCCACCAACCAAGCCAAAATAATCTTCTGCAGCGAGAACTTCTGGGGAAGGTCCTTGGCCGCCGTGTCGGCCTCTACCGATCCCGAAAGTTTCGAGGGGTACGGACCTTATATGCCTGGATTTACTTGTGTGCCATACAATGATCTAAAGGCAGTCGAGGTAAATAGTAATAATCGTATAAGTATTAAAAAAAATCCTGTATAATCATACGTTTATACAGAGTGTTTCTTAATAACATGCCAATATTTAAGGAGGTTATTCTTGGGTCCATTTTCAGAAAAAAACTTCATATGATCATATGTCCTAAACGTATTAACTTTTGAGATACAGGGTGTTAAAGATTTTCATGTCTTTTTAATAATTTGTTAAGGTTAATGACTTAAATACGTGACAACTAGGCTAGGTATAGACAACTGTCAAAACTGTTTATGTTTACAAAACAAAATCTGCTTCTTACCTACTAATCCTTTTTAATCTGCATAGTGCAAACGAATGAATTTGATTTTTTTATACGAAAACTACGTCAAACGTCAAAAAATCAAGAGATGACATTTGCTCAGCAACGAACAAACCCGCACGAACGCCACTGGTCGGAATAAAAAAACGTGTTATATATCATAAAATGCCTCTTAGTAAATAGAAAGTCTGTACCTACCAGATTTCACAAAATAACTAGAGCAGTATCACAGATATTAATAAAAAGAGATTTTTTGTAAATCTTTAACACCATGTATCTCAAAAGTTAAAACGTTGAGGACATATGTTCATATGAAGTTTTGTTCTGAAAATAACCTCCTTAAATGTTATTAAGAAACATCATGTATATTTTAAGGAAGCTATTTCCGATCCAACTGTATGTGCCTTTATGGTAGAACCTATACAAGGGGAAGCAGGAATTAAGGTACCTCACGAAGGTTATTTAAAGGGCATAAGAGATCTATGTACAAAACACAACGTTTTATGGATAGCCGACGAAATACAAACAGGTACGCAATAGTACATTACGTATCAAGGACCGAAAAGAGGCTTTTACGGACGAGATGCGGAGCCGCTGTAAAAGCCTCCGACGGCCCGAAATATGTACTATTTTTACAAGTGCTCCGAGGCTTTGATGCCAAATAATTAAAGAAATTCTTCAGACAGTCTTTCTGTCTACATGACATGAAAACACTCTCGCATGGAGAATGTAAATATCTATTTATTATCGTTGATATGTATGGCTCGGTGGCCTAGTGGCAGAGTGTACGAATAATGGCGATCTGAGAGTCGCGGATTCAAATCCCGCACCGACATCTCTGGTTTTATTTATTTATCAGTTAAAAAACGGTGTGGAGCACATGGTGACTCGAAGCGGGCGGGAAAAAATTCTCCCGCCCGCTACGACACTTTCCGGCCCGCTCCATCGGAGAGGTCTGGAAAGCGCCACTTTCGGTGAAGGGAACATGCATGAAAAGAGGCACTTTCGGGGCACATGTAAAAAAAAGATATTTCCAAAAATAGGTTTAATTATAATAACAAATTTCTCGTTGGAGAAATTTCCGGCTATACATCATAAAATTACAGGCCTTTTAAATATTCTTTTTCACAGGTTTAGGTAGAACTGGCAAAAGGCTTGCCGTAGATCACGAGAACGTCCTACCTGATATCCTCGTTCTAGGAAAGGCCCTTGGTGGCGGCGTATATCCAGTATCCGCGGCTTTGGCGAATGATGATGTAATGCTAGTCATAGAACCAGGTCAGTGAATTCACTATAACTATAACTTTTCCGGATTTTGTCATATGAGTCATACAAACCCACATATATATATATATAAACAGTATATTGCTAATACCATCTGCAATTATGCCCCCGCTATGGGCATCGAAGGGGGCGTTGTGAGTTTGCGCACTTCGGAAATTTCCTTGTGGAAGTAAACATTCGACAGGACCGGATTTTAACTTTTTTAATGCAAATTTCACTGGTTAGTTAGGAAAAATATTGCAATCAAAATTTCGATTAGTTCGATTTAAGAAAGCGTTCCATGCATACGATTTCTGACGATATGATGATCCGACGGTGCCCTGATTGGTGTAAATTTTTGGTGCCAAATTCCGTCCGAATATTTGTAACAATCGACACGATTAGCTTTATTTTAACTTTCATCCGACGTCGTATGTTTCTTAACCTCACTTTTTTCTAAACCAAAAATTAAGAATGAATGACTATATTGACTATTTCGGGAATTATTATCAGCTACTAATGCACCAAATTAAAAATACATTATTTTTAAGGTTAGGTAGTGACCACCTATATATTATATTGTATACGAGTGACACTCTTTTCTTTTTTTACAAGCTTTTTAGTGAAATTCGGTTCCGAAGATCGGAACAAATCCCCAATTTGATATCGAAAGAGACACAACTTGACATCGAAAGAGTCGCATGCGGCTCGCGAGCCGTAGGTTGCCGACCCCTGCACTAACCTACCAAACAGCGAATCGAATCACCACAAATTAAAAACTCCTTTACAAAAATTGTTGTTAGGTAATGAAAGTTTATAAGCACTAATATACCAACAACAATGTGGATGAACCACTTTTTATTCTGTAATTTGAAAAAGCATCCAGAACCAAAGATAGCGACGAATAACAAGAAACAAATAATGTCGGGTCGGCTCTGACGCGATCGATAAAATTTCCACCCTACTGCCCGAACTCAATAGCAGGGACTCTTTTTGTATTTTGGTACGTTCGTATTGGCAATATACTGTTTATATATATGTGTGCAAACCCGAAGGTAGTTATAGTTATACAAACTACCGCCGGGGGTTTACAGGAATCAACCGAGGGATTTTCTCTCGAGGCGACGCCGACTACATGACAGTTTTAATTAAACGGTTTTATGGGAATATCGTGTGCGAATATGGAAATATTAATGTTTTTTTAGAGCGTACCTCCGGTTATGGAGTACCCATTTTTTTTGTGATGATACTTTATTCACTGTACTTATTTATTTTAGGAACTCATGGTTCGACCTTTGGGGGAAACCCCCTGGGATCCCGTGTGGCGATAGCGGCGTTAGACGTGCTGGAGAATGAGAAAGTTGTCGAGAACGCAGCTAACCTGGGAGAAGTCTTTAGGCGCGAACTCAACAGGGCGCTGAATAAAAAAGTGGCGATAGATGTCCGAGGAAAGGGACTGTTAAACGCAATCGTCATTAATGCAAGTAAGTGAGAGGGTGAAATGCTCTAAATATAGGGAGCCGCCTCGATCTACATACTATACAGGGTGTTCAAACAATAATAATAATAATAATAATAATAATAATAATGAAATTGAGAAATCACATGAGTGGTCAAATGGAGAACCATAATGAACAATTTTCATAACGCCCTGTATGAGCGGGTTAGAAGACAAGAGTACAGTAACCAAACTCCGTGACTGATAGTGGATGACGACCCCTGTATTGAACTATATAACTTTTTGTCTCTATAGATTATGCCAAAGCATGGGATGTATGCCTGAAACTAAAAGAGGGCGGACTATTGGCCAAACCAACTCACGACGACATCATCCGATTTGCACCCCCGTTGGTAATCACTGAGGAAGAATTAAACCAGTCGATTGAAATTATCGTCAACACGGTTAACAGTGTTCCGACGTAATACTTTATTGTATATGAGCGGTTAAAAAAAGCGTACATTTAACTTACATTCTAAGCGACATTCCCAGACGATGCAGGTAAATACAATTTGTACTCTGGTTCTGCCCACATATATATAACCATTATATTGCCAATACGAACGTTCCAAAATACAAAAAGTGTCCCCGCTATGGGAGATGGCGTGATACTATTGAGTTTGCGCAGTAGGGTGGAAATTATATCGATCGCGTCAGAGCCGGCCCGACATTAGTTGTTTGTGTTTATTCGTCGCCATCTTTGGTTCTGGATGCTTTTTCAAATTACAGAATGAAAAGTGCTTCATCCACATTGTTATCGCGGTATATTAGTGCTTATAAACTTTCATTACCTAACAACAATTTTTGTGAAGGAGTTTTTAATTTATGGTGATTCGCTGTTTGATTGGTTAGTGGCTTGTTTTGTTTAAGATGAAAGAACAGAAGCGCATGGTGCTTTTTTGCAAAAGTCGTGGATCAATACCAGGTATAAAGTATTCCGTATAAATAGTCAAAGTCGTTCATTCTTAATTTTTGGTTTAGAAAAAAGTGAGGTGAAGAAACATACGACGTCGGATGAAAGTTAAAATAAAACTCACCGTGTCGATTGTTACAAATACGACGGAAATCGTATTCATGGAACGCCGTCTTAATTCGAACTAATCGAAATTTTGATTGCAATATTTTCCCTAACTAACCAGTGAAATTTACATTAAAAAAATTGAAATCCGGTCATGTCGAATGTTTATTTTCACAAGGAAATTTTCGAACTGCGCAAACTCACAACGCCCCCTTCGATGCCCATAGCGGGGACATAATTGCAGATGGTATTAGCAATATAATGGTTATATATGTGGTTCTGCACAGACAAGATGCAAATTGAGGGCATTTTATGGTCAGAATGAAAATTAGGGTTTTATGGCAGTCAAAAGATCAACGGTATAACGTAAACTTTACAATACATCTCTTACCACCGAGGGGAATTATCAAGAGGAACAGCGCGTGGCCCGTTTAGATTGTGACTTAGAGGTTTCTTTTTTTACCTTTACTGTGTAAAGTTTTACTATAGAAACGCTGTCGACCGGTATTCTTATCGCTACTTATAATTATGTTTCCTTAAATATGTAACTAATAATTATAAGATAAACAAACGTGTTACTGTATATAATATTTTTATTACCTGGCTTTTCACAAATATAACTATTTTTAATGTTTTTAAATATTAATACTCTTATTTCAACAGTCTTTACATCAATATGTTGTACATTTTCGGATATATATTTTTTTTAAATTGCTTCATCGCCTAAAATTACGAGTCGAACGGACTGAACAGGTTTTACCAAACGTGCACGGTGCAATTTTTATAAATGTCTATCAACTTTATCTCGTGGACACATACAGTTGGACCGGGAAAAGAATGAACCGCCGTCATAACCATAAACAATATCAAAGGCCTGTTTGTGTTTCGTGTGGTTCACAAATTTTTCAAGTTTCTAAACGAAAGAACTTTGCTATATAGAATTATCATACATTAATCATCAAAATCAATTTATAAGAACTACTAATTACATTTTTAGTTAAAAAAAATTGTATTATGTTTGAATAACCTATAACAACAAATGCTGAGAACCAGGAGTGCCTCATGTCCTACCGGTAAGGACAGCAATTTCATCTCTAAGGCCTTGATTTTCACGAAAATATTTTGAAAATAGCAATAGTATTCATAAACGTGAATTATTTTTCTAGGTGAAGCGTGGCTCTATTTCTAAGATAACGAACATTTTCTTGTCATGTTTTGTAAGCAATTATACAGGGTGTTCCAGAATATGTGGGCAATCTCCTGGGCTCAGATAGAACACTTAAAAATAACAAAAATAATAGGAGAAGTACCTATAAATTTTTCTTTCTACGGTCTCCCATACGGGGTACGGACCCATAACGTACGTCCCTGGAAATCGTTGTTTTCTAAACAATTTATTAAGTGCTAGGTATAATTTAGTAATTTTTTAGTATGATGGTTACTAGATGAGGCTCCTTAAAATTCGCCCTTTTAAACACATTTGGCTTATTTAGTTTGCCAGGGACGGACTAGACGTAACACAAAAATGCTTTATTTGTACACTTTGTATGATGAAGAAATGACAATAATATTTTTGGATACTCTAAACCTTAAGCTGAAAAAAAGGTACTCTTGATCAATGTCGATAAAGTGAACTGTTTTCGAAAAAAAAAATATTTTTGTTCAATATGATTTATATTCAGTATACGTAAATTCCATTACTAAGTTAGTAACTAATAAGACAAAGGAGAAAAACCGCAAACGTCAAGACACTACCATAAACTGACGCTGGCATAAATATTCCTATTTAAATCCGTACATGTGAAAAAAATCATAGCAACAATGAGGGAATTTTATGAACATATAACAACAACAAATACACAAAAAGGAGAGAGAAAAGAGGCTGAACCAACACTCAACATTCCATATGTCAAAAGAATATCCGAGAGAATTAGAAGACTAGGACAACAATACAACATCAGAGCGGTATTCAGCTCGAGAGACACCTTAAGAAGCCATCTAACGAAGACGAAACCAACTAGCCAAAAAGATAGGAAAAACTGTGTCTACCAGATCCCCTGCGAATGTGGCCGATCGTATATTGGGGAAACACTACGGCCACTGGAAACAAGGATTGAAGAACACAGAAACAACACTCAAAAAGGAGAAACGGAAAAATCAGGTGCAGCTGACCATGCCTGGAGACACGGCCATCAAATCAGGTGAACAGAAGCCGAAATCCTGCTCAAAGAACCACACTGGAGGAAGAGGAAGTTCAAGGAAGCTGCTACCATATACCAGAACCCAGGCTGTTTTAGTAAACGTTCATTAGATTTAAGAAATATCTGAAAACCTTTGTTACGTAGATTCAACTTAGAATTGCCAATATCGCGCAAAACTGAACGCACGACTGCACCCATCTCAGTTATGCTTCAGTGCACATAGCTAGTATAAATAGAGCTGTAGTTACTTCTCTTATTTAGTATTCACCTGAAGACGACTGGAGAGACTTACCAGTTGAAACCTTTATTAACAAATAAAGACAATGCAAGTCCAAAACTTTTCTATCATTCAAGAAACACCATTGTCTACAACCTTCAAACAGACAATAAAACAACAACCAATGCAAAAAACCATATTGAACAAAAACATATTTTTTTTCGACATTGATCATGAGTACATTTTTTCAGCTTAAGGTTTAGAGTATCCAAAAATATTATTGTCGTTCCTTCATCATACAAGGTGTACAAAAAAAAAGAATTTTTGTGTTACGTCTAATCCGTCCGTGGCAAACTAAATAAGAAAAATGTGTTTAAAAGGGAGAATTTTAAGAAGACTCATCTAGTAACCGTTATACTAAAAAATTAATAAATTACATCTAGTACTTCAAAAATTATTTAAAAAACAACGATTTCCAGGGACGTCCGTATTTCCGTAGGGGAGGCCGTAGGAAGGCAAATTTATAGGAACTTCTCCTGTTATTTTTAAGTGTTCTATCTGAACCGGGGAGATTTCCCACATATTCTGGGACACCCTGTATATTAATAATTATATTTTAATCAACAAATCATTTTTGAATCGATATAATTAGATAAAAATATAAAATTATATAACGCATCAACCATAATTTTTAAATGTAATTTTTGAGTTTAGTACAATAAGGACGCTTTTACATCTATGACCTTCATAGTGTTAATCAATTCCTTCTCCGGTTCGACTGCATTCAAGGACATTTCTGTTAAAAATATGCATTTATCAGGGTTGTTTCTCCATCACTCAAGTTTTAGAAACAGTTATTATAGATATACAGGGTGTCCCATACTAATGGTACAAAGGAAAACTGCAGATTCCTTGGGTAAAAATACTGCGATTTGGCTATACTTAGTTTAGTTCAATAGCTGGTAATAACCGAGATACAGGGTGTCCAAGTAAAAATTTAATTTTCAATTTTCCTAAATAACTTATTTCTGAATCAATATTTTTGCACAAAATTTTGTGACTAGGGTTTTTTTTGGGGAAAGGAATTTGAATTTGTTAATAATTTTGCTGTAGATTGTAGGGGGCGCTCTTTGCGGTACTCTGGATACATAAAAAGAAATGTAACTTTTTTGTGCCTTAGTATAATTATATTTTTATTAAAAATATCAGTTTTTCCGTCATTCTTAAGCAATAAAGGTATACCGCTCCGACTAACCGTTTTCGAGATATTTTCAATTACAATTTCTAATGCGCCCGTTTAAATTTTGATTTGTAAATGTGAAATTTGTCACAGTAGGCTTTGGTAAAAAACAAATACAATGAAAGCACTTTGAAACCTTATTTCTTTTTTCTTTTTTTTGTGCAAAAATATTGATTCAGAAATAAGCTATTTAGGAAAATTGAAAATTTTTTTACTTGGACACCCTGTATCTCAGTTATTGCCAGCTATTGAACTAAACTAAGTATGGCCAAATCGCAGTATTTTTACCCAAGGAATCTGCAGTTTTCCTGTGTACCATTAGTTATGGGACACCCTGTATATTAGACGTGTATATTTTATATCGAAGCTGTACCATTTATTAATAGTTTATTTTTTTCAATCAGCTTGATATCGCTTCTCCTTGAGAATATACGAGTGTTTTCTTTTAATGGTTAAACTCAATGGAGTTGACAAATAAAGTTGATAAGTACACCGATAAATAATTTAAGAATATTTTTAATTAAAGCTGATAGAAACCTTATCTTGTCAATTTTGTTGTTCGTGACTTTTTGCCTAAAAGGAATTCGGCATTAATTTAATTCGACAAGTAATTGTAAGTTTGAAGTAAAATATTTTTATCCTATACACATTTACATAAGGCGAAGCTTATTAAACTTATGGTACTAAAAATTAGTTAAAAATTCTATATCAAAAGTGTGTATACAGGTAAACTAATAACTGTACCGCATTAAGTACACAAACGTCAAAAAATATCGGCAAAATGTCACCATTCGTCACCGGTAAAATTTTTGATATTTTCAATTCATAGGGAAAATAGTTAGAGAGACGGTGACAATAGGGGGTCCGTAAAGTGGAATATCAGTATTTGTTTTTTCGTGAAGTTCAGGTCCCCCTCTACAACTTTTTATCTTCTGATGAAATGCCGTCGAGCGTTGCCATGTCTGAAAATGAATTTACAGCATCTGCGTGACCCCCAAAGTCACGGGAAACACATTTTCTGACAAGTCAACCCTTGCATATACTTTTCCGAGCGTGTCAAAAAAATTAATGGAAAAATTATAAAGTTTCAAGTGACATGGGTCCAAATGGGTATAATCGATTTATATTTCGTAAACAATTTTCTGATAAAAAGAATATTGCGAAAGTGCCGTATTTTTTCTCAAATTTTTTTTTTTTAAGTCTGGTTTATTCTGCTATATTTTCTAAAATATTCCCCTTGGAGAATTATTTCTAGGTTTATCTGATTCCCTCATCTTTTCCGAACATTTATATATATATATAAAGTTACCAGAAACATGTTCTATCTTGGAGAAAATTAAGAGAATTCGTAACGGTGGTAGCCAAATTCTTCGCTCGAAATGAATGAAAGGCGTTGCTTTTACTGTAATTAGTGAAAAGTAATGGCAAATGTTTAAATTCATCAGATTTGAATAAATCATACACCTTATGGAAAAATAGGCTTAATTTGGTAATATTGCGAATATAATATGCCGTCATACAACTGAACGATACCTGCTTTCCGGTATCTCTGCGTAATATTGTCAGAATCCCTCCTAGCTAGGTGCGATTCGTCTGAATTTTTTTTCCCACAATATTTGGGTGTCAAAGAATATAGTGTGACAATTTTCTGACATGTCAAGATCGTTTTCCGAATTTTCTCCGAGGAGATTTTAAAAAAAATCCAATAATGAAATGGCGAGACCTGGATCGATAAAATTTTTTTACATAATCTTTAACATATAATGTTCCATTCTAGAAAGTTTCAACTTCAAATTCACATATTTAATTTTCATTCTTTTTACACGCTCGGAAAAGTATATGCAAGGGTTGACTGGTCAGAAAATGTGTTTCCTGTGACTTTGGGAGTCACGCAGATGCTGGAAATTCATTTTCAGACATGGCTCGATATAACTTTGAATTTATTGAGAAGTTGCTATCTAAAGCGGTACAGCGCCTCTCAGCAACGCTCTACGGCATTTCATCGGATATAAAAGTTGTAGAGGGGGACCTAAACTCCACGAAAAACCAAATTACTGATATTCCACTTCACGGACCCCCTATTGTCACCGTCTCTCTAACTAAAAAACATGCGTACTTCGTTTACGGATAAGAGCAAAATAAAGTCTGACGCAAGGGTCTTAAATCAAGGAAGATACGGCTCTGGTTCACAGTCTTTGAAGGATAAACAATTCACATTCTTAGGCAGCTTGTAAACGACTTGCCAGAAAAACAATCGGGGAGCTCCGAAAATTAGTATAATTTTTCTTTGTGGTTTTCCTTTAATTTGACAAAGACATTATGTCGCCTTCGAGCGTTCGGAAGGTACTTTTTATAAAGCCCTTATTGGAACGACCGTCTTTCATACCGGCTATCACGTTTGACACTGCCGGATTAACAACTGTCATATTTGTCATCATTGTCAAAAAAAATTCTTTGTTGTTTTTCAGTGTTTGTGTTAAATTTGCGTAACTATTGTTTCTGAAAAAAATTTTAATTCT
This sequence comes from Barypeithes pellucidus, assembly GCA_963991005.1. Classification (NCBI taxonomy): domain Eukaryota; kingdom Metazoa; phylum Arthropoda; class Insecta; order Coleoptera; family Curculionidae; genus Barypeithes; species Barypeithes pellucidus. The sequence continues at coordinate 18,289,625 of OZ022565.1, read as the reverse complement.
TAACTCGATATGGTAAGACTGTGCTGCCGTAAACTGAATAAAATATAGACACTTGAGTCACGTCCGTCGATTGTTTGTTTTTCATAACCAAGACATATCAAACCGATCAGCTGTTAGAATGAAAACGGACAGAAGATAAAAAGAGATGGGGGATTCTGCAGATAGAATCTCCATCTCTTTTTTGTTGTGTTTATTTTCGTAATAACAGGCGTAACAGTGACGTGTACAAAGCAGATACAAATAACGGATCCAGAACTTGGGTGGGGGGGGGGGGGTACTTTCAAGGAATTGCTAAAAGTAATGCCCTGCCGCGTTAGTCAAACCGGTATATACAGGGTGTCCGGGAACATGTGGGAAATCTCCCGGATATGAAGAAAACACGTGAAAAGAATACTATAGGTTCATATAAACTTCTTTCGTATCGGCCTCCTCTTCGGAGATATGGGCTCCCAAAGAGCACCAATGGAATCAAGTTTTTTACACATAATTATTGAACCACCTGGTATATTTCAATTATTTTTTAATATGATGTATACCAGGTAAGACCCGTCAAATTACTACCCAAGAAACTGTTGTGAATTACTCACAGCTGCAGGGACGGACTAGCTGTAACACTCATGGGCCCATTTTTTTTTTACTCCCTGTATGATAAGAACTTTGGACAATGTTTTTTACATACACTTAACTATTGGCTATAAATTAAGTACTCTTCATTCATGTCGCTAATCCTAACCGTTTTCGAGAAAACGTCATTTTATTTACACTGAGTCCCCTAACTGCTCATGGGCTAAATATGAAAAAGCGGAATCTTGAAGGTTGAACATTGGATCGGAACAAAGATGTATCCTTTATTGAAATACCCGAAGCACATGATGTATATGAAATGCCGTTTTTTCGAAAACGGTTAGGATTAGCGACATGAATGAAGAGTACTTAATTTTTAGCCAATAGTTAAAGGTATGTAAAAAACATTGTCCAAAGTTCGCATCATACAGGGCGTAAAAAAAATGGGACCATGAGTGTTACAGCTAGTCCGTCCCTGCAGCTGTGAGTAATTCACAACAGTTTCTTTTGTAGTAATTTGACGGGTCTTACCTGGTATACATCATATTAAAAAATAATTGAAATATACCAGGTGGTTCAATAATTATGTGTAAAAAACTTGATTCCATTGGTGCTCTTTGGGAGCCCATATCTCCGAAGAGGAGGCCGATACGAAAGAAGTTTATATGAACCTATAGTATTCTTTTCACATGTTTTCTTCATATCCGGGAGATTTCCCACATGTTCCCGGACACCCTGTATAGTGTTAAATTGATTACCCCCTGGATCCGAGCTTGGTCTGTGTTTGTTTCAAGTCAATGCTCTGACGTCATTTTATTCTAGTTTTATTATTACCAAAGATATTAGGTACAAACTACAGATAGAAAAATGTACATTTCTAGCCTACGCAACGAATACAAACGGTCTTTCCCTCCTCTTTCGGTCATTATTGCAGCATAGCCAGATTGACATATTTATCGCAAAGGTATCTTGCAAAATCCGAATTAAAAATTTGGTTTAAAATTAATCCGCAACTGCTCTTAAAATAAATTTATTTCCCAATATTGTTACTATAAGCTGTATAAGGCGATGAGGGAGAATCTTTAAAAAAATATTATTATACTTAAAAATATCACACGAATCTTGAACTAATCCAACGGCACTCTGGCAACATCTATTTCTATTTTACAAATACGATAAGCATAACATGAATGAATTACTAATCTCGTAAACATTACGAGGTTGGCGCTGTGATCTAACGGATTGATTAAATATTTTGGTGGATTTGTGTTTTTTTGTGATTATTGGTGAAAGATCATGTGTAGTTTGTAAAAGAGTGGATCAATTAAATAAGAATATTCGATTTGTCTTTTAATCGGTAAGTACGGTTATGTTTTAATAGTTAACCTCTGATATAACCGGACTTCAACATTGTTGCCATTCAGCCAACAAACATGTAATTCTCTCTACCACCCATTACTGATTTTCAATAACATTTCACACAATCACAGCTTCACTCTCCAAGAGTTTTATGAACGGATTATGGAATCTGTAGTTTACAATACCTTTGATTATTACAATTCAGTGACGGCTCGTGACCTATGACAGAGGGGGTTCACACGTATCGCGAAATTCTTTTTAAAATTTTATTTTTTTGTAAGTACCAAACCTCCTCAACGCCGCGCCGCGACCAAACAACAAACAGGAAAAACAAAACAAACGGTTATAACTATAGTTGTGCGGCATCCACAAATCCAGTTATTTTTTTTATATATTTAATTTTTAAACTTTCTAATAAAGTCCCTAGATTTACCCTTTGTGGTCTGCGTTAAATTAATTTCGGGTTTATGTTTTCCCGCATTCTTCACTTCAATTTTTTTCTCCAAACTCAAAGAGCTAATGGTATTTTTTAAATAGTCCACCGTGAAACTATTCATTTTAACTTAATAAATATACAGGGTGTTATGGAAATGACGTATTATATTTAAATGGGTGACTCCTGGGGTGTCCTAGAGAAGCGCTACATATTTTTTTTTTTCAAATCGAACGTTTAAAAAGTGGGGTAATTCACCCATAAACCCACACACAACTCCTCGGCACAGTCACATTACACTGAGCAGCTGTGTAATAAACAGATGTTCTGGCGCAATGTTGCCAAATTGTTCGTGTAAAACTTTAGATTCTTATAAAAATAAATATTTAGTTACCTAGTATCCAAATAGAAGTGAATCCAGGTGCCAGTATACTAGCAAGTAATCCAAGGCACATAAATCTTCAGTTTTTTTGGTTTTAGTGGGTAAAGCTTATACCCCACTAAAACCCCTTCGGCGTTTTTCTTCCAATCTCAGAACATGACCCTGTATATCGTCAGAGACACAGAACAAATAGTGAAACACTGAACAAATTACCATAAATCACTTAAAGAAACACACATGTTTCAATTTATTTTTTTTTAAGATAGGCCCTTCTCACACAAAATCGTCACACTAATGCATTCTTTAACAAACACACAAATAGGACATAGGACACAATTGGCACTTTATAAACTAAAACGTTCAGCAATTATTTTATCTGCTGCATCCAATATCTTATATCGCAATTGATCCATATCTTCGACTTTATCAACTATTTCTTTATTCATCGTACCCCATAGAAAAAATTGCATGATGTAAGATCCGGTGACCTTGCGATTTCCAGTCTCTTACTAAAGGAACATTTTCTAATATGCCTTCGACTTGATTTTTCTGTATGTACTAAACATTTTTCCACTTATTCTCACTGTACAGTTGATTAAATATCCCGAAAAAACTTTCTGGCGCGAAGACGCTTGTTGTCATGTTGTCAAGCAAATGTCAACGTTTAACCTCAAAGAAAATATAACATTTAACCTGTCCATTTTATACTAGAGATGTGGCAAATTTTTTGTTTTAAAATCCCGCTGTGAAACGATCGATTTAATTTTTTTAAGCCTTTCGAATGAAATAAAGCACCAGAGCAGCGATTAACAAGTTTTTTAATCTTTATTGGTATCTACACCATAAATAAGTGCTGTAGAATATTATAATTATTTATTTCAACCTTTTTTGGTGAATGCGCAGGAATCTCCCGGAAAACATGCATTGCATATTAATACATTCCTAGTTTTTGACAGTTCGTTTCAGACAGCGAAATGATACATTTCACAATGTGTTTTATAATTAAAAACAAAAATGTTCATACAAATCTAGGCGAGACAACCCAATGTTAATAAAAAACGATGTCTCCAAGTGAATTTTGTGTGTGCTTTGGCCAGTGTTGTGAATTTTGTGTGTGTTTTGGCCAGTTCATGTGAAGATTTCCGATTATGATTATAGGTTATGTGCCGGTTTCTTTACTAAAACGCTGTATAAGTTTTTATAGAAGTTGACATTAATTTTTAAATAAGACCGACAAGGTAAGTGTATGTGGCCTAAATAAAATTACATTAAAAAATCAATCGGCCAATCAAAAGTCAAAAGGTCATTGACATTTGACCTAGTTACGTAGTTGGGTATTTCAAACTTGTGCGAGTGTAAGGTGTAATTCTGACAACACCGGTGAGAATTCGGATGTGTCGCAGTGCGGTACAGTGATATTCCTGGTTTGACGTCAGGTCATTTTTACCGCTAAATGAATTGAAAGCGCCATTTAAGGATATTTTTCTTCAATTTGTATTCATCTCAGGAATTGCCGGTTTAAATATAATACGTCATTTCCATAACACCCTGTATAATATTAAAATATTAAAACATACACGCCCGAATTTCTAAATACATGCACGAACAGAAAACAGCGCGGGGCATACTAAAATTGTGCGCGTTTTCCATGTTTAATCGCCATAGCCCCGCTATCCCCCGCTGTCCCGCGCCCCTGTTACTACAGAGAAACTGCATTATGCCCCGCCCACTTAATCGCATATGCGAGTAAATCGCGTCTGAGTTGCCGGATGAATCGAGAGCTTATAATATACAGTTTGGTTTGACGGTACGATAAAATTAGGGAGGGTCGGACTTTATACGATAAATAATATAAATTAATAGTTTTTTATTCGTTTTGGGGGTGCACGTGCGCATGTGCTCCTGTGGAAGAACCGCCACTGTTACCATTAGCAAACCAACCTTGGTTCCCGCTAGGTCACTAACGAAGTCAAACGGGTCAGAAGACGGCGGATGGAACCAACAGTTTCAAAAATAAAATAAATTTGATACCCATCAAACTGATGGCAGTGCAAACTGCCAAATATCATCGATTTTGACTAAATCAATCAATTAAAATTCGAACATCTTACTGGGACATTTTGGCGATATTTCCTTGTTACGTGGGAGTTTAAATTATACCTATTTAAATATAGTTTCTTTTATATCACAGATTTTCGTATTTGAATACTCAAGTTAAAATATCGAGACGGGAATACATCAAACAATTCAATATATGACATTTTCAACATAACACGTACCTATGTTCGCTCAGAATGCTCAAGGTGCAAAAAGAAACATTGCTGTGGGTCTCGCGCTACCGATTGGGAAGCGTGCACCATAACACGTACTCCACCAGATATTCGATCTAAATTTTGGCATGAAATCGGGCAGCAACATTGCTCTAAGTTGTGGTTTATTGACTTAAATCGCACAAAAATTTCCAGTCCAGTTTCTTTTGGCACATCGAGCTTTAAAAATATAAAATAAAATCACAAAAATAAAATAAACCTACAGATTATGCACACTGATAATTGCACACATTGCTTGAGCATTATTATTAATATTACAGTCTACACTGGAAAATCGTCGGGCAAGTTTACAGCCAATTTTGTAGCAACAGTTAAAGATTGGTAAATTTACAAAATTTCGTCCAACGATCTGTTGTTAAACGAGTCTTGTGAATGTCAGCAAGGCGCAAAGAGGTTTGTAGATTTTTCAGGAAAAAACGGGTCTTTTAGTAGAGCAGTCATTAGCAACAGCTCTCTATCGTGTTCCCGTTTGTTTTACAGTTATGAATTTCTATTGTCAGGTAGAGCCCTGGTTTTTATTACATTTCGTTACGAAATATTTCGGTGGATTGGAACGGAAAAGTTCGTCGTTGGTCATTTGGTCACATTTGTGGTTTTTACTGCAGTACAAGTGCGTGGGTAAAAATGGACGATATTAGTAGATTGATTCAATGTAGTAAAAATCCATGTTTTTTTTTGGAAGTGTAGGTATTTTTTCCTTTACTTTGGTAGGTATGTGAGTTGTAAGCATGCGATACATATTCACAGTAAAATTACGTACCGTTGGGGAGGGGAAATAATGAACGTACGTCGTAACTTTATCGTAATGGCAAAGACCTATTATTTTTAATGTATTTTTACACTCGCCGGCACAAAATTCCACCACCCTGAAATTTTTGCCAAGTTTGATATTTTATAACTTTTTTATTTTTCATGCGATTTTCATGATTTTGTTATCAGTTTGTAGATCCATTTATTGTGTTTTTCCTTAATTATTTTATAAATTAGCATTTTTCGATTAGGCTATATTATACAGGAGTAAATCAAACTGTTGTTTTTTGTCTTAATTTCAAAACACCCTGTAGGAAAATTGAGGTGGATAATTTTATTTACATACTGTTTCTTGTAATCTTTGATGTATTCTAAACATTTCCTTTTTTGGTTCATTCCATTATCTCATTTATACTGCGAGCTGCAAAATTTTAAATGAAACGATTATTTTAGAAAATGTATGTCAAGCTTTCAGTGAAAAATGATCGACTTGGCTAAGTACGCGATTAATGTGACAGAATATTTGACAGTGACAACATTCTTATGTACTATTCACTGATGAATCCAGGGTTTGCTTAAGGTCGCCGGATGGTCGTGAGCGGGTATACAGACGTAGAAATGAGAGATATGCTTACATCATATCAGAACGAAACTCATATCTTGGCTGTTCAGTCATGATTTGGGGGTATTTCTACCGAAGCACGCACCAATTTTGTATTTGTTGAAAATCCTCCAAGAAGTTGTTGCTCCATTTGCTCCTTTCATTGGGAACCAATTTACATTAATGCATGATAATGCTACACCTCACGTTGCACATGTAGTGAGCGAATATCTGGATGAAGTTGGACTTCCAAGATTGGAATGGCCCGCGTATAGCCCGAATCTCAACCCAATCAAACATCTTTGGGATCATCTTCAAAGGGGCGTTCGTCGTCGTCCTGTACAACCACCACAAACCTTGCAAGACGACTGGCGCCAACGGAAAAATATCAGACTATCCTTCAAGAAAGAATACCTTATTCATTCGCTGCCACGACGACAGCAAGCTGTCATGGAAATACACATTATTAATTTTTTTTTTGTTAATTAACTTTATGATATATCTACCTAGTGTTGTTTTTCTTAATAATAATAGGCTTCAAATCAGCGTTTCGTTAAAAATTTTGCAGCTCGCAGCAGAAATGAGATCATGGAATGAATCAAAAATTGAAATGTTTAGAATACATCAAAGATTACAAGAAACAGTATGTAAATAAAATTATCCACTTCAATTTTCCTACAGGGTGTTTTGAAATTATGACAAAAAACAACAGTTTGATTTACTCCTGTATAGTATAGCCTAATCGAAAAATGTTACTTTATAAAATAATTAAGGAAAAACACAATAAATGGATCTACAAACTGATAACAAAATCATGAAAATGGCAAAAAAAATAAAAAAGTTAAAAATATCAAACTTGACCAAAATTTCAGGGTGGCGGAATTTTCTGCCGGCGAGTGTACAATTCCGACGTATTAAACGGAAATGGCAAAATTGAAATATTGACATGTCATTATTGACATTTAGTTGAACTTTTCACTTTAGTACAATAAAAAAGTTTTTTTATATTTACGACCTTCACAATGTTAATCACGTCCATTATCTGTTAAAGGTGATGACGCGCGTTCAATCAATACCCGCTTCAACTGTATATTTGACTGATGTGCTATTATAAAATAAACATTACAGAGTGTTCAGACGATTAGTAAATTTACCATTAACGATCAAAATTACCGCAATGATTGCTGTAAAATTGCCTTACTTGAATATATCGCGTATTCTCAAATGTAAATATCAATTTTTAGAGAGCAAGTTTTGGCATTACGTCGCCTATTCCACACGTCACTTAAGCTGCACAACACCGCTTGCGATCGTCAATAAATATATTCCTAAAACACTATCTTTGCCCTTTAAAGTATCTTAATATCCGTAAATATAATTTGTATAATATTCTCATTAAAGTATACAATAGTGGTACCATCTCCAGAGATGCCACTACCTTTTAACTGTAAATTTGATATTGAATTGACGTATGTAAATAAGAGAAGTAGAAGCCTCAAGTAGATCCCTGTGGAACTCCACGTGTGATATATAATTTGTTGGCAATTAAGCGTAATATAACTAATTTCAATATTAAAATACTTTAAAGGATCCCATACCGTAAAAATAACTTAAAAAATAAGTTTACTACAAGAGTACTCCTATATTATCTAGTAATGAGGGACCGCCAAGTGAAAATAACGAACTTGGTAGGAATAATTAATTTGTACCAATTATATAAATTAAGAAACGCAGGAAAACAGTTCGGCATCCCGTTAATCTTTCAATTTCAATTGATTTAAAGACATTTTCCACTTTTTATAGTGACCTAAAAACTTTTAAAACATAGTCCGGTCAAGTCCGGTTAAAATTGTTACAAGAAATGACAAGATGCACTTAAACCGCATTTGTTTAACGCAGATGTGAACAACTCATCCTTAAACTAAGACTGATTGCAACATTTTATTATATTATATATAGGGTGTTGAAAAAAGGTCGGTGCCCCGGTTTAACTCCGGTGCATCGCATTGCAACAGAAAATGTCTGGGGAAACAGTTGTTTGGTTTTGAAGGAGGAATAGTTTACAATTCCCCCCCCCCCCCCCCCCCCCAAACCCCGGGCACGGGTGGGGGTAAGTTAAGATTTTCAAATGGGGACCCCATATTTTTTTTTATTGGCGTATCGTGTTCTCCGACCAAAAATAAACATCTTTTGTCCGAAAAATTTTTTTATTCGGGCCCATCCTTCACCAATAATCACCATGAGAAAGGCAAAATCAGAACCGTGGGAAAATCAAGTTTTATCACGGAAATACTCTTCTTCTCTGTCTTGTACTAAAAAATGCCCGTGGAATACAAACAACTTTTTCCGTTGGTGCAGGATGGGCCCGAACAAAAAAAAAATTCGGACAAAAGATGTTTATTTTTGGTCGGAGAAGACGATACGCCAATAAAAAATATGGAGTTCCATTTGAAAATCTTCGGGGTTTAAATTACAAACTATTCCTCCTTCAAAACCAAACAACTTTTTCCCCAGACATTTTCCGCTGCAATGCGATGCACCGGAGTTATTCCGGGGTACCGACCATTTTTCAACACCGTGTATATTTATTTAGCAGTTTGCAATGGTGAATATGATATGATACATTTCCCTAGTTCATTAGACATCGAAGTCTATTCAATCAGTCATACACTGCCAAATGGTTGATTTAACATGGCTTCTTTTCGACAAATAAGTTAATAAATAATAATTATGATAAAGTATACAGGGTGTCGACTTGAAAAGTCCCAACTTCAATATCTTGGTTTCCAGTAAATACGAACAACCGGAACGAACACGATTTCTTGGAAACTACTAATCAAAAAATAACAAATTAAGGTATTACTTGAAATAATGTGAAACTTAACCCCTTTCCGTTTAAGATTTTAAAGGTAAACCCTACACCTCCCAGGAGGTTAAACCACGAAGGCTTCCAATATCATTTAAAAGGGCCCCCTTCACAAAAAAAATTAACGTGTCTTTCCTATTACTGATATTTTTTTTACTAGAAGCGATATACGGGGTGATTCCCGACGAGCTTGCATTAGAACTTTATGGAGAACTACTGAATATATGTTTCTGAAACTTTGCGGATCTAGGTTTATCGATATGCTCTCTTTAACTAAAATATTCACATGTTCCTGTCATTTCCGGTTATACCGGAAGTAGCTGCCAACTTTCGTTTTTTAAATACAACATGGTAATTTTTATTATATTTTTCGATTAAGCGTTAAATACTAAGCACATTTTATAGAACATGTTTTTGTCAGACTCTGTTAGTTTTTGAGATATCTGGACTTTTTGTAATTATTTGACAAATGCATGACGATGGAATAATCCATATAATTTTTTTACCTTATCTCTTGGACTAAAAATTGTTTCTCACCGAATAGCTAGAAGATCATCAAGCCTCAAAAATATTTCAAATTCGGCAGAAAAAGCACAGGGTGGTCATAATTCAAGCTTCATTGTGAAATAATTCAACCATTAAAAACTTTCTTATTTTAAATGGAACACCCTGTATATTTTTGTTTAATTTGATGGCAAATTAGTTGTTCTTTATAAATAGTATTTACTGTCCTATACCTATATCAAAGCGTTTTCTCAAAAAATCCAATTTTATTCCGAAAATACTATTTGTTCAAGTGCGTTATGAAAACAATTGTACTTAGTGTATACTGATGTCTACACGGATTTTCAAGTGCAGATTTTTTAAATTTATTTACGGTTTATATTGAATGTGGCAAAATTAAGTTAAGAACATGTCGAATATATCGGGATAAATATCCGAATAGGCCGATTCCCACACCTGATATTATTAGAAGACTAAATAATAATTCTTTAATATTTGGATCATTTGAAGCCAAAGTACGAAGAATTAAACCAATACTGGACAATGAGGTATTTGAAGTTACCAATTTATTCTAAGAATTTAAAGTTTATAAACGTGTTTCCTTGATATTTAAAAAAAAATAATATTTAAACCATTAAATTTAAAACAATCAACTGCATTTTATTTATAAATTCAATTATTCGGAATAAAATCGGATTTTTTGAGAAAACGCTTAGATATAGATATAGGACAGTAAATACTATTTATAAAGAACAACTAATTTGTCATCAAATTAAACAAAAATATACAGGGTGTTCCATTTAAAATAAGAAACTTTTTAATGGTTGAATTCTTTCACAATGAACCTTGAATTGTGACCACCCTGTGCATTTTCTGCCGAATTTGAAATATTTTTGAGACTTGTTGATCGTCTAGCTATTCGGTGAGAAACAATTTTTAGTCCAAGAGCTAAGGTAAAAAAATTATATGGATTATGTCATCGTCATGCATTTGCCAAATAATTACAAAAAGTTTAGATATCTCAAAAACTAACAGAGTCTGACAAAAACATGCTCTATAAAATGTGCTTAGTGTCTCACGCTTAAATCGAAAAATGTAATAAAAATTACCATGTTGTATTTAAAAAAACGAAAGTTGGCAGCTACTTCCGGTATAACCGGAAATGACAGAAACATATGAATATTTTAGTTCAAGGGAGCATATCGATAAACCTAGATTCCCAAAGTTTCAGAAACATATATTCAGTAGTTCTCCATAAAGTTCTAATGCAAGCTCGTCGTGAATCACCCTGTATAAGGGTTTGACAGTTTAAACAGTCCAATCGACACCCTATATCCCTTGATAAAGAAGTAATGCTAGTCCATAAACCTACATTATATTATTTAAGTTGAATTAGATTAAGATGCGAATGAGATCAACAAATAAATATTAATTGAGAAGATTTTAACGTCCTTATGTGTGTGTGTGTACTGTCTTCTACAATAAAATATGTAGGAAACGCCATAGATAAAGAGCAGTCTCGAGGACCAGGTAGACCATGATAATTATTCCATATTGGAGACAGTTGCAACTTGAGCAAACCCAACAACAGCGACACGGTAAATTCCCGTTACAGTATTACAAGGACGAAACAACTATTGCCATAATCTACCTGCCCCAAGGGTTACCCGCTATCAATTTTCGTTAAAAAAAAACACCATATTGCAATCAGTTTCACAAAAAAACTCATAAAACTCTAAACAGTCGTCTCGACGTCGATCGAACTCAGTCCCTCGTCGTACTGATCGGGGTGATGCCTCGTCATGTCGGAGAAGCCGGTGATTTCCGAATCCGACAAAAATGGACTGGAATATGCCCTTTGAGGTTGTGACGAGTGCGAACCCCCGAAACGGTGACCTCCTCCTCGTCCTCTCGACGCAACCGGACCCCTCCGGATTTGCTGGTACAGCTCGTCTATGTCAGTGGCGGAGGCGCTGCTGGCCCGAGAGAAGTTTGAAGGGGATCGTAGCCTTTTTTTTAATAGATAACAAAAATACAGGGCGTTCCTTAATGACGTGCTAATATGTTCTTAAGGTCATTTCATAAAGGAAAGTTTATATGAACATATTAGTTGGCAACGGATTAGATTTTTCGAAAAGTTTTAATCACATATACAGTGAGTCCCAGAAGAAATGTCTAAATTCATTTAAAATTCAGCGGTAAGTTTTTTCAAAAAACGCTCGTACCCGTCGATTTTGATTTTTTAATTTTCTTTTTTTTGTGGTAATTTCATGTATACAGGGTAGCTCAAAAATAAGTTACGACCATCAACTTCATTTTTTCAAATGAAAACATATATTTTTTATTTCATTTTTGAATTTTGCATTGAATTCTAAGCATGTTTCATGTACCATGTCCTATACATAAACTCAACAGTTATTGAAAAAATTAGGATTGAACATATCATTTAGGGAATCCAACGATCTATCAAATCTTCTGGCAATATGGCATTTTGGGCTCCATAATAAGTAAGAGTGTACTGTCTCACTGTCACCGTTTATTTCCATAGAAACTGTATGACAATTTTATTTCAAATAAGTATAATTATTGTCAAGCGTAGTTTCAAAGTTGCGGTTTTCACAATAATGGTGAAGTTAACGGAACGGGAAAAAATTGAAATTCTATGCATGGTTGGGTTTGGTGATAAAACACGTACTCAAATAGAAACAGCCCAATTATTTAATGAAATCCATCCTGATCGTCCTCTCATATGTCAAAAGATGGTGAGTAGAATAGAGGCTAAGTTTAGAGAATTCGGTTATGTTAGAGATTTGCCTAAATCTGGTCGTCCTACTCGAGATGAAAATGAACAACTTGACGTTTTGCTTTCCTTGGAAGAAAATCCATGTACTCCCCTGTCGCACATTGGGGCCGATTTACACATGCCGAAATCTGTTGTTCACCGAGTAGTTCAAAAGCACAAATATCACCCATACAAAGTTATTCCAGTGCATGAGTTATTTGAAGTTGATTTCGATAGGCAAAGTGAGTTTTGCGGACGCATGCAAAATATGTGCAATCTAGATAATAATTTAGTAAAAAATATTATTTTTTCGGATGAAGCTACGTTCTATTTGAATGGTAATGTGAACAGACAAAATTGTCGATATTGGGCAACAGAAAATCCGCATTGGATGATAGAGGTTCACAGCCAGTACCCTAAGAAAATAAATGTTTGGTGTGGAATCGTACGCGAAAGAGTAATTGGTCCATTTTTCTTTGAACAGTCTTTAACTGGACAAGTATATCTCGAATTTCTCCAACTAGAATTAATTCCAGCATTAGTGGCTTTATTTCCGAATCCATTGGATCCAGACTCCCCTGACGAAGAACTGATATTCCAACAAGATGGTGCTCCTCCGCACTATGCAGCCACTGTGCGCACATTTTTGGATGAAACCTTTCCCAATCGGTGGATTGGAAGGAGAGGAGCTATCGAATGGCCTGCTAGGTCGCCAGACCTAACTCCGCTGGACTTTTTTTTGTGGGGTTACCTCAAATCAAAAGTATTTGTTAACAGGCCAAACAATATGCAGGAGTTGAAAGAAAGGATCCGAAGAGAAGTGCGTGTCATAACTCCGGAAATGGTTGGAAACGTGCAAAGAGAGTTTATTGATCGTCTTGGATATTGTCAAGCCGTAAATGGCGCACATTTTCAACATTTAATTTGATTTTGTTGTTTTTTTTTTTAATAAACAGGTCTTACTTATAGATATGTTCAATCCTAATTTTTTCAATAACTGTTGAGTTTATGTATAGGACATGGTACATGAAACATGCTTAGAATTCAATGCAAAATTCAAAAATGAAATAAAAAATATATGTTTTCATTTGAAAAAATGAAGTTGATGGTCGTAACTTATTTTTGAGCTACCCTGTATACATGAAATTACCACAAAAAAAATTAAATAATCAAAATCGACGGGTACGAGCGTTTTTTGAAAAAACTTACCGCTGAATTTTAAATGAATTTAGACATTTCTTCTGGGACTCACTGTATATAACCATTATATTGCTAATACCAACGTTCCAAAATACAAAAAGGGTCCCCGCTATAGGAGATGGCGTGATACTATTGAGTTCGGGCAGTAGGGTGGAAATTGAATCAATCGCGTCAGAGCCGGCCCGATATTATTTGTTTGTTGTTATTCGTCGCCATCTTTGGTTTGGTAAACTTTCATTACCTAACAACAATTTTTGTAAAGGACTTTTTAATTTGTGGTGATTCGATTCGCTGTTTGGTAGGTTAGTGGCTCGTTTTGTTTAAGATGAAAGGACACAAGTGCATGGTGCTTTTTTGCAAAAGTCGTGGATCAATATCAGGTATAAAGTATTTCAGGTGTGTACATATATACGAAAATATTTTGCTTATCACATTATCCGATCTTCCGAACCGAATTTCACTAAAAAGCTTGTAAAAAAGAAGAGAGTGTCACTCGTATATATGTGGTCACTACCTAACCTTAAAATTAATGTATTTTTAATTTGGTGCATTAGTAGCTGATAATAATTCTCAAAATAGTCAATATAGTAATTCATTCTTAATTTTTGGTTTAGAAAAAAGTGAAGAAGAAGAAACATACGACGTCGGGTGATTGTTACAAATATTCGGACGGAATTTGGCACCAAAAGTGTACACCAATCAGGGCACCGTCGGATCATCATGTCGTCAGAAATCGTATGAATGGAACGCTGTCTTAAATCGAACTAATCGAAATTTTGATTGCAATATTTTTCCTAACTAACCAGTGAAATTTACATTAAAAAAGTTGAAATCCGGTCCTGTCGAATGTTTACTTTCACAAGGAAATTTCCGAACTGCGCAAACTCACTATTACCCCTTCAATGCCCATAGCGGGGACATACTTAATTGCAGATGGTATTAGCAATATAATGGTTATATATATGTGGTTTTAATATCCCCGAAAGTACTTTAGATATTGTTTTCAATTTTGGTGAACGTTATAAATCACATATTCCAGTTAGTCAAGTTATTTTATGGTTCCACCAGTGGCGTCCCTGCAAACATGTCCTCTGATATTTTTTACGAAAAAAGTGATACGACATTTGTCCATGTGGATATTTTTCCTGATTAGCCCGGTCAGTTCTACATGAAAACAATCTCTTGCGTTTTTCGCATGCATTTTTATGTATATCTTTTAACAAAGAAAATATAGGGTAATTTTAAAATTGTCAATTTTTGATTTTCCCCTGTATCTCTTAAGCCAGCGAAAATTTTCAAACTTTGATTTTGCCATTTTAAGTTTGGCCCAGAAAGAGTGCATGACACCACCTACATTACTTTTTTGATAGCACTAACAATTACGGAGATATAAAAGTGTCAAAAATGGGACACCCTGTACTTTCGGATATTAAAAAATAACGATTTAAAAAAAGAAACACCCTATAGCAAAAAATGTAAGCGGTCGTGGACATATGTTCACATGAACTATTCTTCATAAAATTACCTAAGGATATGATGACTGAAATATTAGCATGCCATTAAGGAACACCCTGTATATTAACAAGGAACACTTTCACAAAGAATTATATACAATCAAGTAAATAGCGAAATACAGCGGATGCAATGAAAACATCGTGAACAGCATTCGATAAATTAACTTAGTCTGTGCAACCATAAATTTAAATAATCAAAGCTTGGGCAGGTTATTAGTCTATATTAAGGTACCGCTGATACTCTTTTCGGCCTTCTCGAGGCTCAATTATTCAAAAACGGCCCCGTATTACACAATGTAAGTTTTGCCATACGTTTATTACTTATATTATATCATGATTCTTGCATTTCATCACACATCAAATGAATAAAACCTTCTAATGCCTTTAAAAAACGTTAACAACAACGTAAATCTCCATAAGCAATTTAAAGATAACTCACGACATGACGTCACATGAAACCTGCTTTTAAAAAAGCTTCTTGTGAGCGCGAAAGTATTTCACGTAAAAATTGCATGCAAGATCTGAAATTTTCATCTTACCTAGCAAACGGGCTATTTTTTCCTCCCAACCCGAATCTTCCGCCCCTTATTGTAGATTCGCTATCTCGCAGTTCTTCTATTTCGGCATAATGATGAGATTCTTCCACTGGACTATTCTCTCTCCTAAAATACAGAGTGTCCCCGATAAGAATGCACTCTACAGGGATCTGGTTAACCATGGGACATAAGGAAATGATCAATATGTTCATATATGAATGTGCCGAGGAGATGTGTGTGGGTTTAGTGGTGAATTACCCCACTTTTTAAACGTTCGATTTAAAAAAAATATGTAGCGCTTCTCTAGGGCACCCCAGGAGTCACCCGTTTATATAATAAGTCATTTCCATAACACCCTGTATTAAAATGTCACAAAGAAATCAATTTCTCGTCCTAAAAAAATCATAATTGCCAAATTTTGTAAGAAAACGTTAGTTTCTCTCAAAGTTATCAGGGAAAAACAAAAATGAAATTTTAACTTTAACACCCTGTATCTCAGTTAATATCAACTTTAGGTATATAGGTAAGTAAATTAAATCCTAATATTTTACGTAAGGAGTCTGTGGTTTTTCCATGTCCCATTAATTAGCGGACACCCTGTGTATGTATGTATTTTAATGCTAACTAGAGTATAAATACGACAAAAAAAAAACAGTTTCAATAAGGTTGTTATTTGCATTGAAGATAAGCCTAATAAGGTGTGATATATCGTTGGATTCAGAATAAAAAGTAGTAGGTATTCATACAGCATAAGAAAAAAACAAAGTTGATGATGGTTGAGAAAAAACGAAACGTCGGATTCAAAATATAACTGAATCATATAAAGGAGAAAATGACAATGACAATGTAAACTTCAAATAGAATCAGGAAACGAAAAGAACGAAATCGTACAAATCCGGTTTGCACAAATATCTACAGTGAGTCCCAGAAGAAATGTCTAAATTCATTTAAAATTCAGCGGTAAGTTTTTTCAAAAAACGCTCGTACCCGTCGATTTTGATTTTTTAATTTTCTTTTTTTTGTGGTAATTTCATGTATACAGGGTAGCTCAAAAATAAGTTACGACCATCAACTTCATTTTTTCAAATGAAAACATATATTTTTTATTTCATTTTTGAATTTTGCATTGAATTCTAAGCATGTTTCATGTACCATGTCCTATACATAAACTCAACAGTTATTGAAAAAATTAGGATTGAACATATCATTTAGGGAATCCAACGATCTATCAAATCTTCTGGCAATATGGCATTTTGGGCTCCATAATAAGTAAGAGTGTACTGTCTCACTGTCACCGTTTATTTCCATAGAAACTGTATGACAATTTTATTTCAAATAAGTATAATTATTGTCAAGCGTAGTTTCAAAGTTGCGGTTTTCACAATAATGGTGAAGTTAACGGAACGGGAAAAAATTGAAATTCTATGCATGGTTGGGTTTGGTGATAAAACACGTACTCAAATAGAAACAGCCCAATTATTTAATGAAATCCATCCTGATCGTCCTCTCATATGTCAAAAGATGGTGAGTAGAATAGAGGCTAAGTTTAGAGAATTCGGTTATGTTAGAGATTTGCCTAAATCTGGTCGTCCTACTCGAGATGAAAATGAACAACTTGACGTTTTGCTTTCCTTGGAAGAAAATCGATGTACTCCCCTGTCGCACATTGGGGCCGATTTACACATGTCGAAATCTGTTGTTCACCGAGTAGTTCAAAAGCACAAATATCACCCATACAAAGTTATTCCAGTGCATGAGTTATTTGAAGTTGATTTCGATAGGCAAAGTGAGTTTTGCGGACGCATGCAAAATATGTGCAATCTAGATAATAATTTAGTAAAAAATATTATTTTTTCGGATGAAGCTACGTTCTATTTGAATGGTAATGTGAACAGACAAAATTGTCGATATTGGGCCGCAACAGAAAATCCGCATTGGATGATAGAGGTTCACAGCCAGTACCCTAAGAAAATAAATGTTTGGTGTGGAATCGTACGCGAATTACCACAAAAAAAAAATTTAAAAATCAAAATCGACGGGTACGAGCGTTTTTTGAAAAAACTTTCCGCTGAATTTTAAATGAATTTAGACATTTCTTCTGGGACTCACTGTATATTCGAAAAACATAACGTTGCAGAACTCACTAATGCGCAACCTTTGTCTAATTTGATCATTTCTGTGGTTAACGAAATCCCTTATCGGGGACACTCCGAGTACAGCAAACCTCACACAAGGTATTTTAAGAAAAAACCGCAATGCCTCTTACCTAGTGCTTAAATGAGCAGTGGTTTCCGTAGTAGTCGTCGTCTCCATAGGCGTCTCCGTCCCATCCTCGTCCAAGTGCTTCATGACGTGCTTCAAAGAAGCGGGAAGAGGCTTGATCGGGGACAGCGGAGACATCAGGTCACTTTTGTCTAATATCGAGTCGGACAGGGGATTCTCCGAGCTGTATTCCAGGGTGCACTGTTGCGAGACTGTGCGCATTTGGGCGATATGATGCTGGTTGTCTTGCGGCAGATTCGATTTTTTCCGAGTTTTATGTTTCGAGATTTCTGAAACGTAACAATTTTTCATCGATTTCATGGATTTAAAAGTAATAAGATCTACTTAGAATTACATACAGGGTAGGTTAAAACAAGAAGTTACTTTAAACAAGTCGCAAAAATAATTGGGAGTTTTTTTAATCGAATATCTAAATACTAAGGTAAACACACTTTATGCCTACATGCCGTCGCGCCGCTCCATCTATTTTCGGTTAGCACCAATGTAGGTCACTAGAGTGAACTACAGTGATGCCAGGTCACACCGCGTGTCTCGCCCTTGCTTGGATAACCGCCGCGCGCGTATTGATATGTTTAACCTTCAGTATCGTTGCTTCGGTATGCTTCGCTACTCGGTGTTGGAACGACGTTAGTAAGATTAGTAATAAGATATACTTAGAATTACATACCGGGTAGGTTAAAATAAGATGTTACTTTATACAAGTCGCAAAAATAGGTTCGAACTAACTTTTGTGACCAAATGTTTCTAAGAGCAGTTAATAACTGAACATCACTGTGTTTAATTAGTTGGTGATTGGAAATAATTTTATAAGATGAAACATAATTGATATATAGACGAAAAAAATGTATTACATCTTTAATGTGTCAAATATTACCTTTTTTCCTTAATCTTTCCGCGTTGATAACGATTTTCTCTACGGGAACGTCGCTGAAAAAATCGAATTCGTCGCCGCTATCGGAGAAAATGTTCGGATTCTTCCGCTGAGATTTTCTGATCTGCTCCACATGAATATTTGTATTGTTAACCTGCAATACAATTGTATTATTATCCATGTATACAGGGTGGTCCGTAAAGATTGCGCCATAGAGTAACCACAGATTCTACAAGTGAGAATAATAGTTTGGAGCTAAACATGCCTTAGCAATATGCTGGTCGTTAATGAGATACAGGACGTTAAAGTTTAATTTTTAAATTTATTTTTTCAAACCTCAAGCTGTTTTTGAGATATACAGTGTGTCCACAGATTCTCCCGCAGCAGGAAGACTTGTTAGAGTTATTCTTCATAAAAACTCCTGTTTGAGCTCAAGCGACCCAAAAAGCATATTATTTTCTTATACCGGGTGTTTATAATTAAAAAAAAATATGAAAAAAGTACCCTTATATGTAAAGATACGATAGAAAGTACAAGGACTGGCAAAAAGTTCCACTCCTTAATAAAATATGATTTCCTTTATATTAACTTAAATGTTTGTAAATTAAGTTACAACCTTGTTTGTCTTTAAAAGCTCTGTATAAGTTTTATAGTATACGAGGAATTGTCGGAAACTGCTGAGTAACTATTTTTTGAAATAATGAAAAATATAATTTTCGGATGACCTTTTAGTTTAGTACTTTAGTTTTTAGTAGATTTAAATCGTGATTATAAATTACTAATAATTACCTTAGAATTAGTTCCAAACATATTCTGCTCGGTATTGGGTTTACTTTTCAGCCTAGGCTCGGAAAACACCGACGTCGCGTCACTGTTTACATCCCTCGGAGGCTTAGTCTGCAGATTATTCCTCTTCACCATGTCCCTTCTTTGTCTTCGGAAGAACCTCCTGGCCACCGTGCTTTGGTGGGGATTGTAGAAGACCTCGGCGGCACTGGTCGGATTCTCGATTATATGCGGTACCACGTTGGAACGGTACTGGGCACGGTGTAATGCAATCTAACAATATCAAATAGGTAAATAATAAGGAACCCTTTATCGTGCTCCTCTTACTCACCAAATTTACGTTATTTATCTTCGTGCCGCCCAGTATGGATGCTCGATCGCTTAGCGATCTATTTAAATCCACCCCGGCAATCCCTTTCATCGAATTCGACTTTGTCCTACTGGAACTTCTACTGGAAGACCGTGACATCGCTTGATTGTCACCGTTGGGCACCGGGGGAAGAGGCAACGGCTGGATTTGTACCCTGGGTGGCGTGTCCGATACCGTCCGAGGACGAAGTAATCGTTTTCGTCGCATCCATCTGAAAAAATGTTAACTTTATCTAAACCGCGGACCAGACCAAACGGATCCACAAATTTTTTAATAAATATCGCAGTAAAATATTTTGTATCCTAATAGAGATAGACGCCTAAGGTTTTGAAGAGATTCTTCCAAGTTTCATCGGTAAGAGGATCACGAGTAGGGAATCCAATCCCGCAAATGCTGGATCCCGCGGTGATTTTGCGGGATTCGCGGGACTCGATGTGGGTGTTGTATGTTAATAAAAAGTTGATTTATGCAATTAAAAACAGAGTAGAGTAGCAGGAAAATATTTATTGCATATAGGTACAATACTAGTTTAACGATTACATGTTACATTGATTTGGGAAGTATTTTCGGAGATACATCTGAGCGCTTAGCAATAGAACTAAACGAACTACTCGAGCTGCTGGTACTAGCTTTCATTTCATGTGTCATTTTATCAATATCAACAGTACCGCTGCTGCTCTGGACTTTCAAATTAATATTATGCTTTGTTTGTAAGTGGGAGTGAAGACATTTGGTGGAACGAGCAGACATTTAGCTGTAAGACCATCTTCAGACTTTAAAAAATATTTCCAAACTAAACTTGAACCTTTATTGTCTTTGTAAACTACACTGACACTCATTTTTGTGATTGCTGTTTAAATTCCATGTATTATATTCAACCACTTGATAAATGTCACTAGACACTAATTGAATAACGCTCTTACTTTCGCACGCACGCAGAAACTGTTCTGTTTAACGTATTTTCAATAGCCCAGAAGGGCGGGGAATCCCCTACGCGTCGACAAAAATACCGCAGTTCATTGTTTGCTATACCGATGGACTCAATCCCGCAGGTTTGCGGGTAAAGTTTGGATGCGGGATTAGATTCCCTAATCACGACGCCTAAATGAAAATGAAATTGTTGCATACAGGGTATTTATTAAACATATTACAATTTGTCAAAATTTCATTGCATCCGAAAACTTTTTTTAGGTATTGGTTCCTCACACGCAAATGAACACTTAAAAAATTCGAAAAACCAATTTTGTCGTTTAAAAAAATTAATAAATCAGTTTTCCTTTAAAGAGCACTTGTTTTTCATGTTGCCCTGTATTATATTGACAAAAAAAAACTGTGTAAAACTCTTCATCCTAAGAATTGGTTTACCAGATACCTCTCTAACTTATGAGAGGCATCCAGTGCGAATGCATGATACAGTGTGCAGTAAAATACAAGTTTGTCAATAGCAACGAATTATTCGATAAATTAATAATAAATATAAAATTTAAATTATAGGTTTTTCTCACACTCTGTATAATGTATCAGCACTGTATGCCTCTAAGAACTTAGATAATTGTCCCATTACTGTGATAATATTTATACCCGCGGGTTCGCTCGCGGTGATATCATTTGTTACGTATCAACATCAAAATCCATCAAAAACTGAATAAAAAGTTATTTTCCGTGTCTCTCCCCAGAATAATTCCTAAACTAATGAACCGATCTAGCCCAAAGTTGGCATGCCTGTGTAAAATTAGTGTCCAATTAGGAGGAAAATATTTGTACCCGCTGGTTCGCTCGCGGTGATAAAATTTGTTACGTATCAACATCAAAATCCATCAGGAAATGAATAAAAAGTTATTTTCCCCGTCTCTCCCCAAGATAATTCCTAAACTAATGAACCGATCTAGCCCAAAGTTGGCATGCCTGTGTAAAATTAGTGTCCAATTAGGAGGAAAATATTTGTACCCGCTGGTTCGCTCGCGGTGATAAAATTTGTTACGTATCAACATCAAAATCCATCAGGAAATGAATAAAAAGTTATTTTCCCCGTCTCTCCCCAAGATAATTCCTAAACTAATGAACCGATCTAGCCCAAAGTTGGCATGCCTGTGTAAAATTAGTGTCCAATTAGGAGGAAAATATTTGTACCCGCTGGTTCGCTCGCGGTGATAAAATTTGTTACGTATCAACATCAAAATCCATCAGGAAATGAATAAAAAGTTATTTTCCCCGTCTCTCCCCAAGATAATTCCTAAACTAATGAACCGATCTAGCCCAAAGTTGGCATGCCTGTGTAAAATTAGTGTCCAATTAGGAGGAAAATATTTGTACCCGCTGGTTCGCTCGCGGTGATAAAATTTGTTACGTATCAACATCAAAATCCATCAGGAAATGAATAAAAAGTTATTTTCCCCGTCTCTCCCCAGAATAATTCCTAAACTAATGAACCGATCTAGCACAAAGTTGGCATGCCTGTGTAAAATTAGTGTCCAATTAGGAGGAAAATATTTGTACCCGCTGGTTCGCTCGCGGTGATACCATTTGTTACGTATCAACATCAAAATCCATCAAAAAATGAATAAAAAGTTATTTTCCCCGTCTCTCCCCAAGATAATTCCTAAACTAATGAACCGATCTAGTCCAAAGTTCGCATGCCTGTGTAAAATGAGTGTCCAATTACGGGAAGAATATTTGAACCCGCGAGTTCGCTCGCGGTGATACCACTTGTCCCGTATTAAAATTAAAATCTATTAAATAGTTAATAAAAAGATACTCAGTCTCTCCCCCGGATAACTCCTAAACTAGTTAACTGACTTGGCCCAAATTTAGCATGCCTATGTAAAATTAGTGTCCAAATACGAGAAAAATATTTGTACCCACGAGATCGCTCGGGGTGATACCATTTGTTCCGTATTAAAATTAAAATCCATTAAAAAGTTAATAAAAAGATATTTTCTCAGTCTCTCCCCTGAATAATTCCTAAACTAGTTAACTGATTTGGCCCAAATTTAGCATGCCTATGTAAAATTAGTGTCCAATTACGAGGAAAATATTTGTACCCGCGAGTTCGCTCGCGATGATACCATTTGTTCCGTATTAAAATTAAAATCCATTAAAAAGTTAATAAGAAGGTTTTTGGAACCACGTCTTTCGTGACGTCAGACTTAGGCTGTCCATACCCAACCTTTGTTTTCTGTGCATAAAAGCAAACCTTTTTTTTCTGTGGCATTCTCCATCACCTTAATAAACCTTTTATTTTTCTGTGCATCATGGACACATTATAGAAGCCAAAGACTAGAAATTGTGAGTTGAGTCCATTTGGGACCAGAATAATTTATTGCTTTCTAGCTGCCATTTTGTGATATGAATTTTTATTCTGTTAAAATGAATTTTAATGAAATCCCTGCATCTCTTGAAAAGCCAAAAGTTGTTAGATAAGTTCCATGTTATTAACTAAGTCGATTTATAAAAGAATTAAAAAATTTTGAAAATATTTTAATTTGTGTTTTTTTGACAAAGTATATTTTTTTCTGTAAATGCAAATAAATCGAGGGCACGTTAAAAATATAAAGCCAAATTACTAAACTGCACGATAAAATTTACTGCGACAATGATTTTTGGTTCTTATGTGCAATAACTAGGTATATGAAATAAAATAACTTATAGCAAATATACTTATAACGAATTCCTCATGGCGAAATTATTGTTTCATATTGTATTTCTTTTATTTTACAACAGTGAAGGTATCCTAATTGTTTTGCGCATGGTTTAACATAGCCCCGCCCCTTTATACTGTCATTTTTGAATAAACACAAGTAACAGTTTTCGAACATTTTCGAAACATATTCGATAAAGGTTTCGATTGTGCATCGAAACAGCGAAAGTCACAGCTAGTACCAACCACTTGGAAACACGTGTAAATGTCCTATTTAAAATGTATACGTTTCGAAAATATTTCCATTTTTGTTGCCAACAGTTTCCAAT
This sequence comes from Barypeithes pellucidus, assembly GCA_963991005.1. Classification (NCBI taxonomy): domain Eukaryota; kingdom Metazoa; phylum Arthropoda; class Insecta; order Coleoptera; family Curculionidae; genus Barypeithes; species Barypeithes pellucidus. Next base: position 18,265,528 of record OZ022565.1, on the reverse strand, counting down.
TTTGATCGGAAACAGAAACGTAGTTACGATACCTTTACCATAATGCATCTAAAAATGCTACTTGGGTCGACGTTGGGAGGGAGGTTGCGTGCCCTTGGTAGTACCATTAAGTGAACCAGTGGACTAGCAAAGTACTAAATAGAAAATACTAAACAGATTCAACTGAAAGATACATTTTAATTTTAATTTCCAATAACTCATTCTATTCCAAATTTATTTTATAAAAAAGACCAGAACTTGATATCTATATTCTAACATTTTTGCCAAAAATCAATTGCCTGTTGAAATACCATTGTTTGGTCGCAACATCTTCAAAAATGGTAATAAATGGGTGCAGGGTCATCTTGGCAATATATTACTATCTACATATTGCCTTATTTTATTTTGCATTAAATATACACTTATGTAGGTACTTAAAATGGTATAATAATTAGGGACGCAGCTCGAAAATTTGGCGCATTTTATGGTCAGAAGGATAATGAGGATTTTATGACAGTCAAAAGATCGACAGTATATGGTGCACTGTATAAAAACGACACGTGATTTTCGTTAACTCACCTGAACATGGTCATCCAGAGACTCCTCACATCGTTCCTCGCCACACAATAAAAGAACAAGGTGAAAGCGCTCAACGTAGTCGCACAAATAGCATACGCTCCGCTGAACAACTCGGCCTCGTAGGACACGCCCGGCAGCGGCGGCACGGTAGCGAAAGCGCAACTCAGCCACGTCATCAGGAACAAAAATAGAAAAATGACGTGCGCTTTTAGCTGGGCCAATGGGGACCGCTCGTTGTCTTCCGTCTCGCTCGACGCCGTTTTCGACGAGTAACTGCGCACGCTTCGCGTATCTTGATGGGGAAAGTTGGGCTCCAGCAGGTCCAAGTCGACGTGTTCGGTGGCCTGGGTGCCTAAAAACGAGTCTTAGATGCGTAATTGTTAAAATTTTGGCAAAATAATACGTTGAAGTATACGAACAAATAATTAGTGTTGGAAAAAACCGATGATTTTAATATCGAGTACTTGATACGCGAGCGATTTTAATAATCGAGTGAATCGCTTGAAATTCCAATTCACCAAGCGATGACGTCATCGACTGCTCGACCGGCAGCCTAGCCGTTTACATGTGATCAGGTAGGGTATTTAGCAGGCACGTAACTACGGGTGGGCACAGGTTTAGCTAAAAAATTGTAGTAGCCACCAAAAAAAGTCCATGAAATTTATTTATTTGTGAATAATGGATTTTTACCACGTGTCTCGATACCAAACAAAAAAACTACAAAAAAATCACCCAAATATGTATTTATTGTTCGGGTTTATTCTTGTGGTTTTTTAAAGCAAAAAGTATTACCGAAAGTTATTTTTCTTCACATCTTTCTCAATCTACGAGCATAAAATAAGTAGATATTTAAAATGGCTCGTCAAATTATTCCACTTTAAATTATCAGGTGCCAACTGTGTGCCCTTCAAAAATGGTTTAGGTACGCGACTGGCAAAATAAGAAAATGTGATTATTTTATTTTTTTAAATTCATGTTTATAGTTACCTAAAAGTTCCTGTTTAAATTTAAGAATGTTTGCTTTTGGTTATCAAAAAATTTGCCGATACCTATGTTTGGTTAACTATTTTTCTCGTTTTCTTAATTTCCATTAACATTTTCTATAATGTATGTTATTTTTAAGAAGTCTTCTTGAGTTTAATAATAAAAAGTTTCTGTTTAGATTTAAAAATGTTTACTATAAGATTATCAACGAATTTTTCTATATATTTTTTTAACCATTTTATTCGTTCTGTTATTTTTATTTACAATTTCTATTATTATGTTATTTTTGAGAAGTTTTCTCGAGTTTACAGAAAATAAAAATTTAAAAATTATATCCTTTAATTTTTTAATATTTACAATCGGAGACCTAAACTACGCCGCTGGCTAGCCAGTTAAAACAAAACTTTACAAAACCCATGTCACGATGACTCCGATAAGGGATTTGGCATACTTTTTTATATGCACCTTCTGGTTTATGTGCCTTTAAGAAAGACGTATGTCGTATACCTGCTCAACGTCAAACTCCAATGTCGCCAATCGGATGGCGCGGCGCGTAGACCGAAGGTCGGGTATCAAGTGACGGGCCATATTTTTCTGTTTTTCGCCTGAATTTATAACTTTTTAACCCGATCACACTACAGCGGTACATTTCCGCCGGCGTCAAGCGAAGCTTGGGTATCGAGTGAAAGATAACAAGTGACGAGCGACGGTTTTCGCCTGAATAGATAACTCGAGCGGCTTTTTTAATAATCGAGCGATGTCGGTTATTTCAATAATCGAGTGATCAAGCGGTTTTTCGCTCGAGCGATCACAACACTATAAATAATATGACGAACCTAAATTATTATCTATTTTTTTTCCTGTCCGATTGGTAAAGGTGATTAAATTTATACCTATAATATCTTTGCCATATATTTGCCATTCAGCCACAGAAAAACGTATTTATTGGAACCAAGTACGTATTCCAAAATACAAAAAATTTTAAACATTGTTTCAATCGAGAACGATGCTATGACGAGAAAAACGCAAGAGACCATTTTCATGTAGAATTGACCAGGCTAATCAGAGAAAACACATGGAAAAATGTCAGTGGCGTACCATCTTTTTTGTAAAAAATATCAGAGAACATGTTTGCAGGGACGCCACTGGTGGACCAATTGAATAACTTTTTTAACTAAAATTTGTGGTTCTATATCCTATTAACACATACCAAAATTGAAAATAATATCTAAAGTACTTTCGGAGATATTCAAAAAATAACCATTTAAAAAATAAAAATTCAACACCCTGTAGCAAAAAATTCAGTTCATATGAACTTTTCTCTTTAAAATGACCTAGGGAATCACACCCTGAAATATTAGCACTAAGGAACACCCTGTATATATCAAAAACGGCAAAAACGTACCTTCACTTAAGTGTCCGCCATGAGCCAAGTCCAAATTACTGATAGCGCATCGTATGAGCAGGAAGAAAACCACCAAAAACAGGAACAAAATCGTAAATGGCACATAGAGGGCGCTTAAAGCGGGACCGCTGCGCAGAAAACAATGGGAATGAGACGAGTATTCTCTTATATTGATCGCTACGGATAAACCGCAAACTATCAAAGCTACGCCCCATCCCACTAAGTATAGGCCTAGGACAGGCTTCTTGATTGGCTGTTCGCTTGGCAGATCGTCGTCCTAAAAGTAAAGACTATACGATAAAGCGGTAGAAAATATATGATGATAAAAGTAGGTCCAGAAATAGGATATGCCTATGGGAATCCTTTTAATACATGGAACATATAAATTCATTTTTTTTTAAATTTAGATATTCCACACTTTTTACTCTACAAATCTTTTCCTACGACCACCTACGAAAGACTTATATGTCTTCTTGTGGGGATCTTTTGGGGTTTTTATGATAAAACATAAAAAAATACATTACAGAGAATTGTTAGGCAACCCATTAAACATAATAACTACTTAGGCAAGGTAAAAATGGGATAAGTACCGCTTTACTTTCGATTTTTACAATTATCAAGGATGGAATATCCATGTTATGAGCTTCATGATTTTATTGGAACGATGTAGATTATTTTAATTTTCTGATTTAGGTATTAATCACAGGTCACAATCAAAAGCTTTAAAAACAACACAAAACACCGCTGTATAAAATCTTACCTGTAAAATCGCTTCTCCATTTTTGCTCCACCTCTTATACATAGTGTTGACGGCGACACACATCCACAGCATCGAACAAAGAGACAAATAGTGCAACATCAACCCGACAATTTCGCACAACTTTTGGTCCTCGGTCTGGTAAATGCCGAACGAATATATAAAACAAAGCAGCGATATGGACGCCCACGTGTTGACGAGGCAATGCTTGGCTTTCTTGGGCATTTGGATCACGACGAATCCAAAAATATAGGTTAGAATGGCCGTTAGAAAGGATGTGATGAGGATGGCGTTCCCGATGTAGATCGCCGGATGAGATAAGCGAAACAGGCCCTTAAGGGTGCCCTAAAAATAGAAAAAAGAAGTGAAAGTGAGCCGAAATGTGTATGTGAACCCCCCCGAACAAACCCTACTATTTTGTGAAAATATGGACTTTATAAAAAAAAATAGTTATTACTCACCGTCACATTGGAGTTAGATACGTCCTGCATCAGTCCATAATATCCCAATTTCCTACAGGAAAACACCACGTGATCCTGCCAGTGATGTCCAAAACGACAACCCTTTGTCGACCATTTGCCGAGAGAGTTGTCCCAGTAAACGGGGGTGAATGGTGTTACTTCGTATGACGTGGAGTGGGGGGCACGTATGGTTACTGTCACAGAGTGTGACGCTTCCGAATGGGCGGAGCCTACTGTAATAGAATTTAATATTTAATCATAATTATTATTTATATAAACTCCTGGACAAAATTAACGCAACATCATAAATTTCTCATATTTTTCATGCTATTTTTTTTCTGAATTTATGATCCGATTTGAATGATTTTTTTTTGCATCGTAGGTTGGTTCCTTGACAATGTCATAGTGTTCGCTGTTTGTGATAAAAATTTAATTTTCGATTTATACGGGGTTTACTAAAAATGCTATGTTTTTTCCGATAATTCGTATTACCCTGTGGAGTATATTAGCAACCGAAGCATATTGCAGTTGACATTAAACGGTAGGTCCATCTTTCCCCAACATTTTCTTTTTTGGTTTACTTCATTATCTCTGTTATTAAAGGGGACACACCGTTTTATAGCGTAACATGTTTTTATAGACTTTAATATTCAACACATTCATTGTTAAATGTTTTCAAGTAGGTTTCAAGATTAAAATACTCGTCGGGCAACTGGGCATACGAAACGAACGTTTAATAAGCAGTTTCCGAACAGTTTTTATCAGTATGGCGAATTTTATTTGACCTTTGTAACTTTAAAACACAACATCTGCTCACACATCGCTTGCAATGTCAGAAAAAGTCCATAGTCTACTTGAAAATATTTAACAATGAATGTGTTGAATATTAAAGTCTATAAAAACATGTTACGCTATAAAACGGCGTATCTCATTTAATAACAGAGATAATGAAGTAAACCAAAAAAGAAAATGTTGGGGAAAGATGGACCTACCGTTTAATGTCAACTGCAATATGCTTCGGTTGCTAATATACTCCACAGGGTGATACGAATTTTCGGAAAAAAACATAGCATTTTTAGTAAACCCAGCATAAATCGAAAATTAAATTTTTATCATAAACAGCGAAAACTATGACATTGTCAAGGAACCAACCTACAATGCAAAAAAATCATTCAAATCGGAGCATAAATTCAGAAAAAAAATAGAATCAAAAATATGGGAAATTTATGATGTTGCGTTAATTTTGTCCAGGAGTTTATACAGGGTGATTCACGATGAGCGTGCATTAGAACTTTATGGAGAACTACTGAATATATGTTCCTGAAACTTTGGGGATTTGGGTTTATCGATATGCTCTCTTTAACTAAAATATTGACATGTTCCTGTCATTTCCGGTTATACCGGAAGTAGCTGCCAACTTTCGTTTTTTAAATACAACATGGTAATTTTTATTACATTTTTCGATTAAGCATTAAATACTAAGCACATTTTATAGAAAATGTTTTTGTCAGACTCTATTAGTTTTTGAGATATCTGGACTTTTTGTAATTATTTGGCAAATGCATGACGATGAAATAATCCATATAATTTTTTTACCTTAGCGCTTGGACTAAAAATTTTTTCTCACCGAATAGCTACAAGATCATCAAGTCTCAAAAACATTTCAAATTCGGCATAAAATGTACAGGGTGGTCACAATTCAAGCCTCATTGTGAAAGAATTCAACCATTAAAAACTTTCTTATTTTAAATGGAACACCCTGTATATTTTTATTTAATTTGATAGCAAATTAGTTGTTCTTTATAAATAGTATTTACTGTCCTATACCTATATCAAAGCGTTTTCTCAAAAAATCCAATTTTATTCCGAAAATACTATTTGTTCAAGTGTGCTATGAAAACATTAAAATTGTACTTAGGGGCTGTATACTGGTGTCTATACGGAGGAAAAGTGATTGGTATCAAAACTATGGGGCTCCAGCACACAACGTCCAAGTTGTTAAGACTGCCCTAAACAGACTTTTTCATGAGAAAACGCTTTGATATAGGTATAGGACAGTAAATACTATTTATAAAGAACAATTAATTTGCCATCAAATTAAATAAAAATATACAGGGTGTTCCATTTAAAATAAGAAAGTTTTTAATGGTTGAATTCTTTCACAATGAGGCTTGAATTGTGACCACCCTGTACATTTTATGCCGAATTTGAAATGTTTTTGAGACTTGATGATCTTCTAGCTATTCGGTGAGAAAAAATTTTTAGTCCAAGCGCTAAGGTAAAAAAATTATATGGATTATTTCATCGTCATGCATTTGCCAAATAATTACAAAAAGTCCAGATATCTCAAAAACTAATAGACTCTGACAAAAACATTTTCTATAAAATGTGCTTAGTATTTAATGCTTAATCGAAAAATGTAATAAAAATTACCATGTTGTATTTAAAAAACGAAAGTTGGCAGCTACTTCCGGTATAACCGGAAATGACAGAAACATGTCAATATTTTAGTTAAAGAGAGCATATCGATAAACCCAAATCCCCAAAGTTTCAGGAACATATATTCAGTCGTTCTCCATAAAGTTCTAATGCACGCTCGTCGTGAATCACCCTGTATAATAAATTTATATTGTTATACAAATTAATAGGCTGTTATTTCGTTAATAAGAACCAATATTAATAATTTTTTAAAGATATACAGGGTGTTATGGCAATGACTTATTATATTTAAACCGGCAAATCCCGAGATGAAAATAAATTGAAGAAAAATAACCATAAATAGCGCTTTGAATTATTAAGCGAAATATACACTTTATATGAAATCTCAAAATTAACGTGGCCGCTACTGAGGACGTTCGCAATCAATAGTTTATTGAGGCAGTCTCGAGTCCCAAAAGAGGTCAGCGCATTATAGGCGATGTTGTCAAATTGCAACACGGAATTGTAAACGCATGTGTTCAGTTTTTGACAAGACGTCTTTGATGCGCGCTATCACTTCTTTTTCAAACTTTTTGGAAACAAAAACTACAATTTTAAGATACATACTCTCTTACCTTTGATTTTATTTTAAAATAATCCATTTTATAATTAAATTTCATAAAAAAGTAAAACACAAAAAGTATGTTTTGCAACAGAACCAACACACAAATTTGTACTGCAACAAATAAACCGTTTAAAATTCGTATACGTCAAGCACGTGGAACCCTCGCCAGCGTCATTCCATACCCGAGTCTCGAAACATACTGCAGCAACAATAGTGGCGCGCGCGGCGGGTATCCAAGCAAGGACGAGACACGCGGTGTGATCTGACATCACTGTTACTATACTCTAGTGACCCACATTGTTGCTAAGTGAATCCCGATGGAACGGCGCAACAGTATGTGGGTAAAAAGGGTTTTTACCTTAGTATTTAGATATTCGATTAAAAAACAAGTATGTAGATTTTACCTAGGACACCCAAGGAGTCACCCATTTAAATATAATGTCATTTCCATAACACCCTGTACCTGGGTTAGGCACTGGCCCAAAAGCATCCCCATGCTAGAGGTGGTAAAAAAATTACCATTTCTTCTAAATAAATGCGGCATTCTGTCACTTGTAGCTTTTGCTAAATTAAAAAATAAAAATCATTTCAACAAATAAAATCTTTAGCACAGAGTAGTGCTATGTAATTATTTTATCGCTGAACTTTGTATTTGTATCATTATGTTCGAACTTTTAAGTTAAGTAAATGAATTAAATGTATAAATAATTGTGTATCACTCTGTATTATAGATTGTATTTGTTGAAATCATCTAGATTTTATGCGCTACCCCGTACAATGAGACGTATCAGATCGCAATCTATTCTGCCCTAAACTCTATGTTGTCTATCGGTTAACAAAAAAAAATATTAAAATTGGTTTATTATTAAAGAAAATAACTTGGACGTACATTTTTTCAATATAAGATAGTTAATATAACCAACAGAAAATATACAAAGGCCTGGAGTGTTATTTCAGTGCTGGCACTAAGACTTATATGCATTTACTTACCTAACTTAACACCAATAACAGCCGACGTGACCCCTTCTTTCCCGTTTCTGTCGTCGTCAATTGGAAAAAACTTACTGGAACTAAGCATCGATATAATAACGCTATAATCTTTATGTTCGTCGGTAATCTAAAAATAAAAAAAACATTTATATTTCAAAAACAATCTTATTCAATACACGACAATATACCTCATTTTTTTGGTTAAATAGACTTTCAGGAACGGTCACCGACGTCTCGATAGTTTTTCCCTGTAAAACGGCCGCATCTGGAAGGTTACTAGTGCTACAAGAAAATAGTGCATCAGCAGGATTAATTTCGTTCCTAAACCAGGAGCATTTTATTCCTGGAAAACTATCTTTGGCAGTAGGAAATGCTTCTATTACGAAGTTCTCCTGAAAATTAAATCCTTATAACGAGGGATCCATGCTGAAGTTCTGTGAAAAAGATATTTACTGTAGAAGTAATTTTTCGAAACCCTTACAGTTTAAAACAAATTAGAAATCTTACCCTCTGGAATAAACTGGCAGGATTACCCACAGCTAAATTTTCCATTACGCCGAGCAACTTAGAACAACTCCTGTACTCCCCATCACTCTTCCTTAAATAATCCCAAGGTAAATTCATCAAATTACTCGTCGCATCCAATAAAATATTACTGAGCGGCTCGGATGGCTGAAGATTGGCATAATTCTCTATAGTTTCCACAGTGTATGCTAAATCCATCACATCCTTATAAATACTAACGTTAGAGGTGTAATTCTTAAAATGTCGCGCACTTTCTAAAACGCTCGAATTGACTTTCGAAAACTGTTCCAAGATTCTGGTCGTGTCCGATATGTATGAACATCGAGAAGTATCCACGTTCTGCCACGTACCGTTATCGGAGCAAAAGGAAGAGGCCGTTTGAGACGACGCGTCGTAATTGAGATTCAGAGATTCGCATGACATGGTGACGGTATGATTGACAACAGTTTTGGGCCATGTATATGAACCTTTGTTGCCAGTAGTTGTTGATATTTGACAATACCTAAAATTATAATATGGATAAGAAAGAATCACCGATGCCAAACTTCTGGAAATATATAAAATTGTGTTTTGTGAAACTTCAGAAAAGTCAGATTTGTCAATAGAGTAATTGGTAGCAGTACAACACAGCATATTGTGAATTATAGTAAACAAAGAATTGTCGGTTTTATACAGGATGTTATGGAAATGACGTATAATATTTAAACCGGCAATTCCTGAGATAAAGAAAAATTGAAGAAAAATAGTCATAAATGGCGCTTTCAATTCATTCAGGGGTAAAAGTGACATGACGTCAAACCAGAAAAACACCTGTGTGGCACTGCGATACATGTAAGCAATCAAGGAATTCTGGCCGATGTCGACTCTTAAGACAAAATAAAATAATTTAAACACTTTTCCATTCTGTAATATCTTTTTGTACAATTAATTGAAGAACATTTACGACGGACTATGTTTTAAACAACCCGAAAAAACATATGGAATAGTAATAGCCACGTATGTCAGTAGGACAAATGCCAATGACCTCTTGATACCTTACATCGGCTGAGCGAAGTAGTTTCATATAGCGCCGCACGCTTGCGTCTGTTAGTTGACGACCAACCAGCGGCCGGATACGTTGTGTCTTTTCGGTTTACGCGTGTATCTTGCCTGTCCATAAATAATCTTTTAATATTGTTTTTATTGACGCGTTTCTTCTGGACGTCAAATTTCGGCGCGTGTAAGAAAATCTAATAATCTGTAGTATAATCTGTATTATTGTATTTTCAAAAGCTAACTATCGGTTCTGTTTCACTATTACTGTGTGTACATAAAGTGTGTGTTCCCATGAAAAAGAAAAAAAACTGATTGTGTTTGTGCCTGGGATTCCTCGCTCTTTAGGTATAAAGATAAATACAAGTAGTTAGAAAATAATTTATTTTTACAATTTTATATGGAATTTCCATAACACCCTGTATTAGTAGTATATTATTTTTATAGGGGAAAAACCTCCATAGAATTGCATTATTTCATTTAAATAAAATATTAAAGACAAAAATAACCTTACCTTGTATCATCGGAAATAACCAAAATTGTAATACTTTTCGAATGACTTCCTTGAATCGAAGAGAAAAGACAGGACCAAATTCCTGTGTGAGATTTTGTTAATTTCTTTATATAAAGAACACTATCGATAATACCAGTGCTTGGTAAAAAATCGTTTATTATTGTAATATCGGTAAAGCGGCTTTTTGGGTTGGAATCAAGCCATAACCATTCTAACCTAAAAGATACTACTGTTTCATCTACAGTAACAATGGTGAATTGATACATAGTTGTACAGCATTAGTCATCTGCATCAGCCTGAGCTAGGTTTAAGCAAGTCATCTACAAAGTGTCCAAGATAAGGAGGGCCAGTACAGGGATCTCGGAAACCGTAAGAGATACGAAGTCGGTTAAATAAAGGTAAAGTTGCGCATTTACGTGCCTAATAATATGCCGTTTAGAAAGTTTAAAAATTCCCAGTAGTTTCGGAGATATCCGGAAAAAATCGATATTCTGAAAAATCATTTTATTTTTTTCCTGGGTTTTTTTGAAATCGAATTCTAACGTAAATTGCACTTTTACATTGCCACTTTTTCCGCTCTATCTAACATCGTTAATTGTTTTGTAATCCGACGAGCCGTCTTCGAAGGGCCATTATCAACTTTATTTTTTTAAATACGGTCCTGTTTCCTGATATGTATGTATGACACATTGTGGTTTAATGACGTTTCGAGGGTTTTCTGAACAACATCAGGAAATTTTGGGATACGGTCCTGTAATTCTCCTAATTTTATAAATAATATCTCATAAGTAAGCTCTAAATTTTTACTTATTATTAAATAACAAATAATTTAATAATAAACCACAAATAAGTGAACAAAATATAGACATTATTTCAAATTTCTGTTGATTTTAAAAGTAAAGTAGGCGTTTGAAACAAAAAAAATTAAGATGGTGACGCGTGATTTGTTGCAGGACATTCCCATTGTGATCGATGTCAACATTTGAAAACGTTTTAAGTTTTTGGTACTTGAAGCCTTTCAAAGTATTACGCCAGAAATGTTATCAAATGTTTTAGAATTGACAGTTAGAAGATGTTATTTCTCTTAGAAAATAACGGAAATCATTGATTTCTGATTATGTAGTTTCTTACTTTTTTCGTTGTTCGTTTTATTACTGTTTTGGTATGTTTTTTGTTCACTTATTGTTTATTATTGAATTATTTTTTGTTCACTTATTTGTGGTTTATTATTAAATTATTTGTTATTTATTGAACTAGTCCAACATAAGTAAAAATTTAGAGCTTACTTATGAGATATTATTTAAAAAATTAGGAGAAATACAGGATCGTATCCCTAAATTTCCTGATGTTGTTGGAACGTCATTAAACCACAATGTGTCATACATCGTTGCATTCGGAAGAAAAAAAGCTCTCAACTTCCAATATCAGGAAAACAGGACCGTATTTAAACAAAGAAAGTTGATAATGGCCCTTCGAAGACGACTCGTCGGATTACAAAACAATTAACGATGATAGATAGAGCGGAAAAAGTGGCAATGTGAAAGTACAATTTACTTTAGAATTCGATCTCAAAAAAACCCAGGAAAAGAATAAAACGATTTTACAGAATTTCGGTTTTTTCCGGATATCTCCGGAACTACTCGGAATTTTAAAACTTTCTAAACGGCATATTATTAGGCACGTAAATGCGCAACTTTACCTCCATTTAACCGACTTCATATCTCTTACGGTTTCCGAGATCCCTGAACTGGCCCTCCTTATCTTGGACACGGTGTATAACTGGGCATAAGTACTTGATTTTTATTATACATTATATTGTATACTTACTAAAGTACATATAATACTATTGTTGCAAGACTATAAAATTATGAATGGACAAAACATATAAATAACACCCTATTTCAAAATTTACTAATACTAACATAGAGTAAAATTACAATAACATACCTTGAATCATCTGTTGTATCAGTGATGCTTGGGGCTTTACAGTGTAACTTGAGAGAATCACCCTCGAAAACCACCTGATTATTTTCAGGTTTCAGATCCAACAAGGGCAGTCCGTTATTGTGAGATGCAGACTTACAATGGATATCCACCCCAACCTTCAGTTTTTTCAAAGGTAGACCTTTAAAGGTCGAGGGAGAACTGCATTTCGGGTTCGACATAAGCTTTAAAGGGTACTTTTGGGTGTAGTCGAGAAGCCAGAGAAGGCCACAATCACATTGTAGAGGGTTGTTTGATATGTCACTTAAAAAATTAAAATTTATATTGATTACCACTTTGTAGTGGGTATGGCATCACACAAATTACTTTTATCCCTACTCTGTTAGTCCCTTCTCTGAGTAAAGGAAAGGCAATTAGAATTTAAAATGGGGAAAAGCAGAGTATTGTTGTAATATCTATTCCTTATAGAATAATTAATTTTTACACACTTACATTTGTTTCAAATTAGGTAGAACATCGAAGGTGCCAAAAGTAATAGCTGTGATTTCATTGTGATTTAATTTAAGCCGTTCTAAATGCTTTAGGCCTTCGAATGCTTTAACATCAATGTGTTTAATATTGTTGTCGGACAAATCTAATCTTTTTAACCGGGGTACTTCTCTAAATTGATTTTCTTGAAGATCAGTAATTTGATTTCCACTAAGGTTTCTAAAAAATGATAAAATTATAACTTTTATAATTACTAAAAGTCTACAATTTAATAACTCGGTTTATGCAGCTTACAAAATACTTACAATTTCTGTAAAGCTATTAACTCCACTTTGGGTAAAAATGTCTTCAAATTATTGTGGGAGAGGTTTCTGGAAAAAATATACACGTAGAGTTGCAGTGATAATTTACAGCTTCTCTTAAAAAATGTGAGGTGCAAAAGGAAACCATAAGAATTTCCTCAAAGCCCAAATAAATAAAATACATAGCTCTACTCACAATTGAACTAATTCACTGGCAATATTAAGTAATTCCAATTCGTCTAAATGGGACACCTTCTCTAACTCCCCACAAACCATTTTAAGAAAGTTTGCCCCATCCCTTTGAGAGTTAAGTTTACAGATACATTTACTCGAGCAAATATTCTCCTGTGCCGAAATATCACCGAGTAGTCTCAGAACGAGCAGAGCGAAAGATATAAAAGCAAACCTCATATTTACAAAAATAACTTCACTGTCGGCAAGAATATACTTTGAAACCTACACCCTCTTATAAACAACACAGAAATTCGAGGTATTTAAGTCTTAAAATCATAAAAAAGTAACACCATTTTACAGCTTGTCAGTTTTAATTGAACTATAAAAGTATTAATTGGTAATTTTGTAGGCTTAAACAAAAAGGAACACAAATATTAATACTTTTTTAAACATGTTCACCAATATTCTGTGTTTGACAACAAATTGTCAGCCATGATAAAAATTTTATATGACATTGACATTAACAAGGACGCAGATCGCTGGTAAAGAAGATAACTACTAGTTTGAATCTCAATTAGTTGTCTTCACTCTATATAATAACGACACTATCTGTTTTGACCTTGGTTTTTGACACGTTCGTGTTTTGATTTGTATTTTGACGTTTCTCTCTGATTTATTTTAAATTAATTTTTCTTTTAAAAGTCCTATTTAAAAATGGAAATAACCGACTTAAAAAGTTTATAAACAATGAACGCCGATATCGAAGAACACATTCGCAAGAAAGTACCCTGGGCTAGGCTCCCAACACATATAAAACAGGTAAAACATGAGCTGTCGTCGAATATCTACAAACATCGTGATCCCAAATCCTTATTTAAATACGATAACACCTTTCACTTTCTAATTATTTTTAATTTATAGATTCTCAACAACTCTTCTAAAGAGTATGAAAGATGCATAACCAATTTTAGTATAAAAAATCAGCTAAGGTATCGAGGCAACTTAGGTAAGTTCTATTCCAGGCCCTAATGTTGTTTAATTTATATCAATAAGCAAAGGAAATAACTGTTGCCAAATACTATTTTAAGCTGTAACCAGTAGAAATTGTCTAGTTCTTAACAGATACGCCTCTATGTAATTATTTTATTAATTTATTGATCTTGACCTATAAAACTAAAATGTCTCTGGTGGGTGGATTGGTAACAAAAATAGCGCGAACCTTTATTTACAATCATAAATTACTGATATCCAAATAAATGCAGACGGTAAGGATTAGGGTTCCTATGTGTGCCAAGAGTCCAGTATAGCTTCAAGATAAAGTAACAATTATTTTGGGTCTACTGCTGCAAGGCCTCCTTTGTTGCCATTGAATGATGAAGTTGTACTTTACATCCTGTTATGGAAGCGAGAAAGTGTCAGCATGTTGAGAAACCATTTTTTTTTAGTACGTCATGTGTTTAAAGACGAGAAACGGTACTATGAACGTGTCGTGGCCTATAGTAGGGAGAGGCTCATGTTATTCCCATACCATTTGGCCGACATGATCGTCAAGGGCTTAAGAATAACCCCGTTCAACTACTACATTTCTGTGGTAGAAAAACTTATGCAGACTGAGAAAAGCTATGATACGTTGCCGAATTTCACTGCAGCAGATTGTAAGCATTGATAATATAATTTTCTATGAAATCTGTTTTATGCAATTATGTACAATATAATGGGACCCCTGTTTTATTACCCTGTATATTTATTTTAGGTCTAAGGTTATTAAGTATTGGTAGAAATGAATACATCGAAATTATGAATAAATCTAGATCCAATAGGGGAAGGCTCTTTGGAAAAAAGAATGTTATGGGTTTACTGCCAAAAGTTCCAGTGAATATTCACATTGAACCTTGGTGGAGAGTCGAAGTTGGTCTTATTTTAGAGGAAGATATTAAAGTATGATTTTGGTTTCATATTGGCTATCAACTCGATCAAAGTACCCAACTTTAAAATTATTCTTAAAAAATCAAACATTTTTAGGTTGTAAATGAGGAAGAATTAGCAGTGATAGATAAGTTAATAGATTTAGGTTCACAAAATGCAGGTGATTTAAACTATAATGTGGTACTTAGTTTATACAAGTAAGTATTTTTCAAAAAAAACATTATACAGGGTGTTTCCTAACCTCTCTGAAAAAATGAAGGACGTGAATGTGGTATAAAAGTTTTTCGCATGTCGCTTCGTTTTCGAAATACAGTGTTAAAAAAATATTGTATTTTGATGATTTGATAATGCATTAATGAACTCATATGAACAAGAGTCAATAAATTGCTGCAAATGTCCTCCATGAGCCAGTATATATCCATAGACACAACATGCTAAATTGTCTCTAATCTGGATTGGCGTGAATCGTATTAAAACCATCAATAATATGCAGTCGATGGTCTTCTTCAGTTTCAATAGGAGTAAAACCCAATGGATTCAGATCTGAAGAATGGGGTGGCCATGAATTCAAAAGGATATTATTTGAAAGATGTTAAACAGGAGACAAATGTCACGGAGAAAACAAATGTGGTTGCCATGGAACGAAGCAAAGCCTACTCGTATATTTTAACAATAAAAATATGAACATAACTAAAAAATTAAAGTACTCTGTTACCCAGATCCCAGCAAATGAATTAATTGTAATATTTAAAATTGACCCAAAGTAAAGTGCTCTAATCCTTTCCGTCATAGAGGTTAGGAAACACACTGTATAATGAAAAATAGTTTAGTTATTGTATTTTTTACATTCCATAGCTAAAAAAAATAGATATTTCATGCAAAGGTTAAAGGAAAGTTGGATTTTGCAAAAGTCATATGACCATACCTTGAAATTTACAGCTTTTTCGATGTCCCCAAAATGGCTGAATTCTCACTTATTTAATATTGTGGATTTTGTTCCTTTTGTCACAACATTTAAGAATTTCTTATGATTAATCTTACATGAAACTGTTTCTAAAGTAATCTTTCTCCATAAATATCTTGACATAATTTAATTGTGTAATCAGTAAAAATTAACTTGTAAATCAAAGTAAGTATAAAAAAATAATTTATTGCTCAACAACATCTACAATAAGTGACGAATATGTGTTACAATTTAACAATATTTTATTTTTAAAATTGATATTTTTTCTGCCGAATATCGGGGTTTGTTCGCGGTGTTCCAAGAGTGCCACAACGTCATGTAACTCCTGTGTGGTTCGAAATTATATAAAATAAAAGTAAAAGAACGTAATATTCATATTTGATTGTTATTGTGAAATACGGGGTGTTGTTTAAAGACGTGTTAGTATAGTGCGATTCCTTAGGTCATTCTATGAAGAACAGTTCATATGAAGATAGGTCCTTAATAATTAGAGAGACGGTGACAATAGGGGGTCCCTGAAGTGGAATATCAGTAATTTGTTTTTTCGTGGAGTTTAGGTCCCCCTCTACAACTTTTATATCTGATGAAATGCCGTAGAGCGTTGCTGAGAGGCGCTGTACCGCTTTAGATAGGAAATTCTGAATAAATTCAAAATTATATCGAGCCATGTCTAAAAATGAATTTACAGCATCTGCGTGACCCCAAAGTCACGGGAAACACATTTTCTGCAAAGTCAACCCTTGCATATACTTTTCCGAGGGTGTCAAAAAAAAATTAATGGAAAAATTATAAAGTCTCAAGTGACATGGGTCCAAGTGGGCTTAATCGATTTGTATTCACACGGAGATGACTCGTAAATAATTTTATGATAAAATAAATATTGCGATTGAATATTGAATATATGGGGAAATCTCAGCAAATGTGACTTTCGGTGTGAACAGGCCTTGGTTCGTCGAGCAAGTACCCGTTGCATTTCCCACCCGTTCTAACATGTTTGGGACACTTATTGGATGATCCTGAATACAAAAATATGCGTGTGCCGCCGCCCGGGAGCTTTATTTTTTCATTTTTTCGCGAAAATTTGATCAAAATCCACAAATTTTGAGTGTGAATAGAAAAAACCGCTTCCGTTATTAAGCTATAACTTTTGAGGCGATTCAGCAGATTGTTTGGGACTTTCAGGATCTTTAATATGGGTGTTTAGACGTAAGAAAAACCCCATCCCGTTGATGTGCCTCCCCTAGAACGCTAGATACGGGTCTCTCAAGTTGTGTGAACAGCTTTTTCCCGAAATCTGGTAATTTTCGGTTTATAACGCGCCGCTCTCGAGGCGATTTTTTTTTCGCAATATTCCCCATGAAATATTCATTCTTAATGTTATGACTAAAAGATCTGACCCAATAGAAGGGTGTGCCACTTCGGGTTCGGTTGTAACACACTTCAGAAGATGCTCAAAAGGCGACTTTTTCATGCGTAATCGGATCTAAAAAAACGGTATTTTGAGGGGCACAACAACACGGGGGCAAAAAACAGTCTCAAACCGCGCGTGATCGCTGGATCCAAGGCCAACTAATATGTAAACGGTCACTGGGTAAATTTCGACCAGTATCGAGCCAAGTGTTAACTGAGATCACCCGTAAACTAAAATTTGATTGGGCAATTACACCTGGAATTCTCAAAGGTAGAACCAGTGGAAAGTTTCCGTATAAGTATTTTTTCAAGATATTGGGGGAGGCGATCAAAAAGTCAGTAACGCTGGCGGAAATATACTTCTAATATATCTAAAATTGATAATTCGCGGTCCAAAATAGTGTGAAACATGTTTGAAAAATAACTATTTTTTTTTCAAAAAAGTCACATTTGCTGAGATTTCCCCATATACAACTGAACAATATCTGCTTTCCGGTATCTCTGCGTAATATTGTCAGAATTGCACCTAGCTGGGTGCGATTCTTCTGAAATTTTTTTCCACAATATTTGGGTGTCAAGGAATGTAGTGTGACAATTTTCTGACATGTCACGATCGTTTTCCGAATTTCCTCCGAGGAGATTTAAAAAAAATTCCAATAATGAAATGGCGAGACCTGGAACGACAAAATTTTTTTCACGTAATCTTTAACATATAATGTTCCATTCTAGAAAGTTTGTACGTCAAATTCCCTTTTTTTCTTTTTTTTTTTAATTTTCATTTTTTTTTGACACGCTCGGAAAAGTATATGCAAGGGTTGACTTGTCAGAAAATGTGTTTCCCGTGACTTTGGGGTCACGCAGATGCTGTAAATTCATTTTCAGATATTGCTCAATATAATTTTGAATTTATTGAGAGTTTCCTATCTAAAGCGGTACAGCGCCTCTCAACAACGCTCTACAGCATTTCATCAGATATACATCATATATAATTACTGATATTCCACTTCCTGGACCCCCTATTGCCACCGTCTCTCCAACTATAATGGCACAAATTCTTTGCACAGGCTGTCAAAAAAATTTTTAAAATCTATTGATGAGTTTCAATTCGAATTTAAATGATTTTATCAAGAACGGTGTATTTGACGAGAAAAACGCAAGGGCCCGATTTCATTTAAAATTGACCAGGATAATCGGAAAAAAAATCCATATGAAAAAGTGTCAGCGGCGTACCATTTTTTTGTAAAAAATATCAGTGGACATGTTTGCAGGGACGCCACTGGTGGATCGATAAAATAACTTTTCTAACTAAAATATGTGGTTTCATATCCAATTAACACATACCAAAATTGAAAAGAATATCTAAAGTACTTTAGTATTTAGTACTTAATATTAAGAAATAACGATTTTTAAAAAATGTGGTGGCAAAAATTGCTATAAAACAAAGTTATGGGTATTTTTCAAAACCCCTGTATTTTATAAGAGTTTACAACTCAAATAACTAAAAAGGTTAGGTTACTGTAATGTTGTCGATAAAGATGTAAATGTTCTTAAGATATTAAGAGCTGCGTTTAATCACAGGTTGCCAAGTAGGCACTATTTTATGCGAACGTTTAGCCAAATATATTTAGTCTTTTTCTAATCTAAAACTGGATTCGTAAAGATAAAGGATTGAAAACGCAATGAAAAAAATTGCGGTAAAAAATATAATGTTTTAAGAATAATAATAACAATTTCAAATATGAACAATTTTCAAATTTTTGTCACAGATCAAATAATCAATATCAATAAATTAACATAAAAACTTTATTATTAACGGCTAAAACTTCACGAAAAGAAATATTTATCAGCTGATGACTCTCGTCTCTTTCTAACCTGCCAAAAAAAACGGCATATTTTTAATTAAGTTGATGCAACATAGATGACTCTGATTACTAATTTGGGATTGTTTCGGATCCTCATCTTAAAGAGTATTTTGACTTTGACTTGAGGTCTGTGTATTGGCGCTTTACTACCTACACTTTTTGCACTTGTTGGCGACGCTGGTAGGCATCCTTGTACACGTAAACATAGCCAACGGACACGCGAGTGCAAAAAATGTCCACAAACCGCACCGCCAACGAACATAACCTCATGATGAAAATTTGCAAATATATATTTTTGTAGAAAAGGCTTAGTATATTTAGATGTACCTGTGACTGCCGTCGATAAAGTGCAAGTTCCACCTTTACAAGGCTTTGTAATGAATAGAATCCTAGGCGACTATTTTGAAACGCTTTTGTACAAGATTTTCGTTTCTATAGATGAGCAAACTACTGTAGAGGAGGTAAGTGAAAGATGGTCATGTATTTGATCAGCATAAAAAGATTTTGCTTGCAATAAATAAAAATCGGGCTACAACACTTGTTGTGCAAGAAATGCTACAAACTGTCAACAATTTAACCGATATCAGTCCGCTTGTAATATCATGAGCTTGCGAAATGATTACTTGGTCAGCAAGATTTTACAATTGGTCAGTAGAAAAAAAACATGTCTAGAAGCAGTTTACTTCAGAGGTTTGCATATTAAAAGAATGGTTATCAATATTAATCATTGGATTGCGTTTGTTTTGAATAATCGGCAAAGTTCGTTATTGTGGGCGGAGCGAAGGCAGTCCCGTGATACGAGTAGCTAATTGCGTGCGTGTGTTTTCATTCGGTGTAGCAGTCAAGGCTCAAAAGGTAGCGGAGGCGAGTTTCACTTGATTTCCCAGCGCACTGTCAATTTATGTAACTTTCTTGTGTTTTCTTTTGCCGAATACAGAAGGAAATCGCCTACAAAAGGTGTAGCAGGGGCGGGTTTTCACTTGTTTTCCCAGGGCACTGTCACTATTTCACGTTTGATTGCTTTTTTTTGATGACCATGATTAAAAATTTTGCTTACCCGCTGATTGCTTACCAATATCTTATTAAAAGCGGATCACTCATAGAAGCTTATATATTTAATTTGCGTACCAAAATAATTTAGAGCACTCTAGTATGACATTAATTACTGACCGATTCAGAAATGTTTGCCGTCCATAAGTTGCTGACCAACTAGCCATTTTGGCTGACCGATTACATTTTTCTGTTTGCAAAAATAAGAATATTTTGCTAACCAGTTAAATGATACCCATTTATATTTCAGCTAGCCGTTGTATTGGAAGTTGACACTGAACTAGTAAAACAAGCTGTATCTCTTTATTGCCGTTTGCAATTCGCTCGAAAGCTAGAGCCCGAAACGGAACAAGAAAGAGGTAGACGCCATGCATCTTGGTTTAATATACAAAGTCCCAATGAAAGGTATATTGTCATTTAGAATTATTATGGGCTTTTAGAGCCTTAGGCGGATATAAAGCTGAAACTGTTGATACTCTTCTATACATATTGTATAATGCAAATATAAAGGGCCTAAAACTAGCCCTCGTGGAGCCCCACTTATTGAAACAATGAATTATTGTTCAAACATAAACATTGTAATTTTTAGCCCCCAAATGGACATCACACCCCTCACTCTATCACTTTCATCCCCTTCAAATGCACCCGCGCCCCCTCCAACCCCGTCCGGTGAAAACCCTCCGACCGATAGTCCGACACGCTCGCCTCATGCGACCAATCCAGTGTCGTCGAGGAACGGTTTGCGAGTGGCGTTTCTTTTCGACTCCGCTCTCACGGCGTTCCTGATGATGGGTAACCTCTCTCCGGGTCTGAAACGTCACGCCGTGACTATGTTTGAGGTGGGAAAACTCCAGCACGAGAGCTTGGATAGTTTTCTGGCCGAGTTGGAGAAGGTATCCGCAATGGACGCGGACGGCGAAGGGGAGGCGAGGAGGTTTTTCGATCATGCTGTCATATTAAGGTGGGTATATGTCAAAATTAGAACCAATACAAATAGCTTTACAACAAAAGATCGATCCAGACGAATTTTTCCACATACAATATATACTGATTATTGAAATATTAATAATTAATTTGACAATTGTCACGTGACTGCTAGTTTGACTGTATACAGGGTGTTCCTTAATGACGTGCTAATATTTCAAGGTGTGATTCCTTAGGTAATTTTATAAAGAAAAGTTCATATGAACATATGTCCGCAACGGCTTAAATTTTTTGGTACAGGGTGTTGAATTTTTATTTTTTAAATTGTTTTTTTTTTAATACAGGCTGGCCAATTAGTGCGACAAGGCTCAATATCTCTTTTACCGCTTGGGTAAGCGTTAAGAGGTGCAGCTTTTAAAATTATTTTCGATCGTACAGGGTGCTCCAAAAGGGCGGTGTGATAAAAATTTCCTATTTTGTAAATGGGACACTATGTATATTTTTACATATTTGAATTCACCGTAAAATTCTGTACATAGCACCGTTATTATTTGTACACATTTTTGCAACGTTGCCAAATAGATTGGAAAATTCCTAAAATTTGTGCAAAAACATGGTTTCAGGGAAATGTGTAATATTTCTTAACTTATAATAATTTGAAATAAAATATTTTTATGTCGGAAAGAGGAATGTTGACAGAAGTCCCCTATGATAACACATATCAATATTTTTATACAGGGTATTTTCTATGGATATGCCAACATTACGAACTTGAAACCCGAGTTTCGTAAGTTTTTTAAATGAAACACCCTGTATATGATTACTTTATCTTGTAGATATTTTAATCCTCTCTAATTTTTATTAAGGTCTTTATATGCCTATCTCTACCAATTTTGGTGGTATTTCAATTTTTATTTTAACTCTAGCAAAAAAAAGTGGATTTATTTTACCATTGTCATTTTTATAGTCACCTATAACAAAATAAAAACGAAATGTTGTAATTTAAAAAAAATATATTTATTCATACGGGAGGATACAACACAAAAATATTTTAGCGATTCATGCTTGTGGACAATTTCTAAAGTAACTTATTACCTAATTATTTGTTCATATAGTGACCCCCATTAACTTGAACACATAATTCAATACGTTTTTCAAAAGAATGAGTCATGTTTCTACACATTTGGAACTGTTTTCAAAGTATTACCTAATTATTTGTTCATAGTGACCCCCCCATTAACTTTAACATACAATTCAATACGTTTTTCAAAAGAATGAGTCATGTTTCTAGACATTTGCCGAGTAATACTTTGAAAACAGTTGAAAATGTTTTTTGTGAAAATATTTTTTGTAAAAAATATCGAGAGAAAATGTTTGCAGGGACGCCACTGATGGAACAATTGAATAACTTTTCTAACTAAAATTTGTGGTTCTATATCCCATTAACACATGCCAAAATTGAAAATAATATCAAAAGTACTTTCGGAGATATTAAAAAATAACCCTTTAAAAAATAAAAATTCAACAACCTGTAGCAATAAATTTAAGCCGTTGCGGACATATGTTCACACGAACTTTTCTTTATAAAATGACCTAAGGAATCATACCCTGAACTATTAGCACGTCATTAAGGAACACGCTGTATTTTGTCATGGAAACCTGGCATTAAATGACGAGATATCGAAAAAAGTCACTTGAAATCGTGTATAGATTTTAATTTTATGTTCCTTTACAAAGTTTGGAGGAGGTAAAATTCCAAATTAATTTTGACTGAACAAACCTTATGGTGCGTTTCTTATTAGATCAACCATATTGTCGCTAAGAAAACTTCCTGGTCCAGGGCTCGACTTGGTACGATTAGAAAGCCTAAACTCTCTGGACGAAGCGGCCTGTCAGCGATTATTAAAACGAAAATATCGCCTTCTAATATGCATGGCGCCTATTGGAAGAGAGGTGAGTATTCTTTATTAATTTTACCCTCTTATTTTTAACCTATTTGGGAAGGTTTTGAAGGATTTTTGATCCAGGGAAATACACAAAAGTAACTACAGTACAATATAATATAATATGTACATATTATTTATTTTGTTAGGTCAGAATTTCGCCTCTGTCCACAATGCCGCCGGCTTTACTAGGACCGGGACAACCTGAAATCAATAGTCTTTGGTTTCGACTTTTCCTGTATCATATAACGGGTTATGGACCGCCCAGTTTGTTGCTGGCCAAAGGAACTGAGCTGAAGAGACTGCCTAGGATGTTTTTGGGGTTTACCAGATTGCTGGCGAGTATATTTAGTATTTATATTTTTTATATTCGTTAATAATACAGGGTTTGTTCATATAATGCATCAGGATACGTGGAAAGGTAAGTATACATGTTAAAAACGTACTTATTGAGGTTTCGACTTTTTGTTATGTGTATGACGTACTGCCTTTATTTTAATACCTCTACAAGTATCCTATTGCATTATCCGAACACCTTGTACAGGGTGTCCCATTTTCGACACTTTTATAGGGTATCTCCGTAATTGTTAGTGCTATCAAAAAAGTAATGTAGGTGTCATGTGCTCTTTTTGGGTAAAACTTAAAATGATAAAATCAAAATTTCAAAATATTCGCTCGCTTAAGAGATACGGGGGAAAATCAACAAATTTACAATTTCCAAATTACCCTATATTTTCTTAGTTAAAAGAGGTACAGAAAAATGTTTTATACAGAAGTTTCTTTATATTGATTGTTGAATAATCTGCCGTTTTCAGAATAAGTATACGGGGTCAGGTAAAAAAGTTATCGGACCTAACCTCATTTTTTTAAATGGAACATCCTGTATAGTTTAGTCTAAAGAGATACTATTTTAAATTCTCCTTTCAAATATATAACACACCATGGATGATATTGGTTTTCTAGGCGATTTATTAAACTTTAAACCACAGTAGACCATGAAACAAAAGCTAATATCCTAGAAACAACTAAGTATGTTGACTATCAAGATTTAACGTCAATTTCATTTTTACATATTCATTTGCGAAAATGACTTATCAATATTTTGAAAAATTCGATATAATATCAGTTTATATTGAAAGTGGAAAAACCTCATTTTTTTTAAATGGAATGGTATATTTCAATCTAAAAAGAGATTATTTTAAATTCTTATTTCAAATATATAACACACCATGGATAATATTGGTTTCCTAGGCGATTTATTTAAACTTTATTACTTTAAACCACAGTAGACCATGAAACGAAAGCTAATATCCTAGAAACAACTATGTTGACTATTGACATTTAACGTCAATTTCAATTTTATATATTCATTTGCGAAAATGACTTATCAACATTTTGAGAAATTTGATATGATATCAGTTTAAATTCAAAGTGGAAAAAACGAAGAAATGGCGCAAAATGTATATTTTGTTCGCTATCCGGAAAGACGGTAACCATTTCCGAACATTTGCGATGATTCCCGTTATTTTTTACCTTAATCTGAATATTTTATTTCGTTTCAAAGTAATACAGTTTAAATAAATCGCCTAGGAAACCAATATCATCCATGGTGTGTTATATATTTGAAAGAAGAATTTGAAATAATCTCTTTTTAGATTGAAATGTTATATGAAATGAAAAAATATATACGGGGTGTTCCATTTAAAAAAATGAGGTTAGGTCCAATAACTTTTTTACCTGACTCCGTATACTTATTCTGAAAACGGCAGATTATTCAACAACCAATATAAAGAAACTTCTGTATAAAACATTTTTCTGTATCTCTTTCAACTAAGAAAATATAGAGTATTTTGAAATTGGCAATTTTTTGATTTTCCTCCGTATCTCTTGAGCGAGCGAATTTTGATTTTACCATTTTAACTTTGACCCAAAAAGAGTACATGACACCTACATTACTTTTTGAAAAGCACTAACAATTACAGAGATACCCTATAAAAGTGTCGAAAATGGGACACTATAGTTTTTTACATGATTCCTTCTTGGGTTTGTCAAGTTGTAATCGCAAAAAAAATTTTAGGTTACTTCGTGGTTACATGAGCCAGCCGTGATACCTGTCGGCAATTTTCTATATGTAAACGCCGCGCTTCAATTTGCCCCAGTTCTGGTGCAAGGTTTCGGAGTACATCACCCCGCAGAGACTAAGTTGTTGCCATTTCCTTTTAGATCAATGGCCACACCTTCGAGAAATGGGTAAGAATAGAAATTACAGGACAAAATCGTAAACAAAATCTGTGACCGGTGAATAGTACGGCAGCCCGTTACCCGGATTTCAGACTGATCACGACCTAAATTTTTTTGAGTTTTTTGGTGATTTAAGAAGGACTCGAGAAGGAAATTAACAAGAACGGCCATTGGCAACGTTGCGAAATCACTGAGAATCATCTTTACATATGTAAAAAAAAGTGGTCGTAATAGTTATCGCGCCTCGTCCGTTCTTTTTATTTTTTGACTGAGAGTGATGTTTTTGATGAGATGAAAATAGTGACATTTTCCGTGCGGTGAATCGTTTAGGTTTGAGAAAAATCGAAAATTGTTTACAGCGGCGAATTCAACTTACCACGCCTCGTCCGTTTTACTTGTCGGATGTTAGTTTGCGTTATTCGTGACCGGAAAAAAATGAGAACGGACATTTTCGTCGACGCGCAAGCGCAGTGTTGGATCTTAGATATGTCATTCTTTTTAACGCTGTTCGAGTTATCGCGCCTCGGCAAATGGGGGAAAAATATTTTTACACATGCATTTTTTAGCAAAACCGTTTTCAATCAACACAGCACGTGTATCAATAATAATTCAATATGGGGACATAGCTGATGCTGAGTTGTTATAGACAACCAAGTCACACAGCAAGCCGTCCATGCGCGTGCCATGTACCGCGATCATGAATTATACAAATACGAGATCCGACTCCGCTGCCCTCCCTGCAGCTGCGCAACACGGAAAATGTCCGTTCGACTTGATTTACTATGTTTTAGAGTGTTATCAACAATTTAAAAAAAAATTGACCGGTGCTCTGTAACTTTTTGATACCCCTTTTCTTTATATCTTTTATTTAAACTATGGAATTTTTGCAACACTCAAAACGGCCGTTGTCGATGAATTCACGTTTTTTTTACATATTTTTAATATGATTGCATCAAGAACGCACAAGGTGGCACGGACTGAAATCACTCGGGTAAGCGCAACGTTGCCGAACTTTTTCGCTTGAGTACAACTTTCTTATTTTTTAATAATCTAGCGATTAGTCATTGACTAGACGAAGGCGTGATAACAGGGACATTGGACATCGGACTAGAATGTATCGATTTCCAACTGACTGGCAATCGTCAGAATAGTCCGGTGACTTGTTGGTTTTACCGATTCGTTCTATTTTCTTAGCGTTTGCCTTTGTCCCTAATGAAATTATCACAATTTTGCTAAATTTTTAATCATTTCGCAAGATTGCAAGACTATTTATGATCCCATCAATGATAATTATTCCCTAGGAGACCAAGTCCAGAAATAGAGTCTCCGTTAGTACGACACCCTTCGGTGGCAGCCCTTTCCGAATTATTAGACTTGAATCATAGCTGTGGTTACCTCACTTTCGCCAATGTGGGCGTTTTGGATTTCGGCAGGCCTGAAGGAGAAGGATTTCAGGTTCGATTGAAAGGTGAGTAATAACTTACCAATATAGACCCCCGACAAGGATTATCGGCGTCCACGTGCCTGAAATATTTTGGCCCCCTTTGAATATACAGGATGTTCCTTATTGACGTGCTAATATTTCAGTGTGTGATTCCTTAGGTCATTTTATAAAGAAAAGTTCATATGAAGATATGTTCGCAACGGCTTAAATTTTTTGCTACAGGGTGTTGAATTTTTATTTTTTGAATGGTTATTTTTTAATATCTCCGAGAGTACTTTTGATATTATTTTCAATTTTGGTATGTGTTAATAGGATATAGAACCACAAATTTTAGTTAGAAAAGTTATTCAATTGATCCACCAGTGGCGTCTCTGCAAACTGATATTTTTTACAAAAAGCATGGTATGCCACTGACATTTTTCCATGTGGATATTTTTTCTGATTAGCCTGGTCAATTCTACATGAAAACGGTCTCTTGAGTTTTTCTCGTGAGACACACCGTTCTTGATTAAAACCACTAAATTCATATTGAAACTCATTATTATTAACATTGATAAAATAATTAATGATAAATTTTGTTTCATAAAAATTGTTGGGAATGGCCACCTTCACTTAAAAGACATGCTTCCGCCCGTCTTCGCATCGAATTGCCCACTCCAACAATTTTTATAAATCAAAATTTATCATTAATTATTTTATCGATGTTAATAATAATGAGTTTCAATATGAATTTAGTGGTTTTAATCAAGAACGGTGCGTCTGACGAGAAAAACTC
This sequence comes from Barypeithes pellucidus, assembly GCA_963991005.1. Taxonomy (NCBI): domain Eukaryota; kingdom Metazoa; phylum Arthropoda; class Insecta; order Coleoptera; family Curculionidae; genus Barypeithes; species Barypeithes pellucidus. Next base: position 18,237,811 of record OZ022565.1, on the reverse strand, counting down.
AAGAGACCGTTTTCATGTAAAATTGACCAGGCTAATCAGAAAAAATATCCGCATGGAAAAATGTCAGTGGCGTACCATCTTTCTTGTAAAAAATATCAGAGGACATGTTTGCAGGGACGCCACTGGTGGAACAATTGAATAACTTGTCTAACTGAAATTTGTGGTTCTATATCCTATTAATACATACCAAAATTGAAAATAATATCTAAAGTACCTTCGGAGATATTAAAAAATAACCATTTAAAAAATAAAAATTCAACACCCTGTAGCAGAAAATTTAAGCCGTTACGGACATATGTTCATATGAACTTTTCTTTTTAAAATATCCTAAGGAACCACACCCCGAAATATTCACGTCATTAAGGAACACCCTGTAGTTCCGTTTTTTCGCAACCATCGTCAACTTTGAACCAACTTCCAACAACCCCTACTTCATCCCTTAAGGTCTAATATGTGTTTTAAGGGTTTAACAAGACGCGACCGGGAGGGCCGAAAACAACCTCGGCCCCCACTAGCATGGCCAACGAAAACTTCTGGTTCGAAAAAAAAGAGACTGACGAATTGAGACTGCAGTCGCCCGTAGAGTCTCACTTTGCCGTGACGCCGGTAGATAGCGGCAGCCATAGATCTTCGCCCACCAACGGATTTACTAGGTAAACTTGCGTTAATGATTTTAAAGAATTTCCGGTTTGTTCAAAGCCGATTGTTTTCAGTCAAGACTGTACGACTTTACTTCAAGAAGAGCTGGATCAGTTAGTTATTAAGGAAAATGAAAATCAACCACAAAATGTGGATAGGATACATTCCGTGGAACAGCTACAGAGTCCGATGGAAGAGAATGTCGGCATTTTTAGTATGATAGAAGATGGAACGAGTGACAGTGAGAAAAAGATAGAAAGTAGTAAACGTGTAGAGACGGACGAAGCCACAAGGGTATGAATTGAATTTTAGTAACTTACACCGTTATACAGGGTGTCCGCTAATTAATGGTACATGTAAAAACCACAGACTCCTTATTCGATGTTTTATAAGCGACTATCATAAATTGCCGAATTTCCTTCTATAATATGACTTCCTGTAGAATTATAGTCTCGGAAGTGGCAACCGCGCAGGCTCTACTAGCTGAGAGTTCTCGGAAAGAAAGTTCGACTGGTCCGAAGGTGGACTAGACCATTCATTTCAAAGGGTAGCTCCTGTCAATTGTTAACATAATTGTTTCATTTTATCTTTAGTAAAGGGTTAATGGCCCATAGAAATTAGCGTTTTTATTATTTCTATTGCGAAATGATTAAGTGCTCTTGTTCTATGTGTGTTATTGTAAAGTGTAATTATGCATTAGTGTTGGGGTTTAGTGATAAGCTTATTATGCACTCCCACACTATCATTAGGACACGTGATGAGCATAAAGTTTTTCCCATAGAAAAGGAACTGAAAGTGTCTGTGCTCTGGATTCCTTAATCGCGTCCTTTATTTACTTTCTAAGTAAGCTAAATATTTATTTTTATAAGAAACTAAAGTTTTACACTTTTAAACCTCTTGGCAACATTGTGCCTGAACATCTGTTGATTACCTAGCTGGGCAATGTAATATGTTCATAAATGAATGTGCCGAGGAGTTGTGTGTGGGTTTATGGGTGAATTACCCCACTTTTTAAACGTTCGATTTAAAAAAATAAAATATGTAGCGCTTCTCTAGGACACCCCAGGAGTCACCCATTTAAATATAATACGTAATTTCCATAACACCCTGTATAAACTCCACAGACTCCTTATTCGATGTTTTATAAGCGACTATCATAAATTGCCGAATTTCCTTCTATAATATGACTTTCCTGTATAATTATAGTCTCGGAAGTGGCAACCGCGCTGGCTCTACTAGCTGAGAGTTCTCGGAAAGAAAGTTCGACTGGTCCGAAGGTGGACTAGACCATTCATTTCAAAGGGTAGCTCCTGTCAATTGTTAACATAATTGTTTCATTTTATCTTTAGTAAAGGGTTAATGGCCCATAGAAATTAGCGTTTTTATTATTTCTATTGCGAAATGATTAAGTGCTCTTGTTCTATGTGTGTTATTGTAAAGTGTAATGATGCGTTAGTGTTGGGGTTTAGTGATAAGCTTATTATGCACTCCCACACTATCATTAGGACCCGTGATGAGCATAAAGCTTTTCTCATAGAAAAAAGAACTGAAAGTGTCTGTGCTCTGGATTCCTTAATCGCGTCCTGAATTTACTTTCTAAGTAAGCTAAATATTTATTTTTATAAGAAACTAAAGTTTTACACTTTTAAACCTCTTGGCAACATTGTGCCTGAACATCTGTTGATTACCTAGCTGGGCAATGTAATATGTTCATATATGAATGTGCCGAGGAGTTGTGTGTGGGTTTATGGGTGAATTACCCCACTTTTTAAACGTTCGATTTAAAAAAATAAAATATGTCACCCATTTAAATATAATACGTCATTTCCATAACACCCTGTATAAACTACCAAATTTTCAAGGTGATCTGTTGACTAGTTCTTCATCAACGTCTAATAGGCCATCTACCATCAATCACCCTGTATATATCATTTACGACAAGTAGTTTCTCGACATATCCGTTTATTTTTATTAATGGTAATTATTAATTTGACGTTAGGTTTGGACATTACTCGATTGCCATTTCGGAATTCCGCTTTTCGATGCCGATGTAAATACAAAAATTTGTGATGCAATAGTTTCTGGCGGATTAGCGGAGAGAGACAGGTAAGCGTGTGATTATTTTTCAAAACAAGTTACAAAAATTAATAGTAAGTACCAAAAATCAACTTGATAGTTTAAAAACTCACCGCAAGATATTAAAAATTATTTTAAAAAAAATCCACATTATCCTAACACCCTGTATACAACATACTGTTGGAATTGGTAAGGCCCATTGTTTGTCTTTCTGATCATTCTAGGTTTACTTACTTTATTACTTGGGTCAAACAAAATTTTACAGGCAACTTTCATTAAATTATTGTTTAAAAATAAATATTCTCAAAACACCTGTTAATTGTTTAATAGCTTTTTCACAAAGATCTTATCATAGACAAAGGAAGAGAGGGGACGCGTAAAACCAGAAGCTATTTTGTTACCGCCGGGCTCCTTATCGGGTTTAGCAGTGGCGTTACATGAATATTTTCTTAGTATTATCCCAGTACAAAATTATTATTTTGAATTTGTATATTGTGTCCCTTACTGAGTACAAATGTTCTTCTGCTTCTCAATAATTTATGAATGCTTAGTAAATATTAATTTTATTAGCCAAAAATATAATTTCATATAGGAAAGGTTGTGAAATTTAAATATCTTTCAACTTTAGGGAAAATGTAAGATAAAAAACAAAATTGGTCGATTCAAAATTTATTACAAAGAAGTAACAAAATGTAATTACTGGTAGTTTTGAAAATATTGTTGGCACAGCACCTCCAAGTAATCGTACTCTTTCCTCAACTTTATAAAAAAGGACTTCTCAAAATGCTCTGAACAAATCCTGTAGGCAGGAGAAGGTGTCCAATCTCTAAGTCCCATGTTCTGCACCCAAATGTTTGCTTTATGTGGATCTTACTGAAATCTAAAAACAATACAACAATGTGTGAGCTTAGTGGTTTAAAATAAGTTTTAACAGGACGCCATCCTTGTGAAACGACCTTCGCCTGAAGTCGTGTTTCTCAAAGACTATGACCTTCAACGATTCAAGACAAACGTTAATCGCTTTCTTTAAAAAAATAACGCTGGTATACATTCGAAATAATATAATGCTTTCACTAATAATTAACCAAAATTAAACAAGAAATAATTTAATTTTGTCAAAATATACAAATCATGCAGGTACGCCATTGAGTGACACACCCTCTCCAAGGGCAATTACCTGGTTCTTATTAGAAATCTTGAATGAAAAGTGCAACAAATCTAGTACAAATTACAAAGGAAGGTAGCTTTAACTATGGCCTTAATCATAGTTTCAAATAATATATACTGCTAAACTTACGAGGGAGATATCTAATATAAAATAAATGCATGCAAAAAATACAATTTGAATATTTACCGATGGGAAGTAATTCCAAGCTTCTTTCGTTCATTACGGCTTTTACAGCTATAGGCACAACAATTCACCATTTTTCTGTAAATAAACTGAATTCTTATAATAGCTCTTCTCACCACAAATCACCAAAATACATTGGGTGCCACCTCGATTGTCTGGCTCCCTATCAATGGCGGCCGATCAATTTTAGGTAACACTTTCTGCGACGACCCGTAAACCGGAATTATTCGCCCCCTCTCTTCCTTTGTCTATGGATCTTCAGATGGAAATGTTTACGTTTCGAGTCTACGCAAGGAATGGAAACGTGCCTTCCCCACCTTTCTTTTATGATTGCAGCATAGCCAGATTGTCATATTTATCGCTAAAGTATCTTGCAAAATTACAATTAAAAATTTGTTAATTTGACAATTACGTCTGGTTTAAGTTTAATCCGCAATTGCTCTTAAAATAAATTTATTTCCCAATAATTTTACTATAAATTGTGAATAAGCCTTGAGAGATTTAAAAAATATATATTATTATACATAAAAGTTTGAAATAAACCGACTGCACTCTGGCAACATCTACTTCGATTTACTACACACCCGAACTTCACGAGTCGGTCCGGTTATAGTAAAAAATACATTGTTGCTGCTTTCTGCTAAGGCAGTGTGTACATATTTTGGTTGTTTTTTTTTTGTGATTATTGGTGAAAAATCGTCTTTATTATAAACAATCATGGTGCATTCATGTATAGTTTGTTATTTATTGAACTAGTCCAACATAATTAAAAATTTAGAGCTTACTTATGAGATATTATTTATAAAATTAGGAGAAATACAGGACCTTATCCCAAAATTTCCTGATGTTGTTCAAAAAACCCTCGAAACGTCATTAAACCACAATGTGTCATACATCGTTGCATTCGGAAGAAAAAAAGCTCTCAAATTCCAATATCAGGAAAACAGGACCCTATTTAAAAAAGAAAGTTGATTATGACCCTTCGAAGACGACTCGTCGGATTACAGAACAATTAACGCTGTTAGATAGAGCGGAAAAAGTGGCAATGTAAAAGTGCAATTTACTTTAGAATTCGATCTCAAAAAAAACACAGGAAAAAAATAAAACGATTCTTCAAAATTTCGGTTTTTCCGGATATCTCCGGGAACTACTCGGAATTTTAAAACTTTCTAACCGGCATATTACTAGGCACATAAATGCGCAACTTTACCTCCATTTAACCGACTTCGTATCTCTTACGGTTTCCGAGATCCCTGTACTGGCCCTCCTTATCTTGGACACGGTGTATATTTCGCAAATTATAATCGCTTTTACAGGCAAATAGTTTATTTTCGTAAGTTATATGCTAAGGACTGAAAGTTGCCCGTAAAAGAATTTTGACCCACTCATGTTATTAGTCAATCTTCTGATTTTCTTGAAATTTCGATTTTTGGTCCCACAAAAGTGAGACTACAGGAATTTTTGTTCATATGACCGCAAGCAAGTAGATGCGATATATACGGATTTCTCGAAGGCCTTTGACAGAGTTGACCACTCCATCCTGTTACATAAACTGGCCGGCTTGGGTTTTGTTAATAAATTTGTCTCTTTTCTCAACTCATATCTTAGGGATCGTGTACAATATGATTCGTGGTCATAAATCCTTTACTTTTTTAGCCTCGAGTGGTGCTCCGCAGGGTAGTAATTTGGTCCCCTTATTATTCCTCTTGTTTATCAATGACATAAGTGTAAATCTATCCAGCAAAGTACTACTATTCGCTGATGACTTGAAACTTTTCAGAATAATACTTGATATAACGGACTGTATATTATTGCAGAGGGATTTGATGTCTTTTACGAACAAAGCCGATTACGTTTATTTTGATTATACTCTTGACAGCACAACCATTGAGCACTGCGGAACGTTTAAATACCTCGGGGTAGTTTTCGACAATAAGCTTTCCTTCTCCCACCACTTTAGGAGCATTCGCAGCAGTGCGATGAAGGCCCTGGGATTTATCATACGGAATTCGACTGATTTCTCAAATACCAAAACCCTGAAAACCCTTTATTACAGTTTTGTGCGGTCTAAGTTGGAATATGGTGGTGTTATTTGGCATCCGGTCTTTCATAAATATATTATTTTATTAGAGAACGTACAAACAAAGTTTGTCAAGTTTATCGCCTGTAGGGAAGATGGTATATATCAACGAATACTTATAAACAGGAAGAAGACAAACAGCCGTGTTAACACATCGAAGCAAGTATGAACAAACGAACAAACCAGGCATCCATTCCGTCTGGAATCAGCTGACAAACGCACGTGCTTTTCAAATGTCACTTTTGTCAAGATTTTTATTACTGTCAATATTTTAAAGTGACATTTAACCAACAAAAAACATTCAAACCCTTTTATTTGATTTACATAAGTAGTGAAAATCAAATATTAGGATTCTGACATGTTTTAAGCTGTAAATATCACTTTAAAATAATCCTTACACACTCTTATATCATTTTTTTAACTAATAACGTAACTACAAATGAAAAATTAAACTTCAGAAATAAGCTTGTAAGTAGTTTTATTAAAAAATAGGAAGTAAATCATAATTTACATAAAATATTTTACCATCTTCAAGTGGGCTCTAGGTCCTAGCAAATATTTCAAGCTTCAAGTCCAAGCATATTTTTGGGCCCCATATGATTTAGGAAAAGAAATTATTATTGAAGCTTACTCTCAAGTAAAGATGACTAAATGAATGTTTCAATTACAAATTACTCACTTGCACCAAAAAGGAAACGACGTTTTTCGTGAAAGATTAGAATATTAAAAATTTTAAAATTTAAAGATGCGTCTTCTCCACTTCTCCACCATTTTAAATCATATCAGATGTTGCTTGATTTCCATGCCCGCCAGACGAAGGAAGTTAGCTTGTTAAACTATTTAACAATTAGTGCTGTTCGCATTCTATGCCTGTCTCTGTCTGCAGCAACCTTCCCTAATTCAGTAAAGTGAGACAAATATGACCAGGATCAAGTCGCCTGCATAAACACTCACTTTTGGGCTTTCCATATTAACTCTACGTAAGTCTGATATTGACGCTTAAATGATAGAGTGAAACAGATAGATAAAAGTAGGTTACATGTGAACGTATGGAGCAGAGTAGGCTTAGCATCACTTCCAAGGCCTTCTTACGTGTTTCGACCTCCCCCATAAGCAGTCTCACCGGGCTCCTACCCGGGGCACTAAGCAGAATGCACTATTATCTAGATTCCAGATGCCATCGCTCCTCAACCGCAGATACCTCATGTTTATGCAGTTTTTGTATCGTATTTGCTGTTCGCTCATCAATCCCCGGAGCTGCTGTCTTGTATTCTTTTTCATGTTCCTCTTCGTTCAGTTAGGCACCATCCCGTCTTTTATCTCCCAACTCCCTCCTCTAACTTTCTGATTAAAACACCTGTATACCAATCCATGTTGATTTTCAATAATACCCTTAATGACATTGATGTATTCGGTTTGTCCAATACCCAATTTACTAAACTTATAAAGCATAGACTGTTACCTTGATGCAACCATTATTTTTCTCTCTTTTTTTTCTCTTTTTCCTATCTCTTGGATTTTTTGTTGCTTATGTATAATTTTTTTTTTTACAGGTCATATTGTCTTGTAATTGGATTTTATTCTGTTAGACAATAAAGATTATTATTATTATTATTATTGTTATTATTATTATTATATGTAAACATACACTTGTTTTTTTTTTTAGCTTGGAACATCTAATAGATTCAAGTAATAAACTAGGTTTTGTACTGCTAGACTTCATATCACAGTGTCAGTATTACACGGGTGAAAACATGGAAATCCTGAAAAGAGGCAAGTTGGTGCCGATGCCGAGAAGAAGCCTAGTTTTTGACAACGGACGTGTCAGCGAATGGAGTGGCAAATAATCTGCGGCAGGTTTAAGTATCTTATTAGATATCTCTAACAAAATAACGGTATTGGAACCCGTAAAACCCTGCTTTTTTTTAAGTTAGTGATTTCTGGTGCCCCTGACGGGAAAAGCGCAAGAATGTAGAATTGACCACTGGGACCAGGACTATCCTAGGCCATTAAAGTTCAAAGAGCCGAACCGTTTATTTTTTAACTTTAAAAAAAATTTTTATTAATCTAAACTTATGAAAATTTTACATATTTGCTTAAAACAATATTCAAATTATTATTCAACCGATTTGGCTCACATTTGGCATGCCTATGTTAAATGAGTGTCCAATTACGGGATAAATATTTGTGTCGGCCCATTCGCTCGTGGTGATGCTATTTGTTCCATATCAAATTTAAAATCTATCAAAAAGTGAATTAAAAGATGTTTTATATACGTCTCTACCCAAGATAATTTAGGAATTAAAAGACAATTCTAGGAGTTATCCTGGGGAGAGCCGTAAAGGACATCTTTCAATTCACTTTTTCATAGATTTTAACTTTGATACGGAACAAATGGCATCACCGCAAGCGAATCAGCGGGTACAAATATTTTTCCCGTAATTGGACACTCATTTTACATTGGCATGGGAAATTTGAGCCCAATCGGTTGAATAATTTAGGAATTATCCTGGGGAGAGACATACAAAACATCTTTTAAGTCAATTTTTGATGGATTTTAATTTTGATACGGAACAAATGGCATCACCGCGAGCGAATCGGCGGGTACAAATATTTTTCTCGTAATTGGACACTTATTTTACATTGGCATGGCAAATTTGAGCCAAATCGGTTGAATAATTTAGGAATTATCCTGGGGAGAGACATACAAAACATCTCATAATTCACTTTTTGATGGATTTTAATTTTGATACGGAACAAATGGCATCACCGCAAGCGAATCGGCGGGTACAAATATTTTTTTCGTAATTGGACACTTATTTTACATTGGCTTGACAAATTTTAGCGAAATCGGTTGAATAATTTAGGAATTATCCTGGGGAGAGACACACAAAACATCTCATAATTCACTTTTTGATGGATTTTAATTTTGATACGGAACAAATGGCATCACCGCGAGCGAATCGGCGGGTACAAATATTTTTCTCGTAATTGGACACTCATTTTACATAGGCTTGACAAATTTGAGCCAAATCGGTCGAATAATTTAGGAATTATCTATCCTGGGGAGAGACATACAAAACATCTCATAATTCACTTTTTGATGGATTTTAATTTTGATCCGGAACAAATGGCATCACCGCAAGCGAATCGGCGGGTACAAATATTTTTCTCGTAATTGGACACTCATTTAACATTGGCATGGGAAATTTGAGCCAAATCGGTTGAATAATTTAGGAATTATCCTGGGGAGAGACATATAAAACATCTCATAATTCACTTTTTGATTGATTTTAATTTTGATACGGACCAAATAGCATCGTCGCGAGCGAATCGGCGGGTACAAATATTTTTCTCGTAATTGGACACTCATTTTACATTGGCATGGCAAATTTGAGCCAAATCGGTTGAATAATTTAGGAATCATCCTGGGGGAGAGACATACAAAACATGTTTTAATTCACTTTTTGATTAATTTTAATTTTTGATACGGATGAGATAATTCCTAAACTACTTAACCAATATGGCTACGGGGCCTACGTTAAATCAGTGTTGAATTGCGGGAAATATATTTTCACCCGGCGGTTCGCTCGCGGTGATTCCATTTGTTCCGTATCGCAAATAAAATCCATCAAATAGTGAATTAAAAGATGTTTTGTGTATCTCTCCTCGGGATAATTCCTAAATTATTCAGCCGATTTAGCTCAAATTTACCATGCCTATTTAAAATGAGTGTACAATTACGCAAGAAATATTTATATCCGCCGATTCGCTCGCGGTGGTGCCATTTGTTCCGTATCAAAATTAAAATCCATCAAAAAGTGAATAAAATTAAAGTGTTTCTCTACTGTGCTACCAGATGCCACTGTACCTGAAATTCCAATTTCATTTTTGGCATATCTTTTTTATTTTGACAGTTATTGCAAAAAGGGATATGTCTTTTTAAAGACTTAAAGGTACTCTTTATTCGAGTTGATTAATGCCTTTATTTTAACATGTATCACTCAAAAATATAAGTAATTGACCGTTGTTTTGTTAGAGACAAATGCTAAAGTAGGTAGCATTATAATTTAAGACCAATCTTTGTTTAATTCCGTATAAAAGTATTATTTTTAAAATACCTAAAAGTCTAGTTACTATTTTGATAAATTTTAATAAAAAATATATAAGGTATGTTTTTAGTAAGAAATATATATCAGATGTAGGCAATAACCAAGGGTGCTGAACTAATAAAAAATTTAACGATAGAGCCGCCAAATAACACCGATTATTACTATATTTAATTTATGGATTCGCCGCCCTTGGGTAATAACAGTAACTAGTGCTGGCAAAAACCAGAAAAAGCAAAATCGGTTAGCCGAATAATTTTAAAAACCCAAAGATATCGTAAACTACAAATCCCATAATCCATTCATTAAACTCTTGGAAAGTGAAGCTGTGATTGTGTGAAATGTTATTGAAAATCAGTAATGGGTGGAAGAGAGAGCTACATGTTTGTTGGCTGAATGGCAACAATGTTGAAGTCTGGTTATACCAGATGGTTGAATAATAAAACATAACCTCACTTACCGATGAAAAGATAAATCCTTATTTAAATGATCCACTGTTTTACAAACTACACATGAATGCACCATGATTGTTTGTAATAAAGACGATTTTTCACCAATAATCACAAAATAAACACAAATCACCCAAAATATATAACAATCCGTTAGATTAGTATTCATTCATCTTGCTTATCTTTTGGGTCCGAATCGTAGTAAAATAGAAGTAGATGTTGCCAGAGTGCAGTTGGATTAGTTCAAGATTCGTTTGATACTTTTAAGTATAATATTTTTTTTAAAGAATCTCTCATCGCCTTTTCACAGTTCATAGTAAAATTATTGGGAAATAAAGTTATTTTAAGAGTAGCGGATTACTCGTAAATCAGTTGTATTTGCTAAATTAACAAATTTTTAATTCGGATTTTGCAAGATACCTTTGGGATAAATATGTCAATCTGGCTATGCTGCAATAATGACCGAAAGAGGTGGGAAAGACTGTTTGCAGTCGTCGCGTAGCCTAGAAATGTACATTTTTACGTACCTTATTTTTGCTTCATTTTTCTCCAATCAATGTGTCCATGTGTACTGTTTAAGTGATTCCACATATTAGAAATCCCACTTGAATATTGTAATCTAATAATAGATTATCCGAGTAACCGGTTTCCAGTTTTTTAAAATATCCGAAACCGGTTAACCGAATATTTAAAATGCCGGTTTCAGTTGCCAGCACTAACAAACGTACTTAATTTATAATTTAAATATAAAAAATGGAATATAAGGCTTTATTAGATCTAAACAACTTATACAGTGCCATGCCGGAGGAACACTCCGGTATAACCAGAAGTGATAGATACATCAAAATATCTTCATTGAAAAAGGGCATCAGCGAGTACCACTTTTGTACTTTAAAGCTTCTTATATCCTGTTTTAAATATTTAAAAACCCTTATACTATATCGGTACGTCATTTTACGACTAGGTATAGCACCTACAATTTATATTTTTAAACTTATTTTACATCTTTATTTTAGATAAGTAAGATAATAAATTTGTTAAATATTTGTTTCTTTTATTAGTACATTCCGTTTTTGTGTTATTTTAACTATGTAATTTTTGTAATAAAGTTTATTAACATTTTCGTTCTTATTCTGACTATTATTCTATCCCTTCTAAGTTAACAGATCTTCCCAATAGAATATTGACAAAAATATGAATGGTTGTGTTCTCGGTGGACACACGCCTAGCACCACATAATTGATGGGCATTCTATACATTTATTGTGTTCCAAACTTTTTTCTGTGACAAGCCAGCACGTTTTTATTCGGTAATTGCGCAACAATTTACATGCATCTCTGGCGTCACCTCATTGAACTACTTGCGCTTGCGCATTAGAATATCATAGGCGTTGCTACTACATGGTATAAACTTACTGTAGGGGAGTATCGGAAAATCGATGCATAATTTATGCAACCTTGACCACAGCTAAGTATGTTTAGCTGCCTAAAATCATGAGAAATTGGACAGAAGTAATCAATAATCTACATTGATTTGAAAAAATAATTTTAAAATTTATTTAAAGCAGCTTAAATTAATAGATATTTGCTAGAGTAGCATTCAAAAAGTGTTTTCTCACATAAATATATTGGGATGTTAGGGGAATACTAGAAATTACGCATTGCGATTGGTTGAAAGTCACGCCCTCTAGCACATTTTACCCCCACTCTTGAATAAAAATGGTGCCCAAAACCCCTCTTCGCTTCCGAGTATGTGACATATCTGTTTATTCCTACTAAGCTAGTAGTAATTTAGGGTAGTACTCTAGATTTAATTAATTTTAAGTTTAGTTTAAGGAGTAATTATAGTGAAACTTAAGTGGAACTACAGTTATGGACGAGTTTGAGTACGCGTGAGTAATTTTTTCCATTAATTTTCTGCGCGTGAAGTGGTGGTGGCGCCTAGAGTCACGCACTCGAAAAATTGACGGAAGTCGCCAAGCTGCCATTGCAGTTCGAGTTCCGTCGGTTTTTGTGATACGTGGTGGATGCCGTTTGCGGGACCGGCCGCGAAATATCGCTTTTTGGTATAATTTAAGATATAGAATAGCATGAGAATGTTGAGGATTAAGCAAGAAATCATGGACGACGATGAAAAGGGGTATTTACCTTTCTATTTACACCATTTTTGTTTGCTCCTTTATAGGTCACACGTCGTATACGCACGACAGTATCGTGCCTACTTTTCCTTTTTTGATTAATTGCACACAAATCCTTGCTTGCATCGCACAACGTGGCTTTTTATCGGTTATACTTGGAGAAGTCCAAGCCGATTCCCAGAAAATATGACGGTATGGTGATGTACCGGTTTTCTCTAACACCATCGTTCACCGACCCCAAGCTAGACATCAAACGGTCAAACGTAGGCCAAACTTAATTCCCATGTTTTACGGTTTCGTCTTATTTTCCCACACTATTTTAGAACAGGAGCGTTCTCAAGCTTTCAAATTTTAGTTTATAAAGAAACAAGAATTTTGTCATTTCGCCAAAGTGGGTGTTAACAACAGTTTTTAATGCAATTTAATTTGCTTATAACACAAAGATAAAAACCATCATAGGGTTTGTTAGTGCATTTCTGCACTAATCTGACTTTTCTGTTTACCCAATAAAAACGCCCTTTGTTGGAAAAGCCATAGAGATACATATTTGTTGTCATCTATATGCATATTAGAATTAATTTTGTCTCATAAATTTTAACAATATCCTGAATAAAATCAAAAATTGGCAAGATAGTATACAAATAGTGTGCAAAGGTTATTATATTTTTAGTATATTTTTAATACAGTTAATAAGTTAAAATAATAATATATTCCATATTATTAAGAATCCACAAAAATTGCCTTGATTGATTGATACTAAGTATTTATGTTTTAAAACTTCTGATCAGAATAACATAGTCTCATTGAGATATCGATATTAGTTAATATTAAAGAAGCAAGAATATTTTAAAATTCCATTTACTATTTTTGTGATGCCTCTAATAATGTTATACTATACCTAGAGGTATTACAGAGAGCTCCAAATACTCATTTTAAAAGGGACGGTAAAGTTTTTTTCTTCATAATTAAACAAGTTGGTCCACTTCAGGTTTATGTTTTTATACTACAACTTAGAGAAATATAGCTTGTACATTCTTTACAATTTCACATGTGAAACTTGGTTTACAATTATTTTAAAATCTGCACTGCAATTTTTCAAATTTTTGCATCATTCCTAAAGCTGACCGCACCGTCATACCTTTGATTTGGGATAGGTACCCAGTATATTTATAAAATCCTATTGTAATTGATTAGATATTATTTTACTTGATAGTTTAACATTTGTATCTGCTATCTAGAATCATTATTGTGTTCTTTTCTTTAATATTGAAACAGTCAGGTTTGACTTGGCCTAATTGTGATATTTTCAATATTTTTCCTAATCTCAGGGTTTTAGTCTGATTAAAGTATTTAACTTTATCATTATACAAATATACAAACTGGTTTGCATTCCTAGATAAACTGACTAGAATTATAATTAGAAGACAAAATTATTTGCGATTAATTATATCTTTATTTAAATGTGATATACCGGGATTTCTCTTGAAAAGCATTTTAGTTAAATATAGGTCTTGAGAAACGTACTGGGTGATGAATTGTTTAGTTGAACATAGGAAATCCAATGTAATTTTTGAGGTGGCTGAATATTGGCTCCTGTACATTTTATAAAAAAAACTGTAGTATCACTTCGGGACCAAAATATTAACGTATTCGCCACTTACCTGTCTTTATTTATCTGCACTTTAAAAAACACAATACCAGTAAAAAGACCTTTGCTACACTAAAAAATCAAACGTCGTAAAAACGGTGGAATTTCGTTTTAAGAACAGAAAGACGGATTGCCCGCCTTCTATAACTTTACTACTCTCCCCTATATTATATACTCTTCGAGTTCTAACGGAATTAATTCTTTGGCCCTATCACAGAGGAAGTTGTACGTTAGCCCTGTTCATGGACTAGAAAATCGCTCTTCTAACCAATCATGAACTTTTTTGATATTTCTCAATATGACGGAAATAACACTTAGAAAATAGGCATTTATATTATGAACTTTGTGATATTTCTCAATGTGACGGAAATAACACTTAAAATAGGCATTTATTTCCCTTGGCCTGGTCTATGATGTATTTTTATTTATCCAATTGGCGCCTTTTTAAAGAAACACTACAAATTTTGATTGTATTTTATGGCTTTAATTTTCTTCGAATTAAAGTTTTTGTCATGGCCAGACACATTACAACATTTTAATAAATTGTTGAAATTACTTGACAACCTATTTGCATTTTATCACAATTATTACTTTTATTTTTTAACTTAAAAACTACTTAAGATAGAAACATATCAGTATGCATTGAGCAATTAGATAAAGAATGTACACGTAATGATAATTTCTAGAAATTTGGTTAAATTAGAGAAAATGTGCAGTTTTAAGCCCTTTTAGCCTAATTATTCTTGATTCATGAGATACAGGACGATCTGTTAAATCTAATTTTTGCTGTCGTTAATAACTCGAAAGGTTTTGATTTTAGGAAAAGGCATTTAAATAAATACATTTTTCCGAGTTATTCAAGAGATTTATTCCAGACGTTTTGTAAGAAATCGTCCTATATCTCACGAATCAAAAACAATTCGGCAACGTGGATACTGGATTCTAAAAATGCTTAAAAACTGCATTTTTTCTCTAACTTAACCAACCTCATTCAAAGGATATCCATAGTGGTCAGTTAAATAGTTACCACCCTGTATTATACCAGAAAAGTATAATTTTTAAAATATCCTGTATAAAAAAAAGTCTAGTATTTTTATGAAATAACAAACACCCCCATACCTTTTCTAAATTTTCTTCTATTTTTAAGTCTTTAACTGCATTAGTTACAATGTAGGGTCAAATAACCGGAAGAGATAGATATTGATGGCAAAGATCGGTATCCTTTATAGCAAATACCAATATTTCAAATATAATAAATATCTTTGTTTGTTCCCGAGATCTTCTAATATTCCACTCACCGTGAAGGACCCTGTATATGGGGCGGGCCTTACATATTATAATAACCATTGACATATAATATAAAAGGGGAGACGAAACATTACATTCATAAACACCATTTATTTACAATCATACACAGTTTTACAGTTTCAAATAAGTTAGAAGATGGCTTTAAAAAATGGCAACGCGTTTAGATAATTTCGATCTGACATTAGTCATAAATAGGTAATTGTTGCAGGTATTTTTTACAGAAATTCAGATAATTTAAAGAAATAATCCATATTTTTGCAATATTTACATAAAATATAGAATTAGCTACACCACTGCTTTACCTAAAAAAAAAATATATAACCTCATTACTTTTATTTACCGACGAAATATTAATCCGGGGTTAGAATAGTCGAATTTCTTACACACCACGCACCGACGAACCATCGTAGATATCTAATAAACAACTCTAAATAGTTTTAGTTCCAAAAATAGTAAAAATTAATCCAAAGACGCAATAGATCACAAACAATAATACAAGCAGTAGGGAATAAGCATGAACAGTACTGCTGCCGAGAAATGAATGAGAATCCTAAACTTCAGGGTCATTTGTACTAAAAAAAAAAAAAATTGTCATAGATCTTCCTGAAACTTGTGGATACCCCAAGGCTAATCGACATGTCAGACAATCTAAATATCAATAAATTAACTAAAAAAACTTTATTATTAACGGCTGAAACTTCACGATAAGAAATATTGATCAGCTGATGACTCTCGTCTCTTTCTAACCTGCCAAAAAGCGGCATATTTTTAAATTAAATTGATGCAACATAGATGGCTCTGATTGCTAATTTGAGATTGTTTGGGATCCTCATCTTAAAGCTTTGTATGATTCTGACAGAATGTAAACAATTCCGTTTCTTTTTGATAATAACCTTACTGATGTTCACAAAATAAAATTTTCTTCAAAAAAAAATACAAATTAAGTAAACAATTTTTTAATTTTTGTAATATTTCGTGTCGGAAAGTGTAACAGTGTATAAGAAAGACAATCGAATTTTACTTAGAATAATAAATGAATGAAATCATAATACCTTTTATTCATAGACTTATCTTTTATTATTCGTTTTGCAGGGTTCGTGTATTAATTAATTAGATAGTAAACTTTCCTAAATGAATTTGTATTTTGCCACAAAGCAATCTTACAAATATTATGTTTTTATCAACAAGAATTTACTTTCACTGCTCGCTTTAATGCTCGTAAATACCGATTAGAAGATTTCTATTATTACTTTAGTTACTTCAAGAAGATATGGTGAATTAGTGTATTTTCAACCAGTTAACAATTAAGGCTGGGTCCACACTGCAATATACTGCACGTTTTTTACATTATATATTTCATTTCTGTAAAAAAATGAGTTAGATTACATAAGAAATTAAATACATAATTTAACTAAAAAGGTACTAACTAGGGAATCCAATCCCGCAAATGCTGGTACTAGATTCATTTCCTGTGTTATTTAATCAATATCAACACTACCGCTGCTGCTCTGGACTTTCAAATTAATATTATGCTTTGTTTGTAAATGGGTGTGAAGACCTTTGGTGGAACGAGCAGAACTTACATTTAGCTGTAAGACCATCTTCATACTTTAAAAAATAATTCCAAACTAAACTTGAACCTTTATTGTCTTTGTAAACTACATTGACACTCATTTTTGTGATTGCTGTTTAAACTCCACGTATTATATTCAACCACTTGATAAATGTTACTAGATACTATAACGCCCTTACTTTCGTACGTACGCAAGAAAACTGTTCTGTTTAACGTATTTTCAATAGCCCAGCATGGCGGGGAATCCCCGACGCGCCGACCAATAATACCGCAGTTCATTCTTTGCTATCCCGCAAATCCTGCGGATCCGCGGGATCGATGGGCTCAATCCCGCAGGTTTGCGGGATTAAAGTTTGGGTGCGGGATTGGATTCCCTAGTACTAACTGTATAATGTCAAATTTCGTTCTAGTTTTTTTTTAAATTTGTTTATTTTCTTCCTTCTTGACTTCTTCCTATCGACGAAAAATCAGATAACCAAACCTCTTATTATTTTTCTCTTCAAAAGGAGATTAAAACCCGAGGGCACCACCAGAACACCGCAGGTGAAAAAAACCTGCGCCATTCGATTTCCCCCTCAAAACTACGAAAATCATCTGAGCAGGTCGAAATCAAAAAAATGCAATCTGAGCGAGAGAAGGGTGTTCGGGTTTTAAAAAGACACCCTGTATAAAGCATTAAAAGCCATTAAAACGTATTCGTTCTAGTTTATTAGAAAATATTAATTTTTCCCAAAATTTCCTTTTTTGTCCAATTTTTCTGGGAAAGGAAAGCGATTTTTTGGCACTCAATTTTTCCGAAATTTTAAATGTCTATAGTCTTAACAACCTGTTTTGTACACACCTTTTTTAATCGAGAATAGTATTTATGCAAATGATCTGTCGTTTCATTTACATTTATGCTTAATTTTGCGATTTATTTGAGAAATACCTATATGATATTTTTATAGCTAGTGATTTATGCTTAGGATTATTCATGTTCTTATTACCGCCATAAGACAGGTGAATTGAAAAATTTAGAATACAAGCTGCAAACGTTTCTAGACTGTATATTATTATTTATTAATATAATAATTGATATAATGTGAATTGTAACTTGTATTTTAACTAGGTACGGTAGTTTTGTGCAATGTGACTCTAGGCTGGTGGTAGTGGCAATAGAACAATCTGTTGCTTTGGGTTAATATTTTCCATCTTTTTACTAAATATTAATTTTCAATCCATTTGAGTGTTAAAGAAGTACCGACCTATTTAACCATAATTTATTTTTGGTCGTACCGAATAAAGTTGAGGACATTTAATAGATTTAATATAACGCTTATCTGGGAATTTTCTACTTTTCATATGGTGGGCACCCTGCGTGTGAGATGATGAAGGTTTTTCAACCGCTTATTGTTTTTAATTTGTTGCTTATTAATTATTTCTTGTTTTATAGTGATAAAATCAAGGTTTTATGGAGGGAGAGTGCAAATATGGCATTTTTTTAAAAGTAATCATTTTCAAAATTGTCCATGAGGGGTAATAGATGGTGGATGACCTATCGGACGTTTATGAAGAACCAGTCATGGATCACGTTGAAAATTTAGCAATTTAGTTTGTATTAGCAACTTTGACTATTGAAATGGAACACCCGTAGAAAGAGTGAGAGGCCTCTGGGTGTTACCTGACTCCCGACCAAATTCAGTGCGCTAATTCCAGTTCAAAAACATCAGTCCTTCTTGAAGTGCAGAGCATGTTGGGTGAATCACGACGAGCTTGCATTAGAACTTTATGGAGAACTACTTAATATATGTTTCCGAAACTTTTGGGGATTTAGGTTTATCAATATGCTCTCTTTAACTAAAATATTCACATGTTTTTGTCATTTCCGGCTATACCGGAAGTAGCTGCCAACTTTCGTTTTTTAAATACAACATGGTAATTTTTATTACATTTTTCGATTAAGCGTTAAATACTAAGCACATTTTATAGAACGTGTTTTTGTCAGACTCTGTTAGTTTTTGGTAATTATTTTGCAAATGCATGACGATGAAATAATCCATATAATTTGTTTACCTTAGCTCTTGGACTAAAAATTGTTTCTCACCGAATAGCTAGAAGATCATGAAGTCTCAAAAATATTTCAAATGCGGCAGAAAATGTACAGGGTGGTCATAATTCAAGCTTCAATGTGAAAGAATTCAACCATTAAAAACTTTCTTATTTTAAATGGAACGCCCTGTATATTTTTGTTTAATTTGATGGCAAATTAGTTGTTCTTTATAAATAGTATTTACTGTCCTATACCTATATCAAAGCGTTTTCTCAAAAAATCCAATTTTATTCCGAAAATACTATTTGTTCAAATGTGCTATGAAAACAATTCTACTTAGGGGCTATATACTGATGTCTATACGGAGGAAAAGGGATTGATTGCTTGAAAATACAACGTTCTAAAGCGTTTCTTAATTGAATTTATAAATAAAATGCAGTTGATTGTTTTTAATTGTTTTAAATTTAATGGTTTAAATATTATTATTATTTTTTTTAAATAGCAAGGAAACAAGTTTATTAACTTTAAATTCTTTAATTAAAAATGTGTTTGAAAATTATACCTAATATCTTTTGATTATCATTTTAAAATATGTTCGAAATGATTGCCATTTACTTCCAAGCATTTATTCATTCATTATTCATCATACTATTTCTTGTAGCATTCCTAATTTCTTGTGCAATGAGAGATTGAAATGCTGCCCTCACCCTTTCAATTAGATTTTCCTTCAGTATCTCTTCAGTACATCAGTATACAGCCCCTAAGTACAATAATTGTTTTCATAGTACACTTGAAGAAATAGTATTTTCGGAATAAAATTGGATTTTTTGAGAAAACGCTTTGATATAAGTACTATTTATAAAGAACAACTAATTTGCCATCAAATTAAACAAAAATATACAGGGTGTTCCATTTCAAATAAGAAAGTTTTTAATGGTTGAATTCTTTCACAATGAAGCTTGAATTGTGACCACCCTGTACATTTTCTGCCGAATTTGAAATATCTTCGAGGCTTGATGATCTTCTAGCTATTTGGTGAGAAAAAAATTTGAGTCCAAGAGCTAAGGTAAAAAAATTATATGGATTATTTCATCGTCATGCATTTGCCAAATAATTACAAAAAGTCCAGATATCTCAAAAACTAACAGAGCCTGACAAAAACATGTTCTATAAAATGTGCTTAGTATTAAACGCTTAAATCGAAAAATGTAATAAAAATTACCATATTTTATTTAAAAAACGGAAGTGGCAGCTACTTCCCGTATAACCGGAAATTACAAAAATATGTGAATATTTTAGTTAAAGAGAGCATATCGATAAACCTAAATCCCCAAAGTTTCCGAAACAAATATTCAGTAGTTCTCCATAAAGTTCTAATGCAAGCTCGTCGTGAATCACCCTGTATAAACTACCAATTTTCAAAGTGATCTGTTGACTAGTTCTTCATAAACGTCTAATAGGCCGTCCACCATCGATCACCCTGTATATGGATGGTCAAAATAAGCGGTTTGAAACCTTTATTATTATCAACAAGTAACATATTTTTTTATCTGTCAATTTTTATTTAAGGTATACCAATGATGACACTTGGGAGGGGTAAGTTACGAGTTTCATTACAAGACTGAAGTATGTAAAGGTGTATGTATGAACTGACTGCTGGGAGGATGTGAATCAAAATCAAGTTGCCGTGGAACGATACAGAAGGCATTTGAAATGATGGAAAAAGGATTCGATTTTGTGTGGATGATCCTAAATTCTATACAAAACTAGAGATAATTTCATTTGGATCTAGTAACAATCATTGTATGACAATAACTAACACTTGTTAGCGGGTGGGTAGGTGACGAGAACAACATGGTTGTTTGTTATTAACCATCACTCTTAATTTATATAACATATCGTTTAATTATGCTTCATTTTCTGTGTATGTCTGTGTTTGATATAACAATAAAGGGCGAGGATTGAATGTAATCTTACTATGGCTAGTTTAAGTAGTGGAATGTAGTTGACAGAAGGAATCGAACAGACAAGTTGGAAGTTCATGGACCATATATTCAGGGGACACGTCAGCCCAGCGGACCATGGATAACAGGCATCAATGATATTTTAACAAAACCGGGAATTACAAAGTTAGCATTAAAGGTTTGTGGTGGGAGAGACTCGGGACCGCTAGGGTCTCGAGAATGGAATAATATGTCAGGTATACTAGTAGCTGTTAAGGGGCGATATTGTTTTTCTTTAATATTTATAAAATAGCAAAATGCAGGGTGCCCACCAACCAAGACGCGAGGCTAAAGAACCAATACTAGACTAGGTAGTTCTTCCACGTTAGTGTTGCTCCAATAAAATACGAAGGTTTGCTGCATTCATTCCCGATTCCCGAAAAAACTGCTGAATTTGTAAACGGTCTTCCGAGGACAGACGATCCTTTCATCCCAGCGTAACTAAACTGAATTTGTACACGGTCTTCCTAGGACTGACGATCCTTTCATCCCAGCGTAACTAAAAAAACTACTGAATTTCTACACGGTCTTCCGATGACAGACGATCCTTTCATCCCAGCGTAACTAAAAAAAACTACGGAATCTGTACACGGTCTTCCGAGGACAGGCGATCCTTTTATCGTAACTCAAAAAAAGTACTGAACTTGTAAAAATGGCCTTCCGAAGACAGAATCTCCTTTCATCCCAGCGTAACTATAAAAAAAATACTGAATTCGTAAACGGTCTTCCGAGGACAGGCTATCCTTTCATCCCAGCGTAACTCAAAAATACTGAATTTGTACACGGTCTTCCGAGGACAGACGATCCTTTCATCCCAGCGTAACTCAAAAAAGTGCTGACCTTGTGAACGGTCTTCCGAAGGCGCGGAAAATATAAAAAGTGTTAACACAAAAAGAAATTATGCTACGAACAAGGGAGAGGTTTAAAAAATGATTTGTATGTAAATAAAGTTAATGGTCTAGACTCTAGAAGATTTATTTATTAAACCTTGGGACTGCGACATTAACGTGTAAACGACTGTCTGTCCTAATTAACCCATTAAAGGAGTTAAGCCAAGGTTAGGTAAACGTCGGAGATCATAAAGATGAAAATATACTTCTTCAATGGGCAGATTTAACCTCATTAATCTAGATTCATATAAATTTCCTAAAATTAAAATTTGACATATCTTACATAAAATTGAATTTAATTTATTTTTTAAACTAGACCAATTAAGAGATAAATCTGGGTTAGGCGCTAGTCCTACTACTCTGGGTAACAAGAACTTACCATTCAATGAGTGCGACGTTTTATACCACTTGGCTTTTGCTAAATTAAAAAAAAAATCATTTTAATATTAACTCTGTAATACAAAGGAGGAAAAGAACCTTTACTTTGTTTTCATTTTATTACAAATATAATTATTTTTTGTTCTGTACTTATGCGTAAGCGTAACTCAAAAAAACTACTGGATTTGTACACGGTCTTCCGACGGCAAACGATCCTTTCATCCCAGCGTAACTAAAAAAAACTATGGAATGTGTACACGGAATATTAAAAGTCTTAACACAAAAAGAAATTATGCTACATACAAGGGAGAGGTTTAAAAAATGATTTCTAGGTAAATAAAGTTAATGGTCTAGACTCTAGAAGATTTATTTATTAAACCTTGGGACTGCGACCTTAACGTGTAAATGACTGTCTGTCCTAATTAACCCATTAAAGGATTAAGCCAAGGTTAGGTAATCGTCGGAGATCATAAAGATGGAAATATACTTCTTCAATGGGCAGATTTTAACCTCATTAGTCAGTAAAGCGGTAATTATACGGGGTAGCCCATAAAATCTAGATTCATATAATTTTCCTAAAATTAAAATTTTACATATCTTACATAAAAATTGAATTTAATTTATTTTTTAAAATAGACCAATTAAGAGATATATCTGGGTCTCTTTATCTCTCTATCTAGCCCAAAAGTACCACCATGCCACTCTGGGTAACAAAAACTTACCATTCAATGAGTGCGACGTTTTATACCATTTGGCTTTTGCTAAATTAAAAAAAAAATCATTTTAATATTAACTCTGTAATATAAAGGAGGAAAAGAACCTTTATCTTTGTTTTCATTTTATTAAAAATATAATTATTTTTTGTTTTGTACTTGACGTACATATGGTTTATGACAAAAACAAATTTGAGTCCCTAACAATACAAGAAGAGCATAAATCTGACTACGTAAATTCTTAATTTTGTCCAAAAAATACCCCTTTTGCTAAATTCCCCACTTATCGATTTCTACATAAATATAGGTGATTGCATAGTGGTAGTACACATCTAGATTCTTGTCCATTTTCACTATATGTTTATTTTTGTCCATCCAGGAAACTATTCGTAGGGGGTCTTTCATGGGAGACCACCCAGGACAACCTTCAAAGGTACTTTTCAAGGTACGGCGAGGTCATCGATTGTGTGGTGATGAAAAATGCGGAGTCCGGCAGGTCCAGGGGATTCGGGTTCGTCACTTTCGCCGATCCGGCCAACGTCAACGTGGTCTTGCAAAATGGTCCTCACACTCTAGATGGAAGGTAAGACATATACAGGGTGTTCCTGCTAATATTTCAGGGTGTGATTCCTTAGGTCATTTTATAAAGAAAGGTTCATATGAACATATGTCCGCAACGGCTTAAATTTTTTGCTACAGGGTGTTGAATTTTTATTTTTTAAATGGTTATTTTTTAATATCTCCGAAAGTACTTTAGATATTATTTTCAATTTTGGTGTTAATAGGATATAGAACCACAAATTTAAGTTAGAAAAGTTATTCAATTGTTCCACCAGTGGCGTCCCTGCAAACATGTCCTCTGATATTTTTTACAAAAAAGATGATACGCCACTGACATTTTTCCATGTGGATATTTTTTTCTGATTAGCCTGGTCAATTATACATGAAAACGGTCTTTTGAGTTTTTCTCGTCAGACCGTTCTTGATTAAAACCACTAAATTCATATTGAATCTCATTATTATTAACATTGATAAAATAATTAATGATTAATTTTGTTTTATAAAAATTGTTGAAAATGGCCACCTTCACTTAAAAGGCAATGTTTCCGCCCGTCTTCGCATCGATTTGCCTACTGAAACAATTTTTATAAAACAAAATTCATCATTAATTATTTTATCAATGTTAATAATAATTTTTTCAATATGAATTTAGTGGTTTTACTCGAGAAAGGTGCATCTGACGCGAAAAACTCGAGACCGTTTTCATGTAGAATCGACCAGGCTAATCAGAAAAAATATCAGTGGAGTCGTACCATCTTTTTGTAAAAAATATCAGAGGACATGTTTGCAGAGACGCCACTGGTGGAAAAATTGAATAACTTTTCTAACTGAACTTTGTGGTTCTATATCCTATTAACACATACCAAAATTGAAAATAACATCTAAAGTACTTTCGGAGATATTAAAAAATAACCATCCAAAAATAAAAATGCTGTAGTAAAAAATTTAAGCCCTTGCGGACATAATAAAATGACCTAAGTAATCACTTCCTAAAATATTAGCACGTCATTAAGGAACACCCTGTATACATAATATGATACATGCTGATCGCATTTAAGGAATGATAAGTTCTATAAAAGTAAAGGAATTTAGATGGATTAAGTAAGCTTCAGTTCCTAAAAATAGGGACGAAAATTACTCTTTTTTAGTTACAGCCTGCAAAAGATCGTTTTTATTTTAGGACAATCGATCCAAAACCCTGCAACCCAAGAACCCTTCAGAAACCCAAAAAAGGCGGCGGCTATCCTAAAGTCTTTCTGGGCGGTCTACCTTCTAACGTCACCGAAACAGATTTGAGGAGTTTTTTCACCCGGTTTGGTAAAGTTATGGAAGTTGTTATCATGTATGATCAGGAGAAAAAGAAGTCGAGAGGTATGATTATTAAACAAGAATATTACTTACTTAGGCTGACCTCCTCCACGTGATCATTGAAAATTACCTTAGTAATTAAAGGAAATTACATTATTTTTGAGTCTGTAAAGGCAATTTTCAAGAAAAGATGTGAATTCTGATTTTCCCATCATTGACTAGCCTTGCAGGGATAGAGTCATTATTAATGACTATAGGAGTGCGACTATCATTATTAATGACGGTAGAAGTGGCAATGTCATTATATCACTGTAGAAGTGTGACAAACATTAATGACTAGTGCTTTGACTATCGTTATTAATAACTGTAGAAGAGCGACTGTCATTATTAATAACTGCAGAAGCTTGACTGTGATTATTAATCACTGTAGAAGTGTAACTGTCATTATTAATGACTGTAGAAGTTCTACTATCATTATTAATGACTGTAGAAGTGCGACTATCATTATGAATGACTGTAGAAGTGCTAATGTCATTATATTACTGTAGAAGTGCGACAAACATTAATGACTAGCGCTTTGACTGTCGTTATTAATGACTGTAGTAGTGCAACTGTCATTATTAATGACTTAGAAGTTCGACTATCATTATTAATGACTAGAAGTTCGATTGTCATTATTAATGACTGTAGATGTGCTAATGTCATTATATGACTGTAGAAGTACAACTGTCATTATTAATGACTGTAGAAGTTCGACTGTCATTATTGACTATAGAAGTGCGACTGTCATTATTAATGACTGTAGAAGTTCGACTATCATTATTAATGACTATAGAAGTTCGACTATCATTATTAATGACTGTAGAAGTTCTACTATCATTATTGATGACTGTAGTGTCGTTATTAATGACCGTAAGAGTGCTACTGTCCTTATTAGTGACTGTAGAAGTGCGACTGTAATTAGTAATGATTAAAAGAGCGCTACAACATTACTGTTTCATTACTCACGTCATGATTTACAGTTTTGGAAATTTTATATGAGTATCTGGCTATAGTAATTAGCTTCATGAAACTTTTTCTGATAATTTTAAGGAAATTAGGTTATTTTTTATAAAATAAAAAATATAACCCTAGAATAGCTTGATGATGATGATAGCGATGATCATAAATGATAAACAGGAATTAACCGGTAATGACGGGATAATGACTTTTGGAAGTAATGCCATTACCCAAATAATGCTCCATCATTAATACATAAAATGTTTTTCGCAGGCTTCGGTTTTCTATCTTTTGAAGATGATGACGCTGTTGATAGATGTGTGGCTGAGCATTTTGTTAATCTAAATGGCAAGCAGGTAAGTTCATGTTTATCAGGTAAATATGACTGTAGATCGGACGGGAATTCTACCGGCCTAAACTAAAAGCAAGCGCAAACTCTTCCAGTAATGCGCACTTTTCTTTTTGCGGTGTCGTTGAAATAATTGTCATGATATTATCTACCGAACATAATGAATGTTACTCTTATTTCCACTTAAACATTTTTTTTTTAGGTTGAAATTAAAAAGGCAGAACCCAGAGACGGTTCGGGAGGTAACAAGATGGGCGGAAACGACGCGTCCGCATGGGGTCCACCGCAGGCTCCCATGGGCATGATGCAGGGTCCTAACGGTCAAATGAGCGGTCCGCCGATGAACATGGGCGCTCCTATGGGACCGAACATGAACCAGGGGTACTTGGTGAGTTTCAATTATCATTAACTGCGCGCGCGCGCGCTAAAAGTATTAATTTCCGTGAATTATTAACAATATCCTTAGGGTTGGGGAACTTCGCCGCAACAACAATACAACGCGGGGTATGGTACGCCATCCGGTCCTGGATCGTATCAAGGATGGGGCGCTCCTCCGGCTCCCCAAGGGCCACCTCCGCAGTGGGGTAACAGCTACGGGGGACCGCCGACTCAGCAAGGCTACGGGTCATATGGTGAGTTATTTCATGTTAAATTGTATCGCGGGAAAGAAATTATAGACTCGCGGATAGGCGGACGTGACTGTGACGTTAGGTAGCGTTATCTAAACTGCTGGCCATTTGCTTTCGAGCAAGAAAAATTTCGCCTAAATTTAAAAGTTAATATTTTCTGAACCAGATATGACATCGATCTCCGGTTTTTAATGGTTGATAGATTTGTCCCTTAGGAAACAATTGCCAAAGTTGGATTGTCTTAAACTGTCAGAAAATTTTATATACAGGGTGTTAAAGAGGACGATGATTTTTGCTCCAATTTCAATAGCATGTAACTTTCACAATAATATTTTTAAATTTTATCACTATACGTCAATTGAATCACTGGTTAATAGCAAAGAAAGTAATTTGTCAAATTTTTTATATCTGCTATATTTTAAGAGATACCGATTTTTTTGAAAAACTTTGCTTTTTTTCAACTTTTTGTTAGCTAGATCCCACTGTGCGTTGTATCGTGCAAACTTTGCAAGTGATTATTATACCTTATGAAAAGCTTGTTTATGTTCAGTAACAACAATTGCACCTAAATTTTGTGATGTGCAGTGGCGTACTTATAATCACTTATCTATGCTTTATGAGTATCTCACAATTTTTTTGTATTGGAAAGTACTCGCCTCTAGATTAGGCAAGTTTTTCCTTATTTTTTAGTTGTTCATATCGCGCTACAGGTATATTATACAGTCTCTACAAAATTTTAAAAAAATAAATTTTTTCAAAATTAAATAAAAAAATTATCTTTTTTAAAATTTTGTAGACACTGTACCTGCACCTGTAGCGCGATATGAAAAACTAAAAAATAAGGAAAAACTTGCCTAATCAAGGGGCGAGTACTTTCCAATACAAAAAAATTGTGAGATACTCATAAAGCATAGACATATAAGTACGCCACTGCACATCACAAAATGTAGGTGCAATTGTTGTTACTGAACATAAACAAGCTTTTCATAAGGTATAATAATCACTTGCAAAGTTTGCACGATACAACGCACAGAGGGATCTAGCTAACAAAAAGTTGAAAAAAAGCAAAGTTTTTCAAAAAAATCGGTATCTCTTAAAATATAGCAGATATAAAAAATTTGACAAATTACTTTCTTTGCTATTAACCAGTGATTCAATTGACGTACAGTGATAAAATTTAAAAATATTATTGTGAAAGTTACATGCTATTGAAATTGGAGCAAAAATCATCGTCCTCTTTAACACCCTGTATATAAAATTTTCTGACAGTTTAAGACAATCCAACTTAGGCAATTGTTTCCCAAGGGACAAATCTATCAACCATTAAAAACCGGAGATCGATGACATATCTGGTTCAGAAAATATTAACTTTTAAATTTAGGCGAAATTTTTCTTGCTCGAAAGCAAATGGCCAGCAGTTTAGTTCATTATTTCGGCGTACTTTGATGCAAAAAACACTTTATTTTTCATCTATCAATTATTTACTATAAGTTCATAATGCCCGGTAGTTATTATTAAAGAAAATATTGAACAAATTTGTATGTTGTGTGTTTATAGTTATTTTTACATAATATACAGGGTGTTAATTAAGTATGTGCAGTAATTTTAAGAGACGATTCTTTGGATGATTCTAAGACGAAAAGTTCATATAAACATGGGTCCGCAAATGCTTCGTTTCCAAGATACAGGGTGTTAGGTAAAGAAATTTTTTTTAATCTGGTTTTTCGTAAATATCTTACATATCCTTTTGTCGATATTGTTTAAATTTTGCAGTGTTAGGGGGCTAATTTAGCCCTAAGTAGATTAAATTTATTGAGTCCAGTGACGTCCCGGGCGGCTTAACGAATATTATTGGAAAAAAAGTAAGCCACTGGCTTGTTTGGAATTTTTATATTTTTCTCGGATTAAGCAACTAAAAATACAACACTTTTGTCTCTTGAATTTTCTCGTATCTTACTTTGTTTTCGAGAAAAAAAATAACAACCGCTTTGATGCATGTCCCTGGAGATGCATGGACATTTTCTTTTTGAATCGAGGTTTGCTTTAGAAAATAATTGCAGCATTTAACTTCAGAGTTGTCAGCAGCTACAAATAAAACTGCCAAATTTCAACAATATCGACAAAAGGATATTTAAGATATTTACGAAAACCATATTAAAAAAAAAAATTTAACACCCTGTATGTTTATATGAACTTTTCGTCTTAGAATCGCCCAAAGAGTTGTCTCTTAAAATTACTGCACATACTTAATGAAGCAGGAAGGTTTCATTCGGCGCATTTTTGATAAGTTAAAACTTCTGCACCTTCCAAAACTTTCGACTTTTTAGCAAGATGTCCCATTGATTTAACTTTTAAAAATTGTATTAATTAACAATATCTTGAAATATTAATGTTTGCCTTTACTATAATAAGTTCAGACTTCACCTGGGAATATTTTGTCCAAAAGCGATTTGGGGGGTATATTTTTCCGACTAAAATAAAGTAAAAATAATTAAATATTGTTATTACCAATGAGCAAAAGGGTTATGTACCAATTCCTGAAAGTAAGCCATCATTACTGTTTCAGTAAGCATCGTAATTTGTTTTTCTACTTGCCATTGTGGAAAATTTTCATACTCCTTGTCTTACAGACTTTGCCGGTAATAAGTTTTCCTTAGTTTTTTCAGCATTTTCTAAAATATTATGTGGAATTTCCATATTTTCGTTTATAGAACGTAAAAGACGCTTAAAATAAGCAAACCTTATCAAACTTATTCCGATCAAAGCTTACAAAAATAGTTTAAAAAAAAATGCAGGAATTTAACTATTTGTATTTTAAATAGATGAAAAATAAAGTATTGTACAGGATGTTTCGAAATTAAGGGGCAATACTTTACCACCATATTCTCCAGCTAAAAATAATAGAATTTTGTCATATGGGCATAAGTGCAGAAATGCCTGAGGGGGCTACGACCCTTAGAATCGGGGAACCCTGAAGACGTTTTTTTTCTAAATATTTTCGAAACCGTTCATAATAAAATTTTGAAATTAGGTATGGTGTATAAACTTTTGACGCTACATCAGTTTCTGAAATCAGAATTTCAAAATTTTAATCATAGGCGTCACATACTGGGGTGGTTAAGGGTTAAAATAATCCCACTTTTTTAATTAGTCATTATTTTTTAAATTTTCTTAAAAATTATGAAATATCAAGTATTTTACGTAAAAATGGCTCTTTTAGTTCATATTGATAGGACTTGAACAGTTTTTGAGTAAAATCGTTTTGAAAAATAAATTACACAACATTTGCCGTAGAGCTAGACTCTGTATCACAGAAAATGGAGTTCTATTTGAGCACGTTCTCAATGAGTAGTTCTTGTTTTCGATATCTCTTTTATGGGTGAGATTTGACTAGAATTATTTAATAAAAATAAAATTAATAACTTCGTTACAATTTTTTAATATTATTAATGAACTCTTTTATGATCATAATTTTTTTCTTCAAAACGATTCTAACGATTTTACTCAAAAAGAACTTAGAGAGCCATTTTTACGTAAAATACTTTGATATCATAATTTTTAAGAAAATTAAAAATAATGACTAATTAAAAAAAGTGGGATTATTTTAACCCTTAGCCACCCCAGTATGTGACGCCTATGATTAAAATTTTGAAATTCTGATTTCAGAAACTGATGTAGCGTCAAAAGTCTATACACCATACCTAATTTCAAAATTTTATTATGAACGGTTTCGAAAATATTTAGAAGAAACGTCTTCAGGGGTCCCCATTCTAAGGGTCGTAGCTCCCATGCATGTCTGCACTTATGCCCATATGAAAAAATTCTATTATTTTTAGCCGGAGAATAGGGTGGTAACGTATTGCCCCTTAATTTCGGGACACCCTGTATACACCACAGTCGCTAGTAGACTATAATGCCCATCAGGTGCAAACTATCCCTCAGGCCAAAGGTCCACGGGCTACTTAAGTCTACTTTACGCCCTGCCCGTTCGTTGACACCTATAAAATAGTATTTTTTCGATTCGATACTGTAATGCACTTTGTAATTATTAATGTCCAAATATGATTTAAAAGTATTTTATAAATGCTTTCTTTTTGAGCGATATATTAGGATTCCTTGCTCTTTTGCTCAGTGTCTTATTAGTGAGAAAAATAGTTACCATATTGCATTATTAGTAAGTCTACAGGGTGTTTGAATTAATGGAGTGCTGATATTTCGAAGTGTGATTCCTTACGTCATTAAATGAAGAATATGTATATTTGTATATTATTTTTGGTATGTGTTAATCACATATATAAATAACCATTATATTGCTAATACCATCTGCAATTATGTCCCCGCTATGGGCATCGAAGGGGTAATAGTGAGTTTGCGCAGTTCGGAAATTTCCTTGTGAAAGTAAACATTCGACAGCACCGGATTTCAACTTTTTTAATATAAATTTCACTAGTTAGAGGGAAAATATGGCAATCAAAATTTCGATTAGTTCGAATTAAGACGGCGTTCCATGAATACGATTTCTGACGATATGATGATCCAACGGTGCCCTGATTGGTGTAAACTTTTGGTGCCAAAGTCCGTCCGAATATTTGTAACAATCGACACGATGAGCTTTATTTTAACTTTCATCCGACGTCGTATGTTTCTTAACCTCACTTTTTTTCTAAACAAAAAATTTGTTATTATAAAAGATAAGGTGAATAAATCCGGCCTAATTCATAAACCAAATTTTTAATAACAAGGCTCGATTAATTACCTAGGAGATGTATAGTTTATTGGAACTTTAAATACTACCAGCACAAGGTATAAGCTATGGTAAAATAAAACTAAAATGTATATATACATACCTGAAATACTTTATACCTGGTATTGATCCACGAGTTTTGCAAAAAAGCACCATGCCCTTGTGTCCTTTCATCTTAAACAAAACAAGCCACTAACCTACCAAACAGCGAATCGAATCACCACGAATTAAAAACTCCTTTACAAAAATTGTTGTGGATGAATCACTTTTAATTCTGCAATTTGAAAAAGCATCCAGAACCAAAGATGGCGACGAATAACAACAAACAAATAATGTCGGGCCGGCTATGACGCGATCGGTAAAATTTCCACCCTATTGCGCAAACTCAATAGGCCCGCGCCATCTCCCATAGCGGGGACACTTTTTCTATTTTGGAACGTTCGTATTGTCAATATAATGATTATATATATGTGGTGTTAATAGGATATAAAGCCACATATTATTTTATAATTCTATGTATCTATGAGTGGCGCCTTGCAAACATGTTGTCTGATATTTTTTACAAATGGAACCCCTCTGGCATGCCCCTATGTGGATATTTTTCCTAATTAGCCTGGTAAAATCTACATGAAATCGGTCGTTTTTCTCGTCATTCCTTAATTAAAACATTACTAATTATTATTAGTATTGTAGTGATAAATTTTGCGGACATTGCCAACCATTTTGATGAACCTTTATAACCAAAACATGTGGGTTTATATCCGGTTAACACATACCGAAATTGATATTTTCGGGGATATTAGAAAATAGCGATTTAAAACAGTAACAAACCCGACCTTTATTGATATGACCTTTTCTTCATAAAATGACCTGAAGAATCGCACTTTTAAATATTACCACGTCAATAAGTATAATATGCTTGATTGACTATATTGGTGCGGTTGGATCTAGCGATATGGTCAATCACGCAATTTGCTAAGTTCAACTGGAGCGTTGACGTCGATCGTTCATTATAGCTAATGATTTTTATTGAAGGTTTTCGGTTGTACTGGTGTTGAGGTCAAAAATTGGTTACGAAAAGTTTCTAAAAGTCAAAATGTTGTATTTAATCCAATTTTTGATCCTCAATTCGATGAGCTTACTAACAATTTCTAAAGTTTCATTTTCATCTCATTTTTAACGCTTGTGAAAAGATTATCCCGTTTTAATGATTCGTTTAATTTTTTTGCGGGTTTTATAATTCGTCCTGAATCTATGCGCGTCATAAATAACATTTTACATAGTTTTCGGATTGGTTATGAACAACGGAAAAAATACGCCATTAATTTTATGGCAAATGCGTGCGATTGTGAAATGTTTATTAAATTTTAAAGGGGAAACCTCCCCTCACGCCAAGGTTAGTTCGTAATATTTCGAGCTTTAGAGGTATAATCAAAATATTATCCTGTGTATTTCACTCCAATTCATTTAGTTATCCTCGTAGATAACATACAGTGATATACAGGGTGTTCGCATGATGCATCAGGATATGTGGAGAGGTGATTGATGTTACAACAAAGGTGATATAATAAAAAGTAAAAAACTCGATACCTTTTGAATTACAATATTTTTCTTATTTTGAACATTTTGCGGTTCCCGTCTTTCTATCTTTTTTGTGTTGACAGTTATTGGAAAAAATAACATGTCATTTTGAAGAATCGACTACCGTTGATAATACAGCGTGAAGTATAGAGTCTTCTCTGATGATAGGTATGTACACCTACCCTGTACTGACGAGAACAAAAGAGTTCGAAACCGGTCTGCAGGTGGTGACATCCTATCAATTGAAAAGGCTTCCTTTTCTTGTAGTACCATTCAATCTGAAATAGTATTTAAAGTGCTACTGTGTAAACTAAATACGCCCTTATTGTATAAGGTATCATCGGGTGGTCTGGGAAATAATAATTTTTCCATACATTGGTATTTGTTATCACCTCTCCAAGTATCCTGATGCATCATTTGAACACCTTGTATTTGAAATATTGTACAGGGTGTCCCATTTTCGATACTTTTATAGGGTATCTCCGTAATTGTTAGTGCTATCAAAAAAGTAATGTAGGTGTCATGTGCTCTTTTTTGGTCAAATTTGCAATGGTAAAATCAAAATTTTCGCTCGCTTAAGAGATACGGGGGAAAATCAAAAAATTGACAATTTCAAAATTACCCTATATTTTCTCAGTTAAAAGAGATGTTTTATACAAGTTTCTTTATATTGAATGTTGAATAATCTGTCGTTTTCAGAATAAGTATACGGGGTCAGGTAAAAAAGTTATCGGGCCTAACCTCATTGTTTTAAACGGAACACCCTGTATATTTTAATCTAAAATGATAGCATTTTAAATTCTCCTTTCAAATCTATAACACACCATGGATGATATTGGTTTCCTAGGCGATTTATTTAAACTTTATTACTTTGAAACGAAATAGAAGATTCAGATTAATTTAAAAAATAACGGGAATCTACGCAAATGTTCGGAACATGTCCTTGAATGGTTACCGTTTTTCCGGATAGCGAGCAAAATATACATTTTGCGCCATTTCTTCGTTTTTTCCACTGTCAATATAAACTGATATTATATCAAATTTAAGTCAATTTCGCAAATGAATATGTAAAAATGAAATTGATGTTAAATGTTAATAGTCAACATAGTTGTTTCTAGGATATTAGCTTTTGTTTCATGGCCTACTCTGGTTTAAAGTAATAAAGTTTAATAAATCGCCTAGAAAACCAATATCATCCATGGTGTGTTATATATTTTAAAAGAGAATTTAAAATGCCATCTTTTTAGGTTTACATATACAGGGTGTTCCATTTAAAAAATGAGGTTAGGTCCGATAACTTTTTTACCTGACCCCGTATACTTATTCTGAAAACGGCAGATTATTCAACAATCAATATAAAGAAGCTTCTAAGCATATAAAACATTTTTCCGTCTCTCTTTTAACTAAGAAAATATAGTGTAATTTTGAAATTGTCAATTTTTTGATTTTCCCCCCGTATCTCATAAGCGAGCGAAAATTTTCGAATTTTGATTTTACCATTTTAAGTTTGACCCCAAAAGAGCACATGACACCTACATTACTTTTTTGATAGCACTAACAATTACGGAGATACCCTATAAAAGTGTCGAAAATGTGACACCCTGTACATACACAATACTCATAATTTTCAGGGGCTCTCGATACCTGTCAATTTTGTTACTTTGGCATTTCGAAGTTCAAAAATATAGAATAAGAAATATTTTCATGGGGGATGTTGTTTGAGTTTGCGATAAACTCTGGGCTGGCAGGACTGCGTTAAAGTCGATGGCGTATTTTACCGGGGTTCATAAGAAAGTTGAATATATTTGTATGAATTCGGTTTAGTATGTAAGAATTAATATTTACAATTTAGTATAGCGTTATAAGAAATTTTAATACCTTAAAATGCGAGTGTCAAGGTAAGTCACTTGTATGGAGGTACACCTACTAACCCTTAAACATAAATAAAATCAGCGGCGGTTTTGCCTCTTCGCCAAAAAATGTTGAAATACTCCGGTCCGCCATTGTCAGTCGCATACAGCGTATCCAGAAACCTTCTTAACGTAATAGGGGGAACAGTTTTTATTTCTGACTGTAGGAACAACAAGTATTATTCATAAAAAGTACTGCTTGTTGAAAAAATAACATTTAAATCAAAAATTTCGAGCCAGGGTTGTCAAAAAAAATATAAATTATAATTATAGGTAGTTTGTTCCTGGGTTTCGGTCACGTTTGAAAAGAAAATCCAATTTTCAGTTAACGTTTCGGTTCATTTTATTTAACCATCGTCAGAACTATTTGAACAAAAATAAAAAAGGCGTATAAACAAAATTAAAAAGAAGCAACATTTTTTGATGGGATTAAAAGCAAAATTCCTATTTTATGTTAGAGTTAGTCATGTTTAGAATGAAATGATAGAATGGACATACCTTGTACAATTCTCACCCACTTACACTAAGATAGCATTGAGATTAAAAACATTTTGTCACGTTGTTTAATGGATGTGAACTAAACTATTTTAGCAGTAGGGCAGGTTAATATTTTGTTACAATAAAATATAAGTATATATTTAAATAATTTACATTTTGGGTTTTTGGCCTGTTTATACCTTGCGATAGGGTTTGGGAATTCCTATATTAAAATTATTTGGTGCCATCAGTGTTCCTTTTATGATGATAAAAATTTGCATTTAGTTTGATGTAATTATATTATTGTAAATATTACTAAGGTTATCTGTATCAGTTCTAAAATGAATTGTATTATTGTGTTTTATTTTTTATATGAATCATTTCTTTGATATTGGGTTTTTTGTAATTTGTTTCGTAATCTAATACTTGAACTTCGCCGAAATTAAAGTTGTGAAGGTAATCTAATGAGTGTTTCGATAGAGCAGTTTGGGATTGATTCGTATGGCTAGACTGGTTTTATGTTCTTTTATTCTATTTTTAAGATATTGTTTTGTTTGGCCAATGTAAGTTTTAGGGTTCCCAACAATCTATTTTATAGATCAGATTTGTTTGATTTAATTTTGGTTCTATGGGTTTTAATTAATTAAAAAGTTTTTTTGTTTGGTTATATGGTTTGTTCGGGTTTTTGATTTTATTATTTATTTCAGGAATATTTAGGATAATTTTAGAACTGATACAGATAACCTTAGTAATATTTACAATAGTATAATTACATCAAACTAAATGCAAATTTTTACCATCATAAAAGGAACACCGATGGCACCAAATAAGTTTAATATAGGAATTCCCAAACCCTATCGTAAGGTATAAACAGGCCAAAAACCCAAAATGTAAATTATTTAAATATGCATACCTTCTATTTTATTGTAACCAAATATTAACCTGCCCTACTGCTAAAATAGTTTAGTTCACATCCATTAAACAACGTGACAAAATGTTTTTAATTTCAATGCTATCTTAGTGTAAGGGGATGAGAATTGTACAAGGTATGTCCATTCTATCATTTATATTTGTTTTCATTCTAAACATGACTAACTCTAACATAAAATAGGAATTTTGCTTTTAACCCCATCAAAAAATGTTGCTTCTTTTTTTTTTGTTTATACGCCGTTTTTATTTATGTTCAAATGAACCGAATCGTTGACTGAAAATTGGATTTTCTTTTCAAAAGTGACCGGAGACCCAGGAACAAACTACCAATAATTTGTTAAAAAACGGTCAAGAAAACAAAATTATAATAAATTATAATGTTTACTTTTGTTGACGCTACTTATATGCTGGCTTGACATTTTTAATTTACATGTTACGTTTCTCAACGACTTTTTACGAACGATATCTTTTTTTTTTTCGTAAAATCAAAAATAAAAAAGCTTCCCGTATACTAAGATAGTTTTTGTACACGCTGTATAAAGTCCAATACCGGCACCGTATGTCCCAGTTCGTTAACGGGCTTAAAAATCAAACTAAACTAAGGAATAAATTGAATAATATGCTTGACGGCCGGACTGGGTTATTTCAGATATTTTTTAGCGAAGAGGCAGGGCCCCGTTGCGATAAAACATACCAATTTGGGGCTCTCCGTGCATATAGGCAGCGGCGCAGCGTCCTGGAACAGCTGGAACATGCCTCAGAACAGCGGCTCGACCGGTCCCTCGGGTAGGTGTCTTGCGGTTGTAAACGCTAGTGAGAACGTAGCCCGGTTGGCGGGCGCCTATGGGGAGGAGATCGCGACCTCGATGTTTTTGGGTGGTAGTATGGCTAGGGCGCATTATGACGTAGGGGCCATTTAAA
The DNA here is from genome assembly GCA_963991005.1 of Barypeithes pellucidus. Lineage (NCBI taxonomy): Eukaryota > Metazoa > Arthropoda > Insecta > Coleoptera > Curculionidae > Barypeithes > Barypeithes pellucidus. The sequence continues at coordinate 18,200,019 of OZ022565.1, read as the reverse complement.
TGCACGAATATGTGCGGTCGAATGTTGGCCTAGTGCGCTGTAGCGACTCGTACAGGATCGGGATGTCATCGCAGAGTAATGCTAAATTATCGGTATTGTATTAGGGTGAATGATAAGCATTAAATGAATTGAAAAATTGAGTAGTATCGTAAAGTTTACATTATACCGTTTACCTTTGCTCCAATAAATCAACTACCTGATTAAGCCCCGTTGTGTAGGTCCCAAATATCTTCAAACCGCAATAAATGGGTTCAGGATCGGCTTGATACGGCTATATACATAATATTGATTTATTTTTATTTTTAATTAAAGAGACCCTAAAGTCTGTACGTTATATCTTTACCCGTGCGTCATTACTTACACATGAATCATTAAAATCATACGGATCAATAAAAATGTAGTGCAAAAAAAAATATCAAGACAAAAACTGATTTCATAAACATTATAATAGACGCGCCTAGCGTTCCGATGTACGTAAAATAATTTATAATTTCGAGAGAGAAAATCGAAACGACTGCGAAAAACTGGCTTTTTATTTTTTATCATAAGAGTATTCTAATCAAACCGGTCGCCATTTATTTAGCTTGCGAAATTCGGTGTTGTCATTATTTATTTTGAAATTATGAATACCTACATTCATGTAATGGACTTTAGCTAGCCCAAAACAGCTAGTCACAAATGTCCATAAATACTTACCGAAAACACAAATACCTCTGAAAAGAACTGTTTTTAGGAATAAATTCAACTTGAAACAAACTTATAAATACCAATTAAGAGCAACGATGAGTTAACAACTGACAAATATTGTAATGGCTACAATCAATCAATATTCAACAACAATTGTAACTTTCGTCTTTGTCTAACACGTTATTGAATTGGACAACAGATCAACGGTATAATGTGAACTTTACTATACAGGGTGTGTCGTCGTTATCTAATTTTTCATACTTGTGATCGTTTACATCGCCAATGTTAGTAGCTACTTAATCTAGGGTCCCTTATCTTCTCAAGTATCACTCAAAATTGGGGGCCAAACGGCGCTTCGTGTATATCAGTATTGATTGTCCTATGGGTGTAATTTACTAAAAATACTAAATAGAATTTGCAATATAAAAGGGTTTTCAATTAACAACGCTATTTTATGTTTTGTGCTAACTTCTATTACTTTTTTTCAAAACATACTCTTGCCTATGTACAGGGTGTTCCTTAATGACGTGCTAATATGTATTGCTAAAGTCATTTTATGAAGAAAAGTTGATATGAACATATCTCCAAAACGGCTTAAATTTGATATTACATCAAAACTAAAAAGCCTATACTTTTCAGGTGGTATTAATATCAAATACCAATGTATGGAAAATTATTATTTCCCAGACCACCCGATGATACCTTATACAATAAGGGCGTATTTAGTCTACACAGTAGCACTTTAAATACTATTTCAGATTGAATGGTAGTACCAAGAAAAGGAAGCCTTTTCCATTGATAGGATGTAACCACCTACAGACCGGTTTCCAACTCTTTTGTTCTCGTCAGTACAGGGTAGGTGTACATACCTATCAGAAAAGTCTTCTCTGGTGTGTAAGTGTACATACCAATCATCAGATAAGTGTTCTCTGATGATAGGTATGTACACCTACCCTGTACTGAGAGTACTCAGAGAAGTCTTCTCTGATGATAGGTATGTATGTACACCTACCCTGTACTGACGAGAACAGATGAGTTCGAAACCGGTCTGCAAGTGGTTACATCCTATCAATGGAGAAGGCTTCCTTTTCTTGGTAGTACCATTCAATCTGAAATAGTATTTTAAGTGCTACTGTGTAGACTAAACTAAATACGCCCTTATTGTATAAGGTATCATCGGGTGGTCTGGGAAATAATAATTTTTCCATACATTGGTATTTGATATTACATATTTTCAATATTGATATAAAACCACATAGTTAAGGCGAGTTAGTCTATCAATCTACCGTCTTCTGATATTTTTGACGTAGTTCGTCATTGACATTTTTCATGTGTATATTTTTCTGATTAGCCTAGTCCATTCCACATGAAAATGGTCTCTTGTGTTTTTTTGATTAAAACAATTAAATTCAACTCATCACTATTAACATCGATAATGATAATTGTTGTAAATAAGGAACATTCTGTATCTGGTTGTTTATTATTTTTTTTTAATAACGATTAACATCTGTTGGGGGATTTTTAAATACTGTATGATTACAATATTAATCGGGAACTATTTTTAGTTTTGGTAGATTGTGTGACATGTTTTTACATCGATTTTAAGGCAAAATTACACACAAAAAGAAATATAATACTCAATAGAATCATGGTATAAAGATCTAAGAGGTATGCTTCCACGCCGATGGAGGCGTGGCTTGTGACGTCAACGGGCGAGTGATTTTTAAATCTCTTATGGAGATTTATATTGCTGTCAGCGTTTTTAACTCTCTTTTAAAGGTATTAAAAGGTTTTACGCATTTAATGGTATGTGAAATGAAAGAATAATATCATGGTATTTAGGTCCATTTATTTCATGAACATACAACAAAGATTGAAGCTAAAATACGACCAAGTTATAAACAAATTATTTTTAAATAGCTCATAGTAAAATTATGAAGAGGTAAGGAAACTCATAGTGTGCTTCAGTAATTAAATAAACAATATTTTAATTTCCATACATGTTTCGAAGGCATATATCCTCATCAGCTTCAGTGGAAAATACTTTACAAAATAAATAAAACCGTATCCATTCTAATTTTTTGTTTTTATCCTTGGGAAAGCGGAAACGCCTTATGTTTCTGTAAAATTTCTTTGCCTGGTTATCCATATCACAACCGAACACAGCGCACGTCATATTATGAAAATTCAGATATTTATTTTAATAATAATAATAATAAATGACTTTATTGTAAAAGATTACAAATGGCGAAGTTGAGGCCGAGCCTCCTAGCTTAACCTAGATATTAAGATTAATACAGACAGATTAATAATCTCACACGAGTAAATAAGAAACAATTCTCAAAATTTCCATGGAAAACTACGGCAAACAGCACCCGCTATGTGGCGACCAGTGTTGCCAGAAATCTTTGATCAAAAGTAATAGGTTGACGGTTCGAAACCTAATAGAATAGTAAAAAACGGTGTCAGAGTAAGAAGAGTACGAAAAAGAGGTCGTTACTTTCCCATGATATGGGGGCCACCTCCAGATTGAACATAAATTTCATAAAGGGAGTCGCATAACAAGAATGAACATCTTAGAAATTGTTAAAATAGTAATGTATACAGGGTGTCCGGGAACATGTGGGAAATCTCCCGGATATGAAGAAAACACGTGAAAAGAATACTATAGGTTCATATAAACTTCTTTCGTATCGGTCTCCTCTTCGGAGATATGGGCTCTCAAAGAGCACCAATGGAATCAAGTTTTTTACACATAATTATTGAACCATCTGGTATATTTCAATTATTTTTTAATATGATGTATACCAGGTAAGACCCGTCAAATTACTACCCAAGAAACTGTTGTGAATTACTCACAACTGCAAGGACGGACTAGCTGTAACACTCATGAGCCCTTTTTTTTACGCCCTGTATGATGATAACTTTGGACAATGTTTTTTACATACCTTTAACTATTGGCTAAAAATTAAGTACTCTTCATTCATGTCGCTAATCCTAACCGTTTTCGAGAAAACGTCATTTTAATTACATCATGTATTTGGCGTATCTTGGTAAGAGATCCATCTTTGTTCCTATGAAATGATGAACGTCAAAATTCCGCTTTTTCATATTTAACCCGTGAGAAGATAGGGGGATCAGTGCAAATAAAATGACGTTTTCTCGAAAATGGTTAGGATTAGCGACATGAATGAAGAGTACTTAATTTTTAGCCAATAGTTAAAGGTATGTAATACACATTGTCCAAAGTTCTCATCATACAGGGCGTAAAAAAAATGGGCCCATGAGTGTTACAGCTAGTCCGTCCCTGCAGCTGTGAGTAATTCACAACAGTTTCTTGGGTAGTAATTTGACGGGTCTTACCTGGTATACATCATATTAAAAAATAATTGAAATATACCAGATGGTTCAATAATTATGTGTAAAAAACTTGATTCCATTGGTGCTCTTTGGGAGCCCATATCTCCGAAGGGGAGGCCGATACGAAAGAAGTTTATATGAACCTATAGTATTCTTTTCACGTGTTTTCTTCATATCCGGGAGATTTCCCACATGTTCCCGGACACCCTGTATATTACAATGATTGTAATGTCGACCGGTTTGAATGGCGCGGCGTATGTTTGAAAAGTTTGTCGGAATCTTTTCTTATTTTAGTGGTATTTTAGCTGTAATCTGTGTTATATTTCTATGAAATTAATATACGTAGATACTTGCCATATATTATTCTTTCATTTCATATACCATTACCATGCATAAAATCTTTTAATACCTTTAAAATAGAATTAAAAAAATTTCAAAATCGCTCTCCCTTTGACGTCACTGCGCGCGACAGACCAAATTGGGACGGTTAGATATCTTACATTTAGTTATTATATCATGCAATAGAATAAACTTTCCACAAAGAAATATATTTTCTCGCAGCAAGGAATTAATTTTTCAAAATAATAATTATGATATCTATTTATGTATTTAAATACTCGGTTTGAAAATATATTTCTTTGCGTAAGATTTCTTTTCTTCCGAGTATTATATTTTTAATCTAAGTATTTCTTATTGTGTGTGTGTGTGTGTGTGTGTGTGTGTGTGTGTGTGTGTGTGTGTGTGTGTAGTTATTAATTTACTAACATGAATAGCTGGTATTTTTGGGTCGAATTTCTCGATTCGTTTGCGAACGTGCGCAAACTTATACGAGAGTACGTTGTATTTCGCGCGCGCCTCCTCCCCTCGCACGAGGTCCCGCCCATGTGCAACGCTTCACACTGGCTCTCCTCTCGTCCACAGGCTACATGGCCACCGGCGATGTCTACTCTCGCGGAGGCCAGTCGGCCGGTGCCACGCCCTCCGGTCCACCCGGTACCGCACCCACCGCAGGTACGGCATCCAAGCCAGGTTCCGACTATGGTCCCGCCTCCTATGGTTCCGCTTATGGGTCGTATTCCGACTACTCGGCCCGGTCCACCGCCCAGTATGGTGCGGCCGACTCCAGCGGCTATTCCAGCCAGCCGCAGCAAACAGCAGGTGCGAAACATTTTGGTGACTTCAAGGAGTGGCCGGCGTCATGACAACCTATTGAAGGTCAGGGCCCGGCCCCACCCGCGGTCGGAAACGCGGGACTGGCCGTCAGGACAGTCTCGGCGGCCGTGGTCGAGCTGTCCCACTGACTGCGAGACTTGGGGGTTTAGCGGGGCGTCTAACGTCCAGCGTCTTTGGGCGAGTTTGGTGTCGTTTTCTGGTCTTTTTAATTTAAAATTACGCTGGGAATTAATTCTGTCTCCTCTACAACTAGAAGTAAGTTGAATATGCCTAAAAATCAAATACTTTCAAGCGCCGATTCAAAATACTGCCTTAAGCGACCTAAAACAACGACCATTCCGCCTCGAGCAAATAATTCACCCCATTTCTTTCAATCAGTCGGTCAACTCCACATTACTAACAAGAGAAAGACCAAAAGTTTTTCTCTGCATATATTTAATCTATAAAAAACTAGGGGTATGTCGTAGTTTGTTGTGTAACAATATATAATAAGTAAATGCTATCTATTAACCGACGACGCCCGAACGCCGGGTCACGTGGTCTACCGAGCGGGCGCGACCATTGCCGAGCGCCGCCGAGCGGGCACTATAGTTGCCGATCGACAACGGACAGACAGAAAGCGCCCTCTTAACTACCGCGTTGACTATTTTTAAGTATTAATTAGACGACCGAGCTAAATTTTGCAGCGCTGACACTCTCTCTCTACTTCAGCACTGAACGTCATTTGAACAGCAAAGAATAACAACCTAATCTTTAAGAATTATTGTAAGTGTAGAAATGACTATTCTTCTTTCAAAAAAATTGTATCTGCCACAAAATTGGACGTATTGAAATGAACCAAAAACGAAAATGTTAAGAATATAGATGTCACTTGATAATTAAATGACAAAATAAAAATCTCCATCACTATAAGGAGTGTTTTAAAGTTTGAGCCAAAAAACAGTTCTTGTTTTAACTTTGTTAAAATCTCACACATGTTATGGAATGGAATTAAAATAATTATTCATGCTCCAAATCCATCCAAATATTGCTTGGTCTTTTTTTGCTGTGAGTGTATTATAAGTAGGGAGGTAGAAGAAGTGTTGCAAAATTTAGTAAAGGCCTTAAACAGCTCACGAAAATACTACTTGTTGAAGTAATTTTTACAAGTAAATAAATACTTATTAATTATTTAGAATTTGAAGATTTAAATCGAAAAATACCTCATATCTTATTAACTATTGATTAATGTTTACGGTAATTTAAGATATGTGTGAACCGTAGTCTTTAGGTTTGCTTGAGATCGTTACAATAATTTTAGGTGTTAAAAATATTAACGGGCAAGCGTAAGGACCGCTATAAATCGTTTAATGCATATTTCTATTATGACTTTGGACTGTTTTAAGAGGAATTTTATCAAAGTTTCTCTCGAATCGGGCAGCAATTCTCGCGAAAAGTTAGGCTCTCTCGGCCGGTTTTTTTTTTTAATTTATTATTTTTATTAGAGAACTTTTTTACGCTCTTATAGATAAACAGTTGTGTGATTCCTATATTTTTAGTAAGTAAGTGAGGATTATTGCTGAAGACAAATGCATTTCTTTTTTAACTTTAGCTTTAGAAATTTTTTTTTTACTAGTTTCATATTGTACGTAGTCTGCCAGTGATGCCAATTATTGTACGGCAGGTAAATTTTCTTTTGGTAATAGTTTTTTACAGTGGCGGATCGTGACCGTTAGAGGTGGTGAGGCGATTTCTCGCTAGGGTTTTTAGTCCTCGGGTATATAAATCCAAGTTTATTTTGCAATTCTTCATAGCTTTTTCGGTTTTTTTAAATTTTCGTTTTGAAAAAATTATTTCGCAGCTCTAGAAACATTTTTTAAATTACCGTGGCCGTCGGAGGTTTACGCGTTTTTCCCAATAGTAAGCACGGCCGACAATATAAACGCTGTTTAAGTATGCTACCGCAAATCCCGGTCCAGATATGAGTTCCATACGAAGATCTGGGAAAACTGCGAACATTGTCGTCCGTCTTTTCTGCGGGAAAGCATTTCACATCATCAATAATTTCCCGCTCTTCCTCTTCATTGTACATTGAAAAATACTTTTCCACAAGGGACTGATTCATCAGCGTGTCGAAAGAAAAATCGCGCAAGTAACCAATTTACGGCTGAAATCGATAATATTATAAAATTAACCGCCAAAACAAACACTAACATCAATGAAACTGTTAACTCTACCCTCACGGACCCCTTCTTCCTAAGACCCAAGCAAAGCGGTCAATAGTTTCAATCTAAATGCTCTATGTAACCAAATTTTCGATTTTGACCTTTAAAAACTAGTAAAATTTAAATATATGTTCAAAATTTACATAAAATACTATTTTATTATTTAACCTTGCCAAATAGACAATAGTGCAAACTAAGAGGCGACATTTTCGTCGCCTCTGCGAAGATGTAAAATGCGTGCGTGAAATGGAAATGTGCATCGATCGGCAATGAAATTTGGAGGATTCGAGACGAAATGACTATCGCCACTGTGTTAATTAAAATAAGGTTTTGCTAACCAATGTGCGATAATTTTCTGATTGAGTTAATGTATTTTATTTTATAAAATACGTAGTGAGGCGCCGCCTCGCTCGCCTCACCCGACAGGCCGCCACTGGTTCTTTACATATCACTATATTAGTTTTAATAAAGCAGTTTTCTTATAGTTAACGAGTATCTAATATAGTAGCAACTAGAATAGACGAGTCACTTCATTGTCAGACTATTTACTTCAATTTTACTTACTTTTTAGGTACCCAAACTCTAGTCGCGCATTTTTTTAATTTTAAAGAAACCTATCAAATTTAGGACATGTATTTGTATATAAATTGCTAGGTAACATTTAATCGTCGTCATATTGTAAGGTAATTTTAAACAACGCCGGATAGCCTAACTTCGTCAAATTTAAGTAAATTATAATTCTATTGATTAAATGGTAAAACTAATTTTTGTAAATAAATAAATAGTGCACAACCACGCCACATTTTTAAGGTTAAAACAGTAGTTTTATAGGAATATCATACATATAATTTAGATCTGGGCTGTAACTATACTAGGATATTCTGAAATAAGGGCGTTTTTTAGTAAACTTTTTTAAGATGTTACTGTTTTTAAATGTTAGGTATTAGCCGTAGTCGTTTTGATTTGAACGAAAACGCGATTTTTGTGATTTTTTTTAAATCAAAATCGGGCATCGGACAATTGTAACTACTGCAACAATGACTGAACATTTTTTTAACTAAATACCTACAATTTAATTTAAAAATTTTATTTAGTACAAGCTGGGCCACCGATGTCAAAGACAATTTACTCTGTATGTGTATATCTACTTAAATAACAATCTTTACATGTGGGTTGATAGGGCAATATAAACGACTATACCATCGGGTTCAGAGCAGCGTTTAATCACAGGTTGCCAAACAGGCACTATTTTATGCGAATTTTCTAATCTAAAACTGGATTCGTAAAGTTAAAGGATTGGAAAACGGTATGAAAAAATTGCGTTAATAAATATAATGTTATAAGAATAATAATAACAATTTCAAATATGAACAATTTTCAAATTTTTGTCACAGATCTTCCTGAAACTTATTGATACCCCAATCGAGATGTCAGACAATCTAAATATCAATAAATTAACTAAAAAACTTTATTATTAACGGCTAAAACTTCACGAAAAGTAATATTGATCAGCTGATGCCTCTCGTCTCTTTCTAACCTGCCAAAAAGCGGCATATTTTTAATTAAATTGATGCAACATAGATGGCTCTGACTGCTAATTTGGGATGGTTTGGGATCCTCATCTTAATAAAGCAAATTAATTACACTAACAACATAAATATACAAGGTGTTTCCTAACCTCTCTGAAAAAATGAAGGGGGTGAATCCTCACCTTATTTTAAGACGAAAATGTGGTATAAAGGTTTGTCACATGCCGCTTCGTTTTCGAAATACAGGTTGTTAAAAAAAATATTGTATTTTTCATTTTATTAATTAATGTCAATAATTTGACAATGCATATAATTTAAAAACTTTGAATAATGAACTCATATGAACAAAAGTCAAATAAATTGCTGAAAATGTCCTCCGTAAGCCAGTAAACACCCATGTACACGACGTGCACGCACATCCTACTCGTATAATTTGACGATAAAAATACGAAAATAACTAAAAAATTAAGGTACTCTTTTACGCAGATCCCCCCGCAAATTAATTAATTGTAAAATTCAAAATTGACCCAAAGTAAAGCGCTCTAATCCTGTATGTTTAACAAATATCGTTTGGAATTAATTAATAAAATGAAAAATACAATATTTTTTGAACACTCTGTATTTCGAAAACGAAGCGACATGCGAAAAACTTTTATACCACATTTTCGTCTTAAAATAAGGTGATGATTCACCTTCCTCGTTTTTTCAGAGATGTTAGGAAATACCCTGTATATATAGGGTGTCGCACTTACAATGGAAGAAGCTTATATTTTCGTTACTTCTGAATTGTTTGTTTCCAATATTGGTGTGGTCATGTATAATCCTAGGACGCACTTTTCTATTGCTTAAAATTTTAGTTAACTCATTGGCGTACGGATTTATATGGGGTTTAAAATAATAATTTATAGAATAAAATACCTTTAGCGATTATTTTATTTCAAAACTAATATCAGAAGTCGATTTGGCATCGCTCAAAAACGACCAAATACTAAATTTCAATAAACTGACCAATTTTTTTCCCTTTTAAAAATATTTACATCTTAAATATGCGCGATAGCAACAAGCCAATTACCAAATATGTTGACTGTTTAACTGCTTCATCTTAAGAAATGATAGACATACACGCTAAAAGCAGTGGCGTACTGTATTTTCTGCTATAAAATTAAATTTCTTACATAGGACATCTAAAAATGTATTCTTGCAATGTTAAAAATCTCTGGTTGACGTGTAAATAATATTTTGTTTACATTGTCAACTGATTCAGTCAGTATATTGCATACCCATAATAACGTAACGTAAAATTATATTGCTTTTAAAGAAGAAATCCATCTTCAGTAATCAAAACGTCGCAACGTACATTTTTCAATTCTCTATGACGGAAGGTAGTTTTAAAAGGTATAGTTCCCATCAACCCACCTATAACTAGTCTTACTTAGCTACATATACTGAGTAAATGGAGTTCGACACAGTTCTGACGCACTCTGTATACAATTATTGTTGTTGATCATTATTTTATATTGTTTTTCATTAATTTTTTTTATTAGAAAATTATTTATTAATAACTATACCTATTTTTAGTTTAGTACAAAAAGACTTGAACCATTTTTAGCGTAATTAAATTATATTACCTTATAAATAAATAATTATAATAGTTAAAAATATATAAGCGGACTAAGTGGTTGTGATCTATATTATAAAAGAGGTAAACTATAGATTTTTCCCTAATATGATAACTTAAATATCGACATTATGTGTATGTTATAAGGAAATAAGTAATCGGGCGCGCTTTCTGTCTGTTTGTTAGTGATTACTCGAAGACTCGTTTGGTCATAAGGCTTTGCTAGCCTTGCAAATGGGGAATTGATCATTTGCTAAGAACACACTTGTAAAATAAACAATCTACATCGATAAACAACTAATTAGCTTTAAATGACTACAGATAAAATGTTTAATGACTTAACTAACGATGTTGATAGAAAATACGACATACTTTCTTCTTGTCAGTAGAAGCTGCTGTATGTTTACATACTTTAAGCTCCACAAGAGTTCTGTCGAGCCTCAAGGAGGGCCAAAAGTGTTCAAAAATGCAATTAAATTGTGTCAAAATTACCTTAACACGTCATAAATTATTGGGTTATGTTGTTATATATTAAATTTTCTTCCTTTTGTTTTTCGAGGCATGTGCACAGAGGATTGATAGGTCGACATATACTGTTTTCTTACAGTTGTTTTAATTACTTCATATTGGAAGCTAGAATGTCTATAAAAACTAATGGATATTTAAATGTCGATATTTTCACGGAAAATGTAAATGCCTCTTATTTAATGCTAAGGGTTCCTCCTCGTTCTAGATAGAGTTGAGAAACGCTGCGTTGGAAATTATCTTTCAATGGTCAAATATTACCTCAAAGATCGACTTTGTTGACAGAAATTTTAGAGGCTTATTAAATCAAGTTACAAAATCGCAAATGTTTATTTTAAGAGTGTGTTCTTGTAGGATTTTCAATTTTAGTTTGCGAGACTTAAAAAGGAAGCAAATATATAATAATAGGAAAGTTTAAACATATAAAAAATAGTACATGTTTGTCGCATTTTCCAAATTTTAATTCGGTGTGGACAATCTGCGAGCATGAGCAATGTTTACATAGTTGAAACATAGAGATAAAAACTGTTAAAACTTTCAAATCGGTTTATTAGTATATCTGGTTGAAGTAGACCAATTTTTATTCTAAAATCAATACATACAGAGAAAATCAAAAAGTATTGCACCCATTTAGTAAAATGAAAACCATATTAATAATTTTTTCACGGTAACAACAATTTTTGGATTTGTTTTATTTAATAGTTGCTGTCTTAATAGTCTGTATTTCTGACTACAGTTTAGTTATATGGCACAATGCAAGCAAACCCCGTAGATGTGTTAACACTGTCGGGTCCGTCTGGTCGATCGACGAATTCTGTCATGGACATACCAAATGACGTTCGGAAGAAGTTAAAACTACACAAATTTTGACCAGACATTGACCTAGCAGGCCGAACAGTGCCAATGCATTTGTGAGGTTTTCCTGTATTGTGCTGTACAGGTAAATTGTTGTCAGAAATGCACACTGTCAAAAGAGCAAACCTGTTATCTCCAAACTAGATAAACGCGAGTTTTTATTGTAATATTTTTTCAATATCAAATAGTTAAAAAGGATTTGGCAGGACGTGAAACGGAGAGGTAGTGTTTTTTGATTTTCTGCTCGTTAAGTAAAGATTCCCTTTCTTATGTGGTGGAGGGATAAAAATTAACTGCTGTAAATAAATATTAAATAAAGCTATATTACACAGATAAACACTTAAGGATATTTATGCACCTATCACACTGCTCTTTAACTATTCCGTTCGCGAATTGAATTAGGAAAGGTCCGAATTTTTTCCATTAGAAATTATCGTTCTCTATCGTTTTTATAAGTAATTTCTTCGAGCCTAGTTAACAGTTGGGGCGTGTCAAACAAATTCTAATTAATCGAATACCTTGACGGGGAAATAGGTAATTCTAAGTTTAATAGAAGATTATTCAAGAGACCACACGAATATATTAATATACATTTAAGCGCATTTGAATTAAAGAAGAACTGTTGTATTTTAAACGTAATTTATTTTAAAATAGTTAGATGTTAGAGTTAATCTACTTATACAAAATAAACTCTAAGCACGCTGGTTGACCGGTTTTTGTTTCGTGGCGCCACGATCGGACAAATTTGTAGTGTTTTTATACTGAGCTGTGGTCTGCTTTTTGGAAATCATCTGCCGCATCGGGCTTTATACTTAAGTAATAAGAGTCTAGGAGCAGCTTCAATAACTGTTAATATAACACTCCCCCTATCTTAAAACGTCTATTAAGAGCCTCAGTTAGAGCTTTTCACGAAGCAGTTGCGGTTGCAAGAAACAGCTTTAGTTGCATACCGATCAAAAAAATTACACGGCTGTTGTGCTGTTCTCCCTCTCTGTAATAAATGCAATTAGGCAAGGTTATTTATACCCATTCATTGAACAAACAAATCAAAAGTTGGTGTCCTGTCAGTTACACACAAGAGTCATTAAAAATGTTAAGATAACTCCATTTTCTAACCTCAAAGGGCAGCATTATAATTTACTGTCAGGCAACAGAGCTTTTATTGACATCGGAGGTCTATCTTACGGTAAATCGACTAATATATGTCAACAAACGACAATATTTTCTAACCTCAAAGTGCTAATAACGAGCAAAATTCTAATTGACTGGCTGCTAAGCTTCTATAACTGACACCAGAGGTGGTCTGCCTTACGGTAAATTGGCAAAAAAAAAACGTTAAAATATCAACAAATGACAATATTTTCTAACCTCAAAGTGCTAATAACGAGCAAGATTCTAATTGACAGCAAAGCTTCTATAACTCTCACCAGAGGTGGTCCACCTTACGATAAATCGCCAAAAAAACGTTAAAATATCAACAAATGACAATATTTTCTAACCTCAAAGTGCTAATAACGAGCAAAATTCTAATTGACAGCCAAGCTTCTATAACTGGCACCAGAGGTGGTCCACCTTACGATAAATCGCCAAAAAAACGTTAAAATATCAACAAATGACAATATTTTCTAACCTCAAAGTGCTAATAACGAGCAAAATTCTAATTGACAGCCAAGCTTCTATAACTGGCACCAGAGGTGGTCCACCTTACGATAAATCGCCAAAAAAACGTTAAAATATCAACAAATGACAATATTTTCTAACCTCAAAGTGCTAATAACGAGCAAAATTCTAATTGACAGCCAAGCTTCTATAACTGGCACCAGAGGTGGTCCACCTTACGATAAATCGCCAAAAAAACGTTAAAATATCAACAAATGACAATATTTTCTAACCTCAAAGTGCTAATAACGAGCAAAATTCTAATTGACAGCCAAGCTTCTATAACTGGCACCAGAGGTGGTCTATCTTACGATAAATCGCCAAAAAAACGTTAAAATATAAACAAATGACAATATTTTCTAGTGCTAATAACCAGCAAAATGGCACTTTTAAGCGAATGTAACAATTCGGTTTTTTATCATGGCATGTTCACATAGTGGGGTGGGGATGGGGTTTATTCGCTTAACATAGCATGTTAAGATAGGGGGGCGTTGGGGTGTTATTTCACTGCAAAACCTGATGATTTTATTTCGGAAGTAGATCTCAAATCAGCGTAAGAAGTATTACAAAATTTGTCTAATTTGAGTTCCATGGAAACAAAAAGTCGCATAAGACCAGTGGAATTGTTTCTCAGTAAATTAATTGTACTTTATATTTACGGTATAAAATAGTTATCATGACCTGTTAGTGTAATTTTACGGTAAAAGTAAATTTAAACATAGTTGAAGTAAAATTTAGATCAATTCGACTGATGTACAGAGGTATACTTGGATAAGTTTTAAATTTAAATCTATTATAAACCAATACAAAAATTAGGGCCTTTTAACTATAGTGCAATTCCTCATTAAATTAGCGAAATAGATGTTGTATAAGTTTATCTTTAGACGCCCGTCCGTTTTAGAATACAAGTCGGACTGGTAAAATACAGTAGTTTTTAAAGAAATGCATTTCGATGTAGCTACGAAACAATAAAAACGTCTGCTCTTTATATATTTGGTTCGAGTGTTTTATTTCTAGCTTTACCCTAAGCGATCTACTATTTTAGGAATCTAGTAATAATTGGTACTGTTTTCCGTAAACTCGCTAAATAGAACTGAAAAAACGTAAGATGTACCCTAAAAATCAAAAATTTAAACCAATGTCTTTTTTATAATCTAGAAATAGATATATAATATATAGGGTGTTCGGATAATTCATGGGGATACTTGCAGAGGTGACTCTACAGGTTATCATAAAGGTGGTAAGTCATATAACTTAAAACTTTTCTAGTTACAGTCTAAGTTCAATTTTTTAACATCTTGGGTCAGTTTTTAAACTATCGAATTTATATTTGGCACAGGTACTGCGCTGAACCACTTCTATCCTTATTATAAAAATGTTCCACTACTGTACCGCCAGAGGTCACTTTACCAATTCAAATTTAATTTTTTGTTTTGACAGTTATTGAAAAAAAGGACATGTCATTTTAACGATAAAGGAATACCTGATAAAAAGGTACTCTTTAGTCGAGTCCGCAAAACTGGAATTGAAGGTTATGGTAGCAGTAAATCAGTTTTTAAAATGGTAGCAAAAAAACTCGATTTTTTGTTATATAACTTACTACTTTTATTTTAACATGTAGATGTCGCCCCTCCACGTATCCTGATGCCATTTCCCACACCTAACGAAGTGTGACGAAACTTAGATTTAATCTCTACATTACTTGTTTGGCAGGGGATTTTACAAATTAGTTTAAGGCTATATTTTCGTTTTAACTATTTCTTACTCGTAACTTAAGGTTTTAGACATAACTAAGAGCTTTTAGATATATTTTATAAGAAATTTAATAGTACAATACTTTAAAAATACTAACAGCTAGAAAGTAGAATTCGGATTGAAAACGATGCATGACTTTAAGGTTACTATATTTTAAGTTTAGCTTGTGTTTAAAGCGACAGGTCTATATTAAAATTTAATTAGTGATCTAACAAGTCTTGCTCAAAAGATATTATTTTGTATTATGTTTAAAGATAAGAGATCATCTACGTTTAAAAATAAAATAACTCGAAATTGTATATTCATATATGAGTGTGAGCGGTTAATTTTAAGTGCGTTGAAACTCGTTTTCTAATACTTAAGTGCAAATAAGGGTGGATTAAGTGGCCTGAAAGATAAGCTTCGGCGAGTCGCTGGGCTTGTTGCGGCTACTGGCGTCTGTTTACACCAGCGGTTGCGAATTTGAAGATCAATCTTAATCCTGCCGCTAGTGTGAACCGATTCGCAAGCTAGCCCGCCAAGAGCAGGGCTCCGCCCGCTCGTTTTATGCTCGTTTTATCCACCCTTGTCGATAGTTATCAACAAATTCGTGGTTAAACTCTAGTTAAGAAGGACACCAGTTACGTTAGTTATGCTTAATACATGTCCCTCCTATTGACTTCCTCATCCTTCCCTTTAGTATAAATATTTGTATGCAATGATTACACAAAACTCGCTCGCGGGGGCGATAATTCTCCAATAATCTGTCGAGGGCAATATCAAAAATTCCGAAAATTATTTTAGGAACAGAACTCTATTGGCCAGGTTATTGAAAGAATGCTTTAATTCTTACTAGGTTGTTTAACTTAGTGTCTTAGTGTATGGCCACAACGGCGCACCACACGCTCATAGCCTGGTACCATAGCACCGCACAGTAGAGTCCACAGCGGCGCAGCGACCCTCGCCCATTGCCTTGCCTGTCGATCAGTTTGTTTCTCGACATCGAGATATAAACATGGACTGTGCGTTGTCATCTTCTTCCAATGAAGAAGATATTATTTTAGCCGCTAATATAACCAAGTGGTATATGTTTAAACAGAAATCAAGATTACCAGTGCATGCTATTAACGCAAAGCGAAGATTCTATGGAGAATCACCTTTATAAAGATCTAAGGAAAGAAGATCCCAACGCTTTTGTGAATATATGAGAGAATGCATATAAATACTAGATTTTTGTTTAAGCATATAAGTACCACTTTGTTATATTAGAGTCTGAAACAATATCTTCTTCATCGGAAGAAGATGGCAACGCACAGTCCATGTTTATATCTCGATGTCGAGGGACTACTGTGCGGTTCTATGGTACAAGGCTAAGGGCGAGGGGCGGTGCGCCGTTGTGGACACAGACTAAGTCATTGATAAGATCAGTTCGTAGTTGATGTATCTCTGTCCTTTATTCTCCGCAGGAAATAGTAGGACGCAGATGCCATCTAACCCTACTAATTCTTCTAATGGATTCCAAATTTTTATGAAATGTTTCACATTTTTTTTAATTTACAATTTTTCTGTTACTCTTTTGAGCTAGGTTCACGCGGCAACACACCGCACGTTTTTTTGCAGGATTAATCGCACCGAATAAGTGGTGGAGCATTTATCGACGCATATCGTTTGCACTGCAAAGAAACGTATAAGGTCGAAGACGTCCACCGAATACTCGACGGACTGGTCAAGCAAACCGAATGAATTGAAACGTATTCGGTTTTCACTAGTGCGTAGTATTCCGCCATCTTTTTCGCACTTCGCGAAGCCACACGTGGTTTTAAGAATATCCAACCGCCTATTAAATACTTTCCAGTACATATTTATATCAACGTTTTGCAAACTTGAATTATATCGTGTGAACGTCCCGCCGTTTATTCGGTTAAAACCGAATACGGTAAAAAAACGTGCGGCATATTGCCGTGTGAACCCAGCCGTAACCTACAATCAATCCTTGCAAATGTTTTTCGATCCGGTAATAAATTTTGATTTGATTATTTTATGTTTTGGTAAATTTACGGCATTAATTTTGAAATATACTAATGTTGTCTGGTAAGAATTATGTCATTTTAAATATATGTACAGGATGTCCCATTTTCGACACTTTATAGTAAACCATTTAAAAAAATGAGGTTAGGTCCGATAACTTTCTTACCTGACCCCGTATACTTATTCTGAAAACGGCAGATTATTCAACAATCATTTTAAATGAACTTCTGTATAAAACATTTTTCTGTATCTCCTTTAACTAAGAAAATATAGGGTAAATTAGAAATTCTCAATTTGTTGATTTTCCCCCATATCTCTTAAGCGAGCGAAAATTTTCGAATTTTGATTTTACCATTTTAAGTTCGAACCAAAAAGAGCACATGACACCTACATTACTTTTTGATAGCACTAACAATAGCGGAGATACCATATAAAAGTGTCGAAAATGGGAGACCCTGTACGTACACCTGGTCAACTGAAATACGAGAAGGTTGACATTCTGGTTTACCATTAATAAAATAATCCTGAAAACATAACACTTATATTGATTATTATCAGTAAGGCCGGGCTCACACGACTGGTGTACTCGGCCAATATGTGTAATAGAGGAAATACTTGCCACGTCGTGTGAATTGTTTACTTGTACAACAGGACACTTGGGAAGTATAACTTTGACTAAGTACACCAGTCGCCTGAGCTCGGCTTAACGCAAGGGTTTGTTATAAAACATGACAAAAAGACTGCTCTGTTCGATAAGGATGCCCATAAAATGGATTAAGAACTATCCATAGCCATTAGTGTTAAGAGTTTTGTGTCTTCATTGTAGCTCCATATCTGCCACTATGTGTGTAAGCTATTTTTCGTATTAAATTAATACACTATCGGTATCTTATAAATCTATAATATAGTACGAATGTGTGTAAGCTGGTTTTCAAATTCACGGCGTTTTTCCGATGGTCTTGCTCACTCTCTGGATAAGTCGTTGTACTTTTCCGAAGTGGGTACGGCTTTGGTGAAACGGTCCCGGGTCTTATGGAGTTTTGTGTCGCGATGCGATTGGATATTTTTTTGATATAATGCTTTTTTAAATTTGATGGGGAATTTTTGTATTAATTTTGTAAAAAAATTTCATATGTTGACGCTTTTATCAGCCCAACTGAAAAAATGGTTTCTGGACAGGGGTGGCTCTTGAAAACAATTGCACAAAGAATAACAAATACTTGTTTTTGTCAAATTAAAAATTTGTCATTTCTCTAAAGGCAATTTTTAGTGTAAATTACTATTAAATACACTAAAATTATACTTCTTAGTTGCCTTTTAATTAAGAAAAAAAATTATTCAATTCTGGCGTGTACTCCATTGCCTTCATAACGAAATATTTTTACGGCCTTTGCATGCCAGACTCTCAAATCAATTTATTATTAATAAAAAGACTTGCATGTATGTTTATCAATTCAACTTTATTCTAATTACAAAGCATTTTAAAAATTACTCGAACCGAATAATTTTCCATATACTGCGTAAAATTCTTCCCGTCACCGTATACAGGGTGTTACAAATTCGGCCTTCACCATTGGGATTTCGGAAACGGTAAGAGATAGGAAGTCGGTTAAATTGCGACAAAGTTGCATAATTATGAGCCCAATAATATGCCGCAAAAAAATCAAAAATAAATACAGGGACTTTCAAGTTAATTGGAAAAATCTAAATGCGTTTCGGTTTTTATTTTTTCCTGGCTTTGTTCGAAGAGATGTCCGAAAATAAATTTCACTTTCTCACTGCTACCGTTTATTCTCCACAAAATGGCATTATCAGATATTTCATGCGACGTTTCGTCTTTGGGTCACCATCATCAACTTAATTTTTTTTAAATACAGATCTGGATTTTAATGAAGATGGTCAATTTAAGGAACAAAACGTTGGAAAACCATTAAGTGTTGTATACCACTGAACGTATATTTCATAATTTAAACAAAAAGAATCCAGGCCCTTATAAAAAAAAGTTAAGTTGATGAGGGTGACCCAAAGGCACGTCGCACGAAAGATATGATAATGCAATCTTTTGGAGAACAAAAAGTAGCAATGAGGAAGGGAAATTAATTTTCGAACATCTCTTCTAACAAAGAGTTTTTGTCAACTTTGTCCCAATTTAACCGACTTCTTATCTCTTAGTGTTTCCGAAATCCCAATGGTGAAGACCGAATTTGTAACACCCTGTATAGGAGACTTCGCATTTTGTAGAATTTTACAATATTTATTATTATTAATTATATTTTCTTAACAAAAACCTCATGTTTTGTTTTTTTTTGAATTGGTAGTGACCCTAATTCCATAAGATCATTTGAATCCAAGTTTAAAAAAAAATCACTTCGTACTGGAACTCATTAAGCCTGACTTGTCTTTAAGCTATAAAGTCGTACATGTTTAAGTGTTGGGTTGTCGTAAAAGATTCTATAAAGTAGGAGTAATTGTTAAATAACACACACACGGAGACCTGGTTTTTAGCAAAAATAATATTAATAACTATTTTAAAAACATAAACTATTAAATATATAAAATATTATGTAGTGCATCTGTAATTCGGGGTATAATAGTAGTATAGATAGTATTGAGTATAATATAAACATAATATTTAGCCTGAAAAATGTCTATTAGAATAATCTAAAAATGAGAACACTTGAGGGTATGTACACCTTTTATCATTATCGTTGATAATGAGAAAATATAAATTGAAAAATGAATTGGGTCTCTGATTTGTCACCTTTCCTATTTTTCCTTTACTGTGAGGGCCGACTATAGCCCCTCCTAACCAGACAGTGTAGCTTTTTGGCTATAAACTTTAAAATACAAGGCACAATATAAGCTCGAAGATTTTTTAAATTTCATATTTTTTTGTACCACGTCTTGTACGAAAATCGTATACAGGGTGTTCCTTAATGACGTGCTAATATTTCAGGGTGTGATTCCTTAGGTGATTTTATAAAGAAAAGTCCATATGAACAAATGTCCGCAACGGCTTAAATTTTTTGCTACAGGGTGTTGAATTTTTATTTTTTAAGTGATTATTATTTAATATCTCCGAAAGTACTTTAGATATTATTTTCAATTTTGGTATGTGATGATAGGATATAGAACCACAAATATTAGTTAGAAAGTTATTCAATGGTTCCACCAGTGGCGTCCCTGCAAACATGTCCTCTGATATTTTTTACAAAAAAGATGGTACGCCACCGACATTTTTCCATGTGGATATCTTTTCTGATTAGCCTGGTTAATTCTACATGAAAACGGTCTCTTGAGTTTTTCTCGTCAGGCGCACTGTTCTTGATTAAAACCACTAAATTCATATTGAAACTCATTATTATTAACATTGATAAAATAATTAATGATAAATTTTGTTTTACAAAAATTGTTGGAAATGGCCACCTTCACTTAAAAGGCACTCGTTCGAATATTCCCAACGTAAATCTTCTAAAGTGTTAATGGGAGTTTTATACCCCAGAGTTTTAAGATGGCCCCATGCCCAAAGGCGGATCCCGAATCTCGGGGGGGGGGGGGGGGTTCGGGTTGTGGGGGGGGGGGGGGTCATGTAAGGAAAAATTACGAAAATTAATACACTGTCGCGTAAGTCAAGCCGGTATATAGGGTATTTTCGTATTAAATTGTTGGTTTGGTGTGGGTGGGGGGGGGAGGTCATGTCCCCCATGACCAACCCCCTGGATCCGCGCTTGCCCATGCCTTTTAAGCGAAGATGGCCATTTCCAACAATTTTTCTAAAACAAAATTTATCCTTAATTATTTAATCAATGTTAATAATGATGAGTTTTAATCTGAATTAAGTGGTTTTAATCAAGAACGGTACGTCTGACGAGAAAAACTCGAGATCTTTTTCATGTAGAATTCACCAGGCTAATCAGATCCACATGGAAAAATGTCAGTGGCGTATCATCTTTCTTGAAAAAAAATATCAGAGGACATGCTTGCAGGAACGCCACTGGTGGAACAATTGAAATAACTTTTCTAACTAAAATTTGTGGTTCTATATCCTATTAACACATACCAAAATTGAAAACAATATCTAAAGTACTTTCGGAGATTTTTTTAAAAAATAACCATTTAAAAAATCGACACCCGGTAGCAAAAAATTCAAGCCGTTACGGACATATGTTCATATAAACTGTTTATAAAATGACCTAAGGAATCACACCCTGAAATATTAGCACGTCATTACGGAACACCCTGTATATTTGATTTTCGTACTAGTGCAGACAAGAATTATATTTTTCTCTTAGTAATATATTTTCCATCTGGATGTAGCCTTGAAAAGGTATTTGCAATTTTCAGAAAACTGCTATTCATAACACATTCTACATGTACACTAGAATAGCGACTTGTCGATTTAAAAAAAAGGTTCCCGAAGTATATCTGTGTCCTCCTACTTTCATAGGTTCCCCCCTGTGTTTTTTTGGGAATTTTTCGGCATTTTGATTTACAGCAAATAATTATAATCTTATATAAGTCTCTTCAAAACCGAGCTATCGCACCATGATAAGAAAGGATAATAATATATAACTTACTATCACAGTTTTTATCAACTACATCATACGACTTGCTTCTATCTACAGTTTTATTTTAACCAGCCACATAGAGCCCTGATATACAGGGTCTCCCATTTTCGACACTTTTATAAGGTATCTCCGTAATTGTTACTGCTATCAAAAAAGCAATGTAGGTGTCATATGCTCTTTTCGGGTCAAACTTAAAATGGTAAAATCAAAATTTGAAAATTTTCGCTTGCTTAAGAGATACGGGGAAAATAAAATAATTGACAATTTCAAAGTTACCCTATGTTTTCTTAGTTAAAAGAGATCCAGAGAAATGTATTATACAGAAGTTTCTTTATAATGCTTGTTGAATAATCTGCCGTTTTCAGAGTAAGTACACGAGGTCAGATAAAAAAGTTATCAGACCTAACTTAATTTTTTTTAATAGAACACCCTGAATATTTTAATCTAGAAAGTAGCATTTTAAATTATTTTTCAAATATATAACACACCATGGATGATATTGGTTTCCTGGGCGATTTATGTAAACGTTATTACTTTGAAACTTAATAAAAGATTCAGATTCAGGTAAAAAATAACGGCAATCATCGCAATGTGTCCTTAAATGTTTGCCGTCTTTCCGGATAGCGAACAAAAATTTTTTCCACTTTCAATATAAACTGATATCAAATTTTTCAAACTGTTGATAAGTCATTTTCACAAATGAATATGTAAAAATGAAATTGACGTTAAATGTTAATACCAACTAGAATGTCAACATAGTTGTTTCTATGTTATTAGCTTTTTGTTTCATGATATACTGTGGTTTAAAGCAATAAAGTTTAAATAAATCACCTAAGGAACCAATATCATCAATGATGTGTTATATTTGAAAAGAGAATTTAAAATGCCATCTTTTTAGGTTTACATTTAAAAAATTGAGGTTAGGTCCGATAACTTTTTTTTTATCTTACCCCGTATGCTTATTCTGAAAACGGCAGATTATTCAGCAATCATTATAAAGAAGGTTCCGCATAGAATATTTTTCTGTGTCTCTTTTAACTAAGAAAATATAGGGTAATTTTGAAATTGTCAATTTTTTAATTTTCCCCCGTATCTCTTAAGCAAACGAAAATTTTCAAATTTTGATTTTACCATTTTAAGTTTGACCCAACATTACTTATTTGACAGCAGTAACAATTACGGAGATACCCTATGAAAGTGTCGAAAATGGGACACCCTGTATTGTATGGTTACAAAGTTATAACGTGATTTTTCGACGATTATAATGTCCAGGTCGTCCTGTCTCCTGTTATAACTAGCAGCAATATAATTTCTATGGGAACAATTGTTTCTATAGCAATTAGTGTGAAAATTTAATAAACGATGTCAAATTCTCCCTCGCAACTATACAGGGTGTCAAGTTGAAAACGTCTCATAACGTTAAAAATCGGAAAAACACGTCAATTTTATTGTGTAGGGGTGCAGAATGGGGATTAACCCCATGGGAAGAGTATTATGTTACCCTTAAAATTTTAAATGGGAAGGGAGTCAATTACATGAATAAAGTCAATTTTTAAAATGCGATTTCTTGAGAAGTACTACGAAAAAATAATAAATTGTGGCCTGTGACCTTTAAAATGATTGCTAACACTGATCCCTCTTCCCGTTTAAGATTTTAAGGGTAACATCTACCCTTCCGAGGGGTTTCTATGCCTTGGAATCGCCTCTAGCTCTTCAGCCAATTTCTCTGCCTAGGGTGTTAAACCTCGAAGACTGTAAATACTCTTTAAAACGCCCCCTTCGCAATAAAAATTGTCATCTTTTAATATTATTTACTGGAAGCGAGCTATTAAGGGTGGGAAGTTTTCGAATTGAGAAACTGGGCCTAACTCATCAGGTAGTTCAAACACATCCCTAAGAACTAAATTGCAAGTTTCTCCGCTGAAGGATTTTATTTTACATCAAAAAACATACCCCCAGTTTTCTTTAAATATTCCAGATATTTTTCTTGTCCGGGTTTGTTCATGACGTTTTGCTGCTTCATTTTTTTTTTATAAAAAATAAGCTAGATGCAATATTATATCCAATAAATAACTGCCTCTAGATTATTTTATATAAACGAGGTTAAACTTTAACAGGCAGGTATAGTACATTTTACATTATACCGTTGATCTTGTAGGTCTCAAGGTCTTCAATAAATGGATGCAGGGTCCGCTTGAAAATTAGCTATCCGCATATTGGATCTATTTTTATTTTGAATTCGGAGAAATCTACTTTTGCGGGTTTGTTCGGTAAATAAACTTTGTACACCGGCTCTGCCCAAAAAGATGTAAATTTGAGGCATTTTATGGTCGGAAGGGTAATTAGGGTTTTGTGGCAGTCAAGCGATCAACGGTATAATGCAAACTTTACTATTCTTACTGTTCTGGCGAATGTTGTTTTTTATTTGTAACTTTTCGTCTGGTGAAAAAGAATTTACAAAACTTCGACATTTTTGTAAAAATTATAGGTGGCATTTAAAAACAAAGAATTATTTTGATTTTTGAATTTAGTAATCGTACCAGAGCTGATGTAAGTTTTTTTGTCGCTTTTCCTCTGTTTTAAAATAAGCCTTTCTTTTTATTGTTTATCATCCCTATTCATTTTGGAGATTTACGACACACAAATACAAAAATATGTCATTTAAACCACCCTGCGTTTAAAATTAAAAAAGTGAGTGTTTATCTACATACCGGGTGATGCATCTGTAAGTTGAACATAGGAAATCACGTGTAATTTTTGAGGTCCCTGAATATTGGCTCCCCTGTACGTTTTATAGAAAAACTCGATTATAACTTCTTGAAGAGGTCATGTGCTGAGTTTGAATACATCCTAAGTTATTCAATTAAACGTGATGGCAAAACCACGAAACTCTCATAGTTCAGGCAATACAACAAACACCATTAAATTTTGCCATTGACAAAACGAAAACTAGCGTCAGTGACAATATTTTCATTATTCGTTATGTTCAGATTTACGTCAAATTTTCATCATAGAAATTATTTGCTTTATTACCCGAATTATGAGAGTATATGGTTTTGCCATCGCGTTTAATTGAAAAGTTTAGGATTGACTCACGAAAATGGATTCAATGTCGACCTCTTCAAGAAGTTATAATGCAGTTTTTCTATAATATGTACAGGGGAGCCAATATTCAGCCACCTCAACAATGGCTCACCCGGTATATATTTCACAATACGAATCTACAAAAGAATACCATCGCTACGGTAAGTGAATAACTAACAATTTCCTATTTTGTGGTTATTTTCTAGAGCTTCTAACGGGTATTAGAGAGAGAATCCCCTTCTCTCTCTCTAGCATATAATTGCTAGGAAAAGTTTCTGAGTTCAACAGAACTCGCTAACAAGACTTCGATTGTACTGATTGAAGTAGCCTTTGATTGATGAATATCTATTAGTAACTAATAGCACAATGTGTAGATGACTTCACTCAATTATTATTGTATTCATGGCAATTTATTACAGATGAAAAAACCATCTAGTTATAGATTTAAATTTAACAATTGACATCATTAAAGGGTTAAACATATTTTACAGGCAACGTTCAGTAAATCGGAATTTAAAAATAAATAATCTCAAACAACAAACACCTGTTAATTTTTTAATGGGTTGCTTATAGTATCTAATTAGAGGAATTATATATAATGTCCTCGCAAAAGATCATCGTCTATTTTTATATAGCATCGATTTTTTAATAATTTAACGCCCGTCACATGGCTAATTTTACTCTTCTGAATCATATAACGCCAATATTTGGAACCGAGTTATTTTAATCACTATAACCATTTTCCTATTATTTATAACAGCCCTATAGCTTCGGATAACAATCCGTCACATCAGTGTAACTCCGGTAACATTTTCATGCGTGACCGGTGTTACTGTGACCGGTGATACAAAAATGCACAAGTACGCGGATAACAGCTAACACAAGCTATTTCTTAAACTTTTTTAGACTGAAGTGAGTATCTGTACTCAAGTGAATGACTTCGTGTAGTATTTTTCCCTTAATTAAGACTACTAGGTCTGAGTTAACCCTGTGACCGGCGATACAACATAAAAACATATACCTGGTAAACAGTAGGCAATGTTCTAGTTTATACCTAAATAAACAGAATAAGGAACTTACCTAAACAGGAGCACGCTTTACACAAATTCAAACACATACCGTCATATTTGTAAAACTATTAGGCCAACCTCTAGTGGCGTTATTTATAAGCATTTTCTGCCATGACCGGCGATACATGCAGCTGCGGGGACGGAACTTCTGGTTAATAATTGCGTTAGAGAAACTAAAATGTTGATCTTTGAACATTATTTTTTCAATGCAAATTGTAGTAGGAGTGTAAATTATTTATATATAAAAGTAACTTTAGTAAAATGACGTGAAATATACAAGGGTAAAGTAAGAAATTATTGACTGGGGACCGGCGATACATTTTTAAATTCAAATTTGAATACTACAGCTATAATCTAAAAGAAAACTTTTAAAATTGCTTTCTACTGCTGGAAGTAACATATATTTCGCAGATTATAATCGTTTCTACAGGCAAATAGTTTATTTTAGTAAGTTATATGCTAAGGACTGAAAGTTGCCTGTAAAAAATGTTGACCCTAAATCTATGTAAATAACTTTAGAGTAGATGTAGAAATTATATCTTAATCACTTAGCTTTTCTCGTCCGATGAAGACACTGTGTTATCCAAACAATTGTCATGAGAGAATAAAAATGTAGCGAATATTTCTACTCATGTGGTATTATTTACTAAGTGGCATGAGACTTGGTCAAAAAGTATACAGTGAAAGGCAGAAAGTATGCACCATAACAAACATTTCTTTTCGTACGACTACATATGAAAATACATCTTTCGGCACGATTCCGTCCCTACAAGGTGCGTACTTTTCGTCTGTCCTGTATTACCAATTGAGAAACAAATATCCAGTAGTTCGGCAGAAGCATATTAAAAGAATAAATATATTATCCTACACACCCAGATACGTTTCCTATCCTATCGATACAGGTTCCCTACCCTGCTACGTAGTAACCACAGACCTGAATTCCCTATCTGCCGTTCCTGGAAGT
This sequence comes from Barypeithes pellucidus, assembly GCA_963991005.1. Taxonomy (NCBI): domain Eukaryota; kingdom Metazoa; phylum Arthropoda; class Insecta; order Coleoptera; family Curculionidae; genus Barypeithes; species Barypeithes pellucidus. Next base: position 18,172,961 of record OZ022565.1, on the reverse strand, counting down.
TCCTTAGACACATCCCTGATTCCTTGCGTTACCCGTCCTTCGAATTCTACTAACTCTGGCTCGTATTCTACAAACAATGGAAGTAAGACCAAGGGGCTGGCGACTTCACCAGGTCTGTTGAATGTGTTTTTTTTTTTGGTAATTTTTAAAAAAATCTGTTCTGAAATGGTTTGTTCGTATATATCTCTATTGATAAATACAGAGTTATTCACAGCTAGCGGCCTATTGAAACTAAAAAGGATATCTCAAAATCAACGAAATAGTCCATTTTTTCCAAGAGACCTGTTTAATAACTATTAAGAAACAATCCCAAATTAGCAATCAGAGCCATCTATGTTGCATCAACTTAATTTAAAAAATATGCCGCTTTTTGGCTGGTTAGAAAGAGACGAGAGTCATCAGCTGATCAATATTTATTTTCGTGAAGTTTTAGCCGTTAATAATAAAGTTTTTTAGTTAATTTATTGATATTTAGATTGTCTGACATGTCGGTTGGGATATCAACAAGTTTCAGGAAGATCTGTGACTAAAAGTTGAAAATTATTCATATTTGAAATTGTTATTATTATTCTTATAACATTCTATTTATTAACCCAATTTTTTCATAGCGTTTTCCAATCCTTTAACTTTACGAATCCAGTTTTAGATTTGAAAAAAACTAAGTATATTTGGCTAAACGTTCGCCTAAAATAGTTCCTGCTTCGCAACCTGTGATTAAGAACTGCGTTTAATCACAGGTTGCCAAGCGGGCACTATTTTATGCGAACTTTTAGCCAAATATACATAATTTTTTTCTAATCTAAAACTGGATTCGTAAAGTTAAAAGATTGGAACACGTTATGGAAAAATTGCGTTCAAAAATACAATGTTATAAGAATAATAATAACAATTTTCAAATTTTTGTCACAGATCTTCCTGAAACTTGTCGATACCCCAATCGACATGTCAGACAATCTAAATATCAATAAATTAACTAAAAGACTTTATTATTAACAGCTAAAACTTCACGAAAATAAATATTGATCAGCTGATGACTCTCGTCTCTTTCTAACCTGCCAAAAAGCGGCATAATTTTTAATCAAATTGATGCAGCATAGATGGCTCTGATTGCTAATTTGGGATTGTTTGGGATCCTCATCTTAAACGCAGCTCTTAAGAAGTAAACTCAAAGTCACGTTCTCTCGAATTACATAAATATGTATTTTAGCGAAGTATTAAAAAGGTTACATGTTTCGCCCAATTGGGCATCATCAGACCTAAAACTTTTGGAATTAGAATAACAAAGAAGATATTGTATTAGTTGTGGGTATTTAATGAGCCCATTAATGGTGTTGATTTTATTTTAAGGTAATTTAGAGACATCATTTCGTGGTTTTATCTTCCTTGTTTTTAAAATTTTAGGTCTGATGATGCCCAGTTGGGCGAAACATGTAACCTTTTTTACACTTCGCTAAAATACATATTTGGAATTCGTGAGACCGTGACTTTAAGTTGACTACTTAATAGTTAAAGATATCCGATTGAAATATTGATACTCGCTGTAAAAACTGCCGATCTTTGTAATGAAGATATTTTGACGATTCTATCACTTTCGATTATACCTAAGTTAGGCTTAACGTTGTTATTTTACATATAATGCCTTGTATACTTTAGCATTTTTCAATTCTATGTAAAAATTCAAGTAATTTACATTAACAATTTAATAAATACTCATAAATCAATTTTTTTATATGGAACACCCTGTATTTTAATTTACCATTACGTGTAGAATTATATTCTTTATCTAATTACTCACATGTTCCTATCTTGACTAGTTTTGTTCATATCTCGAGTAGTTATTAGTTACTAAATAATTCTTCTGATTATTTTATTATATTATATCAGAACGGTATAATTTTAAAATACCATGTATAAAAAAGGTATTTTTATGAATAAAAAGACCTATCCATACCTTTTCAACATTTTCTCCAAATTTTAAATCTTTAACTTCATTAGTTCCAAATCCAAAGCAAGGTAAAATTCTTTGGCATGTTTTTTTATAAAAAAAGATTTAACTAAATTTCCGTTTCTCCCTCCTTGCTAATTGGCCACACCCAATGCATGTGAGCGGGTAATAAACTAAAGATAGATGACCAGAGTGCAGTTGGATTATTTCACGATTTATTTGATACTTTTAAGTATAATAATATTCTTTTAAAGAATTTCTCATCCTTTTCACAGTTTATAGTAAAATTATTAGGAAATAAATTTATTTTAAGAGCAATTACGGTTATAATTGTCAAATTTACAAATTTTTAATTGGGATGTTGCAAGATACCTTAGTGATAAATATGACAATCTGGCTAGAAATATACACTCTTATATCTGGAGAATTATCATCCAATAATGAATACACCAAAAACATTGATGCTAAGCATAAATAGTTAAATCCATCCTTGGACACACTGTATATAAAAACTGGATCAATATTTCTATCTTTTTTATAAATATCTAATATTCGAAACTACACTTTTTGAATAGGTAATATAGTTAAACGTAAAGAATTTCAAAGAAAATTATACGCCCTTGTCGGGCTTTTTGCCCAGACTAGCTCCGCTGCAAGAAAACGCGAAAGGCCGCTCCATAAAATTTTTAAACGTTATTGGATTTAACCAGACTTCAACATTGTTGCCATTATCGAGACAAACATGTTTTGTCTCTCTTCCACCCATTACTGATTTTCAATAACATTTCACACAATCACAACCTCACTTTCCAACAGATTTATGAATGGAGTGTTGGCCCTGTGATTTAAACTAACAATGTTAAGCCTAAGTTCCGGTATAACCGGAAGTGATAGAAACGTCAAAATATCTTCATTAAGAAACCGGTATCTTTTACAGCAAGTACCAATATTTCAAACGAAATATCTCTTTTTTTCAGATCCCGAGATCTTTTACTAAGCCACCCACCGTGAATGTTCACCCTGTATGTTATTAGCCTTCTGGCTCGTTTTACCAAGTGCGAATGTTATCGAGAAAGTGATTTCCGAACATACTACACCGTAAAATTCCATTTTTTTTAAATCGAACATTAAAATCCAGAACAGATTTTTTTCTAAATTAAACCTTTATTTACGTAATCAATTTTACCATAAATAGTTCTATAAAAAATTAACAAATTCCCTAGGTTACCCACCAGCTGCGGCCGCTGGCGACTGTTACTCTGGTGGCCCCCAAAGGACCGCCTCGTATGGGACACCTAATTCTCAAGCCTACCACCCGTACAGGCGATAGATAAGCGGAAGGGTTGGTTTTCGCGTTATCGAAAAAACTGAGAACAAAGTGTGTAGCTTTTCACTAGGTCTGTAAATATTAGATTAAAATTAGATGTAAGTGGGGCAAATGTTGGAAAATCGTTGTATTAAAATTACTCTTATTATTTTTGCCTTTTTTAAAATGATTTATAGATTTGATATTTATTTTGTAAGGTATTTTTGTTAGAGCATTACGTGTTCTAACTTCAGGCCTGAACTAAAATTAATTTAGTGAATTATTTTGCAAACTGTGGACTATCTCGTTAACCATTGGACATACCGAATACTGAAATGATCAATTACGAGACGAGAGTTGCGTATTACGCTCTCGTTCTTATTGTTTTCTGATTCTATTTGATATGTCAAATTTATTTTCAAATAGAACCAAATCGTAAAAATTCGGTTTTGCCCAAATGCAGGGTGTTTCACGACGAGCTTGCATTAGAACTTTATGGAGAACTACTGAATATATATATTTCTGAAACTTTGGGGATTTAGGTTTATCGCTATGCTCTATTGAACAAAAATGTTCACATGTTTTAGTCGTTTCCGGTCATACCGGAAGTAGCTGCCAACTTTCGTTTTTAAATACAACATGGTACTTTTTAGTACATTTTTCGATTAAGCGTTAAATACTAAGCACATTTTATAGAACATGTTATTGTCAGACTCTGTTAGTTTTTGAGATATCTGGACTTTTCGTAATTATTTGGCAAATGCATGACGATGAAATAATCCGTATAATTTTTTTACCTTAGCTCTTGGACTAAAAATGCTTGGAAGTAAATGGCAATCATTTCGAAAATATTTTAAAAATATAATCAAAAGATACTATATTAGGTATAATTTTCAAACACATTTTTAATTTAAAGTTTATAAACTTGTTTCCTTGCTATTTAAAAAAAAAAAAAAAATTTAAACCATTAAATTTAAAACAAACAACTATATTTTTATTTATAAATTCAATTAAGAAACGCGTTAGAACGTTGTATTTTCAAGCATCAATCACTTTCCCTCCGTATAGACATCAGTATACAGCCCCTAAGTACAATTGTTTGCATAGCACACTTGAACAAATAGTATTTTTGGATTAAAATTGGATTTTTTGAGAAAACGCTTTGATATAGGTATAGAACAGTAAATACTATTTATAAAGAACAACTAATTTGCCATCAAATTAAACAAAAATATACAGGGTGTTCCATTTGAAATAAGAAAGTTTTTAATGGTAGAATTCTTTCACAATGAAGCTTGAATTATGACCACCTTGTACATCTTCTGCCGAATTTGAAATATTTATGAGACTTGATGATCTTCTAGCGGAGAGAAAAAAAAATTAGTCCAAGAGCTAAGGTAAAAAAATTATATGGATTATTTCATCGTCATGCATTTGCCAAATAATTACAAAAAGTCGAGATATCTCAAAAACTAACAGTCTGAAAAACATGTTCTTGTATTTAACGCTTAATCGAAAAATATAATAAAAATTGCCACGATGTATTTAAAAAACGAAAGTTGGCAGCTACTTCCGGTATAACCGGAAATTACAAAAACATGTGAATATTTTAGTTCAAGAGAACATATCGATAAACCTAATTCCCCAATGTTTCAGAAACATATATTCAGTAGTTCTCTCCATAAAGTTCTAATGCAAGCTCGTCGTGAATCACCCTGTATATCCGGAAATATTAGGAATTTTTTTATCACTTCTGTATGTCGTAACGAGATCCTTGTAGAGTGCGTTCCTATCTGGAACACTTTGTACATTAAAATGTCCATACCATCTGCCATTTTATTGCATTGTCAACATGTTTGCGAAATAATTTTCAAAAATTACTTTTCCGGACTTTGATGCTGCAGTTAAGTACATTCATAAGTTACAAGACATTGAAATTTTTGCGGTAGAATCAACGATTTATCTAGTAATGTATAACTATTTCTTTTCCGACTTACAACGGTTTTTTAAGGTTAGCCCAAACAATAGATTACAAATTTCAACGTTCTCGTACATTAGGTTAGCTTTGATATTGGTCAGTAATCTTAGGTATTACAGCTATTTCCAGAAAATTATTTTTCTAGGCCTTACATTTCATTCCATCATTTTTCATTACAAAAAGTATTCGTAATTTCCATGGGCGTCGGTAGAATGATATAATGAGTAATTTGATGAACTTAAAAACCAGGAGGCTAGTGGTAGCAAAAAGGGGAAATTTTTTATGAAGTTCGCCCCACGAACAAACAAAAAAAAATAAATACTAGAAAAACCGATGCGGTGAGGTGTGCATTCACTTGACGGAAATTCTGACGAATTCTCGTTATATTTAATTTAAAGAGCGCGACATGTTTACTTAAGTCACAACAGACGAACAAAAGTAATTTTTTTCCGAGGAGAGTTTTCCAAACCCGGTTTTACGACCTATACAAGGGTGTTCCTTAATGACGTGCTAATATTTCAGGGTGTGATTCCTAAGATCATTTTATTAAGAGAAGTTCCATATGAACATATGCCCGCAACGGCTTAAATTTTTTTTACAGGCTGTTGAATTTTTATTTTTTAAATGGTTATTTTTTAATTTCTCCGAAAGTACTTTAGATTTATTTTCAATCGTATGTGTTAATAGGATATAGAACCACAAATTTTAGTTAGAAAAATTGTTCCACCAGTGGCGTCACGGCAAACATCTGATAGTTTTTTCAAGAAAGATGGTACGCCACTGACATTTTTCCATGTGGATATTTTTTCTGATTAGCCTGGTCAATTCTACATAAAAACGGTCTCTTGAGTTTTTCTCGTCAGACGCACCACCGTTCTTGATGAAACCACTAAATTCATATTGAAACTCATTATTATTAACATTGATAAAATAATTAATGATAAATTTTGTTTTATAAAAATTGTTGGAGTGGGCAATTCGATGCGAAGACGGGCGGGCGGGAGCATGCCTTTTAAGTGAAGGTGCCCATTTCCAACATTTTGTATATACCAATATTTATCATTAATTATTTTATCAATGTTAAAAATAATGAGGTTCAATATGAATTTAGTGGTTTTAATCAAGAACGTGCGCCTGACGAGAAAAACTCAAGAGACCGTTTTCATGTAGATTTGACCAGAATAATCAGAAAAAATATCCACATGGAAAAATGTCAGTGGCGCACCATCTCTTTGTAAAAAATATCAGGACATGTTTGCCGAGACGCCACTGGTGGAACAATTGGATAATTTTTCTAACTAAAATTTGTGGTTCTATATCCTATTAACACATATCAAAATTGAAAATAATATCTAAGGTACTTTCGGAGATATTAAAAAATAACCATTTAAGCAAGTTTCTTGATACTACAACAAGATCTCCTGAGTGTCCTGCAGAGTTGTATTTCATAGTTCCTGTATAAGTTTTGATTCATTTTAAACCAAAAATAAGTATTTCTCGACCGAGACAGAAGTAATGGGGTTTTAAGTTCATTTTTCAGTTGAACAGAATCAAACATTTTATATTGCTTCAATAAAATGTCAAATAGTTCTTGCGGAAACAATTTTGAATAGGATTAAAAGTTATTTTTGGTCAATAAATCGAAAAAATTTAATTCACTGATGTCCGAAAATCTAGTTTTATTTTAATTAATAACGGTGCCTAAAATGTCTTTATAAATTTGTTTATTCGGATCCTCTATATTAGATTTTTTCTTCGTTTGAGACAGAAGGTGTGCCCCGTCTTGCCCCTCCCAAACGACGCCCGTGGTAATTTCCTTGAATGGTTTTGTATTTATTTTGTTGTGCAGCTCAATATGGATTAATTTTGGGAATATTGTACCATCATACTTTACCATTATACTCTCCCGTTGCTCACAAAATTGTTTGTACAGTAACATTATCTACCTAAACACCAAAATAATTATTTAGCTTCGGTGTAGATCGATTAGAAATTTAAAATATATTTTAGGTAATATAACTGCTTTAATTTCCCTTTTAAATAAGTCATGTATTAATTAGTAGTGGCCGTTATAGTGCCCGTACAATTACTTCAAGCCTTGTGTACGTCATACAACGCGTCCACGATTGGTCGACTGTATTTTTCTTCCGTTCGTAATCCAGTTTTACACAGACGTATAATAATATACAGCGGGTTCGGGAGAATGTGGGAAATCTCCCAGATTTTAAAAGAACAAGTGAAAGAAGTACTAACAGTTGATATAAACTTTTTTCGTATAGGCCTCCTCATCGGAGATACGGGCTGTCAAAGGATGGAATAAACTTTTTTACACATAATTATTGAACCACTAGGTATATTTCAGGTACGCCTATCGACTAAAAATTAAGTACTCTTTAGTCACGTCGCTAATTCTAACAGTTTTCGAGAAAACGTCATTTTCTTTACACAGAGTCCCCTAATGTTTGAAGGTTCACCACTTGACAGGAACAAAGATGTAAAAAACGTCATTTTATTGACATTATCATGTATTTGGCGTATTTTGATAAAAGATACGTCAATAAAATGACGTTTTTTCGAAAACGCTTAGGATTGGCGACATGAATGAAGAGTACTTAATTTTTAGTCAACAGTTAAAGGTATGTAAAAAACGTTGTCCAAAGTTCTTATTATATAGGGCGTGAAAAAAGGGGTCATGAGTGTCACAGCGAGTCCGCCCCTGCAGCTGTAAGTAATTTACAACACTTTCTTGGATAGTAATTTGATGGGTCTTACCTGGTATACATCATATTAAAAAAAAAATTGAAATATACCTGGTGGTTCAATAATTATGTGTAAAAAACTTTATTCCATTTGAGCTCTTTGTGTTCCCAGAGAATCGTACCAACCATATTGTTGTTACGTGGACGTAAATATGCGTGGGTGCAAGCCCTAGTTCGTCAGTAATGTGACTATGCGGATTACTGGGTCTGGATTACTCCAGTGATCTCTGAACCTATAGTAGAAAATGTTTCCTTAAAAGGAATAAACCCACTGCTGGACAACTTTCCATTGACTATACCTTTGAATTTCAATCTATAAAAAAGGGAATAGATCGGAACAATTCACATCTCGTTGAACTTCACAATCGACGTGATTTTAAAAAGGTGCTCCATTGATTGTATGCGGAACTTCAACGCGGGACACGTCTGTGATAGATCCAATTCCGACTAAACCGTTCGTCTCCAAAAATGGGTCGTCAGTTTTTAACACTGTACAGTTGTTCTTCAGTTTTCGACATTCAAAGGCAATACTCCGCAACGTCATCTATGAATATTTTTTCATTCCATATTTGATTTCTGACGATAGTTCGTATGTTTAAATATAATATATAGTTTCTATAACACCCTGTACGTACTAGGTTCTAAAAAATATTAATGCATTGGTCGCGTAAGTCAATTTTTTTCTTCTAAATTATTCCGAGACTGTCTCCCGAGTATTTTATCAAGTTGGCGCGGTCTAAAAATCTATGCGACAGCCGCCAACTTTGTGAAATATCTTGCAAATCGTTGTTTTTACTACGTGAATAGTAAAGTAAATTTTGTAAATTATTTCCCAGGTACCTATACAGGGGGATTGGTGGTGGATAGCCTATTTTGACGCTTATGAAGAACTAGCCAACGGACCACCTCGAAAATTCGGTGGCTTATACTATAAGTAGACATGCTCTCTGTTATAAAAATATTTTCAGTAGTGCAGCGCTGCCGCTTCCACTAGAAAGTATTAGCAACGTTGATAATTTAAATGGAACACCCTGTGTATTATATTTTTTTAGAATCGCTATTAATTTCTAATATCTTTAATTAAAATTTTCCTATACCTATCTGGCATTGTTTTCCAGATATTAATTATTTTTTGGAAGACGTCCTTCAGAAAGGGCGGATATTTTTGAACTCTGACAAATTAACACAAAGAAATTTGATTGGGAATCAGGTAATACACAGAGGCCTTTCACTCTGTTGCTAAATATAGTACAGCGTGTCTCAAAATACAAATATCTTGATTGTAAAAATAATAAAAGGTATGTTTTTTAAATGAAACACCTTGTATTTTATCTGTGGTCTCTCTTGAAATTCCCTTCTCTTTCTATGTGTAATATTGCTATACCTCCAGTTTTTGACTTGAAAAACGTACTTTTTATCATTTTTCGAAACAATCGAACAGTTGATAATTATCAACTTTGCTAATATTTTCTAGTAGAAGCGGCAGCACTGCACGGCTGAAGATATTTTTAAAAGAACTTTTATAAGCTATCAAAGGCCATCCACCATCGATCACCCTGTAGTAGACGTTTTGCGAAATCATTTATGAAACTCCGTAGAAATAAAAAATAATTTTTTTCAAAATTAATTTGTGTCGGTGCATTGCTAATAAGCATTGGCAAGAAAATCTATGTTCTTGAAACATGAACGTCCTTTTTTCCGTACAGTTGTAAAATTTACTGGTTTGTAAAGTTTACTAATTACAAGAGTTGTCGTCGCGTCAACGATATCCGAGATATTAAACATTGACTCTTTCGCAAAAAGACCGCTCCAACTTGATGAAGTAGTCGGAAGACTACCTCGGACAATTTACGAGACAAAAATAGATTAACGCGCAACCGTTGCACTATTATCAATAAGTATCGTTATTATTACTGACAAATAAACGATATTAATAATAAGAAACGAATATAAGTACAAATTATTTAGAATCTTAAAAGTCTACACTCTTTGTTCTACTATTTTTTTTTTTAATATAATTTTAAGCGTTGTTGTCATATCGTTTCGAAAGCTTTGAGCCAAGCTGAAAGGTTGCATTTTTTCTATTTAATTTAGTTTCTACTTCGTTAATTAGTTTGACTTTAAAAATTATATTTTATTGTTTATATTACCTGTATGAAATAAGCAGACAAATAAATAAAATAGTTTCCAGTAAATGAGTATTTTTATCAATTGAATTAGACTAACCGAATATTAATTATTCCCATTTAATATATTTTTTTAATGATCAAACACAAGCCATATAGGAAATATCCAAGGATCTTACACCAAGGAGGATACAACTTTGGTTCACAGGCTTTGAAAAATAAACAATTCACATTTTTAGGAGGATTGTTACCAAGTTTCCAGGAAAACAATCGGGGAGCTCTGAAAATCGATATAATTGAATGAAGAAATGAAAAAAATGCGCTGCTCAAGTCGCGGGTCAAGGCTTCCCTGCTTAATCACCACGCGGCGCCGAGCTTTGCACCCCCACATATATATAAACAGTATATTGCCAATACGAACGTTCCAAAATACAAAAGTGTCTCCGCTATGGGAGTTGGCGCGGGCCTATTGAGCTTGCGCATTAGGGTGGACATTTTATCGATCGTGTCAGAGCCGGCCCGACATTATTATTATTTGTTTGTTGTTATTCGTCGCCGTCTTTGGTTCTGGATGCTTTTTCAAATTACAGAATAAAAAGTGGTTCATCCACATTGTTGTCGGTATATTAGTGCTTATAAACTTTCATTACCTAACAACAATTTTTGTGAAGGAGTTTTTAATTTGTGGTGATTCGATTCGCTGTTTGGTAGGTTATTAGTGGCTTGTTTTGTTTAAGATGAAAGGACACAAGTGCATGATGCTTTTTTGCAAAAGTCGTGGATCAATACCAGGTATAAATACGAAATATTTGGCTTATCACATTATCCGATCTTCGGAACCGAATTTCACTAAAAAGCGTGAAAAAAGAAGAGAGTGTCACTCTTATACAATAGTGTAATATATCTGTGGTTACTACCTAACCTTAAAATTAATGTATTTTTAATTTGTGGCATTAGTAGCGGACAATAATTCCCAAAATAGTCAATGTAATCGTTCATTCTTAATTTTTGGTTTAGAAAAAAGTGAGGTTAGGAAACATACGACGTCGGATGAATGATTGTTACAAATATTCGGACGGAATTTGGCACCAAAAGTTTACACCAATCAGGGCACCGTCGGATCAGCACATCGTCAGAAATCGTATGCATTGGAGGCTGTCGAAATTTTTATTGCAATATTTTTCCTAACTCGCCAGTGAAATTTACATTAAAAAGTTGAAATCCGGTCCTGTCGAATGTTTACTTTCACAAGGAAATTTCCGAACTGCGCAAGCTCACAGCGCCCCTTTCGATGCCCATATCGGGGATATAATTGCAGATGGTATTAGCAATATACTGTTTATATATATGTGGGAACCCCTGACTTATCGTCGTTGCCGCGACGAAAGCTTCTATGTGACAATTTTTCAGATTTTGACTTTTTTGCGCCATTGTGTCAAGAATCATCATATCTACGACTTAACGAAATCATCCATGTGAATATATCAAAAAATAATGTAGTTATAACATAAAACTAAAACCTTCTATGTGCGTTTAATAAAAAATCATCCCGACGAAATCTCCTATGTGTTTAATATTTCACATAGTAGCTTTCGACGTGATACAGAATGTTGAAATTATTGAAATTGATTCTGAAGCTAACACATAGAAGGTTTCTCGAAAACTCGTTAAAGAATTCATGCTTTCCCGCCAATTTTGTGAACGTATCGTTTGTGTACTCCAGTTAGCTTTTACCTTGATTTTACTGAAAAAAATACGAAATTTTGAGTTTTAAAGAAGATCTCTATGTGACAATTGGGCTAATAGGTAAGTACATGCATTTTAAAAATATATTTAAATGAATGCGGATGGTCGACCAACCAAATTTATTTTTTGTGAGGTTACGTTAAAACTCTAGGTATTCTATTTTATAGTTATTTATGTATGAAAGGAATTACAAGGGTCTTAATTATCTAGGGAAATTGCTGTCCCTCGGGCCACCCAAGGGCCTCTGGCCCGAGGGCGAAGCCCTAGATAATTAAGACTTAATAATTCCTAAGGAACATAGGACTCCTGACCGAATTTAATAACATATTATTATTGTCTATTTTTAAAACGGAATAAATGGCATTTAAATTTACATTCTAGTTGTCAGTCGTTTGACTTTATATTAAAAAAGTGTCTTAATTCCCTCTACTTTTCAATAATTTCCCAAGGGAGTTATGACCCTCTTCATTGGTCGCGTAACCAAGATGATATAAAGTAATAGTATCCCGGTCAGAAATAAAACTCTATTTTGATTTTTGTTTTATATAGCAATTTATATTCACTGTGAATAAAAAAGAGCATTCGCAAGAGATTTTTTATAACTCGTATTTTTTTGCGAAAGTCACTTGTTGACCAAAATAAGGTGACGCAAATCCTTACATAATTACATTTTGTTACAGAAAATGTCTCGTGGAAAAAAAATGTTGCAGCTCGCTCTAGATCAGACAGCAAATAATATACAATCGATATTCATCGAGGAAGATGGTAATAGTGCCCACTGCGTCATAGCACCAGATAACGAGCTCTTGGAAGCGATTAATTCTGTCCTAGATAATCAAGATTCTAAGAATGAAATCTCTATCCCAAACAAAGTCACAATCATTGAAAATGTTCAACTAAAGCCACCTGATCTTATAGCATTGCAGCCTGTCTCATTGTCTGAACAAATCTATGAGAGACAAGAGTTGCAAGAGAATGGTGAATTGTCTAACAGTGACAATATCATTATTATTGGGCAAAATGAAGCAGCTAAAAATCAATACTTAGAAACCGGTATTGAAAAAGAAGATATAGAGGAGGAGAATATGCAGACAGATAGCGTTGAACCGGATTATTCCAAAAAAGAAAAAACCAAGTCGCAAGAAGAAGAAACCTTTGAAGCATCTCAATCTTCAGAAGAACCTACCAGAGGACAAAGACTCAAAAATTCTTCATTACTTCAGAAAAACAAACGCCTCCAGGGTCTAGATTATCTTGGTTGTAACCGAAAAGGGAACGAAATAAAGAAAAATATACCCAAACATAAACGTAATATTAAATTACGATGTCTGCATACATCCAAAAAGAGAAAAAGTACCAGATCTTTTTTATGTGGATGCTTCACTGAAGATGATAGACGTATAATATTTGAAAAGTTCTGGAAACTGGAGTCCTGGGCTGAGAAAAAAATGTTCGTGAAAGGTTCGGTAACAACAAGACACATAAAGAGAAGGAGAAAAAATTTATTGAATCCAACCAAAAAACAAGAAGGTCGTGACATATATCTACAAAAGACAGATGGTGAGAAGATCAAGGTTTGTCGTGCATTTTTTGTCAACACCTTATCAATCGGAGAAGACACATTCAAAAGGTGGACAAAGAATAATTTTAATCTAGAATTACCAGCTTCAGATGAATTGGAAGCACCACGATCATGTGATGAACCTAAAGTAAATCCCAGAAAATTAGTTAGTACCAGCCTGGAGTCGAACATAAAAAAATGGCTAGATTCTCTGCCTAAGGTTCCAAGTCATTATTGTCGTTCTTCATCAAAAAAGATTTACTTAGAGTCGATTTTTCGTTCCTCTAAGCATTTATACGAAGTGTATCAAGAGTGGTGTAAAATGGAAAGTATTTTCCCTGTATCGGGTTTAACCTTCTTCAAGAAAACTCTGGACAAGCAGAATATAGCCATCCACCATCCGCGTAAAGATCAGTGCGATACATGCACTCAATATAAGACCAAACAACTGCCCGAAGAAGATTACTTGGACCACTTAAGGAAAAAAGATGAAGCAAGGATAGCAAAGAATGTAGCAAAGGAGAGTGCTGCAAACAGAAAGATTGTATTAACCATGGACTTGCAAAGCGTACTACTGTGTCCCAAAGTATTGGCCTCTAAACATTACTACAAACAAAAGCTGCAGTTGCACAATTTCACCCTCTATGTGCTGAATAATAAAGATGTGTTCCTATATGTCTGGCACGAGTGTAATGGTGGAGTAACGGCTAACGAGTTCGTATCTTGCATCCGGGATTTTATTGATACGAAGAAGAATGACTTCGACCATTTTGTCTTAATTTCAGATGGGTGCTCCTACCAGAATAGGAATAAGATTCTCGCTAGCGCACTCAGTGACCTAGCTGTTAGAGATAAACTCATAATAGAGCAACTTTACTTGGAGAAAGGGCATACTATGATGGAGGCAGATAGCGTCCACGCTACTCTTGAAAAATATTTTATTCCGCCTATAAACTCTCCAGGTGATTATATTGCGAAAATGAGAGCTGCACGCCCAAGTCAGCCATATACTGTCAAAGTCGTAGACTACTCATTTTTTGTAAACTTCGAAAAACAAGTTTCAAATTTGAAATCCATACGACCTGGAAGTATTGGGGGACCGGTGGTAACTAATATAAGAGCTTTAAAATACATGCCAAATGGTGATATCTTCTACAAGTTAAACCACTCAGATGAATTTGCTATTTTACCCCAAAGAAAACCATTGTCCACAGCTGAGCCAGATCAGTTATATCGAGAGCCACTAGCGATTGCAGAGTCCAAATATTTGCATCTACAAGATCTAAAAGATGTTATAGAAACAGACCATCATGCATTCTACGACAATTTGCCCTACAGGAAGGATAAAGAAAAGGGAGAGAAACGAAAACAAAAAATGAAGGAAACGACGAGCTTAAAACAAAAAAATAAGAAATAGAGAAATGTTGCGATTGTGTTTTTTTTATTACGTATTGTATTACATTTAAATTAATAAATCTCTTTCATAACATTAATTTCAAAATTATTCTCATGTGCGATAACTCCTATGTGCAGACATGGTGTCCACCGAAATCTCCTATCTGTATGGCATCAGCTTAAAAATATACATTTTTAAAATACTGGTATCATTTAAGTTTATGTTTGCATGTAGCTTTTTCATATCTTCATATAGGTGAACTGATCTAGAGAAATATTTAAATTTGATTAGCAAAATTAGATTTTATGATGTTTTTTGTGCCTACTGAAAACTTTTGTTGAATGCACATAGAAGCTTTCGTCGCGGCAACGACGTTATGCTCTCGTTGTGTTATTTCTGTACGTATAAAGTTGCTGAGTTGCGCCATCTATTAAAGGACAAATCCTTCTTCAACGCCGTTGAACCGCCGCCATCTCAACGGCGCCTGGCGCACCACCAACCGCGCGAAAATAATAATAAAACAGCCAATCCGCGGCAACATCATTTCACCTTTCTCTCGTCACGTCGCGCTCGCCTTTGATTTTTACGTTTCCTCCGAGCCCAGGTAGAACGAAAACAGGTGCATCTGTTATTTAACTTAATAAGAAACACGGTAACGGATAAGTTATAATGACTTTCTTGTTAGTGATTTAACAAAGTGCCACTTTCCGGACGTCTCTGGAAGCGGAACATTACTTCGGGTAAGTCCCGTTCACTTGTTTTGGCCTTTTTCAGCGTGTTTTCTGTTTTGTTCGGATTTCTAGGTTAGAATTTGTGTTTACCTATTCGTTAGTTTTTATTAGGGATGGCTGATCCACAAATTTTTGCGGATCAGTTCGGAACTGATCCCAAACTAACAATTATCTAGTCCGTGGATCAGTTCTAGTTTCGAGTCCGGAGACTGGACTGGTATCAGAGAGGAGCCCGGCAATCGGCATCAGGACGCGCCCGCCTTCGTAGCCGTTTCGATAATCGTTTGCTTTGACTTTGCTATGCTTGTAATGCGATCACGTCTCGCCGTCTCAATGGAGGGAGATCGGCACGTCGAAACATCCACCGACCGACAAGACAAGACAAGACAAGATCGAAGTCACCCGAAGTGTTAGAACAAATTATGCTTTCATCTTTCAGTTACGCTAAAAAAAGGCGCTTTATCGTACAAGCAAACTCTTAAAACGCAGTGAATCAGTCCGAATCACCTATAAATTTATGACACATGGCGCAAGTCCGCTACTCCTCCACTCGAGTTCGCTGTTGCCTTGGAGTTTTGAGAAGCTTTCGCGTCCCGCCCGCATATTTGTCAAGACGTCGGACTCGTACCAGTACCTGATCCGGATCAGTTCCACAAGTCCATGCCCAGGGATCAGTTACGTCGGATCAGTTCGCGTATCGAGCAGCCATCACTAGTTTTTATGTAATTCGATATTGAAATACGTGTATAAGTAACTGGTTTTAATTTAAATTTAGCATAAAGAATCTTGTTCTCTAGACGATCTAAAACAAATTCAGGTTTTATGGGATTATTTACGTAGGTTAGTTCAAACTTTAAGTAAATAATGTCGGGTAATTAATTGTTGCAAAATATATCATAAAATGTTTATAAACGTAAGGATAGTTTGTCGGTGGTTTTACGTGAAAACTTGAAGTTTAGTTTATTAGATGGGAAATCCGATTAATGCACTTAAATCAGGCCAAAAAACAACATTAATTATATACTTAATGAGTTGTGTAGAGAACTGTTTTATTTTAATAATTTCTGGGTTGCCAAAAAAATTAATTCCTTCTGTGCTTACCCCAAAGTACCAATTAGCGTAAACAAACGTCTAACCATAACGACCTCCTTATTTCTGTCATGAAGTAGCGCCATAATATAATGACTTTTGATTGAAGTCTGAGCAGATTATACGGGGTATGTTGTGATTCTTCAGGTATTTTTAGGAAGAAATGTTCATATGAACGAAACATGTTGCTACAGGGTGTTGCAATTTTGATTTTTAAATGACGGAAAGCCCTTTTTAATGTGGTTTTACTTGACTCTCATTCCTATTTGAAAACATTTGGGGGACGACATCCCCACTTATGGAATTGAAGATTTTGCTATGCTTTTTGCGTCTAAAGGTGTCCCCCTGACAAATAAACTTGACGTGTTTTTGGATTTTGACGAAAAGTTCTTCTGTTATGTTAAATAAATATTAAAAACTTATTACTCTATTTTATAGTAAGTCGACTTACTAGGTTCTTATATTGCACGGCAGAGGTGGCAATACGCGCTATTAATTTTTGGATATTTATATTTGTTTATGCTACTCCACAATCATGTACCGTTCTGAATTGTGAATAAAATTGAAAAACTGCAGTATTTTTGTTGTTAAAAATTTGTATCTTCTTTTAAAAAGCAGATAATGACGTGAACCAAAAAGCATTGTGTTAAGAAAAGATCACACCTCAAAACAGAATACAATGTAGCTAAATTCTACCGCTCAATTTTTCCAGAGGGTGTTAAGAAATTAAGGGTAAAAAAAGTAACTTTTGTTTCTGCCTGTATAATAATCAATACAGGATTATTTTTTTAAAACAAAAATTCAGGATATCATCCCAAGACACAAGTGTACACTTTTCTAAAAATTTCACCAAGATCCGATGACAATTAAAAAAGTTACAGGATGAATTGTGATTAAAATTGAAAAACTGCAGTATTTCTTTAAAAATTTGTATCTTCTTTTAAGAAGCAGATAATGACGTGAACCAAAAAGCATTCTGTTAAGAAAAGATCACACTTCAAAACATAATACAATGTAGCTAAGTTCTACCGCTCAGTTTTTCCACAGGGTGTTAAGAAATTAATGGTAAAAAAAGTAACTTTTGTTTCTGCCTGTATAATGATCAATACATGATTATTTTTTGAAAACTAAAATTCAGGATATCATCCCAAGACACAAGTGTACCGTTTGCTAAAAATTTCACCAAGATCGGACAACAATTAAAAAAGTTACAGGATAAATTGTGATTAAAATTGAAAAACTGCAGTATTTTCTTTAAAAATTTGTATCTTCTTTTAAAATGCAGATAACGACGTGAACCAAAAAGCATTGGGTTAAGAAAAGATCACACTTCAAAACAGAATACAATGTAGCTAAGTTCTACCGCTCAGTTTTTCCACAGGGTGTTAAGAAACTAATTGTAAAAAAGTAACTTTTGTTTCTGCCTGTATAAATGCAATACATGATTATTTTTTGAAAAATTAAATTCAGGACATCATACCAAGACACAAGTGTATATTTTGCTAAAAATTTCACCAAGATCCGATAACAATTAAAAAAGTTACAGGATGAATTGTGATTAAAATTGAAATACTGCAGTATTTTCTTTAAAAATTTGTAACTTCTTTTAAAAAGCAGATAATGACGTGAACCAAAAAGCATTGTGTTAAGACAAGATCACACTTCAAAACAGAATATAATGTAGCTAAGATCTACCTCTCAATTTTTCCACAGGGTGTAAGAAATTAAGGGTAAAAAAGTAACTATTGTTTCTGCCTGTATAATGATCAATACATGAATATTTTTTGAAAACTAAAATTCAGAATATCCATCCTAAGACACAAGTGTACAGTTTGCTAACAATTTCACCAAGATCGGACAACAATTAAAAAAGTTGCGGTATGAATTGTGATTAAAATTGAAAAACTGCAATATTTTCTTTAAAAATTTGTATCTTCTTTTAAAAAGGAGATAATGACGTGAACCAAAAAGCATTGGGTTAAGAAAAGATCACACTTCAAAACAGAATACAATGTAGCTAAGTTCTACCGCTAAATTTTTCGACACGGTGTTAAGAAATTAAGGGTAAAAAGTAACTTTTGTTTCTGCCTGTATAATGATGAATACATGATTATTTTTTGAAAACTAAAATTCAGGATATCATCCCAAGACACAACTGTACAGTACAAGGCTATAAAAATGACTAACATTATCTTTGTCAGGGATTTATTTCGGGCAGTGATATCGCGCGTTAATTCTTTCTCCGACTCAACTGTATAGGTCATGATACCGTATCATTGTACCATGTGTATAGGTATATAAATTTGTTGACAGTCGGTGGTTTCAGCCACCTGCCCCTTCCTTAAATGTGTCCTTGCTAAAGGTAAAAATCGATCTAGGATAAAAAGATACCATCAAATATTCATAAGTAAGATCTAATGATGCGGGTATTTTGTTATAGGGCAAATGATATTGGAAAATATATTATTGATTTTATAATAACAACGTTGAATTATAAATTAGGTGGTGTGGATCGAGTTAGTTTTTTTTTCATAAATGGGGCAACATTAATTATACTTTGGAACATGGAACTAATGACAACGGAGAATGCGATAAGACATCTACAATAAAAATGTTTATGTGTAACTTTTCAACATTATTATTATTATTTTTGTTATGCTTACTGATTTTTATTTTCTAAACTTTTAGTTGTATTTTATTTTTAATAGATATACGGGGGTTTTCCTTAATGACGTGTCAATATTTCAGAGTTTGATTCCTTCCTTAGATCATTGTATGAAGAAAACTTCATATGTATATGAACTTAATATACAGAGTGTTCGCTAATTAATGGTACATGGAAAAACCACATACTCCTTACGTAAAAATATTAGGATTTAATTATACTTACCTATATCCGAAAGTTGATATTAACTGAGATACAGGGTGTTAAGATTAAAACTTCATTTTTGTTTTTCTCTAATAATTTTGCAGGAAACCAACGTTTCTTTACAAAATTTGTCAATTATGGTTTCTTTAGGACGATAAAATGATTTCTTTGTTTAATTTTAATGTATAATGTAGGGGGCGCTGTCTGCGGCATTTTTCGCACTTTTATTAGGTCATAACTTTTTTGTGCCTCAGTGTATTTATGTTTTTAATAAAAATAATACTTTTCTCCTATTTATTACATAAACAAGGTATACTAAGTTCAGGTCGCCCAGAGTTACCGTTTAGGAGATATTGGCATTTAAATTGTTTAGTGCACCCTGCCCAATTACTATTAATTTGCAAACAAACTTTTTTTCTTAAAGTAACCTATGAGAAAACAAATGAAATTTAGAGCTGCAGTTGCTATGAAACCTCCATGTTGTCATTTGTTTGTTGATTATTGTAAGATAGCTTTGTGAGTTATTTGGAATTACCTGTTTCGCCTAATCGGCCGTAAATATTTTTAAAGATCTTAAAATCAGGTTGTTGGATAGAGTTCCGAATATCGTCTTTGGGCACCTCATCCATTAAAATTTTCCTGCCCGTATAGACACAACATATCCCGCATTTCTGCGTTTAAAAACAAATTGTGTCTCGGCATTGTTACTTAACTTACAATAAACTCAAAAATGAAACATTTTCTCACAGAGCTATCTTACAATAATCAACAAACAAATAACAACATTGAGGTTTCATAGCAACTGCATCTCTAAATTTCATTTGTTTTCTCATATTTTAATTTAAGAAAAAATTTTGTTTACAAATTAATAGTAATTGGGCAGGGTGCAGTAAACAATTTAAATGCAAATATCTCCGAAACGGTAACTCTGGGCGATCTCAACATACCTTTTATACGTAATGAATATGAGGAAAGTATTATTTTCAATAAAAACTTAAATACTCTAAGGCACAAAAAAATTATAACCTGATAAATGTGCGAAAAATGCCGCAGCGCTCTCCCTACATTGTACATTAAAATTCCACAAAGAAATCAATTTATCGTCATAAAAACCATAATTGCCAAATTTTGTAACAAACCGTATTTGAGAAAAACAAAAAAGTTTTAACTTTAACACCCTGTATCTCAGTTAATATCAACTGTCGGATATAAGTAAGTATAATTAAATCCTAATATTTTTATGTAAGGAGTCTGTGGTTTTTCCATGTACGATTAATTAGCGGACACCCTGTATATTTTTCAAATCGTTATTTTTTAATATCTCCGAAAGTACTTAGGTATTATTTTTAATTTTGGTATATGTTAGTGATCGAATCAAAATTCAAAAGAAAACAATAGTAAAGATTATTTTTTAAAAAGCCGGCACAATATTCTGGGATCGTAAAGTACTCCATAGGACCTTTAAAGTGGGCATCGCAAGACCTCACTTCCTATTCAATTTTTTTTATTATGCTATCGCCCATCCAACCATTTTGAATTTGAGCACCATGAAATATGCAAGAAAGTGTAGCTCTATGATTCCTACTATACTATGCCAAGTTGTATATATTTTTCTAAGACGGTAAATGAAATAAAGGATAATAGAAAAATAATAACTATGGAATTTTTAAAACGCCGCCATTTTGTTTTTTGGTTGCGAATACAGAAGTAATATTCTGGCATCGTAAAGTAAAGGGTGTCCCATTTTCGACACTTTTATTGGGTATCTCCGTAATTATTAGTGCTATCAAAAAAGTAATGTAGGTGTCATGTGCTCTTTTTGGGTCAAACTTAAAATGGTAAAATCAAAATTACCCTATATTTTCTTAGTTAAAAGAGATACAGAAAAATGTTTTATACAGAAGTTTCTTTATATTGATTGTTGAATAATCTCCCTTTTTCAGAATAAGTATACGGGGTCAGGTAAAAAAGTTATCGGACCTACCCTCATTTTTTTAAATGAAACACCCTGTATATTTTAATCTAAAAAGATATTATTTTAAATTCTCCTTTCAAATATAGTTACATGATATTGATTTTCTAGGCGATTTATTAAACTTTATTACTTTAAACCACAGTAGACCATGAAACAAAAGCTAATATCCTAGAAACAACTATGTTGACTATTAACATTTGACGTCAATTTCATTTTTACATATTCATTCGCGAAAATGACTCGTCCACATTTTGAAAAATTTGATATATCAGTTTATATTGCAAGTGGAAAAAACGAAGAAATGGCGCAAAATGTATATTTTATTCGCTATCCTGAAAGACGGTAACCATTTAAGGACATATCCCGAACATTTGCGATGATTCCCGTTATTTTTTACCTTCATCTGAATCTTTTACTTCGTTTCAAAGTAATAAAGATTAAATAAATCGCCTAGGAAACCAATATCATCCCTGGTGTGTTATATATTTGAAAAGAGAATTTAAAATAGTATATTTTTAGATTTAAAAATATGAGGTTAGGTCCGATAACTTTTTTACCTGACTCCGTATACTTATTCTGAAAACGGCAGATTCTTCAACAATAAATAGAAATTTCTGTATCTCTTTTAACTAAGAAAATATAGGTAATTTTGAAATTGTCAATTTTTTGATTTTTCCCCTTATCTCTTAAACGAGCGAAAGAGCACATGACACCTATATTACTTTTTGATAGCCCTAATAATTATGGAGATTCCCTATAAAAGTGTCGAAAATGGGACATCCGGTACTCGATAATACTTTCAAAATGATTTACCGCAAGACCTCTCTTCCGATTTAATTTTCTCTACGAAGATGGCGCTCATGCGCCATTTTGACAGACCGTACTGTCATTTTTCCGTCAAAAAATAGTTTACCTTCCCCTATTCCCACATCCAAATTTTGTAAAAACGAATTAGCGCATTAAAGGTTATTAAGCCGTTTCCAGATTATTATACACACACACAAACACTATATATTATGAGGCGCTTTAACGTTAAGCGACCGCTTGAAAATTGAGAATCACTATACAAAACCTCCCTATTTAATTTACTTTGCTGTGTCAATGTCAAACAAAAAGGCGCACCTAAACTAATTTTAAGAAACCGAATTAGTAAACCATTACCGGCTGGCAGCTAGACCAACCCTTAAAGTTCGATTTTATGATTTTCCCCATCTGGGCGATAGTTTCATGGGCATTCAATCTAAAATTAACTCCCATCGGTGTGACTGATATAAATGGATTTATCACTGGTGACTGATTACGTTCCGATTCCGTCGATTTAATGCGTGCATGCCTTGGGGTATTTGTTTAAAAATGACCCATATCTAAAATAACGTGTATTTTTTGCAGGTGGTCAAGAAATTTGACGAACGTTATTGTCCACATTATACAGGGTCCGCAAGCGAAGCGTGGACGGAAGATTAAATCGTTATCGAAGAACTTATCAACAATACTAAAATATCTTGAGAAAAATTATTTTAAAATGTGAGGTTTTTGAAAGCTTATTATGAACACCCTGTATAAAATAAATAAACACAATAACATTAATAGTATCTCTAGACCTGTTGTCATAAATTTCACTCAATGCCGAGGTTAAAAAAATAGTTCTGAATTGTTTTTTTTGATTTTTTTATTCAGGACTGCAAAACTTTTTTTTTTTAGTTTTTAATTTATTTCTGCGAAACTACAAAACCAAATTAAATATAATTTGAAGCACTTATAAACGTATAACAGTATTTTATTGCATATTTAGGTTCGTATTACTACCTACTTATGCAATAAAATACTGGGTGTCCCATTTAAAAAAATATAACTTTATGCTGTCACACTTTTTTGGGCCACCCTGTATAATGTAAAATATTTTTAAAACATGCCGCTTTTAATCCAATATCTCAAGCTGTTTTCGTATTATTGATAAGTTCTTCGATAACGATTTAATCTTCCGTCCACGCTTCGTTTGCGGACCCTGTATAAACAGCATATTGCTAATACCATCTGCAACTATGTCCCCGCTATGGGCATCGAAGGGGGCGTTGTGAGTTTGCGCAGTTCGGAAATTTCCTTGTGAAAGTAAGCATTCGACAGGACCGGATTTCAACTTTTTGAATGTAAATTTCACTGGTTAGTTAGGAAAAATATTGCAAAATGAAATTTTCGATTCGTTGCGTTCCATGCATACGATTTCTGACGATATGATGATCCGACGGTGCCCTGATTGGTGTAAACTTTTGGTGCCAAATTCCGTCCGAATATTTGTAACAATCGACACGATGAGCTTTATTTTAACTTTCATCCGACATCGTATGTTTCTTAACCTCACTTTTTTCTAAACCAAAAATTAAGAATGAATGACTATATTAACTATTTTGGGAATTATTATCAGCTACTAATGCACCAAATCAAAAATACATTAATTTTTAGGTTAGGCAGTGATTACCATACGAGTGACACTCTCTTCTTTTTTTACAAGCTTTTTAGTGAAATTCGGTTCCGAAGGATAATGTGATAAGCAAAATATTTTCGTATATATGTACATACCTGAAATACTTTATACCTGGTATTGATCCACGACTTTTGCAAGAAAGCACCATGCACTTGAGTCTTCATCTTAAACAAAATAAGCCACTAACCTACCAAACAGCGAATCGAATCACCACACATTAAAAACTCCTTTACAAAAATTGTTTTTAGGTAATTAAAGTTTATAAGCACTAATATACCGACAACACTATGGATGAACCACTTTTTATTCTGTAATTTGAAAAAGCATCCAGAACCAAAGATGGGGACGAATAACTACAAACAAATAATGTCGGGCCGGCTCTGACGCGATCGATAAAATTTCCACCCTACTGCGCAAACTCAATAGGCCCGCGCCATCTCCCATAGCGGGTACACTTTTTGTATTTTGGAACGTTCGTATTGGCAATATACTGTTTATATATACAGGGTGTTATGGAAATGACTTATTATATTTAAATGGGTGACTCCTTGGGTGTCCTAGAGAAGCGCTACATATTTTTTTTTAAATCGACCGTTATAAAAGTGGGGTAACAAACACTCTTACTCACAGGTCAGTCCGCGCTACTGTACAACATTTCACCCAGAGCCAATGGCAATGTTGCCAAACTAAAACTGAAATTCCATATAAAATTATAAAAATTATTTTCTACCTACTTGTATTTATCTTTATACCTAAAGAGCGAGGAGGTCCAGGTACAAACACGATCAGTTTTTTTTCTTTTTCATGGGAACACTCCTGGAAACACTTTATGTACACACAGTAATAGTGAAGCAGAACCGATAGTTAGCTTTTGAAAATACAATAATACAGATTATATTACAGATTATTAGATTTTATTACACGCGACGAAATTTGACGTCCAGAAGAATCGCGTCAATAAAAACAATATTCAAAGATTATTTATGGACGGGCAAGATATACGCGTAAACTGAAAAAACAGAAGGGATTGCTGAGAGTGTGTTGGTGATCGACGAGACACAACGTATCCGGCCGCTGGTTGGTCTTCAACTAACAGACGCAAGCGTGCGGCGCTATATGAAACTACTTCGCTCTATGAAACTACTTCGCTCAGCCGATGTAAGGCGTCAAGAGGTCATTGGCATTTGACCTAGTGACGTACGTGGCTATTACTATTCCATATGTTTTTTCGGGTTGTTTAAAACATAGTACGTCGTAAATGTTATTCAATTAATTGTACAAAAAGGTATTACAGAATGGAAAAGTATTTAAATTATTTTATTTTGTCTAAAGAGTTTAAGGTGTACATATGACAACACCGGCCAGAATTCCTTGATTGCTTACATGTATCGCAGTGCCACACAGGTGTTTTTCTGGTTTGACGTCAGGTCACTTTTACCGCTGAATGAATTGAAAGCGCCATTTATGGCTATTTTTCTTCAATTTGTCTTTATCTCAGGAATTGCCGGTTTAAATATAATACGTCATTTCCATAACACCCTGTGTGTGGAACAAACGCATTTCTTATTTTTTAAATGTACTTGTTCTTCAAGTCGTCAGTAGGGCTGGGCGACTATTGAAAAAGATAATCGGTTTCTGATTAATTGAAATAATCGATTATTTCGGATTAGTCGATCAGTCGAATTAAATCGATTAACCGAAATTAATCTAATTGTTTAATCGAGTGTTGTAATTATAGAAGAAAACTAATTAATGCAAAAAAAATCTATTATTCGAGTACCTAATCTAATTATTCCAGCTGATAA
The DNA here is from genome assembly GCA_963991005.1 of Barypeithes pellucidus. Lineage (NCBI taxonomy): Eukaryota > Metazoa > Arthropoda > Insecta > Coleoptera > Curculionidae > Barypeithes > Barypeithes pellucidus. The sequence goes on along the minus strand of OZ022565.1, from coordinate 18,147,193 downwards.
TAAGTAATTGAAATTCGGAAGAAAACCCTGCGATCCAAAAATGATAACGGTGATAACTCTATGGTAATTATTTTTTTAGCAACATTTTTCGATGATTATTTCTTAAAACAAAAACACGTCACCCGGCTAATTGTAAATGTGGGTTAGTACTATTTATATAAAGAATAATGAGTAGGTGGTTAAATTAATTGTTTTTCCGTATTTTATGAGCTTTTGCGTTATCTCGGACGCTGTATAAGATAATTGTTGGCTTAGTTTAAAGATTAAAAATATGAGTTTTATATTCTAGGTATAATTAAGTTATTTGGGCGACTTTTCTGTTATAACTCTATTAAATTGTGTACACATCGAAATATACCAAACTGTTATCAGAGTTCGAATGGATGACAGAAAAGTAATAAATTAATCAGCAATTTTAAACTGATAACCGCCGAAAATTCATCAGTCCACCATTATTTTTGCAATAGTAATCGTATAACACAGTTGGATTGTTATATTGTGGCACATATTATTGCCTTAGTTTTATAAATAAACAACAAAACTAGCGGGAGCTTTAATAATATTAATATAATAATAATAATATACACTTAGCAGCAAAAATAACGCACAACCAAAAATTATGCTCAATTTCAAACTTGATTTTCATGCGAACCGATAAATCGATTTCGCTAATTTTTCTTTTGAACTGTAGCTTTTTTCTTTGGTAATTGGACTGCGATAGAATTTTTTATTCATATTTCAGTTTTAGGCTTAAAATGAGAATAGTTTCTTTACGTTAAATTTGAGACACCCTGAAGGGAGCATTAGCAACAACAACGGTTGTATGATGAAATCATACTGTAGCCTCATGTTTTCTAAACATGTTGTTTCTTTAGTTTCTCTGATATCTGTAATATCAAAGAAAATACACAGTTTTATACCAGAACATGTTATGCACAGTGCAACATACGCGAAACAACTTTATTTAATTGAGACTGTGATGTTTTGAGCTGGAATTTCCTTAACAGCACGGACGGGTATCGTACCTTCACGTGTTGGTTCTGGTATATCAGTGACATTTTGTGAGAGCACGTTGTCCCTTTCGCTTCGTACATTGGGAATAATTGTTTACTAAAGGCCGTATTAGAGTCGGAAATTTTTTTTCTTGCGCCGGCAATTATAATGGCACGTATTCATGCGCAGTAAACCGTTCTCGATCAGCTGGAGCATTGTCAACGGTCAGAACAGCAGTTGGTACTGTCGAAATCCCTAAAATACTCCCAGAATTAGAGATGGGCAAACCTGTTCGTTTTGATTACCAGTTAAGCAGCTACTGCTATTTATAAATAGGAGGTGCAAAAAGTTGCTGAATTAGCAGTCCATAAGTTTAATAAAGAATGTAAACTGCTAATTTAAGTACCAGTGGGTTTAAATGACCATTACCTGTTTCGGCGAAATAATAAACAGTTAAAAATAACAGACTAATCCATGTCTACCCAATTGCGCCGGCAATGGCAATTAAAATGGCGCCTGCCCCATTTCTGGTAATGAGAGACAGATGATCGGGAACGGTGTACTGCGCATGAATCGTGTCATTTTAATTGTCAGAAGAGTAGAATTTCCGACTGTAGTACGGAGAACGGTGTACTGCGCATGAATCCTTGAATTATAATTGCCATTGCTGGCGCCATAAAAATTACCGACTGTAATACGGCTTTTAGAGTCGGAAATTTTTTCTCTTGCGCCGGCAATTATAATGGCACGTATTCATGCGCAGTAAACCGTTCTCGATCATCTGGAGCATTGTCAACAGTCAGAACAGCAGTTGGTAATGTCGAAATCCCTAAAATACCCCCAGAATTAGAGATGGGCAAACCTGTTCGTTTTGATTACCTGTTAAAGCAGCTACTGCTATTTACAAATAGGTCAAAAAAGTTGCTAGGAATTAGCAGTCCAAAAGCTTAATAAAGAATGTGAACTGCTAATTTAAGTACCAGTGGGTTTAAATGGCCATTAGCTGTTCATACCTGCTTCGACGAAATAATAAGCAGTTAAAATAACAGAATAATCCATGTCTACCCAATTGCGCCGGCAATGGCAATTAAAATGGCGCGTGCCCCATTTCTGGTAATGAGAGACAGCTGATCGGGAACGGTGTACTGCGTATGAATCCGTGTCATTTTAAGTATCAGAAGAGTAGAATTTCGGACTGTAGTACGGAGAACGGTGTAATGCGCATGAATCCTTGAATTATAATTGCCATTGCTGGCGCCACAAAAAAAACCGACTGTAATACGGCTTTAATGCACGATAACGCAAGACCTCATGTTGCGCGCATCGTCAATGAATATTTACATGAAGTAAATATTCGACCTCTAAATAGGCCACCGCGCAGTCCCGATTTGAATCCTATAGAGCACTGATGGGATATTATTGGCACTGAGACAGCATGAGCCCCCTCCTGCCCACCTACAAGATGTCCAAATAATGGTTACCGATATTTGGAATGGACTTGACCAAAATAAAATATCCAATTTAATATCGAGTAGCCGAGGCGATGTGAAGCAGTCATTAGAAGTAGAGGTGGGAACACGCGCTACTATAATGTACTTTTTTTGCTATTTATTGTTAATTAGTGTTAGTGTTATTCTATTTTAATTAAAGAAAAAACATGTTCTGGTATAAAACTGTGTATTTTCTTTGATTTTACAGATATCAGAGAAATTAAAGAAACAAAATGTTTAGAAAACATGAGGCTACAGTATGATTTCATCATACACTCGTTGTTGCTGCTAATGCTGCCTACAGGGTATCTCAAATTAAACGTAAAAAACTATTCTCATTATTGCACCATGTATAAGCCTAAAACTGAAATTTGAATAAAAAAATTCTATCACAGTGCAATTACCAAAGAAAAAGCTACAGTTCAAAAGAAAAATTAGCGAAATCGATTTGTCTGTTCGCGAGAAAATCAAGTTTGAAATTGAACATAATTTTTGGTTGTGCGTTATTTTTGCCGCTAAGTGTATATATTTTTTTTTTTGGGTCAGATTTAATATTTAATACTTCAGGGCGTCTCTGGTGGAGGGGGCTAAACCCTCCCTTGGGTTTAAAGTTCAGTTTTTTTCAGATATATTTAAGAAAAAAAACCATTTCAAAAATACGTAATACCTAAGTTTGGGCAAATTTTGGGTCGTTCAGTATACATAGATGAATAATTAAATCCATCCCCATCTTTAACTTACAATATTTTCCGCTCGAAGCGAAAATGCCACGCTGACATTATATAATACTACCTGTCTACGATACGCCAGCGAACCGAAACGAAATGGGACCCCCGTCCCCCAAATGCCGCCCATAACTAGGTGACGGGGGGACTATACACCCCACGGGGGGTTGTCCACCCCTTTTATTTCTTTCCGATTGCGGAAACTCCGCGATAAAGGTTGACCTAAATTAAATATTGTGGCTGTGGGCTGCATCGAACATTTTAGACCATTAGTTTGGCGGGGTATAGAAAGCGTTCTATTCTTGTATCAATACGGTCTAAATGTGCTTTTTAAGTAGCGATCAAATTGACAACAAAGCTCTTTAAGCTCAAACGGGGGCCCCCAGATTTCGCCAGACCGTATTATCGTTAATCCGCCCCTGTTAGCATTTATGTGGTTGAGGTCTGGCGCAAACAACACCATTCGTGCACTCAGGCTTCTGATGAGTAAGCCCGCTATCGTACGGATTTTCCAACAAATTGCAGATAAATTTCAATCAGGGACGTAGCCAGAAGGGGCGAATCAGTGCCCTGGCAGATAACTTCGAATATTTTGCAGTAGCTGTACATATGTGTGTATGTATCTTCTTTAATCCTATAATGTCTCGGCTATGAGTGTCAACCACTCACCTGTATCTGTGGCAGTGGCGGTTCTTCCACAGGAGCACATGCGCACGTGCACCCCCAAAACAAAACGAATAAAAAATATTCATTTATATTCGTTGAATATTATTTATCGTATAAAGTCCGACCCTCCCTAATATTTTATCGTACCGTCAAACTAAACCAGTCCTACCCTCCCTAATATTTTATCATCCCGTCAAACCTAACTGTATATATCCGGCAACCGTGCCTCGGTCGAGGTAAATGACGATTATGACGAGACTTGCTCGCACGTGCGATTAAGTAGTGCATTTTCTCTGTAGTAACAGGTGGCAGCGGGGCTATGGCGATTTAACATGGAAAAGGTGAGTTAAAATGAATAGTTGACGGTGGACTATTTAAGAAATAACTTTAGCTCTTTGAGTTTGGAGCAAAAAATTGAAGAATGCGGGGACACCTAAACCCGAAATTAATTTAACGCAGACCACAGAGGGTAAATCTAGGGACTTTATTAGATAGTTTAAAAATGAAATATATGAAAAAAAAATTATAGAGGGTATTACAAACTTAATGAGGCTGTTATTGATCAATTTTCTACAATTAAGTACCGAAGAATGGACTTTACGTTTAAGCACTATTGTGTAGGGTCGACAAATGTTGTGTATTTCGATAAATTAGACTCGATATGATTTTAAACCATTTTATTTAAGGATTTAAACTAAAAACACTGAAAATATGAAGAATGCCAACTTGTCAGTCTCGTGGCTCGATTCGTTCTCGTCATAAAACAGTTAACTATTGTTGTCGTCTTGGTTGCGCCTAATGACGTAGCCGTAGATGGCGTAGTGGTATTAGACATCATTCGGTTTTCTTGATAACTCGTAGATGGCGGTAGTAGTATTGGACATCATTCGGTTTTCTTGATAGCTCGTAGATGGCTTTAGTAGTTTTAGTAGTGGACTGTATAAATATTGTTACGAGGGTTGCATGCGACGATGTTAAGATCCGACAGCTATACACACTAAGAAAACCCTTTTTATTTTCCAAAAGTTGTACAGAAAAATGTTCTATACAGAAGTTTATTTATAATTGTTGAATAATCTGCCGTTTTCAGAATGAGTATACAGGGTCAGGTAAGAAAGTTATCGGACCTAACCTCATTTTTTTAAATGGGACACCCTGTATATTTTAATCTAAAAGGATAGCATTTTAAACTCTCTTTTCAAATTATAACACACCAAGGATGATATATATAATATCAAATTTTTCAAATGTTGATAAGTCTTTCTCACAAATGAATATGTAAAAATGAAATTGACGTTAAATGTTAATAACAACTAGAATGTCAACATAGTTGTTTCTAGGATATTATCTTTTGTTTCATGGCCTACTGTGGTTTAAAGTAATAAAGTTTAAATAAATCGCCTAGGAAACCAATATTATCCATGGTGTGTTATATATTTGAAAGGAGAATTTAAATTAGTATCTTTTTAGATTAAAATATACAGGGTGTTCCATTTAAAAAAATGAGGTTAGGTCCGATAACTTTTTTTACCTGACCCCGTATACTTATTCTAAAAACGGCAGACAATCAATATAAAAAAAGTTCTGTATAAAACATTTTTCTGTATCTCTTTTAACTATGAAAATATAGGGTAATCTTTAAATTGTCAATTTTTGGCTTTTCGCCCGCATCTCTTAAGCGAGCGAAAATTTTCGAATTTTGATTTTATCATTTTAAAATGACATTAGACCTACATTACTTTTTTGATAGCACTAACAATTACGGGATACCCTATAAAAATGTCGAAAATAGGACACCCTGTACTTAATTTGACACATTCAATAGGACGTTTAACTACATAATAAAATCCTTACGTACCTATCAAACTTTATACAATCGACAATATTTATCAAAAGTTTGCACATTATCATTAAAATGCTAGTAAAAGATAAGAAAATAATAAAAATAGGGAAAAACATGTCACTTATTGACCACGTTTGTGCTATAATAATATTGTTTTACCGAAATATTTACTGTTTATCAGGAAACAAACATAAAAAAATATAGGTATTGTTACACAGTCACGGTTAACCGGTTTCGAATTAGGTAACATTTTTTTTTTAAATATTGTTTCTTTAGCATAATAATGACTGTAGCACCTTATTGCATTGTTTCAAGCAAGTATGCACAACTGAATGGATACTTAATAAGAGCTATTCTGATATCGCTTCTATTAAAAATCCGTTTCAAATTTTTTGAACCGTTTTTCCTGTTGAACAAGCCCGATCAACCAGAACAAGCTTGGCTTAGATCATAGGACGGACTCGTGTTGTCGGGAAAGAAACGCCGTTTTCACCGAGTGCTCAATGGGCAGCTCTTAAAAGAAGATAGTGATGCCCACAGGAATATTTATTTCCCGTGGAATAAGATAATGCGACCGCCATGGGCGAAGTTAAGGGAGGGCTAAGTACCACAAAAACTGAATTTTTTACCTTAGCGCTTGGACTAAAAAATTTTTCTCACCGAATAGCTAGACGATCATCAAGTCTCAAAAACATTTCAAATTCGGCATAAAATGTACAGGGTGGTCACAATTCAAGCCTCATTGTGAAAGAATTCAACCATTAAAAACTTTCTTATTTTAAATGGAACACCATGTATATTTTTATTTAATTTGATGGCAAATTAGTTGTTCTTTATAAATAGTATTTACTATCCTATACCTATATCAAAGCGTTTTCTCAAAAAATCCAATTTTATTCCGAAAATACTATTTGTTCAAGTGTGTTATGAAAACAATTGTACTTAGAGGCTGTATACTGATGTCTATACGGAGGAAAAGTGATTGATTGCTGGAAAATACAATATTCTAAAGTGTTTCTTAATAATTTATAAATAAAATGCAGTTGATTGTTTTAAATTTAATGGTTTAAATATTATTTTTTTAAAAATAGCAAGGAAACAAGTTTATAAACTTTAAATCCTTTAATTAAAAATGTGTTTGAAAATTATACCTAATATCTTTTGATTATATATTTAAAATATGTTCGAAATGATTGCCATTTACTTCCAAGCATTTATGTATTCTTTTCATCATGTTATTTCTTGTAGCATTCCTAATTTCTTGTGCAGTGAGAGATTGAAATGCTGCCTTCACCCTTTCAATTAGATTTTCCTTCGTGGTGATGGGACGCGCGTAAACTTTATCTTTAATGGTTCCCCAGATTAAAAGTCCAGTGGAGTTAAGTCTGGCGAACGAGCTGGCCAGTGGAAGGGACCTTGGTTTGCGATCCACTGGTCATGAAAAAGTCTGGTTAGGGCAGTCTTAACAACTTGGGCGTGCGTTGTGTGCTGGAGCCCCATCGTTTTGATACCAATCACTTTTCCTCCGTATAGACATCAGTCTGTATACAGCCCCTAAGTACAATTGTTTTCATAGCACACTTGAGCAAATAGTATTTTCGGAATAAAATTGGATTTTTTTAGAAAACGCTTTGATATAGGTATAGGACAGTAAATACTATTTATAAAGAACAACTAATTTGCCATCAAATTAAATAAAAATATACAGGGTGTTCCATTTAAAATAAGAAAGTTTTTAATGGTTGAATTATTTCACAATGAGGCTTGAATTGTGACCACCCTGTACATTTTATGCCGAATTTGAAATGTTTTAGAGACTTTATGATCTTCTAGCTATTCGGTTAGAAAAAAATTTTAGTCCAAGCGCTAAGGTAAAAAAGTTATATGGATTATTTCATCGTCATGCATTTGCCAAATAATTACAAAAAGTCCAGATATCTCAAAAACTAATAGAGTCTGACAAAAACATTTTCTATAAAATGTGCTTAGTATTTAATGCTTAATCGAAAAATGTAATAAAAATTACCATGTTGTATTTAAAAAACGAAAGTTGGCAGCTACTTCCGGTATAACCGGAAATGACAGGAACATGTCAATATTTTAGTTAAAGAGAGCATATCGATAAACCCAAATCCCCAAAGTTTCAGGAACATATATTCAGTAGTTCTCCATAAAGTTCTAATGCACGCTCGTCGTGAATCACCCTGTATGTATAAACAAATTTATAAAGAAATTTTATGCACCGTTATTAATTAAATTAAAACTAGATTTTCGGACATCAGTGAATTAAATTTCTTCGACTTAGGGACCAAAAATTATTTTGAATCCTATTTAAAAATGGTTTCCGCAAGAACTACTTGACAATTTATTGAAGCAATATAAAATGTTTCATTCTGTTCAACCGAAAAACAACTTAAAAACCCATTACTTGTGTCTCAGTCGAGAGAAGCTTTTTTTTGGTTTAAAATGAATCAACTTATACGGGAAATACGAAATACAACTGGCCAGGACACTCAGGAGATCTCGTTGTAGTATTAACAAACAATGAACTTTTCAACGATGAAATTATTGCTTGTTTTGGTAATACAACCTTAGAATACCATTAAAATACAAATAAGCATACTAATCAATGTTTCTTAAAATAAATATGAAGTTACTTTTTGATTTGTATTCTGCCGTCTCTTTTTGTATACAGGGTGTCCCAGAATATGTGGGCAAAATATAATGGTTACTAGATGAGTCACCTTAAAATTCGCCCTTTTAAACACATTTGGCTTATTTAGTTTGCCAGGGACGGACTAGACATAACAAAAAATGTTTTTTTTGTACACCTTGTATGACGAAGGAAAGATAATAATATTTTTGGATACTATAAACCTTAAGCTAAAAGAAAGGTAAAATAAACTGTTTTCGAAAAAAAATACATTTTTGTTCAATATGATTTATATTCAGTATACGTAAATTCCATTACTAAGTTAGTAACTAATAAGACAAAGGAGAAAAACCGCAAATTTCAAGACACCACCATAAACTGACACTGGCATAAATATTCTTATTTACATCGGTACATGTGAAAAAAACCATAGCAACAATGAGTGAATTTTATGTGAACATAAAACAGCAACTAATGCAAAAAACCATACTGAACAAAAATATTTTTTTCTCGAGAACAGTTCACTTTATCAACATTGATCAAGAGTGCATTTTCTTCAGCTTAAGGTATAGAGTATCCAAAAATATTGTTGTTGTTCCTTCATCATGCAAGGTGTACAAGAAAAAAACATTATTGTGTTACGTTTAGTCCGTCCCTGGCAAACTAAATAAGCCAAATGTGTTTAAAAGGGCGAATTTTAAGGAGACTCATCTACTAATCATTATACTAAAAAATGATTAAATTACACCTGGTACTTAAAAAAATATTTAAAAAACAACGATTTCTAGGGACGTCCGTTATGTGCCGGTATCTTCGTAGGGCAGGCCGTAGGAAGAAACATTTATAAGAACTTCTCCTGTTATTTTTAAGTGTTCTATCTGAACCCGGGAGATTGCCCACATAGTCTGGGACACCCTGTATAGGTCGTAAAACCGGGATCGTTTTGAAAGTCCTGAAAAATCTTCAAAGATGGAAAATCCTCCTCGAAAAGTTCGTCTGTTGTGACTTAAGTAAAAATGTCGCGCTTTTTAAATTAAACATACCGAGAATTCGTCAAAAAATGTCTGTCAAGTTATTTGAATTCACATCTTACCGCATCGGGTTTTCTAGTATTTACTATAAATTATTGACCAATTTTATGTGTGTATTTTGGGCGTGGTCCATAAAAAATTTCGCCTGCGGCGTTTTTCCTACAGCGGGATTTTCCCCTTCCTTTTAAGTTTATAAAATTGGTAATTTTATCATTGCCACCAGTGGCGGTTCTTCCACAGGAGCACATGTGCACGGGCACCCCCAAAACAAATCGAATAAAAAATATTAATTTATATTCATTGAATATTATTTATCGTATAAAGTCCGACCCTCCCTAATATTTTATCGTACCGTCAAACTAAAAAAGTCCGACCCTCCCTAATATTTTATCATCCCGTCAAACCAAACTGTATAGATCCGGCAACCGTGCCTAGGTCGAGGTAAATGACGATTATGACGAGATTTGCTCGCACGTGCGATTAAGTAGTGCAGTTTCTCCGTAGTAACAGGTGACGGGTGGCAGCGGGGCTATGGCGATTTAACATGGAAAAGGCGCACAGTTTTTGTGTGCACCGCGCTGTTCGTGCATCTAGTTAGAAATTCGAGCGTGTATGTTTTAATATTATATATTTATTAAGTTAAAATGAATGAATAGTTTGACGGTGGACTATTTAAAAAATAAGTTTAGCTCTTTGAGTTTGGAGCAAAAAATTGTTCGTGAAGAATGCGGGAAGACCTTAACCCGAAATTAATTTAACGCAGACCACAAAGGGTAAATCAAGGGACTTTATTAGAAAGTTTATAAATGAAATATATGAAAATAAAATTATAGAGGGTATTCCAAACTTATGGAGGCTGTTATTGAATTTTCTATAATTTAGAACCGAAGAATAGACTACGCTTAAGCACTATTGTGTAGGGTCGATAAATGTTGTGTATTTCGATAAATGATACTCGATATGATTTTAAACCATTTTATTTAAGGATTTAAACTAAAAAACACTGAAAATATGAAGAATGCCAACTTGTCAGTCTCGTGGCTCGATTCGTTCTCGTCATAAAATAGTTAACTATTGTTCTCGTCTTGGTTGCGCCTAATGACGTAGCCGTAGATGGCGTAGTGGTATTAGACATCATCCGGTTTTCTTGATAACTCGTAGATGGGGGTAGCAGTATTGGACATCATTCGGTTTTCTTGATAGCTCGTAGATGGCTTTAGTAGTATTAGTGGTGGACTGTATAAATATTGTTACGAGGGTTGCATGCGACGACGTTAAGATCCGACAGCTATACACACTAAGAAAACCTTTCTTATTTTCCAAAAGTTGTATTTCCTTGTGTAAAATTAAAAAATAAATATAAATATGTTTTACTTAACGCATTTTCTTATTACTTTTTTTCTTTCTGCATTTAAAACGCCTAGAAAGTAATTGTTTGGTCGTTACACAACACTACAAAACTTTCTAACGACGCCTATGTCTATGGTTTTATACGTAACTAGATCATACGCCGCGACACTATAAATAAAAAATATACGTCCAATTGTTTTACAATAAAAAAACAATATCCTTAATTCCCATTACGCAATTGTTATATATTAGTGGTCAATTATCCTTCGTCCGCGATCGAATAAGAATGTTTTCATGGCCGAACAAAATTTAACCAATAAAATCGAAAAGATTTTTTAATATATTGAAAATGATTAATTCAAATCCAACCTTGTGTTCTATTTTGGGTAATTTTTTTGGCCGAAGTATTGTTTTAGATGCAAATTTTGCATCGTCTCGCACTTGTCAATAAGTTTGATCGTTTTTCATGTTATACAGGGTGTTAAATTGAAATCTTCCCATCTCGCGTCGAATATAATAGTAAACATCGGGGAGATACGTCAACGTTATTGTCAAGGGGACGCCTTTAAAGAATATTTTTGCAGCCTTCTTGAATTAACCCTTAAAATCTTAAATGGAAAGAGAGGTCATGTGGTACATCATTTAAAAGTTGTATAAATCTCTTTCCAATTTTTGAGGAGTAGTTCCCAAGATAATATAAAGAAATAATCCATTTTTTTGCAATACAGTGAAACCTACCTTAGGCGGACACCTACGAAACCGTCTAAATGTGTCCGCTTGATAGAGGTGTCCGCCCATGCGAAATTTGTTATTAGGTAATGGGTATCATTTAACTGGTTAGCAAAATATTCTTATTTTTGCGAACAGAAAAATGTAATCGGTCAGCCAAAATGGCTAGTTGGTCGGCAACTTATGGACAGCAATCATTTCTGAATTGTGACAGTGCCCTGGGAAAACAAGTGAAAATCCGCCCCCGCTACACCTTTTGTAGCCGATTTCCTTCTGTATTCTGCAAAAGAAACCACAAGAAAGTTACATAAATTGACAGTTCCCTGGGACCTCTGAAGTAAACTGCTTTTAGACATGTTTGTTTCTACTGACCAATTGTAAACTCTTGCTGACCAAGTAATCATTTCGCAGCTCGACTGTTAATAACGGCAAACCATTTAATTACTTTACTTCTCTTAGGTAATATGTAGATGCAAAATAATTACTATGTATATGTATGTACAAATAAACATAACATAACAAAAATACACTAGTTTTAGTTAGGATATAGTACTAAAAAATCTAATAACGTAGTTTGACGTGTTTGCGTTTTATACTTGCAATCTAGAAAATGTAATTCCAAGTCTGATAACAATTCCATTGCTGTAGAGTCACCTCTATTCTGTGCATACTCTTATAATTCCTTTACCATACTAATAGCTTGTTGATAATTGGTGACATTTGTTTGATTACTGCATTCAACTTCTTCATCAGAGTCGTCAGATAGTGTGTGGTTTCAGTTTTTACTAGATAATCCGTAGGAATGGGGTCACTATCATCTTCTAATAGTACATTGCTATCAATGTTAATCTACATTAATTAACATTAAATTACAAACCTCCACAACATCAATATTCTCTTTCAGACTCAAAACGCGACATTTTTGTGCCATTGTTTACGATTTTAACCTTACAAATCACAAATAAACGGCGGACTGCTGTCGGGAATCACACATACTTTCATTCGGCGAGGTCCTATCGCGCTGCCAACGCTATTGGTTGCCGGTCTATCTTCAGAGAGCTTTTGCACCGTACTTATTCGTCTCCCAAATACTTTTGTCCGTTTAAGGGAGGGTTTTCGCACTTTTTGTATGAAAACAGCCTGTCCGCGTCCGCCCAAAGGAGAGCCCCCCAAGAGAGGTTGATTTTGAATTTCATATACCTAGTTCCGGACTAAGAAAAAATGTCCGCTTAAGGTATTACTGTATTTACTTAAAACATAGAATTAGCTACACCACTGCTTTACCTACAAAACATAACCTCATTATTCCCACTTACCGACGAATTATTAATCCGGGGTTAGAATAGTGGAATTTCTTACACACCACCCACTGACGAACCATTGTAGATGGCTAATATATAGCTCTAAATAGTTGTAGTTCGATAAAACAGTAATAAATTAATCCAAAAACACAATAGATCACAAACAATCACAAAAGCAGCAGCGATAAGCCGGTAACAACACCGCCGGCGAAAATGAATGAAATTAGTAAACTTCAGGGTCATTTTTACACTAGCAGGTAAAAGTGAGAATACAGCGTTGCCACTGTGATTTCCTTAAAACATTGAAATTTGATGTTCTTGGGATACATATAAATAACTTTACGAGTAGAAAATTTAAAAAATACACACATATTTAGTACAATATTTTTACTTAATAGGTGCACATGGGAAATGCATTCAATTTAATTAATATTATACTTTTCGGTTTCAAACGCAGGCGGTAGATGTAGGACTCTCAGTACAGACTTGGCATATGTTTAAAACTTTGTATGATTCTGTCTATTTATTAATTAAATGTTTTTGGTCAGTAGGTTATAAGGGAACCCGGAAGTGTCTACTGTCTCATCGGTAAGGACAAACATTTCATCTTTAAGAGCTCGGCTTCTACCAAAATAATAAAGTTCTATTGATTTTATTACAGATTGAATTTAAAGGAAAGTTTCGATAAAACAGTTTCAACAACCTTCCTTTATACAACAAATTTGCAATTGGGAGCCTCTATAAAACTGCTATAAATGGTAAATCTTGTAAGGGAAGTCTGCTGGTTAGGAACCGGGCTACATTCACCTCTTGAATGCGACTTTTCGGTGTTAACTTCTATTATAAGTTATCTCGTCTGCCATCTCAAGGTTTACGGTGAACCATTGCTTGAAGAAAGCGCAATTATGCGTAGTAAAATGACGTAATAGTCCATTTTAACCAAAATAACATCGCATCATTAATATTTTATTTTTATTTTGTTTAACAACACTGTGTTGTTTCTATTTAATAAGCATTTAACATATTCTTTATGTTTATTATACCGAAAAACCTTAAGAGAATGAATATTTTAGTATTAGTGGTGCTTTATTACTTTACCTCCACCTTTACATGACACTTTAAAGCGGTTTTCCTTAATACATCCTCGAGACTAAACCTTAAAACCTCCATCTAACAACAACTGGCCTTTTTGTCGACACATTTGTATATCTCACGCATAGGCCAATGATTTGACAAACCTACATTATTATAACTTTTGGGATATTCATACTTATGCTAAGAGCGCATTGATATTAGGTTTGTTCCAACACCCTATTTTTGTATCGTTCTAGAACCGTCACGAAACTGTTGGAATCGATTTTGTGCGCAGGCGTTAATTTTGCACTGTTTGTTGCCGATGCACAAGGGAGGCAAGGTTGGTACGTTTTTGTGACCATTCTGTGTAAAAATCTCAGCTGATCGCCTGTCTGATTCTTGGAAAGAAGTTTAGTAATTAGTTAATTACATTCATAAATCACAACCCTATTTTTGTTGTTTTGATTTCTTCGTCTAAGCTTGAGTATTATCTTTTTCGTTCCGTTTTGTTGTATTTAATAATCATGAAAGAGAATAACGTTTAATGTTAAGAATATCTTGTAGGTTTGGGAACCGGATTATACAAATTTAATAAGAATAAATTAAATAATCAAAATATTAAGCAACAACTCCTACAAAACAAGGCTAAAAGAGCTGCATGAATGCCAGGAATACAAAAACAACGGTTAAAATTCTTAGGGCGCAAGTCAGTACAAGCGGTTCCTGGTCTTGGCCATGTACGTTTTTACCGTTCAGGAACTGGTTTGCGAACGATCACAATTTGGTTGGAACACCAAAGGGATCGCCAGCTACACCGTTTTGTGTCGGTTGGAACGCCTTTCGACTATTACGCATGTGCGTGACCGTACATTGTACGATTTTTAGGGTGGTTGGAACGAACCTATTATTACTCAACAGAACAGGGTCAGGGTGTCAATTTCAAAACTTCCCACTTTCCCATCCTTAATACCTCGCTTCCAGTTAATAATATGAAAAATAAGTGTTGGGAAAACCCGATGATTTTAATAATCGAGTACTTGATACTCGAGCGATTTTAGTAATCGAGTGAATCGCTCGAGCGATTAATTACTTGAAGTTTTTACGACTAAGAAGAATGTGTTGATAAAACATCAGGGGTTGTTTTTGTAAGTTTTAGAAGTTTAGTCTAGAGTTTTTATTAAGGAAGCTGATTCTGATTTAAAAAAAATTATATTTAATTTTTAAAAAATTTACAATCGCCACTGGCTAGCCTGTCCCAGTCAAAACAATACCCATGTCGCGATGAATCTAAGGGATTTGGCATACTTTTTTGTACGCACCTTCTCGTTTATGTGCCTTTAACAAAGAGGTATGTCGTGTCAGCCTTCTGAGCGTCAAACTCGTACGTCGCCAATCGGCACAATTCGGGAGGGGCGCGACGTCGATCGAAGGTCGGGTATCAAGTGAAAGGCGACGATTTTCGCTTGAATTTATAACTCGAGCGGTTTTTTTAATAATCGAGCGATGTCGGTTATTTCAATAATCGAGTACTCAAGCGGATTTTCACTCTAGCGATCACAACACTATTAAAAATCGGAACAACACGTCAATTTTATTGTGAAGAGGAACGCTTTTAAAGAATATTTCCAGCCTTATAACCTACTAACCAAAAACATTTAATTAATAAATAGACAGAATCATACAAAGTTTTAAACATATGCCAAGTCTGTACTGAAAGTCCTACATCTACCGCCTGCGTTTAAAACCGCAAAGTATAATATTAATTAAATTGAATGCATTTCTCATGTGTACGTATTAAGTAAATATATTGTACTAAATATGTGTGTATTTTTAAATTTTCTGCTCGTAAAGTTATTTATATACAGGGTGAAGAACATCAAATTGCAATGTTTTAAGGAAATCACAGTGGCAACGCTGTATGCTCATTTTAACTTGCTAGTGTAAAAATGACCCTGAAGTTTACTAATTTTACTAATAGTTCTCATAGAACTGATTTTGATGACTTTCGTTTAGAAACTTTATGAGCCACATGAAACGCAAAATATAAATGTCAAAATTGACATGTCAATATTTTAATTTTGTCATTTCCATCTAATACACTGGAATTGTATTTCGTTTCCAAAGAAGAACGTTGTCTGTTTTATCCTTATTCACTAACTGAAGACGCAGGTTTTTGATATTACTGTAAAGTTACGACGCTCATTCTTTTCCCTGTCCAACAGTATGTGTTCTTCCTGCTTAATTATCTCGCTTCATAAGGCGCGTTCAGCAGAACCCTCCGATTTGTAAGCGATTTTTAATCGGTGACGTAACGATGCCCACCGATTTGTAGTTCTACTGAATCCATATTATTGACATTTGAATGTCAATTTGTTATCAGTTTTTTTGTTTGGTTAGGATCCCTTCCTGGAATCGTCCAATTCGTCAAAATAATCTGGTTATGTAAGGAACAAAACAGAAAATATGCATGCATGTAATAATGACATTTCATCTATCTTTGAAAGTTGGAAAGTTTACTTTTTTTACTTTTACTTTCCGCCCGGGTGGAAAGTAAATTATTTGTTTGTAATTTTTTTAAAAATCGATATCTCAAAATAATATACGAACACACTTTTTTAAAAATGCTAATAGCTTTGCATGTTTAGATCTGTCTTCTTTTTCTCTAATTGATAGAGTGGTCCTCAGCATTGAATATTGTGACCAAATCGTTGATATCTTTTTTGTCTTGGCATTTTCACTGAAATAAGCTAGTAGCACCGACTCAGAACCAGGATTTTGAACTTCGTTTCCCGTACACCATTCTTTGAAACAGTTATATGCCTTGTCATATCTCGGGCGGCTTTTAGTTGGCGGAGATCTTATTCTACTATTTTTGCTGCTTCTCGAATTGCTGCTGGAGTAGCAGCGAAATCAAATTCCTCATCTGATTTTTCTGTTGTTAAAATAATATATTGTTTAGTGACATGGAAACCATATTCAAAAAAATTATATTTGCGATCTTGATGTGTATTATTACCTACGTTATTTTACCACCTGCGGTTATTTGAAATTTCTGTCTAATTTTTCAATGGAAAAGTCCAAATGACATTTATCTTTTATTAATAATTTTAATTCAAAATAATAAGAAGTGGTGAAAAGTTTCATTATTGTCTCGAGATTTAGTTAACTATCGACTCTCTCGACAGGAATGAAACACTTTCCACCTCGGTGCGTAATATACTATTTAACAAATTAACAATACAGGGCACAAACATTTTAGAAACTCGAAAAATGTTTCCTAACCTAACAAACCTATGAAACAAATGGCGCCCGATTGGTCGTCGATTTCTTGTTAGTGCATTCAGCAGTAAACATGTTTGATTAGCAAGCAAACTAAAAGATGTCAGTAATCGTAGGGCGCATTCAGCAGAGCCCATCGATTTGTATGCGATTAGTTGGTAATCATCTGCTGAATGCACTAAAAAAAATCGATTTCCCAAATCGATGGGAATCGAACGTCATTTTTTCCATCAAATTTAAAAAGCGATTGTGATTGTGATTTAACAGCAATTTATATCAGTTTTGTTTGTCAGGTTGAGGAGTGAAAATTAAAAGAAATGACGGAAGATGTTAATTATAATTATTATTATAGTATTATAATTATACTATACACGATCTCCGCAACTCCGCTATTGAAGAGGAGCAATAAAAATGAAACTATCCAACAAAATGCATTCAGCAGAACTACCAATCGATTCGCACCGTGACGTTATCGATTAAAAATCGCTTATAAATCGAGGGGTTCTGCTGAACGCAGCAGTCTACCTACCTTAAAATTTCACGAAAGAAAAAATAAGGTTAATTTTATATCAGAATAACGATTTCCCGGTAAAATCGAACAAGATTTAAAGAATATACGATAGGTATTATTATTGCATTATTTATTATTATTAATCCCATAAGTCGATAAGAATTTTCATTTTCGTATTCTTGGTAATCGGGAAAGTAATTATTTATTAAGCATATCGACGCTGAATCTCCTTTCAAGAAAGTTTTCAAGGTCTCTTTGGTAACTTCTATCGAAAGTTCGATTATCAATATATTACCTATCAATTATTAAAAATG
The DNA here is from genome assembly GCA_963991005.1 of Barypeithes pellucidus. Lineage (NCBI taxonomy): Eukaryota > Metazoa > Arthropoda > Insecta > Coleoptera > Curculionidae > Barypeithes > Barypeithes pellucidus. The sequence continues at coordinate 18,129,234 of OZ022565.1, read as the reverse complement.
TAATAATACTTACGTATCTAAGAAAACCAATGATTGCAAATAAACAATTATGTAAATGGAACAAGGGCATTAAAATTAGAGGGCGCCGTATTATTTATTTTTTTAAAACGAGTTCTATACAACGTGTCCAAGATAAGGATGGCCAGTACAGGGATCTCGGAAACCGTAAGAGATACGAAGTCGGTTAAATGGAGGTGAAGTTGCGCATTTACGTGCCTAATAATATGCCGTTTAGAAAGTTTTAAAATTCCTAGTAGTTTCGGAGATATCCGAAAAAAACCGAAATGCTGAAAAATCGTTTTATTTTTTCCTGGGTTTTTTGGAGATCGAATTCTAAAGTAAATTGCACTTTTGCATTGCCACTTTTTCCGCTCTATCTAACAGCGTTAATTGTTTTGTAATCCGACGAGTCGTCGTCGAAGGGCCATTATCAACTTTCCTTTTTTAAATACCGTCCTGTTTTTCTGATATTGGAATTTGATAGCTTTTTTTCTTCCGAATGCAACGATGTATGACACATTGTGGTTTAATGACGTTTCGAGGATTTTCTGAACAACATCAGGAAATTTTAGGATACGGTCCTGTATTTCTCCTAATTTTATAAATAATATCTCATAAGTAAGCTCTAAATTTTTACTTATGTTGGATTTGGATAATTTAATAATAAGCCACAAATAAGTGAAAATACAGAAACATTATTTTAAACTTCTGTTGATTCGGGATTTAAAAGAAAAGTAGGCGTTTGAAACAAAAAAATTAAGATGGTGACGCGTGATTTGTTTCACTTGACATTCCCATTGTGATCGTTTGAGAGCGTTTTAAGAGGTTTTCTATTTTCCAGAAAATATGGAACATAATTTTAAGTTTGATATTCTATCGCATGTTTTATTTTATCTAAAAAAAACTGTTATGTGGCAGTTAGAAGATGGTTAGGAGATGATATTTGTGCTTAGGGAATAACGGAAATCATTTTGAACACCTCATTATGTAGTTCCTTACTTTTTTCGTTGTTCGTTTTATTACCGTTTTGGAATGATTGTTGTCCACTTATTTGTGATTTATTATGAAATTATTTGTTATTTATTGAACTAGTCCAACATAAGTAAAAAATGTACAGTTTATGAGATATTATTTATAAAATTAGGAGAAATACAGGACCGTATCCTAAAATTTCCTGATGTTGTTCAGAAAACCCTCTAAACGACAATGTGTCATACATCGTTGTATTCGGGAGAAAAAGAGCTCTCAAATTCCAATATCAGAAAACAGGACCGTATTTAAAAAAAGAAAGTTGATAATGGCCCTTCGACGACGACTCGTCGGATTACAAAGCAATTAACGCTGTTAGAGCGGAAGAAGTGGCAATGCAAAGGTGCAATTTACTTTAGAATTCGATCTCAAAAAACCCAGGAAAATAATAAAACGATTTTTCAGAATTTCGATTTTTTCCAGATATCTCCGGAATTACTAGGAATTTTAAAACTTTCTAAACGGCATATTATTAGATACGTAAAAGCGCAATTTTACCTCCATTTAACCGACTTCGTATCTCTTACGGTTTCCGAGATCCCTGTACTGGCCCTCCTTATCTTGGACACGTTGTATACATATAGCCTAAACCTTCTAGAACTTTGAGTTTTGGCATCATCCTTATTAATGTCGAAGGCCATCTCTGCAGTGACAGTAATCCCACAAATTTGCTTTAAAGGATTGTCTATCGTATATTTGTGCTATTTTTTTCATTTTCACGTTCACTACTTTTAATTCACTTAACTTGTGCACAGCTTTAATCAATTAATCTATTTTTCCATTGCCGACTATAACCATTCATTCGAGTCTATGTCATTGTCGATTATGACTGTGAGGTATCTATCTATTATGTGGTCCATCGATTTAGGCGATTTTATACCCATCTACGATTGTTTCCCATCGCTTGTTTGGATATATAAAGGGGGATTATGAGCCTCTGAACGAAGTCTGTCTAGCTCATCTTCCTTGTTCTTGCCTCCTGTTTCCCAATTATTATAAGAACTCATTGTGGTTAATTTCATTTCAGTTGGTATATATTTCCTTGGACAATATGAGTGGTGCATTCATGTGTAGTTTGTAAAATAGTGGATCATTTAAATAAGGATTTATCTTTTCATCGGTAAGGATGGTTATGTTTTAATATTTAACCTGACTTCAACATTGTTCCCATTCAGCCAACAAACATGTAGTTCTCGCTTCCACCCATTACTGATTTTCAATAACATTTCACACAATCACAGCTTCACTTTCCATGAGTTTTATGAATGGATTATTGCACCTGTATAGAAAACCATCTCTTATAACCATAGCCAAATGTTCAAAATAAAATCGGATTTAGTGCTCGAGATTCTTCTAATAGGCCACTTTAGTTGGCGTACCCTGTATATGTATGTATTATTTGTTATAATTTAAGTATTGTGGTTGTTACCACATTAACGCACAAACTATTAAATTTTAAATTAGTTTTGGGTTAAATATATTATGGATATCTTAAAGGCAATAAACCAATGTTGGTTGTTTAAGTGATGGAAACGGTGTTTAACTAAAACATAAATAATTTCTTTTTAATTTGAAATACTTCTCTGCGTAACTAATCTACGGTTCGATAGCAGCTACTGGTTACTTTGGCTCATAATGGTAAATATTTTTATTTTATTTAAATTTTATACTTTAACGACATGTATAATAATATTTTTTTTAAATATAAATACAACCAGCTCCATATCATAATTGTTCTTCAACATGAAAGTCATTCTAAATACAGGGTGTTATGGAAATGACGTATTATATTTAAATGGGTGACTCCTTTGGTGTCCTAGAGAAGCGCTACATATATTTTTTTTTCAAATCGACCGTTTTAAAAGTGGGGTAACAAACCCTCTTACACAATGAATCATAACGCCCTGAGGCAGTGTATGACAAACACCTGTTACGCACAAGGTTGCCAAACTGTGTAAAAATGTAAAACTTTAGTTTCTTATAAAAATAAATATTTAGCTTACTTCTAAATCCAGGCCGCTGACACGAGTAAGGAATCCAGGGCACAGACACCTTCAGTTCTTTTTTCTATGATTCCATACTGATGGAGCGTCTTGCTGAGGTCGGTGTGCATAGCAGCTTATTGAGATGGATTTGGTCCTATCTTAGTGATAGACGACAGATTACCTATTAACGTGCCGTCTGGTGTGCCTCAGGGCAGTCACCTTGGTCCCCTGTTTTTTATCATATACATTAATAACATACAACAATGTTTTAAATTTTCTACATTTTTGATGTACGCAGATGACCTAAAATTTTTTCGAATAATCAGGGTGCCAGGGGATTGCCATTTGCTGCAAGATGATCTTAATGCCTTGGTAAGATTCTGTGAAAGTCAGAGTTTATTTCTTAATCTAGGGAAGTGTGTATCGATTACGTTTACCAGAAACAAGAATGTACACAATTTTCGTTATACTATTAATAATAGTGATCTCGAATCAGGCAATGAAATACGCGATTTGGGTGTTATAATGGACACTAAGCTAATTTATAGTTCTCACATTGAACAGGTTATCAATAAGTGTAATCGATTTTTAGGATTCATTATAAGAAATAGTTTAAATTTTAATAGTCCTCACACAGTTCTAAAATTATATTATGCGTTTATATTTAGTAAACTTAGTTTTGCATCGGTTGTTTGGAACCCTCAGTACGCGGTTTACCAGCGAAGACTGGAAAGTATTCAAAACAAATTTTTACGGTTCTTATCACGAAAAACAGATATAGTCAATAGCAACTATAAGCCTATAATGGAAAAATTTTCTGTAATGCCACTTGCTGAGAGACGAGTGGTTTCCGATGTAGTTATGACCTACAAGTTGGTGAACGGTCTTGTTGCTTCGCCAACGCTGAGGTCAAAGTTAAGCTTTAATGTTCCGGTTAGGGACTTAAGGCTTCAAAATACTTTTAATATTCCACTCAGAAACACAAATTCTGGAAAAAACTCTCCTCTCTGTAGAGCGACTAGACTCAGCAGTGTTTCTCAAAGTGGGCGATAGCGCCCCCCTGTGGGCGCTGGAGGCTTTCAGGGGGCGGTAGAAGCCTTGGAGAAAATTGGGGGGCGGTCTAGGGGGGGCGATGGAAGACGGTTTCGATAATGATTTCATCTTGCCCAAAAACAATCAATGATTTAATTAAATTAAATTAAAAACCATCGATTATCGTAGTGAATTATCGATGTTCGTCAAACATCGATAATTATCGCACACCCCTACTTGTTAATCTAAGGGTTGTTCGTTTGGTCTGCTAGACCTGCTGGAGATATCAACATCCGTATCTAAAAGCATTGCGTTGACGTCATCTTAAGCAGATTCCAGCAGGTCTAGCGGACCAAACGAACAACCCTCTAACTTTCTCAGTACCAGCGTTGCCAGTCTGTACAATTGTAACAAATCTGTTACGTTTTCATACGTTTTTAATGCATCTGTTACGCTCTTAAACGATCTGTTACTTTTTATATGAAACCTGAAGGTTAATAAATCTTGTTTAAAAAATGCTTTATGTATATTTTTATGTATTAAATACAAATAATTGAAATGAAATTATTGGCAACCCTGGTTTTGTTTGTTCGTAATGTCTAGAATGCTGTTATTGTTTTGGTATATCTGTTACGTTTTTTAGGCGCTTGTGTTAAGATTGATAAAAATTGTCCGGCAACACTTCTCAGTACGAATTCGGTCGCACATAAAGGCAGTAATTGTTTATTTTATTTGCTTCTCTGGTGCTCAATCGGTAGCAGGTTTCTTAAGATCAATTTTTTACTCACTTATCTGTGAAGTCAGAGAACTATGTCGGAATCCAAAAAGAAAAGGCGGCAGTACAGTGCGGAATATATTAAATATGGATTTATCGAAAATCCCACAACTCCATCATCGCCAATGTGCCTTATTTGTCAAAAAAACATTTTCAAATGAAGCCATGAAGCCTTCTAGGCTACAAGAACATTTAAATAAAATACATTCGGATAAGAAACAAAAAGATGTGGCATATATTCAACACTTGGAAAAGAAGTACATAGCTCGGCCAACTATATCAAAACTGTTTTCATCCGCTTCTACGCAAGACGATGACGGACTTCGAGCTTCGTACAATATATCATTGTTAATTGCTAAAACCGGTAAACAACACACTATTGGGGAAGATTTAATTTTACCGGCAGTAAAAGAAGTAATATCTACTGTGCTTCATAAACCAGCGGAAGATATTATCCGAAAAATTCCTTTGAGCCATAGTTCTGTACAAAGGAGAATTGATAAAATGGCTGAGAACATTGAAGAATCATTGTGCAATCATCTGCAGACTTGCCAATTTTCAATTCAGTTGGATGAGTCCACTTTACCAACTAATGAAGCATTGTTGTTGTCGTACGTGAGGTTTATCAAAGAGGAGAAAATATGTCAAGAACTATTATTTGCTAGAAATTTAGAGACAGATACAAAAGGAGAAACCATATTTAATACGCTGGAAAAGTTTTGTGATGAAAAGAAAATTCCTTTGAAGAATATTATGTCAGCTGCTACTGATGGCGCTCCGGCTATGATAGGGCGTCACAAAGGCTTCATAGCGTACTTAAAAAATAAAGTTCCGGGCGTGGTTGCTGTACATTGCGTCATTCATCGTCAGCATTTGGTTGCGAGAAATCTGAGTGAACGCCTGCATACGTCATTGCAAAATGTTATCAGAACAGTTAATAAAATCAGAAGCAACTCAATGAATGACAGATTATTTAGTCAGCTTTGCGTTGCCAATGATGAAGATTCCAACCGCTTCAAAAGGTGCTTGCCTGACTCGGTTTTACAATTTGTTTAACTCTGTGATAGAGTTCCTGGGAAACAAAGACACAGAATTGCGAGACAACCTCATAACATCAAAGAATGATATTGCTTACATGACAGACCTATATAAATTGTTTAATGATGTGAATCTCCAGCTTCAAGGAGACGACTTAAACTTGATTAAAACAAAAAATGACATTGCTGCTTTCGTAGCCAAACTACTATTGTACAAGAAAAATATCGGAAGACGTGAATTTAATAACTTCCCTAATTTATCAGCAGTATCTTACAACAACGACGACTTGCTTGTTTACTGTGAACACTTGGAGAACCTCCACGATGATTTCAAGGACCGATTCCAGGACATTTTAAACCTGGACATACCAGGCTGGGTGTTGGATCCTTTTTCAAATGTTGATACAGTAGGATCATCCCAGTTAGAAGAACAACTTATAGAACTAACAACAAACGAGGAATTAAAAATTAAATTCAAGAACGGCTACCACGAATTTTGGCTGCAGAAGCCAATCCCGCAACTGTACCCTGGATTATGGTCGATTGTTCAACGATTTCTGATAGCATTCCCATCGTCGTATTTGTCTGAACGTGGATTCAGTGCTGTAGCAACGTTGCTAACTAAAATGAGAAATCGGCTGCACGCGGCGACTTACGGCTATTTTTAACTAAATTCGATCCTGATATTAACAAACTCGTTAAAGTGCATCAAATTCATCCTTCACATTAGTTTTTGTAATCAGATAGATTTTTTGTAATTATTGTGAATAAAAATACTTCTAAATATGATTAAGTATGCGTTTCAATTGCTCTCATTGAAAATTTCTTCGTTGCACTCAGAAATATGGTATGGGCCAGGTTCTATCTATCCGTATAATATGACTGTTTTTTAGATGCGCAACTGATGATTAGGAAAAAAAAACTGGGGGGCTCTAGAAAAAATTTTATTCGAAAAGTGGGCGGTAGGCCAAATAAGTTTGAGAACCACTGGACTAGAGCATGTAATAGGCTTTCTTTAGGGATGGAAATGTTCGATATGTCTATAATTAGATTTAAAAAATGTGTAAAATCAATGCTATAAAGGTTCATAAATTTTAGGTTAATATAATTTAATGTATACTTAATTTAAGCATTAATAACTCCCACTAGCCAATACCACAACGTGGATGCTATATTGGGTTCAGTGCCTGTTGTATCCCTATTTTGTAAATAAATAAATGGGAAGAGAAGAGAGGAAATTAAAAACTCCTTTACAAAAATTGTTTGGTATTGAAATTTTAGAAGCACTAATATACCGACAACAATGTGGATGAATTTTAATTCTGTAAAAAGCATCCAGAACCAAAGATGGCGACGATTAACAACAAACAAATAATCTCGGGCCGGCTCTGACGCGATCGATAATATTTCCACCCTACTGCGCAAACTCAATGGTGCCAAGCCATCTCCCATAGCGGGGACACTTTTGGATTTTGGAACGTTCGTATTGGCAATATAATGGTTATATATATGTGGGGAAAACCTACTAAATTCAATTTTAATATCAGTCTATCTATCTAATTCATTTTTACGGTAGATTTATGGGTCTCTGCGGTAGAACGGCAGCTAGACTCTCAAAACGGTAGGTCTATGTGTTAATCGCCTTTTGAAATAGGATACTTTCCATTTTTACTGAGGTTGTTGTTTTTAAAAGGAACCTAACTGTTTAGATCGTTGTAGTAATAGTTAATTTTACCAATCGGTGAATATAGTCTGTTCACTCTGTCTCAAATGATGTGTCGGGGACCTTGAAGTCTCAAACAAACAATATCAGGACGTGACAACTCTTTGATCTTCGACTTAGGTTTAGGTAGTCTTTGGCTGGCAACGAGTCCATTTTCCTTTGTAGGCAAAAATCAAAATGTCAGCGCCGATCTATAATTCCTTTGTGCCTGAGAACCACATAGAAAAGCAAATAAATTGAAATTGGACACGCGAAACGTTGAAGTAAATCAAAAGCGAAACGGTCTGCCTTTATCCTTTTGTTTCTGTCGGATTATTTTATTGGTTGAAAATGACACGCTAGTCCTATTCCGTCTTTCTATGGATTAGATAGTTTTTGCGTTGGATAGTTTTCGGGTTTTCCTCGCAATCATATTATTCCAAAAGTTCATGATCGTTTTTTTTTTAAATCACGCGTCATGTGTGATATTATTTTCAAATTACGAAGAACATCAGGAACCCATCTCAGGAGATCTGGTACTTTGTTTCATTGACAGATATAACTCTTCTAGCGTTAAGTTTACTTACTCCATGATACAACAAGACAAGGTAAGATATCTAACCGTCCCAATTTCGTCTGCCGTGCGCAGTGATGTCAGCTGTAGAGTAATTTTTATATCACTTATGGAGGGTTACATTGCTGTCAGTGTTTTTAACTCTTTTTTGAAAGTATTGAAAGGTTTTACGCATGTAATGGTATATGAAATGAAAGAATAATATATGGCAAGTATTTACGTAAATTAATTTCATAGAAATATGACACACAAATACCATTAAAAAAAAAGAAAAGAATCGGACAAATTTGAGCCGGTCGACGATAGCCGAAGCATGCCGAAAGCTGCTCGGGGACCGCTTCTGGTTTTGAAACAGCGTTGCCAGTCATTTACAATTGTAATATATCCATTACTATTTGAGCAATTCAATTTTTAACATTCTTGTTGTGGGGCTCCACATATGAAATTTATGTTCAATCTGAAGGTCCCATCTAATAAGAAAATAACATAAGATGTTTGTTTCTTACTCTTTCTACTCTGACGCCGTTTTAATTAAAAGGTTTTACGCATTTAATGGTATGTGAAATGAAAGAATAATATCATGGTATTTAGGTATATTTATTTCATGAACATACAACAAAGATTAAAGCTAAAATACGTGCGGATGTTACACTAAATTTGTCTTTCCGACAACACAACCGTATCCATTCTAATTTTTTGTTTTTATCCTTAGGAAAGCGGAAAAACCTTATATTTCTATCAAATTTCTTTGCCTGGTTATTCATATCATAACCGAAAACAGCGCGCCTCATTTTATGAAAATTCAGATAGTTATTTTAATAAACACACAAGACTAAATAAGAAAATAATCTGGTGAACATAAATTACTGATGAACTTACAAAATTTCCATGGAAAACTACGGCAACCATGCAGCAGTGTTGCCAGAAATTCTTGATCAAGAGTAATAGGTTGGACGTTTCAAAACCTAATAGAATAGAATAAAAAGAGTACGAAAAAAGGTCGTTACTTTCCTATGAAATGGGGGTCATCTTCAGATTGAACATAAATTTCATATGGGGAGCCCCACAACCCACAACAAGAATGTTAAAAATTGAATTGTTAAAATAGTAATGGATATATTACAATTGTAAACGACTGGCAACGCCGTTTCAAAACCAGAAGTTGTCGCCGAGCAGCTGTCGGCATGCTTCGGCTATCGTCGACCGGCTCAAATGGCGGCAAAAATTTGTCGGAATGTTTTCTTTTTTTAGTTGTTGTGGCGGTTAATTTACTACACACTGTATATTTTTTTAGCTTTAAGAAATTTGTACATCTTGTAAATTATTTTTGAAAGTAAGCGTAAATAAAGAATATCATAAAATAGATCCATAAAACACCAGATGGTCACTTTTGGACCCGATGGTCACTTTTGACCTGAAAATAAAAGGGACTCCGGCTTGATCCTTCAACTCGAAAGCTTGTTTCGGTTTTTCTGTAAATATTAAAAATAAAGTCTTATTTCCGTTTTCCGACGAATGTGTATTATTTCGTAGACAATAGCTGCCCAACGAAATCAAAACCCTAAATTGTATTTGTGTGTCATATTTCTATGAAATCAATATAGGTAAATACTTGCCATATATTATTCTTTCATTTCATACACCATTACATGCGTAAAACCTTTTAATAACGTCAAAAAAGGGTTAGAAACGCAATGTAACTCTCCATAAGAGATTTAAAAATTACTCGCCGGTGACGTCACAAGCCACGCCCGAACCCGACGTGCAATCATACCTTCTTACATTTTTATACCATTTAGTTACTCCTTGTTGGCTATGACGGCGTTGAAAAATTGTATAACCGGAAGTGCCACCATATTGAAAATATGCCGCGTTGCCCCCGTCGACATTAGCGTAATTTCCAAAAAAATCTCGTTCCAAAAAATAAGGAATCACCCTGTATAGAAACTCGCTATTAATGCGTAATTACAGATATTTTTTATCGATATGTACCTACTTATTCCCCTATAATTATTTTTAACTAGGGTGAAGTTAATTTTTTTTTCACTTTTGTGTCCAATTTATTAAAATCATTTCTGACCCTGAGAAAAAAATTTAATACTCCATATGATTGACTGCGTATCTGAGTTGAGTGATCGGGAGACCTTCTATTTTGTCAAGAAATCTACATACATAATACCAGTGGCGGTTTTTCCACAGGAGCACATGCGCACGTTCACCCCCAAAACAAAACCAATAAAAAATAGTAATTTATATTCATTGAATATTATTTATCGTATAAAGTCCGACCCTCCCTAATATTTTATCGTACCGTCAAACTAAAAAAGTTCGACCCTCCCTAATATTTCATCATCCCGTCAAAACCAAACTGTATAGATCCGGCAACCGTGCCTCGGTCGAGGTAAATGACGATTATGACGAGACTTGCTCGCATGTGCGATTAAGTAGTGCAGTTTCTCTGTAGTAACAGGTGGCGGGGGATAGCGGGGCTATGGCGATTTAACATGGAAAAGGCGCACAGTTTTTGTGTGCACCGCGCACTGTTGTCTGTTCGTGCATCTAGTTAGAAATTCGAGCGTGTATGTTTTAATATTATATAGTTATTAAGTTAAAATGAATAGTTGACGGTGGACTATTTAAGAAATAACTTTAGTTCAAAAAATTGAAGTGAAGAATGCGGGAACACCTAAACCCGAAATTAATTTAACGCAGACCAGAAAGGGTAAATCTACGGACTTTATTAGAAAGTTTAAAAATGAAATATATGAAAAAAAAATTTATAGAGGGTATTCCAAACTTAATGAGGCTGTTATTGATAAATTTTCTACAATTAAGAACCGAAGAATGGACTTTACGTTTAAGCACTATTGTGTAGGGTCGATAAATGTTGTGTATTTCGATAAATGATACTCGATATGATTTTAAACCATTTCATTTAAGGATTTAAACTAAAAAACACTGAAAATATGAAGAATGCCAACTTGTCAGTCTCGTGGCTCGATTCGTTCTCGTCATAAAACAGTTAACTATTGTTCCCGTCTTGGTTGCACCTAATGACGTAGCCGTAGATGGCGTAGTGGTATTGGACATCATTCGGTTTTCTTGATAACTCGTAGATGGCGGTAGTAGTATTGGACATCATTCGGTTTTCTTGATAGCTAGTAGATGGCTTTAATAGTACTAGTAGTGGACTGTATAAATATTGTTAAGAAGGTTGCATGCGACGACGTTAAGATCCGACGGCTATACACACTAAGAAAACCTTTCTTATTTTCCAAAAGTTGTATTTCCTTGTGTAAAATTAAAAAATAAATAAAAATATGTTTTACCTATCGCATTTTCTTATTACTTTTTTCTTTTTACATTTAAAACGCCTAGAAAGTAATTGTTTGATCGTTACACAAAAATAAAATTTTAAAAATAATTTCACCATACTTGTGAACCCCCTCTATCATAGGTCACGAGCCGCCACTGCATAATACATACATTTTTTATTAATGTTTTATACAGGTTTGTTCGTGTAGAAAAGAGAGCGTAATATATCTAGCTATGAATTAAATAAGGAGGAAACAGATTTCCTTGTCGTATCCTAATTCGTTTGCTTCACCCCTCTACCACGGTAGGGGTTCGTGGTCTCCTCTCATAGACTTTACAAGGCGATCCGTCGATACAATGTTGCCGTAGTCACTAGATCTAGTGATTTTTTTTCAATCTAGTTATTTAGTAAACACTTTTTATAAAATACTATTTTCTAATAATTTTTTTATTCACATCCAAAATCTAATTATTATTTTAAAATTTAAATCTATTGCTTTACCATTCATTTTCCTTAAATACCTTTGTTTTGCTAAGTTGCTAATTGTATAATACCTTAAATCAGTGGCGTAACCAGAAACTGACCTAAATTAGGTACTTATAAACATTATTTTTCGAATTTTTATAATTTTGTTATTTAGTTTTTGTGATTTTTTTTTATTATGGGTTTGTTCGGGTTTGTTCCTTTTTTTAGTATTTCGTTAAACAGAAATCTATTTTTTGTGGTGCCAGACAGGTGTTCCGTCTACCATAATCTACCGTTTTCTACATGTCGAATCTATCGTCTTTGTCATTGTCGATCTGGCACACATATATATAAACAGTATATTGCTAATACGAACGTTCCAAAATACAAAAAGTGTCCCCGCTATGGGAGATAGCGCGGGCCTATTGAGTTTGCGCAGTAGGGTGGAAACTGTATCGATCGTGTCAGAGCCGGCCCGACATTATTTGTTTGTTGTTATTCGTCGCCATCTTTGGTTCTAGATGCTTTTTCAAATTACAGAATAAAAAGTGGTTCATCCACATTGTTTTCGGTATGGTCGGATGAAAGTTAAAATAAAACCCATCATGTCGATTGTTACAAATATTCGGACGGAATTTGGCACCAAAAGTTTACACCAATCAGGGCACCGTCGGATCATCATATCGTCAGAAATCGTATGCATGGAACGCTGTCTTAAATCGAACTAATCGAAATTTTGATTGCAATATTTTTCCTAACTAACCAGTAAAATTTACATTAAAATTGTTGAAATCCGGTCCTGTCGAATGTTTACTTTCACAAGGAAATTTCCGAAATGCGCATCTCACACGCCCCCTTCGATGCCCATAGCGGGACCATAATTGTAGATGATATTAGCAATATACTGTTTATATGTAATCTGGCAGCACTGATCCTTTGAGATACCACGGGGCATTTTGCTTCCCTTTTTTTAATTTATAGCTGGTATATTACTTTCTCTTTCCCACCCGTTACTCGTGTTATAGCTGTTTGCCAAACCTGTATATAGTGGAATTATTGCGGTGTGAGGAAATTGAAGAGATAATAATTATTAGTATCTTTTTTTTGTTGTGTTTTTGGAAGTCGCATTCCTGCTCAGTAAACTTTCTAACTGTAAATGAACCTTTAGATAAAGCCGACGCTACAAACAAGCAGTTTTATAAAATAAAATTTTGCTTTGCTATGTATACATTCCCTCGTTTATGTCTATTTTACTGGTATGTATTCATGTGTGGAAAAATATGGCTATTTTAGGTGATTCAAGGAAATGATAACTGATTAAGATACCGAGAGATAAACGGATGACGCATCGCGCCGATCGGTATACATACAGTTTGCTAAACATTCGCCATATTCACTTTTCACGTTTAGTCGTACATATTTCGAAAATTCAATTAAACCCGGGCGCTGTAAGTGAAAAAGATTTTATTGCTTGTTATTCGGCTGTGAGTAGTTTAATTAGTGTTTCGTGCGATTGTGTAAGTTTTTTAAATTGTCCGCACGAGCCAAGGAATATTATTTGATGAATATCTTTATTAACACCGTAAGTAGCCAATGAATCGACAAGATAATGTACCGAGACTATAAAATAGCCCTGCGAAATAAAGTAGCCCGAAGTAATCCATCCAAGCACAAGATAGCCAGCTTTTTTTTGAAAAAACAATATTTATTTTAAAACAATAATGTACTTTCACCTGAATACTATACTCTAATCAGTGCCTGATAGCACTGGCCTCGAGCATCAATAAGTAATAAATTCACAATGCTGGACGTATCCTAATTAAATCCCTAAATACAATTTCACTCCCCTGTCCTCTGGTAATTTAAATACCACCTAATGATTTCCTGGGTCGGTCCCATTGTATCGATAAGAGCTTGGCAATAAACAAGTGAAGTATGAAGGGACGGACTAAGGAAAACAAGTAATGATATGATTATATTAATGTAATCAAATGAAATAACATTTTTTTTAAATATTACTAGTCATATTTATTTACATTTATAATGTAATTCTATAGATAGTTCTGTTTCGCTATCGCTATCCTCATCAAAATTAATTATAATTGGATTAATTATACGATCCAGACTAATATACGAATTTTCTACAGTTATTACGTGACGGACTGAATTTTTTCAACTACCTGGGGGAATATCATTAAAGCATTTTCGTATTAATTCTACAACACTAGAACTTAAAGTCGGAGAAATATTTTCAGACCTAACCAGTGATTTTAACTGGTGCCACATATGCTCTATGGGGTTAAAAATGCAATAATAAGGTGGGAGCCGTAGCACTGTATGTCCAATTTCTTCTGCCAATGTGTCACAAACGTATACTTTTTTGTATACAAAATTTCTTTAAAACTACTAAAAGATCACTTTTTTTATAACTTTCTTCAAAATATATATATATCATTCGCCGCCATGTAGTTCTGAATCTCCAGTTTTGTATTATTTGAGCTTGGAGCTTTATGTAATTGGCGACTGTGATAGCTCGCATTGTTCATTACTATCACGCTATTCTGAGGAATGTTTGGTAAAAGACAATTCTTGAACCATTCCTCAAAAACTAACAAATTTTACCACAAGAAGATATTTAAAGATAAATTAAGCAACCTAACCTACCTGATGTGCCTATATTTAATTATAATTATTACAATCCGGTCCTTTCCACATAATAATAAGAAACGGTCATAAATAATGGGATTGCCCCAGGTACTTTTACTGCAGTCATTAAGTTATATCCATTTTTCGTGAAACAATCTTTACACAATATATATTATTTTGAGATCTAGTTTCGTGACTGTGTATGTTATTTGGACAATAAGATGTTTATATTACATCTTTGGTTATTTTTTAAAACTTTATACACTAATTTTACCTGTTCTAATTCTAGAAGCATCTCCAATTTTGGCATTTTCAACTCTCTATATATAAAGTTTCTGAACTTGTCAACCAATCATAATTAAAGAGAATTTTTAATACTTTATTTTCGAGTACTTGGACTGCGTTAAAATTAGTTTTCCCACATGTTCCCCATATTGGCATTAGATATCTAAAGTGTGACAGGAAGAAGGCATTGTAAACATTCAATTTAGTTTTATTGGTAAGATAGTTTCGACATCTGTATATTATAGGTATCATAGGTAGTATTTTATTTGAGAGATGCCTAATGTGTTGGGACCAGTTAAGATCATTGTCAATCACCAAACCCAGATAATTTAGATTTTGGACTTCTTCTAAAATTAAGTCATTTATTTTAATATTTAAATTGTCTATTTGCTTATTTTTTGGTTTAAATATCATATATTTCGTTTTGTCTTCATTTATTTTTAGTTTATTATAATAGAGCCAACTAATATAAATTTTAGTTTATATTTTAATCTTAATCGAGTTGCCATGATTTTTTTGTTTAGATTGTCACTATGATAGCCAAATAAAATTATTTACATTTGTTATAAAATTAAATAAATAAAAGTAGCAAAAATGTAGGCTTATAAAATTTATATCGAAATAACTAAAATACGGTAAACTCTAAGAGTAAAACAAAGCTATTTTGAACATTTTTTAGTTTACAATTGAATCACTTATTTGAGAAACCCGATAAATCCACCATATGACGTTTTTGACATTTTGCGAAAAATCGATTCCATATAACCAGGCGCGTTATTTGCTTTATAAACCCTACGAACTCATGCACTTGTACGGGTGATAACCAGCATTGAATATTGTGTTTAGTTTTAAAACCCGATATGTCGGGGATTTGTCGGCTTTCTCAAACAAACTTGGCGTCGAGATTATAAGTATCTAAGCGAAAAACTTGATATTAAGAAAATGCACGATATGTTTATTTCCAAATATCCCAACACTGCAGTGAAATATTCATTATATTATAAAATTTTCAAAGAAAAGTTCAGTTTAAGTTTTGGTAGACCTCAGGTCGACACTTGCTGTCAATGTGAGGAGCTAACAGTAAAAATAAAATCAAAAGAGTTAAATGACAATGCTAAACGAGTAGCTGTAGCTGAAAAAGCTATCCATCTCAGACGTTTTTTTTTTTTTTTTTTTTTTATGATCAAACACAAGCACTATAGGAAAAATCCTTTAGGGCACTCTGGGAGTGGTGCGTGTGCGCAAAAAGCGATTCACGTTGGTTTTGAATCGTTGGAGGTTATATTCGTTGGGAAAAACGACCTCGGGAAGGTCGTTCCACAAGGATGTAGTCCTAAGTGCTAAGAAGTTTCATTCAAAAATGAATACATTAAAAGAACTTTATAAAGATGACCCCAGTGTAGCGATAATAGCTGTTGACTTTATGCAAAACATATTTTTGCCTCAGATTCCAGTTCAAGAAACATTCTACCTTCATCAACTTACAGTTTCCGTTTTTGACATACATAATGTTAAAACGGGTAAGGCATATTTTTACATTTACCACGAAGGCATGGGGAAAAAAAGTCCTAATGAGGTTTGCTCATTTATTGCAAATTACATAGAAGAATATATTTCACCAGAAGTTAAACATCTTCATCTCTTCATGGACGGATGTCCAGGACAAAACAAAAATCACACGACTGTGAGAATGTTGGCTTCATTAACTGAAATAGAGAGGTTTAAGACAGTTAATCAGTATTTCCCAATACGTGGTCATTCATTTCTGGCCTGTGATCGGGACTTCGGAGTAGTAAAGAGATATCTTAAAAAAAATGATAGAGTTTATACACTTAAGCAATACACCGAACTCTTTATATTAGCAAGCCAACAAAACAAGTTTACTGTGCATCTTATTGATGATAACAGTATCATTAAAGATTTTAAGTCTTGGTGGCCCAGATATTATAAAAGAAACTGCTCAAGTGCAACCTCTCTAAGTGGCGCCTCAAAAGTTCCATTTAAGATATCGAAGTTTATGCAGTTTTCTTACAACGACAACTTAAAAGGCACAGTTACTGCGTATGACTACATAGATGGACTACAAAATTATTCGTTTCCAGTTGGCACCAGACATCCCAGACCCGATGTACTTTGTACAGAACCAGCCTACTCAAATATTAAAGTACCTATTAAGAATAAAAAAATTGTTAACATCAGAAAATTTAAAAGCTATTTACCCGATGATAAAGAAATAAAAAGTTTTTATGAAGAAGTTTTCTTATGGCCAACTGTAGATGGTGAATTGGAGCCAGAAGAACTGTAATGTTGTTTTTTCATTATGCCTTTTACGAGTTTGTATTTTTTTAATAAATTTTTATTTGAGAAAGCCGATATGTCCATTTTTTAATTTCGCCATTTTGAAAACTTTACCATCAAATTTTTTCACAATTTTGTAAAAATATGCTTAGTTACTTCATCTTAATATACATTTAATAGCTAAACTTTAAAAAAATTGAAACTGAAAACAGCTGGAAAGTTTTTTTTAGTTTTCTCAAAACTATATTTATGGGATTTGTCGGGTTTCTCAAATAAGTGATTCAATTATTAGTCTAGTCGCCTATAACAAGAATTTCCCAATAAAAACTCTATTTAAACAACATAATTTATGATATTTACAATATTTCGAACACGGCTGGATATAATTTATATGCTTGTATTACAAAAAAAATATTGTCTATGAATTCTACGTCAAATAGCCAAATAATAATATACTATTTCAAATTATACATTTGATTGATGATTGATGGGTGATTATGAACACCCTGTATAAAATAGATAAACGCAATTAGATTCATAGTATCTCTAGACCACTTGTCATAAATTTCACCCAATGCCGAGGTTAACAAAATAATTCTGGATTGTTTTTGTTGATATTTTTATTCAGGACTTCAAAACTATTTTTTTTAGTTTTTAATTTATTTCTCCGAAACTTCAAAACCAAATTAAATAAAATTTCAGGCACTTATAAACGATACTAATACGAACCTAAATATGCAATAAAATACTGGGTGTCCCATTTAAAAAAATAAAACTTTATGCTGTCACACTTTTTTGGGCCACCCTGTATAATGTAAAATATTTTTAAAACATGCCGCTTTTAATCCAAGACCTCAAGCTGTTTTAGTATTGTTGATAAGTTCTTCGATAACGATTTAATCTTCCGTCCCCGCTTCGTTTGCGGACCCGGTAGAACGCCTGATAAGATATTGGGAAATGTCTTATATAAATTATTATACAATGTGTAGAAATGGCCGATTTGCTAAACAACGAACCGGAAAAAATACATTTTCACCATTTTTGTATAAAGAAAACCCCCTTACTCATGCGCTTAACAAATACTTCTCTCCGTGGGAATTCCTAATTGTTTTTCCATTATCTTTGGTCATTTCGTGTGTGACAAGGACGCGCCGTGGACGTCCAGCGTCGCCGTCGTCATTCGACGCTTGTTTTATCGCAAAGAAACTTTTCAATAAAAAAAAAAAATTTTCATTCGTTTCCTCTCTGGAGAACGCCGGCTATGGTTAATGTGTTTAAGTGCCAAAAGTTGTGCGAGCGTGATGGATTTTTGTATTATTTGGAGCGGTAGGTTATTTATTTGTGATGTTTGCATACTTTTGAACGTTAAGAAAATTAGTATAAATGATTATTGTTCGCCTATGATGTGTTTGTCGAGATTACTTTGCCGTTTTTACATAAAAGAGTCGAGAGTCTCAGAAATTTTCTTTCATGTGTTGGTCCGAATGCACAATTCCTTTAAAATGTTACCGAAAAAGTTACCCCATATTATTTATTTAATTTTTAGCCCCCTTATTTACTCGAGGGATTTAAATTTAATCTATTAAAAATTTATAACTTATAGTTGCTCAGTTGTGCTTTGTTTTTATAATATGACGCGTTCGTTTTATTTTGAATGTGTTTGTTTACATTCTATCTGTTAATGGCTTAATTAAATACTTTTCATTATAAATTTTAAAAAATCAAAACAAATCCGTTCCAATATTGCTGCAGGATACTTGGAGATGATTCTATATGTTAAAATAGAGGTAATAAGTCTTATAACAATAGTTTTCGAGTTACAACCTTTCAAAATTCGTTTTTTTTTCCTTCTTTTTTTTACATCTCTCGGTCAGCTTTTAAACTATCAAGATGATATTTGGCACAGGCAGTACGCTTCACGGCTTCTATCATTCTGTTATAGAAATGTTTATTTACTGTGCCTCCAAAGGCCACTTTACCTGAATTTTTGGAAAAAACACATGCCATTTTAGAGACAAAAGAGTATCTAATGAAAAAGGTACTGTCGGGTCGATAACCACGCTATTTTGGCGCAAATCTTTTGTAAGCAGTAAAATCAGTTTTCAAATGGAAGCAAAAAAAAGTGTTCAGTTTTCGACTTTTTGTTATACACGGTGTTGAAAAAAGGTCGATACCCCGGAATAACTCCGGTGCATCGCATTGCAGCGGAAATGTCTGGGGAAAAAGTTGTTTGGTTTTGAAGGAGGAACCACCCCCCAACCCCTCAACACCCGGGCGGGGGGGGGGGGGGGGGTTAGTTAAGATTTTCAAATGGAACCCCATATTTTTTATTGGCGTATCGTGTTTCCGACCAAAAATAAACATCTTTTGTCCGAAAACTTTTGTATTCCACGGGCATTTTTTAGTACAAGACAGAGAAAAAGAGTATTTCCGGGATAAAACTTGATTTTCGCACGGTTCTAATTTTGTCTTTCTCATGGTGATTATTGGACAAAAGATGTTTATTTTTGGTCGGAGAACACGATACGCCAATTAAAAAATATGGGGTTCTATTTGAAAATCTTAACTTACCCCCACCCGCGCCCGGGGGTTGAGACGTTGGGGGGTGGTTTAAATTGCAAACTATTCCTCCTTCAAAACCAAACAACTTTTTCCGTTGCAATGCGATGCACCGGAGTTATTCCGGGGTACCGACCTTTTTTCAACACCCTATATAGCTTATAGGGTTGCTAGGTTTAAATTTTGAAATCACAGGACACAATAGTATTGATAAACTTTAAATTAAACGTGGATCTATTTCAAGGGTAACAAAACATTTTCTTGGCATGTTTTGTAAGCAATTGGTTACCTATTGGAAAACTATAAATCATATTTGAATCGATACAATTAAATAATATGTTGCGTACTATTTGCCCCTAGCGGCGCACCGAACCTCGCCCATTGCCTTGCCTGTCGACCAGTTTGTCTCTTGACATCGAGATATAAACATGGACTGTGCGTTGTCATCTTCTTCCGATGAAGAAGATATTATTTTAGACGCTAATATAACCAAGTGGTATATGGTTAAACAGAAATCAGGATTACCAGTGCATCCTATTAACGCAAAGCGAAGATAATATGGAGAATTTTATCACCTTTATAAAGATCTAAGGAAAGATCCCCAACGCTTTTGTGAATATATGAGAATGCATATAAATACTAGATTTTTGTTTAAGCATATAAGTACCACTCTGTTATATTAGAGTCTAAAACAATAACTTCTTCATCGGAAGAAGATAACAACGCACAGTTCATGTTTATATCTCGATGTCGAGGCTATGGTACAAGGCTATGGGCGAGGGGGACAGACTAACAACTAAAATGTATCGCTGGAAACCTTTATACAACAAATTTTCAAATCGAGAGCATCTATAAAACATAAATCTTATATAGGATTCTGCTTAGGTGGATCATTTCATTGTCGGGATCAAATACTGTTATTTATTAATTCACTGTTGATTTAAAATTTAAAATAAATTTAAAACGTCATTGTTGTATGGTAATAAAAGTTCAAGGATATTGCTTGCTACTTGAAACATATAACTAATTGGAATCGCTGCAAATAATCTTATCCATTTGTCTTGGATTACGTCATGAAAGTTGACACCAGTCGCTTGTGTCAACTCAAATGAACGTGGCGATTTGATTATTTAAATGTTATTTAATGTTTACCGCGCATAATAGAGACGTTTTGCACACCCGTTGAGTAGATTCGCGTAATATTTCAGAAAAATTGAAAAAAAAAATTTGGGACAAATTTATTTTTTATTATTAACTAGACAGAAGGCATTTTAACTACTAGATTTGCTTTATGTTATTATACAGGGTATTAATGGTACATGGAAATACCACACTCCTTACGTAAAAATATTAGGATTTAATTATACTTACTTACCTATTTTCTCTAATAACTTTGCGAGAAACTAACGTTTTTTTACAAAAATTGGCAATTATGGTTTATTTAGGACGAGAAATTGATTTTTTTATGAAATTTTAATGTACAATGTAGGGGGCGCTGTCTGCGGCATTATTTGCACATTTATTAGGTCATAACTTTTTTGTGCCTCAGTGTATTTAAGTTTTTAATGAAAATAATACTTTTCTCATATTTATTACGTAAAAAGGTATACTAAGTTCAGGTCGCCCAGAGTTACCGTTTCGGAGATATTTGCATTTAAATTGTTTTGTGCACCCTGCCCAATTATGATTAATTTGCAAACAAAATTTGTTAGTAACCTATGAGAAAACAAATAAAATTTAGAGTGCAATTGCTATGGAACAGAAAATGTTTCATTTTTTAGTTTATCGTAAGTTTGCTGTTGGTTTCTTTCGGCACGATTTTTTCTAGGGTCAAAGTTATTTTAATTAAAGTAAGTTAAAGAACAATCCAATTGTTATATTTATTATTTCCAATTACCATTACTAGAACATTAATTATCATGTAAAACTTAATTGGTAAGAAGTAACAAAATATTATTTGCTTGCCTGAGCTAACACAGTAAACAATTTCAATGCAAATATCTCCGAAACGGTAACTCTCTTTACGTAATAAATATGAGAAAAGTATTATTTTTCTTAAAAACTGAGGCACAAAAAAGTTATGACCTAATGAATGTGCGAAAAATTCCGCAGACAGCGCCCCCTACATTATAGATTAAAATTTCACAAAGAAATCAATTTCTCGTCCTGAGAAAACCATAATTGCCAAATTTTGTAAAAAAACATTGGTTTCTCTCAAACTTATTAGAGAAAAACAAAAATGAAGTATTAACTTTAACACCCTGTATCGATCGCAGTTAATATCAACTTTCGGATATAGGTAAGTATACGTAAATCCTAATATTTTTACATAAGGAGTCTGTGGTTTTTCCATGTATCATTAGCGGACACCCTGTATACCCCGTATATAAGTACACATTCACAGAAGAAAAATCCGTGACTGGTAAAGAATTATGGGTTTGGATTCTGCGCGTTTGCTTGAACAGCCGTTTGTTTGTTCGGGTTTGTTTTTTAGAATTGTTTTTGACGATTCGTCTTATTTTCTTTAGTTCCATTATTCATATATCCATTCCAAAATGAACGCAGAAAAAATGGTCAAGAAGAAACAGAAAAACCCTTGTTTTTTACAGTTATTTTTGTTAAAAAAATTATTTGGATTTATTTTTTACAAGACCAAGAACTGAACTCAAACAAACCCGAACAAACGTCATTTCATCTGTTTATATTTTTATCGCGTGCTGTAATAAACATCTTACCGCACCGGAACTTTTTTTTTATGATCAAACACAAGCACTATAGGAAAATCCTTTAAGGCACTCTGGGAGTAGTGCGTGTGCGCAAAAAGCGATTCACGTTGGTTTTGAATCGTTGGAGGTTATACTTGCTGGGAAACACGACCTCGGGAAGGTCGTTCCATAAGGATGACGTCCTCCAGATGAAAGAATTCTTAAATAATGAAGTTCGAGGAGTACCAAGCTTAACCACTTATGGATGGGCGGCAATGGTTCGTCGCGTATTTCTGCTATTCGCCGCTCTGGGCGGAATTAAGAGGGCAAGGTCAGCCGAGCACTTTCCATGAGAATATCTGTAAAAGAGAGTCAAATCCCCAACCTGTCTTCGATGTTCTAGGCTGTCGAGGTTCTTCGTCAGCTCGTGGTCTCCAATCAGACGAATGGCCCTCCTTTCGATGGAATTCAGTAGCCGAAGAGGGTGCACGTGCAGAGCTCCAGACATGAGAGCAGTACTCTAGTGATTGTCGAATCTGGGCTTTGTATAGTGTCAAAAGTTGTTGAGGTGTATACAACTTTCTGGTCCGGAAGAGTACACCAAGTTTCTGAGAAGTTATCTTGGCGATTGCCACAACTGTCACCCCAAGTCAAAATTTCTTCCAGGTCTTTGTTGAGGCGTGATACTTCATGCTGTCTGCGAAGATGTGCGTCGGCAGCCGATGTTTGCGCATTCAAAGAGAAAGATGAGATAAGTGCGCTATCGTCAGCAAAACTAAATATCGGATTATTCGTTTTCACTAGAAGGTCGTTAATGTAGAGTAAGAAGAGGGTGGGAGACAATATGGACCCTTGAGGAACACCGGCATTGATGCTGAAGGTGTCTGAGAGAAATCCGTCAAGCGTCACTTGCGATCCTTTAGAAAGCTAGACAATCATGCACAGAATCGACTTGGCATACCATAGGATCGCAGTTTACTTAGAAGCCCCTCATGCCAAACACGATTAAAAGCTTTAGAAATATCCAGTGCAACAGCCCAAGACTCCCCATGATGTTCGATTGCGTTGTTCCAAATATGGGTGACATAGGCTAGAAAATCTCCAGTTGATCTGGACTAAGTGAAATATGAAGTTCTTAGCTCAAGTTAACGATGGACTAATGAAAATGTATTTTACATCTACTCGTATATAATAACCGAAACCGAACAGCTGACCTCGTCACGTTCATACATTTGTTAAAAATAAATGTCCGCAATATAGCCATATTTTAACGTGCATGGAGAGCCGGAAAATGCCATGACTGTAAATGTCACGCTTCTCTTTCCCAGTCGGTAATTTAATTAAATTATACATTTTATATAAACACGCCACGAAGAGAGATATTTCGTTGTTTTGGCCCTCCTAGTTTCCATCGGTCGGAATCGGAATAGGCACTAACCCTGACCGTAAAAATCCTGGCAAATTATACTTAAATACTTTCTTGCTGGATTCAGTTCTAATCTGAATGATGGGAAACCTATTTTTATCCTTGAAGCTTTTTTCCCCCGATAATGAGCAAGTGAAACGAAGCGACGCAATTTTTTTCATAACTTTTGATCCACAATGCAGTTAAACCGGGGAAAAAAATGATCGTGCGTAGTG
The DNA here is from genome assembly GCA_963991005.1 of Barypeithes pellucidus. Taxonomy (NCBI): domain Eukaryota; kingdom Metazoa; phylum Arthropoda; class Insecta; order Coleoptera; family Curculionidae; genus Barypeithes; species Barypeithes pellucidus. The sequence continues at coordinate 18,105,185 of OZ022565.1, read as the reverse complement.
GCGGCTCTTGACCTATGATAGAGTTCACAAGTATGGTGAAAGTATTTTTAAAATTTTATTTTTGTGTAACGACCAAACAATTACTTTCTAGACGTTTTAAATGTAGAAAGAAAAGAAGTAATAAGAAAATGCGTTAGGTAAAACATATTTTTATTTATTTTTTAATTTTACACAAGGAAATTCAACTTTTGGAAAATAAGAATGGTTTTCTTAGTGCGTATCGTGCTTAAACGTAAAGCCCGTTCTTAGGTTCTTAATGGTAGAAAATTGATCAATAACAGCCTCATTAAAGTTTGAAATACCCTCTATATATCTATATATTTTTTTTTCATATATTTAATTTTTATACTTTCTAATAAAGTCCCTAGATTTACCCTTTGTGGTCTGCGTTAAATTAATTTCGGGTATTCTTCACTTCAATTTTTTGCTCCAAACTCAAAGAACTAAAGTTATTTTTTAAATAGTCCACCGGTCAAACTATTCATTTTACCTTAATAAATATATAATATTAAAATATTAAAACCTACACGCTCGAATTTCTAACTAGATGTACGAGCAGACAACGACGCGGCGCACACTAAAATTGTGCGCCTTTCCCATGTTAAATCGCCATAGCCCCGCTATCCCCCGCTCTCTCCCGCCACCTGTTACTACAGAGAAACTGCATTATGCCCGCCTACTTAATCGCACATGCGAGCAAGGCTCGTCATAATCGTCATTAATCTCGACCGAGGCACGGTTGCCGGATCGAGAGCCTATCATATACAGTTTGGTTGACGGTACGATAAAATATTAGGGAGGGTCCGACTTTATACGATAATTGACGGTACGGTAAAATATTAGGTAACTTAAATAAATAATATTCAATGAATATAAATTTATATTTTTTTATTCGTTTTGGGGGTGCACGTGCGCATATGCTCCTGTGGAAGAACCGCCACTGATCGTACGTCATCACCTGTAACAATATGATTCAAATCGAGTTTATGTAGGTCAAATAAGACAAAGCCACGTCAGCACCCAATGGATGTGGTCAACATTACGAGGGCCGTACATATAAAAAACTTCTTTATTGTACTAAAGTCAAAAATTAAATTTTAAAATGATAGTTGATGATGTATTATACGAATGTATTTTAAATGTTATTTGATTATATCAATTCAAATATGATTTATTGTTTAAAATATAATGTTTGTTGACAACAGTAACCAATGATTGCTTAGAGAACATGCCAAGAAAATGTGTCGTTACTCTTCAAATAGGTTCACGTTTCATCTAGAAAAAATATTTTCGTAGGAAGCAAGGTCTCGGCGATGCTCGTGAAAACTGCTGCTCAAAGGCAAATCGCTCAACATAGTCGCGTGGAGGGAGACACTTGATTTGCCTGTGAGCGGTGGTTCACGAGCATCGCCGAGCGACGATCGCTCAACATGATCGCCCGGAGGAAACTACACATCGGTGATGATCGCGAACCATCGCTCAAAGGCAAATCAATATAAGTGTCTCCCTTTACGCGATTTTGCTTGCAATAAATAAAAATCGGGCTGCAACACTTGTTCTGCAAAAAATGCTACAAACTGTCAACAATTTAACAGATATCGGTCCGCTTGTATCATCATGTGTTCGCTTAATTAACAGTCGAGCTGCGAAATGATTACTTGGTCAGCAAGATTTTACAATTTGTCAACAATGTCTAGAAGCAGCTTACTTCAGAGGTTTGCATATTAAAAGAATGGTTATCAATATAAATTATTGGATTGCGTTTGTTTTGAAAAATCGGCAAAGTTCGTTATTGTGAGCAGTCGCGTGATACGAGTACTTAGCTAATTGCAATTGCCTGCGTGAGTTTTCATTCGGTGTAGCAGTCAAGGCCCAAAAAGTGTAGCGGTGGCGGGTTTTCACTTGTTTTCCCAGGGCACTGTCAATTTATCTAACCTTGTGTTTTCTTTTGCCGAATACAGAAGGAAATCGGCTACAAAAGGTGTAGCTGGGGGGTTTCACTTGTTTTCCCAAGTCACTATTTCACGTTTTATTGTTTTTTTTTTGATGACCAAGATTTAATATTTTGCTTACCCGCTGATTGCTTACTAATATCTGATTAAAAGTGGATCGCTCATATAGCAGCTTATATAGTTAAGTTGCGTGCCAAAATAATTTAGAGCACTCTAGTATGACATTAATTACTGACCGATTCAGAAATGTTTGCTGTCCATAAGTTGCTGACCAACTAGCCATTTTGGCTGACCGATTTTCTGTTCGCAAAAATAAGAATATTTTGCTAACCAGTTAAATGATACCCATATTAAATTATGGCGTTATGAGGAATTAAACGACATTTGCCACTTGGCCCCGCCTTCCCATTTGATATTTTAAGGGTAACATCTGCCCCTACTAGGGGCTTAAGCCCCCGAAGGCTGCAATTATTCTATACGAATGACGCTTTCTGAAATTGTATTGACAGCTTCCGAGGCACATAAATATATGCGAAAGGTGTAGTCCGTCCCGAAAATTTACAGTGGAAAGCTATAGGAGATGAGTGTGTCTCAAATAATATAATGCAACGGCTCGTGTCTCCAATTTCATCCTCGTAAATTATAATCGTCATTCCCGCTCGTTTCGGTGCTATTATAGCCGAGAAAACAGCTGTATTAATGTAATTGGTATAATGGTTAATAATTATAATCGATTCATAATCTGAAAATCGATTAGGACACAATCGTTTACGCCAACTACCAACCGGTATAATAGATTTTAATATAATTGTTACTGTTGCACTAATTGGTGCGATGTCATGTTATAGTTTTAAACATTGCGCCTCATCCGTGAATGATTTTGTATTATTCCTGTCATATTTTATCTACTGAGGGCGTTATAATAATAATAATCTTTATTGTCTAACAGAGTAAAATCCAATTACAAGACAATATGACCTATAAAAAGAAAAAAAAAAATTATACATAAGCAACAAAAAATCCAAGAGATAGGAAAAAGAAAAAAAAAGAGAGAAAAATAATGGTTGCATCAAGGTAACAGTTTATGTAACAGTTTATGCTTTATAAGTTTAGTAAATTGGGTATTGGACAAACCGAATACATCAATGTCATTAAGGGTATTATTGAAAATCAACATTGATTGGTATACAGGTGTTTTAATCAGAAAGTTAGAGGAGGGAGTTGGGAGATAAAAGACGGGATGGTGCCTAACTGAACGAAGAGGAACATGGAAAAGAATACAAGACAGCAGCTCCGGGGAATCGATGAGCGAACAGCAATACGATACAAAAACTGCATAAACATGAGGTATCTGCGGTTGAGGAGCGATGGCATCTGGAATCTAGACAACAGTGCATTCTGGTTAGTGCCCCGGGTAGGATATATACCATCTTCTCTATAGGCGATAAACTTGACAAACTTTCTTTGTACGTTCTCTAGTAAAATAATATATTTATGAAAGACCGGATGCCAAATAACACCACCATACTCCAACTTAGACCGCACAAAACTCCATACTCCAACTTAGACCGCACAAAACTGTAATAAAGGGTTTTCAGGGTTTTGGTGTTTGAGAAATCAGTCGAATTCCGTATGATAAATCCCAGGGCCTTCATCGCACTGCTGTGAATGCTCCTAAAGTGGTGGGAGAAGGAAAGCTTATTGTCGAGAACTGCCCCGAGGTCTTTAAACGTTCCGCAGTGCTCAATGGTTGTGTTGTCAAGAGTATAATCAAAATAAACGTAATCGGCTTTGTTCGTAAAAGACATAGTGAAGCATTTACTTAAATTTAGCGGCAGGTTGTTTGTCTTACACCACATCTCCAGAATGTTCAAATCCCTTTGCAACAATATACAGTCCGTTATATCAAGTATTATTCTGAAAAGTTTCAAGTCATCAGCGAATAGTAGTACTTTGCTGTTATAGAAATTACTTATTAATATTTAACTCCGCAAATCTTGAGAGGAAACCGAATTCAGGAAAAATAACCATAAATGACACCTTGAAGTAATAAGAGAGATAAGGCACCTTATGGCAAACCCGAAGAACCACGTGGTAGACACTGGCGAAACATATCAAGAATCTAATTAGTGTTGTGATCTCTCAAGCGTAAAACCGCTTGAGTAGGTACTCGATAATTGAAATAACCACATATATATAACCATTATATTCCTAATACCATCTACAATTATGTCCTCGCTATGGGCATCGAAGGGGTAATAGTGAGTTTGCGCAGTTCGGAAATTTCCTTGTGAAAGTAAACATTCGACAGGGCCGGATTTCCACTTTTTTTAATGTAAATTTCACTGGTTAGTTAGGAAAAATATTGCAATCAAAATTTCGATTCGGGTTTGTTCCATGCATACGATTTCTGACTATATGATAATCCAACGGTGCCCTGATTGGTGTAAACTTTTGGTGCCAAATTCCGTCCGAATATTTGTAACAATCGACACGATAAGCTTTATTTGAACTTTCATCCGACGTCGTATGTTTCTTAACCTCGCTTTTTTCTAAACGAAAAATTAAGAATGAATGACTATATTGACTGTTTTGGGAATTATTATCAGCTACTAATGCACCAAATTAAAAATACATTAATTTTAAGAAATTATAGGTAGTTTGTTCCTGGGTCTCGGTAACTTTTGAAATGAATAATTCAATAAAATAAATATTTAAATATGCATACCTTCTATTTTATTGTAACTAAATATCAACCTGCCCTACTGCTAAAATAGTTTAGTTCACATCAATTAAACAACGTGACAAAATGTTTCTAATCTCAATGCTATCTTAGTGTATGTGGCTGAGAATTGTACATGTGTCATTTATATATTTTCTTGTTTTCATTCTAAACATGACTAACTCTAACATAAAATTTTGGAATTTTGCTTTTAACACCATCAAAAAATGTTGCTTATTTTTAATTTTGTTAATATGCGTTTATAGACACTAATATACCGACAATAATGTGGATGGATCACTTTTTAATTCTGTAATTTGAAAAAGTATCCAGAACCAACGATGGCGACGAATAACAACAAACAAATAATGTCGGACCGGCTCTGACGCGATCGATAAAATTTCCACCCTACTGCGCAAACTCAATAGTACCACCTCATCTCCCATAGCGGGGACACTTTTTGCATTTTGGAACGTTCGTATTGGCAATATACTGTTTATATACGAGTATATGTGGTTTTATCTCGGATGAGGTTGTAGATGGGTATAGAAACTGTTAACAGAAGTTACTAGAATTTTTACATATAACCTAAAAATCCAAAATATACAGGGCATTCTATTTAAATTAACAATGTTAAGCCTAACTTCCGGTATAACCGGAAGTGATAAATCTTCACTAAAACATATTTTATAGCTAGTACCAATATTTTAAACAAATATATTGTTTAGTTTCCGAGATCTTTTAATAGACCACTCATCGTGAATGACCTTGTATAGTGCAATCTGTGTCTAGCAAAAAAAAACTTAACAGGCCATTTAATCGCGAGGGGGGGTCCAGTTTTCGAGTTTTCTTGTTTATTTTCGAAGCAGACGTTAAAGCTGCAATGCAAGTCTATGCACCAGAGATGTTGACTTGCGTAGTATATTTTGGTTTTACGAATATGTTTACGTAAAAATTTAAGCAATTGTACAGGGTGAGTCAACGATAGAGTAAAGTTCATTTTCTCCTTTATGTTAAGAATTAGATAAAAACTCAAAATATAAAAGCTGTAGAGATCATTAAGGTGCACATTCTAAAATTATATTGGAGTATACAGGGTGGGCCACAAAGAAGTGGTGAATATAACTTACGTTTTTTTAAATGGAACACCCTGTATTTCTATCAATTTTTGGATTACGCATAAGATTCTGAATATCTTTTATTTATAATGTTATATATCTAAATCTTATAGTTTTTCCAATATTTCCATTTTTTCACAAAAATGTCAGTTTTCAGCGTTGGATTTAATTGTTAATACTTACACTACCTTTGCAAATTAAAAGTTCATATTTGGAATGGACATTATATGGAGTTAAGCAAAATAAATTATGGAAACAAATTTACCTCACTTTTTACAGGGTGCTCAAAATAAATTTTCGAATTTCAGTTCCTTTAAACAAAAAAATCTCGGTTTTTTTAAATGGTACACCCTGTATATTTTATTTCTTTCTGATAGAATATGTAATTCTCTTTAACTTTTATTTAATATATCATATGTTTATACGTCGTAGTTGCCATGAAAAAACAAAAGGTGTCAAGACTGACACAAGTACTTAATACTGAAATACCTAGAAACGTTTGTTATTCGATGTAAGAAGCTTTTAGGGAGAAATTAAGTATGGATTTTCCTAAAAATGAGCTGATTGATATGGTTTACACACTTGCCGAGTCAGAAAAAAATTGTCCTTTGGCAGTTAGGCTTTACACAGCAAAGTACCCTCCTCATAGGCGTCTTCCGACTAAAAATTCTTTTCAGTATTTAATGGAAAGGTTCGATGAAAATGGTTGCGTTGAGTTTATTATATGAAATGTTTTGAAAAGTTACCTCGTTTGATTTTGTACTGGGGACTTCACAGGTTTTTTTTGTTTTTTCATGGCAACTACGACGTTATAATATAAATATAGGAAACGAACAATGAAAAATAGAGAAAAATTAAAATATGTCGCAAAGTATTAAAAATAAACATGTGATATATTGAATAAAAGTTAAAGAGAATTACATATTCTATCAGAAAGAAATAAAATATACAGGGTCTACCATTTAAAAAAACCGAGATTTTTTTTGTTTAAAGGAACTGAAATTCGAAAATTTATTTTGAACACCCTGTAAAAAGTGAGGTAAATTTGTTTCCATAATTTATTTGCCTTAACTCCATATAATGTCCATTCCAAATATGAACTTTTAATTTGCAAAGGTAGTGTAGGTATTAACAATTAGATCCAACGCTGAAAACTGACATTTTTCTGAAAAAATGGTAATATTGGAAAAACTATAAGATTTAGATATATAACATTATAAATAAAAAAATATTCAGAATCTTATGCATAATCCAAAAATTGATAGAAATACAGGGTGTTCCATTTAAAAAAACGTAAGTTATATTCACCACTTCTTTGTGGCCCACCCTGTATACTCCAATATAATTTTAGAATGTGCACCTTAATGATCTCTACAACTTTTATATTTCGAGTTTTTATCTAATTCTTAACATAAAGGAGAAAATGAACTTTACTCTATCGTTGACTCACCCTGTATACGTACTCGTTTCGCATATTTATTTTTAGTCACGAAATATATATTTTGGCCGTAAATTCCTAAAAATCCTATCCCATTATACACTATCGGTAGCTTGCAAGGTACTTGTATAAAATCTAACATATACAATTCGCCAAATTTTCTGTTTAAACAACTACAGCACACTCACAACACCACGTTATATTGATAAATATTTACAGCAATTAAATGTCAATTAAATAGCGTTAATAATTTATTTACTTACCGCGACCTCTATTTTATTAAAATGCATTTATTTAAATTATAAACATTTTTTTTTTCAATTTGTTTCCTCTTCGTTCGCCCCCGAGGGGACCTAGGGCTTAACGATCCTCGGTCATGTACAGCTCCCTCAAGGGCTATCAACCTTTGGTTTATCGCATCGCACCCTGTATAGGGTGTTAATTTGAAAACTTCCAATCCTTAATGTCTCGCTTCCAGTAAATAATATTAAAAATCGGAATGACACAAGTCAATTTTATGGTGAATGGGGATGCTTTTAAAGAATATTTGGAGTCTTCGTGGATTAACCCCCTGGAAGGGCTAGATGTTACCCTTAAATGGGAGGGGGGCCAAGTAACACACCATTATAAAGGTCGTTTAAATCTTTTTCTAATAATACCATCGAAATCGCGTTCCAAAAATGGTTTAGAACTGAGATTTATGGTTTTTAGGATTATTGTGTTGACTCTTTTAGTATGATTAGGGGTCAGTATTGAAAAAAAATATTGGTTTGGTAATATTATATGCTTTGAAAGCAGTGGCGGTTCTTCCACAAGAGCACGTGCGCACTTGCACCCCCAAAACCAATAAAAAAATATTAATTTATATTCATTTAATATTGTTTATCGTATAAAGTCCGACCCTCCCTAATATTTTATCGTACCGTCAAGCCAAACTGTATATAGGCGGCTCTCACCGAGGCGCTATGCAACCGGTTCGCCATTCGTTAGATTGATGACGAGAAATGCTCGCATATGCGCTCAAATAGGCGACACATAATGCAGTTTCTGTTTAGTATCAGATGGCGGGGATATGGCGATTTTACATGGAAAAGTGGCACAATTTTGGAGTGCGCCCTTGTCTGTTTGTTCGCGCATGTATGTAGAAATTCGAGCGTGTGTGTAGGACAACGATACAACATCAGAACGGTATTCAGCTCGAGAGACACCTTAAGAAGCCATCTAACGAAGACGAAACCAACTAGCCAGAAAGATAGGAAAAACTGTGTCTACCAGATCCCCTGCGAATGTGGCCGATCGTATATTGGGGAAACACTACGGCCACTGGAAGCAAGGATTAAAGAACACATAAATAACACTCAAAAAGGAGAAACGGAAAAATCAGGTGCAGCTGACCATGCCTGGACACACGGCCATCACATCAGGTGGACAGAAGCCGAAATCCTGCTCAAAGAACCACACTGTAGGAAGAGGAAGTTCAAGGAAGCTGCTACCATACACCAGAACCCTGGCTGTTTTAGTAAACCTTCATTAGATGTAAGAAATATCTGGAAGCCCTTGTTAAGTAGATGTAAGCTTAGAATTACTAATATCGCGCAAAACTGAACGCACGACTGCACCCATCTCAATTATGCTTCAGTGCACATAGCTAGTATAAATAGACCTGTAGTTACTTTTCTTATTTAGTATTCACCTGAAGACGACTGGAGATACTTACCAGTTGAAACGTTGTGGTATATAACAAATAAAGACAATGCAAGTCCAAAACTTTTCTGTTATTCAACTAACCGTTTGTTTTGTTTTTCCTGTTTGTTGTGTGATGCGCGGCCGAAGGTGGACGATTTTTTTCAACATTAAAACAAATAAAAACATTTTTGCGAAGTTTTATGAATGAAGAAAGGCTAACAGCCCTAGCAATGCTATCTATTGAAAAATAAAGTATAATAGAGGGTATTCCAAACTTTAATGAGGCTGATATCGATAAATTTTCTACATTTAAGAACCGAAGAATGGACTTTACGTTTAAGCACTATACACTAAAAAAAAACTTTCTTATTTTCCAAAAATTGTATTTCTTGTAAAATTTAAAAAATTAATAAAAATATGTTTTACCTAACGCATTTTCTTATTACTTGTTTTCTTCGTACGTTTAAAACGCCGAAGAATATAATTATTTGGTCCTTATAGAAAAATAAAATTTTATAAATAATTTCATGATACTTGTGAACCCTCTCTATCATAGGTCACGAGCTGCCATTGTTTGAAAGCAGAAGTCGCCGGAATCTCTAGGACGAGAGATCGTAGGTTCAGACCCCACGGCCGGTAAATCGATTCGCACTCGGTGGATTTCAGTGGTACAAGTCATGTCGTTCCTATCCGGCGGCATGCGAAAAGTAGGCATCAGAGTGAAAATGTATCATCTATACCACCCCTACCTGATATTGCGAGAAACCAAAGGTTGTTCGCCCTTGGGGGAGCAGCGTAGTCAGACGAACGAAGAGGAAATAATTAAGAAAAGAAATCTTGAATAATAGGTCTTTTTTCGGTGTGTATTAATTTTTTTAAAAATGAACCAGTAAATCGACCCCATATTTGCCACACTAACATTTTCTCGGTTACAATACACATTCAGAATATTTCAGAATAATTTTCCGAAGGGGTGACGGCCTTACTCCAACAACCAATAAATGCGATCAACGTCTATGTCATTACGGTCACAATTTTTGGGCGTTGCCAAGTCGTGTCAAAAATACCGGAATATCGGTCATTTAGCGGGGTCTACTTACAGTAAACTACATAGTACATACATGGTTACCCTTGTATAAAATAGACCAACCTTCCTAACTTTGAAAATTTGGATCAATTGATCCCCTAAAACTGGCATTTGGCCGCCATAAAGCGAAAGAGCACCGGAATCAGTGTTGCCAATTGGCGTGTAATTACACGATTTGCGTGCATTTTCGTTGCCTTGTGTGTAATTTTTGTGCAGCACAAGGTATGTGAAAGCCGCCACCTCAGTGTGTTGCTATTCAGTTTTCTAGACCTTTTTTTACACATCAGAGCTCAATCAACAGTACCTGTTAATACTCCAGTTCCATTCTACATGTTTTTTGGGGCGCTGAATCCGAATTTGCCAACAAAATTTCTTGACGCAACATTGAAAAAATTCAAATAAAATAAAAAATTTCATTTTTTTGGCGGTTTTTTGCTTATAACTCGGAAACTATCAACTTCTCGTAAATAACCTTCCTACTCATAATGATAGTAAATAAAATTTCCTACAAATTATATTATTTAAGTTTTTTTCTCCGACCAATCCATTTGGGTTCAAGCGATATTTTAAAATTTACTTATTTCAGATATCTCCGCAAAAACCCATTTTTTACACTCCAAAACTCGCATGTATTGTTAAAAGGCTATAAAGGTTATCTACGAAAAGTTGACAGTTTCCGAGTTATAATCAAAAAAAGCCAAAAAAATTACATTGTTTTACCTTTTTTGCATTTTTTTTAATGTTGCGTCAGAAAATTTTGTTAGCAAACCCCAGATTCGGCACCCCAAAAAATTAACTACCCGTTAGGGGCCTTTGTGATCACAAATTGACTGTATTATAAATGTTTTTTTTTTTATATACACAAGCACTATAGGAAAAATCTTTTAGGACACTCTGGGAGTGGTGCGTGTGCGCAAAATGCAATTTACTTTGGTTTTGAATCGTTGGAGGTTATATTCGTTGGGAAAAACGACCTCGGGAAGGTTGTTCCATAAGGATGAAGTTCTCCAGATGAAAGAATTCTTAAATAATGAAATTCGAGGAGTACTAAGCTTAACCACATATGGATGAGCGGCAGTGGTTCGTCGTGTATTTCTGCTATTCGCCGCTCTGGGCGGAATTAAGAGGGCAAGGTCAGCCGAGCACTTTCCATGAAAATATGTGTAAAAGGTAGTCAAACCCCAACATGTCTTCGATGTATAGAATCGTTAATCATTTGAGTTTTCTTATTTCTTAGCCTGTTTCTTTAAAGAATGCCCAGAGCTAGTCTAGCTAGTCTTTCGAATATTACTACTCATTTTTTTTTTCACGGTTTCTAGTTCAAGATTTAGAAGTCACAGTCAAGAACCAAGTAAGGACCTGACAACTTCACGGAATCACATTGTAAATAATAGGTCCATATGTGGTGCAGTGATAGAGGGGGTTCACAAGTATGGTGAAATTATTTTTAAAATTTTATTTTTGTTTAACGACCAAACAATTACTTTCTAGGCGTTTTAATTGTAGAAAGAAAAGAAGTAATAAAAAAATGCGTTAGGTAAACAAATTTTTATTTATTTTTTAATTTAACACAAGGAAATACAACTTTTGGAAATAAGAAAGGTTTTCTTAGTGTGTATAGTGCTTAAACGTAAAGTCCGTTCTTCGGTTCTTAATTGTAGAAAATTGATCAATAACAGCCTCATTAAAGTTTGGAATGCCCTCCAGAATATTTTTTTCATATATTTAATTTTTAAACTTTCTAAGTCCCTAGATTTACCCTTCGTGGTCTGCGTTAAATTAATTTCGGGTTTAGGTCTTCCCGCATTCTTCACTTCATTTTTTTGACCCAAACTCAAAGAGCTAAAGTTTTTTTTAAATAGTCCACCGTCAAACTATTGATTTTAACTTAATAAATATATACTATTAAAATATTAAAACATACACGCTCGAATTTCTAACTAGATGCACGAACAGACAACGGCGCGGCGCACACTAAAATTGTGCGCCTTTCCCATGTTAAATCGCCATAGCCCCACTATCCCCCGCTGTCTCCTGCCACCTCTTACTACAGAGAAACTGCATTATGCAACGCCTACTTAATCGCACATGCGAGCAAGTCTCGTCATAATCGTCATTAACCTCGACCGACGCACGGTTGCGGGATCGAGAGCCTATAATATACAGTTGGGTGGACGGTACGATAAAATATTAGGGAAGGTCGCACTTTATACGATAAATAATATTCAATGAATGTAAATTAATATTTTTTTATTCGTTTTCGGGGTGCACATGCGCATGTGCTCCTATGAAAGAATAAGGCACGAAGTCCCGTATCACCCTATGTTATTCTAACGGTGATATGCGAAAATGGCCTTTATTATTTTAACACAATGCGTGTTGGTACAACACAATAAGGTCGATTATGGCAAATGTAATAATTGTATTTCTAATGGTTTTACAACATGTCAACCCCATGGGAATAAATTTTAAACAACAAGATATGTTTAATTATTAGTGAAAGTGAAATACGTACGCAAAGGTGATTTGTTTAAACTGTGATCACATCACGCTTTTTATTGCTGCTAACTGTGATTTGTTGATATCAGTGATTAAATCACAGTTCGTGAAATATCGCTCACCACTATTCCCATTCCCCTACAGCGAATTTTGGATACACCAAGCGTGATTATAGCGGAGCTGACAACATAGCGAATAGCCTATACTTAACATGGCGGTAAAATAATATGTGACTGTGACGCCCCAGACTCTTGACGGTAACATAAATGTGTGCTGCACGCAACACCATTAAGTACACACATTTCGTAATTTATATTAACCCGCGGTGACTATGTTTCTATTGACCTTAACCCCGAAGTATAAATCAATGTAAAAATTCTCAACAATTCTACAATAATACATTTATGAAGGTGGGCGTAATCACAGCGTGACGTAAAGTGAATAAGTAATTCATTCAACGGCGAGAGAAATATCCGTTTAAGTATTTAAGGAAAAATGTGATAGGCGGCAACGCTGTGCTTAATCGGGTTTGGTTATTTGAGTATGGGTAAAGTCTGTTCGTTTTATGAAGTCCGATATCGGATTAAATCATTAAAGGTTGTTAAACAATAAGACGGTTAAGTCAACAATACCTTCGCTATACTTGATCGTACCGGAACATTCCACTGGTTCACTGTAGTCAGCCGTGCAAAATCAGCGATTCCAAAACAAATTATCTTAGAATTATGTACCGCGATAAATATTTTTATTTTGTTTATTTTTCGCTCATAGTTTTTTGTATTTATCAAATGAAAACCATTTGGCGTCAATAAGTTAAATATGTTCTCAGGTACTTTTTCCTAGAATTTAGTTATTTTGGGATTATTATAGTTAAATTTATATAATAATTTTCCGAGTGCAGGATGGTATGTTCTAATTTAAATAAGTAGTTATGCTTTTTGCTATTAGTTTGTTTCTCATCGCGTGTGAATTAAAAGCAGTTATAAAGCTAAGTTATGGGAAATGTTCACAACGCCTAGAAGGTGTTTATCTCCAGGTGAACGCCGTTTGGTATTACAAGTGGAACGTTATTTTACTTAGAAAAAGATAACTCGGGCCCGTTAGTGTCTGTTTTGGCAGTGCAAAAACGAACATCTGATGCTTGCGGCATTTCAGATAAACCTTAAGAAGACGTCGGAAAAAGAGTGAAGAGGAATTGAACATATAAAAGGGTTCGACTCCATTCTAAAACCTTTGATTTATCCCATGGGATAAAACTATCGATTAGAAATATTGTTTATAATATGTTTAAAGCCAAGGAATATGTTACCCTCAAATCTATTCTTAAAAAAATAAAGAAGAAGGAACTTTGCGATATTGGAACTACCAGTTTGTCCATCATTTTAAAAGAGCTGGTTGGTGGTGTTTGTGGAACAAACCCTAACAGAAAAGTGCTTTGCGAGCTGTTCAATAATGTTTCAAAAAGATAGCGACATCGTTTCTTCTTAGAACCAAACCTTTATAAAAAAAGAATTCGTAAAACTAATTTGCCTAAATACTATAAAAGCTAAAAAATAATTATTTTTCTTTGCCTAAACTAATTTTTTATTTACTTTAAATTATTTTATTTAGAAAATACCTTAAATATAATTTATTGTTTGAGAGCCACCGACTACTCAGCTCGAGAGGTTTTATTGCTTAGCGGAGGACTTCATACACCGTACCGACTTTATCATTTAACTGGTTAGCAAAACATTCTTATTTTTGCGAACAGAAAATTGTAATCGGTCTGCCAAAATGGCTAGTTGGTTAGCAACTTATGGACAGCAAACATTTCTGAATCGGTCAGTAATTAATGTCATACTAGAGTGCTCTAAATTATTTTGGTGCGCAAATTAAATATATAAGCTGCTTTTAATCACATATTGGTAAGCAAAATATTTAATCTTGGTCATCAAAAAAAAAGCAAAACGTGAAATAGTGACAGTGCCCTGGGAAAACAAGTGAAAACCCGCCCCCGCTACACCTTTTGTAGCCGATTTTCTTCTGTATTCGGCAAAAGGAAACACAAAAAAGTTACATAAATTGACAGTGCCCTGGGAAAACAAGTGAAAACTCGCCCCCGCTACCTTTTGAGTCTTGACTGCTACAGCGAATGAAAACACACGCACGCAATTAGCTACTCGCATCACGCGACTGCTTTCGCTCCGCCCACAATCACGAACTTTGCCGATTATTCAAAACAAACGCAATCCAATGATTTATATTGAAAACCATTCTTTTAATATGCAAACCTCTGAAGTAAACTGCTTCTAGGCATGTTTTCTACTGACCAATTGTAAAATCTTGCTGACCAAGTAATCATTTCGCAGCTCGACTGTTAGTTAAGCGAACACATGATATTACAAGCGGACTGATATCGGTTAAATTGTTGACAGTTTGTAGCATTTTTTGCAGAACAAGTGTTGCAGCCCGATTTTTATTTATTGCAAGTAAATTCTTTTTATGCTGATCAAATGATTTAATGGCTATTTTTTGCTGCGAACCAATTTTAATAACGGCAAACCATTTAATTTACTTCTCTTTGAGTATTATTCGCCCAGTTTTACGATTTATTTTGCTCAACTCTTCAAATCGGTGTTGCCAATAAGAATTTGTGGAATTACACAATTATCTGGACAAATTACACATTTTTTAGTCACATAAATACACGTTTTTTACACTATTACATGGAAAGTATGTTTATAGGTACTGTTGGGTTCAGCGTTGCCAGTCTCTTACGATTGTAATAGATCTATTACTATTTTAACAATTCTATTACCGTTATCGAGCGCCAGAGGACATTTTTTTCCTTAAAAGTATTCAATCTTGTGGCGGGGGCTTCCCATATGAAATGGGAAAGGCTTGAAAGGCTACAAGAGATATTTGTTTCGTCTTTAATCAGCCGCTCTTTGAGGGAAATCAAAGTGGGTACAGTTTCTGCCATTTGGTAAATCTTTCTTCTTAATAAATCCATGTCATTTTCGTCAATGCCTCTAAATGTGCCAGAATCACTCCGATTTTTTCTAGGATTAACAGGTTTAAGTACTATGTCTCTTACCGAAGATAAAGGATTTTTTGTCAAAGTAGACGTCTCTGCTAAGGCATCCATCGAATTAAAATTTCTACTCAACAACGATTGATGCACATTTTTAATTATTAGTTTGGCATCGGTAGATAAATGCTTTCTTTTAAAAATGACACTTGAAGATGCCCCCTATCAGCACAATTCCAAGGACGCCACACATTCTACCACTAATAAGCCTAACGAAAAATTACTCGCCGGAAAACCACTAAAGATTAAAATTATTAAAAATCACTTTGTATTTATATATGCATCAGGCATAGATATAAATTGAATTTGTATACCTGGTCCGGCTCTGCTCGAAAAGCTTTTAAAATTTGGGATTTCCTTATTTATTTTATGGTCGAAGGGATAATTACTTATAACCCAAGATATCCGGCAACACTGGTTGAGCTTTGATTTGTAAAAAGGAAGGTCACACTTTATGTGGGCTCTGATTTCTTTTCCCCAAAAAAACCAAGGTCAACAAAACTTAATAGGAACACCCTTAGCCGGTGGCTTTCAAAATACATACACGCAAATTACACACACTTTGGACTGCACAAAAATTACACACAAGGGAATGAAAATACACGCAAGTCCTATAATTACACGCTAATTGACAACGCTGCCTCAAATGTTTATTTCTAATTATTGTCTGATCCATAATGTAACGTCTACCCCCAGAACCTATTTTAGGGTGGGAAACTTGGTTAAATGCTGCCATGTACTATGCCGATAAATTTAGAGAATTTAAAAGCTTGATAGAATTTGAATGTACAGGAAACAAATCAATTGAAGTATGTCTGGAAGTTTTAGAAATATCCGAACTTGCACACAATTTGGCTTTCATTAAAAGTTATTTTAAATTTCAAGTCAGAGTATTAAATTTTTGGAAAAAGCAGCAGCTACCGTTAGAAATCCGTGAATGTTTTTAAAAATTTTGAAAATGAACAAATAGTATTCCAGGATCTATTAGTCAAAACAATGAAAGAAAAATTGGCTCAAACTATCTCAAAGATAAAGGGTTCGTTCCACTTTGCAAAAAATATCTACTATTTTGAGTGGTGGGCAAGATTCCGATTTTGAAAGAGATCCAGCAATTATACCGAAATTTAAATATGGATCAATAACCAGTGTAGATGTAGAGCGTAGTTTTTCGACTTACACACATATTGTAAAGGACAGAAGATATAATTTTACTACGGATAATTTCGAGAAACATTTAGTTAGGTTATAGGTTAGGTTTTCGGAAATCCAGGTCAACGGGAGACCTTCTAGCCTATGTTACGCGTCTTTGGAACAACGCAATCGAGCATCACGGGGAGTCTCGGGCTGTTGCACTAAAGCCTTTGATCGTATTTGACTTCTAAGTAAACCGCGATCCTGTGCATGGTTGTCTAGCTTTCTTAAGGACCGTTCTCTGCAAGTGGCGATCGACGGATTTCTCTCAGACACCTTCACCATCAATGCAAGTGTTCCTCAAGGGTCCATATTGTCTCCCACTCTATTCTTACTCTACATTAACGATTTTCTAGTGAAAATTAAAAATCCCATATTTGCTTTGCTGACGATAGCACCCTTTTCTCATCTTTCTCTTTAAATGCACAAACATCGGCTGCCGACGCACATCTTCGCAGAGACAGCATGAAGTATCGCGCCTCAACAAAGACCTGGAAGAAATTTTGGCTCGGGGTGACACTTACCAAGTCGAATTTAACGTTAAGAAAACCCAGGCAGCAGTTTTCTGTAAGAAGGTTCACATTACAGAACCGGATATAGTCATGGCAGGACACGCAATTCCACTGGCTTCATCTTTTAATTCGCTGCGCGTCAATCAGGGGGGAAATATGTCTTGGCATAACCACGTTGTGGCAATCGCCAAGATAGCTTCCCAGAAACTTGGTGTACTCTTCCGAACCGACACCTCAACAACTTTTGATACTATACAAAGCCCAGATTCCACCATCACTAGAGTACTGCTCTCATGTCATACTCTTCGGCTATTGGATTATTCTATCGAAGATCGGAGACCACCAGCTGACAAAGAGCCTCGACAGCCTAGAACATCGAAGACAGGTTGACGATTTGACTCTCTTTTATAGATATTTCCATGGAAAATGCTCGCCTGATCTTGCCCTCTTAATTCCGCCCAAATCGGTGAATAGCAGAAATACACGACAAGCCACTGCCGCCCATCCATATGTGGTTCAGCTTAGTACTCCTCGAACTTCATTGTTTAAGAATTCTTTTATCTGGAGGACTTCATCCTTATGGAACGACCTTCCCGATGTCGTGTTTCTCAACGAATATATCCTCCAACGATTCAAAACCAACGTGAATCGCTTTTTGCGCACACGCACTACTCCCAGAGTGCCTTAAAGGATTTTTGCTATAGCGCTTGTGTTTGATCATAAAAAAAATGGTTTAATTTTTACTTAATTTGCTTATTTCATGCTTTTTTTTATAAATTTTGTGCTTTTCGTTTAATATCCGGTCTCTAGTAATCACCACAACCACGAGCGATGGCACATGTGGTTTGAAACACTCTGTCTATTTAGATCATTGTACGGAGCACTCGGCCGTCCGGTCTTTATTTTTAATTATTGACACATAACGAGAATAAGAGAAGCACATGTCGAACATATGTTTAAAATAGCAACGTTTTTGTTACAAATAGCAACTATTTTTTTAAACGATGATATTTCGGCTGCCCATCCATTTAATTAAGACTGAAATAACACATCGACGATGTTAAATGCATTTTCATTTTGCAACGTGTGGGCTCGTTTATTTTTATAGCTTCGTGCAATTTATTGCTTAATAAATCTAGTGCTATTATTCTTGCTACAATGTTTCGGTAAAATCAGTTAGGGTGTCGGTAATATGGGTCATGGGGGGAGCGGGGTGTGTCAGGTAACGCTCCCTCGCTGATTGTAGCGACAATAAAAGTTAATGTACTGTTGTACAATGTACAGGTCGAGTAAATACAGTAAATAGTATGTACAGGGTGTCCCAATTTCGACACTTTTATAGGGTATCTCCGTAATTATTAGTGCTATCAAAAAAATAATGTAGGTGTCATGTGCTCTTTTTGCAGCTTTTTAGCTGCTTTAAGCTTTTCAAGCTTAAAATGGTAAAATCCAAATTTGAAAATGTTCGCTCGCTTAAGTGATACGGGGGAAATTAAAAAAGTTGACAAAATAACCCTATATTTTCTTAGTTAAAAGAGATACAGAAAAATGTTTTATACAGAAGTTTCTTTATATTGATTGTTGACTAATCTGCCGTTTTCAGAATAAGTATACGGGGTCAGGTAAAAAAGTTATCGGATCTAACCTCATTTTTTAAAATGGAACACCCTGTATATTTTAATCTAAAAAGATACTATTTTAAATTCTCCTTTCAAATATACCATGTGGGGCAAAAGTCCCGCAACGGTTTTAAAAAAAAATGTTTCGGGCAAAAGTTGAATGGCTTTGAAAGAGGAATCATTTGCATACAAAACCATCTCCCACCCCCTTCACCCCCTCCTGAGGGGTGGGGGTAACTTGTAAATTTTAAATGGCCAACCCTATTTTTTTTTTGCTGATTAATATTCTCTAAGAAAAAACAAGAAACTTTTGTCCGAAAATTTTTTTTTTAAAAAGACGAAAAATTTTTTTTTAAAAAGACGAATTTCGCGATTGATCCAACGAACAAAATTTGGATATTCCAAAATATTGCGACTTTTTTACGCGAAAATTTCAGAAAAATTACAAGAGGTAAAGCTAAGCCTTTTTTACCTCTTGTAATTTTTCTGAAAACCCCGTCATTTTCGCGTTAAAGAGTCGGAATATTTTGGAATATCCAAATTTGTTCGTTGGGTCAATCGCGAAATTCGTCTTTTTAAAAAAAAATTTTCAGACAAAAGTTTCTTGTTTTTTCTTAGAGAATATTAATCAGCAAAAAAAAATAGGGTTGGCCATTTAAAATTTACAAGTTACCCGCACCCCTCAGGAGGGGGTGAAGGGGTGGGAGATGGTTTTTGTATGCAAATGATTCCTCTTTCAAAGCCATACAACTTTTGCCCGAAACATTTTTTTTAAAACCTTCCCCTCGTGAGATATTTGGCCGTTGCGGGACTTTTGCCCCACTCGGTATAACACACCATGGATGATATTGGTTTCCTATTTATTAAACTTTATTTATTATTTTATAATACATTTTATTTATTATTTATTATTTTATAATACAAAAGAGAGCAATAAGGATAGTTAATAACATGAACCTTTTAGATTCCTGAAGAGGAATATTTAAACAAATAAATTCTAACAGTCTATGGGCTTTATATGTTTGATGTTTTTGTTTAGGAATAAGAACAAGTTTGAAACTGTAAATGTCGATGTTAACTATAAAAGAACAAAAAACTTATTATATCCTCGTCACCGTTTAACCATCACAGAAAATAATCCTTATTATATGTGTATCAAACTTTTCTATATAAAATCTATTACCAGTGCGTCAAAGTGGAAAAAAACATTAAAAAAAGTGTTAATAGATATTGGACCCTATACATTAGTGGACTTTTTCGACAAGGAATGATAAACCCTTTCCATTTTGTAACGTCATTTCACTTTCATCCTACTTTATAGAATATAATTTGAAATAAAGAAGTATTATTATTATTATTATTTACTAATCATTCCGTATTAATTATTCTGGCTTGATACAATTGCACTGACAAGAAATATTTGACACGGAATGTTATAGTGCGTTGGTATTTATAATATACATTAAAAATGGCAGCTTTACTAAGTTGTGAAGAAAAAAATAGAAATTGTTTTAATAATTAATACGGAATGATTGGTAAATAATCACAAAACCTAAATTTTCACGCTAAATAACCATAATTGCATATTTAAATATAACTTTTAATTCAAAATAACTTTTCTTCAACATTCTTCTGTATTGTCAAAAATAAAGGTACTTTACTCTTGAGCAAAATTTGTAATTTCTGATATACCTCGTATATCACTGGGAAATTTTGATAACTGAAGATTGCATATCGAATTTTAGACCATGCAGAACTTTTTATGAAGAATAACTTTTTTTCATAAAACCAATAATAAAAAAGTTTTCCATATGATTCCAACTGTACACTGTATAAACAAATTTATAATGACATGTTTTGCACCGTTATTATTTAAATTAAATCTAGATTTTTGGACATCAGTGGATTAAAGTTTTTCGATTTGTTGACCAAAAATAATTTTTAATCCTATTCACATTTGTTCGGGTTTGTCCGCAAGAACTATTTGACATTACATCCGTAGAATACCATTAAAATACAAATAAGCATACTAATCAATGTTACTTGCGGCGCATTCGTTCGCGGCGAACTTTTTCCCCTTGTTGCTACCGCTGGTGTCCTGGTTTTTAAGTTTATAAATCACTCATTTCATCAAATTAAAATGAAAAATTACAAAATATTTCAGTTTTATTTTGTATGGCCATGGTTTTGAAGAGAATTGCAGTTTTTTATATTAATATTTTTTATATTGCGGTTTATGCTTCCCGTGTCAAACAGCTGATACTGATAAATAAACGCTAGTCATGCCTACAAACGTTATTTCATTTATTTACATATTACTCGTATTCTCATTCTTTTATCGATTTCCTTTGTAACAATTACCCATATTTTTTTTGGATTTAACCACAAGTGCAGGAGCGTAGCGACGGCTTGTAGGGGGAGGGGGGGGGGGGGGGGGGGATTACTTGCTTCCTTAAGAGCTGCGTTTAATCACAGATAGCCAAACAGGCACTATTTTATGCGAACCTTTGCCAAATATACTTAGTTTTTTTCTAATCTAAAACTGGATTCGTAAAGTTAAAGGATTGGAAAACGGTATGAAAAAATTGCATTAAAAAATATAATGTTATAAGAATAATAATAACAATTTCAAATATGAACAATTTTCAAATTTTTGTCACAGATCTTCCTGAAACTTGTTGATACCCCCGATCGACATGTCAGACAATCTAAATATCAATAAATTAACGAAAAATCTTTATTATTAACGGCTAAAACTTCACGAAAAGAAATATTGATCAGCTGATGATTCTCGTCTCTTTCTAACCTGCCAAGAAGCGGCATATTTTTAAATTAAATTGATGCAACATAGATGGCTCTGATTGCTAATTTGGGATTGTTTGGGATCCTTATCTTAAAAACTATTGACAAGTTCCTTGTTTGTTTTCTTATCGGGCCATTCCCAAGGACACCTGCTGCTTTACGTGGTTTCTGTAATAATTAATTTTAATAAATAAACGCTTCTAGATCAAAGACTGTCCGAGATAGGTATAGCAACATTACACATAGAACGATAGACAATTTCAAAAGCTTTTAGGACCGCACATGTATTTTGAAACACCTCTGGATATTACCCGACTTCAAACCAATATTCAGTGCGCAAATTTTTCAAGTTCAAGAATCTCGGCCGTTTTCAAATGACATGTTTTCCATGAATAACTGAGAACGATAACAGATAGGTATAGGAAATCTTAAAGGAAAGTTATTAAGAAATAAATAGGGATTGTAAAAAATAATACATAGGGTGTTCGATGTAAATTAACTAATACTCTCTTTTAGAAGTGGCAGCACTGTACAGATGAAAATATTTTTAAAAGGGATAGCACGTCTTATGCTTATATAAGCCACAAATTTTCAAAGCGTAAGTAGTTCTTCATAGACGTCTAATAGGCCATTCACCATCGATCAACCTGTACTACTAGAGTTTATATCCTTTATCCAGCTAAGTCGTAAAAGAAATTGAAATAATTTAATATAGATTTATGCAATAGAAACA
The DNA here is from genome assembly GCA_963991005.1 of Barypeithes pellucidus. Classification (NCBI taxonomy): domain Eukaryota; kingdom Metazoa; phylum Arthropoda; class Insecta; order Coleoptera; family Curculionidae; genus Barypeithes; species Barypeithes pellucidus. The sequence continues at coordinate 18,082,753 of OZ022565.1, read as the reverse complement.
GACAGTTGACATGACATACCTATAAAATACAAAATAAAGACTCTAAACAAATATATCATATACGTAGGTAGGACGCCACTTGTTAAATATCTACATTTTATAACGTACCTAGATACAAAAGAGATAACAGTTGTCGCTCGAGCGAAAAGCCACTTGAGCACTCGGTTATTGAAATAACCGGGCATCGCTCGATTATTAAAAAATCTGCTCGAGTTATAAATTCAAGCAAAAATCGTCGCTTGTTACTTGTTACCTTTCACTCGATCCCCGAGCTTCGCTTGACGGAGACCGAAATGTGCTGCTTGATAGTATGATCGCTCGATCGCCGGCGCGCGTCATCCGAAATGTGCCGATTGGCGACGTTCGAGTTTGACGCTCGGAAGGCTGACACGAGATACGTCTTTGTTAAAGGCGTCAAATAGTATCTAGCATTTTTACGCTGTAATAAATGTTTCATAAATGAATTATAACACTGTTTTATAGAAGTTTTTACATTTTACAACATAATGGTCCTGTAAGCGTTTTCCCGCAAATGCTGGATCCCGCGCGGTGATTTCGCGCGTTTGACATTGCGGGATTAAACGTGTGAGATTCGCGGGATTTGCGGGACTCGATGTGGGTGCTGTATGTTAATAAAAAGTTGTTTTATTCAATCAAAAACAGAGTAGAGTAGCGGGAAAATATTTATTGCATATAGGTACAATACAATAGTACGACTAGTTTAACGGTTACATGTTACATTGATTTTGAAAGTATTTTCGGAGAAAAGATACCACGTTTAATGTTTCATCTTTTAGATTTGATCTTATTTTATTGCACATGTATCTGCTAGGGCATTACTTAAATTTAGCTGTAAGACCATCTTCAGACTGTTCTGTTTAAAGTATTTTCAATAGTCCAGCAGGGTGGGGAATCCCGTACGCATCCACCAAAAATACCGCAGCTCATTGCGGGATTGGATTCCCTAGTTCGTTGGGTAGCTTAATCCTGTTTTTTTTTTAAGTCTAGATTTTTTCATTGATATATTTTTTCTTTTTCAGAGCAGTAAATGGCTGGGACCTCATCGCTAGTCGGCGCCCATGTTCGACCCTCCAGTCCCCCCGTGATTCCTCAGCGGCGTCCCCCTCCATTTCTACCCCAATCCCAACTTTGTACCACGAGATTTGTCGCCATCACGATTCTAAACGTGCGGTTTAAAATACCAAACGGAAACGTATAAGATTACCGAAAGAAAAGTATAAATTTCGTTACATATTGGTTATTTTGTACAAATTATTAGTTATTTATTTGTTGTTACACCGAAGACGTTCTACCTCTCGCGTTTTATATAGTTTTTAAAATTTTAAATCGATTTTTTACAACTTTATACTTGTTTTTAGCGCGTAAGTGTATTAATTCCTAAGTGGCCTTAATCTATACCTGATCTTATTTTGTAGTTAATGAAATAGAGAGTGTTTTATCTCTTTTAAAGTGCCTTTATATATTTAGAGCGGACCGACGGGCTGGTCCTGTTTTTAGATTAACGTATTTTTTAAGAAGACGACGTAAAATATACCTTATTCCTACTTAACCGTATTATCCTACCTAGCCTATCTTCTCTGCCTTAAAAACCCGAATTAGTTAACAATGGCTAAAATGGGCGGGAGGGGTTCATTCAGAATTTCACGTAGATCTCAAACCATCGGTAAGTTAATCTCGTGCATACATCCTTATGACGTATCGACGTCGTCTTGTGTAGTGTGGTTCATGTTGACTTTTACTGCAATTAGTCAAGTATAGATCGACAAGTTTATCTATAGCTACAAAAGGATTGCGAACAAGAAAATTTCTTGGGTTAACAATGTTGTCACATATATTAAAGTTTAATTATTACAATATGTTACCAAGTAAACCCTAAATTAAATTCACCCATTTAAAATAAATTGTCATAAGTATACAGCGTGTCTTCGGAAGTTCTTACCAAATGGGAAACTTTTTAATTATTAACTCTACGAAAAAAAGTGCCTCTTACTAAAAAGTTCTGCTTGGTGAGAAAATAAATTTGCACAAGAATATTTATATATGTTGGACATACATATATGGTGGCTTCAAAAAGTACCGGGTTTAAAATTTATAAAATACGTCGGCTATATTTACAAAACTAAAAACTTGGAGAGTGCATTTTTAAAGGCTAACAGACTAAAACAATTACAGAATAAAAACTCTACTTAAGAGAACTACTTTTATGACGGATAAAAATTAGTTCACTAATTTCTATGAGGTGGCCAATTTCTAATTTCCCAATAACAAATAAAACTAAATGACTCCAAAAATAATCTAGGTCTCCACATGGCCCCCGTCTTTCTGCATACAAATGATTGTCCTTCTAGAAAACTCTGACACAGCGTTTCTGATCATATGAGGAGTAACTAGCCGGATACACTGCCTTATAGTTTCTTCTAGGTGATCAATATCACGGAATGATCTGTGCTTGTACACCAATTGCTTCAAATGACCCCACAAGAAAAAATCTAGGGATGTAATGTCCGGTGACCTAGGTGGCCAGGGTACTTCTGAACAGCGTTCTATCCATCTTTGTGGAAAAGTTCTATCCAAATATTCGTTGACCCTGGCTGCGCTGTGACAAGGAGCTCCATCATGCTGATACCAAACAGCCTGTCGCGCATTTAATGGCAGGGCGTTAATAAATTTCGGTTTTTTTTTAGGAAATTTAAGTAAATCTCACTATTAATATTTTGATGAAAAAAATATGGACCCACTATTTGATTATTTAAAATACTGCACCAAACATTCGTTTTGAAATACGTTTGGTCACGGCATTCGATTACGAAATTGAGGTTCACATCGCTCCACCAACGACAATTCTGGGAACATACGACACCATTGGAAGTAAATGTTGCCTCGTCACTGAATAAAATTCTAGTTGAAAAGAAAATGTTGTCTTTGACTTCTCCTTGAAACAAAGCAAAGAACATGAAACGCGATTCCATATCTCCAGGTTTGAGCGTGTGTACAAATTTTGGCTTAAACAGATAAAATTTATTTATTCTAAGTATCTTACTAGCAGAAGCTCTTGACACGTTATCTTGAACTGTCTTCTTTATTCCTTCCAATGAAATTTTTCGATTTTCTACAACCGCTTGCAATACTTGTAATTGATTTTCTTCAGTAAGTGTTCGAACTGCATGTTTCTTCTTGAAATTATTTTCGACAGAGCCAGTATTTTTAAATTTATTGACGACATTGCCGACAGTAACGTGGCTAATATGTTTATTTGGGTGTCTAGTATTAAAAATGTCGACTATTTCAATTTTTTCATTAACAGTCAGTTTAATCATCACTATTATTGATTAAAGTAACTAAAAACGGAAAAACCTTTTTTTAACAAGAAGTTCACGTTTTGAAACATAAATTATAATTGCCAAACAGTCACTGCTAAAACGCCTATTCTGTTACCAACAACAATCAATTGTTCAAAGCCTACTTATCCAGAAATACTTATTACCAAATCTTTACGACTATTAGTTTTGTAAATATAGCCGACGTCTTTTATAAATTTTAAAGCCGGTACTTTTTGAAGCCACCCTGTATGTCCAACATACAAATATTCTTGGGCAAATGTATTTTCTCACCAAGCAGGACTTTTTAGGAAGAGGCACTTTTTTTCGTAGAGTTAATAATTCAAAAATTTCCCATTTGGTAAGAACTTCCGAAGACACGCTGTATAAGAAACTAATATTCAATTATTGTTCCAATGTTCTTAAAACTTTCTTTTCAAACTATTTATTTTAATATTTAAATGCAAAATAAAATATATTTTTCTAAAGTACTTCTATTTAAAAAAAGGCAATAAAAGGTGCAATATCAACGGTAACCATGGGTAACAGGTGGCTAGGGCTAATTTGATACGTTAAATCCCAGACAGAGGATGACGACACGCGTCTGGTGACACGCCCATTGTGCCGACGTGGTTGTCGGCGATGTCCAATATGCTTCATCTAGTTGGGTAGTGATAAGAAGTGTTAAATTGTGTTTTTTTTTTTAAAGTGTTCGTTGTTTTAAAACTGTGATAATGAATGAATATACTCGTGGTAAAACCCTTTATAGTCAATCCCGTGAAGTGATTGCCAATGTGCACAGTGTGAAACTTCTTATAGCACTAACAATTACGGAGATGCCCTATAAAAGTGTCGAAAATGGGACACCCTGTACATTTTTCTATCTGGAGATCTTTCGGATTTACTGATCGAATTTTTAAAAAAAATTATTTGGAAAAGTTGTTTGTGTGTAATTTTATGCCAACATACCAAGTTTGAATCGCATATGATAACTTTTGTTTTCTGTCTATTTTTGCTCAATAATACGTTCTTTTTTAACCTTTAAAGGGAATTAAATAAGCTAACAACTACGTGAATCTCCATAAACAATTTAAAAATAACTCGCACCTTGACGTTACTGCACTCGCAGGCGAAATTGGAGCAGCTAGATATGATACCGTGTGTTTACTGTATCGTCTGTGTCTTGGGTCTTGTTATTTTTCCCAAAGAAGGAATTTAAATAAACCATTAGGCCCTGTTTTTCGATAATAAAAATAACGGGCTTCCTTGTCCTTGCTTTAACCGACCTTGAAGGCCTCAATATAAGTAGGTTTGATAAAATATTAAAGAAAATAACGAATATTAGGAAAACATCAGCTGGTGCAACTTTATTTTTGAATAATTAATAAGCGTACGGCGTAGTTCGTTCGTGGGAAACTTGTCATTTGGAGAGATAAAAAAAATGGTATCCTTGGTAATTTGCGAACTTTATAAATTTGTTATATTATTGACTCTGTCTAGTATTTTCAGTACTTAACGTACGTGTGTTATTTTGTGTTTTAGGATATTTACTTAATGTGAAGTATCAATTTCTTTTTGACCCAATACATTGCGTTCCTTACTGACGTGGTACACACCTCTGATAAGCGGACATCTCTATTAATTTTTTCATAGTCCGGAACTAGGTATATGAGATTCCATGAAAATCAACCTCTCTTGGGCGGACTCTCCTTTGGGCGGACGCGGACAGGTTGTTTAAACGGACAAAAAAATTTTTTTAAGTATTTTGGAGACGAATAAGTACGGTGCAAGAAAAGAACTCTCTGAAGACAGACCGGCAACCAATCGCGTAGGCGTGGCAGAGCAAAAGGACTTCGCCGAATGAAAGTATGTGTGGTTCCCCGACAGCAGTCCGCCGTTTATTTGTGAGTTGTAAGGTTAAAATCGTAAACAATGGCAGAAAAATGTCACGTTTTGAGTCTAAAAGAGAATATTGATGTTGTGGAAGTTTGTAATTTGATAACAATGATTTGGGTGAGTTCATTAACATTGATAGCAATGTGCTAGTAGAAGATGATAGTGACCCCATTCCTACCGATTATGTAGCCCAAACTGAAACCACATCACTATCTGACAACTCTGACGAAGAAGTTGAATGCAGTAATCAAACAAATGTCACCAATTATCAACAAGCCATTAGTATGGTAAAGGAATTATAAGAGTATCCAAAGAAAGAGGTGACTCTAAAGCAATGGAATTGTTATCAGGCTTTTACAGAATTACATTTTCTAGATTGCAAGGATAAAACGCAAACACGTCAAACTTCGTTATTAGATTTTTTTAGTACTACATCCTAACTAAAACTAGTGTATTTTTGTTTATTTGTACATACATATACATAGTAATAATTTTGCATTTACATAGTACCAAATAACAAATTTCCCATGGGCGCACACCTCTATTCGGCGGACACATTTAGACGGTCCCGTAGATGTCCGCCTAAGAGAGGTTTTATTTTATATCGTACAGACCATATTTGGCATCTGATATACTTTCGAAGATATTAAAATTTAAATATTAAAAACAAACACCCTGTAGCAAAACATTTGAAGCCGTTGCGAACTTATGTTATATGAACTTTTCTTGATGAAATGACCTCTGAAATATTAACACGTCATTAAGCAAGCAAGCAAGAATGTCAAATACTAATGTGTCATGTGACAATAGGAAGGCAAAGTCACCAAATATGTGTTAATTTCGGCATTATTATTAATTTAAGGCGCTGTTAAAAAGGAGCTTCATTGTTATAATTAGCGTTGTACTTTACCCAAGCTTCCCCCGATTCTTATTCGATCGCCAATTAGTATGCAACTAACATTACTTCATTGCCTTTTAAAGCCGTTAGCGCCACCTTGACGCTTAACGAAGTATTCGTCTGACAGTGGTCCTGACAACCATGGCGAAATCGAAGTAATTGTGACTTGTGAGTACTTAAATGCCAGATTTTTTTAGTGAAAAATGGCCTTTTTCTTCGGGTTTCAAAACGTTTCAAGATTTTCCACCTTCTTTTCTGTCGGGAATAATTGAAGGTGTCAATTTTAAAGGATACCTGTTCCACTGATTTCTACCCAAAGTGCAGTTATGTGTGTTCTGTGATTTTACGATCTGATTTACGTCAGGAAGTAGTAGTATTATTTTGATTTGTTCGGTATTTTGCAAATAGTATTTAAACTGCCACTTAACAGTATTAGTCTAGTCTTAAGCGGCATCAACAATTAAAGGCGGAAAAATAAATAAACATACAAATGATAAGAGGAAAAGGAAGGATAATATCTCGGAAAATATGGATTTTGAACTTGAAGTGTTCGAGGTGTACGATGATAATGAACCCCACACTTCCAAGAAACATCCAAAACATACCAGGAAAAAATGCAAACAGAAAAGAAAATTGCCCAAAGCACCAACCGATATAGAATGCCATGAGAATGATATTACCCGATCCAAGACAAGTGTACTGAGTGGTGATAGAAGACACTTAAGCCTTCGAGAGTCTATTTTAAATGTATTTAGTAAATTGGTTGTATGGAGAGGAAGTTCGAAGTACCGTACTTCTGTCCCCGAGAAGCCAGAATCTCCGCAGACTTCGAAAGATTATCGCAGGGGTTATATTCCATGTGGTAAGTAAGTTCAAAGATGTTTTTGGGGAACATATTCTATTAGAACTTGTCAAATTCGTATGATATGTCTAATTTTCGGGCTGTCCAGATGAATGACAGGGGTCATCATGTAAATTTTTTTTTTACTGTGATTTACTTGTCTATCTCTCGAACCTAAAAGTTTTGTTAATATTTTTTTGCCATTGTGGCTTCCTCAGAACTAAGAGGCTTCTCTGCCTTGCGATATAGTGCACGTGTTTCGTTACTACAAATCAAACAATCACTATTTGGGCTACAAGGTACCGATACACATTATTTAAGTTAAACCAAGAGTTAGACCTTGATAATCAATTTATTTAGGTTCCACGAGTTAGGGTTAACTGGGTTAACTATACATTACATAATTTATATTGAAATACTTTAAATCTGGTTGTAATAATTTATCAGTGTCTGCTGCTAGTCCACCGATCACAAGAGAAGTGGGCACAGACTCTAGGGCTCTTCCCGTTTTTGTTTGACATTATTTGCTGGTGTTCGCTGTATTATTTGAACTATGAGAGTTTCGTGGTTTTGCCATCACGTTTAATTGAATAGCTTAGAATTGGCTCACCAAACTGTATTCAAACTGGACACATGGGTTTATTATCCATTATCCATTGTATCCTGTGTGTAATCTATTTAATATGTTAGCAAATGATCTAGATGTAGGTACCATAACACTTAGTAAATTCATGAGAATCTATGAGAACTAAACTGCAAGATCAGGCTCAGGGCTTATTTTTGATTGTTTTAGATCACATTGTTTGTATGGTTTTGTTTAATTTTTGTTTTTGGCAACCACCGCTTGTAGTTAAATAAATTAATTATATCGGCCTCTTCAAGAATAAAACAGTTTTTCTATAAAATGTATAGCTACTTGAGAATTCCTATGTTCAACTCAACGATGCATCAACTGCTATTATACACGGTGTTGAAAAAACGTCGGTACCCCGGAATAACTACGGTGCATCTCATTGCAGCGGAAAATGTCTGGGGAAAAAGTTGTTTGGTTCAGAAGGAGGAGTAGTTTTCAATTTAAACCACCCCCACCCCCTCAACCCCCGGGCGCGGGTAAGTTAAGAATTTCAAATGGAACCCCATATTTTTTATTGGGTTTGTTCGTATTCTCCGACCATAAATAAACATCTTTTGTCCGAAAATTTTTTTTATTCGAGCCCATCCTTCACCAATAATCACCATGAGAAAAACAAAATCAGAACCGTGCGAAAATCAAGTTTTATCCCGGAAATACTCTTTTTCTCTGTCTTGTACTGTAAAATGCCCGTGGAAAAAGTTGTTTGTATTCCACGGGCATTTTTTAGTACAAGACAGAAATAGAGTATTTCCGGAATAAAACTTGATTTTCGCACAGTTTTGATATTGTCTTTCTCATGGTGATTATTGGTGAAGGATGGGCCCGAATAAAAACATTTTTCGGACAAAAGATGTTTATTTTTGGTCGGAAAACACGATACGCCAATAAAAAATATGGGGTTCCATATGAAAATCTTAACTTACCCGCGCCCGGGTGTTGAGCGGGTGGGGGGTGGTTTCAATTGCAAACTATTGCTCCTTCAAAACCAAACAACTTTTTCCCTAGACATTTTCCGCTGCAATGCGATGCACCGGAGTTATTCCGTGGTACCGACCTTTTTTCAACGCCCTATATAATATGGTTACGCCCAGCACATACATTTTTAATAGATTTCAAAAAAGGTAATTAATTCTACTATATCAGACTTTTTTAATGTTTAATATTTAGGACCTAGAATTGTCCATAACTTTATTGGCTTAACCGATTTTGAGGATTCTTTTTGCATATGTTAGCGTACGTTTGCAAGGTGGATCTCATTGTAAGGAATTTTTTCAAAAATAAAATAGAGAGGGTAAGAAGGGATGAAATATAGCCCCCGAAAATTTTTCTTATAGAAAAAAATTTGTTATTTTCGGAGTTATTGAGGTCAAAACACTTAGTCTTGTGTTTAGAGGCGAACTTCAAAGTTTTATAATAGTTTTTATTAAGAATTGAGGAATATAAAGTACTACTCGTATTTGACTAGAGTTAACTAAGTAGAGGGTGTCCCATTTTCGATGCTTTTATAGGGTATCTCCGTAATTGTCAGTGCTATCAAAAAAGTAATGTAGGTGTCATGTACTCTTTTGGGCCAAACTTAAAATGATAAAATAAAAATTTGAAAATTTTCGCTCGTTTAAGAGATACGGGGGAAAATCAAAAAATTTACAATTTCAAAATTTCCCTATATTTTCTTAGTTAAAAGAGATATGGAAAAATGTTTCTTTATATTGATTGGGTCAGGTCAGGTAAAAAAGTTATCGGACCTATTCTCATTTTTTTAAATGGAACACCCTGTATATTTTTATCTAAAAATATACTATTTTAAACTCTCCTTTCAAATATATAACACACCATGGAAGATATTGGTTTCCTAGGCGATTTATTAAACTTTATTACTTTAAACCAAAGTAGTCCATTGAACCAAAACTGATATCCTAGAGACAACTATGTTGACATTCTAGTTGTTATTAACATTTAACGTCAATTTCATTTTTTACATATTCATTTGTGAAAAATACTTATGAACATTTTGAAAAATTTGATGATATCTATGGTGTGTTATAAATTTGAAAATATAGTGTAAAATGCTATCTTTTTAGATTAAAATATACAGGGTGTTCCATTAAAAATGAGGTTAGGTCCGATAACTTTCTTCCCTGACCCGTATACTTATTCTGAAAACGGTAGATTATTCAACAATCGTTATAAATAAACTTGTGTATAAGACATTTTTCTGTATCTCTTTTAACTAAGAAAATATAGTGTAATTTTGAAATTGTAAATTTTTTGTTTTTACCATTTTAAGTTTGACCCAAAAAGAGCACATGACAACTACATTACTTTTTCGATAGCACTAACAATAACGGAGATACCCTATAAAAGTGTCGAAACCCTGTACTGAAGTACTATTATAAAAAAAAAATTCAGTCGAAAAATTAACAAACAAATGACGTCAACGCCATTGGTGGTCATTTTGTGTAGAATTCTTCTTATATAAGCGTTATTTAAATAGAACTTCAATTAGTACCTTGTTAACACATTGGAATTGCTAAATATCTACCTTTGCATGAATCGCTACGCGCATCGGTAATTTGCCAATTTATATAGGCGTTAATTTGCTAGATTATTTAAATTGATATGTTTTAAGAATCGTATGTATCAGTATCGGCAAGGTTTTAATATAAGCCTTAGGCAACGGCATAAATAAAATTGAAATTATTTCTAATTTAAGTATGTTTAAATCTTCTGGCAAATGTCCCCTTGCCTACTGCCCCGACTACGCCATTGATAGGGATCATCAAAAATTTTTAACAACTGTAATTTCTTAAAATAAACCAGATGAGTTTTTTATTGATTCTATTGAACTATTCTAGTCTGTTGGATGCTGCTTTGCCACATCTCAGGGATTATATAGGAATACGTGGAACGTATTTATGATTTAAAGAACAAGACTCCTCTTCATTGGTTAAATCTTTAAAAAAAAATTTTTATAATCATGCACAAGCACTATAGGAAAAATCCTTTAGGGCACTCTGAGTGGTGCGTGTGCGCAAAAAGCGACTCACGTTGGTTTTGAATCGTTTGAGGTTATATTCGTTGGGAAAAACGACCTCGGGAAGGTCATTCCATAAGGATGGAGTCCTCCAGATGAAAGAATTCTTAAATAATGAAGTTCGAGGAGTACTAAGCTTAACCACATATGGATAGGCGGCAGTGGTTCGTCGTGTATTTCTGCTATTCCCCGCTCTGGGCGGAATTAAGAGCGCAAGGTCAGCCAAGCACTTTCCATGAAAATATCTGTAAAAGAGAGTCAAATCCCCAACCTGTCTTACAGGGTGTTATGGAAATGACTTATTATATTTAAACCTGCAAATCCTGAGATGAAAATAAATTGAAGAAAAATAACCTTAAATAGCGCTTTGAATTATTGTACGAAATATACACTTTATATGAAATCTGAAAATTTACGTGGCCGCTGCTGAGGACGTTCGCAAACAATATTTTATTGAGGCGGTGTTGTCATATATTGCACACATGACAACAAAACGTCTTTGACCCGCGTTATCACTTCTTTTTCAAACTTTTTAGAAAAGCAATACTACAATTTCAAGGTACATACTCTCTTACCTTCGATTTTATAATCCGTTTTATAATTAAATTCCATAAAAAATAAAACACAAAAGTATGTTTTGCAACAGAACCAACAATAGGTAATATCACCCAAATTTGAAATCACATCACAATATTTCTTATTATGAATTATTTCACGACAGAAAAAAAATCGGGCCACGCTCCAACTAACAAAACGTTTAAAATTCGTATACATCAAGCACGTGGAACCCTCGACAGCATCATTCCACTCCCGAGTCTCGGAACATACTGAAGCAACGATAGTCGCGCGCGGCAGGTATCCAAGCAAGGGCGAAACATACGGTGTGATCTGACAACACTGTTAGTATACTCTAGTGACCCACTTGTTGCTAACTGAATCCAGATGGAACGGCGCGACAGTATGTGGGTAAAAAGGGTTTTTACCTTAGTATTTAGATATTCGATTAAAAAAAAAGTATGTAGACTTTCTCTAGGACACCCTAGGTAGGAGTCACCCATTTAAATATAATAAGTAATTTCCATAACACCCTATATTCACAAAAGCGTTGGGGATCTTTCCTTAGATCTTTATAACTTTCTTATATTAGCGTCTAAAATAATATCTTCTTCATCGGAAGAAGATGACAACGCACAGTCCATGTTTATATCTCGATGTCGAGAGACAACCTGATCGACAGGCAAGGCAATGAGCGAGGGTATATGGCACCTATGGGCGAGGGCTCTGTGCGGTGCGCCGTTGTGGCCATACACTTACAATACCAAAGAGGCATGCCCAGTTCTCCCATAAAAGTAAATTAAAAGCTTGTACAAACAATTAAATTTTTACGACTCCGTATATCGAAGGTTGAAAGTATTTTAAAGGTCACTAAAACGTCGAATAAGATTCTTTATATTTTTATTCTAAAACCCTATTTATTTCGTTAGTTCATAAATTATGGGAAATATACATATGTTAGTTAAGGAACATGTAATCATTTATAAGGTCCAATCCCGCTTTAATGTAAATAATTAGGATAATTAGTTGAGTCATTAATTTTTTGAAAATAAACCATTTTCCACGATACATTTCAACCTTTTTATAGATTTCTAATTAAGAGCCATCAGCGGCTTAACAACCCAGGGGGGCATTTCTATTGAATATTTTAACTCGGGGCGAAAATTTGGGCTTTTAAATTTTTTCGCTATTTTCTGGATAAAAATAAAAAGACCCTCTGCAAAGGCCTTGTAAATAAAATATATCATTGTGTGGGCTTAAGATGCGTCCTGTTATTTTTAAACTGAAACGCTGATGGGTTCACACGGCAATATACTGCACGTTTTTTTTACAGTATTCGGTTTTAAACTAATATCCCAAAGGTATTGTAAACTACAGATCCCATAATTCATTCGTAAAACTCTTGGAAAGTGAAGCTGTGATTGTGTGAAATGGTATTGAAAATCAGCAATGGGTGGAAGAGAGAACTACATATTTGTTGGCTGAATGGCAACAATGCTGAAGTCTGGTTATATCAGACGGTTAAATATTAAAACATAACCATACTTACGGATGAAAAGCTAAATCCTTATTTAAATGATCCACTCTTTTACAAACTACACATGATGCACCATGATTGTTTACAATAAAGACGATTTTTCAACAATAATCACAGAAAGACACAAATCAACCAAAATATATAAACAATTCGTCAGCGCCAACGTTGTAATGTTTACGATATTAGTATTCGTTCATATTTTGGCTCCTTGGTGGTAGCGCAGTAGTAAAATAGAAATAGATGTTGCCAGAGTGCAGTTGGATTAGTTCAAGATTCGTTTGATACTTTTAAGTATAATAATATTTTTTACAGAATCTCTCGTCGCCTTTTCACATTTATAGTAAAATTGTTGGGAAATAAATTTATTTTAAGAGCAATTGCGGATTAACCTTAAACCAGTTGTAATGGTCAAATTAACAAATTTTTAATTGGGATTTTGCAAGATACCTTTGCGATAAATCTGGCTATGCTGCAATAATGACCGAAAGAGGTGGGAAAGACTGTTTGCAATCGTTGCTTAGACTAGAAATGTTCATTTTTCCATCTGTCGTTTGTAATATCTTTGGAATAACCGTAATTTTCGTCCAGCGATAACCTGGAGTAGATTTGTTGTACGATGGATACACCCGTTGTTGTACTTATATTGGTATCGAAGCTCCGGATATCCGTAGACACGTGTGAAAATTTAGTAAATCGACCCGAGAATTGAAGTTTTTCAAATTATCCATTTCTGGATGATTCTATGGCTGACCTATTTTGAAAGTTGACAGGAAAAATGTCACAAAGCGTTCTGATCCTAAGGGCATGATTGCTTTCAGGACACGCACACTTTCGTTAATGATTATTTATTCCTCAGCTTTTGACGTCATTTTAGGTGCATAAATGATGATTAAATTACAGCACAAACCGACTAACCAAAACGTGGTCTGTCATTATAACCAATTTATTATTAAAGATTTTTTTGACGGGTGTGGGTTTCCCTGATAAAATAATTAAGTTACGAAAATGATTTATTCATTATTTTTCTGTTGAAAAGGATATTCAGATGGTCGGAATCGATTTACGGCCGGTATTGAAACGCACAATTAGTTTAACGAAGATAATCTGAACCTATAAAACTGGCCGTTAAGCGTAAATTGAACTGCGCGCGGCTGGTATCCAAGCAAGGGCGAAACATACGGTGTAATCTGACAATACTGTTAGTATACTCTAGTAACCCACATTGTTGCTAACTGAATCCAGATGGAACGGCGCGACAGTATGTGGGTGAAAATGGTTTTTACCTTAGTATTTAGATATTCGTTTTACGGCCGATATTGAAACACACAATTAGTTTAACTGCAACCTTGAATTTAATCTGAACCTATAAAACTGGCCGTTAAGCGTAAATTGAACTGTAACGTGCGAGTAGAACTCGCTTGGAAAAACCTTGAATTTAATCTGAATTTATAAAACTGGCCGTTAAGCGTAAATTGAACTGTAACGTGCGAGTAGAACTTACTTGGGAAGCCGTTTTAGCCCAGACACGCTTCTACTGCAATTAGTGACTAACCCTAACTTTGTAATTTTTTTTTTCGCGAAATTTCGATTCCATTTTTAGACTTAATTATTTATAATGCTTATATATTTTCTTGCAGATAATCAAAGAAGAATCCATGCCAATGACAGACTATTTAATTCTCAGTTTAGATATGCTGTAAGTATTACCCTCATAGATAAAGGTACGCCTTCCTGAACACGCTTACCCAGGCTGTTGAATTTTTTTAAAAATCAGTATTCTCTAATATCTCCGAAAGCACTTTAGATATTATTTTCAATTTTCTTATGTGTTAATAGGATATAAAGCCCAATCTTTTAGGCATAAAAGTTATTTTATAGGTCCGTGCCTGCAAACATGTCCTCTGATGTTTTTTACAAGAAAGCGGTACGCCACTGACATTTTTTCATTTCGATATTTTTTCTGAGCAGCCTGGTCAATTATACATGAAACCGGTCTCTCGCGTTTGTCTCGGCAGACGCACCGTTCTTGATTAATACAATACAATTCAAATTGAAAGTATTTTTTTACAAAAATTGTTGGAAATTACTACCTTAACGCAATCCCTCGATTACCTTATAAGCGGAGATTAGCTATCACTGTGTCACTACATCGTGTTACTACAACTTAAGGGGGTCCTTACCTTGAGCTACTTTAAATTATAAATGGCAGCGCTACAGTGGAAGTAGAAAATCTAACGCATATTAACACTTACTAGTCGATGCTAACAATTACTCAGTGGACCAATGAATGTCGCATTCCAACGAAACTTGCCTACCTTTACTAGTAATTATTAGCAATCGCTAGTGAAAGCAACATTCACTAAAAAATGCCAGAATTGAAGCTGATAAAATATTTGTCCTTACCGATTTGACATTAAATTCTGATAATTATAATAATATGATTTTCATTAAATTCTATATAGAAAGTACTTTCGTTTAGAAACTTGGAAAATTTATGAACCCATGAAACACAAAATATAAATGTCAATACAGTGAAACCTCTCTTAACGGACATCTTTGATAAGCGAACATCTCTATTAAGCGGACATTTTTCATACTCCGGAACTAGGTATATGAAATTCCATGATCATCAACCTCTCTTGGGCGGACGCGGACAGGCTGTTTTCATACAAAGAGTGCATAAACCCTCCTTTAAACGGACAAAAAATGTTTTAAAGTATTTGGGAGACGAATAAGTACGGTGCACAAACTCTCTGAAGACAGACCGGCAACCAATCGCGTATGCGTGGCAGCGCGAAAAGACTTCGTGGAATAAAAGTATGTGTGATTCCCCGACAGCAGTCCGCCGTTTATTTGTGAGTTGTAAGGTTAAAATCGTAGACAATAGCAGAAAAATGCCGCGCGTTGAGTCTGAAAGAGAATATTGATGTTGTGGAAGTTTGTAATTTGATAACAATGATTTGGGCGAGTTCATTAACATTGATAGCAATGTGCTATTAGAAGATGATAGTGATCCCATTCCTACCGATTATGTAGCCCAAACTGAAACCACATCACTATCTGACGACTCTGATGAAGAAGTAGAATGCAGTAATCAAACATATGTCACCAATTATCAACAAGCCATTAGTATGGTAAAGGAATTACAAGAGTATGCAAAGAATAGAGGCGACTCTACAGCAATGGATCAGTGTTATCAGACTTGGAATTACATTTTCTAGATTGCAAGTTTAAAACGCAAACACGTCGTCAACTAGTTTTTTTAGTACTACATCCTAACTAAAACTAGTGTATGTTTGTTATATTATGTTTATTTGTACATACATATACACAGTAAAAATGTTGCATTTACATATTACCTAATAACAAATTTCCCATGGGCGGACACCTCTATTAGGCGGCCACAATTAGACAGTCCCGTAGGTGTCCGCCTAAGAGAGGTTTCATTGTATTTTAATTTTACCATCTCTGTCTAATACACTTTAATTGTATTTTGTTTCTAAAGAAAAACGTCTGTTTTGCACTTTTTCATTAACTGATAAGAAAAAGTCATTGAAAAAACAGGTCACGTCCATTCTTTCCCCAACTGTATGCCGTTCACTTTAGTAGTTTTTTAAATAGGCTAGTAAACTTAAAAAGTCTATTTTCCATATATATTTTTTTAGATATGATTAGCAATAGACTTGCTAATGATAAAGACATATTATTAAAATTATTACAATGCTAAGTTTTATTTTTCAAGCGTCAATGTTCCATTTCGTTGCATGGTCAAATGCAAAATTTGTATACACAGTATCGTGAGCGATTTAATTTTTGAACTATTCATTATTTTCCTATTATCGATATAATTCTGGCCATAAGCATAGAATCATAAGGTAAATAGACGTATAAGCGAGCGTCTAAGTGTTCAATCATGTTTTTAGTTTGAGCGACGTAGAAACCACAAAATAAATAATAATAATACTAAATCTATTGTGTCTATCAGGGTCGTATACAGGGTGTTACAAATTCGGTCTTTATCATTGGGATTTCGCCAACGGTAAGAGATAGATTGCGTGATTATGGGCCGAATATTATGCCGCAAAAAATCAGAAATAAATATAGGGGATTTCAAAATATTTGAAAAAATCTAAATATTTGAGTTTCGGTTTTTTTTCCTTACTTTGTTCGAAGAGATGTCCGAAAATAAACTTCACTTTCTCATTGCTACTTTTTATTCTCCACAAGATGGCATTATCAGATCTTTCATGCGACGTTTCGTCTTTAGGTCACCATCGTCAACTTAATTTTTTTAAATACGGGCCTGAATATTTTTGTTTAAATTATGAAAGAATGTCGAAATCTACGTTCAGTGGTATACAACACTTAATAGTTTTCCGACGCTTTGATCCTTAACTTGACCATCTTCAGTAACAACCCCTGGTACAGGGTGTCCCATTTTCGACAGTTTTATAGGGTATCTCCGTTATTGTTAGTGCTGTAACTTTTTTACCTGACCCCGTTTACTTATTCTGAAAACGGCAGATTATTCAACAATCAATATAAAGAAACTTCTGTATAAAACATTTTTCTGTATCTCTTTTAACTAAGAAAATATAGGGTAATTTTGAAATTGTCAATTTTTTGATTTTCCCCCGTATCTCTTAAGCGAGCGAAAATTTTCAAATTTTGATTTTATAATTTTAAGTTTGGCCCAAAAAGAGTACATGACACCTACATTACTTTTTTGATAGCACTATCAGTTACGGAGATACCCTATAAAAGTATCGAAAATGGGACACCCTGAAAAACTGAAGATTTTAAAATTATTTTTGCTATTTCTGTCTTTAGTTGTTATTGTTATTACGTACTACTATTGTTTTTTTTTCAAACTAATATCAAATCAAATCAAAATATGCCTTATTGTCATAAGAAAATTGTTCTTGTTAATAAAGCTATGTAAAAAAAAACTATTTTAGAAAATATGAATCAAAGCAGAAAAAGTATATGAAAAATACAAAAACATAAAAATTAAATATAACAACAATTGGTAAAGCAATTAGACAATACGTATAGAATAAAATAACTCTGACAAGTAACCACATGATATACTAAATTAAAAATTAACAGAATTAAAACAAGTCGGGAATACAAGCAAAAATTAAATACAGTAAGAAAAAATTAAACAGGAAGAGAAAGACGCGCAGTGACTATAAACCATCATTATAAAATTCCTGAAGGGTATAGTATGGTCTAGTGATTAGTTTCCCCTTCAATTTTAAAAAATAATACTAACAAAAATTATATGCTATACTAAATAAACTCCTGGACAAAATTAACGCAACATCATAAATTTCCCATATTTTTGATGCTATTTTTTTTCTGAATTTATGATCCGATTTGAATGATTTTTTTTTGCATTGTAGGTTGGTTCCTTGACAATGTCATAGTTTTCGCTGTTTATGATAAAAATTTAATTTTCGATTTATACACACTACCCTGTGGAGTATATTAGCAACCAAAGCATATTGCAGTTGACATTAAACGGTAGGTCCATCTTTCCCAAACATTTCCTTTTTTGGTTTACTTCATTATCTCTGTTAATAAAGGAGATACACCGTTTTATAGCGTAACATGTTTTTAGAGACTTTCACATTCAACGCATTCATTGTTAAATGTTTTCTAGTAGGTTTCAAGATTAAAATACTCGTCGGGCAACTGGGCATACGAAACGAACATTTAATAAGCAGTTTCCGAACCGTTTTTATCGGTATAGCGAATTTTATTTGACCTTTGTAACTTTAAAACACAACATCTGCTGACACATCGCTTGCAATGTCCGAAAAAGTCCATAGTCTACTTGAAAACATTTAACAATGAATGTGTTGGATATTAAAGTCTATAAAAACATGTTACGCTATAAAACGGTGTATCTCTTTTAATAACAGAGATAATGGAAGCAAACCAAAAAAGAAAATGTTGGGGAAAGATGGACCTACCGTTTAATGTCAATTGCAATATGTTTCGGTTGCTAATATATTGCACAGGGTGATGCGAATTTTCGGGAAAAAATATAGCATTTTTAGTACACCCAGTATAAATCGAAAATTAAATTTTTATCATAAACAGCGAAAACTATGATATTGTCAAGGAACCATGCTACAATGCAAAAATAAAATCAATCAAATCGGATCATAAATTTAGAAAAAAATAGCATAAAAAATATGGCAAATTTATGATGTTGCGTTAATTTTGTCCAGGAGTTTATAAATATAAAAACAAATATACAGATTCAAACTAACAACAAAATAACTATAGTCAAAAATAATTAAAATATCAGAAAAATAACTCTGGTCAATAGTTTAGAAATACTTAATAAAACAAATATGTAAAAATTAATACAAAACATAGTAAAAAACACATTAAATCTTTTAACAAACTAGTGACTAGAGGATATCATTATAAGACTCCTGTAGAGACTAGTATGGTCTGGCAATTAGATGCTTATTTATAAGTTTCGTTTGAAAGTCTTGCTGTCCAGTACTGTTCGAAAAGTTAGTCGAATGTGGTTATAAATTTTGATACTCTCAAATATTAGCGAATTCTTGGTCAGAGTTGTTTTCGGAATTGGAAGAGGTACATCATTTCGATTAATAATAATAGTGTGCAAATTTCTACTTAGCGTAAGTACAAGTAATGTACCTTATTAATACAAATAAAATTTGACTCTTAAAGCCAGCACTTTCTTAAAACTTTTAAAAGAGGTATTGAGTTTTACATTTTCGAATTATACGGAATTAAAAAAAAAATAGTAAATTAGAGGAACGTATTCGGGATATTTTAATGAAGATGGCCAATTTAAGAAACAAAACGTCCAGTAAGTGTTGTATACCACTGAACGTAGATTACGCTATAATGTCTAAACAAATGTCCTTCCTATGTAAATCAAGAAATTGCTGCAGCCTGTCCCTGGTTTATAATAAAACAGCTAATTTAACTTTGGTTTTATTTTCCAGAGCAACTTTATCAAGACATCCAAATACTCTTTCCTGACTTTTTTGCCCCTGAACTTATTCGAACAGTTCCAACGGCTTGCCAACTTCTACTTCTTGTGCCTTTTGGTGTTGCAACTAATCCCGGCCATCAGTAGTTTGACACCTGTCACGACAGCGCTGCCCCTCATCGGCGTATTAGGACTGACTGCGATCAAGGATGCCTACGATGACATTGTAAGTATCGAATGGAATTTTTGCCCATTTGTTTGTGAGGCGACGGCAGGTTTGTTCGTTGGCGCCGCTTTACTTTACGCACTTTTTTGCGTTTACTTCTTTGGCGCCGTGTGTACAGGGCTAAAAAATGGATCCCGCGGGAAAATTTAATTTTTTCTATACATCTATACATTCTATACAGGGTGTCCCAGAATATGTGGGCAATCTCCCGGGTTCAGATAGAACACTTAAATATAACAGGAGAAGTTCCTATAATTTTTTTTTCCTACGGCCTCCCCTACGGAGATACTGGCCCATAACGGACGTCCCTGAAAATCGTTGTTTTTTAAATATTTTTTTAAGTACTAGGTGTAATTTAATAATTTTTTAGTATAATGGTTACTAGATGAGTCTCCTTAAAATTCTCCCTTTTAAACACATTTGGCTTATTTAGTTTGCCAGGGACGGACTAGACATAACACAAAAATGCTTTTTTTTTTTCACACCCTGTATGATGAAGGAACGACAATAATATTTTTGGATACTCTAAACCTTAAGCTGAAAAAAAGGTACAATAATACAATACAATACAATACTTTATTCTTTTCATTATCAACAAATATCAAAATTCAATTGTCAAGTTTACAATAATATAATTTAATCAAAGGAACTTAAACTAGAAATTACTTAAATTATTTTAAGACATCATTAATAAAGAGAAAGAGAGAGAAACCGGAAAAAGGCACCTAGATGACTGAACATCTGTATGTGCTTAGAAAACAGGAATGATATAAAAAAAAGCAAGAACAAACTCTATACAAAAAAAGACCTAGGTTAGTTCGAACAGACAACAGGAAACCTGTTAGCATCTAAAAAAGTGACATAAAGACTACCATATTGTCAAAAATAAATCTACGACATTTTATCTGAAACAATCTAATTCTAGTGACATTTTTTTATGTGTAATGGTAGAAGATTAAAGATTTTTGGCGCCAAACAATTGACAAACCTGAGATTACCATTAGTGTTACTATTTGGTATGATAATTTTCCTATTAGCCTTGCCTCTAGTATGATACGGATGGAATATGTAATTTTTCAGTTTATGATTTTTATAAACAAAATAACACACTTCAATGACATACAAAGCTCGAACATTAAATACTTCCCCCGTGTAAAGAAGTTGTTGAAAAACGTTTATGTTTTAGTACCTTAAGAATATAATTTTGTGCCAAACTTAAGGGTTTTAGGGCATTATTACTCTTGATCAATGACGATAAAATGAACTGTTTTCGAAAAAAATATATTTTTGTTCAATATTGGTTGTTGTTTTATGTTCATAAAATTCCCTCCCTCATTGCTATCGATTTTTTCACATGTACCGATTTAAATAAGAACATTTATGCCAGTGTCAGTTTATGGTAGTGTCTTGAAATTTGCGGTTTTCCTCTTTTGTCTTATTAGTTACTAACTTAGTAATGGAATTTACATATACTGAATATGCCGACATGCATTTAATGTATGAACAAAACTATTTTTTTCTCGAAAACAGTTCATTTTATCGACTTTGATCAAGAGTACCTTTTTCAGTTTAAGGTTTAGAGTATCCAAAAAAAAAAATTATTGTCGTTCCTTCATCATACAGGGTGTAAAGAAAAAGCATTTTTGTGATACGTCTAGTCCGTCGCTGACAAACTAAATAAGCCAAATGTGTTTAAAAGGGAGAATTTTAAGGAGACTCCTCTAGTAAATATTATACTAAAAAATTATTAAATTAGACCTAGTACTTAAAAAATTACTTAAGAAACAACTATTTCCAAGGACGTACGTTATGAAGAAAAATTTATAGGAACTTCTGCTATTATTTTTAAATGTTCTACCTGAATCCGGGAGATTGTCCACATATTCTGGGACACCCTATATAAGGTGTCAGTTTGAAAACTTCCCACCCCTAATATCTCGCTTACAGTAATTAATACGTGCCCCTCCCCTCCCCTTCTCATTTAAGATTTTAAGGGTAACATCTAGCCCTCCCAGGAAGTTGGCAAATATTCTTTAAAAGTGCCCCCTTCACAATAACATAGACGTTTCTTTCCGATTTTTAATATTATTCACTGGAAGCTGAAGATATTAATGGTGGGAATATTGAAAATGAACACACTGTATAAATATTTAAATTATTTGGTTTAAAAGAATTGTTTCAATTATCGATAATATATTCAAATATATACAAATGCAGCTTTTTTTAGTATAAGAGATAAGGAATATTTGAATTTACAATTTTTCAAATCAGAAGTTTGATATTTTATAACTTTTTTATGTTTTATGCGATTTTCATGATTTTGTTACCAGTTTGTAGATCCGTTTATTGTGTTCTTCCTTAATTATTTTATAAAGTAACATTTTTCGGTTAGGCTATATTATACAGGAGTAAATCAAACTGTTGTTTTTTGTCGTATTTTCAAAACACCCTGTAGGAAAATTGAGGTGGATAATTTTATTTGCATACTTTTTATTGTCCTCTTTGATGTATTCTAAACATTTCGTTTCTTGATTCATTCCATTATCTCATTTCTGCTGCGAGCTACAAGATTTTAAATGAAACGATGTAATTTTTAGAGAATGTATGTCATTTGTATTTCACCGAAGCACGCACTAATCTTGTATTTGTTGAGCTCTAATCGCCCACCGTTACATTGAGGAAATCCTCCAAGAAGTTGTTCCATTTGCTCCTTTCATTGGGAACCACTTTACATTAATGCATGATAATGCTAGACCTCACGTTGCACATGTAGTAAGCGAATATCTGCATGAAGTTGGACTTCCAAGATTGGAATGGCCCGCATGTAGCCCGGATCTCGACCCAATCGAACATCTTTGGTATCAACTTAAAAGGACCGCTTATCGTCGTCCTGTACAACCATAAGCGCTGGCGCTGACCGAAGAATATCAGGCTATCCCTCAAGAGAGGAGGAAATACCCGATATTAAAATTGTTTTTGTTAATTAACTCTATGATATACCTAATGTTTGTTTTTCTTAATCAAAATAGGCTTCAAATCAGCGTTTCATTTAATATTTTGCAGCTCGCAGCAGAAATTATATAATGGAATTAATTAAAATTAGAAATGTTTAGAATACATCAAAGATGACAGGAAACAGTATGTAGATAAAATTATCCACCTCAATTTTCCTACAGGGTATTTTGAAATTACGATAAAAAAACAACAGTTTGATTTACTCCTGTATAATATAGCCTAACCGAAAAATGTTACTTTATAAATTAATTAAGGAAAAACACAATAAACGGATCGACTAATTGATAACAAAATTAAAAAAAGTTATATAATATCAAACTTGACCAAAATTTCAGGGTGGCGGAATTTTGTGCCGGCGAGTGTAGTTTACTAAATATGCACATGACAAAAATGTCATTATTATGATTATGACGATCATATGGATAGGAACAATTCACAGTCCGTTCAATTTTATCATACCTTAAAATGTCAAAGTCAAGTAGATTTTCTATAAATTACACTCGTCGAAATACTCGGTTTTAAATCATAAATAACAGAAAAACAAGCCGGAAACAAATATTTGAGTAATTTTTATGGATTACTTGTGTTCACACCGTATATATATCTTTTTCCAGCAACGTCACGTGTCCGACTCACATGTAAATAATAGGAAATCACGAGTGATACGTAACGGGAAACTAGTAAACGAGAAATGGTCCGCGGTCCAGGTGGGCGACATCATTCGCATGGACAACAACACCTTCGTGGCTGCCGATTTGCTCCTGCTGACATCTAGCGAGCCGAACGGGCTCTGTTATATCGAAACGTCGGAGTTGGATGGGTAAGTAAGTTCTATAAGGTTCGTTCCCGGAGCGAAATTTTGGTTCGCACATGTTCGATTGTAGAAAACTAAAGAAAACACAACGAATCGGTAAAAACAACCAAACAGCCGATCGAGGAAATGCACAGTTAAATTTGAGACACCCTGTAGGGAGCATTAGCAGCAACAACGGGTGTATGATGAAATCATGCTGTAGCCTCATGTTTTCTAGACATTTTGCTTCTTTAAATTCTCTGATATCTGTAATATCAAAGCAAATACACAGTTTTATACCAGAACATGTTATGCACAGTGCAACATACGTGCATCAACTTTATTTAACGGAGACTCTGCGATCTCTTGAGCTGGAATTCCTTAACAGCACGGACGGATATCGTACCTTCACGTGGGGGTTCTTTAAATAGCGAGAGGTATATCAGTGACATTTTGTCTGAGCACGTTGTCCCTTTCGCTCCGTACATTGGGAATAATTGTTTACTAATGCACGATAACGCAATACCTCATGTTGCGCGCATCGTCAATGAATATTTACATGAAGTAAATATTCGAACTCTAAATTGGCCACCGCGCAGTCCCGATTTGAATCCTATAGAGCACTTATGGGATATTATTGGTAGGGCACCAATAACCAAATAAGGGTTACCGATATTTGGAATGGACTTGACCAAAATAAAATTTAATATCGAGTATGCGTGAACTTTTTAGTGGATTGCAGCACGGATATTTGAAGGGTAGATCGACACAAACAGCTTTGTTTCAGTTTATAGAACAGATTTTGGTGTCTTTGGATAACGGACTGATTCCTTTGGGGGTATTTCTCGATCTCTCGAAGGCGTATGACACAATAAATTATAGTATCTTACAGTGACAAATTATAGGCCCCCCCCGCGAAAATTGAGTTAGGGCCCCCTACCCTATATTAAGAATATACATATATAAACATATAAACAAACAAAATTAGATAATACTGTTTATTATATAAACTACAAACCTATATGTAGAGAACGTTACAAAAAAATAAAATTATTGAACAACAAGAAGAAAACAAAAAACATTTTTTAAAACTAAAAGGAACAAACACGAAAAAATTCTTTAGGTACCGAGCTAAGGTAGCGATACTTGAAAGTTACAGTGAGATAAAACCAAAAGTATTTAAAATTAAGCAACAAAATCTTGAATATAATATTCTAGGTATCTCAATAGTTATTGCGAGGCAATTGGCCAATTGCCTATTTTAATTATTATATTGTAAAATTATTCTTATATTGTTGCTTTCAGGAGGTAAATTGTTTTGTTCTAGCTTTTGCCTCCACAAAATTTTTTAGTAAATGGTTATTATCCATTTTGGCCGCCTCTTGTGCCTCTATAGACAGGATAGCCAAGTTGGTTAACCTTGTCTGAGAGGAACTATTTCGTAAATAATTTTTAATGATTTTTAATTTGGAAAAGGATCTCTCAGCTGTAGCACCACTTACTGGAAGAGTTAAAAATAATAATAAGTCTGTTGTTACCTCTGGAAAATTTGATGATAAAGTGTTATTTTCCACAATTAAAAATACAGCAAAGTCTTTAATACTTTGAAGAGAAGCAATTTTTTCCTTTAACGGCATACACAACGCGACTATCTCTAAAGGAAAAGTCGCAGACAGATCGCTGGAATATGTTTGCTGTAGTGTTTCTGCAGACATAAATAATTCTTTTTCTGGCAAAGTTACTAGAACTTGGGGACATAGAAATCTAAATTTATTAACAAATAACTCCATTCCCTCAAAACGATTACCTATTTGGTTAATTACAATATCAAATACTTTGTAATATATATTTATCCTAAAATAGTTTTCTCAACTAGAAAATAGATAATTTGTATTGGCTTCATCAAAGTGTTTTTTTGGTTTTAATTGTCTTTTATCTTCAAATTCCGGGTTTATATTCCATGATCTTGATATACCAATTGCTTCATTCTTCAAATTTATATAATTACGGGCACAGTGTGACAAAATCTAGATCAGGTGGACATTGGTAATATTGGTATTTATTTGAAAGATTTGCTAATTAGCAATAGGCTATATCGGCACTCGAAGCTTTCGGGCCCCCCGCGACTGCGGGGGTTCGCGGTAGTAGCGCTACGCCACTGGTATCTTATTTGATAAATTAGAACTGTACGGAACTGCCTTGGAATGGATCAGATCGTATCTAACGGAAATGTGTCAAAAAGTAGTAATGGGTAAGAGAAAGGACCAAGTAACATCTAGTAGAGCGGACATAAAACTGGGAATACCACAGGGAAGTGTATTGGGACCACTATTATTTGTTATCGAAGTGAATGATATTACCGAACTGTTTTCTACCGAAAATACACTAACAAATTATGCAGATGATACCAATTTTCTTATTACGGCTCCAAGTCAGTTTACTCTTGGCATAAGGACTAAAAAGTCATGATGGAAGCAGATGAGTGGTTTGTCAAAAATAAGCTCATACTAAACACATCAAAAACTAATGCTATAATATTTAAAACAACAAGATCCATATTAGAAGAATTGGAATATATCTCTCTTAATGCAACTAAAAATATCACGAACAACTAAATTTTGGGGAATGATCTTGGATAATACTCTGTCATGGGATCACCATCTACAGTATGTGATTGGTAAATTGAATAAGGTGTGTTACACCTTGCGCATTTTATCTAAATACTTGGATAGACAAACGTGTAGAATGCTGTACTATGCAAATTTCGCACCACTTATTAGATATGGAATTATTCTGTATGGAAAATGTAGGGATGCAGAACAGTTGTTTGTATGTCAAAGAAATGTGAGAACCATATTTGGTTACAATTTTAGAGAAAGTTGTAGAGGTCTCTGCAATTTACATACAAGAAAGCATATTATTCTTTTTCAAAAATAGAGATTTGTTTAGAAGTAGTGAATCACAAAATGTATATTCAACAAGAACTTTGAATTATACGTTTCCCAAACACAGACTAACATTGTACGAAAGTGGTGCGTATTACAACTGTATAAAACTATACAATACACTTCCACATCATATTAAAAATTGTGATAACATTAAAAAGGTTAGAAAAAAAGTGTATTTAAGATACTTAAAGACATTGAACCCTACAACATTGAAGAATATTTAACAAATATGTCAAATCTATGATTCGCAATAATCTGCTGTTGACACTATTTCATTTTATGTTAAGTAATGTAAATCTGAAATAAAGAATGTTTATTATTATTATTATTATGCCGAGGCGATGTGTAAGTAGAGGTGGGAACACGCGCTACTAATGTACTTTTTTTGTTGTTTATTGTTAATTAGTGTTAGTGTTATTCTATCTTAATTTAAAAAAAGCATGTTCTGGTATAAAACTGTGTATTTTCTTTGATATTACAGATATCAGAGAAATTAAAGAAACAAAATGTTTAGAAAACATGAGGCTATAGTATGATTTCATCATACACTCGTTGCTGCTGTTAAAATTGAGCATAATTTCTGGTCGTGCGTTATTTTTGCTGCTAAGTGTATTATGTGAGTTTACAATGTTTGTAAGTGCATTCGATCTCAGCATACTGTACCGATTCTACTTTTACACTCATTTTTGACAAAATTATGCATTTTTGCAGGGAAACCAATCTTAAATGTCGCCAGTGTCTGGTGGAAACGGCGGAAATGGGTCAGGACGACACCCTCCTGGGCGAGCTCGACGGTGAAATAGTGTGTGAACAGCCCAATAACCTTCTGAATAAATTCGAGGGTATTTTAATTTGGAAAGGAAGAACGTTTTCCCTAGATAATGATAAGGTACGTTAATTGTACATTCCTTAACGACCGTTTGATTTTCTAGGGTCTTTTTAGTAATAATTAGCTACAGTTAATATTGAAGAAGGATCAGTTACGCTGAAGAGGCGACAGTACCATTCACTTGTGTGAACAACCCCTAATAATAATGATATTTTTAGATTATTTTAAGAGGCTGTGTCCTGAGAAATACCACTTGGTGTTACGGAGTGGTCATCTTTGCTGGCAAAGATACAAAGTTGATGCAAAACAGTGGCAAAAGCAAATTTAAACGGACCAGTATCGATAGGTTGCTTAATTTTTTAATTATAGGGGTGAGTGTTGTATATATATAGATTTACTTACGTTTTTTCTTCACTACTTTGAAAATTATTTATATGGAAAAAATAGTATACAGGGTGTTCCTTAATGACGTGCTAATATTTCAGGGTGTGATTCCTTAGGTCATTTTATAAAGAAAAGTTCATATGAACATATGTCCGCAACGCCTTAAATTTTTTGCTACAGGGTGTTGAATTTTTATTTTTCAAAGGGGTTATTTTTTAATATCTTCGAAAGTACTTTAGATATTATTTTCAATTTTGATACATGTTAATAGGATATAGAACCACAAATTTTACATAGAAAAGTTATTCAATTGTTCCACCAGTGGCGTCCCTGTAAACATGTCCTCTGATATTTTTTACAAAAAAGATGATACGCCACTGACATTTCTCCATATGGATATTTTTCTGATTAGTCTGGTCAATTCTACATGAAAACGGTCTCTTGAGTTTTTCTCGTCAGACGCACCGTTCTTGATTAAAACCATATTGAAACTCAGTATTATTAACATTGATAAAATAAATAATGATAAATTTTGTTTTATAAAAATTGTTGGAAATGGCCACCTTAACTTAAAAGGCATGCTACCGCATCGAATTGCCCACTCGTTCAAATATTCCTTATTATTTCACACGAGGTAACTATTCGCTCTCTTAAATCTTCTAAAGTGTTAATGGGAGTTTTATACACCAGAGTATAGATCGGGGAATCTTGCCGGCCATTGCCTAGTTCCTACCTATAAACAGCGAAAAAATAAAATAAATTCGATGAAACGCTAAAAATCGAAGAAATAATACTTATGAGATGGTTTTGAACACCAACAACTTACTTTATGTCAACAAGTATTGTTTGGAAAATGATGTTTGTAAAAACGGCATTTATTCCAGGATAATAATATAGTCGTTGCAGCGAACCCTCGCGCCAGATATGTCAAGTGTCACGTGACATTAATGACTTGCCTGCTTATTTCTGGTTATTTATCTTGCCTAGGTTTGTATGACATTCCAGGACCGTACTACAATAGTACGTACGTTTATTTTAAAAATGAAATGAGTCTATTTATATTTTTAAATGCATTTTTTATTATTTATTATAGGGAATAAAACACACATACACATTGTATTTTTTTGTTATTTATTTACTCAAATATATAAAATGAAGTCATTATCTATAATTACATGTCTAGTAGGTATCTACGTGGATGTACATCTTTATCTACTGTAAACTTTATACAATGTGTCTACACATGGACTTAACTATACCTGTAATAAATTGTATCTTCAATTTTTCGAAAAAGTCATCCTTGATCATTTCTTTTCCCTGTTATATAAATACAAATCACTTGGAAAAATTTCCATGTTTTTGTACCGGATGCACAAAAAAACATTTCCGAAAATAGCTATGTACCTTTTCGAAGGAAAAGTTATTGTATTAAAAAACTAAATATACGGTTTGCTTAAAGGTTGTCCACTCTTGTTACCTCTGTTTTAACTTTAATGTTCAATAGTAACTTATAAGTGTATAGTATCATAACAAGCATATTTTATATGCACCCTTCTTCTATATACGTAGGCTACGTTTACTGTAAATACGCTGGAATTTGAATTTAATTGTTTTAAACAAGAATCTGATGAGAAAAACTCAAGAGATCGTTTTCATGTAAAATTGACCAGGCTAATCAGGAAAAATATCCACATGGAAAAATGTCAGTGGCGTGCCATCTTTTTTGTAAAAAATATCAGAGGACATGTTTGCAGGGACGCCACTGGTGGACCAATTGAATAAGTTTTCTAACTAAAATCTGTGGTTCTATATCCTATTAACACATACCAAAATTGAAAATATTATCTAAAGTACTTTCGGAGATATTAAAAAATGACCATTTAAAAAATAAAAATTCAAGACCCTGTAGCAAGAAATTTAAGCCGTCGCGGACATATGTTCATATGAACTTTTCTTTATAAAATGACCTAAGGAATCACACTCTGAAATATTAGCATGTCATTAAGGAATATTATGTCCATAACTTTCAGTGTTTTCTGACGTATCGAATTTGCCATTTCAGATAGTGTTTTTTCTATTATCGATGTGCCTTTTTTGTATGGTGGCCTGCGGTATCTGGGAGTCGCTCGTGGGCCGCTACTTCCAGACCTTCCTGCCTTGGGATACTCTGGTTCCTTCCGAGCCCCTAGGGGGAGCCACAATCATAGGTGAGTGTGACTACGAAAATTTCTAGACCTATAATTAATGAACGTTTACTGCTAGACGGTACAGTGATGGACAGTTAAATAACTTTATTTGGTAGAATCTTTGTAGTTTTTAAAAGTTTTAACATGTTTTGCCTTGTTTGTGTCCATTGTTTGACATGAGATATTCGTTGTCAATGTTACGTCAGGTACCGAATGTCATTCACCTATTTATTTATATTTGAAAGAAACCACCACACAGTTAAATTACAGAGGAGTAAAAAAGAGTGTTTATTATTAATTTTAACTTATATGACAATTTTGAAAAAAATTTGAATATCTTTATGTCTATACAGGGTGTCCGCTAATTAATGGTACCTATATGGAAAAACCACAGACTTCTTACATAAAAATATTAGGATTTAATTATATTTACCTATATCAGAAAGTTGATATTAACTGAGATACAGGATGTTAAAGTTAAAACTTAATTTTTGTTTTTCTCTAATAACTTTACAGGAAACCAATGTTTTTTTACAAAATTTGGCCATTATTGTTTTCTTAGGACAAGAAATTAATTTCATTATGAAATTTTAATGTACAATGTATAGGGGTCGCTGTCTTCGGCAATTTTCGCACATTCTTAGGGCCATAACTTTTTGTGCCTCAGTGTATTTAAGTTTTTAATAAAAATAATAATTTTCTCGTTATTTATTACGTAAAAAGTTCAGGTCGCCCAGAGTGACCGTTTCGGAGATATTTGCATTTAAATTGTTTAGTGCGTTAGCTCGGGCAAGCAAATAATATTTTGTTACTTCTTACCAATTCACTTTTACATGATAATTAATGTTCTAGTAATGGTAAAACGGTAAACTTACTTTAATTAAAATAACTTTGACCCTAGAAAAAATCGTGTCGATAGAAACCAACAGCAATGAAAACACAAACTCACGATAAACGCAAAAATGAAACATTTTCTGTTCCATAGCAACTGCATCTCTAAATTTCATTTGTTTTCTCATAGGTTACTTTAGGAAAATAATTTTGTTTGCAAATTAATAATAATTGGGCAGGGTGCACTAGACAATTTAAATGCAAATATCTCCGAAACGGTAACTCTGGACGGCCTGAACTTAGTATACCTTTTTCACGTAATAAATATGAGAAAAGGATTATTTTCATTAAATACACTGAGGCACAAAGTTATGACCTAATAAATCTGCATTAAAATTTCTAGGTAGTTTTTTTGAATTTTTTTCTAAGGCTCCAAAACTTTTTTTAATTTTTAATTTATCACTCTTAAGCTACATAACCAAATGAAATAAAACTTTAGGCAATTATAAAGGACACTAACACGAACCTAAATATGCAATTAAATACTGGGTGTCACATTTTAAAAAATACAGCATTATGTTACCACGCTTTTTGGGCCACCCTGTATATTGGAAAATATTTTCCTGAAATGCACCATATAATACAGTATAAATCGGCATATGAATGAAATTCCTAAGTTAATTCGTATAGGAGCTATGGAAGCCTGACACACTATTGCCAGTGCATTTGCTCATTTTTACTATTTTGATTGCGATGCGCATTTGCGGACCTCGGGCCCATGGAGACTTTTGATCAGCATCGATTTTTGGATAATATCCCCGAGTATCAAAGTTTTTAACCGAGGGCCGATTCCCATATGTTCCGTGCGGGGTCCTTAGAAACTGATTTTAATGATAATTAAATTCTGTATGGCCAAGCCTTTTCGGTTAAAAAGTTGCAAAATTTGCCACTTCCGTTTAATACAACGGAATTGTACTTCGTTTCCGAAGAAAAGCGTCGTCTCTTATACTTTTTCATTAACTGATTAAATAAAAGCACGTTAAAGGTGTTTGAATTAATAAAAACTATTTAATTTCTAGCTCTACTCGTATTTTTTTCGTACGCCATCGTGTTGAACACGGTGGTCCCGATCTCATTGTACGTTTCGGTGGAAGTGATCCGTTTTGTACAGAGTTTTCAAATAAACTGGGACGAGCAGATGTACCATAAGAAATATAACGCGTACGCCAAAGCCAGGACCACTACGCTTAATGAAGAATTAGGTAAGTGCTGTTGAATAATAGGTTCGTTCGCAATCGGTTGCAAAATCCGGTCTGTTCGGTTGCGGACGAATCTCTGGTCGCTACTTTTTGTCTCTGTCGACGGATACAAATGCCAAACCTTCAGCGGTCAAATGTGACAACTGACGTCTTAACTTAACCTACAAATAGTCTTGTTCTTGCTCATTTCTGCTTTGTTTAGAGCCAGGGATATTTAAAGAATAATGGAAAGTTTAGCCAGAACTAAAGAAACTGGTTAGGAACGAATCGGTAAAAACAACAAGTCGAAAATAACCAAACGATCGACCAAATGCGCAGAATCCAAACACACAATCCATGGTTGCAAATCAGTTGACAATCGATACCTTTTCCTGTACTAACACCGAATTTTTATTCCGCGGTCACAGGTTTTTCTTCTGTGAACACTTTACTTTACACGAACCGCGCATGCCTCGGGACAGTTTGTTACTATTTCTGAATGCTAATTTTAGGGTTTAAAGTGATTGTTTTGGTATAATTAATAGTATTTTACACTAAATTACATGAAAAATTACAAATTTTTAATTTGACAAGAAAGTTATACATCTTGTCCAAGATAATGAGGTCCAGTACAGGGATCTCGGAAACCGTAAGAGATACGAAGTCGGTTAAATGGAGGTAAAGTTTCGCATTTACGTGGCTAATAATATGCCGTTTAGAAAGTTTTAAAATTCCTAGTAGTTCCGGAGATATCCGGAAAAAATGAAATTCTAAAAAATCGTTTTATTTTTTCGTGGGTTTTTTTGAGATCGAATGCTAAAGTAAATTGCATTTTTACATTGCCACTCTTTCCGCTCTATCTAACAGCGTTAATTGTTTTGTAATCCGACGAGTCGTCTTCGAAGGGCCATTATCTACTTTATTTTTTTAAATACGGTCCTGTTTTCCTGATATTGGAATTTGAGAGATTTCCGAATGCAACGATGTATGACACATTGTGGTTTAATGACTTTTCGAGGGGTTTTTGAACAATATCAGGAAATTTTGTGATACGGTCCTGTATTATTATTTTATTTATTATTATTGGGTAAAGTTAGGCGGCCAAGCCGTTAAAACCTATTTCTCACAGAGTCTACAGTACTAATTTTGTGATTTGTACAAATCATAGCGGTTTTTAAAGTAGTTGGTTGTATTTCTCCTAATTTTATAAATAATATCTCATAAGTAAGCTCTAAATTTTTACTTATGTTGGACTAGTTCAATAAATAACAAATAATTTAATAATAAACCACAAATAAGTGAACAAAATACAGAAATATTATTTCAAACTTCTGTTGATTCGGAATTTAAAAGAAAAGTAGGCGCTTGAAACAAAAAATTAAGATAGTGACGCGTGAGTTTTTTGCTTCCCATTTTGAGAGCATTTTAAAACTTTTTCTATTTTCCAGAAAAAAATAAAGTTGATAATGGCCCTTCGAAGACGACTCGTCGGATTACAAAACGATTAACGCTATTAGATAGAGCGGAAAAAGTGGAAATGCAAAAGTGCAAGTTGCTTTAGAATTCGATCTGAAAAAAAAAGTCAGGAAAACAATTATAACGATTTGTCAGAATTTCGTTTTTTTCCGGATATCTCCGGAACTACTCGGAATTTTAAAATTTTATAAACGGCATATTATTAGGCACATAAATGCGCAACTTTACCGCCAACAAGCCGACTTCGTATCTCTTACGGTTTCCGAGATCCCTGTACTGGCCCTTCTTATCTTGGACACGTTGTATAATTGAAAATGCCCGCCACGTTTGCTACCAATAAAATTAGGTTTCGATTAATCCAGAAATGCTTACATTAAAATTTTTTTATATTTCAGGTCAAATAGAATATATATTTTCGGACAAGACGGGTACCCTAACGCAAAACATCATGACCTTTAACAAGTGCTCCATAGGGGGCCATTCCTATGGCGACATCTTCGATCCACGATCGGGGGACGTCATCGAGATAACCGATGATATAGAACATCTCGATTTCTCTTTCAATGCGAACTACGAGCCGGAATTTAGATTTTACGACAGAAATCTGTTGGATGCCGTCATGCGAAAGGACAACGATACTTTCCTGTTTTTTCGATTGCTGGCCTTATGTCATACTGTGATGTCTGAGGTAAGCATTTGTTTCTGATCCTGTCATGTAAAGATTTTTTTTTACGTACAGAATGGCGGGTGTGATCGCTTAGGTCATTTCATGAAGAAAACTTCATTCATATGATCATCGAAAAATATGTGTGCTTTTTTTTTAAATCGTTATTTTTTTTATATCTCCGAAAGTACGGTAAATATTATTTTCCAATTAATAGGACATATTTTCGTTAGAAAATTTATTCTATCCGATATTACTTACAAAAAAAGTGACTGACATTTCTCCTTGTGGATATTTTTCTGATCGAGCTGGTCAATTCTACATGAAAACGGGATCTTGAGTTTGACACCTCTGTGACCGACTGGGACATCCTTAAGACCGCGCGAGGTTTCTGGTATTACTTTTTTTTATGATCAAACACTATAGGAAAATCCTTTAAGGCACTCTGGGAGTGGTGCGTGTGCGCATAAAGCGATTCACGGTTGTTTTGAATCGATACTCGATGCGAAACACGACCTCGGGAAGGTCGTTCCGTAAGGATGACGGCCTTCAGATGAAAGAATTCTTAAATAATGAAGTTCGAGGAGGACTAAGCTTAGCCACACATGGATGGGTGGCAGTGGTTCGTTGTGTATTTCTGTTATTCGCCGCTCTGGGCGGAATTAAGAGGGCAAGGTCAGCCCAGCACTTTCCATGGAAATATCTGTAAAAGAGAGTCAAATCCCCAACCTGTCTTCGATGTTCCAGGCTGTCGAGGTTCTTCGTCAGCTCGTGGTCTCCGGTCAGACGAATGGCCCTCCTTTCGATAAAATCCAGTAGCCGAAGAGTATGTTTGGGTGCAGAGCTCCACACATGAGAGCAGTACTCTAGTGATGGTCGAGTCTGGGCTTTGTATAGTGTCAAAAGTTGCTGAAGTGTGTATACAACTTTTTGGTTCGGAAGAGTACACCAAGTTTCTGAGAAGCTATCTTGGCGATTGCCACAACGTGAGACGAGTTATCAAGGCTGCAAAGAGTAGGCACTATGGCGATAGAATGGAAAGGGCGCGCAATAAAGCCAGGGAGAGTTGGAGTGTGGTTAACTCTTTACGTGGAAAATCTAATTCGCCTAAAGATCCAATTAATATTGATGTCAATGAGTTTAATTCATTTTATAGTACTATTGGTGCAAATATAACCTCTGGTTTATCTCCCTGTGAGGATCCGATGTCGTATCTCCGCAATGTTTCTGTACCCGATACGTTCTACTTGATTCATACTGATGTTGATGAAATTAGGATTGTCCTTAAGGAATTGAAAAACAAGAACTCGTCCGGTATAGATGAGCTCTCAGTAAAAATTTTCGAAGCCCTGCCCGAGCCAGCTCTTCAGGTACTTGCGCAGGCAATAAATTCTTCTTTTGACCATGGTAAATTTCCATCTAGTCTGAAAACAGCTATTGTTGTTCCATTGTTTAAGGGTGGGAACCCTGAGTGCCCGGCAGACTTTCGCCCGATTTCACTACTTCCGACTCTTTCAAAAATTATTGAAAAACTTGTAAAAAAGAGGATGATCACTTTTATGAACAACCACAACATCTTGGTGGGGTGTCAGTTTGGTTTTCAGGCGTCTAAGGGTACTTGTGATGCCATGTTCCATCTGTTGGAGAATGTTTATATGGGGTTAAATGAGGGTAGTGTGACTGCGGCAGTGTTTTGTGACTTTTCAAAGGCCTTTGATTGCGTGAGTCACGAAGTATTGCTGCAGAAACTTTATCGCTACGGTTTTAGAGGGGTAGCGTACGATTGGTTCTCTTCCTACTTGTTGGGCAGGGAGCAGTTTGTACGCTGTGGTGATCAGAAGTCTGGTGTGATGGGTGTTGAACATGGAGTTCCACAGGGA
The DNA here is from genome assembly GCA_963991005.1 of Barypeithes pellucidus. NCBI lineage: Eukaryota > Metazoa > Arthropoda > Insecta > Coleoptera > Curculionidae > Barypeithes > Barypeithes pellucidus. The sequence continues at coordinate 18,046,568 of OZ022565.1, read as the reverse complement.
TCAGTTCTTGGTCCTATTCTCTTTTTATTATACCTTAACGACCTTCCCACTCTTGACATTCGAGGTCGTTTCACTATATTCGCGGATGACACTACCATCTTGTGGGTTGGCGAGGACTCGGACGTGCTGGGAGGTGTCATTTCCGAGGATCTTCGACGTATAAAGAGATGGTGCGATGCTAACCATCTCTGCTTGAACATTAATAAAACCAGTGTCATTTTTTTTAGGTCGGAGTTGCGGCAGGTTAACGTTGAAGGTTTGCGTGTTAGGAATGAGGGTTGCGCTAAGTTCTTAGGTCTTTATATTGACTCTCAGATAAAGTTTAGAGAACATATAGTTTGTTTAAATAAAAAACTAGCGTCTGGCTGTTATGCCATTCGAGTAGTGAATAAGGAATTGGGATCTTTTGTGGCAAAAACTACTTATTTCGCGCTTATCGAGTCCCATTTGAGATACGGGGTTGCCTTTTGGGGTTTCTGCTGTCAAGGACTATTTAACTCCGTTTTTGTCTTACAAAAGAGAGCAATAAGGTACTTGTGCCGGGCGGGAACTGGGGATCATTGCAGGCCCTTGTTCTTGCAGCTGGGGATTTTGACATTACCATGTATCTTTATTTTGGAGACTGTCTCCTTGGTCCACAAGAAATTTAAAAGTATTGTACCTACCAACGTGCATAACACACGTCATGGGAATAGTTTGCCTCTTCCAATTCCAAGGAGTACAGTCGCCAAAAATTCTATCATTTATGAAAGCGTAAAGTTATATAATCACTTACCTGCTAATGTAAAGTCAATTAACAACATTAAGGTATTTGGGAGAAGGGTTAAAAATATTTTGAGGTCGAAGGCCTATTACAATGTGAATGAGTTTTATGATGACGACTTCTAAGTCACAGTAGTTTTTATGTCTATGTTTATACTTATATTTTTTATATGCCTTCGGGCTTTGCGAATGAGCATTATTTATATTCTGATACAACAGAGTATGTTTTGACTGATCGAATTGAAGCATATTATAAGTGCCTGTTAATATCGTTTTTCAATACTGGTTTGTCCGTCTTTTTCTTCTGTAAATTATTGCTTATTGCATACCTGCCTTGTTTTTAACTCTAAATTTATGTGATTTCGATTTGTTTAGATTATTTCTGTTAGCCAGAGTGATTTTGTTTTATATGTATTGTTTTACCATTTGTTTCTGTATTTAATGTATTGTTTTACCATTTGTTTCTGTATTTAGTTTTTCTGTATTTGTAAATCAATACTACTTACTGCTTCTTCTTTTTTTTTCTGTTTATTTGATGTTTACTAGTTAGTTTTTCTGCTTTGTTAACAAGAATAACGATTTCTTATGACAATAAAGCATATTTTGATTTGATTTGATTTGATTATGCCAAGACATATTTCCTCCCAGATTGACGCTCAGCAAATTAATAGATGAAGCCAGTGGGATTGCGTGTCCGTCCATGACTATATCCGGTTCTGTAATATTAACCTTTTTAGAGAAAACTGTTTTTTAGATATACAAAAATCACCCGTTTTCCTGCCTTTTTTTTGGGGACCTGACGTCAGGTCATGTATCCAGATTTCACTTTTTGTATAAAGAAGTATATTAAAATAACTCGACCCCGAAACTAATGATCCAATGATAAATAACACAGGTTTATAATACTTTTTTTGTAGCAACAAGATGGGAAACTGGAATATCAAGCCCAATCACCGGATGAAGCTGCCTTGGTTTCGGCGGCGAGAAATTTCGGCTTTGTTTTTAAGGAAAGAACTCCAAACAGTATTACGATTGAGGTGAGCAAATTTAAACTTTAAAGTTAGAAATAATCAATATTGCGATGTCGATTATTCACTTCTATGAAACCCAAAATCGAATATTTTATTATTATTTTTTCAGGAAGCAGAACGTTTAATCATGTGAAACTTTTCCGTAAAATTAATAATAAAAAAAGTTTTCCATATGCTGCCGTAGCCGCACTGTATAAATACATATTTTTTTAGGTTATGGGAGGTAAAGAAGTATACGAGCTCCTGTGCATTTTAGATTTTAATAACATAAGAAAAAGAATGTCGGTCATTCTGAGACGGGACGGGAAACTGACTTTGTACTGTAAAGGAGCCGATAATGTTATATACGAGAGGTTGAAAGTGGGCCAAGAAGAGCTTACAACGAGAACTCAAGACCATCTTAATGTGAGTCTTTGTTGCTTTGTACCGGCTTTGTTTATACGGATCCCTAATACATGATACAATAAACACTACGTATGATATCGCGCAGATTTATTGACGTCATTACGTGCACGCTTCTAGGGTTCCCGTATGATTTAAGCGGATGTTTTGAAAGTTTTGGTTAAAATCGGTACGGTGTATGAAGTCCGCTAAGCAATAAAACCTCTCGAGCCGGGTAGTCGGTGGCTCTCAAACAATAAATTATATTTTAGGTATTTTCTAAATAAAATAATTTAAAATAAATAAAAAATTAGTTTAGGCAAAGAAAAATAATTATTTTTTAGCTTTTATAGTATTTAGGCATATTAGTTTTACGAATTATTTTTTTATAAAGTTTTGGTTCTAAAAGGAACCGATGTCGCCATCTCTTTGAAACATTGTTGGATAGCTCGCAAAGGACTTTTCTGTTGTTCGTTTTTTTTATATTTGAAGCCCAGCTCTTTGAAAATGATGGACAAACTGGTAGTTCCAATATCGCAAAGTTCTTTCTTCTTTATCTTTTCAAGAATAACATATTCCTTGGCTTTATACATATCATAAAAAATATTCCTAATCGATAGTTTTATCCCATGGGATAAATCAAAGGTTTTAGAATAGAGTCGAACCCTTTTATATGGTCTGTTCAATTCCTCTTCACTCTTTCTTCAGCATCAGACGTTCGTTTTTGCACTGCCAAAACAGACACTAACGGGCCCAAGTTATCTTTTTCTAAGTAAAATAACGTTCCACTTGTAATACCAAACGGCGTTCACCTGAAGATAAACACACCTTCTAGGCGTTGTGAACATTTTGCATAACTTTGCTTTATAACTGCTTTTAATTCACACACAATGAGAAACAAACTAAAAGCAAAAAGCATAACTACTTATTTAAAATAGAACATACCGTCCTGCACTTGAGCAACTTTTAATTATTTCTTGGAAAATAGTGATTATTATATAGATTTAACTAAACTGCTGGCCATTTGCTTTCGAGCAAGAAAAATTTCGCCTAAATTTAAAAGTTAATATTTTCTCAACCAGATATGTCATCGATCTCCGGTTTTTAATGGTTGATAGATTTGTCCCTTAGGAAACAATTACCAAAGTTGGATTGTCTTAAACTGTCAGAAAATTTTATATACAGGGTGTTAAAGAGGACGATGATTTTTGCTTCAATTTCAATAGCATGTAACTTTCACAATAATATTTTTAAATTTTATCACTGTACGTCAATTGAATCACTGGTTCATAGCAAAGAAAGTAATCTGTCAAATTTTTGATATCTGCTATATTTTAAGAGATATCGATTTTTTTTTAAAACTTTGCTTTTTTTCAACTTTTTGTTAGCTAGATCCCACTGTGCGTTGTATCGTGCAAACTTTGCAAGTGATTATTATACCTTATGAAAAGCTTGTTTATGTTCAGTAACAACAATTGTACCTAAATGTTGTTATGTGCAGTGGCGTACTTATAATCACTTAAATGTCTATGCTTTATGAGTATCTCACAATTTTTTTGTATTGGAAAGTACTCGCCCCTAGATTAGGCAAGTTTTTCCATATTTTTTAGTATTTCATATCGCGCTACAGGTGTACAGTGTACAGTGTCTACAAAATTTTAAAAAAGATAATTTTTTTATTTAATTGTTTGAAAAAATTTATTTATTAATTTCTAACTTTCTAACACGATACTATTCCTAAAATTAAACTTACATTGAAAGGCACTTTAATATTAAATATCACTAGCTGCCGTCAAACCAAACCCCGTCCATCCGAGTGTATTAATTTGAATCGAGATTCGAGATTATCACGAAAAAAAAACAATATCAAGTCAGGATTGTTTTTTTTTCAAACAATTAAATAAAAAAATTATCTTTTTTAAAATTTTGTAGACACTGTATAATATACCTGTAGCGGGATATTAAAAACTAAAAAATAAGGAAAAACTTGCTAATCTAGGGGCGAGTACTTTCCAATACAAAAAAATTGTGAGATACTCATAAAGCATAGACATATAAGTGATTATAAGTACGCCACTGCACATCACAACATTTAGGTACAATTGTTGTTACTGAACATAAACAAGCTTTTCATAAGGTATAATAATCACTTGCAAAGTTTGCACGATACAACGCACAGTGGGATCTAGCTAACAAAAAGTTGAAAAAAAGCAAAGTTTAAAAAAAAAATCGGTATCTCTTAAAATATAGCAGATATCAAAAATTTGACAGATTACTTTCCTTGCTATGAACCAGTGATTCAATTGACGTACAGTGATAAAATTTAAAAATATTATTGTGAAAGTTACATGCTATTGAAATTCAAGCAAAAATCATCGTCCTCTTTAACACCCTGTATATAAAATTTTCTGACAGTTTAAGACAATCCAACTTTGGCAATTGTTTCCTAAGGGACAAATCTATCAACCATTAAAAACCGGAGATCGATGACATATCTGGTTCAGAAAATATTAACTTTTAAATTTAGGCGAAATTTTTCTTGCTCGAAAGCAAATGGCCAGCAGTTTATAATGATTCCAAAATAACTAAATTCTAGGAAAAAGTACCTGAGAACATCTTTAACTTATTGACGCAAAATGTTTTTCATTTGACAAATAAAAAAAACTATGAGGGAAAAATAAACAAGATAAAAATATTTATCGCGGTACATAATTCTAAGATAATTTTGTTTGGAAACGCTGATTTTGCACGGCCGACTACAGTGAACCAGTGGAATGTTCGGTACGATCAAGTATAGCGAAGGTATTGTTAACTTAACCGTCTTACTGTTTAACAACCTTAATGATTTAATCCGATATCGGACTTCATAAAACGAACCGACTTAGGTAGTATTTTAGCTTAGAATAGATATACCTAAATACCATCATATTGTTATTTTAAATACATTTAAAAGAGAATTAAAAACGTTAACAACAACGCGAACCATAAGCACGCCATGACGTCACTGAACGGCTAGATATCGTACCTTGTTTTTATCGTATCACGCCCTGAATAATACAAATAATAATAATACGGAACTTAATTGGAAAATAATTTTTATAGCGATTCGCTGGCGAAGGCCTTCGTACACTTTGTCTAGCCTACTGCGATTTGGAGGAGAACTTCTTCAACGACTGGAAGCAGCGGCACCAGGAGGCGGCGATAGCTTTGGAGAATCGGGACGAGAAATTGGACGCTATTTACGAGGAAATCGAAAGGGACATGTTACTTATAGGCGTGACAGCGATAGAAGATAAACTACAAGACGGCGTTCCGTCGACGATAGCCAACCTAACGATGGCGGGGATAAAAATATGGGTTCTCACGGGAGATAAGCAAGGTATATTTTAACCGATACGATCGGAATGTGCACCGTATACAGGGTGATTGATGGTGGACGGCCTATTAGACATTCACGAAGAAGTAGTCGACGGATCACTTTGAAAGTTTACATAAGTCGACACGCTCTCTCTGTTAGAATGATTTTCAGCCGTGCAGTGCTGCCGCTTCTACTAGAAATTATTAGCAACAAAAATTTTAATGGAAAACCCTGTGTATTATTTTTTTTCTAGAATCCCTATTTACTGATTTGTAATCTGTGATAATTAACTTTGCTAAATAAATGCTCATAAGTCGCTGTCTGAGATAGATATAGCAGCATTATACATAGAAAGATAGACAATTTCAAGAGCTTTAAGACCACACATAAAATACATGGTGTTTCATTTAAGAAAACATACTTTTTTATCATTTTTCCAAACAATCAAAATATTTGTATTTTGAAACACCCTGTACCATTGTTATAACGAATATTTGGAAACGGATTGAAAGACCTCTAGGTATATGTAAAATATTATACACAGGGTGCTCTATTTAAATTATCAAAGCTGCTAATACTTTCTAGTAGAAGCGGCAGCACTGCACGGCTGAAAATATTTTTAAAAGAAAGAGCATATCCACTTATATAAGCCGCCGAATTTTCAAAGTGATCCGTTGTCTAGTTCTTCATCAATCACCCTGTATATAACAGTGTTTGTTTTTTTGTTCACTTGGATGGAATATATTTTTGCTGTCATTTTTATTGAAATTATGAAAGGTAATTAGTTGTTATTAAGAATTTTTGTGAAATCGGCAACATTGCCATAGAGGGAGAAACTCAAAAGGTCACGTACCTCTCTAGACAGCGTAACTGACACTGCAGCGATGCTCGCGTGTTTTAATGGTCAATAAATTTTACCCGCCTATTCACTCCCAATGGTTATTTATGGTTATTTTTCCCATTATTCCAGAAACCGCCATCAACATCGGCTATTCCTGCCAGCTCCTCACAGACGAACTTCTGGACGTGTTTATAGTGGACGCGTCCACGTACGACGAGACCCATCAGCAACTTTTAAAATTCCGGGACAATATCAAAATCGTCAATCGTTACAAACCGCATTCGCCTCCGCCCGATCACCTGGAATCGACCGATCTGGACGCCATCCACAAGGCCAACAACACCGAGAACGGACTGGGCGGGGCCAACGGCACCAGAGTGGGCGGTACGCCTGTGGAACACGCGGGCAGTGGGCCGCCCGCCGTCAGCGTGGTGACGTTCAGGTGGGCGGGCGCGGAATCGAACAAGTGCAAGAGAGCAAGGTAGAGGACAGGGGCGCTCACGTTCATTCATTTTTTACTCTTGCCTCTCCGAATTTGAACGTCGGGCTGTCGCTATCTCTTTTCGAATTGCGGTAGATGGGAAAGATGGGCCAGACACAGCTGCCGATATCATTTAGTTTGCGTGGCTCGAGTCACACCTTATACAGGGTCCGCAAACGAAGCGTGGACGGAAGATTAAATCGTTATCGAAGAACTTATCAACAATACTAAAACAGCTTGAGATATTGGATTAAAAGCGGCATGTTTTAAAAATATTTTACATTATACAGGGTGGCCCAAAAAAGTGTGACAACATAAAGTTATATTTTTTTAAATGGGACACCCAGTATTTTATTACATATTTAGGTTCGTATTACTATCGTTTATAAATGCCTCAAATTTTATTTAATTTGGTTCTGTAGTTTCGGAGAAATAAATTAAAAACTAAAAAAAAAAAGTTTTGCAGTCCTGAATAAAAAAATCAAAAAAAACAATCCAGAACAATTGTTTAACCTCGGCATTGAGTGAAATTTATGACAAGAGGTCTAGAGATACTATGAATGTAATTGCGTTTATTTATTTTATACAGGGTGTTCATAATATGCTTTCAAAAACCCCATATTTTAAAATAATTTTTCTCAAGTTTTTCAAATGGAACACCCTGTATATTATTTGGCTATTTGACGTAGAATTCATAGACAATTTTTTTTTGTAATATAAGCATATAAGTTATATCCAGCCGTTTTCGAAATAATTGTAAATATCGTAAATTATGTTGTTTAAATAGAGTTTTTATTGGGAATTTTTGTTATAGGCGACTAGACTAATAATTGCAAACTAAAGTAAATGTTCAAAATAGTTTCCTTTTACTTAATTTAATGATTTTCCTCTACTGCCAACAGAACTCTTAATTCATTTTCTTCATTAATAACGGGTTTATTGATTATCATCCTTTATGTGTACGCAGTGCTTCCTGTTGCTACAAATCTTTGCAACAACTTCTCGAAGGTTTCTGGTCTCGGCTTTCTCTCAATATTTGGATATCTTTCAGCAAGGGGAGGCTCGCGAGGAGGCAATTTCTTGCACATTCATCCAGTATAAAAATCATATTTACCATTTCTAAAGTTGTAAAATTCGACATTTTGTGTAAGTTAGTACTTAATTTCGACCGACGACTTAACAAATGTAAATAATTTTATTTGGCTGTCATAGTGACAATCTAAACAAAAAAAATCATGGCAACTCGATTAAGAATAAAAAATAAAATTAAATAAATAAAAGTAGCAAAAATGTAGGCTTTTAAAATCTATATCGAAATAACTAAAATACGGTAAACTCTAAGAGTAAAAGGAAGCTATTTTGAACATTTTCTTTAGTTTACAATTATTAGTCTAGTCGCCTATAACAAAATTTCCCAATAAAAACTCTATTTAAACAACATAGTTTATGATATTTATAATTATTTCGAAAACGGCTGGATATAACTTATATGCTTGTATTACAAAAAAAAATTGTCTATGAATTCTACGTCAAATAGGCAAATAATATACAGGGTGTTTCATTTGAAAAACTCGAGAAAAATTATTTTAAAATGTGGGGTTTTTGAAAGCTTATTATGAACACCCTGTATAAAATAAATAAACGCAATTACATTCATAGTATCTCTAGACCTCTTGTCATAAATTTCACTCAATGCCGAGGTTAAAAAAATAGTTCTGGATTGTTTTTTTTTTATTTTTTTATTCAGGACTGCAAAACTCTTTTTTTTAGTTTTTAATTTATTTCTCCGAAACTACAAAACCAAATTAAATAAAATTTGAGGCACTTATAAACGATAGTAATACGAACCTAAATATGCAATAAAATACTGGGTGTTCCATTTAAAAAAATATAACTTTATGCTGTCACACTTTTTTGGGCCACCCTGTATAATGTAAAATATTTTTAAAACATGCCGCTTTTAATCCAATATCTCAAGCTGTTTTAGTATTGTTGATAAGTTCTTCGATAACGATTTAATCTTCCGTCCACGCTTCGTTTGCGGACCCTGTATATTTTATAGTAAGTTTAAAATGCATGTATCGGTATAACTCGACATTGGCGTACTTAGGGGGGATGCAGAAAAGAAATAACAAAGTTTTAAATTAATCCGTTGCTTAAAATGCTTTGAATAATTAAGTATATTGATTTAGGCTCGTGGTGAAACGGTTTTTAGTTACTTTTCGAGTGTTTTCTGGTTTGTTTTGAGTAGGTATTCTGTATAGTTCGACCCCCCCCTGTTCTAGGGTTACAAAAGGAACCAGGGCGGAAAAACTTATCTAAAAAGTGATGAGAGAATTACTTATTTTTACTGTTTTTATCCGCAGATTTTTTCAAATGACATGATTTTTTTCTTTTTGTCAATGTTTGGAACATGCTATGAATTTTTGTTATTTTCTTTAGATTATTTTAGGGGATAGTTTGAAATCTAGGCATTAAAAAGGGCCCCTTAGTCCCGATTTCTAATTTATAAAATTACTTTTATAGAACTTGTAATTCTAATTTTCAATTCATCAGAACTACTTACTAAAGTTGGGAATACAATATTTATTGTCAAAACATTAAGCATCTATCCCAAATGTGCCGTAACATTTGTTTCAATTCTCTCTGAATGCTTATAATGCCATGAAAACAGCATCCGCGTCGTTCGTTACCTGGGCGCCGCATTTGTTATAGTTACCTTACAAATATCAATGATGGTCAAAAATGGAAAGTAATAATTCCGATTCTTAAGAAGACAACTCATTTCAATGTCCCAGACGAAATAAATATTAATAAAACCAATGAAGCAACACAAAGTTTATTTCCTGAAAATTCGAAAGAAGCTTATAATACGTTTATTATATTGCATTGGACCAAAAGTAAGTGAAGAGTATCAGCGAACGGGTATTGTTAACGTGTTTTCAAGAAAGGTAAAACAATTTTAAATCTTCGACTTTATGGTCATGGTATTCCAAGCTAAAATCAACATTAGGAACATTTATCAGTGACCTCCATTAAGGTAAAAAGGTGTGACAAACTACAAGATAGAATTTGTTAAAATTTTAAATTTTTCTTCGAAATATGGTACTACACTCACCGGCAAAAAATTCCGCCACCCTGAAATTTTGGTCAAGTTTAATATTTTATAGCTTATTCATTATTTATGCGATTTTCATGATTTTGTTATCAGGTTGTAGATCCGTTTATTGTGTTTTTCCTTAATTAATTTATAAAGCAACATTTTTCGATTAGGCTATATTATACAGGAGTAAATCAAACTGTTGTTTTTTGTCGTAATTACAAAACACCCTGTAGGAAAATTGAGGTTGATAATTTTATTTACATACTGTTTCTTGTCATCTTTGATACATTTCGTTTCTTGATTCATTCCATTATCTCATTTCTGCTGCGAGCTGCAAAATTTTAAATGAAACGATTTTTAGAAAATGTATGTCATTGGTATTTCTACCGAAGCACGCACCAATCTTGTTTTTGTTGAGCTCTAATCGCCCACCGTCACATTGAGGAAATCCTTCAAGAAGCTATTGTTCAATTTGCTCCTTTCATTGGGAACCAATTTAGATTAATGCGTGATAATGCTGGACCTCACGTTCTACATGTAGTGAACGAATATCTGGATGAAGTTGGACTTCCAAGATTGGAATGGCCCGCAAGTAGCCTGGATCTCAATCCAATCGAACATCTTTTGAAAGGTCTGTTCGTCGTCGTCCTGTACAACCATAAACCGTGCAACTGGCGCTGACCGAAGAATATTAGACTATCCCTCGAGAAAGGATAAGTAACCTGCAAGCTGTCATTGCTGCGAGAGGAGGAAATACACGATATTAAAATTGTTTTTGTTAATTAACTTTATGATATACCTACTGTTTGTTTTTCTTAATGAAAATAGGCTTCAAATCAGCATTTCATTTAAAATTTTGCAGCTCGCAGCAGAAATTAGATAATGGAATGAATCAAAAATAGAAATGTTTAGAATACATCAAAGATGACAAGAAACAGTATGTAAATAAAATTATCCTCCTCAATTTTCCTACAGGTATTTTGAAATTACGATAAAAAAAAACAACAGTTTGATTTACTCCTGTATAAATAGCCTAATTGAAAAATGTTATAAAATAATTAAGGAAATACATAATAAACGGAGCTACAAACTGATAACAAAATAATGAAAGTCGCATAAAAAATAAAAAAGTTATATAATATCAAACTTGACCAAAATATCAGGGTGGCGGAATTTTGTGCCGGCGAGTGTATATGACTATATTATCTAGAATTTTTCGAAAAAGAATTTTATGTTTTTCAAAACGGTAAATATTAAAATGGAAAAAATATCAGTCATTTTTGAAAGTATTGCATGCACTATCAATAATCTCAATTAATTTCATAGTTTAGTTTTAATGCAAAAAAAATGTCACACCGAGGTTTTCAGGAAAAATATCTGAAGCCGCAACTACCTAAAGCGATCTGGCAACGCTTATGGTGATCAAAGGCAGAAGAATAAGGAAAACGACTCGTACTCCCTCGATACAGCCGGCCAGCGCGCTGGCTCTCGTGTCTTGGAATGGCGATGTTGTCTCATACACCAAGTTGCTTATACACCAATATATATTTTTTAATTTCGAAAAAGAAAATTGATACGATCGCACGTTGAATCTTATACATAAAGCTACTTTATGCATTTGTTACGTAAATAACTATTACGGTATCGATTGATGCCTCCAGCTGTCGCTTGGTTTACATTTCCCATCGACGCCGGAATTCTCACAAAACGACCGAGGGGGCTACTTTTTCCTTTTATATTTGTGGTGGCTAAAATTTCCAAGTGACTAACCAAATTAGTTTATAGAAGTCGCGTCACAATCACCTCTAGATATTAGACTATAGGCTATTGTAGCCTCTTACACTTATTTTGTATTAATCTACCTCTGCTCTCTAATTTGTAGATTATGCTTGTTTAGATTTAGAATAGATTTGTTGTGTGTTTTATGTATGTGTTAGATTAGCCTTATCGTGGGCCTATACTGTACAGGGTGATTTTTAATTGTGGATCATATTTTTACAGTAGTATCAAAGACCCGTTAATTTTTTATGTCTGTTTGTTTGAGCAGTCAAAGATAAAACGGACTCTTGAGAAACCGAATACAATTCTAGTATATTAAATGGCAATTGCAAAATTAAAATATCAACATTTATATTTTGTGTTTCGTGTGGTTCACAATTTTTTTAAGTTTCTAGACAAAAGCACTTTGCTAAATAAAATTTAATCACCAAAGACAGTTTATAAGAACTTTTAATGACAAATTTGTTTCCTTTTCTGCGAGTAGTTTACATTTGTATATTTAAAATTGTATTTTGTTTGAATATACGGGGTGTTAATTAAGTATGTGCAGTAATTTTGAGAGACGATTATTTAGGTGATTCTAAGACGAAAAGTTCATATAAACATGGGTACGCAAATGATCCGTTTTCTAGTTTTTTTCGGGTTTTCGTAAATATCCTATTGTTGAAATTTGGCAGGTTAATTTGTAGCTGACAACTGTCAAGTTAAATGCTGCAATTATTTTCCAAACCAAACGTTGATTAAAAAAGGAAATGTCCATGCATCTCCAGGGACATATGCATTAAAGTGGTATTTATTTTTTTTCCCCAAAAACAAAGTGAGACCAAAAAAATTCAAGAGACAAAAGTGTTGTATTTGTAGTTGCTTGATCCGAGAAAAATATGAAAATTCCAAAACGGCCAGTGGTTTACTTTTTTCCCAATAATATTCATTAAGGTGTCGCCCGGGACGCCACTGGACTCAATAAATTTAATCTACTTAGGACTAAATTAGCCCCTTAACACTACAAATAAAGCTGCTAAATTTCAACAATATCGACGAAAGGATATTTACGGAAACCCGAATAAAAAAAAAATTTAACACCCTGTATCTTGAAAACCAAGCACTTTCGGACCCATGTTTATATGAATTTTTCGTCTTAGAATCACCCAGAGAATCGTCTCTTAAAATTACTGCACATACTTAATGAGCCAGTTCTGGGAACCATTTCTCATCTCTAAAAGCTTGGTTTCTACGAAAAAAACCCGAACAAATCTCGATAGTATTCTTTCACGTCGCTTACGCCCGTATTCTCTGTAATCATTTAATCCAGATTAAATGCTTAATCCAATTTAGATCATATTTTTCCTACGCACCGTGCACATTATTTGATGTCGTAAATCAAGTTTAAAGTAATCCGTCAAAATTGATGGTTGAAGCGTGTTTTTATTGCATTACATTATTTTCTTTTGGGTCGCGTTTGGAAATTAAAAGTTGTTAATATAGGAAACGAAAATGAATTTTCATTGAAGATGATCAGGAGATGGGTAAAATTTTTTTTACAGGCAACTTTCAGTAAATCGGATTTTAAAAATAACTAATCTCAAAAACACCTGTTAATTTTTTAATCGGTTTCTTATATTATTGCTATAAGATCATCGTCACAAAGATCTTGGTCTATTTTTGTATAGCATCCATTTTTTAATAATTTAACGCCCGTCACATGACTGATTTTACTCCTCTGAATCATATAACGCCAATATTTGGAACTGAGTTATTTTAATCAGTCACTATAACCATTTTCCTATTATTTATAACAGCCCTGTCTTATATTGGCTTAAAGTTTTGGAACGTTCCTTGTAGAATGTTAAAATACTAAGATAATTAGTCATATTTTTAATCCACCTAAGATGTAAACGAAACTTGCAAATCAAAATATATTTTTCCTTAATGGTTTATAAATGGTTAAAAGAAAATATTGTATATAGCTTCGGATAACAAACCGTCACATCAATGTATCTTCGGTAACATTTACGATACAAAAATGCACAAATTCGTGGATAACAGCTAATACAAGCTATTTCGTCAAACTTTTTAGACTGAAATGAGTATCTGTACTCAAGAGAATGACTTCGTGTAGTATTTTTCCCTTAATTAAGACTACTAGGTCTGAGTTTACCCTGTGACCGGCGATACAACATAAAAACATACGCCTGGTAAAAAGTAGGCAATGTTCTAGTTTATACCTAAACAAACACGCACGCTTTACACAAATTCAAACACATACCGTCATATTTGTAAAACTATTAGGCCCCTCTAGTGGCGTTATTTATAAGCAATTTCTGCCGTGACCGGCGATACATACAGCTTCGGGGACGGCACTTCTAATTAATAATTGCGAGAAACTAAACTGTTGCTCTTTGAACATTATTTTTTCGATGCAAATTGTAGTAGGAGTGTAAATTATGTATATATAAAAGCAACTTTAGTAAAATGACGTGAAATATAAAAGGGGTAAAGTAAGAAATTATTGGCTAGGGACACGTGACCGGCGATACATTTTCAAATTCAAATTTGAATACTGCAGTTATAATCTAAAAAAATACTTTTAAAATTGCTTTCTAATGCAGGAAGTAACATATATTTCGCAAATTATAATCGTTTCTACAGGCAAATAGTTTATTTTAGTAAGTTATATGCTAAGGACTGAAAGTTGCCTGTAACAAATTTTTGACCCAGATATGATATCATTAATTTTGGATTTCCTAAAAGGAATTATCAGAGGACGAATTAGCTCAATGAAATGGATAATCTTTGATTCTGTTGATTTTAAGAAATACTAAAAAAACAGCGTTTGCTTTTGAAAGTAGGGTCAGGGTTATCTCCTACTTGACCTGCTTCAATCCTCTTTTTCACATTTATTTTATGAAAATCCACTGTTGCCAAATTATTTTCTTGGATTCCCAAAACGGTACACGGTGCGAAACCAAGAAACCCGATTCAACTAAACCGGTTTTATCAATCGCGATTACCTCTTAAAACGGAGAATATGGGAATATTTGCTGCTGACGTGGTTTTGTCTGATTTGATCTACATAATCTCGATTTGAATGATAATGTTACTACTATAGGTGATGACGCACGTTCATTATTTCATACTACTACAATTAAAAGCACCTTGTACGTATTCTATAGCCAGACGGGCAGAAATCAATGATTTTTCTCTGTAAAAGATGCCAGAGATAGTGAAACTTTTGCTGTAAAGTTTTCTCCCCTTTTTGATATATTTTTTTAATGGTATTCCTTTCATTTTTTATTTTTTATTCCTTCCTGCTCTGTGACTCGCGCCTCGTCGTAAAAATGACGACGGATTTGTGACTCGAACTATGGTTCGACCTTTTTTTTGTATTCTTCGAATTTCTGCCTCGTCTGGTTCTTGTCGTCGTTTTAAATTCGTACCGGTTAAAAATTCTCACACGTCACTAACCGAAACTTTCAGTACGGAGCTGGAGTACCTAGGTGGCATCGAAGACCCTCACGTAGAAGAAACGACTGCCGGCTTCGCCATCGTCGTGAACGGCCACTCTCTAGTTCACTGTTTACACCCGCAGATGGAGCGATTGTTCCTGGATGTAGTCATGCAGTGTAAGGCGGTTATATGTTGCCGCGTGACTCCGTTGCAGAAGGCGTTGGTGGTCGAACTGGTGAAGAAAAACAAGCACGCCGTCACATTGGCTATCGGAGATGGGGCCAATGATGTGTCGATGATTAAAGGTACATTTATACCAGGATACAATAAACACAAGGTGTGATATCTAGCCGTTGCAATTTTGATTGGCGCGTGCAGGGACGCCATGGTGTGTGAGTCAGTTTTAAATTGTTGTTGTTAACGTTTTTAACTCTCTGTTAAATGTATTAAAATGTTTTATGCATTTGATAATGATTGAAATGAGAGAATAAAATCGTGGCCCTAGCCCGTTACGAAATCCAGCGCCCCTAGCCGGGGCTTAGTAGGAAAATAGGCCCTGTTGCCAAGTAATGACGAACGGGAGTATGAACCCGCTGGCGGTCCGTGGTTTTTATTTTAAAATATTTTATTTTCTGTAGCCGCCCATATTGGAGTAGGCATCTCGGGCGAGGAAGGAATGCAAGCCGTCCTGGCCTCCGATTACTCCATAGGCCAGTTCCGGTTCTTGGAACGGCTACTTCTAGTCCACGGCCGGTGGTCGTACTACCGCATGTGCGCCTTTCTGCGGTACTTTTTTAACAAGAACTTTGCATTTACGCTGTGCCATTGTTGGTATGCATTTTTTTGCGGATTTAGCGCCCAAGTAAGTATTCTAGTAAAGTTTACATTATACCGTTGACCTTCACTGCGAAAAATCGACTACTTGATAAACCCCATTGTGTAGACCCCCAACATCTTCGAACCGCAATATCCGTATCCGTATCCTTGAAAATATAGCTATCTACAGGTCGACAATTTATCTGTAGCTACGAAAGGAATGCGGGCAAAAAAAAATTTGCAGTTAACAATGTTGCCACATAATTATATCTTACCGAGAAAAACCTAAAATTACATTTACGCATTAAAATAAATTGTGATGCGTTGTATAAGAAACCAATATTCTATTATAGTTTCAATATTATTAAAACTGTCTTTCTTTCTTTCTTATTTAGTTTGATAGTTAAATGCAAAATAACATATTTTTTTGATTAAAGTACTTTTAAGCTAAAGATATGGCAACATTGTCAATAGTTACATGTACAGGTCGACAACTTTATCTGTAGCTACAATAGGAATGCGGGCAAGAAAATTTCTTGGGTTAACAATGTTGCCACATATATTAAATTTTAATTTACAACATGTTACCAAGTAAACCCTAAAATTAAATTTACCCATTTAAAGTAAATTGTCATAAGTATAGACGAAACTAATATTCTATTATAGTTTCAACGTTCTTAAAACTTTCTTTTCATGCTATTTATTTTAATATTTAAATGCAAAATAAAATATTTTTTTATTAAAGTACTTTGAATCTAAAAATAGGGCAACATGGTGCAATATCAACGGTAACCATGGGTAACCGGTGGCTAGATCTAATTTGATAAGTTATATCCCAGACAGAGGATGACGACACGCGTCTGGTGACACGCCTATTGTGTCAGCGCGCTTGTTCCAATATGCTTCATCCAGTTGCGTAGTGATAGGTTTGTGTTAAAACTGTGATAATAAATGAATATACCCTGGTAAAACCCTTCATAGTCAAACCCGTGAAGTGATTGCCAATGTGTACAGGGTGTGTGAAGAGGAATCACAAATTAATACATTTAAATTGCCACTTAAGCGAAAGCTAGGAAGGGTCGCAATGTATACGGGAGTATGCGTGGGTGCAGTAAAAAAACATTCACAAAGAAGATACTGAAAGGAAAGAAAATAACCCGGATCAATTGTTGTCGTCTTCTGTCAAAAAAAGGGCCTGCCCGTCTCTCTGCTGTCGAAAAAATCGAAGGCTTCGGCTTTGGCATTGTTAGGAGAACAATACATAAGTTTTATTTGGAACTAAAAGTGGTTCCAACCTTAAAAAAGTTGCTACAACAGCTGAGAAGTGACATAAACTTTCCATTTTCCCGTGAAACTTTGAAGTGTATGTTGAAATCAAATGGATTTTATTGGCGAAAATGCCAAAACAAGCGAAAAATATTAATGGAAAGGCCTAATATATTGCACTGTTGATACAAATATATTCATGCCATGAAAAAATATATATTATTACATTATTAAGATAATAATAGCACGCCCATGACTCGGGCATGTTTTAAAAGATATTGCTTCCCCCTTACCGATACCGCGTAGCTATAGACTCGCTTGTCGAGCTGTAGCTAGGGCTAATTTTTTAGGTTATATCCCAAAACAGTTGATAGCGCATGCGTCGATGGGCCATCGGGCTTGTTCGGCGATGTCCAACAATTGATGGATGTATCCACCCAGTTGCATAGTGATAGAAAGGGCAATAGTTATTGTATTGTGTTAAATTGTATTTGGTAGTAAGTGTTCATTGTGTCGTATTTTAGGGTGTTACTTCAAAATTTTGAACTTTGTGATAGTGAACTAGTATACTCCTGGTAAAAACCTTCACAGTGAGACCGGTGAAGTGATGAGTATGTGAAATCAATATATTGCCACTTAAGTGAAAGCTAGAAAGGGACAATTACTGAACAATTTTCTATTTTTATTACAATATTTAAAATAATAATAGCACGCTTATGACTAGTCCATGTTTTAAACGATATTGCTTTCCTCTTACCGACACGTCGGACACGCAGGTCCACTTGTCGACATG
The DNA here is from genome assembly GCA_963991005.1 of Barypeithes pellucidus. Classification (NCBI taxonomy): domain Eukaryota; kingdom Metazoa; phylum Arthropoda; class Insecta; order Coleoptera; family Curculionidae; genus Barypeithes; species Barypeithes pellucidus. The sequence goes on along the minus strand of OZ022565.1, from coordinate 18,028,510 downwards.
CAGGGTAATAAAATTTGTACCCCGGGTCTATAAGCGAAGATGTAAATTGGGGGCATTTTATGATCAGAATAGAGTTTTCCGTCAGTTAAAAGATCAACAGTATAATGTAAACTTGCTATACAGCGATTATTTTTTACAGTAATAATAATAATAATTTTATTTCTATTTTTAGACAGTATTCGATCCTATGTACATATCGATTTACAATCTCTTCTATACATCTTTGCCAGTATTAGCTATAGGAGTATTCGACCAGGACGTAAATGACAAAAATTCCGTCGTCTATCCGCAACTGTACAAACCCGGCCACCTTAACTTGTTTTTCAATAAAAAGGAGTTTTTTCGAAGCGCCCTTCAGGGTTGCTTCGTGTCTATTGTACTATTTTTTATAGCTTTTGGTAAGTGTAATCGATAATATACCTACTGTCTACACATCGCAACTTATTTAACCAAAAATTTGCCTAAACCAAAGATCTTACAAACTCCAGATAGAATTGTTTACATTTGTAGTCGACGTAAGGAATGAAAACGTGCACTCCCCACCTTGCTGTTATGTTTGCAGCATAGCCAGATTGTTCTATTTATCGCTAAGGTTTATAAATTACAGACAGTGGAATTTGTAATTGTCAAATTTACAAATTTTTAATTGGGATTTTGCAAGATACCTTAGTGATAAATATGACAATCTGTCTAGAAATATACACTTTTATATCTGGAGAGTATCATCCAGTAATGAATACACCAAAAATATTGATGCTAAGCATAAATAGTTAAATCCATATATAAAAACTGGATCAATATTTCTATCTTTTTTATAAATATCTAATATTCGAAACTACACTTTTTGAATAGGTAATATAGTTAAACGTAAAAAATCTCAAAGTAAATTATACGCCCTTGTCGGCCTTTTTGCCCAGACTAGGTCCGCTGCAAGGAAACGAGAAAAGCCGCTCCATAACCTTTTAAACGTTATTGGATTTAACCAGACTTCAACATTGTTGCCATTATAGAGACAAACATGTTTCGTCTCTCTTCCACCCATTACTGATTTTCAATAACATTCCACACAAACACTGAATGGAGTGTTGGCCCTGTGGCCTAAACTTTCATGTTATTTATTTTCGAAATTTGTCGGTTGTTTCAATTGATTTGTTTTCTAATTGGTCGCAACCCTTTTTACCAGACATCATGAGAACTGAAATTTGGCACAGTTATAGTGTTGTGTGGCAACCAGTTAAAGTTACCATGGTTAGATTAAAATTTTATTTTTTAGGAACATATTATGATGCCGTAGCACCAAACGGACAAGGCCTATCGGACTATATGTTGTTCTGTAGCGTTGCAGCGGCCATTTTGGTCATTGTAAACACTGCACAGGTAAATTTAAAAGATGTAAATTTGGGACATTATATGGTCAGAGGGATTTTTAACAATTATATTAAATTGGCAATTTATTGGGCTTTATTAACACTTTACAATTTATTGCAGATCGCATTGGATACTCAATACTGGACCGTCTTTAATCACGTAACGATATGGGGCTCTCTAGCGTTTTATTTCGTAGCGGACAACTTTTACAACTACGTATGTAACGGACCTTACGTGGGCTCTCTCACCAAAGCGATGGCCGGCGCCAACTTTTGGTTCACCACGGTACTTATCGTGACCATGTGCATTTTACCGGTGCTGGCGTACAGATTTTACTTTGTGGACGTTCTGCCTACACTGTCGGATAGAGTACGACTGAAGCAGAGGCTCGCACAGGTTAGTTTAATTTTCTTCAATGTAGTCTAAGCGACCACGATACAATAAACACAATGTATGATATTTAAATTCCTTATGGAGATTTACGTTGTTACTACTGGTTTCCCAACCTCACTAAAGGTGGCACTGAGAATTCATATGACCGTGCTTTTTTTTTCAGGTACGATCGAGACAGAGCCAAGATATTCTCCGAACACCGTCGGCTCGCCGAGCAAGACGGTCGATACGATCGGGCTATGCTTTCGCCCACCAGGAGGGTTTCGGACGGCTCATCACCTCGGGCAAGATAATGCGCAAGCTGCCCAATGCGGAGTTCACCATTCCTAGCATTATAAATAAGCTGAACATCTCGAATAACGCTACGAGGTCGGCGGCGTCGAACTCGCAGGACAGCAACAACAGTGGCGGTAGGGCCCCCATACAAGACTTGGATACGATCAATTTGTGATAATAGTGAACATTTAGGTTAGACACAATTTAACAGAAGGTCATGACAGTATTTTTGTTGTTACTATTTCACTATAGTTTCGTTCGGTTGGCGCCGCACCTCTTGCGCTGGTTTCGTACGGCAATGTAATATACGTTTCTTGCAGTATTCGGTTTTGAGCGAATACTAGCGATTATTTAATAGTCGGTTGTTGTACGTTAAAACGTCCGGTGAGTATTGCAGCGTGTACGTCTATTTGCGGTCCAAACGCTGTGTGAACGACAAAGATAATGCTAGTCAGGTTTATAGTCCTGTAACTTTTTCAATTGTTTTGCGATATTGGTGAAGTTTTTTGGCAAAGTGTTAGCCTGCTAGTCACTTTTCAAAAAATACCGATGTATTGATCATTATACAGGCAGAAACAAAAGTTAGTTTTACCCTTGATTTCTTAACGCTCTGTGGAAAAATTGAGCGGTCGAATTTAGCTTCATTATGGTTTGTTTTGGAGTATGCCCTTTTCTGAACGCAATGTTTTTTGGTTCACGTCATTATCTGCTTTTTAAAAGAAGATACGAATTTTTAAAGAACGCATTGCAGTTTTTCAATTTTATTCACAAGTCAGAACTTTACATTGTTTTATCGAGTAAACAAATATTTAAAAACTGATACCTAATACTGATGTTTCAATGCAGTACTGGCTATGCAATATTGGAGATTTGTTGTAATGTTCTGAATCGTGAATAAAATTGAAAAATTGCAATGAATTCTTTAAAAATTTGTATCTTCTTTTAAAAGGTAGATAATGACGTGAATCAAGCAGCATTGTCTTAAGAAAAAGTCACACTTCAAAACAAACCATAGTTATGCTAGATTCAACGGAGCAATTTTGCCACGGGCGTTAAGAAATTAAGGGTAAAAAAGTAACTTTTGTTTCTACCTGTATAATAATCGAGATATCAGTATTTTTTGGAAACTAAAATTCAGGACGTCATCCCAAGACACAAGTCTACATTTTGCTAAAAATATCACCAAGATCGGACAACAATTTAATAACTTACCGGACTATATTACCTTTGTCCGGAATTTATTATCGGGGAGTGTACACGCCGCTAGTTATTCGGTAAGATTTATCCTGCAAAAAAACGTACGATGTGTTGTCGTGTGAATCTAGCGTAAAACATTATGTGACGTGTATAAAACTGGACAATGTACCGATATTCACAATATGTCAATTAAGTAGATTGAAATGTGAATTGCGGCACATTTTTCAACCTGTTTAGCGTGTGGGGGCGCGAACCAACAGACCTCGTCTTAGGTCTAACCGAGCGACATGAACTACTACACTCTATTCGCGGAAAGTAAATCTCTTGGTCATAAAACGTCGGACGTAACTGTCACGTGCCATGTAAGGCTTTAGGTCATTTTCTTCATAAAAAAAGACCTAAGATCTGAATTTATTACCACGTCATTAAGGAACGCCCTGTATAGACGGGGGGGAAACGAAAAAAATGGTCTATTCTAACCAAATGAAGACCTGGTGATTATTTTCTGCAAAACGAGTCTACCGAGGATTCTGTATGCAGATGAAGTTATGCAATTGTTCTTAATTTATTGTTTTTAAAACGTTGCAAATCTTTAAAATAAGTTTAAAAAGGTAAGTTGTGCTGTTTACAGGACGGATACGCCTTTGTCAAACTCACCGGTACACGGTGGGACTTTTAACGAACTGTTTTACATTTACAGAAGTTTCAATAGTCGAACATTTAAAGAATTTTATGGGGCAGTGCAGGATCCCAAACGATCTGTCGCTTCAGCAAGTTAAAAGTGTGAAGGTATGGTTTCGGTAGAACTGCCGGGCAGTAACGTGTGGCAGTCACGACCAGCCGTTAACTGTCGAGTGTTTTCCCTGCAACTGCTGGCAGGCGTTACTGCCGACAGTTCTACCGAGACCATACCTTGACGCAACTCTGCGGTATATTCATAAAATCAGTATTATGCCAAAATGTTTAATTATATTTTACTATTTATTTATTTTTTACAGCAAACATAAGACTAGTTTTTCTTTTTAAATGAGAATATCATTCAGACTTTTCAAAATGTCATTTTACCTTATTTGGTTTTACGAGAAAAATTAACGAAATTTAGGGTTTTTTTCTGTTTAATGGCCGATTTATTTGCTTGTACTTATAACAAGTATGTAACATTGTACATCTTTTTTATTATTTTTTTTTTCGTGCAAATTCAACTGCAATAAAGTTAGGAGCTCATCCAGATTGAACCGTAGATTCATATCCAGGGTGGAATCCCTAACCGGAATAACTGTAAAGGAACGCCCATCTTATTCCTGATCCGACAACACAATCAAAATTTTTCAGTTGCCACATTTTTATAGTGTATTTAGGAATTTTTTCCCTTTTGTTTTCAAATGACCTGTGGTATATCATTGAATAAGTTGTAGAAGTTGGAATCTACTGCACGAATCCCTTGGTTGTCGAATATCCAGGGTACCATTCAAATCAGGAGTTCACGACGTGTGCCCCGCGGCGACGAGTAAACAGGGGCGCCGCGTGGGGCTCCTGTTTTTTCTCCCCCAGAAACTAAACTTACTTATTTTCGCAACTAGAGCGCCGTGGCAAAATACTAGACTTCTATACGTGCGCAGCGCAACTGGAAAAAGTTTGGGAACCCCTGAACTAAATAATTCGGTTATTTTCTTTACTTATTATCACATGGCACGGTAAAAGTTTCCACGCTGAATTTGACAAATTCTTTTTCAGTATACTTGCATACAGAATCCGAATTTTAGCGCTCGAAAAATGTTGATTTTTAAAAAACTACTTTTTATTTCTTGCGTCTACTGCAGGAAGTAACATACCTTCTAAGGAGAAAAATGCTCGTGCTGAACTATTTTTAAAGATAGAGAGGGGGGGAGACGACGATAATATCCCGGACATTATCGGGAGGGGAAGAGGTTGTTAAAGAATTTCGGCTCGAGCGAATAAGGAAAATATTTTACGTTGTATACACTAGACTTAATAATAAGCTTTACTAGTCAAAAAAGTATGTTTAAATGTTAAGATATTTCTTATTATAACGTTATATTTCAAAGAATTGCTTTTTGTTTTTTATGAATAAATTTATTTTTTCTGTAAACTAGTTTTTCATATCAGGTGCTTTAGTCTCTTCCTTCTCCTATAGATTATAAGAAAATGCTAGATTTGTCAACCTCGCAAATTCCCTTAAGCCCTGGTTTTATTACATTTCCTTACGAAACATTTCGGTGGATTGGAACGGAAAAGTTCGTCGTTGGTCATTTGGTCATATGTGTGGTTTTTACTGCATTACAAGTGCGTGGTTAAAAATGGACGATATTAGTACATTCATTTGTACACGGTGATCACGTTTTATGTTCCCCCCATCTTCACCTTTTTATTTTACGTACTTGAGAATTACTTAGTTGCATATTATAAAATAGGTATTTAACAAAGGGCCTCAATATCATGTTGAGTAAAACCAACCCTACTTGTAAATCAACAGACTAAATGATATTTGTTCCCATTGCAAATACTACTTTAAAAACCTTGTATACCAATCGTTTTAATTTTTCTCAAATACGTAAAATAAAAAGGTGAAGATGGGGGGACATAAAACATGATCACCCTGTACAAATGAATCTACTAATATCGTCCTTTTTTAATAACGCACTTGTACTGCGGTAAAAACCACACATGACCAACGACGAACTTTTCCGTTCCAATCCACCGAAATATTTCGTAACGAAATGTAATAAAACCCAGGGCTTTACGCTCTGAAAAACCTGACAAGTGGTCTGGCGACGTAAAACTTTTAGGCTACATTTTCATGCAAAGAGGGCAATTCCCAGTTATCTCGCCCATGTGCCTTTAGTCTTGCCAGACTAGTATGTCGCTAAAATAAAGTGATGTCCTGAACTGGGTTACGTTTATTGCCGAATTTTTACAAACTCTATACCTAGCTAGTTATAAAAAAACATGTCAATAGTAAGCCTCTTTATTATTCAAAGTCAAAAATTATCACTTAAACGTTAAAATTACTTTATCTAATGATCTACTACATGGTATTTTCTTAATATCACTACATAATAAGTCACACGTTAATCAAATAGGTACCAATATTGCCTGTAATAATCAAAAGAGTACTTTCCTAAAAACATAAAATTATGCAATTTGTTAGGCCCGTACATATACAGGGTGTTTCTTAATAACATGCTACTATTTAAGGAGTCCATTTTCAGAAAAATACTTCATATGAACATTGTCCTAAACGCCTCAACTTTTAAGATGCAGGGTGTTAAAGATTTTCATGTTTTTTAATATTGTTAAGGTTAATGACTTGATACGTGACAACCAGTGGTGGCTCGTGACGTTCACAAGCATGGTGAAATTATTTTTAAAATTTTATTTTTGTGTAACGACCAAACAATTACTTTCTAGGCGTTTTAAATGTAATAAGAAAATGCGTTAGGTAAAACGTATTTTTATTTATTTTTTAATTTTACACAAAGAAATACAACTTTTGGAAAATAAGAAAGGTTTTCTTAGTGTGTATAGTGCTTAAACGTAAAGTCCCTTCTTCGGTTCTTAATTGTAGAAAATTGATCAATAACAGCCTCATTAAAGGTTGGAATACCCTCTATACATTTTTTTCATATATTTAATTTTTAAACTTTCTAATAAAGTACCTAGATTTACCCTTTGTGGTCTGCGTTAAATTAATTTCGGGTTTGTTCCCGCATTCTTCATTTCAATTTTTTGCTCCAAACTCAAAGAGCTAAAATTATTTTTTAAATAGTCCACCGTCAAACTATTCATTTTAACTTAAAATATATAGGTAATATTAAAACATACACGCTCGAATTTCTAACTAGATGCACGAACAGACAACGGCACACTAAAATTGTGCGCCTTTCCCATGTTAAATCGCCATAATCTCGTCATAATCGTCATTAACCTCGACCGAGGCACGGTTACCGGATCGAGAACCTATAATATACAGTTTGCTTGACGGTACGATAAAATATTAGGGAGGGTCGGACTTCATACGATAATTGACGGTACGATAAAATATTAGGGAGGGTTGGACTTTATACGATAAATAATATTCAATGAATATAAATTAATATTTTTATTCGTTTTGTGGGTGCACGTGCGCATGTGCTCCTGTGGAAGAACCGCCACTGTTGACAACTAGACTAGGTAGACAACTGTCAAAACTGCTTATGTTTACAAAACAAAATCTGCTTCTTATGTACCTACTAGATCCTTCTTAATCTTTGTCATAACAGAGTGCAAATGAATGGATTTAATTTTTTGATACGAAAACTGTACGTCAAACGACAAAGATCAAGAGACGTTTGCTCAGCAAGGAATGAGAATTCCAAAAATAATTTTTATTAAAAAAAAAAAAGTGGTGTATACTCTGTTTCACGAAAAATGGATATAACTTAATGACTGCCGTAAAAGTACCTGGGCCATCCCATTATTTATGACCTTTTGTTATTATTATGTGGAAAGGACCGGATTGTAATAATTATAATTAAATATAGGCACATCAGGTAGGTTAGGTTGCTTAATTTATATTTAAATATCTTTTTATGGTAAAATTTGTTAGTTTTTGAGGAATGGTTCACGAATTGTCTTTTACCAAACATTCCTCAGAATAGCGTGATAGTAATGGACAATGCGAGCTATAAAGCTCCAAGCTCAAATAATACAAAATTGGAGATTCAGAACTACATGGCGGCGACTGATATATATTTTGAAGAAAGTTATAAAAAAAGTGATCTTTTAGAAGTTTTAAAGAAATTTTGTATAAAAAAAGTATATGTTTGTGACACATTGGCAGAAGAAATTGGACATACAGTGCTACGGCTCCCACCCTATTATTGCATTTTTAATCCCATAGAGCATATGTGGCACCAGTTAAAATCACTGGTTAGGTCTGAAAATATTTCTCCGACTTTAAGTTCTCGTATTGTAGAATTAATACGAAAATGCTTTAATGATATTCCCCCAGGTAGTTGGAAAAATTCAGTCCGTCACGTAATAACTGTAGAAAATTCGTATATTAGTCTGGATCGTATAATTAATCCAATTATAATTAATTTTGATGAGGATAGCGATAGCGAAACAGAACTATCTATAGAATGACATTATAAATGTAAATAAATATGACTAGTAATATTTAAAAAAAATGTTATTTCATTTGATTACATTAATATAATCATATCATTAAGTGTTTTCCTTAGTCCGTCCCTTCATACTTCACTGGTTTATTGCCATGCTCTTATCGACACAATGGGACCGACCCAGGAAATCATTAAGTCGTATACAATTTTCGTGAAACGTACTGTACCATTGTTTTCTTCAAAAATACCGACGGCAATACCCGCACGAGCGCCACTGGTCGGAATAAAAAACATGTTATACATCATAAGATGCCTCTTTGTGAATAGAAAGTGTGTACCAAATTTCACAAAAATATCTAGAGCAGTATCACAGATACTAATAAAAAAAGAGATTTTTTGAAAATCTCAAAAGTTAAGACATTTAGAACATATTATGTTCATATGAAGTTTTTTCTGAAAATGGACCCAACAATAACCTTCTTAAATATTAGCATGTTATTTAGAAACACCCTGTATATTCACAATTAAATTTTCCTTTTTAATATTCATTGTCCTGTTAAACCAGGAACTCTCATTACCGTAAACTGTGAAACCCGGTTTAGAAAGGCCCTGTTAAATTACCAGTCGAATTAGATGTGACGAGCGCCATCAAACTTGTCAAATGTGACCGGTAGTTTTTGTTTCCTGTCGAATGGAATTTGATAGTTTACGTTTAAAATCGTGGTCGTGGCTCCTGTCACATCCTCCACATCCAATTTGGATAATTGAGACTTTTATTGGGGGTAAAAAAACACGCACCGTTAACATAATTAAATGGGCGACTCCTTGGCTAGGGACGGATTATTTCAATAACACAGAAATAAAATCTAAGCGCCTTCTGTCGGTCACTACCGGAAAGTTCTATTGTGTTGTTGCTAAGAACCTTTTTTCTGAGTGTAAACTCGTGGAACCATAACGGTTAAAATTTGACAACATCTCTGACGATTGACGACATCTTGACTAATCATATGGGGGGCTTATTACAAATTTTCAGTAGTGTACGAGGCTTTTTATGATAATGACTTAAGGTGATTTTTCTCTCTTATTAATTCAAAGCTTCATTTATGGTTATTTTTCAGCAAATTTTCAAATTTAAATATAATAGGGCCATTCCAAAGATATTGCAAACTACAGATAGAAAAATGTACATTTCTAGCCTATGCAACGAATACAAGCAGTCGTTCCCACCTCTTTCGGATTGACATATTTATCGCAAAGGTATTTTGCAAATTCCCAATTAAAAATTTGTTAATTTGACAATTACAACTGGTTTAAGGTTAATCCGCAATTGCGCTTAAAATAAATTTATTTCCCAATAATTTTACTATAAACTGTGAAAAGGCGATGAGAGATTCTTTAAAAAAATATTATTATACTTAAAAGTATCAAACGAATCTTGAACTAATCCAACTGCACTCTGGCAACATCGGTTTCTTTTTGCAACTGCGCTACATGTGCGCAAAGATTCAGAACAAAAATATGAAGAATACTAATCTCGTAACATTACGACGTGAGCGCTTTGATCTAACGGATTGTTTATGTATTTTGGTTGATTTGTTTTTTTGTGATTATTGGTGATAAATCGTCTTTATTATAATTAATCACGGTGCATTCATGTGTAGTTTGTAAAAGAGTGGATCATTTAATAAGGATTTATCTTTTCATCGGCAAATATGGTTATGTTTTAATGTTTAATCATCTGATATAACCAGACTTCAACATCGTTGCCATTCAGCCAACACACATGTAGTTCTCTCTTCCACCCATTACTGATTTTCAATAACATTTCAGACAATCACAGCTTAACTTTCCAAGAGTTTTATGAATGGATTAGGGGATCTGTAGTTTACAATACCTTTGGGCCATTCCATGACACCCTACATATAATTCTCTGTTGAAAAAATAGCTTATAGAGTAAAATTTGCAAAAAATTCATTGCTCCACTGCTGTATCTTCTTAGAACTCATAAAGTAATAGTAAAAAAAATTTAAGAAGGGCGTGTACATTAACAAGGTACAAAACAAATATCACAAAAGCACAACTTGCGCTCAACTTTTTTTTTAAATTTTGGTCAAATTATTGAAGACACAGTTGTAAATCTAAAATTTGCGACTAACAGATATACATATACAGGGTGTTATGTGATTACTATATTGGTTGTGTTGCAAAACATATTTAAATTGTGGAAATAACTGCTCACAAAGGTATGACAGAATATGAGAAGTGTTAAAATTATACTATTTTTTTCTAAAGTGTTTGACGTAAAAATATTACAACACCGGCCAATATTAACCGACGTCTTTTGAGACTTGATCTACCCTATAAGATTGTTGACATCTCTCGCCAGTGCCTACCACGTGGTTTTTCGGATTTGACTTAAGGTGGCTTATGCCGCTTATTAATTCAAAGCGCCCTTATGGTTATTTCTCTTAGATTTGTTTTCATCTTAGGATTTGCCTATAATAATAAGTCATTTCCATAACACCCTGTATAAGTATGTGTACATAATACACCCTAACACAGATCTAGTAAAACCACTCAAATTTAATTTATTTACATAGATACATAAACTTAAAATACGCGGAAAAATAAAATAAGAAATTAAAAAAATTAAAAATCTCCTCTACTTTCATAACTGTGTAAAAGGGTAATTCAGAGCAATATTTAAAGGAGAGTCTTTATTTTAACCCGATACAGGTTTAATAAATATATTTTTGATAACAAAAATCTCTTTTCAGTATTTCCCAGACTGAAATAATTTTGATTTCCTTTAGATATGAACATCATAGTTAAACTTGAACCAACATCTATCAAAGTAAGGTACATGGATTTCAGAACAATTGAAGCATGCACTTGAACATGTCACCAAAAATATATGGGCATATGTGATTTAGTCTTTCAAGCAAAGGCAACAGTCCAAAATTGTAATGTAGATTGTTGTTCTGGTGAACGCTTCTATTGTTCATACTCACATCAAAGTTATCATTGTACCAGCCAAAAGTACCAGCCTTAAATAAAATATCAATAAAACTAAAAAATAAAATTAAACCATCTTATTACTTCTTCAGTAGATATCACTAAAACTATTATTATGATAAAAAAAAAAGCTCTCAATTCATATGATAAAAATCTTCATCAAATCCTTCAAATTAATCTTATTTTGTTTATGAAACCCATGCTCTACAGTTAGGGCAGGTTTTTTGGTTTGAGTTAAACCAAGCTCCAATACAATTGTCATGAAATAAATGACCGCAGTTTAAGGTCATAGAATTTTTTGCAGAGCTTGAGAGATCTACCAAACAAATACTGCAATTCGAGGAGATTGGGGTTTTTTCGAGTTTGTTTGGGGTTTTTCTTCGTTTTCTTGTCTCACTAAAAAAACACCGCTTTACATTGAAATCCGGATTAAAAGGATTAAGATAATCCGTTGACAGGTGACAAAATAATTGTGTGAGACAAAAAATATATATAGCAACATTTTTACAAATCAGTTTCTACTTACTCAGATCCAGATGATATGCTTGTGGATGGCACAGTATATTCGTTATTTGGAGGACTACTGTTGTCACTCCTTGGTCCATAACTATGCTGTTGCTGTTGGGATCGTTCCGTATAGTGTCTGTAAATAGCATAACCTAAGCTGGCTACTACTGTTACGCCAAACAGGACCAATCTAAGTTGAATCATATCTGTCTGCTACCTCCTACCTAAAACAACAAATCGCTACTTTGAAAAACAGATTGCCAAATAACAAGGCTATCAAAAAAAATTCATAATGCCAAGATTTGTTAATCATAAACCAACCTAAAATATAAAAAAAAAATGTCTAGGAGTACTGGTCAATTATTAGTGTAGAAATTTCAAAACAGTGCCCGTTGGCATCAGTGGCGGCTCGTGGTCAATCTCATTGGGGGGTCATTACGCTATTTGCGATACAAGAATAGTATATTAAAGTACAAGTACTTTATAGGTACTATTTTTTCTATTTTACGTTTTCTTAATAAGAAAAATCCATATTAAAAAAATACATGCTATACTTAAATAACTTTCGTAAATATTTATGTGAAAATTTTATGTTGGTAATATGTACTATCAAATTATGATTTTATAGCATTTGATAAATTATCCATGTCTATCATTTTTTCGTAAATCTGAAAATTTTTTAAAATAATTAAACAATAGGAACCAAGATGATTTTAAACCTCCTGAGTTAACGGAAATTGCAAAGCTTTAAATTTGTAAAATATTGTAGTGCTGTGTTCAGCTTTACAAAGAAAGTAAACTTGACAGGTGTGACGTTACTTTAGAAATTATTTCTGCAAACAAACATAAAATATATGACCTTAAATTACCAACATTTAAAAAAGAAAAAAAATGGTTTCGAGACAAGCTCAGTTCGATACTAAAAACGGCATCGAATTAGCTTGGAGTTGATACCAATATAGAAAAAATTATTTTTTTAAACTATTTTAAATCAACCCTTCGGTCTTTAACATTGGCAAAATGAGTTATAACACGCTCATTAAAATTAGCAATACTATTTATAAATGGTTTTTCTATTCGTATTAAGACAAATTATTACAACCAAAATTAAAGTAGACTAAATGCAAATGTTGCGCGACCTACGACCTACGTCTAACCTGGAACCTGCCATCTCTTTTCCAATTCATAGGTACATCTTATTCAGATTTTCAATAAACCGGGCTGTTGACCCAGCGGCGGTTCGCTTCGCGTATGTTTCTCCCGCTTGCCGGAATCGTCAGAGCTCGGATAAATTCGTTTCCATTTAAGCTATCGTGGTCAATTACTGGCTCCAGCCGCCCGATTTTGAATCGCACTACACGCTTGCGTTTACGGGGGCGTTTCAAATATTATAGGTAAATTATTATAGTAGGTATATTTGTAGTAAATTCTAATTTAAAAAAAGTTTTATTTCCTAAATTTTTATAGGGAGGTCATTGACCCAATGACCTAATGGAGGAGCCGCCGCTGGTTGGCATAATCTATAATTACTCGATTCAGGAAAACCCACTAAAAACTAGTAAAAATGTTATTTTATTACAAAGAAAGAACACATCTATTTCGAGAGAGACTAGAATTCATCTCTTACCTACAAATTCAATATAAAAGTAGTAAATCCTCAGAACTTCTCAGTTCCCTTATTAAACAGGGGAATTTTTGGGACGCAGATCTCAGGTATCAATCAAAATGAATGTGATAAGCTAAGGTGATAAGTCAGTTTAAAAAAAAGAGTTCTTAATCATTTAGTAATCTATTGTGTTCCGTATTTACATAAATCTTATAGATGTACATAAACTCACCAAAAATCTACCAAAGCACAAGAATTTACCACTTTTTACGACCTTCGTTTAGGACTTGCTGTGAAACCCCATATTTTTATTTTTGTTTTGACGTTACGAAACAAGTCTTGTTGGTAGGATTATCAAAATAGATATATGTTCGACAATCGAACCTTTAAATAATTCGAAAACCCTACATTCGTTGGGAGTGTTTCTAAAATCTGCTTCTAGGCACTGAGCATGAATGAGTATCTGAAATTCATAAACTTATTTATTCTTCGCTGTCTCTGATAATTGATTTATTTATATCATGTCATATATCAAAGTGTTCAGTCCTTGCCGCAGATACGTATGCCCCTCTACGGGTGATAAGATTTATACAGTCCTAATTTAGCACACACGTGAGTCAAATGTGAGCGACTCCAAGAAGTAAAAATGTCAAATTTTGCAATAGAAGGGCAGTATATATCGAGCCACGGTTAGCAAGACGAAAGTTAAAAAATACATTTAGACCGGGCAAATAGACCCCATTGGCTTATAAGCATGCCAATGAGAGATCGGGATCTCTATAACGAGTAATGATGAACCTTGCGTATCCGCCCCATGTTCACGGAGTTTTAGCAAGTTTTAATAGAAACGTAAGACGAATCTTTCTTGCAAAATGTCTTCAATGTAGGTTATGTTTAACGGAACATAGGAATATAAATTAATAAATTCTCTTCAATTAGAAGATCCTTGTTTACAATATACTTTATTGTTATGCCATGTTTAGCTTCTTCGCTTATCCGGCTCTATTTATGTTGTTTATCTACAAGATATTTTTTCTACAAATCTGTCAAAGGCGAAATACCACAAAAACCATTTATTTCAGTAACAATTTTGTTATAATCGATAAACAAGCCGATTTGAAAATAAATAGTAACAATAAGAATGAACAAACAGTCCAAACCTTTCTAAAGAAAAAATATCCCAGCTTAGCAAACGAGAAATTATTCCATGAATATTATTTTCCACATCGCTTAGATTATGCCACCAGCGGTATTCTATGTATACCAAAAACCAAGGAAGTTTGTAAATATGTGTCCCAAGCTTTTTCTACTCGATCGACGAAAAAATACTACATAGCTTTTGTTTATGGATTTCTTTCCAAGGATTTGATAGATGTAAATATTCCGATAGGTTACGATTCACGTAGAGAAGAAATCCAAAAAATGTGTACAAACCGGGAGCCGCTCTTTTGCAGGGAATCTAGGATAGCGAGAACCATTATCGCATCATTAGAAGAAGGAATATTTAATAATTATCCCGCAACAAAAATTATTTGTCGACCCATAACGGGAAGAAGACATCAAATTCGAGTGCATTGCTCTTTCCTAGGACACACAATTATTGGGGATTACACCTACAGTAATGGAAAGGACAGTGGACCCCCAAGAATGTTTCTACATTCAATTAGGCTTGTTCTTCCTAATCCAATTGAAAATCTCGATATTTCTACAAGTGATCCTTTTGATAAAATTAAAAGTTGGAGAAAAACTAAGACTATTGATAATATAAATTTAGCTTATAGAAAACTTGATACCTTTTATACCGATTCTGCAAATTGCGTATAATTTTTTTTGTACCATGTTTGAAATAAAGTAACTAAAAATAAATTTGTACAGTATTTTAAAGAATTAAGGTACTATCTGTTATTTTTCGCCGACAAAAATGCATTTATTCTATGTGACATAACTCACGATGTAGTGCATGGACTGACTCATCCCTCAAATGAGCAAGAGCCGCCACTTCTTTTTCGTCAAGATCCTCTTTAGTTCTGTTTGTCAAAATAGGCCTCATTTTTAGTTTTATTTAAATTTCACAGTAACTTGACTTCTGATTTCTATCTTCTCGTCAGATGCATCGTGTTAAAACCACGAAATTCATATTGAAACTCATTATTA
The DNA here is from genome assembly GCA_963991005.1 of Barypeithes pellucidus. Taxonomy (NCBI): domain Eukaryota; kingdom Metazoa; phylum Arthropoda; class Insecta; order Coleoptera; family Curculionidae; genus Barypeithes; species Barypeithes pellucidus. The sequence continues at coordinate 18,012,871 of OZ022565.1, read as the reverse complement.
ACATTGATAAAATAATTAATGATAAATGTTGTTTTATAAAAATTGTTGGAGTGGGCAATTCGATGCGAAGACGGGCGGAAGCACGCCTTTTAAGTGTAGGTGTCCATTTCCGACAATTTTTATAGAAAATGTATCATTAATTATTTTATCAATGTTAATAATAATAATGAGTTTCAATATGAATTTAGTGGTTTTAATCAAGAACGGCGCATCTGACGAGTAAAACTCAAGAGACCGTTTTCATGTAGAATTGCCCAGGCTAATCAGAAAAAATATCCACATGGAAAAATGTCAGTGGCGTACCATCTTTTTTTGTAAAAATCATAGGATATGTTTGCAGGGACGCTACTAGTGGAATAATTGAATAACTTTTCGAACTAAAATTTGTGGTTCTATATCTTATTAACACATACCAAATTTGAAAGTAATATCTAAAGTACTTTCGGAGAAATTAAAAAATACAAATTCAACACCCTGTAGCCAGAAATTTAAGCCGTTGCGGATATATATATATACAGGGTGTCCGGGAACATGTGGGAAATCTCCCGGATATGAAGAAAACACGTGAAAAGAATACTATAGGTTCATATAAACTTCTTTCGTATCTGCCTCCTCTTCGGAGATATGGGCTCCCAAAGAGCACCAATGGAATCAAGTTTTTTACACATAATTATTGAACCACCTGGTATATTTCAATTATTTTTTAATATGATGTATACCAGGTAAGACCCGTCAAATTACTACCCAAGAAACTGTTGTGAATTACTCACAGCTGCAGGGACGAACTAGCTGTAACACTCATGGGCCCATTTTTTTTACGCCCTGTATGATGAGAACTTTGGACAATGTTTTTTACATACCTTTCATACAGGGCGTTAAAAAAATGGGCCCATGAGTGTTACAGCTAGTCCGTCCCTGCAACTGCGAGTAATTCACAACAGTTTCTTCGGTAGTAATTTGACGGGTCTTACCTGGTATACATCATATTAAAAAATAATTGAAATATACCAGGTGGTTCAATAATTATGTGTAAAAAACTTGATTCCATTGGTGCTCTTTGGGAGCCCATATCTTCGAAGAGGAGGCCGATACGAAAGAAGTTTATATGAACCTATAGTATTCTTTTCACGTGTTTTCTTCATATCCGGGAGATTTCCCACATGTTCCCGGACACCCTGTATATATATATATGAACTTTTCTATATAAAATGACATAAGGAATCACACCCTGAAATATTAGCACGTCATTAAGGAACACCCTGTATATTCTTTGGAATAATGCTGCCTGTAAACAAATAATAACGGAATATAAAAATACGATGGCGAAAGTAACAACCGCGATAGATTATTAAGGTCAGTTTTATGTGTTATACATTCTCAATTTTTTTCATTAGTCAAGCTTATAAGTTCCACAAAACAAAAACCTTTATTATATGATTTATTATAAATAATATTTTATTTAATAAACGTATAATTGAAATTTTCCTACGTTCTAGCTTCAATGGATAATTCCAATAACCTTAAAAATTAAGTCAAATCAAATTCAGGGTCACATATCCTGTTACAAGTAGTACTACTCTAACACCTAGAGATGACAGCTCAATTATTATTTAAAAGTGCTTACTTTTTTTTTAATTTAAATGCTTATATTTTCCCTCTGATATTAGATTTTGTGTATGTATATATATCTAAAATAAATGAATCCAACGGAAAACAAGTATACAGAGTCATTCAGGGCGAGTGGCATTCTATTTAAAATAATAATCTTAAGCCTAACATCCGGTATAACAGGAAGTTATAGATACGTCCAAATATATTCATTAAAACTATCGCCATCTGTTACAGCTAGTTCTCGAGATCTTTTAATAGGCGACTCACCGTGAATCACCCTGTATAGTGTGTGTTCCTAAATAATACGCTTATATTTAAGATCATTCCTTAATTGAAAAGTTGAAAAATATAGTCCTAAAATGCTATTATTTAAAAATACCGATTGCTAAAATTAAGAGAAAATATACAGTGTGTTTCGGAAGGACAGTGAAATATTTTAACGATGTATTCTAGAGATCAATATAAATACAGTCCGAGATATAGGGTGTCAAAAAAAAGTTATATAATTTTTTCCTAAAAACCTCGCGCGACTTTTTGTTTTTATAAATTATTGTCCATTAAAAAACAAATACCTATTTTGAAAAATACCAGTGGCGTACTCTAGAATATATCATTAAAATATTTCCCTGTCCTCCCAAAACATCCTGATATACAGGGTGTTCCTTAATGACGTGCTAATATTTCAGGGTGTGATTCCTTAGGTCATTTTACAAAGAAAAGTTTATATTAACATATGTCCGTAACGGCTTAAATTTTTTGCTACAGGATGTTGAATTTTTATTTTTTAAATGGTTATTTTTTAATATCTCCGACAGTATTTTAGATATTATTTTCAATTTTGGTATGTGTTAATAGGATATGGAACCACACATTTTAATTAGAAAAGTTATTCAATTGTTCCACCAGTGGCGTCCCTGCAAACATGTCCTCTGATATTTTTTACAAAAAAGCGAAATGTACCGATTGCCCACTGATTTGCACCCGCCAGAATAAGGTACGCCAATGACATTTTTCCATGTGGATATTTTTTCTGATTAGCTTGGTCAATTCTACATGAGTTTCTTGAGTTTCTCTCGTCAGACGCACTTGTTTAAAACCACTAAATTCATATTGAAACTCATTATTATTAACATTGATAAAACTAATTAATGATGGCGGAACAATTGAATAACTTTTTTAACTGAAATTTGTGGTTCTATATCCTATTCCAACACATACCAAAATTGAAAATAATATGTAAAGTACTTTCGGAGATATTAAAAAATAAAAATTCAACACCCGTAGCAAAAAATTTAAGCCGTTGCGGACATATGTTCATATGAACTTTTCTTTATAAAATAACCTAAGGAATCACACCCTGAAATATTAGCAAGTCATTAAGGAACACCCTGTATATTTAAAAGCCTCACCTCTGATGACATAATCTCAACATAACAAACTAAAAATACAAGACTTATTTTTTTTGTATTTTTAATGCATTTAAGAATCGACTACTTAAAATACGAGTTAAAAAATGGCACCACCACAAGTTAATAATTTTGCAATAAAACTTGAATATCTTAAAATAGAAGTATTTTAGAATGACTTAAGGAACGATCGTGTATGATTTTTTTTTAACTGAGGATGAAAATATAAGCACCGAGCATAACATTATCAATTGATACAAAGTATATGGATAAAAGCTTTATGTTTTCAGTTTATGTACATAACCGTACACAATAACAACTATTTACAAAAGAAACAAATGTCCTCTAAATAAACATATTATTTCGTAAACAGATACAAAATTGACAGCTTGTAGTGAGACTGATTATTCTAATAACGTAGGTTGTTTTATAACAAGACAATTTTCTGCGAGGATAAGTAAAGGGTTTCTTTAGGCATTCAATTTACCTTCGTTCGGCTTTGAAAAACATATAAGGTACCCATTTAAAGAAAGTTAAGTAACTCCACCTTGGACGCTCCTGCTATAGATTTCACAATAATTTTAAATCCTGCTGCACCTCTCTCTTCTTCATAAGATTTTCCTGTATGTCAAACCACAAGGTTAGTTTCCTTTGTCTCACTGTTAGGACACACTCGCATCTCGCGACAGGGAGTCATAGCGGGTGCACTGACAGTACGGATATTCATGTGACGCAAGTAAGCACATACGTCTCAATCGTCTCGAGTGAGTTTGATTATCCCGCCGAAAAAATAACATAACATTAGTTATTCGACTCGAGTTTGTTCGGGTTTGTTTTATTTTGTCTGTGTTAGTTAAAATTAGTTTTAATAATGGAACAACAAGTTATAAAATGTTACAAATGTAATAAGACCTTTTCTAGACATTCTAGTTTAAAAAGACATTTAAAAAACATTCATTCTGGCAATGATGTGGTTTTGAAAACTTACAATTATAAATGCATGGAGTGCCACAAGCAGTTTTCGTACTTGAAACACTTGACATTTCATAAAAAAACCCATGAGTCCCTGAATGGATCTGTAGTCATTAAACCAAATTCAGCGTTTAAGTGTTGTTTATGTCAATGCGAAGAGGCAAAAAAAGCTAATTTGATTGATCATTTGGAAAAGATCCATGATATCAAGATGGAGTGTCAAAATTTTGAATTTTCCACAATGGCCGAGTTTGAAACTTGGAAATTAGAAATGGAGCATAAAGATAGAAGTTATTTTGTAAAATGGGAAGGATCATGCTATTCTCAACATTCCATAGTTTCGAATTATATTTGGCATCGATCAGGCACGTACAAAAGGAAAGGAAATAACATCAGGCATTTAAAAATCCAAGGCAGCAACAAAATTAACGAAAAACTCATATAGGCCATACTAATGATCTAGGACATTTACCATTAACTGGGCCGGAAAAGGAAAAGTTTGCAGCAATAATTTCAGCAGATTAGTTTGTACACAATGTATTAGTTTACTTTGTTCAAGAAATTTGAACTGGGTAACTGTTAAAAAGGATATTGTTTGTATAGATCCTCACTTGAAGTAAAATAATTTAACGAGAATAAAGTTTTTATTGATTTATTTTGGAGTTGATATTTTATTCTCTGATCCAATTCCCATGCAAATAAAAATTCTCTTAAAGATTCTATAATATATTGTTGTTTGCGAGCAGATATAAAGACGACGGTTCGTAAAATAATTAGATCAATGCCGCCCTGGCGGTGTAGTACTTGATTGGACTGTAAAGAAGCCAGTCGCCGGCTCGTCAAATAAATGGTTGATTGCAGCCCTGGCAGTAACTTCTTTATATTTTTATTTCTATCATAAGTGGTGTTAAACAGTTTAATAAATACTTTTACCAAGTAAAATTAAGCTGTTTAATTTTGAACTTATATATCGGCCCGCGAATAACTAAATGCAAAACATTTCGTCGATTTCAATTTACGAGATTTTTAATCATTTTTGTGACGGTTGGTTATCACTTATCACTATAATGGGCTAACACACTCCGGCCTGGATGCCGGTTAGTACGTAATATGCCAAAGATTACCGACGTCGACCTACACTCGAATGAATATTCTTACGCATGCGTAGTGACAGTGCACCCGCTATGACTCCCTGTCGCGAGATGCGAGTTTAGGACTCCCTGTATTGGCCACAACACATACTATGTTTTATAATTCCAACATACACCGAGAAATACCAAAGTTTGGACTAAAGAAACCAATTACAATCGCTTGATTAAAAGAATCCAGCGATGCTCCAAGTTTAGAATAACCAACCCCACCCCCGCTCAAATCGTCCACCAAATTTACAGTCTATATACACTTAACGTCTTATCAGTCGAATTTCTGCCTTTTTTCATCTTGCCCCTGTGTATCATCATCCCCCGGCCTCTTTAAGTCGTTAAAATTAGCCACGATCGAGGGCTGTATCGGTATTTCCCCGGAATTCTCGCTGTGCAAAGAAAGGGTCTCTCCTTCCGGTTCGGGTATCGACGACATGTCGCTAGAGATTTCCTCTTCTTTGGCAGTTATGGACGCCAAGTCGAACATGTCAGGTGGGGGTTCGCTGAGGGAGCTGCACATCTCCCCTCCGAGGGTAGACAGACCTTCGTCAACGATATCGCGTTCTATCGGTGAAGACCTGGAAATAATACTTCGTATTTCTGATTGTTTGTATGGAAAGTAATATCAAAAACAAGAAGTAAGAACTCACTCAAACTTGTGTACACGCTTTACTGATATAAAAATTACCTAGCTGGTTTCGACGAGTCTCTACTGGAACCGCTGTCCTCTATCGCATCTTTGGTAAGCATCGGCAGTGATTCCATTTCTCCAAAACAGCTGGTTTTTACCACTTCCTCTACCGTCTCCGGAAGTAACGGCAAAGAGCCGTAGTTCGAACCGAAAGTGCTCTCGCTGCTCTGCAGCCCTTTGGCCACCCTAATTTTACCTATCTGTGATGAGTCGCTGGATTCAACCTGAAAAAGAACATCCATCTAATCTAAGACTTTTTTTGTTATTCATCAATAACAAATATTTTTGGGATTTTTAAAAATTAACATTCAGCCTGCGGTTTTGGGAGCTAGACAAGTATACTATTTTATGGTGAACTAACAGGACTAATGATTAGTGTTGGGAAAAACCGATGATTTTAATAATCGAGTACTTGATACTCCAGCGATTTTAATAATCGAATGAATCGCTCGAGCGAATCGCTTGAAATTCCAATTCACCAAGCGATGACGTCACCGACTGCTCGACCGGCAGCCTAACCGTTTACATGTGATCAGGTAGGGTATTTAGCAGGCACGTAACTACGGGTGGGCACAGGTTTAGCTAACCAATTGTATTGGCCACCAAAAAAATTTGTGAATAATGAATTTATCCCACGTGTCTCGATGCCAAACAAAAAAACTGCAAAAAAATCACCCAAATATGTATTTATTGTTCGGGTTTATTCTTGTGCTTTTTTAAAACAAAAAGTATTACCAAGAGTTATTTTTCTTCACGTCTTTCTCAATCTACGAGCATTAAATGAGTAGATATTTAAAATGGCTTGTCAAATTCTTCCACTTTAAATTATCAGGTGCCCACTGTGTGCCCTTCAAAAATTTAGGCTTAGTTACGCGACTGCGAAAATAGGTAATTATATTGTTAAATTCATGTTTATAGTTACCTAAAAGTTGCTGTTTAAATTTAAGAATGTTTACTTTTGGTTACCAAAAAATTTGTCAATACTTTTGTTTTGTTAACTATTTTGCTCGTTTTGTTATTTTCCATTAACATTTTCTATAATATATGTTATTTTTAAGAAGTCTTCTTGAGTTTAATAATGAAAAGTTGCTGTTTAGATTTAAAAATGTTTACTATAAGATTACCAACGAATTTTTCTATTTTCTACAGAGTTTGTTAACCATTTTGTTCGTTTTGTTATTTTTCATTAACAATTTCTATTATTATGTTATTTTTGAGAAGTTTTCTCGGGTTTATAGTAAATAAAAATTTAAAAATTATATCCTTTAATTTTTTAATATTTACAATCGGAGACCTAAACTACGCCGCTGGCTAGCCAGTTAAAACAAAACTTTACAAAACCCATGTCGCGTTGATTCCGCTAAGGGATTTGGCATACTTTTTTATATACACCTTCTCCTTTATGTGCCTTTAAAAAAAACGTATGTCGTGTTACCTGCTCAGCGTCAAACTCGAACGTCGCCAATCGGCATATTTCGGATAGAGCGGCGCGTAGAACGAAGGTCGGGTATCAAGTGACGGGCAATATTTTTCGGTTTTTCGCCTGAATTTATAACTAGAGTATTTCCTATCGAGCGAAAAATTGTTCGAATATACGAGCAGTTTTTTAACTCGATCCCACTACAGCGGTACATTTCCGCCGGCGTCAAGCGAAGCGCGGGTATCGAGTGAAAGATAATAAGTGACGAGCGACGGTTTTCGCCTGAACAGATGACTCGAGCGGTTTTTTTAATAATCGAGCGATGTCGGCTATTTCAATAATCGAGTAATCAAGCGGTTTTTCGCTCGAGCGATCACAACACTACTAATGATGCCACCGGAACCGGATCTGGTTACGTACCGTATCCGGCCGGAACCGAATTTAATTGTGTGTAGTTCATACCTCGGTTACATCTTCTGTGAGTAACGGCATACTTCCATTAAAAGGCTTCTGGCCGTGGCCCACAGACTCGTCCAACGCGGGCAAAGAATAAGAAAAGCTCGGACTATTGATGTCCCCTGACCCCGTCGTCTCGGAGATCGGCAGAGCGAGTTCCATGAGACTTATCGCTTGCTGATGCGCGACCGTCTGCGTGATGTTCGGATCTGTAATGGTAATCGGCAGATCCACGTTCTTGGAAACCTATAAACAAAAACATTAATTACCATATTACTGAAATTTCGGTCTTATTTATTATTATTGACACATATTTTTATTTTTAAAGGTAATAAAGTAAATATCCAAGCCCGTACCTGATTCAAAATATCAACGTCGTCGTCTATCTTCTTATTTGGCAAGCTGGGTACCTCCAGCGGCGTCATAATAGGCGAATTCAGAGTCAGGCTGGTCTCTAGTACGTTACCTACATGCATGGGATAGAGGACGCCGCTACCGCCTCCTGGACTAAGTTGCGACGATTGCATACCTTTGACCGGTGACGAATGGACAGTCGGTTGATCCGAAGACGGGAAAACGTCCGTATTGGCTAAAGCAGCTGCCAGAATGTCTTGGTTGGGTTTGTGAGTGCCGAAAATCGGATTTCCACCGGCCTGAAAGTAATAATCACAGATCGTTATAAGAAGTCAAGTACGGATGCTAAAAATATGGGTGGCTTGTAAAAACAGAGCACAGATAAAACAGTAAAATAACGTCGTCAATACATACAAGTAACATTGAAGTTACCCTTGTAGTCCATCTCTTATACAATAATCTTACCTCTGTATTTTCAGAAATACCTAACAAAGGCTGGCCGCCCGTATTAGTCTTTATCAATATTTGCTGCCCGTCGGCCTGTATTAGCACACTACCGCCCTCTGCGTTGGCCAAAATATTGGCCAAGTCGGTCGAGCCGTCTGAAAGAGATTCAAGGAATTTTTGCGTCGCTATTGGGTCGCCGGTTACTATCAGTTGTTGCCCACCAGCGTCTGCAATTAAAAATGGATTTCAATCATACATATTTCTTAAAATTATCTATGAAGTGATATACCATATCACAATGTAGCATAAATCATCTAGCAACCATGGAATACAAGAAAATAATATCAATTGGTTACTCATGTTTTTAATACTAAAAGGCTTACTATACCTGCTCCTGGCAAAACCCCCTCGCCAATAACAATCTGTTGCTCAACCGCCTGCGATACTTCTTGTATTTTTGGTTGTTCCACAGGGACAGATTTGGGTTCTGGAGTAGGCAGAGGATGTTGCAACCGTTCCGAGATCTAAAATTAATAATAATATTTAGTAATATCATAACTAAAGGCATTATTATGATTATTATTATTATTAAATAAACCCTTGCATGACACACAAGTTTAAATACAATATTAAGGTGCAGTTATCTGGCATCTTGCAATAGAAAACAAGAATTTTAGTTAGCAGTATTTGCTTTGCTTATCTAAGGTGAAACTAACCAGAGGCAGCTCAAGAAACGCCATACTTCATGTTAAGGTTTCATTACTTTCTTAATAATTATTTGAATTGAATCGCTTCTTCTAATTGTGTTATGTCAGAAAATGTTGATCATTAAATTACCTCCCGCGTAAAGCGCTCTTTACAGGTAACAAATACATCAGAATTGTAAAAAAAACCGTGGTCGGCAACCTCGTAGTCTATTAATAAAAGTACGTGCAAGTGCAAGTTTCTTGCCCCAGAAGTGCAAGTTTTTTGTCTCCAGGATTTAGTGCTGTTCCCGGAGAAAACGACTAGAATCAATTTTAGATAAGCCATTTCTGGTTGGCACGTTGTCGCCAGGCTTTGCATTTCAATATTATAGATATAGGGTGTTGAAAAAAGGTCGATACCCCGGAATAACTCCGGTGCATCGCATTGCAGCGGAAAATGTCTGGGGAAAAAGTTGTTTGGTTTTGAAGGAGGAATAGTTTGCAATTTAAACCACCCTCCACCCCCTCAACACCCGGGCGCGACACCAATAATCACCATGAGAAAGATAAAATCAGAACCGTGCGAAAATCAAGTTTATCCCGGAAATACTCTTTTTCTCTGTCTTGTACTAAAAAATGCCTGTGGAAAAAGTTGTGTGTATTCCACGGGCATATTTTAGTACAATACAGAGGAGTATTTCCGGGATAAACTTGATTTTCGCACGGTTCTGATTTTGTCTTTCTCATGGTGCTTATTGGTGAAGGATGGGCCCGAATAAAAAAATTTTTCGGACAGAAGATGTTTATTTTTGGTCGGAGAACACGATACGCCAATAAAAAATATATATACCCCCACCCGCGCCCTGGGGTGGGGGTGGTTTAAATTGCAAACTATTCTTCCTTCAAAACCAAACAACTTTTTCCCCAGACATTTTCCGCTGCAATGCGATGCACCGGGGTACCGACCTTTTTTCAACACCCATATATATCATTTATCTCTACTCTTTCCCCGCAACCAAATCTATATAAAGCTGTTTTTTTTGTCTCAAATCAAAACACTTCACTTCGGAGATTTGCGTGCGATTGAACGAAAATAACAAGAAGCAAATTATTATATCATTAACGGTATTTTTAGAATAATCCATCCTTATATGCAAATATTCCCCTACCTTGTTCTGCTCGGTACTAGCCACGGGTACATTCGTTTCTGCGGGCTTGAGTGCCGCCACTGTCCCTTGCCCCTGATCTACTTGCAATACCATATTATTAAGGTCACCTCCCAAGCCCAAACTTGGATCTAACGACATCAGGGCCTCGTTGTTGAGAGGCGTTATATTACCCATCTCGTCCAGGGTTACCAACATGTACGACTGAGGCTGGCCGTCAACTGTTTCGCTTGGTATCGCTAGAACAAAAATTATATAAATCTTCTTACATTCTCGCTGGCCTAAGTAAAAGTAAAAATTTATTTTTATAGTGAAATTAACCCGGAAACATACCCAATATCTGTCCCTCGGTAATAGTAGTCTGATTACCCAGCCCATCTTGGATAACCAGTTGTGTCAAAGGTCTATCGGTTGGTTTGTTCTCGGCTCCTACAGGCGGTGCCGGTTTACTGTCGGACTTTATTATCGGTGCGACAGGCTGTTGCTGCAGTCCACTGTCGAGCTGTTGCCCACTGTTAACTGGACTGGATGGAGGCAGATCCAATTTCCCCGGCGCTTGTTTCTGTAGGTTCGGTGAAGTTTGACTTTGTACCTAGTGAAAAAATCGTCATTACGAAGTGCTTTCGGGTGACAAAAAGAGTAACTGTGTGTTAACTATACGAAATTTTCAAAAAATTTTAGTATACAAACCTGTGGAACTGTCGGTTGCGGTGACAGGGGTGCCAGAGCCGGTATTTGATGTTCTTGAGATTTCTGGGACTGACTTTGAGGTGTCGGTACGCTCGGTTTAACTTTAACGGGATCGAATTTCTTAGGGTAAGAACGACGGACGGCCGTCTTAGTAGCACTGGTACTTGATGTAATATGCCTAAAAAAAATATATTAGGTTATTATAAGAAAAATATCATTTTCCTATGACCACCTAGGAAAATGAGAAAAAAGCACGAATAGCTTGGCTAGAAAGTGTCTAATATTTAAGAAATACAGGGTGTTATGGAAATTACGTATTATATTTAAACCAGCAATTCCCGAGATGAATACAAATTGAAGAAAAATATCCTTAAATGGCGCTTTCAATTCATTCAGCGGTAAAAATGACCTGACGTTAAACCAGAAAAACACCCGTGCTGCACTGCGATACATGTAAATAAACCACGAATTCTGGCCGATGTTGTCAGAATTACACCTTACATTCTTTAAGTTTGAAATACGCAACTACGTAACTAGGTCAAATGTCAATGACCTCTTGACTTTTGAGTGATTGGCTGACTGATTTATTAATGTAATTTTATTTAGGCCACACACATACACTTGTGGGTCTTATTGAAAAATTAGTGTCAATTTCTATAAAAACTTATACAGCGTTTTAGTAAAGAAACCGGCACATCACATAATCCATAACCATAATCGCAAAACTTCACATGAACACTGGCCGCCATAATGCACAAAATTCACTTGGAGACATCGTTTTTATTAACATTGGCTTGTCTCGCCTAGATTTGTATGAACTTTTGTTTTTAATTAAAAAACACATTGTAAAATGTAAATAACATTTCTTTGAATAAAAAATGACATCTGAACTGAAACATTTAAAACACGAGCTGGCAAAAAGTAGAGATGCAATGTGTGTTTTTCGGATAGAGTCCAGCGCATTCACCAAAAAAGGTAGAAATAAATAATTATAATAATCTACAGCACTTATTTATTGTTTTCCTTGACTGCTGTAGATACCAATAAAGATTAAAAAACTTGTTAATCGCTGCTCTGGTGCTCTTTTTCATTCGAAAAGCTTGAAAAAATTAAATCGATCGTTTCACAGCGGGATTTTAAAACCAAAGATTAGCCATCTCTACTATAAATCGACAGAAGGTTAGAAGTTGACATTTGCTCGACAACAAGATATTCCTCTGCGGCTTTGAGCGAAAGAGTTTTTCGGGATATTTAATCAACTGTACAGTGCGAATAAGAAGTGTGAAAATGTTTAGTACATACAGAAAAATCAAGTCGAAGGCATATTAGAAAATGTTCCTTTAGTAAGAGACTGGAAATCGCAAGGTCACCGGATCGTACCCCATGCAATTTTTTTCTATGGGGTACGATGAATATAGACATAGTTTATAAAGTCGAAGATATGGATCAGTTGCGATATAAGATATTGGATGCAGCGGATAAAATAATTGCTGAACGTTTTAGTTTATAAAGGGCCAATTTGTGTCCTATCTCCTATTTGTGTGTTTGTTAAAGAATGCATTTGTGTGTAGCGATTTTGTGTGACAAGGGCCTATCTTCAAAAAACTAATTTGAAACATGCGTGTGTTTCTTTAAGTGAGTTATGGTAATTTGTTCAGTGTTTCACTATGTGTTCTTTGTCTCCGACGATATACAGGGTCATGTTCTGAGATTTGAAGAAAAATGCCGAAGGGGTTTTTAGTGGGGTATAAGCTTTACCCGCTAAAACCAAAAAAACTGAAGATGTATGTGCCCTGGATTACTTGCTAGTGTACTGGCACCTGGATTCACTTCTATTTGGATACTAGGTAGCTAAATATTTATTTTTATAAGAATCTAAAGTTTTACACTATCAGTTTGGCAACATTGCGCCAGAACATATGTTTATTACACAGCTGCTCAGTGTAATATGACTGTGCCGAGGAGTGACCTATGGGTTTATGGGTGAATTATCCCACTTTTTAAACGTTCGATTTGAAAAAAAAACAAATATGTAGCGCTTCTCAGGACACCCCAGGAGTCACCCATTTAAATATAATACGTCATTTCCATAACACCCTGTATACTTTGAACAGATGAGAAATGGTGCCAATTTATGTAATATACTATATGAAATGTGTTACCTATTTGTATAATTAATAATTTCCGGTGATTTATTGGCCTGTTGAAGCCGCGCACTAGCCTTAATTGCTTCCAGTTGCTCCAAAACTTGTCTGTCGAGGTCGGCATCATCCGTACCTTGAATTTTCCTCACCTAAAAATGATTATCGACTAAAGACTAAATAAACAGATATTTTTGAAACAAGCAAAGGATATATCGAGAAAAATTCCATCGCCGTTATATTTCAATAAATTCTCATTACCGTTTGTCCCATTTGATTCTTAATTAATATTGTCTTCTGTGTCTTGACAGGTGGTGTCCTATGTGTAAGTTTTTTCTGATGAACGGGCACCTTCGATCCTTTACCCACGGTCATTAAAAGACCTCCATGACTAGAAACTGGTGATACGACCCCTAAAAAATAAAGTGAAAGGACGATAAAAAATACTGCCGCCTTTGGGCAAATTTAACACATATATTTTTTAGATTTTGTTAGGTGTAAGAATGAAAGAAATCCGATAATTAATTGGGGTAGATAGTGTATTTATTTGACATAACCCTTAATGAGAAGTAATTAAATGGTTTGTCGTTATTAAAATTGGTTCGCCGCAAAAAATAGCCATTAAATCATTTGATCAGCATAAAAATATTTTGCTTGCAATAAATAAAAATCGGGCCGCAACACGATCTGCAAAAAATGCTACAAACGTTCAACAATTTAACCGATATCAGTCCGCTTGTAACATCATGTGTTCGCTTAATTAACAGTCGAGCTGCGAAATGATTACTTGGTCAGCAAGATTTTACAATCGGTCAGTAGAAAAAAACATGTCTAGAAGCAGTTTACTTCAGAGGTTTGCATATTAAAAGAATGGTTATCAATATAAATCATTGGATTGCGTTTGTTTTGAATAATCGGGAAAGTTCGTTATTGTCGCGTGATACGAGTAGCTAATTGCGTGCGTGTGTTTTCATTTTATTGCTTTTTTTTTGATGACCAAGATTAAATATTTTGCTTACCCGCCGATTGCTTACCAATATCCGATTAAAAGTGGATCGCTCATAGCAGCTTATATATTTAATTTGAGTACCAAAATAATTTAGAGCACTCTAGTATGACATTAATTACTGACCGATTCAGAAATGTTTGCTGTCCATAAGTTGCTGACCAACTAGCCATTTTGGCTGACCGATTACATTTTTCTGTTCGCAAAAATAAGAATATTTTGCTAACCAGTTCAATGATACCCATTCTTAATCTATTTTAAGCGCTGTATGGTATAGGCCCTTCTTTTACCTTGAGGCACACCTTGAGGCAAACTAGGAAGTACAGTTTTCTGAACAATTCCGCTTGGTCCAGCCGATGCAGATTCCAACAGAGCTTTCGGAATGGCACCTTTAATAATGGTTTTAGTTTTCGATCCCGGCGGCGTATGCATAAACGCCTTCTGTTGTTGCGGCGTCAGAACGACCCTCGTCTGTTGCCCGTGCTGATTGGTCACAATCATAATTTTGTTGCCGACTATTGGACTTTGAGGTTCGCTCGTTTGGACGTTGGGTAGTTTAGGTGGTAGCGGCAGTTGTTTCTTTGCTACAAGTGGTTTTGCTGACTTCACCTGAAATATACATAACTTATGAGTTAAGTTAACTTTAATCAATCACTTTGTATCACCGTTGGTGTCCATGTCATTATAAATGATAATTTCTATGAATGAGAAAACATCAAGCTCTTCAATTGGGAATCAGATTTTAATTACGTTTGAGTAATATTTGAAGTTGTATTAATAAAAATGGACGTATATGTGTCTTTATTAATAATAAACTGATTTGAGAGTCTAGCATGCAAAGGCCATAAAAATATTTCGTTATGAGGCAACGGAGTACAGGCCAGAATCGAACAAATTTCTTTGTCTTAATAAAAAAGGAACCTAAGACATATAATTTTCGGGAACGTGATTTGAAGTAATTGTTTTAGTGTAGTTAATAGCATTTTATACAAAAACAAGTATTTGTTACTTTTTATTCAATTGTTTTTAAAAGTTGTGAACGTATTTATAAACATTTATTTAAAAAAAAATTATATTTATACTATCACTAGAAAATCATACGAAATTTCAGAAAAAACACTCACCTGGGGTACAGAGGTCGACACCGTGGACGGAACAAACACGTACTTAGTCGGCTTGCCGTCGGCAGAAGTACCAGTTGCCAACAAAGCGGTAGGCTGTTTTATTTTATTCGTAGGAACAGGCGTATTCGATAAAATCCTGGGTTTCATGGTTTGTTTCGCTTGTAACGGTGTGGTTGAACCGGACAGGGTCGTTTTAAACACAATCTGGCAATTTACACATTATTTATTACAACTTGTACATAATGGAAAAAATGTCTTTATAAGAGCATGGATACAATTAACACAAGATAAGACATCGCGCAAGGATTTGTATTTTCTAAACGCCCGGACAGGTCAATTAGTATTTTTAGGTAAAACGTTATTATCTAGGGCAGCGGTTCTCAAACTTTTTTGGTGACGGAGCCCTTTTAAAAGACTAAATTTTGAACGGAGCCCTAAAAGGCCGAAACCTAAGCTAGTAACCTTTCGATGCAATAGGTCGGCGTTTACTTAACAATACTATATTAAATTTACGTATATACAGGGTGTTATGGAAATGACATATTATATTTAAATGGGCGACTCCTTGGGTGTCCTAGAGAAGCGCTACATATTTTATTGTTTTTAAATCGATCGTTTTAAAAGTAGGGTAACAAACAGGTCAGTCCGCGCTACTGTACAACATTTTACCCAGAGCCAATGGCAATGTTGCCAAACTTAATGTAAAACTGAAATTCCATATAAAATTATAAAAATAAATTATTTTCTATCTACTTCTATTTATCTTTATACCTAAAGAGCGAGGAAATCTAGGCACAAACACAATCAGTTTTTTTTCTTTTTCATGGGAACACGCCTGGAAACACTTTATGTACACACAGTAATAGTGAAACAGAACCGATAGTTAGCTTTTGAAAATACAATAATACAGATTATTAGATTTTATTACACGCGACGAAATTTGACGTCCAGAAGAAACGCGTCAATAAAAACAATATTCAAAGATTATTTATGGACGGGCAAGATACACGCGTAAACCGAAAAAACAAAGCGGATTGCTGAGAGTGTGCTGGTGATCGACGAGACACAACGTATCCGGCCGCTGGTTGGTCTTCAACTAACAGACCGCAAGCGTGCGGCGCTATATGAAACTACTTTGCTCAGCCTTTGTACGGCGTCAAGAGGTCATTGGCATTTGACCTAGTGACGTACGTGCCTATTTAAAACTTATTTAATACTATTCCATGTTTTTTCGGGTTGTTTAAAACATAGTCCGTCGTAAATGTTATTCAATTAATTGTACAAAAAGGTATTACAGAATGGAAAAGTGTTTAAATTATTTTATTTTGTCTAAACAGTTTAAGGTGTACATATGACAACACCGCCCAGAATTCCTTGATTGCTTACATGTATCGCAGTGCCACACAGGTGTTTTTCTGGTTTGACGTCAGGTCACTTTTACCGCTGAATGAATTGAAAGCGCCATTTATGGGTATTTTTCTTCAATTTGTCTTTATCTCAGGAATTGCCGGTTTAAATTTAATACGTCATTTCCATAACACCCTGTATATGTACCCGTAAAACATATAAGTAGGCGTTTCGTTTTTTTAGTTTATTTTTATCTTAGGTCACTTTATTCTTATAGGTTCCACTTTAATACATGTATTCATTTTATTACGACTGCCGGCGGACCCCTACTGGAGGCTTTGAAGAGCCCCGGGGCTCCGCGGAGCAGACTTTGAGTAACGCTGATCTAGGGTATCCCAGGTGGGAGTTATGACGTCATCTAACTGGAACACCCAGTATATTGTGTAAATTTCAAATTCGATGATAAATACTTGAAATATAACTGGAATTAGAACAGCTAGATATCATACCTTGTGTTTATTGTATCATGATCCGAAATAATAACGGCTAGCAGGAAACAATCAAGATTACCTGTTGCTTCACAGCTACATTAGGGACAGTCTTCTTTGCGAAAGCGGTCATCAGTTTGTCCTCAGCTTTCACAGTTATCGGCTTGCCTTGCGGTATGACATCTTCAGACAGAACCACCGGCATATTCTGTATACTTTCCGGCGTTAGGAGGTCGTCAGACAGGACTATGGGCATGGAGTTGATGTCAAAGACCATATCGTCGTTTTCGGACGGGGCTGCCTGTACGAGCGCAGATTGCGTTGTAGTTGGTGTCTGGGACTGGACAATTTCCCCTATAAAAACAAGTATCGCGAATATAATTCCTCTTTCTAGCCCCCCTAAGGCAGGCGAATTTAAATAAGAAACTTACCTTTAGGCGTTATAATGGTCTGCTGCAAAATCTTTGCTTTTCCGATCGCCTTTGAGCCGCGTCCTCTCATTGGTTTTTCCGGGATAATTTCTGGAATAACCTCTTCCTCGACGGTTTTCTTGGCAATTTTCGGAATAATAAATGCCGTCTCAACATCCTCGATGTCTTCGTACTGTCGTTTTATCCCTTGGAGCTGAATCACAGGTTTCGGAGCATTTGCTGGCCTAAAATAAAATAATTGACATTTTTTTTATGAAGATTGCAGTAGTTTTTAACCGGCAATGCTCAAATAATTTAAAACTATTTAGTATTTACCTTATTATCTGCTCCGAAAGTATAATTGGTTTATTACCGGTTATCTTAGACATTGAGAGGGGTTGTGCTCTGGTGGTTTTAATAAGAATCTTTTGGCCAGGTTTGGGTGTACCCATGGGTTTCATCATCTTGGTAATTAAACCTTTGGAAACACTATCGGATACCTTGATGTCACTTTGGATCATAGGCTTAGCCTAAAAGTACAGAAATATTAAAGAAATAAATTCGCAGGGTTAATAGACTAATTAAAAACAATGACAAATCAAAATAAATTTACTTAAGCATCATAATTGTTGTTCAAAAGAAAAAGGGAAAAAAATAATAGGAGCCCTGACGCACATGTATGGGACCAAACGAATATATAAGGCAGTTTTTTATTTCTCACCTAGTATTTATTGTGTATATAAATACAAATACAACTAAGTTTATTTGATACTACATGCTATTAACAATTAATCAACAATACCGCTTATTTATTTTATTAATGAGATTCAGCTGCCAGATGGAGAATTTATATGGCCTTCAAGTAGCCCCGACTTGTCACCTATCGAAACCCTCTGGCATCAAATGAAAAAAGCTCTACGAACCAGTCCAGTACGCGCCATTCCTGAATTAAAGGACAAAATTCAGGAAATCTGGAATAACTTTCGACCAGATTACTGTAAAACATTAGCGAACACCATGCCAGCAAGACTTGATGCTGTTATAAAACAAAAAGGAGACTGCACTCAATGGTAACGGACGATAAAAGTTTAAATACTGTTGGTCCAATTAATATGCGCCAAATATAACAAAAACAATTTCGTCTTATTATTATTATTGTGAGTAAAATAAATAAGCGGTATTGTTGATAAATTGTTAATACCATGTAGTATCAAATAAACTTAGTTGTATTATATACACAATAAATACTAGGAAAGAAATAAAAACTGCCTTATATATTCTTTTGGTCCAATACATGTGCATCAGAACTCGTATATATAACATAAGGAACAAATTAATACATAAATAATGTGATTGGCCCTATTCTATATTTCCGATGCTACATAAATAAACTATAAACTCATTAAATGCTCTTTAAGTTACATTTTTGCATCATCATAGTAGATTGATTTCAAACCCCTTCTTGACCTTACCTATGGTAAGTAAAAATTATTTTCTTGTCTAGTATGATAGTTATGCACACTCTTAATATTGACCAGTTGCACTGCAGATTGTTTAGTCTTATTAATTATATGATGAAGTGATGAACATAAAGAAGAACCTTGTAATTTGTTCCATGAATACAATAGATGACTAGGGAATCGTATTGGAAGTCTAAATACATTTTCCAAAGCTTTATTTTGATGAGTTTTTAGTGGTTTTAGAAATACATTTGCAGCTGTGCCCCATACTGATATTAGGTAATGTAGGCGGCTATATATGTGTGCATAGAAAAGTTGCTGTCACAGACTTTATAGAGAATCGCAATAATAGGGGCAATTCTTTTTCTTAAGTAATCGATATGCATAGACCATTTCAATGTACAGGGTGTCCCAATTTCGACACTTTTATAGGGTATCTCCGTAATTGTTAGTGCTATCAAAAAAGTAATGTAGGTGTCATGTGCTCTTTTTGGGTCAAACTTAAAATGGTAAAATCAAAATTAGAAAATTTTCGCTCGCTTAAGAGGTACGGGGGAAAATTAAAAAATTACCCTATATTTTCTTAGTTAAAAGAGATACAGAAAAATGTTCAATGCAGAAGTTTCTTTATAATGATTGTTGAATAATCTGACGTTTTCAGAATAAGTATAGGGGGTCAGGTAAAAAAAGGTATCGGATCTAACCTCTTTTTTTAATGGAACACCCATTTTAATCTAAAAAGATTCTAATTTAAATTCCCTTCTCAAATATATAACATATCATGGATGATATTGGTTTTCTAGGCGATTTATTTAAAATTTATTACTTTGAAACGAAATAAAAGATTCAGATTAAGGTAAAATATAACGGGAATCATCGCAAATGTTCGGAATATGTCCTTAAATGGTTACCGTCTTTCCGGATAGCGAACAAAATATACATTTTGAGCCATTTCTTCGTTTTTTCCACTTTCAATATAAACTGATATCATATAAAATTTTTCAAAATGTTGATAGGTCATTTTCGCAAATGAATATGTAAAAATTAAATTGAAGTTAAATGTTAACATAGTTGTTTCTAGGATATTAGCTTTTGTTTCATGGTCTACTGTGGTTTAAAGTAATAAAGTTTAATAAATCGCCTAGGAAACCAATATCATCAATGGTGTGTTCTATATTTGAAAGGAGAATTTAAAATAGTATCTTCTTAGATTAAGATATACAGGGTGTTCCATTTAAAAAAATGAGGTTGGGTCCGAAAACTTTTTTTATCTAACCCCGTATACTTATTCTGAAAACGGCAGATTATTCAACAATCAATATAAAGAAACTTCTGTATAAAACATTTTTCTGTATCTCTTTTAACTAAGAAAATATAGGGTAATTTTGAAATTGTCAATTTTTTTGATTTTCCACCGTACACCTCATTACTTTTTGATAGCACTAACAATTACGGAAATACACTATAAAAGTGTCGAAAATGGGACACCCTGTACTGTCTATCAAAAGACCTAAATACTTTATTACAGACGAATTGTGAAACTGCTGAACACCGAGTACTGAACAACGGAAAAAATATGTGTAAATACCAATTTACATAAAATCGTCTTACCTTGGTAGCATCATTCGACATCGACAGCCTTTCTAAAAGCTTGGGGGAATCCAAGAGTACCGTTTCAGGATCCACCTTATTCGATAAGACAATCTGCGAAGGAATCGCTTCCTCGAAATCAAACATACCTTGGACCACAGTCTGCTTGTCGTAATTGTCGAAGGAAGTCTTGAATTTTTGGTCCGATCCGCTGGAGTTTGTTGAGGAATTCGAATTTCCCTCTAAAATATCCAAGAGCTCCGACTTCAAAGCGTAGGCTTTGGGTAGAGTGATCAATGGCCGATTGTCGAATTCTTTAGTCATCGCTTTGGACGTGAATTCCGTTCCGGACGTGTTGTTTGGTTTCGGCGAACCGACTAATTGGGTTTTCTTTATTTTAATAGTGTGAACTCTGGCGGGAAGACTGGATTCTAAAAAGTCCATCGAGAACATTCCCAAATTGGTGGGCTTCTTTTCGTTTATTACTTTATCCGTTGTTATTTCGACTTGTGCGTCTGCTAGATCTTTCTCCGACATAACGGTGGGATTAATAGAAATAGGAACAAACTCCGACTCGCTAGTAACTTCAACGCCTGTTGGTATAACTGGCGCTTCTTGATTTCCCGCCGACTCTACGTCGTCTTCTTTTATGCTCCCCGTCGGCTCATCTTTGACTTGATTCTCGATTCCTGACGATGTCGCTGTTGCTAACTCAGACAATTCGTCGGCTGTGGAAATTGCTATATCATCCGCATCAATTTTTCCTTCCTTTTCAATTTTAAGACTATCATCTGGAGCAGAGCCAGGAACGGAAATATCGGCGTCCGATGTTCTTGCGCTGTCCAAAACATCTTTCGGATCTTGTGATTGAGAAATGATTGGTTCACTTTCGCTGTTGTTTTCTTGGCCTGCGTTTGTGTCGGACGCTTCACTGCTTGTTCGCCTTTCTTTATTTTGTAGATGATCCCCGTGAGAGGAAGACTTCCTCTTCTGCCTCTTTTTCGGCACGGTGGACGATTTATTTACATCAGCTTCGACTTCCTCATTATCCAAAGAACTAAGCGGTCCCTCCTCAGATTTTAAACTCGTCCTATCCACGTTACCAATATTTCTTTCCGATTCCTTCATAGACGCGATATCAATTTGTTGCGTAATCTCTGCCACTTTTTGAGCAAACTCTTCCGGATGGAAGAGAAAACTCTTCTTTTTAGCTAAAGGCGACATTTGCGGGATATCACTGACCTTTCCTACTTTCTCGAGAGCTTGACTATTTTCAAACAATTTTTGAATCTTCTTCTTTGGCGGTTGTGGCACGACATTAGCTAATTTCTCTTCACTTTTAAAACTGTCATTCGAGAGCGGGCTGTTACCGGAAGAGCTTGTGACGTCTTGCTTTGAATACTCAATTTTCTTTTTCTTCGGTGGCATGCACTTTGAAATATTAGCGGGTTCTTTTATAATTTCGCCAAAATCTGTTGCATTTATATCACCCTTTGTTGTCTCGGCTTTGGGCACATCTAAAGCAACTTTTTCTTCGTCATCTTTAACCATCAAATTCAAATTATCCGACACATTAGTATTATCAAAATTGTCAATATCCTTAATAAGGCCTTCGATATTATTTCTTAGAGATGTTGACATAATGGAATCATCACAGCTAGGAAAACTTAAAATATCACTATCGGCTTTCCTTTCTAAGGAAAGTGTAGTACTGGCAAAACTATCGTTTAGAAAATTATACTTGACTTCACCAGCTCTTTTAGATTTTTTTGGAGGCAAAATAATTTCACTCTCGTTAAAATCGGCAAAAGAATTATCCAGAATTCTAGGGACTTTTTCAGACTGGTTATTTTCGTCTAAATCATCGTTTCTTGGCAAAATTTTCTCCTCCTCTTCACGTTCCGAGTCGTTCACAATAGTTTGAGTCTCTATCACAGGGTCGTTATTAATTTCCACAATTTGCTCCTCTACTACAACCTCCTCACTAAATATACTTTCAGGTGCAGCTTCGATTATTGTTTCCTTCAACAGATTATCTGCGTCAGTATCATTCTTACCGTAACTTTCGCGTCTTGACCACCTATTTTTCTTGGGCGGCACATGTCGATTTTTCTCTTCAGATAGTCCTGTTCTCTGGTCCGCCACACTATTTATATCTGGTGCAACTAATAATGTACTTTCCTGTTTGGAATTTCGTCTCGTTTTACACTGTTTGCTTTGCGGAATATGATCGTCCAAACTATGCGGTGTTTCCTGACTTACTACTTGTTCGACAATTTCTTCTGTGTCGTCTTCTTTAAATTCTCGTCCCTGTACCGGTCTTGTCATTTCGCTAGATTTTTCCGCCTCACTCGAAACAATATCCTTAAATTTCTGTTTAAGAACTTCTTTAAAAGCCTCTTGGGACGATTCTGTATCTGTTAACTCAGATTTTTCTTTTATTTTCTTTTTAAACCAACTCTTCTGGCTTGTAGATGGTACAATATACCCTTTATTACAAACAGAAGGCTCAACTTGCTCTACACTGGCAGATACTGCTGCTTTATTTTGCATACCCTTTTCTATTCGGTTTCTATTTAAAATAATTGTCTTTGGTCCCTTTCGATGAACATATTCTAGCATAGTTGGTATAGCAACTTCGGGTACAGCAGTAGGTAACTGAGATATAGTTTTAGGTTTAGGAGTTTCTTTTGGAGTAGTCTCCTTTTCAGCAACCGTAGAGGTCTGAACACTTTCATAAAGTACCGACGAGTTAACTTCATGATCGATATGCTTGGTAGTGTCTGATGTTGTCAGTTCATCAAGCTTAAAACGCTCCGAAACATATTCTACTTCTGGCTTATTTTCATCTTTTATCTCCTGAGAAGCTGTGTATTGTTCTTCTACAATTTTCGATTTAGACTGTAGTATCGCATGAGTCTGTCCTGTAGTTGCTTCTTCTACCGAAAGAGTTTCACTGCTAACGCTTTTTCTTGGTCTGCCCCTTCTACCTTTTGTACTAGATGTATCATTCTTTTTAACCAAGGTTGTATTTAATTCTTCAGGTACTTTAGTGCAGAGTGTATCTACTTTATCCTCATTTTTATTGCAGACTGAGGTATCTATTTCTACTGGAACACTTATCAAATCTGTCGTCTGATCGGGAACTGTTGTATCAAGGGCAGTTTTAAGTTGGCCTTCTGCAACTTGATCACCTTCAAGGTCGAGTTTACATCGGGCTTCCGGCTTCACATCTTCTGCGCTCGTCTGAATATTTTCCAAAATATCTGTAGTTTCCTTCTTTAATGATTCCTTTGACCTGCGTCTGGTCTTTTTGCTAATAAGTTCGTCAGACGTTTCTGATATAACCATATTAGATTCGATAGCACCATCTTCATTAGATTGTAATGTTGTTTCATGAATAAATAACTCTAAAGCAATATCTGATTTAAGTGGAGTATTTTCTTGAATGGTCAGTTTATCTGCAGAAAACTCCAGCTGTGTTGATTCTGGTACCTCATGACCTTGATCACTGCTTGCTATCATAGGTGTTTCTTCCTTCCTATTTGCCGTCGATCTCCCTTCGTCTTTAGAAGAATTTTTTAGTAGTTCACCAACCCACTCAGAAAGACCCGATTTGGGTATAGTATTTAATGTTGAAAAAGATTGATCTACAGCTGTCTGGATTATCGATCCCATTGATCCCATGTCTCTTCCACTAGGTTTTATAACAGAAGAAGGCTCATCTTTTATATAAGCATCCAGTTCGACAGGCGGAGATTCGAACTGCGAGGCCCGTTCGAGTTCTGGTTGTAGACTTCTGGACATAGTTTCTTTAATTATGCTTTCCGTATTTTCGTCCACATGTTTCCGTGGTCTCCCCTTCTTCGACTTTGGGGGAGATTCGTCGGATATTTTAGACTCGGAAAAAATCGGTTCTGCGACAGTGTTCGCGGAAGACTGTTCCACAACTTCGGGGATTGTTAAATCACCTGTAGCTTCCTGTCCAAGCATGCCATCCTCATTTACGACAGATGAATTCCCTACAGCATCCAACATCGTTACATCACTCGATGTACATTCTGATGGTATCGTTTTAGATAAGTCTTCTGCAAGGACCTCTTCAGTATGCCTACGCGATCTGCCTCGCCTTATTTTTGTAGTGGGTTCTTCAAATTGAGTTTCTATCAGAATGTCTTTTTGTTCAACATCCTTTTGTATTTCTGTTTCAACTACTGCATCTAGGCTCAATGCAGTTTGTTGGTTTTCAACAAGCTCCAAAACAGTTTTCGTAAATTCTAAGGCAGCAGTTAGTTCCTTAGACTGAATTTCATTTACGATTTTGGAAGGCTCCTCAATAGGAGTTGCTACCAATATGTCTTCTTGTACCGTATGTTTTCTTGGTCTTCCCCTTTTTAATTTGGGCGTGGGTTGTTCAGGTAACTCTAATGCATTAGCAATGCTCGGTGTTAGTGAATTACACTGAGCAGTGTCTGAAATTAATAGTCCACTCTCGTCGATCTCTTTTGGAGCTTCTTTTATAGTTTTAGGGCTTTCAAACGAAGACGTTATATGTTCTTGCTCTTCTTTAGCGTGTTTTCGTGTTCTACCCCTTCTAGCGCTGGGTGTGAGATGTTCAGATATTTGCTGTGAAGACTGATCCAAAACAGGTTTATTGGAAGTGATGTTCATTTCTACAGTATGAGCTACTTCTGGCACTGCTGGGTTGATTTGATCTGTTTGTAACTCGTTGGAATCCGTAGGCAGGACTGCCTGATCCTGTAAAACTGGATCCTTGGATATAATATCGTTTGGGATCGTTGCCGCATGCTCTTGACTTTTCGAATTCTTTCGTGATTTACCTTTCTTAGATTTACGAGAAGGTTCGTTCGATTTTTGAAGCGCATCAGCAATTGCGTCAGCATTGGTCTTATCACTTTCGACAAGGTTGTTCGTTTCGGGACGCATTTCAACTGCGGTAGACTCAACTTGGTTTCGCTCTTGGGCCATATCTTTAAGGCTTTCCTGAA
Source organism: Barypeithes pellucidus (assembly GCA_963991005.1). Classification (NCBI taxonomy): domain Eukaryota; kingdom Metazoa; phylum Arthropoda; class Insecta; order Coleoptera; family Curculionidae; genus Barypeithes; species Barypeithes pellucidus. Next base: position 17,987,255 of record OZ022565.1, on the reverse strand, counting down.
TGGCTCTAGCAAAGTCTTCTTCCTCTTGTGTTAATTTTCGTGATCTACCCCGCCTAGTCTTTGAAAACGGTTCTTCGAGCATTGAAAAAGAAGGCACTTCAACGGTTCGTGATGATTCGTTATTTTCTATAGCTGGTTTAGGGGAAGCAGAATCTTCCCCTTTCAGATGTTTTCGCGTTCTACTCCGTCTAGACTTTGGTGTCGGGTGCTCAATAATTTTATCCACAGAATCAGAAATAGGAGTCTCTAGGACTTCGGGACGGTTTATTGGTTGCTCTAATGATTCTAAAACAGGTTCACTACCAGTCTCGTGTATTTCAGTATCCATATTTTCATGTTCCTTAATGTGTTTTCTTGATCTACCCCTTCTTACTTTAAAATTAGATTCATCAGACACGTCAGGAACAGTATCAGAAACGAGAAATTTTATCTTTTCAGTTTTATCAACCTGACCTGGATTTTCTGATGCTGAAGACGACACATCAACAATATTTTCCTCATTTACTTCTAAAGGTGCATCTTCTAGTGGCGCTCCACGAGAGACTTCCAATGGTACAGACTCTTCATTTTTCGGTATGTCTTCCCCAACATCACTTGAAACTGGTTCCTCTTCTGTATGCCTTCGTCTTCTACTTTTTCTTGTAGTAGGTACAGGTTTGTCCATGTCAGGTTTAGAAATAACTGCTTCTGTATTTGAACTTTCAGCAAAAAGATTGATACCTTCGTCAACAGCCTCCGTCAACGATACGTCTATCGCTTCAGGTTCCACCGTCTCGTTTTCTTTAGTACTATCTCCAGTTTCTTCAGCATCAGCAACGATTTTCGCTTGCTCTGAAACCGCTGAAGGTTGCTCGGTTACCGTAATCATATCTTTATGTCCCTCTTCCTGTGAGTCGGATTTATCTTGTTCTCTTTCTTTAGTATCTTTTCTACTTCTACTTCTTCTCGTCTTATAGATTAATTCAGGTACTTTAGAAATAGATTCAGGAGTAATATCTGTCTCTGCAGTTGAGAATTCTTCAGCTGATTTAGCATTTTGTTCATTCTCTTTTGATGGCTTTCGGTTTCTCCCCCTTCTAGTTTTGGCAGTAGGTTTTCCATCAAGTACTTCAACAACAGAACCTGTGGGCTGTTGAACAATATCTGTCCCTGTCAATTCTTGCTTCGGTTCAGGTACTTCAATTTTAGGTACATTATCTGTCGATTCTATATTAGTAGCTAGTACTTCATCTTCCTTGGTATATTTTTGTGACCTACCCCTTCTAGTTTTGGGTATGGGCAATATGTCAGGTAAAGAACTGGCATTAGCCACTTTAGGAACCGTGCTTTCACTTTCAGTAGGATGTAGTTCAGATTTTTGGGTATTTATATCAGATAAAGCCACAATTGTTTCTTCTAATTTCTTGTGTGCGGGTTCCAATATTTCCGGGAGAGAACTAGTACTAGCAAATTCAGGTACAGCGGTTTGACTTTCCGCAGAACGTATTTCAGATTTTTGGGAATCAATATCAGAGGTTGATAAAATCGTTTCTTCTAATGGTATGTATGTTGGTGCCTGTTCTTCCGAAGAAATAGCCTCCTTATCATGTAGAGCTTTATTTATATTTTTTCCAGTCTTGTCTTGCTTAGTACAAGGTGTGGGCGGTTGTAATATTTCAGGAACTGAACTGGAATTATCAAATTCAGACCCAGTACATTGACTTTCTGTAAGACGTAATTCCGATTTTTGAGTATCAAGCTCAGATGAAGCTACAATTGGTTCTTCTAATGCTACGTCTGTTGGAGCGTTTTTCCCTGAAGGAGTAGCATCATGTGGAGCTTCTTTCGTATCTCTTCGAGTTTTGCATCTCTTACTAAGATGTGCAGGATCTGGTGAAGTATGTCCAGCTTCACTAACGTCTTCAGGCTTATTCAGAGTTTCTCGCTCCGTTGTATCCACTGTTGATGACTTTGGTTCTTGGTTTTTCCCTGAAGGAGTAGCATCATGTGGAGCTTCTTTCGTATCTCTTCGAGTTTTGCATCTCTTACTAAGATGTGCAGGATCTGGTGAAGTATGTCCAGCTTCACTAACGTCTTCAGGCTTATTCAGAGTTTCTCGCTCCGTTGTATCCACTGTTGATGACTTTGGTTCTTGGTTTTTCCCTGAAGGAGTAGCATCATGTGGAGCTTCTTTCGTATCTCTTCGAGTTTTGCATCTCTTACTAAGATGTGCAGGATCTGGTGAAGTATGTCCAGCTTCACTAATGTCTTCAGGCTTATTCAGAGTTTCTCGCTCCGTTGTATCCACTGTTGATGACTTTGGTTCTTGGTTTTTCCCTGAAGGAGTAGCATCATGTGGAGCTTCTTTCGTATCTCTCCGAGTTTTGCATCTCTTACTAAGATGTGCAGGATCTGGTGAAGTATGTCCAGCTTCACTAATGTCTTCAGGCTTATTCAGAGTTTCTCGCTCCGTTGTATCCACTGTTGATGACTTTGGTTCTTGGTTTTTCCCTGAAGGAGTAGCATCATGTGGAGCTTCTTTCGTATCTCTCCGAGTTTTGCATCTCTTACTAAGATGTGCAGGATCTGGTGAAGTATGTACATCTTCACTAATGTCTTCAGGCTTATTCAGAGTTTGCTCCGTTATATCCACTGTTGATGACTTTGGTTCTTGCTGAATCTCCATACTTTGATTAGTGTTAACTTCAGCAGAAGTTCTAACTAAAACTTCTTCTTTAGACGGCGGCGCAACAAGATTTGATGACACTGTGGGCCCTTCTAGAGTTTCAATTGGTTTTGATTTTATGCTGTCTACATTTAATTTGTTAGATGTTGGTACTTCTTTCTCTCTCGACTCACATCCACCGTCCTTTTGATGCCATGATCTACCCCTTCTTCCTTTAGTTGGGGTTGGTTCAGGTTCACTAGCGACAGTTTCGAATTTATGAACCTTTTCGTTAGACGGTGGTTCAACAAGCTCTGAGGAAACTATGGGCTTCTCCAGACTTGACATTATTTTTGATTTCATTTTGTCTATATTTAATTCACTACACTTTGGTACTTCTTTCCCTTTTAAATCACCCGCAACGTCCTTTTGATGTCCCCTTGATCTACCCCTTCTTTCTTTAGTTTCTTTTCTGGTCAGTTCAGGTTCAGTAGTGAGAGATTCGGATTTTTCTACAATGTGTCGAGTATCAGCAAGTGATATTTCAAGGGCTGATTTTGAAGACAAATCATCAACTAAATCGCTTTGTGGTTCATACGTTCTTTGCCTAGATCTCCTTCGACCTTTACTAGGTATTTTATCCTCAATTTTCTGCGGATATGCAGTAATCAATGAATGCCTAGTTCGCCTGTAAGATTTTTTAGGAGCTTCGTCTTCTCGAACAACTTCAATGTTGTTCATTGATTCGATATTTTCTGTTAATTCCATCATTTCTTTTAATAAATTACAATTATCATTGTCGGAATTTTTTCCTGCGTTAGAACTCTCGACATCAACACTTTCATTGGTTGAAGATTCGCTCACTTGTTCAGGTTGATCTGAAATTTGATGAGACATTTCCTCGTCGGTCGTACTCTCAGTTATGTCTAGACTTCTTTTTAAATTTTCAATTTCTACATCAATAGCTGCTAATTCTTTTCTAGTATTTTCGTCAAGCTGAATAACTTCTTCAGAACTATCTATAACATCACTATCGCCCTCTCTTGTAATTTCAATAATTTCTTCAGAATCTTCCTCTATTACGAATTGTTTAGTTCGCCTTCTGGACGACTTTCTTCTAGAATCCGGTGTCGCTTCGTCAGAGGCAGCGTCTCGGTTAAGTCCCGTCTCATCGGTCTGCGGATCTAATACGGTTTCTACTAGTTTTTCCTTCTCGGATTGTCTCGTTTTCCGTCTCCCGACGCTGTGAACTGTATCAGGTTGCTTGGCAGTCGTCTCTTCTACTGACGGTACAGGAATAGCTTCACTTTGAACCTCGACGGATTCGTTTAAGGTCGTCTCTTTTAGTTTTGCAGAATGCCTCGTTCGTAAAGACACTTTACTAGGATGCTTTTCAGGGACTTCTGTAGTAGTTTCGACCGCCTCACTTGTAAGCTCCGCCAACGCTTGATCACTATCCTCGTTTTCGATAATTTCATCAGCTGCTTTTAGAGGTGTTTGTTCTTGATCGTCATCAATTCGAGGAGCTTTTAGCATCGGCATAGCTTTAACCTTAAGATAAAAAATGTTTAGTTAATACAAAGGTCAGTTGGTATTGTATAAAACACCTTTGTATCTATTCTCGACTTAGGAGAACGATAATATCGAGAAGAGTGATTATTCCTTCTTCTCTCTTTCTCCGCGTTCCGTAGAGAGATGATCATTCTCCTAAATCGAGAATAGAGGCACTGGTAGTGAAGTCTCGACTGGGGAATTGACATTTTCCAGAGTTCACAGTCCAGAATTCGCTCCCTAGATATATATAGTGTCACGGGGCTAAGATGGGCGATATTAATCGACTCAAAATCAAAAAAATATATTACGCTCTTAAATATCATTTATACAGCGTGCGCTGACGTTTTTAATGCGATTCAAAAATATACATCCAAATAAAAAGAATTAATTTGTGGAGAAGAAAATGACATTGAAAAAAATAAAACAACACAATATAAATTTTGAAATAACCGAACTATTTATTTTAAAATTACATAGACAGGAAAAATAAAAGGCAATTAAATGAAAATTACCTCTTTATCACCTCTCTTCTTCGTCCTTTGTTTCTCGTCTTCTAGCTTGCGAAACCCCGCCTCAAAATCCTCGAACGACGTAACGAATCTTTTCTTGGAGGTACCCCCTTTCGAGGTCGCGCCTCCTTTTAAAGCGGTACCTCCTTTGTCAGGAAATTTTACGGTCCTGGCATCATGAAAATTTTGCTCGGGTTTCAAATTTTGAGCCAGCTCGTCCAGAGTGGGCAGCTCAGTTTCGGCCATCAGTTCTTTGAATGTGTTTTCGATGTTCTCGTCTATGTCTTGTTCTCTATTAATGCTTTGACTAAGTTTTAGGATCTCTTTCGTATTGCCGTCGGTCCCATTCTCTGTGGCTGTAGCTTCTTGTTGGTTTTCTGTATCACCTTAAAGAGATCATTAAAATATATAGATATAGATTAAAAATAGTGCAAGTCAAACAATTTATACAGGTACTTACCAACAGAATCTGAAGCTTTTTCTTTCTCCAAGTCCTCCTCCTTCTGACTCTGTTCAAGGAGTTCCGAGATGCTGGGCTTGGGTTTCTCTGGTATCACCCTTGGTATCTTCCTACCCGTTGAAGTTGGCATTAAGAATTCGTCGTCCTCTTCCTCTTCGTCAAAATCGAAACAGTTTTTAATATCATCTTGGGTATTCTTGATCGGTTCTAGTTTAGTGGATTCCGCTTTCTTCGAAGTGGCGCTGGCGGTGGTGGTCGTGGATTTGTTTTCTTGAACTTTATCGCTATTGCCCTTTTGAGTTTCTACAAAAACATGCACTTATAGTAATAATTAATTATGACATTATGAAAAAGAGATTTAAACGACCTTTAAAATGATGTGCCACTTCCCATTTAAGAGTTTAAGGGAAACATCTACCCTACTGGGCGGTTCACAATGAAATTTTTTTTTGAAAACACTTTATTTTTGAACTAAAAACAGTACATAATGTCTTATGACTGGTAACAAGTCCTAATAATAAATATATTATATAATAATATTACAATTATGCTCTGAGATGAAAACTAATTAACCATTGTACACCCATAAAGAACCATCAATCACATTCGCAGCAAGGAAAAGCTTACAATATATAATTTATAATTTGTCATAAAGCATTCAGTCTTTAATCCTAAAACTGCACTGAACTTTGTTGTGTAAGCATTTGTTTTATTTTTTTTTGCAAAGGCTTTAGCGTTTGTACTATTCTTAATGTTTACTGGAAGCGAGTTATATGACTTCAGCATCTTTATTGTAATTTTGTTTTGATGAATGTTTGTTCTTGATCTCGGCACATATAAGTTGTCACGGGCTCTCGTGTTGTGTTGATGCAGATCACTGTTTCTTATCGGACTTATGTTAGTTTTTATTATTTGCTTTTTAAGGATTTTATGAACCAGTTTACATTCTTCTAGCTTTATTATGTCATTAACATTAATCAGTTTATAGTTTTTATATATTTGTTTGGTTGGATATAGTCTCGGTAGTCTATGTAAACATTTAAGAACTCTATTTTGATATCGTTGGAGTTTTCGTATTATTGCATTGTTTGAAAATGTCCAAACAGCACACATATATTGTAGATGCGACTTAAACAAAGCCTCATAAATTGTCATTTTCATTATGTTTGGTATATAATTCACACATTTTCTTATAACACCACAGGCAGAAGCCAATTTCTTGGTGACATGGTCCATATGTTTTTTAAAATTTAACTCTGCATCTACATTTAGTCCTAGATATTTATAGCAGTTCACCATTTTTATTTGTTCCTTGTTTATTTTTATATTGAATTGTGCACTTTTTTATTTTTATGTTTAAAAATCATAAACAGTTTTTTTTATGTTGATCTTTAAATTATTTTTTAATAACCACTTATAGTATACTGTTACGGTTTTATTTACTTTTTCTTCAAGAACCCTTGGATCTGCGTCCTCGAACAACAGGACTGTATCATCGGCAAAAGTTATATGTATACATCCTAAGTTTGCTTTAGATAAACTATGCACATATAAGAGATATAAAATGGGGCACAGAACAGACCCTTGAGGTACCCCTATTGTTGCTTTCTTCACTTCACTTTCTTTTTGGTTTACTGACACATACTGCTTTCTATTTGTAAGATATGAATTGATTAAGTTATATGCTGTACCTCGAACTCCCATTTCTTCTAGTTTCTTCATTAATATATTGATGTTCACTGTATCAAAGGCCTTTTGAAGATCGACAAATAAAGCTGCTACATACTTGTTATTGTCTAGTCCATTAGTTACAAAATCTATAAGGTCGATTACTGCTGACTGAGTGTTGCTATTTGGTTGAAATCCGTATTGTTGTTTGTCAAACTTAAAGGTGTTGTTAACAAAATTCACTAATCGTTCTTTGATAATTTTTTCTGCTATCTTGGAGAATGTTGATATTAATGCAATGGGTCTTTTGTTCCCAGGTTCAGAAAATGTACCTGTTTTATGTATTGGGATAATTTTAGAAATTTTTAGACATTCTGGGAAGGTACCTATTTCCAGCATAGCATTTATTAACCTTGTAAGGATTGGTGCAAGTATTTCTTTCAGGAGTACAACATCATATGTGGTGATTAAATCTGCACCAGGCGCAGAGTATTTGTTAAGAATTCCACATTTGCTGTTTTCCCCCTTTCCTCCTCCACTTGTCTTCCGATTTTATTTCCAATATTCAAAAAATGTTCATTTAGTTTGTTTGCTATTTCCTGATCATTCTCAATTTTACTGTCGTCTATTACCAGAAAATCTATGTAGTTGTCTTTGTTATAGTGACTTGAGAAGTCATTTTCGATTATTTGATTCACTGTTTGCCACGTCTTTCTCACATCACCTTTTGCATGTTCGAACTTTTTTGTTAAAAATTTCTTCTTGAGTTTATTTTTTAGATTATTACATTTATTTTTTAGTCTTATAAATTCTTTTTTAATGGCTACATTATGTATATTCCTCTTATGTCTCACATATATTTTATCCCTTTCTTTAATTAGGTTCATAAACTCATTATTCATCCAGTGCTTATTTCTATCTGTAATTGTTTTCATTTTTGTTGATACTTGTTTTGATATTTTTAGTATGTCAATTAGTTGGTGAAATTCAGTAATATCGCCATCAATAGCCACTCGTTCCTCCACCTCATCCTTAAAATTATTAATAAAAGATAAATGTCATTTCGACTTTTTCATTGAAAAACTAGACAGCAATTTCAAATAACCACAGGTGGTAAAATAATGTAGGTAATAATACACATCAAGATGGCAAATATCATTTTTTGAATATGGTTTCCATGTCACTAAACAATATATTATTTTAACAACAGAAAAATGCATCAGATGACGAATTTGATTTTGCTGCTACTTCACCAGAAATTCGCAGCAAAAATAGTAGATCTTCTGCCAACTAAAGGCCGCCCGAGATATGACAAGGCATAATATAACTGTTTCAGTGAAAATGCCAATACAAAGAAGATATCAACGATTTGGTCACAATATTCAATGCTGAGGACCACTCTATCAATTAGGGAAAAAGTAGACGTATCTAAACACGCAAAGCTATTAGCATTTTTAAAAAAATGTGTTCGTATATATTATGAGATGTCGATTTTTAAAAAAATTACAAAAAAATAATTTGCTTTCCACCCGGGTGCATAAGCAATTTTGGAAAAATGATTAAAGAAATTGCTCCAATGCATAGTATTAAAAAGTTGTTTTTAATTTGCTAAAATAACAATGTTGTTTTTTAAATTGCCTGTGATATATCACTAAATATTCATGCTTAAGTACCTATAATCACTTTCAATACAATAATAGTTAGTTAGTAATAAAGGCATTGAAAATTAAAAAAAAAACGTTATATACCTACCCTCTTCCTTATTATCTATTGGCGGTATTTTAACTTGAACAGCCTTCTTCTTAGCCTTGGGTGGTTTTGGACTAGTAATTTCTTCCTCCATCTCTTCGTCCGTCTCGTCCCATTCCTCCAACAAATTGGAAAATGCGTCCGTCGTTTTTGGTTTAACCTCCTTTTTCTTTCGTTGCTTTGGCTTGGGCGACTTTGTCACCGCAGCATCGGTTTCCGATTCTGAACCTGGCTCTGCGCCTTTGGATTTTTTAGCTTTGCGTTTAGACGTTACGTATACACCTAAAACGGTTTGTAAAGGAAACTTCTAGTGTTGTGATCGCTCGAGCGAAAAACCGCTCGAGTACACGATTATTGACATAACCGACATTGCTCGATTATTAAAAAAACCGCTCAAGTTATAAATTAAATCGTCGCTTGTTGCTTATTACCTTTCACTCTATACCCGAGCTTCGCTTGAAGCCGACGTATATTCGAGCAGTTTTTCGCTCGATAGGAAATACGCTAGTTATAAATTCAGGCGAAAAATCAAATTATTGCCTTTCACTCGATACACAATCTTCGTGCGCCACCCGAAATGTGCCGATTGGCGACGTTCGAGTTTGACGCTCAGAAGGCTGACACGACATACGTCTTTCTTAAAGGCACATAAACGAGAAGGTGCATATAAAAAAGTCCAAATCCCATCGCGACACGGGTTTTGTTTTGACTGGGACTGGCTAGCCAGCGGCAATTGTAAATTAACAAAAAAATAAAAGGATGTAATTTAAAAAAAAATCGGAATCAACTGTTCTTCCTTAATAAAAACTCTAGATTAAACTTCTAAAACTTACAAAAACAACCCCTGTTGTTTTATCAACACATTCTTCTTAGTCATAAAGATTTCAAGTGATTAATCGCTCGGGCGATTCACTCGATTATTAAAATCGCTCGAGTATCAACTCCCTTGATAGTTAGAGAGACGGTGACAATAGGGGGTCCGTGAAGTGGAATATCAGTAATTTGGTTTTTCGCGGAGTTTAGGTCCCCCTCTACAACTTTTATATTTGATGAAATGCCGTAGAGCGTTGCTGAGAGGCGCTGTACCGCTATAGATATGAAATTCTCAATAAATTCAAAATTAAATCGAGCCATGTCTGAAAATGAATTTACAGCATCTGCGTGACCCCAAAGTCACGGGAAACACATTTTCTCACTTTTCCGAGCGTGTAAAAAAAATGAAAATTAAAAAAAAAAGAAAAAAAGCGAATTTGAAGTTGAAACTTTCTAGAATGGAACATTATATGTTAAAGATTATGTGAAAAAAAATTTGTCGTTCCAAGTCTCTCGTTTTTTAAATCTCCTCGGAGGAAATTCGGAAAACGATCGTGACATGTCAAGAAATTGTCACACTACATTCCTTGACACCCAAATATAGTGGGAAAAAAATTGTCAGAAGAATCGCACCTAGCTAGGCGGTATTCTGACAATATTATGCAGAGATACCGGATGGTATGACAGAGAGAAAGCGGGACTGGAGTAATCGGGTACGGCAAAACTTATTCTAAATATATTTTTTGAGAGAGCGATGCAGTCAGCAATTGTCCAAAGAGATCTCGCTGCAGTCTTACTTCGTGCACCTTCGTACCGACTTTCATAGTCTTCCTTTTCACGATATCCTTGAAAGTATGCTGCACTTTCGCAATATTTTTTTATCAGAAAATTGTTTACCAGTCATCTCCATGTGAATACAAATCGATTAAGCCCACTTGGACCCATGTCACTTGAGACTTTAATTTTTCCGATCATTTTTTTTTTGACACGCTCGGAAATGTATATGCAAGGGTTGACTTGTCAGAAAATGTGTTTCTGGTGACTTTGGAGTCACGCAGATGCTGTAAATTCATTTTCAGACATGGCTTCATATAATTTTGTGAATTTATTTATTATCTAAAGCGGTACAGCGCCTCTCAGCAACGCTCTACGGCATTTCATCAGATATAAAAGTTGTAGAGGGGGACCTAAACTCCACGAAAAACCAAATTACTGAAATTCCACTTGACGGACCCCCTTGGTCTTATGCCGCATATGCTTTTCATCATGACTACATACAGTGTGTACATAAAGTAAGGAACAAATTCATTATCTAGGAATCTAAAAATATTTCGGAAAAATCCTCGGACACGTGTATAATAATTTTTAATGGCGCATTTTTTTCCCATACAAACTTAATATACAAGGTGGCTCATGTAGTAGATATGACATTATCGACGATTTTTTTAAATGGGAACCCCTATATTTTAGTTCAGATCTGTAATCTCCAAGAACAGCTGATTTCAAAAACATAACACACTTAGGGCCTAAAATTCATAGTTTCGTTACTACAGGGTAAAACAAATAATTTTATTTAAGATATTTTTAATTTAAAAAAATGTAAAAAAATTAAATAAGCTATTTAATTAAGTGTTGAAATTGTCCTCCTTCTGCTGCCTGACAGTACCCCAAGCGATCAATAAATTCTTGTTGGACTTTTCTTATGGTTTCTTCTGAAATGTTCCTGCATTCTGTTGTTATTCGATTTTTTAAATCTTCAATATTGGCATTTCTGACTTTATAAACAACATTTTTCAGGTGACCCCACAAGAAAAAGTCCAGTGGTGTAAGGTCTGGAGACCTAGGCGGCCATTCAACAGGCCCACGTCTTCCAATCCACTTGTTCGAAAAAACTTGGTTTATGTAATGGCGCACTACTGCTGCATAATGTGGAGGTGCGCCGTCTTGTTGGTACCACAAATTTTCATCTAGAATTCCTGGATTATTTCTACTAGGGTATAAGTTAACTAGCGTAGGGATAAGAAAGTTCTGAAGAAAATGAAGATAATTTAGCCCGTTTACATTGTTGTCAAAAAAATATGGCCCAATAATTTTGTTTTTCACAATACCAGCCCAAACATTAATTTCTTGAGGATATTGAGTATGGTGCTCACGCATCCACCTGGGATTTTCTTTTGCCCAGTATCTACAGTTTTGCCGGTTCACTTCTCCATTTAATTTAAAGGTAGATTCATCCGAAAATAGGATATTTTCAACAAACAAAGGATCTAAGTTACATCTTTCCATTAATATTTGACAAAACTCCATCCTACGATCTGGATCATCTTCATTCAACTCATGAACCAATCGGATTTTAAACGGGTGCCATTTTCTACCGTCAATAGGTTATGAACGGTCATAGCAGCCGCCCCATGATCAATGCTAATCTGGCGGACTCTGTTGTGGGGATCTTCTTCCATAGCCAATAAAATATCTAATTTCTTATCATCCGGAATAGTTGGACGGCCTTTTCTGGGAATATCTTCCACTGAACCCGTTTCCCGAAATTTTATTTCAAGTTTACTCACAGTTGATCTAGTAATTGGTCTTGCTGGATACTTAGTGTTAAACAAAATGCAAACTTCTTGTTGAGTACGGATCCTATCACCATATCCAATCATCATAAGAATTTCTATTCTTTGTGTTAAAGATAAACGCATAGTAACTCAATATGTTTTAAAATAAAATTTATTACTTCTAATAAACTTACTAGAAAAATACAATGTAATGACAATGACATTATCTAAATACCATAGTTACATAACAGCAAATAAGCCTACTGGAGAAAAAACATAAGTAACAGCAAATGATGGTGCGTCCATTAATTACGTAAGGCTTTCAGGTAAAATTGGGTGATGGCGGAAGGGATTGAGCCAAATGTCACGAAATCTTTTATTGGGGGAAGGGGGGTTGAAAAATCGCTAAAAACGCCTCACGTAATTAATTGATGCCTCCCAGGCCAAAAACAAATATCTTAAATAAAATTATTTGTTTTACCCTGTAGTAACGAAACTATGAATTTTAGGCCCTAAGTGTGTTATGTTTTTGAAATCAGCTGTTCTTGGAGATTACAGATCTGAACTAAAATATAGGGGTTCCCATTTAAAAAAATCGTCGATAATGTCATATCTACTACATGAGCCACCTTGTATATTAAGTTTGTATGGGAAAAAATGCGCCATTAAAAATTATTATACACGTGTCCGAGGATTTTTCCGAAATATTTTTAGATTCCTAGATAATGAATTTGTTCCTTACTTTATGTACACATTGTATATTAATACACTAGTAGTCATGACATCACATACAGGTGAACAGTATATGATCGAAGGTATGTAGATAAAATAAAACACAACCCCAACAGCAGCTAACGGACGTGATTAACATTATGAAGGTGTAAAAAGCTTCTATATTCTAATTAAATTTAAAAATGGTACTGGATGCATTATAGGTATTTTAATTCTTAGAATCTTACCTTGTATATGCATTTTAGTATGGAATATCATCACTTCTAATCTCTTCGTTTTAAACGAACAAGAGCGACAGCTGAGCACTTTTTCCGACTCTTCGTTGAGCTTTTTGATTTCTTCATCGTCGCTGTCCCACTTACGATCTTTGCCGGGGAACTGGACGCATATGTAAGCACGATAGTCGTCGTTGCCGATAAAACGACGATGAGTTATGTGCGGTTGGTTACTATCTCGGGCCGCTGGTTCTGAAACAATTATTCAATTTGTATACCGTTTACGGTTAGTGCCCTATTACAAACATATTTGTTTCAAATATTAATACCCGCCACAAACGATGCCGATCGGTATCTATAATTTATGGTTATACCAAAAGTGAGGCTTAACATTGTTTTAAATAGAATTCCCCGTATATTTTGGCTTTTTTGGCAAATTAATTAAAGCATTTTTTTTATAAAAATACATGTGAAAGGAAATTTGACATACTTTGTGACTTATGGAGTTTAGGCCACTCATCGTGACTATCCCTTTATATACATAGACAGGGTGTTCCTTAATGACGTGCTAATATTTCAGGGTCCTTAGTTCATTTTACAAAGAAAGGTTCATATGAACATATGTCCGCAACGGCTTAAATTTTTTGCTACAGAGTGTTGAATTATTATTTTTTAAATGGTTATTTTTTAATATCTCCGTAAGTACTTTAGATATTATTTTCAATTTTGGTATGTGTTAATAGGATATAGAACCACACATTTTAGTTAGAAAAGTTATTCACTTGTTCCGCCAGTGGCGTCCCTGCAAACATGTCCTCTGATATTTTTTACAAAAAAGATGGTACGCCACTGACATTTTTCCATGTGGATGTTTTTTCTGATTAGCCTGGTCAATTCTACATGAAAACGGTCTCTTGAGTTTTTCGCGTTAGACGCACCATTCTTGATTAAAACCACTAAATTCATATTGAAACTCGCTATTATTAACATTGATAAAATAATTAATGATAAATTTTGTTTTATAAAAATTGTTGGAGTGGGCAATTGGATGCGAAGACGGGCGGAAGTATGGCTTGTAAGTGAAGGTGGCCATTTCCAACAATTTTATGAAACAAAATTTATCATTAATTATTTTATCAATGTTAATAATAGCGAGTTTCAATATGAATTTAGTGGTTTTAATCAAGAACGGTGCGTCTAACGCGAAAAACTCAAGAGAGCGTTTTCATGTAGAACTGACCAGGCTAATCAGAAAAAACATCATCACATGGAAAAATATCAGTGGCGTACCATCTTTTTTGTAAAAAATATCAGAGGACATGTTTGCAGGGACGTCACCGGTGGAACAATTGAATAACTTTTCTAACTAATAATAATAATAACTAAAATTTGTGGTTCTATATCCTTGAAAATAATATCTAAAGTACCTACGGAGATATTAAAAAATAACCACACCCTGTAGCAAAAAATTTAAGCCGTTGCGGACATCATATGAACTTTTCTTTATAAAAGAACCTAAGGAATCACACCCTGAAATATTAGCACGACATTAAGGAACACCCTGTATATCTAGAACAACCTTTCTACTTAGAACTTTTATTTTTACTTGGCACATTCTAAGATACTTACTTTTAGCTGAAGGTAATGATACTTTTCCCTTGGTAGACTTTTTAGGACTAGGAGTCCCAAAAATCTCGTCATAATTAATTTTTTTTAGAGGTAAAAACTCGGCCTGGCCGAGTATGTTTGGATTCCCATTAGTCCTCTCTTCAGCTGTCCCAATGTCCTTGGGAAACTTGGCCATATGGGACAGTTTTGAATGAAAACCAGCTGAAATAAGTCAGAAATTAGAAATATTTGCGTTCATCATATATCACTGAACTACATACCCATTCCTTTTTTAATGAAATCAGTTTTCTTGGGACAATTGTAGGGGTTTATATTTGACCAGTTTCTCACGTATTCACTAAAAAAAAAGGAGAAAAAAATTATTTTTATATAACGTTATTTTTAAAATTCTGGCATTTTAAAAGCAAAAAATTTTCAAGAGCTTGACAATGTAAAAACCGAAAAAACAAACATTATACAACCTGTAAATATGTATGTATGAAATATGAATGTATGTCTAAGTCCATGTTAAAATGAAGTGTTTTTTTATAAATATGAAATTTAAAATAAAGCGAAAGTACATATTTTATGGTAAATTTGTTATTCCAATTCTAATAATAAAAAGAATTGTATCAGCAAAAATCAGTTTGTCCAGAATAAATTCTTTGGTGTTAGTTTATAACATGGAATAGAACTATTTAAATATGGCTTTTATTAAGAGTAATTTAAATAGAGAATGTAAATTTGTCGCTGAAAGCGAATCCAATTAGCAAATTAGAAGCTTTCGAGATGCGGCTATATCGCAGAACACTTAAGATATCCTGGACGGCGAAAGTGACAAATGAGGAAGTTCTTAGACAAGTCAACAGGGAACGCGAACTGTTGGAGACAATTAAAAGGAGGAAAACAGCATACCTGGGACATGAGGAGTGAAAGATACCGATTCTTGCAGCAAGATTGAAGGCAAAAGAGGGATCGGAAGGAAGATGTCTTGGCTGAGAAACATCAGGCAATGGACAGGGATACACGATGTTCAGTCGTTGATTCATTCCGCAAGAGATAGGGAAGCAATGGAAAATGTTACCGCGAATATCCATTATTGGATATGCACCAGAAGAAGAAGAATATGTCAATTTGAAAAGTTCCCACCCTTAATATCTGACTTTCAGTAAATAATAAATAAATCAAAAAACTCAATTCTATTGAGAATCTCAGCGCAGATTACGTATGGTTATTGAAATATACTTAAAGGACCTTTCCATCCTTCCCGTTTAAGATTTTAAGGATAACACCTACCCTACGAAAGAATAAGACTTGTTTTGTGCCATAAATGAAATCATGAAGTATTCTTCAAATTTATGGAAGTATTTTAGCGTAATATTATGATGTGCGTACAAATATACAAATAAACAAACATCACGCGAAAAAGAATAATTTATCTGAAAAAAAATCAAAAAATCAAATGCCGACTTGTTAAAAACATCTTATGTTTGCTTTGCATTTCTATTTCGAGAGGTAAAATGTATTTTTTTCCATAAATTGTATGTCGTGTCAACGATCTGTATTTGTTGCGTAAACCTATACTGAATTTTGTTGGCCCATGCTGAAAATAAAATTTACATTGATGTGGTTTCTGTTCACCAAAAACAATATAGGGTTTTTATTCTTTTTTCCCTAAAAGCCCATAATGCTTTTTTTGATAGCAGGTACCTAGGCTTAAAATTACAATTGTTTCACAATTAGTTTAAGTTTATATCTATAAATATTTCGACATATTTGCTAAAATAAGTACATTATGGGGTTTAATTTGTATTTATTGTCTCTTTAATATATTTTTTTAGATTATGTAAAATTTATTATAATCTTGAATGCTTCTATGGTAAGTGAATCTTGCTTCTTTTTGGTTCATGCATATGTATTTCGCATATGTATTTCTGAGGGCAAAGTCCTTATGTTGTTTGATATCAGGGTTTGTTTTCAGCAGATTAGTTTGTACACAATGTATTAGTTTGTTGAAGAGTTTTTAACTAGTTAACTGTTAAAAAAGGATATTGTTTGTAGAGATTTTCACTTGAAGTAAAATAATTTAACGAGAATAAAGTTTCTATTGATTCATTTTGTAGTCTTTTTAGTTCTTTAATAAGATAGTTGCTTGTATTACCCCAACACGGAAGCAAATATCGGAAATGTGTTTGATTATATAGCAGATATCGGATGTCGTCATTTAATTGGTGTGAACATCTTTTTAAAACCCCTAAAATAGGGGCCACTTTATTGATTATATTATTTATATGACTATTTAGTTTTATTTTGGGGTTATACGGCTTTTTCATTGTTGTTTAATAATCATTATATGCAGTTTTTTTAATGTTCGTAGTTAGTTTGTTGTAACACAGCCACTTATAATATAATTCAAGATCCTTATTTATAGATTGCTCTAGTTTCTCATTTTCCGCTGAACACACTAACATAAAATATTTACAATTTAGATAGATTAACAAATCTTAGGCTATGTACATATAAACAATACTGCAGTGGACCCAGCACTGACCCCTGAGCTACTCCAATTGTTACTTTGGCTGGTCGCTGTTTCTGTTTCCTTTCTGTCAAGTAGGTCTTCGTAAGTTTTGATAGAAGACATAGAAGTCATATGACCACATCATTTTGTTAGGTCATGACAGTCACATCACAAAGATAAATGATGACATAATTTAACCAAACTACATATTTTCATTTTGTCACGTTTTGCTATACAGGGTGTTCAGATAATGCAACAAAAACTCCAGTACATTTTTTATTAGGTATTCTATTGTCTTTAAAATGACATGTTCTTTTTTCCAATTACTGTCAAAACAAAAAAATATGCCAAAAATTAAATTTGAATTTCAGGTAAAGTGACTGCTGGTGGCATAATAGAGAAACATTTTTATAACAGAGTGATAAAAGTCCTTAAGCATAATCCCTGTGCCATACATTAACTTGATAATTTAAAAACTAACAGCAAGATGTTAAAGATAAGTGAAAGGAAAATTGAACTTTGAGAGGCCGTAACTTGAAAATTATTGAGTTTTTGAATTTTTGTATGACCCAAACAAAGAAAAGTAAAAAATTGAGAACTAATAATCAAAATGACAGTTAAATTTCCAAGTTTACATTGTTGAGAGGCTCTGTGTCTGGTCTCAATGTACAAAACTCTTAATAGAATGAAGGAACATTGGTTTTGACTTTTGAGCATACAATCTAGGTTCGAGCAAACAGTTTTAAAACTGTTGCTCACACTACACTTGCAAATGTATAAAAATTACTAAATTCAGGCATGCAGCATATGTATGGTTAACCTATTTAGATGCAATACTTACTAAGAATCTTCATCAAAGAATTGGACAATAACCAAAGGAGGCCTTTTAAAACCTGACAACAAATCACCAGGTAAATCTTCTCCATTTATTACTTCACCAGGCCACCAGTAACTGCTTAACTTGACCCAAACAATGTCCCCCTTCGAGTATGTTGGGGCTGGTTCGGGTTTGTTCCCCTCCATTGTCTCATTTGCCTCAGACATAGTGCCCTTTGAGTTATTCAAACCCGAATTCCTTAAACAATAATTAGAATTTACTTATTGTAACTAGGTGCTAAACAAATTGTTGTCTTCTGACAGATATCTGCTTAATTGGGTTGGTTTGCAAATACCTCGAATATTCCGCCGAAAAGTTTCTACGTCAGAGCATCCTGCACTAAGCAAACAATAAGGGTTTTAAAACCTTGGAACAATTTTGAGTTAAACCTTATATTAGCTAACTGCTTAAAATTAGTAGAACAATGTTTATTTTTCTCTGAAAATGCGTAACAATGGTCACTTGTCAAGAGACGTTCATGACTTTCCCATGATCCTCAGGTCCTTGGCGTCGCCACGTTACCAACCAAAAATTGTTTAAACAATTAGCATTTCTTCTAATTTTATAACAATATTACGGAAATTCGTTAACAACCACAAATTATTTTCAACAACAAAATAATTTAATTGATTTAATACACCTTACAACTGTTTCAAAAAATGCTTTTAAATAACCAATATTCGCATCTTGTTGGCGACAGTGACTGTCACAGTAAAATTTTTTTAAACTTCATTTAATGTGGGGAGTAACAGAGTCATGTTTTATCTCTGTCGTTAACATATTAGTAAAGAGAAAGCGAATAGTTGTTCCTGGAAAATTTCATTGAGCTGGAAAAAAGTACAGAATTTTTGAAATTTTTGTATTTTTACAAAATGATCTACATATCGTAAAAACTAAAAGGATCAAACATAAAAAAACGTGGCTTCTAATTTAGCAAATTTCCTTATTAGGGACTTGATAGTGGTGCGATAACCGAACCTTTATTATAAAAGTAGTAGCATTCAGAATACAGTCTCGTTCATAGATTCGCTGTTTGGCTTCTCTAAAGTCAACTTGACAACAATATTGACAGTATGTAAGTTGATCATGTCATTTAAGCACCATGTCGCACTATCCAACTTTTAGAGATGGCAAGAGAACCATCGATTTTATTCTGGTTTTTAAATCGTCTTTAATCCTCACAGAAACAGTAGAGCAGAAGCATAGAGCATTTCTAGACGGCTTGGAGAAGTTGGGGTTGGAACAAGAAACTGAACATTTTTCGGTAACACTTTTGAATATTTGGTTTCTCGAATTATGATTGGTCGGATTGGTCCTATATCAATTTAGAAACTAGAAGCTTACCTTCTCTAATATATTCATTATGGTTTTTAGGCAGATTATGATGTGGTGTTTATTAAGCTTCACGCACCGAATAGTTTAATCTTGTCTTTTGCCGGTCTATTCGACATTGATTTGGCATGTCAATCTTTCGAATATAGACCGTATATAGCACCACCTCTAGATTTTATGGCAACTCCCCTGACGAACCCAAACCCCAATGACCCAATATATTCAAGAGCGCCGTAAGTTGTGATCGATATATGTATTAAATAGATAGGCCCCACGGAACTAAGTTCACACCTCAACAATTTCTTCCACAATTTCCATAAAGATTACAACAAAAAAATCTCTTCTGCAAACGAGATAAACCAACTTACACAAATTTCAAATCTAGTGCACATGGAAACAAGTTATTTGACAACACAACTTAAAAGTAGTGATCTGCGTTGTTGAAATAATAACAGCTGGTTAAATTTACATCATATTTATTGAGAAACAGCACCTTAAACGATTCCAACTACTGCGTTCGCGATTTTAAGAGAACCAGGTACTGAACCCTCCTCTGGTGTTCGTCGATTGAAACACATCGAGAGGGATAGAGACGTGGTGGAAAGTTCCATTGCGCCACATCGTGGCCATCGTGGACAAATGGTCCTCGCAATAGCATGCGTTCCGCGATTTCGCATGTGGAATGATTTTAACGGTTCTCAGTCAAGTTTCTGGACGGCCGATTAAAAAACTGTGTATAGTCTTACTGATGTAGGACACCCAAAGCCTAAGGAGTCACCCATTTAAATTAAATCTTCATAACACTCTGTATATTGCTATTATCATTGTAATTCATGAATAAGATATTGATATGGCCACATAAGGCGCAAACTTATGCTTCTATATAAGAGTAACACCTAGAACTAGACCGACAACAATGGAATTTTTCATGCGTAACATGATATTAATTTTGTTGTACATGCATAGGCGTAAGTAGGGGGGGGGGGGGAGGTGAACTATGCCCACCCCAGGCTGCTCTGGTGCCCACCCCAGAATTTCCGAAGTTCCAAGCCATACATACGTCATAGTGACACTTGCCATTAAAATCCTACTAGACTAGGGGCCAGGCCCCCCCTACAAAATCATTCTAGTTAAGCCAATGTGTACATGTCATACAACATGATACCTACTAATAAGAACTATTCTCAGTATATGTTTTTTTTAGAGAATCCATAAGCGGAGAAATACCAAAGAAAATTACATCTGCAGAAAGGATTATGGTAATCTACCAAATTTTAAACAGATGTGTTTGGGGCCCTGGACGGAGAGATTATGGTATTGCTAAGTAGGCCCTCAATTTATTAAACAGAATATATTTCAGAAACTGTATGCGATATAACAATACGACTCTGCCGACAGATATGTGGAAAAAATGAAAGAACGAACATTCATATGGTTGTCTCGGGTTATAGTGGGTCGTCCAATATAATATTTCCAGACACTACAGCTAGAATGAGATTTCATTGTACTCTGCACAGTTTTACAAGATATTGCCCGTTTTATCGGCTCGTTTCCCGTCGTTCAACGTTATTTAGCAGTCTCGTAGCCATATAAGTGGTCAATGAAGATCCGTACTTTATATATTGGACAGCTCATTATATAAAACTACTAAATCAGCTTCTTATTGATATTGCCTAACATTCAAATTATTTAATTAAGAGGTAATTTTTTTGGTTATAGGCTTCAAGACGACAAAGTTTTTATAGATCACTATCCTTTGCACGACGGCGACTATGAATTGACCACAGATGGACCACTAAACGACCGTCAGGTAGGCTGAACAATTTCTTCGTCTGGCAAAACACATTCTCTACATTTTGCTTAAATGCAGTTGATCATATCAAATACAGGAAGTTATGCAAATGTTTTAGTATATTTAAACCCGCAAATGAGATGAAGACAAATTGCAGAAAATAACAACCCAGAAAATTATCACCTTATGTCATTTTCAAAATTGTTGCCGCCATTGTCATAAAAATTACAGGTACACTACACTAATTTTAAATCAAATTTTCATACACATGCACGTGGAAACAAATAATTTCACAGCAACATTACACTCGACATGGCCACCAACGACCAGTTACCGGAATAGGCAACGTACCGTCGCGATATACTGTCAGTTGTTTATTGTAATTATGCCGGTAACCGCTTTATTTTTCATTAACTTCTAATTTTAAATTTAAATTTGGCAATATTGTACGCTTGCTGTTATGATGCCCATATGTTTTCAGATTGAATGACATGTCAACGGGATACGTGCATGTAGGTACCTATCGGGCACGTCCACCGGCCTATATCTATTGATACGGAAAACTTATGGGGCGCGCAGTAAAAAGTTAATATTATGAGTGAAACAATGGGTCGGTGCACACGGTGCGCCGGTCATATTTTTAAAGGTTGCTCGTCGCTTGTCTTGCGCACAATGTAGTCGCCGCCATATAGGCAACTCCGCCGGTATTGGTGCCGCTTTGGTTGCCAACCAACGACGACCGTCCAGAACCGAAATCAGTCGTAGGGATGTAACGATATTAAAAATCTATATTGATACGTGGACAATAGATATCAAAATTAATTCTAAAAGTGGGTTTTCAGTGATGACCACAATGCCTTCTTTAACGCGAGAAAATAGATTGTTTATTGTCCAATAAAGAAGGCCTTGATGTGTCAAAATATTGCCATTTTCATTAAGGGCAAAGTACGGTCCTGTTCGCCGATTAAAGGGTCGAGAGTTTATCAGTCGGCATTGAGCATCATTTTTTTATTTTTTTATCAGTCGTCATTTCCATAACACCCTCTATACAGGGTGTTATGGAAATGACGTATTATATACTGCCCTGTATACAGGGTGTTATGGAAATGACGTATTATATTTAAATTGGTGACTCCTGGGCTGACCTAAAGAAGCGCTACATATTTTATTTTAAATCGAACGTTTAAAAAGTGGGGTAATTCACCCCTAAACCCACACACAACTCCTCGGCACATTCATATATGAACGTATTACATTGCCCAGCTGGGTAATCAACAGATGTTCAGGCACAATGTTGCCAAAATGTTTAAAAGTGCAAAACTTTAGTTTCTTATAAAAATAAATATTTAGCTTACTTAGAAAGTAAATCCAGGACGCGATTAAGGAATCCAGGGCACAGACACTTTCAGTTCTTTTTTCTATGGAAAAAACTTTATGCTCATCACGTGTCCTGATGATAGTGTGGGAGTGCATAATAAGCTTATCACTAAACCCCAACACTAACGCATAATTACACTTTACAATAACACACATAGAACAAGAGCACTTAATCATTTCGCAATAGAAATAATAAAAACGCTAATTTCTATGGGCCATTAACCCTTTACTAAAGATAAAATGAAACAATTATATTAACAATTGACAGGAACTACCCTTTGAAATGAATGGTCTAGTCCTCTAGTCCACCTTCGGACCAGTCGGACTTTCTTTCCGAGAATTTATGATAGTCGCTTATAAAACATCGAAAGTGGCAACGCTGTATTTTTAAATATTAGCCCGATTGCCTAAAATCAGCTCTTTAAAGAAGCCGGCCGATATCGATCGAGAGAACCAACGTGTTATTTATTTTTACAATTTTTAGATGTTAAATACATTATTTCCCAGACAATAAGGGCGTATTTTTGTCTACACAGTAGCACTTTAAAATACTAATTCAGATTGAACGGTACTTAGATGTGCTGTGACGCGAAAACTAATGTGATTTTGTGATGTGAGTACTTGGTGTTTTTTATAAATTAAGTTGGTTTTAAATAAGTCCGAAAAGGTAAATAAAATTGCATTTTTTTTCTAAAGGATAAGTGGCATTTATAAACTTTTAAGTTGTCCAGATCTGACGGGTGTCGTTCGAATTGAACAAATGAGAACATACCTGACCATTTATAAACTCCGCGGCGGTTCGTCCAAGTCAGTTCAAGTTTATAGATTAGAGATTGTTTCCCAGCGAACTGAACGTAAAAGTTTATAATAATGTAAACTGAAAAATAAACAACTTGAAATCTGTCAAACGGTTATTGACTTTCTAAAGAGTTTACTCTGAAGATATGACAACACTGTTCAAGATTCACTACCATATGTTGCTTTGTTTACCTTCCGAACAGGGGCACCACGTGGTAATTTTTGGCTTGACATAAGGTCATGTACAGGGCATATTAAATTAAAGCACCATTTTTGGAAATTTTTCTTCAATTTGTTTTAATCTCAGGAATTGCCGGTTTAAATATAATACGTCATTTCCATAACACCCTGTATATACGATAAATCTACGGGATATGTGCAATTTCTACAGAAAATATTCTCCAACGCGATTGCCGACCTTCGATCCGTTAACATATTTTGAAATCTACTTCCTTTTAGCTCCTAGCACTTTATTGGGGATCCCCGCATTGCTGGAAGAAGGCGCAACCATTAAATCTTATAGAAAAGTACTTTGGCACCGAATATGCCGTGTACTTTGCCTGGTTGGGGATGTATATAAAACTTCTAATACCAGCCGCATTTATGTCAATTCTCGTTATAATCTATGGTATGGTTACTTTGTTTACTCCATTAAACATACATTCGTAAGTAATTTAGTGAATTATAATAGAGTCGTGCATTTTTTAAAGCCACACATTAGGTTGGTTCGCAGAGCAGTCGGGTTTGTTCGTTGTTAGTTACAAACTGCCCGAGGCATGGTCAGTGGGTTTAAAGTGTTCACAGATGCAACATTCTGTGACTGCCGACCAAAAATTCGGTGTTCGTAGAGCAAGCTGTATCGATTGCCGACCGATTTGCAACCGTCAGAATAATCGGCGTACTGGTACGAAATTATGGGCTTGGATTCTACGCATTTGGCTGCTTGTTTATTTTTGACTTGTCGTTCTTATCGATTCATTTGATTTTTTTTAGTTTTAGCATGTTTCGGTTAATCTTAGTTTCCGTTATTCTTTAAATATCCATTCTAAAACGAAAGGCAAGCTCTAAACAAAGCAGAAATGAGCAAGAATAAAGACTATTTGTAGGTTAAGTCAACGAATACTTATAACCAGGAAGAAGACAAACTGCCGTGTTAAATAATCGAAGCAGGCATGATACGGCGACATCCATTATGCCTGGCGCGCACGTGCTTTTCAAATGTCACTTTTGTCCAAATTTTTATTACCTACTGTCAATATTTTGAAGTGACATTCAAGCAAAGAAAACATCAAACCCCTTTTATTGGTTTACTAAGTAGATAAAATTAAATATTAGGATTTTGACATAGGTTTTCAGCTGTAAATATTGCTTTAAAATTGTCCTTACATACTTTTATATTATTATTGAACTAGTAACGAAACTAGAAATAAAGAATTCAGAGATTGAAGGTTGTAATTAGTTTTATTAAAAAATAGGAAATAAATCATAATTTACATAAAATATTTTACCATCTTCAACTTCAAATAAATCAAGGTAAATACAATACTATATGTACAGCTACTAACCAAGTAAATATATGCACCATCATTATGATTATGGGCTTCCAATTTGTTTGTTTCGTAGCATACTCCTGGCAACATTAGTGATCGAAGTCCTCTTTAATGTTCAGTCATTATGGGATTCTCAATTAAACTATGAAAAGAAAGAATTATTATAAAAATATATTACCGGACTTATCAAAATTCTGGCTACGGGTTAATATACCTAAGCTGTAATTATTATGTTGTAGCTTTTGACTTCTGGATTGTAAAATTTAAGTAAAATTCTTTAAAAATGTGTTTGTTGCTAGTTTGCGTGACAAGTTTGGGACATAATGGGACAATTTTATAATGTAAAATAACAATAACGAATAAAAATTAGTAAAAAAATATTTTAATCATAAATTACTTACCTACCTGCAACAAAACGAGAAGGTCCGTTTTCGTGAAAAGAATAGAAAATTAAAAATTATTTTAGAATTTAATGACGCTTCCTCCACCATTTTCAATCACATTATAAATCATATGTTACTTGATTTTATCCCCTTCCAGACGAAGGATGTTCGGTTGTGAAATAATTTAAGAACGTGTGCTGCTCGCATTCTATGTCTGTCTCTGTCTGCATCAACCTTCTCCGATTCAATAAAGAGAGACAAATATGGCTTAGATTAAATCGAACAAACCCAAAGTCTGATATTGACACAGAACGATCGACACGAAAGGATAAACGTATGGAGTAACCTGCCTGGCTGTGACGTCACTTGCACGGCCTACTTATATGCTTCGATCCCCGCCATAAGCGGTCTCACCGGGCTTAAGAAGTCAGATTTGACAGTTGAAGGTTTTGGCATTTGTACCCGTTCACAGAGACAAAAAGTAGCAACCGGTTGTAAATATCGCTCTGCGAACGAACCTATGACTCGAATAAATGTAAATAAAAATCTATTAACAATAACTTTTAAGGCAAGAAATTTGTTCAAGTGATATAATAATATGTCCGAGATGTCATTTTAAAAAATGCCCCTTCGAATATTTACACAATTCTTGTTTATATGCCAACTTGACGCATTTGTTTGACAATTGGTGTGCTGTACTGTTTGCCGCGGTCGTGTCAATTTGGGGTAAGTGTATGTAGACTAGTCTTGTGATCGCTCGAGCGAAAATCCGCTCGAGTACTCGATTATTGAAATAACCTACATCGCTAGATTATTAAAAAAACTGCTCGAGTTATAAATTGAAGCGAAGATCGTCGCTTGTTACCTTTCACTCGATACCCGAGCTTCGCTTGACGCCGACGTATATTCGAGCACTTTTTCGCTCGATAGGAAATACTCTAGTTATAGATTCAGCCGAAAAATCGAATTAAGGCTGACACGACATACGTCTTTCTTAAAGGCACATAAACGAGAAGGTACATATAAAAAAGTATACCAAATCCCTTAGTGGATTCATCGCGACATGGGTTTTGTTTTGACTCGCTAGCCAGCGGCGATAAATTCTTAAAAAATCAAGGGATGTAATTTTTGGATCAACTGTTCTTCCTTAATAAAAACTCTAGACTAAACTTCTAAAACTTACAAAAAACAACCCCTGGTGTTTTAGCAACACATTCTTCTTAGTCATAAAAATCTCCAGTGATTAATCGCTCGAGCGATTTACTCGATTATTGAAATCGCTCGAGTATCAAGTACTCGATTATTAAAATCATCGGTTTGTTCCCAACACTAAGTGTATGGCCAAAACGGAGCACCGCACAACGCCCTCGCTCATAGCCTGGCACCATAGCACCGCACAGTAGTGTCCACAACGGCGCACCGACCCTAGCGCATTGCAGTTTGTCTGTCGACATCGAGATGTAAACATGGACTGTGCGTTGTCATCTTCTTCCGATGAAGGTTATATTACATGAATTACGTTCAGAATTGGACGTGAAATTGGGAAATCAGTTAATATACAGGATGTTACAATAAAAAATAATCTTTAAACAGGGTCGTAAATAATTAATTAGAAAAAAATAAGGTATACTGGAATACTTTTTAATATTTTAATTGTTATTTTAAATAGTGTTGTCCTACATAAAAATCCAAGTAACGATATAATCAAAAGTATCTATATGCATTCTCATATGTTCAAAAAAGCGTTGGGAATATTTCCTTAGATCATTATAAAGCTGATAAAATTCTCCATTGAATCTTCGCTTTACGTTAATGGGATGAACTGGTAATTTTGATGTTTGTTTAAGCATATTAGTACCACTTTGTTACATTAGAGTCGAAAACAATATCTCGGAAGAAGATAACAACGCACAGTCCATGTTTATATCTCGATGTCGAGTTACTACTGTGCGAAGCCCAAGCGAGGCTGTGCGGTTCTATGGTACCAGGCTAAGGGCGAATTTATCTCACTGTAGAAGTTCATACGCTTTGTCATTTATTGTCGCACTTTTATTATTCTTTCTTAATTGTTTTCCCTTATATCATGAACATTGTTTTTTATTAAATTGTTTCAGCAACCGTTTTTATGGAGTTGTGGCAACGAGAAGAATCTGTATTGGGCATGCAGTGGAATTTACAATCGTTGGAATATACCATTAGCTTAAGGTAATTTTAATGGAATTGTTGCTTCTCTTGTACGTTTTAATTTCTGTTTACTGTTAAATACAGGGTGTTATGGAAATGGTTTATTATATTTAAATTTCTAACTCGTTGGGTGTCCTAGAGAAAATCTTACAATAATTTTTTTAAACCGACTGTCTAAAGACAAAAACCCTTAACATTACCTCACATGCTGCCACGTCATACACATCTGTTTTCAGTTAACAAGTATATGTAGGTCAGTAAGCGAGCAGTGATGCCAGATCACAATACTGTGCGTCTGACGCGCCTATTCCTTCAATTCCCACGTGTTTATGCAGGGTGATTCACGACGAGCGTGCATTAGAACTTTATGGAGAACTACTCAATATATGTTCCTGAAACTTTGGGGATTTAGGTTTATCGATATGCTCTCTTTAACTAAAATATTGACATGTTTCTGTCATTTCCGGTTATACCGGAAGTAGCTGCCAACTTTCGTTTTTTAAATACAACATGGTAATTTTTATTACATTTTTCGATAAAGCATTAAATACTAAGCACATTTTATAGAAAATGTTTTTGTCAGACTCTATTAGTTTTTGAGATATCTGGACTTTTTGTAATTATTTGGCAAATGCATGACGATGAAATAATCCATATAATTTTTTTACCTTAGCGCTTAGAGTAAAATTTTTTTCTCACCGAATAGCTAGAAGATCATCAAGTCTCAAAAACATTTCAAATTCGGCATAAAATATGCAGGGTGGTCACAATTCAAGCCTCATTGTGAAAGAATTCAACCATTAAAAACTTTCTTATTTTAAATGGAACACCCTGTATATTTTTATTTAATTTGATGGCAAATTAGTTGTTCTTTATAAATAGTATTTACTGTCCTATACCTATATCAAAGCGTTTTCTCAAAAAATCCAATTTTATTCCGAAAATACTATTTGTTCAAGTGTGCTATGAAAACAATAATTGTACTTAGGGGCTGTATACTGATGTCCTTACAGAGGAAAAGTGATTGATTGCTTGAAAATACAATATTCTAAAGTGTTTCTTAATAATTTATAAATAAAATGCAGTTGATTGTTTTAAATTTATTGGTTTAAATATTATTTTTTTAAAAATAGCAAGGAAACAAGTTTATAAACTTTAAATTCTTTAATTAAAAATGTGTTTGAAAATTATATCTAATATCTTTTGATCATATTTTTAAAATATGTTCGAAATGATTGCCATTTACTTCCAAGCATTTATGTATTCTTTTCATCATGTTATTTCTTGTAGCATTCCTAATTTCTTGTGAGATATTGAAATGCTGCCTTCACCCTTTCAATTAGATTTTCCTTCGTGGTGATGGGACGCGCGTAAACTTTATCTTTAATGGTTCCCCAGATGAAAAAGTCCAGTGGAGTTAAGTCTGGCGAACGAGCTGGCCAGTGGAAGGGACCTTGGTTTGCGATCCACTGGTCATGAAAAAGTCTGTTTAGGGCAGTCTTAACAACTTGGACGTTGTGTGCTGGAGCCCCATCGTTTTGATACCAATCACTTTTCCTCCGTATAGACATCAGTATACAGCCCCTAAGTACAATAATTGTTTTCATAGCACACTTGAACAAATAGTATTTTCTGAATAAAATTGGATTTTTTGAGAAAACGCTTTGATATAGGTATAGGACAGTAAATACTTTTTATAAAGAACAACTAATTTGCCATCAAATTAAATAAAAATATACAGGGTGTTAAATTTAAAATAAGAAAGTTTTTAATGGTTGAATTCTTTCACAAAGAGGCTTGAATTGTGACCACCCTGTACATTTTATGCCGAATTTGAAATGTTTTTGAGACTTGATGATCTTCTAGCTATTCGGTGAGAAAAAATTTTTAGTCCAAGCGCTAAGGTAAAAAAATTATATGGATTTTTTCATCGTCATGCATTTGCCAAATAATTACAAAAAGTCCGGATATCTCAAAAACTAATAGAGTCTAACAAAAACATTTTCTATAAAATGTGCTTAGTATTTAATGCTTAATCGAAAAATGTAATAAAAATTACCATGTTGTATTTAAAAAACGAAAGTTGGCAGCTACTTCCGGTATAACCGGAAATGACAGGAACATGTCAATATTTTAGTTAAAGAGAGCATATCGATAAACCCAAATCCCCAAAGTTTCAGGAACATATATTCAGTAGTTCTCCATAAAGTTCTAATGCACGCTCGTCGTGAATCACCCTGTATACGAATTTTAAATGTTACGATATTTCTGGCTTAATAAATCGGGTGTTAAATTTACCAGTTGAAGCATTATCGTTTTTTGTTCGGTTGTCAAATAATTTATAATAATAAATGTTGTGATGCGATGTCAACTTTGTGTACTTGTGTACAGGGTGCCCCATCTATTTAATTGTTAGTGCTATCAAAAAAGTTATGTAGGTGTCATGTGCTCTTTTTGGGTAAAGCTTAAAATGGTAAAAACAAAAAATTTACAATTTCAAAAGTACCCTCTATTTCCTTAGTAAAAAGAGATACAGAAAAATTTTTATACAGAAGTTCCTTTATATTGATCGTTGAATAATCTGCCGTTTTCAGAATACGTATACGAGGTCAGGTAAAAAAGTTATCGGACCTAATCTAATTTTTTTAAATGGAACACCCTGTTTAAAAAGTAATAAACTTTAATAAATCGCCTAGGAAACCAATATCATCCATGGTGTGTTATATATTTGAAAGGAGAATTTAAAATAGTATATTTTTAGATTAAAATATACAGGGTGTTCCATTTAAAAAAATTAGGTTAGGTCCGATAACTTTTTTACCTGACCCCATATACTTATTCTGAAAACGAAAGATTATTCAACAATCAATATAAAGAAACTTCTGTATAAAACATTTTTCTGTATCTCTTTTAACTAAGAAAATATAGGGCACTTTTGAAATTGTCAATTTTTCGATTTTCCCCCGTATCTCTTAAGAGAGCGAAAATTTTCAAATTTTGATTTTAACATTTTAAGTTTGACCCAAAAAGAGCACATGACATCTACATTACTTTTTTGATAGCATTAACAATTACGGAGATACCCTATAAAAGTTTCGAAAATGGAACACCCTGTACATTTGCCATACATCTTGTGCTGTATTATTTTCATGGACATTTTTAAACGCATTGTTTTTAAATACGTTTTTTTCTAGAGCGTTCCTAACAAGTTTTTTCTAAAGAGTTACAAAACATCTTTCCCCGTCATTGTTATGGAAAGAATTGTTCAAAAAGGTATGAAGTCGAACAAACCGACGTATGACATGAAAAAGTGTTAAATCATAGTTTCTAGTGTTTGACGTGTAAATACACCAGCCTATGACGATTTCTCAGTGCCTTCCACGTCGTTTTTCGGGTTTGGCATAAGATGGCTTATCTCCCTTATTAACTCAAAGAGCCATTTATGGTTATTTCTCTTCAATATCTTTCATCTCCGGATTTAAGGGTTTAAATATAATAAGTGATTTCCATAACACCCTGTATAGAACTTTATGAGTGAAAATGTTAATCATATATACTTATTGTAGACCGGAATTTATAGAAAGAGCCACCAAGAGTCGTTATTCTTCCATAACCGGTAAAATGGAGCCGTACGTACCAAAAATGGAGAACGTATATAGATATACGATAACATTACTTTCTATAGTTTTTTTGGTAAGCTCTTTATATTGTAAATGTCTGGGTTATATGCTCGAGAACACCTTGATAACTTGAACGACTGTGCATACCACTCTAAATATCTATTTTTATAAAAGATATATCCACCGGCTCCAAATTTATAAATTCTTCATCAATCTTTCCTTATTTTAAAGGTATTGTAAACTACAGACACCATAAATCATTCATAAAACTCTTGGAAAGTGAAGCTGTGATTGTTTGATATGTTATTGAAAATCAGTAATGGGTGGAAGGGAGAACTACATGTTTGTTGGCTGAATGGCAACAATGCTGAAGTCTGGTTATATCAGATGGTTAAATATTAAAACATAACCATACTTACCGATGAAAAGATAAATCATTATTTAAATGATCCGCTCTTTTACAAACCACACATGAATACACCATGATTGTTTATAATAAAGACGATTTTTCACCAATAATCACAAAAAAAAAACACCAAAATATATAACAATCTGTTAGATCAAAGAACAAACGTTTACGAGAGTAATATTCATTCATCTTTTGCTTATCTTGTGGGTCCGAATTGTAGCGCATTTGTAAAATAGAAATAGATGTTGCCAGAGTGCAGTTGGATTAGTTCAAGATTCCTTTGATACTTTTAAGTATACCTAATAATATTTTTTTAAAGAATCTCTCATCGCCTTTTCACAGTTTATAGTAAAATTATTGGGAAATAAATTTATTTTAAGAGCAATTGCGGATTAACCTTAAACCAGTTGTAATTGTCAAATTAACAAATTTAAAATTGGGATTTTGCAAGATACCTTTGCTAAATATGTCGATCTGGCTCTGCTGCAATAATGAGTGAAATAGGTGGGAAAGACTGTTTGCAGTCGTTGCGTAGGCTAGAAATGTACATTTTTCCACCTGTAGTTTGTAATATCTTTGGTTTATTTACATTTTTAGCTGATCATAATGTGTCTTGCAACTTTTGGCGTAATGGTTTATCGTGTTACGGTAATCGTCCTACTAGCCGAAAAAGGGAAAAGCGATTTAATAACGGAAGAGTTCCATAGACATATGATAGCTTCTGGAACGGGAAGTCTTATGTCCGCCTTCTTTATACTTATTTTTAAATCGGTAAGTAATCTACTTTAAAACATCATTGGTCGATAAAAAAATACTTCAGCGTATATATACTGGAGCAGGAGCAGGACAGTAATAGTGAAACAGAACCGATAGTTAGCTGTTGAAAATACAATAATACAGATTATTAGATTATATTACACGCGACGAAATTTGACGTCCAGAAGAAACGCGCCAATAAAAACAATATTCAAAGATTATTTATGGACGGGCAGGATACACGCGTAAACCGAAAAAACAAAGCGGATTGCTGAGAGTGTGCTGGTGATCGATGAGACACAACGTAGCCGGCCGCTGGTTGGTCTTCAACTAACAGACCGCAAGCGTGCGGCGCTATATGAAACTACTTCGCTCAGCCGATGTAAGGCGCCAAGAGGTCATTGGCATTTGACCTAGTGACGTACGTGCCTATTTAAAACTTATTTAATACTATTCCATATGTTTTTTCGGGTTGTTTAAAACATAGTACGTCGTAAATGGTATTCAATTAATTGTACAAAAAAGTATTACAGAATGGAAAAGTGTTTAAATTATTTTATTTTGTCTAAAGAGTTTAAGGTGTACATATGACAACACCGGCCTGAATTCCTTGATTGCTTACATGTGTCGCAGTGCCGCACAGGCGTTTTTCTGGTTTGACGTCAGGTCACTTTTACCGCTGAATGAATTGAAAGCGCCATTTATGGGTATTTTTCTTCAATTTGTCTTTATCTCAGGAATTGCCGGTTTAAATATAATACGTTATTTCCATAACACCCTGTATATACGCATGTAGTACCATATTTCGAAGACAAATTTAAAATTTTAACAAATTCTTTCCAATAGTTTTCTTGTAGTTTGTCACACAGGAGGTCACTGATAACTGCTCTTAAGCCACTTAATTACTCATGTATTTTTTAGCTCTATGAAGCGATAGCGTTATACCTAAATAACTTGGAGAATCATCGGACATGGAGTGATTATAGCAATTCGTTCATCTTCAAGAGTTATGCTTTAGCATTCACCAATAACTATGCCGCAGTATTTTATATTGCTTTCTTTAAGGTAAGAGCTCTGAACTTTGGCAAAAGCGGATTTAGATTAAGAGCTGCGTTTAATCACAGGTTGCCAAGCAGGCACTATTTTATGCGAACGTTTAGCCAAATATACTTAGTTTTTTTCTAATCTAAAACTGGATTCGTAAAATTAAAGGATTGGAAAACGCTAAAAAAAGTTGCGTTAAAAAATATAATATTATAAGAATAATAATAACAATTTCAAATATGAACAATTTTCAGATTTTTTTCACAGATCTTCCTGAAACTTGTTGATACCCCAATCGACATGTCAGACAATCTAAATATCAATAAATTAACTAAAACACTTTATTATTAACGGCTAAAACTTCACGAAAAGAAATATTGATCAGCTGATGACTCTCGTCTCTTTCTAACCTGCCACAAAGCGGCATATTTTTAATTAAATTGATGCAACCATAGATCACTCTGATTGCTAATTTGGAATTGTTTGGGATCCTCATCTTGAGAAGAGGGCAGGGATATTTTGTTAGTACAAAGTGACAAAATTTATGTTACTCACGTTTGTAGAGGATGTTATTATTTCCTGTAATAGTTAATAAATATAAAATTAACATTTTTAGGGAAAGTTTTTCACTTATCCTGGAGATAACCATATCTACTCATACTTAGGAGGTATCAATACCGATGTCTGCGATCCCACAGGGTGTATCATTGACTTAGCCATACTTTTAATTATAATAATGGGTGTTAAGGCGGTTATGAACAATGTACTTCAAGTATATTTGCCGTAAGTTTACAACTAACCCTAGTATTCTAGTCTACATATATATTTATACAGGGTGTTTCATTAAGGCCGGTCACCGGTCATATCTCGGTAACTACTGGAGGGATCTATCCTTGGACCGCTTCTTTTTATAATTTATACATCTGATATATTAAAATCTTTTAAATTTTGTAAAGTCCAGGCTTACGCGGATGATACGCAGGGTTACGTCCATTTTGACCATAATGATTATCTTGCCGTGTCTAATTTAATTAATGAAGATCTGTCTACATTAAAAAAGCTTTATTCAGAACATAATTTTAAATTAAACCCATTAAAGTAATGTTTGATGTTTTATAGTAACAAAAATAATATATCTTTCTTAATTGAAAATATTAATATAACTCTTGATGGTATTAATCTTCCTAGTGTTAAGTCGGCAAAAAATTTGGGTATCATTATTGATACAGAATTAAGATTCAAGGAACATATTAAAAAGTTAATTCAAAAGTCTTATTTGACTTTAAAAATTTCTCGTGATTTTCTTAATTATGGTTTGCGTAAAATGCTTTGCGAGTCTCTTGCTCTGTCTAGCTTTAATTACTGTGATTTTATTTATGGTCCGTGTTTGGGTATTTTGGATAGGAATAGGATACAGAAAATACTTGTTCTCGTCTTATTTTTGGTCTAAGAAAATTTGACCATGTTTCACATACATTTAAAGATCTTGGATGGCTCAAAATGCACAATCGCCGATCTCTCCATTTGGGAAATTTCTTTCATGGGATTTTGAGTAACCCTGTTTTACCTCTGCCTATAAAAAATAAGTTCCAATTTCGCGATGATATACATTCACGTACCATAAGATTTTCTAATAAAATTACTCTTCCTCAT
This sequence comes from Barypeithes pellucidus, assembly GCA_963991005.1. Classification (NCBI taxonomy): domain Eukaryota; kingdom Metazoa; phylum Arthropoda; class Insecta; order Coleoptera; family Curculionidae; genus Barypeithes; species Barypeithes pellucidus. The sequence continues at coordinate 17,952,455 of OZ022565.1, read as the reverse complement.
TATGATAGTGCTATGTTTCAGAGAACATTCACTAATAATTGTATTAAATTATATAACAATTTACCGGATTATCTTCTTTCTCTCAACTCTAACAAATTTTGTATAAGAAATATTTACTCAATCTCCAAAATTCCTAATAGATTATAACTTTTTTTATTATTATTTTTCTTTTTTTTATCGTTATGCGATATCTGCGTTAGTTCAGTATTTGCCTCTATGTGGGCCAGTTTTAATTTGTTTGGGTATATCAGAACTTTGATCTTAACTTTGACTATTCCTATATTTTTTTTTTTGTAGTCAACTGTTTTTTTTCTTTTTATTCTTACGCGTGGGTTGTTTGGGGTTCAGTAGAGTAGCCTTTGGCTAGACTGCGCCTCGAATTGACTCCATATTATTTATTATAATATGCCGTTTAGAAAGTTCTAAAATTCCGAGTAGTTCCGGAGATATCCGAAAAAAAATTCTGAAAAATCATTTTATTGTTTTCCTAGTTTTTTTTAGATCGAATCCTAAAGGAAATTGCACTTTTGCATTGCCACTTTTTCCGCTCTATCTAACAGCGTTAATTGTTTTGTAATCCGACGAGTCGTCTTCGAAGGGCCATTATCAACTTTCTTTTTTAAATACGGTCCTGTTTTCCTGCTATTGGAATTTGAGAGCTTTTTTCTCCCGAATGCAACGATGTATGACACATTGTGGTTTAATGACGTTTCGAGGGTTTCTTGAACAACATCAGGAAATTTTGGGATACGGTCCTGTATTTATCCTAATTTTATAAATAATATCTCATAAGTAAGCTCTAAAAGTTTTACTTATGTTGGACTAGTTCAATAAATAACAAATAATTTAATAATAAACCACAAATAAGTGAACAAAAATCATTCCAAAACAGTAATTAAACGAACAACGAAAAAAGTAAGGAACTACATAATCAGGTGTTCAAAATGATTTCCGTTATTCTCTAAGCACAAATAAACATCTTCTAACTGCCACATAACAGTTTTTTTAAGATAAAAGTACACTTATTTGCGGTTTATTATTAAATTATTTGTTATTTATTGAACTAGTCCAACATAAGTAAAAATTTTAGACCTTACATATGAGATATTATTTATAAAATTAGGAGAAATACAGGACCGTATCCCAAAATCTCCTGATATTGTTCAAAAAACCCTCGAAACGTCATTAAACCACAATGTATCATACATCGTTGCATTCGGAAGAAAAAAAGCTCTCAAATTCCAATATCAGGAAAACAGGACCGTATTTAAAAAAAAGAAAGGTGATAATGGCCTTTCGAAGACGACTGGTCGGATTACAAAACAATTAACGATGTTAGATAGAGCGAAAAAAGTGGCAATGCAAAGGTGCAATTTACTTTAGAATTCGATCTCAAAAAACCCACGAAAACAATGAAACGATTTTTCAGAATTTCGTTTTTTTCCGGATATCTCCGGAACTACTCGGAATTTTAAAACTTTCTAAACGGCATATTATTAGGCACGTAAACCCGACTTCGTATCTCTTACGGTTTCCGAGATCCATGTGCTGGCCCTCTTTATCTTGGACACGTTGTATAAATGTATAGTTCCTTTTTAGGAAACTAAAAACCAAAGTTAAGCGGACGCGTTTAAAAGTCAAGACTGATATTCCTCAATGGGAAGAGGAATATCTTTTGGATAAAGCCGAAGAGTTCTTTATTGTTAACGAGTATATGGATATGGGTAAGATCTCTTGCAAATCGATTTTCACCGTCTTTTTAACATTTACTTTTTGTTGAAAGGACAGATTAGTATTTTCAAGTTAAAAATCCGCAAATTTTTCGTTTTTAGTTATTCAATATGGATTCGTAAATTTTTTTATAATGGGATTTCCACTAGCTCCCTGTCTTGCGCTTCTCAATAATATATCGGAACTCAGAGTAGACGCATCAAAAGTAATCAAAAGTTATCGAAGACCCGTCCCTATCAAAGTTGTAGGATTAGGTAAGTTCTTACACTTGTTAGCATTTGCAAGAAACATTGTCGCCTCGTACCTTAAAAATTGGGTTGCGGACAATAATATACAGGGTGTTTTTTGTAACACCCTCTATATTATTAGCATTAAACAACACAGAAGGTACAGGCGACGACTGACGCTGTATAGTAGAATTGCGGTAGAAAGGAATTTAAGAAATAATGTGTGCTTTTAACACATATACTATATATATATATAAACCGTATATTGCCAATACGAACGTTCCAAAATACACAAAGTGTCCCCGCTATGGGAGATGGCGCGGGCCTATTGAGTTTGCGCAGTAGGGTGGAAATTTTATAGATCGCGTCAGAGCCGGCCCGACATTATTTGTTTGTTGTTATTCGTCGCCATCTTTGGTTCTGGATGCTTTTTCAAATTACAGAATAAAAACTGGTTCATCCACATTGTTGTCGGTATATTAGTACTTATAAACTTTCGCTATGGGAGATAGCGCGGGCCTATTGAGTTTGCGCAGTAGGGTGGAAATTTTATCGATCGCGTCAGAGCCGGCCCGACATTATTTGTTTGTTGTTATTCGTCGCCATCTTTGGTTCTGGATGCTTTTTCAAATTACAGAATAAAAACTGGTTCATCCACATTGTTGTCGGTATATTAGTACTTATAAACTTTCGCTATGGGAGATAGCGCGGGCCTATTGAGTTTGCGCAGTAGGGTGGAAATTTTATCGATAGCGTCAGAGCCGAACCGACATTATTTGTTTGTTGTTATTCGTCGCCATCTTTGGTTCTGGATGCTTTTTCAAATTACAGAATAAAAAGTGGTTCATCCACATTGTGGTCGATATATTAGTGCTTATAAACTTTCATTACCTAACAACAATTTTTGTAAAGGAGTTTTTAATTTGTGGTGATTCGATTCGCTGTTTGGTAGGTTAGTGGCTTGTTTTGTTTAAGATGAAAGGACACAAGTGTATGGTGCTTTTTTGAAAAAGCCGTGGATCAATACCAGGTATAAAGTATTTCAGGTATGTACATATACACGAAAATATTTTGCTTATTACATTATCCGATCTTCGGAACCGAATTTCACTAAAAAGCTTGTAAAAAAGAAGAGAGTGTCACTCGTATACAATATAATATATATGTGGTCACTACCTAACCTTAAAATTAATATATTTTTAATTTGGCGCATTAGTAGCTGATAATAATTCCGAAAATAGTCATTCATTCCTAATTTTTGGTTTAGAAAAAAGTGAGGTTAGGAAACATACGACGTCGGATGAAAGTTAAAATAAAGCTCATCGTGTCGATTGTTACAAATATTCGCACGGAATTTGGCAGCAAAAGGCACCATTCAGGGCACCGTCGGATCATGATATCGTCAGAAATCTTATGCTGTCTTAAATCGAACTAATCGAAATTTGGATTGCAATATTTTTCCTAACTAACCAGTGAAATTTACATTAAAAAAAGTTGAAATACGGTCCTGTCGAATGTTTACTTTCACAAGGAAATTTCCGAACTGCGCAAACTCACAACGCCCCCTTCGATGCCCATAGCGGGGACATAATTGCAGATGGTATTCCCAATATACTGTTTATATACAGGGTGTTATGGAAATGACGTATTATATTTAAACCGGCAATTCCTGATTCCTGAGATAACGACAAATTGAAGAAAAATAGCCTTAAATGGCGCTTTCAATTCGTTCAGCGGCAAAAGTCTGACGTCAAACCAGAAAAACACCTGTGTGGCACTGCGATACATGTAAGCAATCAAGGAATTCTGGCCGGTGTTGTCATATCTACACCTTAAACTCTTTAGACAAAATAAAATAATTTAAACACTTTTCCATTCTGTAATACCTTTTTGTACAATTAATTGAAGAACATTTACGACGAACTATGTTTTAAACAACCCGAGAAAACATATGGAATAGTAATAGCCACGTACGTCACTAGGTCAAATGCCAATGACCTCTTGACGCCTTACATCGGCTGAGCGAACGCTTGCGTCTGTTAGTTGAAGACCAACCAGCGTCCGGACTCGTCGATCACCAACACACTCTCAGCAATCCGCTCTGTTTTTTCGGTTTACGCGTGTCTCTTTCCCGTCCATAAATAATCATTGAATATTATTTTTTATCGACGCGTTTCTTCTGGACGTCAAATTTCGTCGCGTGTAATAAAATCTAATAATCTGTAGTATAATCTGTATTATTGTATTTTCAAAAGCTAACTATCGGTTCTGTTTCACTATTACTGTACATAAAGTGTTTCCAGAAGTGTTCCCATGAAAAAGAAAAAAAACTGATTTTGTTTGTGCCTGGATTTCCACCCTCTTTAGGTATAAGGATAAATACAAGTCGGTAGAAAAATTTATTTTTATAATTTTATATGGAATTTCAGTTTTACATTAAGTTTGGCAACATTGCCATTGGCTCTGGGTGAAATGTTGTACAGTAGCGCGGACTGGCCTGTGAGTACGCGTGTTTATTACCCCACTTTTAAAACGGTCGATTTAAAAAAAATAAAATATGTAGCGCTTCTCTAGGACACCCAAGGAGTCACCCATATAAATATAATACGTCATTTCCATAACACTCTGTATATGTGGCTTTTAACGTTTCAATTCCCTTCTGTCGTATTTATTGGAGGGTTTGTTCGACTTTGGAAGTATGGAAGAATATATATTTTAGGTGCATGGTTCGGAATATTACAAGCAATGACGTATATTGGAGTGGTAACTAATGTAAGCAAATTTATTTGCCTTTTTTATTCTTACGGTTGCAATATAGGCACCACCTGTGTTCAATAAATTTGTTTAAGCTATAATATTCAGTTTATCTGAGCAGATGACGAAGAAGAACTACGTTCATAGATATTAAGCAGTAGCGGCCCGTCACGTTGCTTATTCCAGTATAATATTCAATAAATTATCCTATATTTAACAATTTAATAAATTTATTGTTTCCAAATCTACCCGCCGCATAACCTTGAAATAACATTGCTATGTTGTTGTTGATATGCAACTCAACCTACAACAACTAATTTAGCATTGAAGTCACCGGAAAATTTGTTCCTGCCGGAATTTCTCGTAATAGCAGCGCTGACGTTAATCGGGGGGGTAATAACGGAAATAAATCGGTGTTAACAAAAAACAATCGACAATAAATAGTTATTGGGTGAATTTCTGTTTTAATTTTCGTCTGCTGCAACTGTTTTCACCAACCCTGACCTCCGAGCTGCCACTGCTATCAAGGATTATTATGTAAGCTGTTTTGTTAAAGAATAAAATGACAAGATCAACTAAATTTTAATAAAATAAAATAGCATTTTTAGGCTCTTGTCATAGCATTTACAAGTAACTACATGGAAAAACTCATATTCAGATCTTTATATGGCTCTGATCACTCAGGATTTTTAAACCAAACATTGTCAAGTAAGTACCGTTATTTAATATTCCATCTTTTATTGTTGTCCTTAATTTATCATAGAGCCGTTGGTATTTTTTAAAAAAAAATTTAGCGTTTATTAAATTTTATATTTGTGTTCAGAGCTAGACGGGACTGGTTTAGTCCTTTCAGTGGTTGAAAACCATTGTCTGGGCATTTTCCAAAAAAAAAAAACCTATACTGAATTTATCGAGTTTTATATTCTGCTCTGAAGTTAATTCAATCTTATTTGGAAAACCGAACACAACAGGTGATTGAGATTGACACTTCCGGTAGGCATATAGCCTCCGACAGGATCGGCGTTGCTAGGGGTGTACCTCAAGGGTCTATCTTGGGACCGTTGCTTTATATAATGTATACAAACGAACTTCCTGATGTGTCAGGACAGTACATGGTTTTGTACGCGGATGATACAACACTGATCTTTAGTGAGGAGAACCCCGATGCGATGCTGCTGAGTGTGAAGGGGGCTTGTGAGGTCCTTGACAGGTACTTTTCAGAACATGATCTTCTCTTGAACGTGGCCAAGACTCAATGTATTGTATTTGGACATCGAACAGATAACGCATTTTCTTTCCAATACAAGCATAATCAAATTCAAAATTCTGAACACGTTTCCTTTCTCGGTGTAAAAATAGATAGGAGATTGGACTGGAGGGTGCATGTCGAGAGCGTTGCGACGGGTGTGTCTAGGTATTGTTATGCTTTACGAGTTATTGCGGGAAATGTTGGAGTGGATGCGGCCATTTCGGCCTATCATGCCTTTATTCACTCTAGAATAAGGTATGGTCTTATTTTTTGGGGAAACTCGATAGAAATTGAGAGAATTTTAATACTTCAAAAAAGATGTCTCAGATGTATTTTCGGCATGACTCAGCGTGAAAGTTGTAAGGATGTGTTTAGAGATAAGAAAATTTTAACTTTGATTAGTATGTACATTTTGGACTCTTTCATGTTTATATATAATAACAAAGATTTATTTACAGACGCTATAAATGAGCACTGCTATCCAACTAGACATAAGACGGATTTGTTAATAGAAAAATTGAATTTTAGTTACATGCAAAAAAATGTCCCCTATACATTGATTAAAATTTATAATAGCTTCCCAGAGAGTGTGCGTAACCTGCCTCAAGACAGAGTTAAAACTGTTTTAAAGACTTATTTAATAGGAAAGGCCTTTTACAATATGGGTGAATTTTATAATGATCTTGATAGATCTAGTATGGCATAGTGGGGCTCATTGTGACTCTGTTTCTGTTTTAATGTATTTAAGGTATTTGATCTTGATATGTTATGTGGTCTTAAATATTATTACTATTGTCGCTACTGCGTGTGTTCTGTTTGTAAGAGAAAGTATTGTTTCATATTGTTTAATTCTGATGTAGTTTCAAAATATGATTTTTTTGGAAGAGTGAAGATGTTTTATATATTTCGTGTACTGGATTTTTTTTAAAATGTTTATTTATTTAATGTTATATAGTATTGTAATTGTAACATTGTTCTATGCCTCTTTGGCTTATTGAATAAAAAAAGTTTATCTATCTATCTATCTATCTATTCCAAGCTACAAACTCGCGCTCTATAGAGAACGAGATACATTTCTCTATAAAAGTTCTAAACGATAATGCAATGTCTCATATTCTTAGCAAGTAAAAGTGGCAATATGAGATAAAAAATATATTTTCCTTAGGCTTCTCTCTTTAAATGTTATAGCCGTTTGTCGAAAATGCTCTAAATCAGCTGCTAAAGTTACCTTCAAGTTGCGAGAACACCATTTAAATATAATTTCTTCGTGTTTCAGTCTTTAACATGAGCGAATTTCAATATCATGATTCAAACGCGAGTTTGTCGCATGTTACGCTGTGCTATTACCCAGGTAAAAGATATCCACCAGATCACGAGTTAAAATACCAAAGACGAAAAGACTACTGGCATCATTTAGGAATCAAGTTTGGTGCTGTGGTTATTTTTGAGGTAGGTACAGGGTGATCATGTTTAATGTCGAGCAGCTGCTTTGATGAGTGCACTCTCTTATGACACTGGTAATTTCTGCCCTCTATTAACTGTTCAGAATCCTGATGGCAAATGCATAAAGTATTGTTCTCTTTCTTTTGCAGCATATAGTCATCATAATTAAAGGACTTTTAGCTTATGCGATTCCAGACGTGCCATTTTCTGTAAAACAGCAATTGGTGTACCAAGAGAAAATGAATAGGATGAAGAGGACAAAAGAAATAAACCAAACGTTCATTAAGAAACGGGAGAAAATGCGGAGATCTTTTGAAGAAAAACTGAGAAAAGACAGCTGAGGGAGAAACCACTAAAGAAAAAAATCCACAAAATGATATCAAATAATTATTATATAAGATAAATATGTATTTTCTTCATAATAATTAAATATTTGGTCATAGAGGAATGTTTATGTCAAAAAATGTTTGGATAGTGTGTGGCCCTGTTGAGATACAGAGCATATAAACAACAAATACCTGTAATGCACTTGTTAGGCAAGTCATTGACACATTTTATCATACAAATTGACAGCCTGGGTCGCTCGAGCTGCTAGGGCTATTCAGTCAGTCGCTGTCATCCTCAGGATCCTCTACTCAAGGAGTATTTTTAACTTTTTTTCTGTAAAAACAAAATAAATAGCCGTGTCAAGATTAAAGTCCTACATTTTAATTCGGCAAGCAAGCAGAAAGTTTGAAATTAATTTAACCGCAATGACGCCCCATACTGACTCCTTTGGAAAATAATGTCATATGCTAGGCAATGAGTAGAATGGTTGAAAGTTTCCTATATTAAGCCTGCAATTGAAAATAATCTGCTGTAGGCTGCATAGACATTTCTGTCTATGGTATAAATCTGTCCAGTTGACATGTTTGTTGGTAAATTCTTATTTTTTTTTCTGTGGTCGAAAGTCGCTGGTCTTCTGTAAATGTCCCTCACCCACAATCGTCTACTTACTTTTTCACCTTTTTCTAATTGTACTTTTGGTACAATCGACCAGGAAGTTTTGCAATTTCTTGTTGAAACGAATTTTTATATGGTACACAACATCGTCTGTATTTGACAACCAAAGCTGATATTCAACGAATACTTATAAATTGCCAATAAAAGCGTTCCACTATACTCTCCATTTTTAGTTTCGCAAAATTAATAGAAAATCGACAAAATAACTTCAAAAATAGTTATAGGACTTATCAACGAATACTTATAAATAAACAGGAAGAAGAGAAGACAAACGGACTTTATAGGTTATATACAAAGGTGGAAAACTATCGATAATGATTATCGATATTTCTAAAAAGTTATCGCTATTATATCAATAGTATTTATCCTACTAACGATAGTAGTATATCGGGGCCGCGGGAACTCCTTGTTTAGGTGTCGAATTGTTCGCAATAATCTACGGCTTTTACTCTTTCTTGCTTCAATTTAAACATTAACTGTCGATATTAATGATCGATATTCTTACACGTCTCCATATTTTTGACATTTATAAGAATTGAGGTTATGTTGCGCGAGTTTTCGGGGTTTTCTTGATATTTTTACGAAAATTATGGAAAATTTTACTATTTTCCGATAACTTATACAATGAAACTTCCAAATTTAGGAAATAGGACTGTTAAGTTATTATTTAACCAGGAATATACTTTACATAGGCGGTTTTTATCAGGCCTAGACCTTTGGGTAAGCAATTTATAGTGAAGCGATTAACCACCCGGCAGTTTTCAAGACATAATTTAATTCCAGAATGAAGAAATATCTTCAGAGGTTAAACACAAGATAGAGAACTATTGGAAGGAGAGAATTAATGAAAAAACATTAAGCAAAGACGAGGAATCAAGAGAGAAATACTATGTCTTGTCTATGTTTCCATACCCCTCGGGTTTCTTGCACATGGGCCATGTTCGAGTCTATACAATTAGTGATACTATTGCTAGGTTCCAACGCATGAATAATAAAAGTGTAAGCCAAATACGAGGCGATAATTTTCTCACACGAGGTGTTAGAAGTTATATTTTGAAACTGACTGGTTAAAGTTTTAAGCTCTTCTTTATATTGAGTCATAATTATTAACTATCTAACGCAAAAGAAAAATGTTTTATGTTCATGTAAGGGTTCACATAAATTTTACAGTTTTGCTTTACCTCTAGGTATATCTAATAGCCCTTATTGGAAACAATAGTAGAAATTTAATTTACAATATATATTTTTACTAAGTCAATTTTCCTCAGCAGTACAATTCTTGCCATCAAAGGTCTATTTATCTGTCACGTCTATACCAAGGAATATTTGAGTGACAATGAGCATTCTATGTTTAACCACATCCCGGAATTATCGGGTTTTAGGTTATACACCCAATTGGTTGGGACGCCTTCGGTTTACCCGCCGAAAACGCCGCTATAGACCGACAAATAGCTCCTGACGAATGGACCAAGAACAACATAGCCCATATGAAGGCTCAGTTGAATCAACTCGGCTGCAGTTTTGAATGGGACAGAGAACTGGCAACGTGTAATCCCGAATACTATCGATGGACTCAAGAGTTGTTCCTGAAACTTTTTGAAGCAGGACTAGTGTATAGGAAGGAAGCACTGGTCAACTGGGACCCCATAGATCAGACTGTGTTAGCAGATGAGCAGGTCGATGAGAATGGGTGTTCTTGGAGGTAAACAAATAACCCTAATCGAGAATTGCCCGTTTTTTTTTGATATCATTTGTTTGTGAATTGAAAACGATTTAACGGATTTTAGAAGCCCTTTTCAGTAACTTAGTTTCGTTGACATTTAGCTACTGGGTCATTTAAACCTAATAAATATTGGTAATATAATTTAGGGAAAAAAATCATAAAAATTTAAATGTATAATTGATTTAGGACATACTTTTTAATAGATGAAGAAGTATGTATTAATTTATATTCATTGAATATTATTTATCGTATAAAGTCTAACCCTCCCTAATATTTTATCGTACCGTCAAACTAAAAAAGTCCGACCCTCCCTAATATTTTATCATCCCGTCAAACCAAACTGTATAGATCCTGCAACCGTGCCTCGGTCGAGGTAAATGACGATTATGACGAGACTTGCTCGCACGTGCGATTAATTAGTGCAGTTTCTGTGTAGTAACAGGTGGCGGGGGATAGCGGGGCTATGGCGATTTAACATGGAAAAGGCGCACAGTTTTTGTGTGCACCGCGCTGTTGTCTGTTCGTGCATCTAGTTAGAAATTCGAGCGTGTATGTTTTAATATTTTAATATTATAAATTATATATTTATTAAGTTAAAATGAATAGTTGACGGTGGACTATTTAAGAAATAACTTTAGCTCTGTGAGTTTCGAGCAAAGAATAAATCTAGGGACTTTATTAGAAAGTTTAACAATGAAATATATGGGAAAAAATTTATAGAGGATATTCCAAACTTAATGAGGCTGTTATTGATCAATTTTCTACAATTAAAAACCGAAGAATGGACTTTACGTTTAAGCACTATTGTGTAGGGTCGATAAATGTTGTGTATTTCGATAAATGATACTCGATATGATTTTAAACCATTTTATTTAAGGATTTAAACTGAAAAACACTGAAAATATGAAGAATGCCAACTTGTCAGTCTTGTGGCTCCATTCGTTCTCGTCATAAAACAGTTAACTATTGTTCTCGTCTTGGTTGCGCCTAATGACGTAGCCGTAGATGGCGTAGTGTGGTATTAGACATCATTCGGTTTTCTTGATAACTCGTAGATGGCGGTAGTAGTATTGGACATCATTCGGTTTTCTTGATAGCTCGTAGATGGCTTTAGTAGTATTAGTAGTGGACTGTATAAATATTGTTATGAGGGTTGCATGCGACGACGTTAAGATCCAACAGCTATACACACTAAGGAAACCTTTCTTATTTTCCAAAAGTTGTATTTCCTTGTGTAAAATTAAAAAATAAATAAAAATATGTTTAACCTAACGCATTTTCTTATTACTTTTTTCTTCCCACATTTAAAACGCCTAGAAAGTAATTGTTTGGTCGTTACACAAAAATAAAATTTTAAAAATAATTTCACCATACTTGTGAACCCCCTCTATCATAGGTCACGAGCCGCCACTGCCAGACATCATTATACTCTGGTGTCAAAATAAAGTAAAAAACAATATTTCCATAGAAAGTTTCCATTAGTTCTAATGGGTTAAGGCCGTTTTCAATCCACATACATTTGAAAATGCCTTGCCGCAATTTTTTTGACGAGCAGCAGTTCTTTTCAGGTCTGGGGCTAAAGTAGAAAAAAAATTACTTAAGCAGTGGTTCATAAGAACTACCCGTTTCGCCAAAGACCTTTATGAAGGACTAGATGATTCGGTTTTACATGATTGGAGGGACATAATTAAACTACAGAAACATTGGATAGGTGAATGCAATGGTGTTAATTTCGATTTTAGGGTAAAGAGTTTTGACGCTAATAGGTATGTACATATATTAAATACCTGTTTATGGGAAGATTATAATAATAATATGTATGTCTTTAATGTAATTAGGAATTTTGGTGCGGCTGTGTACACACTTCATAAAAATAGTGAAACTACTTTTTAAATAATTAAGTGCAAGTTTTTTCTCAAAGCTATGAGAGTTTTGAAAAGTCCACTTGAAGGAAATCCATAACTGACGTTATGAAAAACAGTAGTTTTACCATGATACTATAAACACAAGTATCTTAGTTTGGCGCGAGCAGTGACGTCAAGGCGTGAGTTATTTTTAAATTGTCTTTTAAAGGTATTAAAAGTTTTTGATGCATTTGGTAGCAGGTAGGTTGATAGTAGTAGGTAAATGAATGAATAATATGCTATTCAGGTATATTTATTTCATAAAAATAGAACTTAGATTAATGATTTCTGCATCCTCAAAGGAGAACATTGGCGAAAAAGGAAATTCAAAGAAGCAGCCGTAATAAATTAGCAAACCTTCTTTAGATATAAGAGACATTTGGAAACCACTGTTAAGTAATTGTAAACTTAGGTTAAGTACGTCATGACTGCACCCATCTCGGTCATGCTTAACTTTCCTTGTGTTTATTGTATCAGGTAGCTTCACTGTTTCTCATATTTTTCATTTTGTCATTTAAAATTGGTGACAACGTTGTCATACAGTAGCTAATTATTCTATTTGTAGTAATGACGGTTTTATAACGCTATGGACGTCGACTCCAGAAGCTATTGAACACGCAAAATTCGTGGCAATAACACAAAACCACATTTTAGCAAGGAAGGAAAATATGCGTGTTATAAACGGGACAGTGCGACTAAAAACTGAGGTAATAAACCCGTTAAACGGTAAGGTCTTGCCTGTTTTCGTGACGAATGAAGTAGACTTTCTTCCCGAAACGGATTCTTATTTAGGTAAATATTTAGAAAAACGCTGCAAAAAAATTATAAATACATTTTTCACCTGCAAATCAACATGAATAACGGCATGTTTTAGTCTTAGTAATATCATTGTTGTAGGGATTCCCGCAGTATCGGAAAACGCTGCACAGTTCGCAAAAACTCATGTCATCGACTTTGACAGTTATATTAATAAACCAAACGACATCGAACTAAGCGAGAAGCAGTCGGAGATGTGCCAAAAAGCGGCAATTTCGAAGGCCGGAGGGTATTGGTCCAGTGCCAAACTCAGAGATTGGCTAATATCTCGACAAAGGTATGCTTACAGGTAGCGCGTTCAAAATGCGATCACTCCCTTCTACTGTACACGCTCTCATATTTTCCCCACCACTTCTACTTACTATTTTTTATTTTGCAAGTATAAACCGGTGGCGGTTCTTCCACAGGAGCACATGCGCACGTGCACCCTTAAAACGAATAAAAAAATATTAATTTATATTCATTGAATATTATTTATCGTATAAAGTCCGACCCTCCCTAATATTTTATCGTACCGTCAATTATCGTATAAAGTCCAACCCTCCCTAATATTTTATCGTACCGTCAACAAAACTATATTATAGGCTCTCGATACGACAACCGTGCCTCGGTCGAGGTTAATGACAATTACAACGAGACTTGCTCGCATGTGCAATTAAGTAGGCGGGGCATAATGCAGTTTCTCTGTAGTAACAGGTGGCGGGGGATAGCGGGACTATGGCGATTTAACATGGAAAAGGCGCACAATTTTAGTGTGCGCCGCGCCGTTGTCTGTTCGTGCATCTAGTTGGAAATTCGAGCGTGTAGGTTTTAATATTTTAATATTATATATTTATTAAGTTAAAATGAATAGTTTGACGGTGGACTATTTAAAAAATAACTTTAGCTCTTTGAGTTTGGAGCAAAAAATTGAAGTGAAGAATGCGAGAAGACCTAAACCCGAAATTAATTTAACGCAGACCACAAAGGGTTAATTTAGGGACTTTATTAGAATGTTTAAAAATTAAATATACGAAAAAAAATTTATAGAGGTTATTCCAAACTGTAATGATGCTGTTATTGATTAATTTTCTATAATTAAGAACCGAAGAACGGACTTTACGTTTAATACACACTAAGAAAACCTTTTTTATTTTCCAAAAGTTGTATTTCCTTGTGTAAAATTAAAAAATAAATAAAAATATGTTTTACCTAACGCATTTTCTTATTACTTCTTTTCTTTCTACATTTAAAACGCATAGAAAGTAATTGTTTGGTCTTTACACAAAAATAAAATTTTAAAAATAATTTCACCATTCTGAACCCCCTCTATCATAGGTCACGAGCCGCCACTGGTATAAACATTGCAATGTTTTCGGTAGACCAAAAACAACCGTTTTGTACCTACTTGTTTTAGCAGCTACGTATTTAAGGGTCTTCTTTGCTTTAGGTCGAAATATTGTCTCTTCAATATCCGCACTGTATGTGTATGCACTTGCCTGATGATGAGTGTTAGTTTTATAAATATGAATCTTTAAAAACTACTGTATTTGAGCCTTTTGAATCGCGAAATTCGCCGGTAGAACGAACCGTTTTACACGTACGTCTCCTACGCCATCACGCCAGTTATCACATATCAGAATTTCTTGATTATCTTGGAAACGAACATAAAATTGCATATGCGAACAGGTTAATGTAAAAAAGATAGAGTCGAGTCAAAGAATTCTATGCTTGTTTTTCATCCTTATTTGGGACATACAATAGGTTTTTTTTCACCATCTGTCGGCATTGCATTAAGTTGAACTCAAAATTGATCATTAATTTTTTACTCACAAAAATTATTTTATTCTCGAAGGTACTGGGGTACGCCTATCCCAATAATCCATTGTCAAAACTGCGGTACTGTACCGGTACCTACACAAGACCTGCCCGTTACTCTACCGAAACTGTTGCAACTGTCAAAAAAAGGGAGGTCGCCTCTCGAGGACGTTCCCGATTGGGTAAGCCAGAGTAACAGGTTTCTTGTGAATTAGCCGAAAGATCGAGAAACTATCGCTTTACGCAGTCGGTACATAAACAAGTTTTTTAGGTGAATACTTCGTGTCCAAAGTGCGGCGGGCCCGGAAAACGAGAAACGGATACTATGGATACCTTCGTTGATAGTTCTTGGTACTTTCTGAGGTATTTAGATCCAAAAAATCGAAAGGAAATGTTCGACAAGGACGTGGCAGCCAAAATGACGCCTGTGGATCTATATATAGGAGGGAAAGAGCACGGTACTTAGTATTTTAGTATCTAATCTCTCTTCTAAGTTTTATATGAGTATTTATTATTTATTAAACAGCTGCAGAAGTAGACGAAATTAAACCCGATCCTTGGTGGCTCGTGATATAAGCTTTAGGGAAGACATTTAGTGTTGGGGACAGTGGCGCAGACAGAATTTTTTTAAATTTCGGTGGGGGGGATATTAAATTTGTGGTTTGTATGCATACATAGTTATATGTTACATTTACTTAAAAATGTCTATTACAACGAATTTGGGTGGGGTTCGACCCAAATCAAATCAACCAGAATATATAAACAATCCGTATAACAACGTTTCCCCTTAAGTTTTATTTGAATTTAATTTAATCAGATTATTAAGGAGACGGCTATTTTTTGGAAATTTAATTTTGTCCCCATTTTTTAATTCTATCCAGAGGTGAATTCCCCACCCAGGAATTATTTATAGAGCCAATCTAACTTTCTTAATCATTAAATTTTGACTATATGTGTGAGTGCTGGTCGACACTATCAGTAATGTCGCCAGTCTTGATATTCAATGAAAAATTCATCATAATTTAGAGATGCTCCTACTTAAAGTATTTTCGAACGCAATTTTCTCGATTATGGTTTTTCCAATCGAATAGGTGTTTTTTGTCAGGGATGCCAGGCAATTAATGCCATTGCCGACTTGACACGCACGTGTCTGTCGGTCTTGGGTGGGCCCACCATCCTTTCCCCGCTAACTGGAAGCTGTCAGCAGTCCACCAGAGCAATTGAAGAGATGAGGGCAAATTTGTCAAAGAAATAATGAATGATTTTAATTTAAAAGTATAGTTAGTTGAACGTAGGACGAGGCCTAACTGATGTTCATACTATACTTTTGATTGTATTTGCTCGGGCGCGTCCAATGAATATAATAACAATGCACATTATTATATTGGAACACGGAGGGCTAGTTTTATTTAATTTTAAGTCTTTGCCTTGAGGATTGATTTAAGTGTTAGTCCTTGCGTATGTCGAGTAACGAGACCCGAAGTACGCGTAGTTAATTATTTACAATTTATATACAATCAGAATTAACCTGAACTATCATTCAATTGTTTCAACCAACCTATCATTCATCTGTCGCGTACTCTGTTTAAATTTAGGTATTTACATTATTTACAATATTACGAGATCTTTTGGGTCCGCAGAGGTCCGCAGTTGTAAAATAAAAATAGATGTTGCCAGAGTGCAGTTGGATTAGTTCAAGATTCGTTTGATACTTTTAAGTATAATAATATTTTTTTACAGAATCTCTCATCGCCTTTTCACAGTTTATAGTAAAATGATTGGCAAATAAATTTATTTTAAGAGCAATTGCGGATTAATCTTAAACCAGTTGTAATTGTTAAATTAACAAATTTTTAATTGGGATTTTGCAAGATACCTTTGCGATAAATATGTCAATCTGGCTATGCTGCAATAATGACCGAAAGAGGTGGGAAAGACTGTTTGCAGTCGTTGCGTAGGCTATACTCGGAGACCACAATTGTAGACAGTGATTCATCTATGACAAAATGAAAGGATGAACACAATGAAACTGCATTTGAGCGAGAAGGAAATAGACTTCCAGTGGCGCGTAAAATTAAAAATTTATATAAGTACTTATTATTGAAAATTCGCAAAATTTCAGGTAATTACTGAATTCTCTTAGCGATATTTTTGGCAATGAGTCGTCCTTTTTTATTTCCGACATAACTTTTTTGTATGTGAGAATTTCATTCTTAAAATAAAAACCGTACTTTTCGACGAATTGAATATTTTGTCGCATTATCAAGTACGATTTTTTTTTCGGCCTACATGATTCTGAACTTTGGAGTTATTCTTGTTCTTCTTATTTTTTAAAGTCCTGAGTACTGTACTAGCCGATACTTTCGTTAAAGAAGCACATAGTTCCGTTGCATCTAGCACAGATAAATCCGGATTTCGGGTCCGAACACCTTCATACACAGATTTTATCATGTCTTGTTCCCTCTGTGTTAAATTAGGTCGTCTTTTCTTTAAAGGTGGACCGCTAGTTGATGCAGTAGTTTGCATTTTTACCACTAGCACAAATAACACTATTAGTCAATAATAGAAAAACAGCAACAACAATAATTATATACAGTAACAACTATCAACAATAACAACAACAATACGCAACAACAACACGCAGCAACAACAATACTCGACAACAACACGCAGCAACAACAATACTCGGCAACAACAATACTCAACAACAACAATACTCAACAACAACAATACACAATAACAATATCCCGAATTCAAATTATCTATGAAAATACAGTAAAACCAGCTGGTTACGCCTCTCTCAACAGTTTGCAACTGATACAATAATATCAAACACTGTTGCCATGTGTATGCTATATTTAAACGTTTGCCCGCTTATCCGTTCCCCGTGCAAATCCTATTACTATAAATAATATAAAGCTCGAGAAAACTACAGTTGGCTACGCCGCACGTTTGCGACCAAATAAGCGCGAGGAAGCGGCTTTTTAGGTAATTTTAAACAGACAATAGCGGGTAAACGTACAAGATGTTATCAACCGCATTCTCTGCATTGTGAACTATGAAATAAGTCACAGTCTACAATTGTGGACTATAGAGTATAGAAATGTTCATTTTTCTATCTGTAGTTTGTAATATCTTTGAGAAAAACCGCTGCGGTAATGTGTGGTCAGATAGCTTGAGAGAAATGTTGACATTTTTTTTAATTGTGAGTGTCCGTTTTCTGCGTCTTTATAGATATTTCAGTCTCGTAATTTTTTTAATTTTCAGCCGTTCTGCATTTGTACTACGCACGATTTATCAGTCATTTCTTACACTCCATCGGACTATTACCAGTAAGGGAACCTTTTAAACGACTGCTGGTACAGGGCATGGTTATGGGCAGAAGTTACAGAATAAAGGGTACCGGCCAGTACCTCCCAGAAGATAAAGTCAAAATAACAGGTAAGGAGTAAAGAGATCGTTTGAAATTACAAATGAATAAAATTCTCTTATGAGACTTCATAATATGACACCTCAAAGATGGCCTCAAAAATGGCCACCCATCCTTTCTTCATGTAAGATAGAAAAGATGGGTATTTGCTCATTTCCCTTGGAAACTTTCCTCAAAAGGCTCTGTCTATCTTCCGTAGTTTAGCACACGTTTCAATTAATTTGTACTATCAGCTAATTTAAACTGCTAGAAATTTTTAGCAAGTGCACAAAAACAGCAGTAAAATCGGTTGCTCTAGCTCACAGTCTATTTTTCTAAATTTTGTTTTAAGATTTAAAAAAGAACAAAGCGATAAGCAAGGATACCGGTGAACCAGTGATAATTTCCTGGGAAAAAATGAGCAAATCGAAACAAAACGGGGTCGACCCCGACGACATGTTCAACGAATACGGAACCGATACGACCAGATTGCTGATATTGGCCGACGTCTCTCCTACGTCACATCGAAATTGGAATTCAAACAGTAAGTGATTTGCCGTTAAAAATTGTATTCCAATAAAATGTATAAATATAATTAATATCCTGCCTGATAAGAACACGAGGTTGCAATACACGCTATTAATTTTCGGATATTTGTTCATGCTACACTGAGCGAAACTTCGAGTCGATATAACTCAAATATGAGCTGTCCTAGACCGAAGCGTGTTGCTAATAGGGGACAGCCCAGGCCTCTGAATTACGGCAACCAAATCGCAGAAATTGCATCAACTCACTATTCATAAGTTATGATAGCACAGAAGATGGGTTATTTTGTGCGTTGGAATAGCTCACGCCCCACCGTCTTAAATTATTGATGGGCTACCGTAGCTACCAGTATGTGAATTGTGATGCATTATTAGTCGGGCTAGATTAATTCATGATTCGAGCTATCAAAACTTGACATTTAAGTTGTTCTAGCTTACGATGGTGGCTGCAATAACTCACTCTTTGGGCTACCAGACTTCAAATTTTGGACTACCAGATCTAAATTGTGTACTATCGGAACTCAAAATATTTCTTTGATTTAACGCCTGCATATTGTGGACTTCAATTGCCTTTTGTTTTTTCAAGATATGACATTTTTGTATATTTTTAAAAAAATAATCAAATGAATTATGGACAGGAGAGCATACTACGGCTAAGAAACCATGCGGACGAAGTGATGACGATTGCTTATAAATAATAATAAGGCTCCATTCCAATAATAACAATTTGTATGCATCTCCCTCCTGTCCCTCCATTTTACTGACCAAAATTATGCAAAACACAAATTTTCACGCACAGAGAACAAAGATGAAAAATCGCGCAAACGGCGCAACGGCCAACAGGTGTCTATACGCGCGATCGAAGGAGAATTGACGAATAACAATCGAATGAACCACGCCAAACCCGCACGAGCACGAATTCGGAACTTTCCGTGACCTTACGATCTTGCGATTTACCCTCGATACGGGGTTTTGGAGCACGTTTCCTGAATTATTTCAACTCAAAATAATTTACACATGGTAATGAGTTGAAATAATGCACGTCCGGGTTAAAACGACACTTTATAATCAATTAGTAAGTTTTCCCAACCCAGAAACTGAGCTCGGGTAACTCATAAAATAGTTACAAGATGAGGAATTGTGGTGATCCCAAATATGTTTAAAATGTTGATAAAAAATCTCTTTCTGGGTTGAGGCGAATGAAAAGAACCTGAATTACTGTAGCGTTTTAAAATAATTTGTGATAATTCGTAGGCTCAGTTAGAACAACATAGAGAGGTGGGTTGAGGTAGCTCCAATTTTGTAACCCACGACATTGTGAATAAAATTGAAAAACTGCACGACTTTCTTTCAAAATTTGTATCTTCTTTTAAAAACCAGATAACTGAACTGAACCAAAAAGCGTTATGTTAAGAAAAGGTCACGCTTCAAAACAAAATTTGTACTAAATACTAAATACAAAAATCTTTCAAGTTGTAAGGTTCAATAGCTATTAACAATTTTCTAATCTCTAATTTAAATATTTTTTTTGAGCGTATTTGTTTCATGTTATTTGGCAAAGCGTTAAATAGTTTTATGCATACATAGTGCGGACATTTTCCAGTTAGTGTTAATCGATGTACTGGGTATGATACATTTAATGTTCTTGTACTATATTCATGGTTGGCATTTAGATTGAACAACTCCCTGTGTTTAAAGAAAAACCATAAACACTCATATATATATATATAAAGAGCATACACAGTCATTATCCCCAAAGTTCTAAAAATACCCCTGCAACTTTCCCTATATCCGATTTTTCTAATAATTCTTACTACCCTCTTCTGAACCACAAAAATGCTCTGAATTAAACTGTGACTTCCCCAAAATATAATACCGTACCTTACGACCGATTCAAAGTTTGCATAATATAGCACCCTAAGTACACTTTCCTCCACATATCCACCAATGACCCTTATTCCATAACAGACAGAAATTAGTTTTTTCGCCATGTTATTTATATGACATGACCAGTCCAAATGTTCATTTATATATATTCCAAAAAATTTCGCCTCTTCTGAGAGATTTAGTTCTTTGTCATCCATTTCTAAAGCTAAGGGTTTCCCTACTGTTGACTGTTTGGTTCTAAACAATATAATATTCATTTTATTCTTATTAAAACGAGCTTATTTTTTGTAAACCAGTTTGTAACCAAGCCATAAAAATACTTAGCCTCCATAAAAAGATTTTCCGATTCCTTGCTGCCAACAGTCAGTCACGAAGTCTAGGTCATTGATAAACAGTATAAAGAGCAAAGGTCCCAAAATACTTCCCTGCGCTATTCCTATATTATTAAAAAGTAGTTCTGATTTACATGTTTTTTCACCTTTCGTAACTGATACAGTTTGTTTTCTATTATTTAAATACGACACTAGCCATTTCCCCGGATTCCATGTTTCAAATTTTTCAATCAACAATTCCCTGTCTAGACAATCATAAGCCTTTGAAAGGTCTAAGAACATCCCAAGGGCCAGTTCACCCTTTTCAAGATGCTCTATAATGTACTATATACACTGGAAAATGGCGGTATGGGTGGATTTTCCTTTAATAAAACCATGTTGATGTTTGGTAAATAAATTGCATTCATTTATGAAAGTAACTAACCTTGCATCTGTATTTTTTTTCTCCATCCAGCGTTTCCCGGTATTTTAAATTGGCAAAAGAGACTATGGCTCACCGTGCGGGATTTCTTGACGCACAGGACCAACCTGCCTCCGATGATTCCGGACGACAAATTTAAAGCCCAAGAAGATTATCTGTGGGATTCTAGGAATTATTACGTGAAGGGAACTACGTTCAACTATTTGATATCGCAGCAGATCAGCGTGGCCGTGTCGAAACAACAAGGGCTGACCAACAGTATACGGGTGAGTGATTCGGTTGCCTCAATTTACGGAAATTACACTTATTATACAGGGTGTTATGGAAATGGCTTACTATATTTAAATGGGGTGTCCTAGAGAAACACTACATACTTATTTTTAATCAAATGTCTAAATACTTGGGTAATAAACCCTTACGTTACCTGATGTGCTTTCCAGTGCACCTTACGTATCTGTTTTCAACCAAGAACCGTTGCTAGATCAAACATAGAGCCAGCGTTGCCAGATCGAAAGCGGGGCTTCGACCTCGGCGGAACGAGAACGTTGATCATTCGACAACGCGGTGGGCGTCCATTTCCATCCGTCGAGGGTGTATGTTGCATCGCGCGTAAATTCCTACATGTTTATACGAATTTTAAACGTTTTTTTCTAAAATAATTTATAATAATAATAATTAATGTGATGTGTGTGATTTGTGTTGCAAAACATACATATTCCTTGCAATACAAGAACCTAGTAAGTCGTAGAAGTAAATTTTAAGATATTCCATTTAATAATTGCACAACTTCTTTAATATTTAATTTATTGTTCTAAAATTTTTTACACAGTAAGCTCTTGTTACATAGTTTCATTTTCCAAAACATTGATTTTTATTAACAAATAAACAGTTAAATTAATATTAAAAACTTACTACTCTATTTTATAGTAAATCGACTTACTAGGTTCTTTTATTGCACGGCAGACATTTTGCGCTGTATTTTTATTATGGAAATTTTTAATTAATACTTTTACAAGGTAAGAGAGCATGTATCTTAAATTGTACTTTTTTTTCTAAAGAATTTGAGGAGCTGACAATGCTGATCAAACACGTCTTCTTACCAACTGTTTGTTAGCATTTACGATTTTTTGGTTGCAATATGACAACACCGCCTAACATACGTCGACCTCTTTTGAGACTTGGCCTACGCCAATGAATTATTGATTGGGCATGTCGTCAGTAGCGGCCACGTGAATTATTTTTCTTTAAATTTGATTTCATCTCAGGAGTCATCCATTTAAATATAATAAGTAATTTCCATAACACCCTGTATTTAAATCTGCAAATCCTGAGATGAAAATAGACTAACAACATAATTGGCGCTTTGAATGAATAAGCGAAATAAGTTACCTTATGTCAAACCCAAAAAAACATGTGCAAGGCACTGGCGAGAATGTCCTCATTCCATTATTGTAGGTCAATCTCAAAAGATGTCAGGGGATGTTGGCCGGTGTTGTCATATTTACACGTCAAACACATTTTAACACTTTTTCATTCTGTCATACTCTTTTGAACAATTATTTTCATAAAAATTACGACGACAAATGTTTTGCCAGAAAATTCAACGGATAAACAAACGAACGTGGAAGGTCGGTTTTTGGTAACGGAACGTTATTGACCCTCGCCGTCAGTTATTTTACAAACTTTAGAAAAAAAAACTACAATTCGCATATCAAACAATACTGAAGCAAAGCAGAAAACCGCATGCATTCGAGCAACAGTTTCCAACAATCAAGGACGAGGCACGCGTTGGGATCTGGCATCACTGCTAGTCTAACGACCTACATACAGTTGTTAAGGAACACCCTGTATAACCAAATTTATTTCAGAGGGCCCCACCAGCGGCGTTCGCCCACAGTTTGCAGTTCGAAAGGGCCTTGGCTACCCAAATTATCCTCCTGGCACCCATGGCACCCCATTTCGCCTCAGAGTTGTGGGCTGGGTTCGTCTCTGCGCCAAACAGGCTGGGTGGAACCGAGGAAGTGTCCTGGGATAAGTCGGTTTTCGATCAGAAGTGGCCCAATACTGACATGGAATATGCACTTGATTTCATTTGTCAAGTAAGTTTTAGCGCGTTTTTTAAAGCAAAATTTGCACCTAACCCTGTATTTCGTAAAGTAATCCCTAGTGAAAATAAATCCATTTGCATTTTACCGCTGTTTTCGCTTTTTTTTTGTAATTTATCAGCATTGTTTCTTAGGTCAATGGACACGAAAACTGCATAGTAAAGTTTCCAAGGAAAGACTTGGAAAAATTAACCAAAGAGCAAGCAATAGAGATAGCCATGAAACAAGGGGAAGTGCAGGAAGTTCTCAAAAAAAGGAATATTCTGGATATAAATTTCAAAGTACACATTGGATGTGAAGGAGTGCTTAATATTTTGACTGACCAGCCTCCCCCACGGCTTAAGGGACAAGTTCTGGAAGAAGAAAGCCAGAGTTAAGACGTCGACAATTTTTTTATAAGAAGTTGTCTTTGTTGTTAAGTTTCAATAATAAAACTTCATTATTTTCGAATAGTTTAAAATGTTTGCTAAATAAATGGCAATTGTTGTGGTAAATGTGTTTTTTTTTTCTCGCAAGAAAACGTCATGAGATAAGAGACGGAGAGCTCGGCTAATCAAATTTGTAACTTTACTAAATTGCTTTGCTATTGGCTGAAATTTAAAGTGACGTCGCAAATTCAACCCATAAACAATTTCTTCGATCCGCATTGTCGGTGGTGCATGAACTCGCCTTGTTAAAAGCAACCCGCGACTAGTAAATGTACGATAGTTTTGAACCTAACCTCAGAAACCAAAGGGCTAAAATTTTAAAAATATGCAAAGCAATGATGAAAATTAACAGTTTTTTAGTATTTAAAAGGCTCTTTTCAAGTATACAAATAACTCGACCCAAAGTATGTATTGTGGGGGCGGGTCCTGCGGGCTTTTATGCAGCCCAACATTTAGTAAAGAAGTTGGGAAACGTAGAAATTGATATTTTTGAACGACTTCCAGTGCCTTTCGGACTTGTTAGGTAAGTTAATTATAATATTTAAGCATGAATAATAATAATAAATATCCCTACAAAAATGTTTTGACTGTCGATATCCAGTAAAAATTTCTAGTGACCCAGATATTTATTATTCATAGAAGAATTAATATTGCAAATAGTTTTCTATTGTTGCCTAATTCATATATGCTTCTTATCAATAATAAACCTTGACCTCTTGAGCAGTCTAAAAACGTAAACAACTGAACAGAAACAAACAAAGAACAAACCCTACACAATCTACCATTAATTTTGAATTAATAAATAATACCTCTCTGTTCTAGTTTAGTTCTTATTTGATTGTATTTTACTTGTTAGGTTTGGTGTAGCTCCCGACCATCCAGAAGTGAAAAATGTAATCCATACATTTACAAAAACAGCTGAAAATCCATCAGTAAGTTTTTTCGGCAACATACACTTAGGAAAAGATATTTCTTTGGAAGAATTACGACAGTCTTATCATATTGTTTTACTTGTAAGTATGCACCTAAATAAACAATATGCTATAAACTTATATACAAGAAAGAACAACTTTGTAGGCTTACGGTGCTGAAGCAAATAGGAAGCTTAACATTCCAGGAGAAGAGTTGGAAAATGTCATACCAGCTCGGAAAATAGTAGGTTGGTACAATGGTATTCCAAGTGACACCAATTTAAAAGTTGACCTTAGCTGTGAAACAGCTGCTATAATCGGACAAGGAAACGTGGCTATTGATGTAGCTAGAATATTATTATCCCCCATTGATGAGCTGAAGGTAATAAGCCACACAATTATTTATGCTTTGAAGTATACTATCTTAAGTAGGGACACATACGTGAACAGGGTACACACAGTTCCAATATTGATTGATAAAGCCTTGTTTTTAGAAAACAGACATCACACAACATGCATTAGATCAAATATCCCAATCAAAAATTAGAAAAATACATTTGATAGGTCGGAGAGGACCTCTACAGGCAGCTTATACCATAAAAGAACTAAGAGAGATGCTAAAATTAAGGTCATGTAACACCTTATGGAATTCAGATGACTTTAATGACATTACTAGTGATATAGTGGAAAAATTAGCACGGCCTAAGAAACGTATAACAGAGTTGATGATAAAATCAGTAAAAGAACAGAAAATCGAACAACAGTCAAAAATATTTAATCCGATGTTCTTGAGGTCGCCAGTAGAAATACAAGGGCCTAATAGGGTAGAGAAATTAGATTTGGGCATTAACAAACTAGAAGGAAATGACGTTTTAAAACAAAAAGCTGTTCTGACTGAAAAACAGGAAAGTTTGCATTGTGGATTGGCTATTACAAGTATAGGTGAGTGTGATTTATAAAAAATTAATAAAAAAATTACAAATTATTCCTGCTTTAAATTAAAACAATTATGATTGTTCCCGATACGCAATGATTATGTAGGTATTCACAATTTGAAATAATACTCATACTTGTTTTATACAGGGTATTCCTGAATGACGTGCTAATATTTCAGGGTGTGATTCCTTAAGCCATTTTATAAAGAAAAGTTCATTTGAACATATGTCCGCAACGGCTTAAATTTTTTGCTACAGGGTGTTGAATTTTTATTTTTTGAATGGTTATTTTTTAATATCTCCGAAAGTAAGTACTTTAGATATTATTTTCAATTTTGGTATGTGTTAATAGAATATAGAACCACAAATTTTAGTTAGAAAAGTTATTCAAGTGTTCCACTAGTGGCGTCCCTGCATACTTGTCCTGTGATATTTTTTACAAAAAGACGGTACGCCACTGACATTTTTCCATGTGTATATTTTTTCTGATTAGCCTGGTCAATTTTACATGAAAGCGGTTTGAGTTTTTCTCGTCAGACGCACCTTTCTTGAGTAAAACCACTAAATTCATATTGAGACTCATTATTATTAACATTGATAAAATAATTAATTAATGATAAATTTTATTTTATAAAGATTGTCGGAGTGGGCAATTCGATGCGAAGACAGGCGGAAGCATGCCTTTTAAGTGAAGGTGGCCATTTCCAACAATTTTTATGAAACAAAATTATCATTAATTATTTTATCAATGTTAATAATAATGAGTTTCAATATGAATTTTGTGGTTTTAATCAAGAACGGTGCGTCTGACGAGAGAAACTCAAGAGACCGTTTTCATGTAGAATTGACCAGGCGAATCACACATGGATAAATGTCAGGGGCATACCACCTTTCTTGTAAAAAGTATCAGAGGACATGTTTGCAGGGACGCCACTGGTGGAACAATTGAATAACTTTTCTGACTAAAATTTCTGGTTCTATATCCTATTAACACATACCAAAATTGAAAATAATATCTAAAGTACTTCCGGAGATATTAAAAAATAATAACAAATAAATAAAAATTAAAATTCAACACCCTGTAATATTAGCACGTCATTAAGGAACACCCTGTATATTGGAGCTTTCATGAATATGACTTATTCAGGTTATAAAAGTATACAGGCAGATCCATCTATACCGTTTGATGATACTCTAGGATTAATACCAAATAACCATGGGAAAATCTACACTGGATTATATACAACAGGGTGGTTAGGTAAGCAGCTACATGTTTTATTGATAAATCAAATGTGCTCAAACTGCACAAAATACTAAAAAATAAATGTAGAAATGTGTACAGAATATTTATCTTGCAATATTAAAGATTTGGGGTGTTCTAATTCATTTATCGATAAAAGAGAACATTGTTTTGTCTGAATAATTGTGTTGTTGTTTATATAAGGTACCGGTCCAGTTGGAGTAATACTGACAACCATGTCGAACGCATTTGGGGTGGCAGAGAACATAGTAAAAGATATCCAAGCAGATAATATATTAAATCAATCAAAACCAGGCTTTAGTGAGGTGAAACAAATCTTAGATGGAAAGAATGTTCGGATAGTTGATTGGGTAGGCTGGGAAAAGATAGATAAGTATGAAGTTAGTCAAGGAGAGAAGGTTGGAAAACCTAGAGAAAAGGTTGTAGATGTAAATAAAATGCTTGAGATTGGTATTTCTTAAGAAAACCAATGTTTTTGTTAAGTTTTCATTTTTATAGCAAAAAGGAATAGATTTGAACAAATAATACTGTAAAGTACAAAACATATTTGTATATTATATGGTTTCTATTATAGGCTTTTTATACTTAAATAAAATTTTATACAAATTAACGGAAGTATTTATCTTTTAAACAAAAGGTACACATATAATGTGCCTAAGGAGACGCAGGTAGTAATTTCGGTAGTTTTAAATCATAATTTTAAAGAACAAAATCGTCTCGCTGAAAAAGAAATAGTTGTTATACTATATTTTACCAATAAATATATTTTATACAGGAAATATTTAAAAACAGAAACAACCTTACCATTCCATTATATTCCAAAACATGTTGTCTAATTTTAGAGCTGTCTACCCAGGTGACAAAATCTTCCAGCGTTCTGGTTACTAAGAAGGCAGGATCTTTAACCAATTCAGGTCCAACCCTTACATGACCTTGCTCTATCAGTTTTGTGGCACCTTTTATAGTCTCCGACATTTTATCTAGGAAAATAATTTTTCATATAACGACTTTTTTTAGTATTACGATAGTTTCGACTTGTCTTAATAAATACATACTTTTAACCATGACGACTGGGAGCCTTCTTCTACAAAAACATGATGCTGTAATCTTTTCTGCCAAGCTAAGATCCCATCTTGTAGGAATAAGTCCCATAACATACCTTAAAAATACACAAATCGGTTTGAAACCAGGTTAAAAAAAATTTACGGTTGGAGGAAGGCTGAATGGAATTTAAAAACTTACAGTTTTTCTAGCAGTTGAGCACTGGATTCAGTTCGGAAAGGATGTTTTGGGTCAATTACCTTAATTTTTCTAGCTAATTCTCTTATGTTTCTACTTAACTTGTTATATCTACAAAAAAATATATTATAACATTTTATAAAGACTCTTACAATATTTCTACAAATTTTCCTACTTTGTATAATCTTCTCGTTTCTGTATGTGATACTTCTTAAGCACCTTTACTTCATGTAAATTATTATCGACTTCCCAAGATATAAAGTCAACTTTTTTAAGCAATTTCTGCTCATGATATTTTAATTTTCTGACCATTTTAAATTGATAAAAATATTTTTTAAACTAAACGCATGGGAACAAACGTCATAACAAAAAATAAGGTTAGGATAGGATTATAGGAAAGTTATGTTCAAGATTGTTCTGTTTGTGGTACAACAACGAGCTGGGTTTTGGAACGCACTTCTGCACTGTCGCCAACATCGGACGAGACGATGGAAGATGTCAGATTGACGGCGTTGGCAGCACTGCGTAACAAATTTCTCCCTTCCATCGCCGACAAAAAAGAGGTTATTAACTTTTTAGCGAAATAAACAGTTAGTTTAAAACAATTTCACCTTTTTTTCGTGATATACAATGTCTCTTACTATTTCGCGACCCGCTGGAGCTTAAAACCATCTCAAGAGACAATTTAAGTGCCTTTTTAGTGCTCCCGCAAGTGACAGCTGTGCTAGGCGGTACCTTACCCCAGAAAAATACCATTTTATACGATTATTTTACTATAGCTGGAAAAATTATGACTAGAAACTAATCAAATACTTCCTAACTAATACAAAACCATGTCTAAAAACAATCTGATAAGTTCCAGAAGTATCTCTCCAGCTAGTTTTAATTCACTACGTTCAGATTCTGAGAAGTCGTTTGAAAATGGTTTAGAGGACTCTTTAAAACCGAAAAACAGACCCTCGTCTACCTCTAGGACTGCCAAGGCAAAGAGAGTTAGGTTTGTATTTATATTAATATACTTATTATACATGTCATGTTTAAACTAGACCTTTTTGCTAAATGGTACAAGGCAGTTTGGTAGTACTTGAAAACTAATAGTCGTTACATTTCAATCTTTGGCACCTCAATACCATTTTATGGTTCTGTTAGAAAAATCGACCTATTTTTAATATATGCTTTATGCAATTGATCCACCACAAAATGATTGCTCGAGTTGGAATTGTGTTTTTTGTTCCAGGTTTTACCACAACGGGAACAAATTTTTTAATGGCATTGTGATTCCAGTGGCTCCAGAAAGATATAGATCATTTGATAGTCTTACCAATGATCTTACTTCTATCATTGGTAAAAATGTAACTCTACCCAATGGAGTGAGGAATGTGTTTTCAATGGACGGTAGAAAGGTAGGACCCTCTATTTCATTTTTAATTGATTGTGCTCTGTTAGGTACATAATTATTATTTTTTGGTCTTAATTTAGCCTGAAAATTTCAATGCTAAGGCAACATCTTTTTGTGCATAACTTGATAATAAATCTCCAAGGATAGTTGTAAATTTTTTATGAGGTTTCCCATAATTACAATGTGTATTGGATTTATGAAATTATCTTTACAAATAGCTTAGGTAATTAGGTGTTATTGCTAGTATAAAGTAATGGGTGAATTTTAAACAGTAATTATAATATCATGTAACTAATAAAAGATGAAGTAAAAGTGAATCTCACCTGAATATGAAATAAACTTTATGTACAAATGGGATATACTACCTAGTAGAGGAAAGAGAAGCAGTAAGAAACTATGTAAGGAATGTAATTCTTTAAAATAAATAAAATAGCTTTAATTATCTAACAGTACAGAAACATACCATTTATAAGACAGTTAACTTATCCTATACTTAACAACAGCATACAGCTCAATTTAATTTTGTGTTGCTTATATTAACATATACTCAACACAGCTCTTTTAATTTCATTTTTACTTGTTTACTTGTTACTAATTGGTTCATTACTAACAAAACATCAGCTTCTAGAACTGCCATTTTTTATGTATTTTTGAATATTCGACAATTAGGGGTATAGTACATTAATTTTTACTATTTCAGCATAGTCAGTGTTCCGCTCTCCCCTAATAAACTATGCAAAACAATTTCCATCATTTCTGCTAATTGCTATTCAGTCAACACATGTTAATATACATTCTTTTAAAATATAGTGTATGTACATGCTTTGATGAATCATATACCAGTTATTTAGATAACATCTATAATAGTAATTCTCTTCAGGATTACACAGGTGTGTAGTTTTATTTCCTACAAGAAATGTATTTGTTTCTTGGGTCTAAATTATTGTTCTAGAGATGTTTATCTGATGTTTCTTATTGAGGCTTGGGTTTTTCATGGTTTTGTTTAGTCGCCGATAGTGATGTTAAAATTTTTTGAGAATTTAAAAATAGTTTTTGGCAGCCAAAAGTGAACACATTCTTTGCTTGTATATTTTTTTTGTATGAATAGTTCATTGCGTCGTATATGACTTTTTAATTAATACAATTTCAAGAAAGGGTAACCTCGCAGTGCAATTCGCTTTCAACATCACTACTGTCCTGTCTTGGACAATCCTTCTTATATTTTATTATACATATCGCTGGAGCTTAAAACCATTTCAAGAGACAATTTAAGGGCCTTTTTAGTGCCCCCGCAAGTGACAGCTGTGCTAGGTGATACCTTACCCCCAAAAAAAAACATTTTATACGATTATTTTATTAGAGCTGGAAAAATTATGAGTAGAAACTAATCAAATATGTCTAAAATAGGGAATCCAATGCCGCAAATGCGGGATCTCGCGGTGATTTTGCGGGATGGACATTGCGGGATTTGCGGGACTCGATGTGAGTGCTGTATGTTAATAAAAAGTTGTTTTATGCAATTAAAAACAGAGTAGAGTAGCGGGAAAATATTTATTGCATATAGGTACCGGGTGTCCCACTAAGAATGGCTCTCGGCCGTATCTCTGAAAGTGTTAGTCGTATGGCTTGCGGAAAAATTTTTTAATATGAAAAGTGATCATAAGAAATTGCTGGAAATTATTTTCAAGTTTCTCAGTCGAGCGCTAGAGGGCGCAACCGTAACGGTAAATCCGTAAAGCTTAGTTTTTTCAAAAGTTGCCGCGTTAAGGTATATTGAAAATAGCATTTTCGTATACTTTAAGGTTTTATGAAGAAAATTTACTTATAACATATTTTTGTCACTTTTAAAATAAAGTGGTGGGGGAAGGTTCAACATTATTTTAAATAAATGCCTACAACTCCGGGTTGGCTCAACAGAATTTAGTGAACTTTTGTTAAAAAGAGGTTCCCTTACTCTATACTTTACTGTATAAACTATGACAATATGACTTTTAAAGTAGGCGCTAGAGGGAGCTATTTTACAACTTAACAAACATTGCGCATTTTTTCAAAAATTTTAAATACAACAGTATATTTAATTTTACTTCATCACAAAGATCAATAAAAGCCTAAAAAACTGGCGAAAACCACAACTTGATATCTTTTTTCAAATAGATATTAACAAGAACAAAAATAAACACGGAAAAATATGATTATATTTAAGTTTCAACGGTACAGGTTTTTTCAAAAGTCAAATAAAAACTTTGACGTGAAAGCGCCTAATTTTAAATTAGATTTTGTTTTTCCAAGGTCTATTTGACTTTTGAAAAAACCTGTACCGTTGAAACTTAAATATAATCATATTTTTCCGTGTTTATGTTTGTTCTTGTTAATATCTCCGGTTTGAAATAAGATATCAAGTTGTGGTTTTCGCCAGTTCTTTAGGCATTTATTGATCTTTGTGATGAAGTAAAATTAAATATACTGTTGTATTTAAAATTTTTGAAAAAATGCGCCATGTGTGTTAAGTTGTAAAATAGCTCCCTCTAGCGCCTACTTTAAAAGTCATATTGTCATAGTTTATACAGTAAAGTATAGAGTAAGGAAACCACTTTTTAACAAAACAAAGTTCAATAAATTCTGTTGAGCGAACCCGGAGTTGTAGACATTTATTTAAAATAATGTTCAACCTTCCCCCACCACTTTATTTTAAAAGTGACAAAAATATGTTATAAGTAAATTTTCTTCATAAAACCTTAAAGTATACGAAAATGCTATTTTCAATATACCTTAACGCGGCAACTTTTGAAAAAACTGAGCTTTACGGATTTACCGTTACGGTTGCGCCCTCTAGCGCTCGACTGAGAAACTTGAAAATAATTTCCAGCAATTTCTAATGATCACTTTTCATATTAAAAAAATTTTCCGCAAGCCCTACGACTAACACTTTCAGAGATACGGCCGAGAGCCATTCTTAGTGGGACACCCGGTACAATACAATAGTACGACTAGTTTAACGTTTACATGTTACATTGATTTTGAAAGTATTTTCGGAGGAAAGATAACATGTTTAATGTTTAATCTTTTAGATTTGATCTTATTTTCTTACACATGTATCCTGCCGCTGAAAACGCACGTTTACCTTCGACACTTGTCGGTGGAATAGATTTTACACAATTTGTGGCCCTCTGATTCGAATAGTTGGCGCATATCGATCGATGTGATAAATTTTCCAAAGGGTATACCATCTTTAGCTACCCTTTGAGACAATCTCTTTCCTCTAATGAAACTTTACACTTTTCATTAACATCTGAGCGCTTAGTAATAGAACTAAACGAACTACTCGAACTGCTGGTACTAGGGACTAGCTAGCTAGTACTCTCGACTTTCAAATTAATATTATGCTTTGTTTGTAAGTGGGTATGAAGACCTTTGGTGGAACGAGCAGAGATTTTGATAATGCTAGGGCATAACTTACATTTAGCTGTAAGACCATCTTCAGACTTTAAAAAATAATTACAAACTAAACTTGAACCTTTATTGTCTTTGTAAACTACACTGACACTCATTTTTGTGATTGCTGTTTAAATTCCATGTGTTATATTCAACCACTTGATAAATGTCACTATAGACTAGTAGAACAACACCCTTAGTAGGCACGTACGCAAGAAAACTGTTCTGTTTTAACGTATTTTCAATAGCCCAGCATGGTGGGGAATCCCCGACGCGTCGACCAAAAATACCGCAGTCGCGGGATCGATGGGCTCAATCCCGCAGGTTTGCGGGATTAAAGTTTGTGTGCGGGATTGGATTCCCTAGTCTAAAACAATCTGATAAGTTCGAGAATATCTCTCCAGCTAGTATTAATTCACAATCATTATTAATTCAAGATTCAGATTCTGAGAAGTCATTTGAAAATGGTTTAGAGGACTCTTTAAAACCGAAATTTAAATTTATATAGATTTTATGCTTTACCCTGTATTATTAGACCAAATATACGAGTAAGTCGGGAGGAACGGATTCGTATGCTGAAAAAGACTTTACAGTACCTGTGCTTTTTATAAATTTCATAGCCTAGCAGATGTGTTTTATGTGTATACTTTTACTAAATTGGGTTACAATTAAATAAACGAAATGTGAAAATTGAGGCTTTTTACGAGTTTCAGGTATATCATGGTATAAGTAACTATAGGTATGATTGCACGCCGATGATCACGTGGCTTGGCGAGTAAGTTTTAAATCTCTTATGAAGGTTTACATTGCTGTCATCGTTTTTAACTCTTTTTTGAATGTATTAAAACGTTTTATGCATGTAATGGTATATGAAATGAAAGAATAATATATGACGAGTATTTACGTATATCAATTTCATAGAAACATAACACACAAATACCACTAAAAAAAGAAAAGATATCGGAGAAATTTTTCGCGGCCATTTGAGCCGGCGACAATAGCCGAAGCATGCCGAAAGCTGCTCGCCGACCACTGCTGGTTTTGAAACAGTGTTGCCAAACTTTTACAATTGTAATAGATCCACTAGTATTTTAACATTCTTGTTGTGTGGCTCCCCATATGAAATTTATGTTCAATCTGGAGGGAACACCTCCAGATTGAACATAAATTTCATCTAATAGGAAAGTAACGACCCTTTTTTTCGTACTCTTTTTACTCTGACCCGTTTTTTACTATTCCTATTAGGTTTCGAACCGGCACTCTATTTCTTTCGATAACGGATGTCTGGCAACACTGCTGCATGGTTGCCGTAGTTTTTGGTGGACATTTTGTAAGTTTACCAGAACGTTTTCTTATAGTCTTGTGTTTATTAAAAAAAATATCTTAATTTTCATAAAATGAGGTGCGCTATGTTCGGTTGTGATATGGATAACCAGGCAAAGACATTTAATAGAAATATAAGGTTTTTCCGCTTTCCTAAAGATAAAAACAAACAATTAAAATGGATACAGTTGTGTAAGCGGAAAGATAATTAGGTCGTATTTTAGCTTTAATCTTTGTTGTATGTTCATGAAATAAATATTCCTAAATACCATGATATTATTCTTTCATTTCACATACCACTAAACGTAAAAACTTTTAATTAAAACGGCGTCAGAGTAATAATAGTACGAAAAAAAGGTCGTTACTTTCCTATTAGATGGGGGACCACCTCCAGATTGAACATAAATTTCATATGGGGAGCCCCACAACAAGAATGTTAAATAGTAGTGGATCTATTACAATTATAAAAGTCTGGCAACACTGTTTCAAAACCAGCAGTGGTCGGCGAGCAGCTTTCGGCATGCTTCGGCTATTGTCGCCGGCTCAAATGGCCGCGAAAAATTTCTCTGATATCTTTTCTTTTTTTAGTGGTATTTGTGTGTTATATATCTATGAAATTGATATACGTAAATACTCGTCATATATTATTCTTTCATTTCATATATCATTACATGCTTAAAACGTTTTAATACATTCAAAAAAGAGTTAAAAACGATGACAGCAATGTAAACTTCCATAAGAGATTTAAAACTTACTCACCATGCGCACGGCAGACGAAATTGGGACGGTTAGATATCCTACCTTTAGTTTATTGTATCATGCAGGTATATATCTAAACGAAAGTAAAATTGGGCGATTCCACGCTATTAGGCTGAAAATTGCTTCTTGACTTAGTAATTATTTGGGCTCTACCATGGCACAAGATAGATTGCCTTATTATTATTTTTATAAAAATGTGGCAAACAGTGTATATTAAATTCTTTAAACTATTATTTATACAGGGTGGCAACGATTTAATTGACCACAATGGGTAATTCTACGAAGTTGGTTGTTTAGAGTAAGTGTGCAGTTTTTAGAGCTTTCCATCCAGTATCGACGTTGCCGAATTGTTTTGAAATTTAATAACTTGAAAAGGTTTTGATGTTAGAAGAACGCCCTTTAAATAATAATATCACGGTCAATATTATAGTTATCAGATTTTTTATGTTATTTTTTATAACGTAGATCTCATGGTCAACTTCAATTATTTAATTTTTTAAATACTTTAATGATAATAAGGGATGAATAATTATTATTATCACGTCATTTTCTTCTAAACGATAAGTTTTAAGGAAAACATGAAAGAGACTTTTTCTGATTAGAATTGAATAATTGTTTCGAAGATAGCCAAAGGTATTGTAAACTACAGATCCCATAACCCATTCATAAAACTCTTGGAAAGTGAAGCTGTGATTGTTAGAAATGTTATTGAAAATCAGTAATGGGTGGAAGAGAGAACTACATGTTTGTTGGCTGAATGGCAACAATGTTGAAGTCGGGTTATATCAGATGGTTAAATATTAAAACATAACCATACTTGCCGATGAAAAGATAAATCCTTATTAAATGATCCACTCTTTTACAAACTACACATGAAATGCACCGTTGATTAATTATAATAAAGACGATTTATCACCAATAATCACAAAAAAACAAATCAACCAAAATACATAAACAATCCGTTAGATCAAAGCGCTCACGTCGTAATGTTTCGAGATTAGTATTCTTCATATTTTTGCTCTGAATCTTTGCGCACATGTAGGGCAGTTGCAAAACGAAACAGATGTTGCCAGAGTGCAGTTGGATTAGTTCAAGATTCGTTTGATAAGTATAATAATATTTTTTTAAAGAATCTCTCATCGCCTTTTCACAGTTTATAGTAAAATTATTGGGAAATAAATTTATTTTGCGAGCAATTGCGGATTATTCTTAAACCAGTTGTAATTGTCAAATTAACAAATTTTTAATTGGGATTTTGCAAGATACTTTTGCGATAAATATGTCAATCTGGCTTTGCTGGAATAATGACCGAAAGAGGTGGGAAAGACTGTTTGTATTCGTTGCGTAGGCTACAAATGTACATTTTTCTATCTGTAAGCTTTGGGCGTAACATAGTTATTGATTAAAATTGAATTGAGGCGTAGCTGTACCTTCGCCACTGGCTTGATGTAAAAATGTGTGTTTTATATCACGATACTCTATATACCAAAATTTACGGTAATATCTGAAAACTGGTTTCGAGATTTTTAATAAAAACCTAAAAAAAAATAAAAACGAATTCGGAAATATAAACTTTTCGACTTATGATCCAGGAATAGAGATGTAAAGGTAATATTACCGAGGTAATGTTACCGTAATATTACGTAATATTACCGCAAGATCGGTAACATTGGAAATATTGTTTTTTTTTTTTTTTTTTTTCCATAAGCCAAATCCAGTTGAACAAAACGGGGCGATACATCTCTTTAAAATTGCCGGTGAAAACAAGATGGGGTTCCTTTGTTTCTTGTATAAAAAGCTTTTTGGAGACTAAACATTCATTAAAAAGTTTAGCAGTTGATGATAGCC
This sequence comes from Barypeithes pellucidus, assembly GCA_963991005.1. NCBI lineage: Eukaryota > Metazoa > Arthropoda > Insecta > Coleoptera > Curculionidae > Barypeithes > Barypeithes pellucidus. The sequence continues at coordinate 17,915,575 of OZ022565.1, read as the reverse complement.
CAGATATTTCTGATGTTCTTTCATCAAATACAGTAAGACTTCTTCTTCAAAACGAATTTTGGTTGCAAATAGAAGCAACTTATGACTTGTTCCAGCCAATGTCTAAGTGGATAACGATTTTTGAAGCTAACGGGCCAACAATCTCAAAAGAGTTTATCTGCTTTTTTGAAATAAGGTCTATATTACGTGACAAAGTATCAAATTTATCTATTACTATGTTTGAAAACCAGAAAATGTGTTCAATTCTTGAAAAACGAGAAAATATATGTTTAAAACCCGTTCATCTTGCTGCTTACCTATTAGAACCAAGTCAACGCGGCGAGAAGTTAACTGAAGCTGAAATTTTAATTGCAACGGAGTTCATCTATGAAACTGCAAGGCGTCATCCAAAGTATTCTTCACAAGTAGATCTTATTATGGAAGCACTCGCACAGTACAAAATTAGAGGTAATATTTTTGCTAAGGAATTCGTCATTTCCAGCGAAAAATCTATGTCTGGATCTGTTTGGTGGGCAGGAATTTGCTCCAGTTCTAAAATAAGTAGCTTAGCTGTAGACATTTTAAATTTACCATCGTCAACAGCCGCAACCGAAAGAACCTTTAGTACTTATGGATTTATTCATCGGCAAAAAAGAAACAGACTAACCGTGGAGAGGGCCGGAAAACTAACTTATATTGCCCATAATTATAATTTACTAAATGAAGAAGATCATTCGAGAATAGTAGAAGATACTGAGGAAGAAATAGAAAAAGAAGATATCGGTTTCGAAGTTATAGACTTGACTCAATTAACGAAAGAGAAAGAAGAATCAGATGACGAGGTTGGGGATGATGATGAGGATGATTTACCATTATCCACTCTATTACGTAGTCCATTCTGACTCTGACTAGTTTAAAAAACGTTCTTATTGTTTTTCGTAATGTTTTTACAGTTTTGAAATAAAAAAAACTAGTATTACTTAAAAAGCTGTTTTTTTTATAAATTACCAATGTTACCGTAATATTACGTAATATTACCGGTAATATTACCGATTTTTAAATTACCGGTAATTTTACATCTCTATCCAGGAATCACCCATTAAAATAAGCACAAATCATTAGGTAACACCCTGTATACAAAAAGAAATTTCTCTTTATTAATGGCTTGATTTTATAGTCTAGTATATTGTTTCAATGTTTTTTTCGATTACCATAAAAAAAAATTCCTTAATATTAATTATATGAAATCAAAAATAACCAATCTCTCGATCTTAATGAGCAATGATGCAAGAAAAATAGGGCTTATCTTTCCGATTTGCTTAAAAATAAATTTAGAAAGTACTGAATTGTTGTGTGTACTAGGATTTTCTATGCTTCGCGCTGTTACGTTTTTATGCAAGATCAATCGTTTAAGAGCAGAAAAGAACCGCAACTTTTTTTGCAAGAAGAAACTATCGTTATCAAATTTTAATTTTCAGAACGGCGTCCGGTCCGGAGTGAAGGTAAGTGTACAAAGTACACTTGATTCTGGGCCTGGTTATATTTACATACATATTGGTCAAAAACGAATTTTTTTTCAAACCTATGCGACTTTTGTTGATTTTTAAATAACCTAAAAGAGGCGACCGAAAATAAAAATATTATTAATATTGTCTGAAAATAATTAAAAAAAATTTTCATTCTGGACGTTTGCTGGTTTTCAGTTTGTAGTATAGTTAGAGATGTGAAATTACCGGTAATTTAAAAATCGGTAATATTACGCAATATTACGGTAACATTGGTAATTTATAAAAAAAAACAGCTTTTTAAGTAATACAAGTTTTTTTTATTTCAAAACTGTAAAAACATTACGAAAAACAATAAGAACGTTTTTTAAACTAGTCAGAGTCAGAATGGACTACGTAATAGAGTGGATAATGGTAAATCATCCTCATCATCATCCCCAACCTCGTCATCTGATTCTTCTTTCTCTTTCGTTAATTGAGTCAAGTCTATAACTTCAAAACCGATATCTTCTTTTTCTATTTCTTCCTCAGTATCTTCTACTATTCTCGAATGAAACCCGATAAATGAGAGTATGGAGGAGCGGAAAAAAAAACAATATTTCCAATGTTACCGATCTTGCGGTAATATTACGTAATATTACCTCGGTAATATTACCCTTTACATCTCTAAGTATAGTATAGTTTACAATATACAGTGAAACGTGCCTTAGGCGGACACCTACGGGACTGTCTAAATGTGTCCGCATAATAGAGGTGTCCGCCCATGGGAACTTTGTTATTAGAATGCAAAATTATTACTATGTATATGTATGTACAAATAAACATAACATAACAAAAATACACTGGTTTTAGTTAGGATCTAGTAGTAAAAAAATCTAATAACGTAGTTTGACGTGTTTGCGTTTTATACTTGCAATCTAGAAAATTCCAAGTCTGATAACAATTCCATTGCTGTAGAATCACCTCTATTCTTTGCATACTCTTATAATTCCTTTACCATACTAATGGCTTGTTGATAATTGGTAACATTTGTTTGATTACTGCATTCAACTTCTTCATCAGAGTCGGCAGATAGTGACGTGGTTTCAGTTTGGACTACATAATCGGTAGGAATCAGGTCACTATCATCTTCTAATAGCACATTGTTAATGAACTCGTCCAAATCATTGTTATCATATTACAAACTTCCACCACATCAATATTCTCTTTCAGACTCAAAACGCGACATTATTGTGCCATTGTTTACGATTTTAACCTTACAACTCACAAATAAACGGCGAACTGCTGTCGGGGAATCACATACTTTCATTCGGCGATGTTCTTTCGCGCTGCCACGCATACACGATTGGTTGCCGGTCTGTCTTCAGAGAGATTTTGCACCGTACTTATTCGTCTCCCAAATACTTTAAAATTTTTTTTTACCGTTTAAAGGAGGGTTTTCGCACTCTTTGTATGAAAACAGCCTGTCCGCGTCCCCCAAGAGAAGTTGATTTTCATGGAATTTCATATACCTAGTTCCGGACTATGAAAAAATTCCCTCCTTAGAGGTGTACCGTTGTTCTTTTGACTACCATAAAATCATAATTATCTCTCTGACCATAAAATGCCACAAGTCTTTACGGGCAGAACCGGAGCACACTTTTTTGCCTGCATCCCTAAAGATTAAACCATTATAAGTAGGTGTGTCTTTAATTCAAAATAAATCAGTATGTAGATAGCTATATTTTCAACCCGGCCCTGCACCCATTTATTGCGGTTTGAAGATTTTGGGGTATACACAATGGGGAGTTGATTTATTGCAGCCAAGCGTCAACGACGGCATAATTTAAACTATACTATACGCTGTCGTTTTATTGTTTATGGGTTTCTACTAAGTGGTTTTCACAAGTAAAAGGAAAATAATTTCATAATTAACACGATTTTATGCGACCCAAGCGAACAAACGTCAATTACTTTTACCAAGAAAATTAGTACCTACCCATAAAACGTACAATAATGAAAACGTTTTATTGATGCCTGTTTATATGATTCTTATATTGCTCCTAAAAAAGTGATTATAATTGGTGAAACTAGTTACGTGTGATATGTTATTCAGAAGTTTATTCTTATAGAAAAACCCTAATTTATTCTTGTTAGTTGTTATTCAACGAATCTCATAACGACACCTCTGATGAGCGGACATCTCTATTAAGCGGACATTTTTTAATAGTTCGGAACTAGGTATATGAAATTCCATGAAAATCAACCTCTCTTGGGTGAACACTCCTTTGGGCGGACGCGGACAGGCTGTTTTCGTACAAAGAGTGCGAAAATCCTCCTTTAAACGGACAAAAATTTTTTTAAAGTAGTTGGAAGACGAATAAGTACGGTGCAAAAACTCTCTGAAGACAAACCGGCAACCAATCGCGTATGAGTGGCAGCAGCGCGAAAGGACTTCGCCGAATGAAAGTATGTGTGATTCCCCGACAGCAGTCCGCCGTTTATTTGTGAGTTGTAAGGTTAAAATCGTAAACAATGGCAAAAAAATGTCGCGTCTTGAGTCCGAAAGAGAATATTGATGTTGTGGAAGTTTGTAATTTGATAACAATGATTTGGGCGAGTTCATTAACATTGATAGCAATGTGCTATTAGAAGATGATAGTGAGCCCATTCCTACCGATTATGTAGCCCAAACTGAAACCACTTCACTATCTGACGACTCTGATGACGAAGTTGAATGCAGTAATCAAACAAATGTCACCAATTATCAACAAGCCATTAGTATAGTAAAGGAGTTACAAGAGTATGTAAAGAATAGAGGTGACTCTACCTGCAATGGAATTATTATCAGACTTGGAATTACATTTTCTAGATTGCAAGTTTAAAACGAAAACACGTCAAACTACGTTATTCGATTTTTTTAACACTATATCCTAACTAAAACTAGTGTATTTTTATTATGTTATGTTTATTTGTCCATACATATACATAGTAATAATTTTGCATTTACATATTACCTACTTAGTAACAAATTTCCCATGGGCGGACACCGCTATATCCGATATCCGCCTAAGGGGGGGTTCACTGTATTTCAATCAATATATTCCCCCTGGGAGGAGCACTTCCTTTTGTTTTCCGTCCAAATAGATTTGTACTATGTTTAAAATTATTTCAGGTTTTGGGTATAGAAGAACTGGAAGACGGCCGCGAATACGTGGTCAGCGGCAAGGGGGAGACATTTAAAAAAGTGGATTATACAAAAACCAATACTCTAAAAACGAAGAAAGTTAATAGACACAATAGTTCTATCAGTACCCCTAAAATAATATCTCCCGATTGTGTTCGACCGAGAATAGTCACCATTATTAGACATGGTATAAAACCTAGAAAAGTACGTATGCGATGTCGGGTTTGTTCGGGTTTGTTGGTTGTTGGTTGTCCTAATTATACAGGGTGCCCCAAGTAAAGTGGCCTATTAAAAGTATCTCGAGAACTAAATGAGATTTTATTTTGAAAAATTGGCTGTGGCTATAAGAGATGGTTTTCTACATTTATAAAATATTTTCGCTGGTGCGGTGTTGCCGGATCATACCGAAAGTGGTAGCAACTTCGGAATTTTAAAAGAATTACCTTATATATTATATATTTTTTGGAATCTAGGTAAAAATCTAGAACAGTTTGCTGTATAATATCATATGCCTCCTTAAGTTTTTGAATTATAAATAATTTTGTGATTTTTTAACGCCGTATCGGGACCTGAAAAGAAAATCGTATCTTTTTAGCGGTTACAGCTAGAAAGCTGATAATTGGACAATAGTTTCACAAGACCATCGCAATTTTATAATTTTGAACAGTATTTAATTAGTTTCAGACAGGGCGTCACCATAACAATATTTCTGAGGCAGATGAATTATTGCAAAAATCTTTTTTTTTTAAATGGGACACCCTGTATTTGATATGTTTTGCTAATAGACGATCGAATTTTCTATCTAATGATATTAAGGGTTCCTATACCTATCTTCAGTATTTTCGGACTTATAGCGAAATTTAAAAATTATCTTATAAAAATATATTTTTTGGTAGTTGGCTGTGGATTCATAGAAACAAAACAATGAAAAATCCCGTGACAAAATACCAAACCCCTAGGTGCGTCGCGAACTGAAAAAGTTTGGGAACCCCTGAATTAATGGATATTTGCAGCCTTCGGTCTTTGTTCGGGAATTATTTTTCTGGTAATGCATTGGAAACGGTGACCTGACCTGAAGTGACTACCTACGAAGGCCCAATCATTCTAGTAAAAGAGGAGTCAACGCAATGATGTTTTTTAAGTAATAGGCCCATAAACCCATAAGTCTCAGTGCAAAAAATAATAAATTATAATATTATTGGAAAGATATTTAAACGCCCTTTAAAATTATGTGCCAATTTACCCCCTTCCCATTTAAGATTTTAAGGATAGCCCACGAAGGCTGCAAATATTTAATGCGAAATATTAAGGGTGGGAAGTGACACCCTGTATTGTACAGGGTGTTCCTTAATGACGTGCTAATATTTCAGAGTGTGATTCCTTAGGCCATTTTATAAAGAAAAGTTCATATGAACATATGTCCGCAACGGCTTAACTTTTTTGCTACAGGGTGTTGAATTTTTATTTTTTAAATGGTTATTTTTTAATATCTCCGAAAGTACTTTAGATATTGTTTTCAATTTTGGTGTGTGATAATAGGATATAGAACTACAAATTTTAGTTAGAAAAGTTATTCAATTGTTCCACCAGTGGCGTCTCTGCAAACATGTCCTCTGATATTTTTTCTGATTAGCCTGGTCAATTCTACATGAAAACGGTCTCTTGAGTTTTTCTCGTCAGACGCACCGTTCTTGATTAAAACCACTAAGTTCATATTGAAACTCGTTATTATTAACATTGATAAAATAAATAATGATAAATTTTGTTTTATAAAAATGGTTGTAAATGGCCACCTTCACTTAAAAGGCATGCTTCCGCCCGTCTTCGCATCGAATTGCCCACTCCAACAATTTTTATAAAACAAAATTTATCATTAATATTTTATCGATGTTAATAATAATGAGTTTTAATATGAATTTAGTGATTTGCAAGAACGGGGTGCGTCTGACGAGAAAAACTTAAGAGACCGTTTTCATGTAGAATTGACCAGGCTAATCAGAAAAAATATCCAGATGGAAAAATGTCAATGGGGTACCATCTCTTTTGTAAAAAATATCAGAGGACATGTTTGCAGGGACGCCACTGGTGGAACAATTGAATAACTTTTCTATCTCAAATTTCTGGTTCTATATCATATTAGCACATACCAAAATTGAATATAATATCTAAAGTACTTTCGGAGGTATTAAAAATAACCATTTAAAAATAAAAATTCAACATCCTGTAGTAAAAAATTTAAGCCATTGCGGACATATGTTTATATGAACTTTTCTTTATAAAATGACCTAAGGAATCACACCCTGAAATATTAACACGTCATTAAGGAACACCCTGTAAATCCTTTGTTGTTAATTACATTTTTTTATAGGTTTTACGAATACTCTTAAATAAACGAAATTCATCAAATATGGAATCGGTTTTAAGTGCATTTTCAGAATTAGCTCAACTGGCAGTAAGAAAGGTGTTTACACTGTCAGGTAAGTGTTTTTTTTTAAATAAGGAACCATGGGGGGTGTTGATTTTCTAAAAACACATTCCACTACGTTTCTCAATAATCGTTTGCCTCAACTTCCACTGTTACTATTGTCTTTGTTTGGTCACATCGACCATGCATGATGGTTAAGTGTACGAGGAGGCCCGCACGGTACTTTCGTTGGTCTCGGATGAGATTTCAATTTCGAAACTAGGACTGCCTACTGAAATTTATTTTTATTTGTATTTAAACATTTTTAGGTAGGCCCGTTACAGGATTACCTCATTTTTTTGAATCGGACGATGTGTTCTTTATTTATGGTAACGAGCGACATACGCAGGATGATTTAGAGTTGGATTTCGAGGAGAGTAAAACAATACAGCAATATAAAAAGACTCCCGGTCTACGGAATGGGTAATGAATAGTTTTATTTACTTTACTTACTAATACTTTTTATAACTTATATTAACTCATTATTGAAATTGCATGCTGATGGTTTGACCATATCTTACGCAGATGATACAGCCCTTGTTGTATCTGGAGATTCGTGGGATGATGTGAGAGATAAAACTGTAAATAATTTAATAACAATTAAGAACTGGCTTCAGACCTATAAACTAACCTTAAACTTAACAAAAACAAACTACATAGCTTTTTCACTTACTAATGCAAGCAGACCACAATATAATTCCATTGTGGTGGATGATCATTGTATCAGGGAGGCATCATCTACAAAATACCTTGGAGTTGTAATTGATAGCTTTCTTAAGTGGCAGCCACATATTGATTATGTCTCCAACAAGATTCGTAAACTCATTCATAAATTTTACTTGTTAAGAGAGTTTTTAAATAGGAAGACGCTTGTAATGGTCTACAAAGCTTTTGTTGAATCAATAGTAAGATATGGAATATTGGTATGGGGTGGACTTTATAATAATAGCCTGTACAAATTAAACATCATACAAAAATATATATTAAAAATTATTTTGAGAAAAAATAGATTATACCCTACACATTTACTTTTTAATAAAGATATTTTTAGCATTCGAACAATTTATATTCATACAATTTGCTATCATATGCATACGCGATCTAATTTGAGACTTGTTGTTGATCATGCATATGGAACAAGGATCAGACTCAGCAAGCAGATTAAACTACCAATAAGTAATAATAATCTTAATCTGAGATACGTAAATTATTTTGGTCCTAAACTCTATAATTTATTGCCGGATAAAGTAAGAAATTGCCCTAAAGTAAAAAATTTTAAATTATTAAGTAGGAAGGTGATTTTTGAGAATGTGTATCAATTTGAAAGGTTCTTCAACTAATTGTATTGTGTTGTGTATTGGCAGACATATCATCTGTGTTTGATTTTGGTGATTAAAATGACTTTTTGCGGAAACTGACTTTTTGATGGTGGTAATGTTATTATTTTAAGTTAAGACCTGTGTAGCAATACAGCACATACAGATGTTTTACATCTAGGTGCTTATTAAAATTCTATCATGTTAAAAATTATTCTATCAATAAAATGATATAATGTTCCGAATTGTGAATAAATTGATTAATTGCAAATAAATTTGTGTTTGAAGGTTTTCTTCCTAACAATCGGCGGCGGCTCGTGCCCGCCGACCTACAGGTTGTTATGGAAATGACTTATTATATTTACACCGGCAAATTCTGAGATTAAAATAATTTGAACCATAAATGGCGCTTTCAATTATTAAGCGAGATATACACTTTATATGAAATCTTAAAATTTACGTGCCCGCTCCTGAGGACCTTCGCAATCAATAGTTTATTGAGGCAGTTTCGAGGTTCAAAAGAGGTTAGCGTATTATAGGCGATCTTGTCATATTGCAACACAGAAGTCTAAACGCACGTGTTCAGTTTTTGACAACAAGACGTCTTTGACGCGCGTTTTCAAACTTAAAAAAAAATTTGAAATGACATCACAATATTTATTATTATGAATTATGAAACAAAACGTTTAAAATTCGTATACGTCAAGCACGTGGAACCCTCGACAGCGTCAGTTCAACCCCGAGTCTCGAAACATACTGAAGCAACGATAGTGGCGCTCGGCCGGTATACAAGCAAGGGCGAGGCACGCGGTTTGATCTGACAACACGGTTAGTATACTCTAGTGACCCACATTGCTGCTAAATGAATCCAGATGGAACGGCGCGACAGTTCGTGGGTAAAAAGGGTTTCTACCTTAGTATTTAGATATCCGATTTAAAAAAAGTATGTAGACACGTAAACAAAGCTGATCGTCAGATGTCATGCACAACACCGACTGATAAACTCTTGACCTTAATCGGCGAACAGGACCGTACTTCACCCTTAATGAAAATGATTACACGGCAATATTTTGGCACATCAAGACCGTCTTTGCTGGGAAATAAACAATCTATTTTCTCGCATAAAAGAAGGCCTTGTGGCCATCACTGAAAAGCCACTTTTAGAATTAATTTTGATATTTATTGTCCACGTATCGATAGATTTTTAATATCGTTACATCCCTACGACTGATTTCGGTTCTGGACGGTCGTTCGTTCACGTCGTTGGTTGGCAACCAAACCGGCACCAATACTATTTACAACAGATCCATTATTTTAGATGAGAGTTAAAAATGTCTATGGTAAAAAATAACTTTAATATGCTGTTAAACTTGGGTTAAGGACAGGGTTGTTTCGTTTTAAACATTTTGTATAAAACAATTGTGTTAAACATGTTTTAAACAATCGTTTGAGTTTAAAACATCAATGTTTTGTTAAAAATGTTTAAAACCAGTAAATTAAACACACGGTTTTTTTTTAGTAATTTGATTATTTAACAGGAGTATACTTAATTTATGCAATAACTTGGTGTGAAAAATATTTATTGATAAATAGTAATTAAACTACTTACTAAACCGGTAATTTCAAATTAACAAGATAATAAAAGTTAGGTACTTAACGAACATCATGCACAGAACTTTGGTATGTTCAGAAAACTACAAATAAGTTTATAACCCGTGATAAAAAAAAAGGAATAAATTAAAAATGTGTAATAATCATGGATCGAAAGTGACATCAGTTAGCGCCGTCAGTGGGTGCATTAGAATTTAGTTCTTTAAAAATTGTAACCAACTTAGCTGCTCTGACATTGCCTAGCTTATTACGGAGTTTGGAATGAACTAAACCATAAGACGAAGAGTATTTCTATGTTGGCGGACGAAGCAATAGCTGTATGTATAGTCCGTTTTGTTGCAGTTGATAGCTCATATCGAGGGTTGAAGCCATAAAACAACCGTAAACCATAGGCGTTGCCAATAGTAATTACCTTATTTAATAAGAAAATTGGCCTCTGTCCATTGTTAAGTAGGATTAGGGTTAAAATAGGTACAACAGGGGTAATTAATTTACCTATTTTTGCCTGCTTTAGGATGTTATTACGCCATTTGATGTGCGTTTGTCAAACTATGTATTTAGTTGTATTTAGATACTGCATTATCTCAAAGTTGAATTATTTCCTATACTTGTAACAATGGCTTCAAGTTTTTCGCCAACGTGTCTTCGTCAAATTAGCAAGAGTGCATATTCTCTCCGAGAAAAGACATTAATATTAAACGTGCATGATGCTCTAGTGTACCAGAAACCTGCAAGTGATGTTCGTAGCATCATTGCAGAGTGTGCCAATATGGTAGGAGTTGGAGAGGCTACTATATATAGGTTCTTGCGTGAAAGAAAATCTAAGAACCTCAGTGAGCCAAAACCACTCCCAGGAAAGAAACCGTTAGAAATTGACAATTTCATTAAAAATGGTATTAGAAGAAAAGTACATAGTTTTTATTTTGCCAAGGAAATACCAACTATAGACAAAATTTTACAAGCCATTAACTACGACGAGGACTTACCACAGCTATCACGAACGAAACTATGGATATTGTTAGGCTACATAAATCACAGTATAAAAAGTATGTTATTGACGAGATGGCAAGAGATCGAGGTATTATAGTGCTCCGTTTACCACCTTACCATTGTGAGCTAAATCCTATCGAATTAATATGGGCTCAAGTAAAAGGATATGTTGCTAGAAATAACAAAACTTTTAAAATGCAAGAAGTGCGACACCTCTTGCTTCATTCTTTAGCAAATGTGTCATCAGAAAATTGGCAAAACGCCATAAAACATGCTATAGTAGAGGAACAAAAAATGTGGGAACTTGACAACGTAATTGACACAACTATGGAAATTGAGCCTTTAGTAATAAGCGTAGGACATGATGACTCTTCAGATTCTTCTGAGGACCATTTTATCGAGTTATAATTATTGAAATTGTCAATATTTTTTGATCTGTAAATAAATTAGTTTTCTTGTAAATAAATTCATGAAATCATAAAATCTATTACATTTAAATAAAATAATAAGCGGTTACATTAAAAACCCAACTCTCCGACCATGATGGGCCGTTTTAATCATTATCCTTTCATTTCATTTTATGGCTCTATTGTTACTTTATCTGTTACCCGGTGGAATAGGTCAAAATTTCTTCATCTTTATGCTAGATGTACGTAAAAAGACCATTTTATAGGTAAAATATTTTAGGCCACCGGGCCCTTGTTTTGAATCTTTAATGAGGGTATCGAGCTATCAACGGCAACGAAACAGACTTTAGCTGTTGGACAAGTTCCATTGCTCTTGTATTTAAATGTTTAATAGACCGCCACCATGCTAATGGTTTTACATTTTCAAGTATCTGTTGAGAAAACATATAGGTATGGCATAAATGGTGCACACCTAGCCTGAAAATTAACAATCGTTACCATTGGCTGTGCATGGTAGGTTTCTACATATTCCATAGCAATTTCTAGTTGCCTTTGAGTTAGTCGTATCTCCCCTAAAACGATGATCAAGCAAGTTTGCTAAAAAATGAACGGGAGTTAGGGCCATCTTCAAACGTTCTATAACCTTATTTACGTCACTCATTGAAAATGGCCTTTTTTTTTAGTGCGGGACCAAAACCAAAAATGCCCAAAAAAGAACTGAATAGAACGTACGATTCTGAAGAAAGTCTGTTAAAAAAATTAAGTTTAGATGACAATATTGCGTTGCCCGTCGGTATGAAAGGAAAATATACAGTTGGAAGAATGATAGGAGATGGTAAGTATTAATACGTATTTAAAAACACATAATTTTTTTTTCTAATTAATGATGTTTTCACATATTCTTTTAACAAATTAAAGATGAAATATATTTCTTACATCCAAATATCATTTCTATTTAATTTTATATAATTGTTTCCACGGGAAACGGTGATATTCAGTGATTAATTGCTTGGAAACATTTGGTCAGAAAACATGTTTTTTGTTGAGAACATAACAGGCTTTAACCACATATATATAACCGTTATATTGCTAATACCATCTGCAATTATGTCCCTGCTATGGGCATCGAACGGGTAATAGTGAGTTTGCGCAGTTCAGAAATTCCCTTGTGAAAGTAAACATTCGACAGGGCCGGATTTCAACTTTTTTAATGTAAATTTCACTGGTTAGTTAGGAAAAATATTGCAATCAAACTTTCGATTAGTTCGATATAAGACGGCGTTCCATGCATACGATTTCTGACGATATGATGATCCGACGGTGCCCTGATTGGTGTAAACTTTTGGTGCCTATTTGTAACAATCGACACGATGAGCTTTATTTTAACTTTCATCCGACGTCGTATGTTTCTTAACCTCACTTTTTTCTAAACCAAAAATTATGAATGAATGACTATATTGACTATTTTGGGAATTATTATCAGCTACTAATTCACCAAATTAAAAATACATTAATTTTAAGATTAGGTAGTGACAACATACATATTATATTGTATACGAGTGACCCTCTCTTCTTTTTTTACAAGCTTTTTAGTGAAATTCGTTTCCGAAGATCGGATAATGTGATAAGCAAAATATTTTCGTATATATGTACATACCTGAAATACTTTATACCTGGTATTGATCCACGACTTTTGCAAAAAAGCACCATGCACTTCTGTCCTATCATCTTAAACAAAACGAGCCACTAACCTATCAAACAGCGAATCACCACAAATTAAAAACTCCTTCACAAAAATTGTTGTTAGGTAATGAAAGTTTATAAGCACTAATATACCGACAACAATGTGGATGAACCACGTTTTATTCTGTAATTTGAAAAAGAAGAACCAAAGATGGCGACGAATAACAACAAACAAATAATGTCGCGCCAGCTCTGGCGCGATCGATAAAATTTCCACCCTACTGCGCAAACTCAATAGTCCCGCGCCATCTCCCATAGCGGGGACACTTTTGTATTTTGGTACGTTCGTATTGGCAATATACTGTTTATATATATATGTGGCTTTAACATATAAATCCCAATTATTTGAAAAATGAATTAATTTATTTTTGCGACTTGTTTAAAGTAACTTCTTATTTTAACCCGCCCTGTATGATATTCGATTCCGATCTCATTACTTTTAAATTAATTTTACGGGTACTTGTCCTTTTGTAAAAATATTCTATTTTAGCAATAAAATTTATCATTGAAGAATAATGTGGTCACTTTTTTAGCCCACCGTGTATTTTATCAAAAAGATAACGATATTACAATTTGTAAATTGTTTTTGCAGGAAATTTTGCGGTAGTTCGGCTGTGCAAACACGTGATTTCGGAAAAGGAACATGCCTTAAAAATAATCGATAAATCCAAGTGCAAAGGAAAGGTAAGAATGGTAAGAAAGGTGGACGTAATTATGATAATTTATTTTTATAATTATCAAAGACTCGTGTTAGACAGGACCGTACTTATGCCGTAAATTATTCGTTTTTAATAGTATGGTAATTTTATTTTTGCTATAGGAAGATATGATTGAAAATGAAGTGAAGATCTTAAGGATGGTCAGTCATCCGAACATAATGTCTCTCATAGAAGACCATGACACTAAAGCTATGTTGTATCTAGTCTGCGAATATGTCGCTGGTAAGTTGCCGTCCGATTCAGTTTTTTTTTTAATTTCACACGGTTTAGTAAAGTTAAATTTTTATTCTGTGATCGAATTTAATTAGAAATATTCTCTTCGCGTTTAGGTGAACATCTGCAATTATCCGACCGTTGTGCTAGCAGCACCACGCCTCGGTGGCGACGGCTTCTTTATAGTTCCTCGCAAGAAATAGTATTTATTAAAAAGAGATCATTTTTATTTCCATTCGAATTCGATCGTTCATTTATATATTAATTTTAGTCCGATAAGTAAGTTATTATCATAATAAACAGGTGAAAGGTTTCTTGGGTAATTTACCGGGATTTTTGTCAATGACTGTCTAAAACACGTTAATAATATACAGTTGAATCGGGGAATGAATATATTACCTATATTATAGTCCTATGTGACACACATTACTGAAACATGCCCTGAATCCTTAATGATTGATTGAATTACTGAAGTATTGAAAACTTTTCTGTATTTCGGTAAACATACTGATTACACTTTTTACTAAAAGTTTTTATATTTTTAATTGATTTTATATTATCTGGGAGTAAATTTAATGATGTTGGTGCTAAGTAATAAACTTCTTATTCGCGGTTGTTAAATTTTTTGGTACATATACATTACAATTACATACAAGGTGTTAATTAAGTATGTACCGGGTGTCCCACTAAGAATGGCTCTCGGCCGTATCTCTGAAACTGCTAGTCGAATGGCTTGCGGAAAAATTTTTTAATAGGAAAAGTGATCATAAGAAATTGCTGGAAATTATTTTCAAGTTTCTCAGTCGAGCGCTAGAGGGCGCAACCGTAACGGTAAATCCGTAAAGCTTAGTTTTTTCAAAAGTTGCCGCGTTAAGGTTTATTGAAAATAGCATTTTCGTATACTTTAAGGTTTTATGAAGAAAATTTACTTATGACATATTTTTGTCACTTTTAAAATAAAGTGGTGGGGGAAGGTTGCACATTATTTTAAATAAATTCCTACAACTCCGGGTTGGCTCAACAGAATTTAGTGAACTTTGTTTTGTTAAAAAGAGGTTCCCTTACTCTATACTTTACTCTATAAACTATGACAATATGACTTTTAAAGTAGACGCTAGAGGGAGCTATTTTACAACTTAACAAACATTGCGCATTTTTTCAAAAATTTTAAATACAACAGTATATTTAATTTTACTTCATCACAAAGATTAATAAAAGCCTAAAAAACTGACGAAAACCACAACTTGATATCTTTTTTCAAACCGGAGATATTAACAAGAACAAAAATAAACACGGAAAAATATGATTATATTTAAGTTTCAACGGTACAGGTTTTTCAAAAGTCAAATAGGCCTTGGAAAACAAAATATAATTTAAAATTATGTGCTTTCACGTCAAAGTTTTTATTACGTCAAAATTATATTATATATATAATTATATTTTGTTTTTCCAAGGTCTATTTGACTTTTGAAAAAACCTGTACCGTTGAAACTTAAATATAATCATATTTTTCCGTGTTTATTTTTGTTATTGTTAATATCTCCGGTTTGACAAAAGATATCAAGTTGTGGTTTTCGCCAGATTTTTAGGCTTTTATTAATCTTTGTGATGAAGTAAAATTAAATATACTGTTGTATTTAAAATTTTTGAAAAAATGCGCTATGATTGTTAAGTTGTAAAATAGCTCCCTCTAGCGCCTACTTTAAAAGTCATATTGTCATAGTTCATAGAGTACAGTATAGAGTAAGGGGACATCTTTTTAACAAAACAAAGTTCACTAAATTCTGTTGAGCCAACCCGGAGTTTTAGGCATTTATTTGAGGGAGGGAATATGAAAAAATTAACGCCGACCCTGTGCTCCGCTCCCACGTTGGAATTACCGGTAGGACCATAAATAGACTACGCTCACGAAAACCCCCTCTGAGAACGGCAGAAACTCTTATCGAGGAAAACTTTAACATAATTGAGCGGTGGAAAGAAGACTGGAAGAAGAAGGCCACACCTGCCAACCGGGATATGCCATGCGTTACAAGCAGGCCAGAGGGCTTTGATCAACCAAGACGAATCTGGACAACACTTAACAGAATAAGGACGAATTGCGGCAGGTGCTCCGACTCACTCTTCAGGTGGGGAAAAATACCTTCCCCAAACTGTGACTGCGGCGCTGAAAGACAGACTATTAAACATCTGGTAGAGGACTGCCCAATTAGTTCCTACAGTGGCAATCCATCCGATTTCCTGATTGCGACAAGAGAGTCAATAGAATATATTTGTAATCTAAATGTTTGTTTGTGAAATTTTTATTACTTTGTTGTGTACCTACCTGTGATTGTAGCCATACGCTAAATAAATAAATAATTTAAAATAATGTTCAACCTTCCCCCACCACTTTATTTTAAAAGTGACAAAAATATGTCATAAGTAAATTTTCTTCATAAAACCTTAAAGTATACGAAAATGCTATTTTCAATAAACCTTAACGCGGCAACTTTTGAAAAAACTGAGCTTTACGGATTTACCGTTACGGTTGCGCCCTCTAGCGCTCGACTGAGAAACTTGAAAACAATTTCCAGCAATTTCTTATGATCACTTTTCCTATTAAAAAATTTTTCCGCAAGCCATACGACTAGCAGTTTCAGAGATACGGCCGAGAGCCATTCTTAGTGGGACACCCGGTACATTAATTTTAAGAGACGATTCTTTGGGTGATTCCAATACGAAAAGTTCATATAAACATGGGTCCGCAAATGCTTCGTTTTCAAGATACAGGGTGTTAAAAAAATTTTAATCGGGTTTTCGTAAATATCTTAAATATATCTTCGTCGATATTGTTGAAAGTTGGCAGTTTTATTTGTAGTTTTAAGGGGCCAATTTAGTCCTAAGTAGATTAAATTTATCGAGTCCAGTGGCGTCCCGGGCGACACCTTAACGAATATTATTGGAAAAAAAGTAAACCACTGGCTTTTTTGGAATTTTTATATTTTTCTCGGATCAAGCAACTAAAAATACAACACTTTTGTCTTTTACATTTTTTTGGTCTCGCTTTGTTTTTGGGAAAAAATAAATAAATACCACTTTAATGCATGTCCCTGGAGATGCATGGACATTTCCTTTTTTAATCAACGTTTGGTTTGGAAAATAATTGCAGCATTTAACTTGACAGTTGTCAGCTACAAATTAAACTGCCAAATTTCAACAATATCGACAAAAGGATATTTAAGATATTTACGAAAACCCGATTAAGAAAAATTTCTTTAACACCCTGTATCTTGAAAACGAAGCATTTGCGGATCCATGTTTATATGACCTTTTCCTCTTAGAATCACTCAAAGAATCGTCTGTTAAAATTGTTGCACATACTTAATTAACACCCTGTATACAGCTAATATAATACAGTACGCACAGGGGATCTTTACCCTGACGTCATCGCTTACACGTCATAAAAATCGTATGAATCAAATCAAAATTACGTGGAAGAAAAGTTGTCAAAACAAAAACTAATTTCATAACATTTTAATTGACGTAAATAACGTTCCCATATACGGATTTTTAAAAATTTCTTTAAAACTCCGAATCAAAATTTTGAGTCTGTCTTACATAAAATAGATTGTTAGGAATATGTAGGTATAAATTTGATATTCTTGAATTTTTACTGGCAGTTATGTACCTACTTCTTATTTGACAAAATGATAAAGTCGGTTTGAATGTAACATTTTGATTACACAGATTAAAAAAAACATCAAAGAAAGTTTAATTTTTGATTTGACCAACAGAGATCATTTGAATTAATTTATTAAAAAGTGCAACACCGTGCAATTAGATTTACAATGAACACATCTTAGAAAATACACCGTGCAGATACTATGAGCAATAATGATCATGCACTGTCTTGGACAAGACACAGTACAATTATTAGAATTACAATGCGCCGGCGGGTTAATCCGTGTACAAAAATTACTTAAATTTTTATTTTATTTATTTAAATCAAAGTTAGAGTTGACAAAATTAACAAAGAATAGGTACAATAAGTTCTACAATTTACCTACCTATCATTGAAAAACTTAGTCTTAAAGCTGGTTTACTTATTTAAAATTTAAATTACAAGTCATCATCGCATTCGGAATCTGAACTTTCATCTACATTTATAATCAATGGTTCGACTTCAATATTTACTAACTGTTGTTCTCGATTGAACCATTCTTCAATTAACTTTTCAGTATGTTCTACACAATTTTTCCAAATTTCTGCAGAAAATTGGTCCAATGCTTCATTCCACATGCTTAGAACTTTATCATCACCATATCCATCTCTACCAATGTGTTTGTTATAATACGATTTAGCATGGGCCCAAATTAATTCTATAGCATTAAAGTCACAATGGTAAGGTGGAAGTCGTAACACTGTGCTCCCGTATCAACTCGTCAATTACATATACATTTTCTTTTCTATTATTTTTTGCTAACTGTAATAGTTCTGGTTTCAAAAGTTGTTCATTATAAGTTATATTATTGCTTTCTAACCAAAAAATGATTTGTGCTTTTGTGGAAGCAGTAGAGGGTTGTTTTTCTTTAAGCAAACTATGATATGGCGCATTTTATTGAACTGTCATATTTGTATTTTTCGACCAATTTTTAGCACATTTTGAGACGAGATTGTGAACTTAATTTGGCGATTTCAGATTTGATTTTGCCCGAAATACGTTGTGTGAACCTTCTAGTTTCGATACATATACAGAGCGTTTGGAAATTCGGGCGATTTTACTTATTTTTTTCGAAACTAAAAAAACATGTTCTTACGATTTTGGGATGGCAAAATAGCGGAGCGGAGACTTATCCACAATTTTTAGGGTTAGGAATACTTTATTACAATAAATAAATAACAATAAATATCAATATGTACTTACCACTAACACAAAAAAGCGATACCAAAAGCTCTGAAAATAACTGTTTGCAGGAGTAAATGAAGTTTTAATGCACAAAAATGTATAAAAACGAAAAAATTGTGAATCAATTGTCACAATGACGTTTTTGTAATTTGTAGTACTGCGTAAGTCAAAATAATTATTTGGCAACTCTTCTTTATAATTCTTTCTCTGTCTAACACGTTTAATTCCGGACGACGTATAATATACAATTTTTATTCGCCGTTATGTCTGTACCAAACAAAGATGCAGAGATATGAAATATGTCGGGATATCTATTTGTTAGCGATGACGTCAGGGTAAAGATCCCCTGTGCGTACTTTATAAAGTTCTGATATACAGTATCCTCAAAAAATAATAAATTTGTTAGAAATCTTTATAACTAAATATTCAATATTTAACCCTACTTACAGAATTGTTTCTCGTCTTCTATGTTATAATTCGTTTTAGAGATAATTTGATAAGTATCCGTCATCGATTACTTACGATTAGGGAATCCAATCCCGCAGCCAAACGTTAATCCCGCAAACCTGCGGGATTGAGCCCATCGATCCCGCGGATCTGCATGATTTGCGCGAGCAAACAATGAACTGCGGTATTTTTGGTCGACGCGTAGGGGATTCCCCGCCCTCCTGGGCTATTGAAAATACGTTAAACAGAACAGTTTCCTTGCGTACGTTTGAATGTTAAGAGCGTTATTCAATTAGTATCTAGGGACATTTATCAAGTGGTTGAATATAATACATGAAATTTAAACAGCAATCGCAAAAATGAGTGTCAACAAGGCATCTTTTAACGTACTTTTGAGTATCCATTTGGATACTCAGGCATTTTATTTGGATACCCAGTAAACATCAAATGGATCCAGAAATTTTTTAATTACTTAGTAATTGAAAAACTACTGAACTGATACCAGTGATGACTGATACCTAAAAATGCTTTAAAATGATCAGTTAGAAAAAATATTTAAAAAATAGGGCTGTTTAAAAGACATGGATACGCAGCAAAAATTCACTAAAGACATGGATACACAGTAAACAATCACTAAAAGATGCCTTGAGTGTCAGTGTAGTTTATAGAGAGAATAAAGGCTCAAGTTTAGTTTGAAATTATTTTTTAAAGTCTGAAGATGGTCTTACAGCTGTCTGCTCGTTCCACCAAATGTCTTCACACCCACTTACAAACAAAGCATAATATTAATTTGAAAGTCCAAAGCAGCAGCGGTAGTGTTGATATTGATAAACTAACACAGGAAATTAAAGCTAGTACCAGCAGTTCGTTTAGTTCTATTGCTAAGCGCTCATATGTTAGTGGTTCTTCTGTGCTACCTAAGAAAATGAAAATTACAGATTTTTTTTCATCTGCAGGATACAATAAAATAAGATCGAAAAGATGAAACATTAAACTTTCTTGAGCTTTTCTCCGAAAATACTTCCAAAATCAATGTAGCATGTAATCGTTAAACTCTTAGACAATGGAAGAGAGGGGACGCGTAAAACCAGAAGCGATTTTGTTACCGCGTGGCTCCAAACCGGGTTTAGCAGTGGCGTAACATGAATATTTTATTAGTATTATCCCACTACAAAATTATTTTGTATGGAATATGAAAGTAATATTTTTATTGATTGAATTGTTATGTACCTTACTGTGGTTGATATTAAAAATGTTCTTTTTCAATAATTTATTGAATGCTTGGTAGATATTAATTTTATTCGTCAAAATTATTATTTCATATAGGAAAGGTTGTGTAATTTAAATATCTTTCAACTTTAGGAAAAATGTAAGATAAAAAAACAAAATTGGTCGATTCAAAATTTATTAGCAAGAAGCAACAACGACTGTTAACAGCCTCCTCAAATAGTTCTTGAGTTTTTTCTTTCTCGGAGTGTCTTCTTTCTGTTCAGTTAGCCAGGTAAAACTAGTTTTTTCATCAAGCTGATTTGAACTTTCGGTAGCTTGTAAAAAAATTAATATTACATACATGATTTGAGATGTTTTTAGAGCGAAGACATTTTTTAGAAATTATTTAAAAGTAATATATTCTTCTTCGGTTGCGTGGACCCAGCGGTTGAAGTACCAGCTATATATAGTTCAACATCATGTTGAGTTGACCTTTCAGTAGCTCGCCCTTTTAAACCCTGTAAAAAAATTAATATTATCTACATGCTGCTGTAATTTAAAATGTTTCTGTTCTTAAAATGAATAATTTTTTTATTCCAGAAATTAACTTAAAGTAAATACCTTCTTTGGTGGTGTATATAGGTACTGGTAGTTCTGAAAATATTGTTTGCACAGCACCTCCAAGTAATCGAACTCTTTCCTCAACTTTATAAAAAAAGAACTTCTCAAAATGCTTTGAACAAACCCTGTAGGCAGGCGGTGTCCAATCTCTAGGTCCCATGTTCTGCGCCCAAATGTTTGCTTTTTGTGGATCTTTCGGAAATCTAAAAACAATACAACACTGTGGTTGAGCTTAGTGGTTTAAAATAAGTTTTAACAGGACGCCATCTTTGTGGAACGGCCTTCCTGAGGTCGTGTTTCTCAAAGACTATGACCTTCAACGAATCAATACAAACGTTAATCGCTTTCTTAAAAAAAAATAATATAATATAACGCTTTCACTAATAATTAACCAAAATTAAATAAGAAATAATTTAATTTTGTCAAAATATACAAATCATGTGCCATTGAGTGACACACTGTCTTCAAGGGCAATTAGCTGGTTCTTATTAGAAATCTTGAATGAAAAGTGCAACAAATCTAGTACAAATTACAAAGAAAGGTAGCTTCAACTATGGGCTTAAACATAGTTTCAAATAATATATACTGCTAAACTTACAACGGAGATAACTAATATAAAATAAATACATGCAAAAAACACGAGTATATTTACCGATGGAAAGTAATTCCAAGATCCTTTCGCTCATTTCGGCTTTTACAGCCATAGGCACAACAATACACCATATTTCTATAAATACACTGAATTCTTCTGATAGCTCTTCACACCACAAATCACTGAAATACACTAGGTGCCACCTCGATTGTCTGGCTCCTAAAAAAGGGCGGCGTATCAATTTTAGGCTTCACTTTCTGCGACGGCCCGTAAAGCGGAATTATCCGTCCCCTCTCTTCCCTTGTCTAAGGTTAAACTAGTATTATACCTATATGCAATAAATATTTTCCTGCTACTCTACTCTGTTTTTAATTGCATAAAACAACTTTTTATTAATATTCAGCACCCACATCGAGTCCCGCAAATCCCGCGAATCCCCCGCGTTTAATCCCGTAATGTCAAACTCGCGAAATTACCGCGGGATCCAACATTTGCGGGATTGGATTCCTTATTTACGATCATACAATGCTCAAAAGAGACGTTGAGACATGCAGGAGGCCGTAATCACCTTACGCCACAATCAAAAATGTATATCTTATTTAAAAAAATATATATTTTAGGTGGGGATCTGTTCGACATCATAACAATAGCTCAGAAATTTTCTGAAGATCAAGCTGCCTTAATGATAAGGCATCTTGTTTCTGCGTTAGCCTATCTACATAATCTAAATATAGTGCATAGGGATGTTAAGCCTGAGAATCTCTTGGTAAGTATTTTAATTAAAGCTACGTAGTGTGTTATTAAGATTCAAATAAACTTCTAAAAAGAAAAGTTATGCTCACATGTCCTTTGATATATTTTACAGGAAAAATTGGTACACCACTCACATTTTTCCATGTGGATATTTTTTTTATTAGCCTGGCCAATTCTACATGATAACGGTCACTTGGGGTTTTGTCGTCAGACGCGCACCGTTCTCGATTAAAACAATTGAAATTTAAATTGCGGGTCGAAACACGATCGATGTTAAAAATATTGAGTTTCAATTTAATTGTTTTAATTAAGAACGTTTCGTCTGACGAGAAAACGCGAGATATCGTTTTCATGTAGAATTGACCAGGCTAATCAGAAAAAATAACCACATGGAAAAATGTCAGTGGCACACCACTTTTTCTCTAAAATATATCGGAGGAAAATTTACATCCAGTTAACACATACCAAAATTGAAAATCGTATCTAAAGTACTTTGGCTGATATTAAACCATGATTATTAAAAATTTCTCCCCATGGAGATTGAACATCAATCTATGTTGTTTAAATTAAAATAATTATAATATTAAGCTTCTTACTTTCAGGTTGAAATGGACAACGGTAAAATAAAATGCCTAAAATTAGGGGACTTTGGCTTGGCATGTGAAGTAACGGGGCCCCTGTACACGGTTTGCGGAACGCCGACATACGTAGCCCCCGAAATATTGGCAGAGAGCGGTTACGCCCTTAAGGTAATGAAACTACATATGTCGTAAAGCAGAGTTAAATATTTTTCTGAACCTAAAAAAGACATAAATTCTGTGGTGTCATTTTTATCTATTCATCGCTTTCGACATAATATAACTTGTATATCTTGAATCTACTCTTAATATTCCAGGAAAGCTAGAGGATTTTAAAAACTTATATTTTTCTTATTGAAGAAGATCCCTCTTTGTTTTAAGATCCTTGGAAAATCATAATATATCCGATGAGCAGTATATTTTTGTTCCAGATTGATGTTTGGGCAGCAGGTGTAATTTTGTATATTTTGCTATGCGGTTATCCACCTTTTGCAAGCCAAGATAACGACCAGGAGAAGCTATTTGATTGCATTTTATCAGGTAATTATTCCGATTGTATGTTTCAGTGTCACATCTTCGCAGAGTCGCATAAACTTTTGGACTTGATGAAAAATATTGACTTAAGGCACATGGAGGCAAATTATTTCACAACAGAACTTTACGATAGTGATCGGGACGACGCGGTTCAATTTTATATCTGCTTAATTGAAATATTCCGATATATTTCGTGAACTGGGGTAAATGAGAGTATCTTCTTTCAGGGCAATACGATTTTCCCGATGAATTTTGGCAGGACGTGTCCTGTTTAGCTAAGGAACTGATACAAGATATGCTCCAGCTGATGCCGGAGCTGCGATTTTCAGCGGAAGATGTCCTGGACCATCCTTGGTTGCAATTGGGAAATTAGAGTTCGGTTTAAATGGGGGAGAAATATCGTTGAAAATTAATGGTCTGAAAAGGTAGGTAAATAAATTTGTTTTGTCTAATTTAAATAATGGGTCATTACTTTACAAACCTTACACTACTAATTAACCTTGACATTTTACTTATTTTATTTTAAAATATCCACATGTTGTTAGGTTACCTTCAAAAGTGTACTAAAAAAATAATAACAATTCACTTGTTTAAATAGTTTTAACATGCTTGCCCCTCGTCTTAATTTGAAAAAATACCATTTTGTTCTTTATCCTCAAATCTACCTGTCTACAAAACCCATTTTACGAAAAAGTGATACCTCTATACAGGGTGATCCAAGATGGGTGGCGAGCGGCCGTATCTCCAGAACCATACATGCTACAACTTTGGGGTAAAAAATTTATTAAGAAATATGACCAAAAAAATTAGCTGGGAAATATTTTTAAGTTCGTAATTTTACCGCTAGGGGGAGTAATCGCTATGTTACGATACAAAATCATTACTTTCTGCTAATATCTTCAAAACAATGTAGGTCGAAAATTTACTTTTTATAATTTCTGTAATATCCTCTATAAAATTTGTGATAACAATTTTTTTGTAGTTACTATGGTAACGGAGGGGGGAAGGGTAATAACTAAAAATACTAAAAGGGCCGTAACTTCGGTTTGCGTTACCCAAATTTAATAAACTATGGCTTGTTTTAAAAAACTTTCGTCCTGATTAAACGTTATTATTAATAATTTGAAAATTAGTTCCTGCGGATGATAAAAGAGGGCGTTTTTTTTTTAAATATTTCTTCTTTCGATTTCTTGAAAAATTTAAATGCAAACAGTCATTCATTTTTACTCTATTTTATAGCTCATTTGTTACTAAAAATTGCGGCGAAAACCGGAGGTCGTTATCTTTTGTCTTTTAAAAGTTATCGCAAAAATAGTGGGAAACTGTAATTTCAGTTTCGCTTTTACCAATACTCTACGAGGATAACGCACAGCGTATTCCCTCGAATCCAAAACTGGGTTTTCAAACATTTGAAAATAAGTCGCTAACATATCGTAGGCTTCTTCATTTGTAAAAGGCATTTTTCTTTAAAAAATATCGCCCTCTTTTATCATCCGCAGGAACTAATTTTCAAATTATTAATAATAACGTTTAATCAGGACGAAAAGTTCTTTAAAACAAGCCATAGTGTGTTAAATTTGGGTAACGCAAACCGAAGTTACGGCCCTTTAAGTATTTTTAGTTGTTACCCTTCCTCCCTCCGTTACCATAGTAACTACAAAAAAATTGTTATCACAAATTTTATAGAGGATATTACAGAAATTATAAGAAGTAAATTTTCGACCTACATTGTTTTGAAGATATAAGCAGAAGATTTTGTATCGTAGCATAGCGATTACGCCCCCTAGCGGTAAAATTACGAACTTAAAAATATTTCCAAGCTAATTTTTCTGGTCATATTTCTTAATAAATTTTTTACCCCAAAGTTGTAGCATGTATGGTTCTGGAGATACGGCCGCTCGCCACCCATCTTGGATCACCCTGTATAGTACGGCAGCCCGTTACCAAAGTGTCCTGTTATCACGCCTTCACCTAGTCAATGACTAATCGCTAGATTAATAAAAAATAAGAAAGTGTTACTCGACAACGGACGTTTTGAGTGTTGCAAAAATTCCATAGTTTAAATAAAAGATGTAAAGAAAAGGGGCATCAAAAAGTTACAACGCCCGGGTCATTTTTTTTTAAATTGTTGATAACACTCTAAAAAATAGTAAATCGAGTCGAACGGACATTTTCCGTGTTGCGCAGCTGCAGGGAGGGCAGCCGAGTCTGATCTCGTATCTGTATAATTCATGATCGCGGTACACGGCGCGCGCATGGGACGGCTTGGTGTGTGGCTTGGTTGTCTATAACAACTCACCATCAGCTATGTCCCCATATTGTATTATTATTGATACACGTACTGTGTTGACTGAAAGCGGTTTTGCTAAAAAATGCATGCATGTATCAAATGTCATATTTCCCCCCCATTTTCCGAGCCATAATACACGATTTCTGCTTAAAAACGGACGAGGCGCGATAACTCGAACAGCGTTAAAAAAATGACATACCTAAGATCCAACACTGCGGTTGCGCGTCGATGAAAATGTCCGTTCTCGTTTTTCCCGGTCACGAATAAATAAAACTAACATCCGACAACTAAACCGACGAGGCGTGATAAGTTGAATTCTCCGCTGTAAACAAATTTCGATTTTTCTCAAGCCAAAACGATTCACCGCACGGAAAATGTCAGTTACTATTTTCATCTCCTCAAAAACATCACTCCGAGTCAAAAAATAAAAAGAACTGACGAGGCGCGATAACTATTACGATCACTTTTTTTTACATATGTAAAGATGATTCTCAATGTCCGTACTTGTCAATTTCCTTCTCAAGTCCTTATTAAATCACCAAAAAACTCAAAAAACTTTAGGTCGTGATCGGTCTGAAACCTGGTAACGGGCTGCCGTACTAATAGATCGGAAGTTATTAAATATTGTCGAGTGCAAGTTCACGTAGCGCGTGACGGGTCGAAGCGTCTACAATCGAGCTCGGTGTAGTGCGAATCATTAATATTTCCATCCATTCCGTTGTTCGAAAGCGTTGTTCTGACGCGCTTCGGCTTGTCGCGCGCTTATAAGACACTTATATAATTTAGTTGTAAGAAGATATTATATGGAATATTGTAACTATGGAACCCTAAAATCAAAAATGGATTGGATTATAAAGCATAAATCCATCTTAAACAAATCTTATTAAAGGAAATCTGCTAGTGGGGTTTGTTCGGGTAAATCTCGCTAAATGCCTAAAAAATTGTGTCTGTAACTTTTATTCCCTTTTCAGCATAATTGGCTTAATACCAGTGATTTAGTTCGTAGAGAAACGCCGACATAAGCGCCGCCATCCCTAGTAAAATTCCGCCCAGATGCTTGTCACCAATTTTAAGAAAATATATAGGAAATGGCCTAGCCTATAGAATAGTGTTTGAATTTTAAACATCTTTTCAATTCTGAATGAGAGTTTTTTTTTATTTGGAGTCGAGCTGTTTAACGAGAAATAAGGATATGGGACGGAGTACCACATAAGTTAGTTCTCGCCGCTGACCGAAATCATGGATTGTTAACCTTAATAACAAAAGCGCCCATTTTATTGCACGTCTTTTATATCAGATGTCCCGTAAATTTATCTCGAGTGGTTTCGACAATATTTGGAAGAATCCATCGTCATGGTGTCCCGTTTAAGGGACTCTAGCTCTCTTACGAAGAACGAATGTTCAGAGCTATATTATTTGTCACACCCTAGAAATATGACCGTCGATTTAGGGATACCCTGTATTTTCGTTATCGAATGACCGCTCTGGGTCTAGCAATTTCTGTTCTGTAAGTGCCTGTTCTCACCAAAGCAACTAGCAACCGCAACGCGACTCGGCACTAATGTTTAAATACGCGTGTTCTCACTGACTTAAGGCAACTCAACTGCACCGCAACTAGTTGCTTATGAGTTGCCCGGCATACCGCGTCGCCGTTGTCAGTTGCTTCCAATCGCTGTGTGATGGCTGACGAGACAGCAAATTATTTAACTTTTGTGGCTCTTGCGGTAAAACCTATGGAATTTAACCGGATTATTATTTAATTCCTGTGCGAACGATATACGAACTATGTCTCAAATTTATGGTATAAAAAGGGTTAACCTAAAATTGTCGCCGAGTTTTTTTTTTAAAGCTTTTTAACGAGCAAGTATGTTGCGGTTTTATCTTCATCTGGCGAAGACGACATTTTGCTCGTGTCAAAAGAGACTTCAAACCAGTTGATTCCAGAGCAACTCAACTTCAGTTGCGGTCGCGTTGCGGTTGCCAGTTACTTTGGTGAGAACAGCGCCTAAGAGGCAACATGGATCGCTTAAAAAGCAATATACAGGGTGATTCACGACGAGCGTGCATTAGAACTTTATGGAGAACTACTGAATATATGTTCCTGAAACTTTGGGGATTTGGGTTTATCGATATGCTCTCTTTAACTAAAATATTGACATGTTTCTGTCATTTCCGGTTATACCGGAAGTAGCTGCCAACTTTCGTTTTTTAAATACAACATGGTAATTTTTATTACATTTTTCGATTAAGCATTAAATACTAAGCACATTTTATAGAAAATGTTTTTGTCAGACTCTATTAGTTTTTGAGATATCTGGACTTTTTGTAATTATTTGGCAAATGCATGACGATGAAATATTCCATATAATTTTTTTACCTTAGCGCTTGGACTAAAAAATTGTTCTCGCCGAATGGCTAGAAGATCATCAAGTCTCAAAAACATTTCAAATTCGGCATAAAATGTACAGGGTGGTCACAATTCAAGCCTCATTGTGAAAGAATTCAACCATTAAAAACTTTCTTATTTTAAATGGAACACCCTGTATAATTTTATTTAATTTGATGGCAAATTAGTTGTTCTTTATAAATAGTATTTACTGTCCTATATCTATATCTAAGCGTTTTCTCAAAAAATCCAATTTTATTCCGAAAATACTATTTGTTCAAGTGTGTTATGAAAACAATTGTACTTAGGGGCTGTATACTGATGTCTATACGGAGGAAAAGTGATTGATTGCTTGAAAATACAATATTCTAAAGTGTTCCTTAATAATTTATAAATAAAATGCAGTTGATTGTTTTAAATTTAATGGTTTAAATATTATTTTTTTAAAAATAGCAAGGAAACAAGTTTATAAACTTTAAATTCTTTAATTAAAAATGTGTTTGAAAATTATACCTAATATCTTTTGATTATATTTTTTAAATATGTTCGAAATGATTGCCATTTACTTCCAAGCATTTATGTATTCTTTTCATCATGTTATTTCTTGTAGCATTCCTAATTTCTTGTGAGAGATTGAAATGCTGCCTTCACCCTTTCAATTAGATTTTCCTTCGTGGTGATGGGACGCGCGTAAACTTTATCTTTAATGGTTCCCCAGATGAAAAGTCCAGTGGAGTTAAGTCTGGCGAACGAGCTGGCCAGTGGAAGGTACCTTGGTTTGCGATCCACTGGTCATGAAAAAGTCTGTTTAGGGCAGTCTTAACAACTTGGACGTTGTGTGCTGGAGCCCCATCGTTTTGATACCAATCTCTTTTCCTCCGTATAGACATCAGTATACAGCCCCTAAGTACAATTGTTTTCATAGCACACTTGAACAAATAGTATTTTCGGAATAAAATTGGATTTTTTGAGAAAACGCTTTGATATAGGTATAGGACAGTAAATACTATTTATAAAGAAGAACAAATTTGCCATCAAATTAAATAAAAATATACAGGGTGTTCCATTTAAAATAAGAAAGTTTTTAATGGTTGAATTCTTTCACAATGAGGCTTGAATTGTGACCACCCTGTACATTTTATGCCGAATTTGAAATGTTTCTGAGACTTGATGATCTTCTAGCTATTCGGTGAGAAAAAAATTTTAGTCCAAGCGCTAAGGTAAAAAAATTATATGGAATATTTCATCGTCATGCATTTGCCAAATAATTACAAAAAGTTCAGATATCTCAAAAACTAATAGAGTCTGACAAAAACATTTTCTATAAAATGTGCTTAGTATTTAATGCTTAATCGAAAAATGTAATAAAAATTACCATGTTGTATTTAAAAAACTAATGTTGGCAGCTACTTCCGGTATAACCGGAAATGACAGGAACATGTCAATATTTTAGTTAAAGAGAGCATATCGATAAACCCAAATCCCCAAAGTTTCAGGAACATATATTCAGTAGTTCTCCATAAAGTTATAATGCACGCTCGTCGTGAATCACCCTGTATTATAGCGAAATGCTCAAGCGCATCAAAACCCATTTTTGAATCGATTAACTATAGCTTATAGCTGTCGTCAGTGCACCCAATAAGCTGCTTACATTTCAATAATCACAGTCGACCAAGTATTCCGGAAATATATTTTTCGGAAATGTTTAATGAAAAAATATCATCAAAAAATATAACGCAAAACACTGAACACACAAAAAGGTAAAAATATCAAAAAATACAAGGAATAATGTCAAATTTGTTAAAAAAAAAACAATCACACACGAGAAGCAAGAGACATGCCAGCTCTTCATGCCAGTCAACTTCCTCCGTAGGCTGCTGATGATGATATTATTTTTATAGTATGATGTTTCTGCTCTATAAAATTATAAAAGACTAATATTTAAGGAGGTTATTCTTGGGTCCATTTTCAGAAAAAAACTTCATATAAACATATGTCCTGAACTTCTTAACTTTTGAGATACAGGGTGTTAAAGATTTTCATGTTTTTTAATAATTTTGACTTAAATACGTGACAACTAGACTAGGTAGATAACTGTCAAAACGGTTTATGTGTACAAAACAAAATCTGCTTCTTACCTACTAGTGCAAATGAATGAATTTAATTTTTTTATACGAGAACTGTACGTCAAACGTCAAAAAATCAAGAGACGACATTTGCTCTGCAGGGAATGAGAATTTCAAAAATAATTTTTATTTAAATAAAAGAAGTGGCGTACCAATATTTTCTTCAAAAATACGGGAGGGCAATTTGCGCACGAACGCCACTGGTCGAAATAAAAAAACATGTTATAAATCATAAAATGTCTCTTGATTAATAGAAAGTGTGTACCAAATTTCACAAAAATATCTAAAGCAGTATCACAGATATTAATAAAAAAGGAGATTTTTTTGAAAATCTAACACCCTTTTTTTTCTGAAAATGGAGTATAACCTCCTTAAATATTGGCATGTTTTTAAGAAGCACCCTGTATATACCTAAACTTTTATTTTGAATCGTTTAAAACGCCTTTCAAATATATTTTTTTCAATATTATTTCACATGTTTCCATTCACAACAAGGCGAATCGATTCTTAGTATTTCGACAAATATTTTATGTCTGATAAATTATTGCTCATTTTTAAGTGGTCCTGTCCTTATTTTTCCGTTGAACAGTATACGGAAAAAGGTCATTTTTCGAGATGTGGGCATCATCTCCCTTACTAGGCTGTACAAAAATTAGCACTAAATTGTGGCACTAACCAAAAACTAACTAATAATAAAAAGTAATAACATGATAAGACTATTGTTCCGATTTTAACAGTGCTTTTAGGTAGGATTTTTATTTATTTTTAAAAAAATCACAGTATGGAAGAGTTCAAATGCCGAATTGGTCGAATTTCTTAAATTCAAAGCAAATTTAGGTGCTTGTAAATGATGTACAGTCCGACTAATGTGAGCTGGCGACATTTTTTCTTATAATTTTCATTTATTTTGTCGAAATCTTCTTTGGAACTCGATTTCTA
The DNA here is from genome assembly GCA_963991005.1 of Barypeithes pellucidus. Classification (NCBI taxonomy): domain Eukaryota; kingdom Metazoa; phylum Arthropoda; class Insecta; order Coleoptera; family Curculionidae; genus Barypeithes; species Barypeithes pellucidus. The sequence continues at coordinate 17,884,102 of OZ022565.1, read as the reverse complement.
GGAAAGTACTATTAAAAAAATAATAAATTAGGTTGGCTGGGAAGCCTCGGGACCAATCAAATGGTGTGAAATATTTACTAATATTATGAGAAACAATAAAACTACGTTATATTTATTTTCCACTATATTCTTAAAAATTGCATGTTTCGCAATCGCAGTGATTGCGAAACATGCAATTCTTCAGATTGAGAATGAATGAATATTTTTCTATATCTAACAAAGTGTACAATCTTAAAATATTATTACAGGTATAAAGATGGTGTAGGGTGTAGGGGATATAATAGTAACAGTGGGATTTTCCAAATGGCTAGTAAAGTGATTAGATAAATTATTTTATAGATTCATTTATACATGTAATAGCGGATTAGTGAAATAAATTTAACAAAGGAGAATTGTTAAGGTCTATTTGATCATTCATTCATTAAGTTTATTTATTTCCATGGATTCTAACAGATTAAGTTTTATGCCTTTATTTTCCGTATGTAAGATTTTAAAATTTGAATCAAAGTTATGTTGTTTTTCTTTTAGATGGTTGAAATAATTAGAATCTTTTATGTAACTATTATAATGTTCTTGTATTCTTTTTCCAAAATGTCTCCCTGTTTGGCCAATGTATGTTTTCGGACAATCTTTACATTTTAGTTTATACACCCCTGATTTTCTATTTTTATGATTTTTAGTTGTATTATTTTTTATATATTTCCCTAAAGTATTGTTAGTTTTGTAAGCTACCCTTAGGTTACATTTATCTGATAACTAAATCTATAGTTCTTTTGTAAGTCTTTTTACGAGTTTGTTTATTAAATTCGAAGAATATGTGAGTAAGGTGCTTAATAAACTCAACCTAAGGGTAGCTTACAAAACTAACAACACTTTAGGGAAATATATAAAAAATAATAAAACTAAAAATCATAAAAATAGAAAATCAGGGGTGTATAAACTAAAATGTAAAGATTGTCCGAAAACATACATTGGCCAAACAGGGAGACATTTTGGACAAGAACATTATAATAGTTACATAAAAGATAAAACAGATTCTAATTATTCCAACCATTTAAAAGGAAAACAACATAACTTTGATTCAAATTTTAAAATCTTACTTACTGAAAATAAAGGCATAAAGCTTAATCCGTTAGATGCCATGGAAATAAATAAACTTAAAAATACCGATGTTTTACTGAATGACCAAATAGACCTTAACAATTCTCCTTTGTTAAATTTATTTCACTAATCCGCTATTACATGTATACATAAATCTATAAAATAATTTATATAATCACTTTACTGACCATTTGGAAAATCCCACTATTAATATTATCCCCTATACCCTACAGTGTAGGGCCTACACCATCTTTAGACCTGTAATAATATTTTAAGATTGTACACTTTGTTAGATATAGAAAAATATTCATTCATTCTCAATCTGAAGAAGCTACAGTGATAGCGAAACATGTAATTTTTAAGAATATAATGGAAAAGAAATATAACGTAGTATTATTGTTTCTCATAATATTAGTTATGAATTTCCACCAAGTATCGGCTGAATCAATTAATTTAATGAAATATTTACGTTATATCTGCCAATTTTAGGTGAAGGACTGGTTAGCTATATGGTTAGTTTCATGAATTACTTTTTTATATGAATCATTATTTTGCATATTATATCGAAATAACAGGCTTTCTTAAATAACGTAAACTATTTTTTATGCGCCTTTCAAGGGCCCTGAACCTCACGGAGAATGTCAGGTAGTAAGATGTCACTTTTTATATTCTAATTGTCATTAGATCTCCACAAAATATGAAAACAAGTCAGTACTAATGTCACCAGCTCTCTGTTCATCACATAATTTCCTTACAACCCTTATTGCATTAATAAATACTTTCATTTAAGACGTTGCTGCTAATAATTCTTGTTAGTGGAGTCGATCCGGTTTACGAAAATCCCTTGACGAAATCGAGTAATTTTTTTTCCCCCAATCGATACAGTAGGATCCTCTCGACATTCTGACATGATTTGTAGGGGGCGCCGCTTGGGGAGGAGGGGGGGGGGGACGCCTCGTAAATCTAACCGACAAACGGATTTTCCTAGATAACTCAGCCGATTCTGATGACTGACGATACAAAAAAAATATGAGGGCAAAATTGAAGAGCTTGACAGAGCGCGTAAGCTCGAACAAACCTCTCAATGAGTTCGCGAATTATCGCGATTTTTAACCGCAAAAACAATAAAATTTAATTGATTATATCTCGAGACGGGGCGGAGTTGGGGCATCAAGTTTTCGTGAATCAACGGGTGACACCGACGATGGGCCGGAGGCTGGGTGTGGTGGGGCAATGAAGAGGAGAGTTATGGGGGGAAAAAATATTACATAAATGCTAATAAGTAGTTTATTAAGCGCGAGGGGGGATTGGTGTGGCATACAAGAAATGGCCACTATTTAATATCTCCGAAAATACTTTAGATATTATGTTCAATTTTGGTATGTGTTAATAGGATATAGAACCACAAATTTTAGTTAGAAAAGTTATTGAATTGTTCCACCAGTGTCGTCCCTGCAAACATATCCTCTGATATTTTTTACAAAAATATGGTACGCCACTGACATTTTTCCATGTGGATATTTTTTCTGATTAGCCTGGTCAATTCCACATAAAAACGGTCTCTTGAGTTTTTATCGTCAGACGCATCGAATTGCCCACTCCAACAATTTTTATGGAACAAAATTTATCATTAATTATTTTATCAATGTTAATAATAATGAGCTTCAATATGAATTTAGTTGTTTTAATCAAGAACGGTGCGTCTGACGAGAAAAACTGGAGAGACCGTTTTTATGTAGAATTGACCAGGCTAATCAGAAAAAATATCCACATGGAAAAATGTCAGTGGCGGCGTACCATATTTTTTGTAAACAATATCAGAGGACATGTTTGCAGGGACGCCACTGGTGGAACAATTAAATCGTTTTTCTAATTAAAATGTATTGTTCTATATCCTATTAACACATACCAAAATTGAACATAATATCTAAAGTATTTTCGAAGATATTAAATAGTGGTCATTTCTTGTATGCCGCGACAAGCACGCATTTGCATAAATTTTTTTCGCCAATCCCCCCTCGTAGCTGATAAAAAAATGAACAAATTGAATCCGGCCAGATCCCCGTAGCTCGATTAATAAACTACTTATTAGCATTTATGTAATATTTGATTCCCCCCCCATAACTCTCCTCCTCATTGTCCCACCATACCCAGCCTCCGGCCCATCAAAGTACTCGGTGTCACCCCCGTTGATTCTTTTGCCCTTCACATTTTTTTCAGAACCGGCTGCGTTATCTAGGAAAATCCGTTGTAGGTTAGATTTACGCCCCCCCCCCCCCCATGCGGCGCCCACTACAAATCATGTCACAATGTCGAGAGGATTCTACTGTATCGATTGGGGAAAAAAAGTACTCGATTTTGTCAAGGGATTTTCGAGCCGTTTTTTTCGCCAGAACGACTCCACTATGTTGAAAATTTGTTAAATAATGTTTTTGGTTGAACTGTTTTAATTTATTTTTAAATGTCAGAAAATTTCGCACGTTTTTGGTTACTACAAAAATTGTACTCTGCAGTTTTATTTTATTAATACACTTCAGTATTTTTGGTATTGCAAGAGCTGTCATTTTATGAAACCTTGATTACAATGTCCACGTCATATCAGGAGTTTCCTAAATTGTGTGGTGTCTTTTGTTGCAGCCAATGAAAAGTGCTTTAATGCTGACGAGTACGTTTTATTGATTGTCAATTTCTGCCGAGGAACTAGTTTTTGTGATTTTTATACAGGGTCTATTTTATATATTCGAATTATCAGACAAAGGACCTGCACATGGCAATTCACCCTTATTTTCTGCGTATAATCACATTATTGGTACCATAGATAGATAAGTACAAATTTAAAGCTAGCAATATATTTTGAAGAAAACTATTTCCTAATGATTTCCTTTACCTAGTAATAATTAAAACAATACAATCAAATTATTAAAATTTACCCTCACCCTCTGTAGTACACCAATTAATAGGCTGTTATTTCGTTAATAAATCGGGACTATTCGGCCGGATACGTCTAATTGTACGGGATGACGCATAAAATCTAGATGCATGTAAATTTTCTAAAACTTAAATATGACATAAACTGCCGACTTTACTTACTAACCAACAAATCCACAACATCGATATTTCAAAACTCGCCCGAGCCGACTCTTGTATATACAACATATTATGTTCTGTCTGTTTGAAGGTTGTAGACAATGGTGTTTCTTGAATAATAGAAAAGTTTTGGACTTGCATTGTCTTTATTTGTTATATATCACAACGTTTCAACTGGTAAGTATCTCCAGTCGTCTTCAGGTGAATACTGTTGAATACTGTTCTGTTTCCGCGCCAAAGTGTACTATTTTATAATAACACGTAAGTGCGCACACTTTTTATTTCCGCAAAACAGAGTAGTAGTTCGAGTTATTACATTACCTAAAACATTATATTATCTAAAATATACAGGGTGTCCGCTAATTAATCGTACATGGAAAAACCACAGACTCCTTACGTAAAAATATCAGGATTTGATTATACTTACCTATATCCGAAAGTTGATATTAACTGAGATACAGGGTGTTAAAGTTAAAACTTCATTTTTGTTTTTCTCTAATAACTTTGAGAGAAACCAAGGTTTTTTTACAAAATTTGGCAATTATGGTTTTTTTTTGGACGAGAAATTGATTTTTTTTTAATGTAGGGGGCGCTGTCTGCGGCATTATTCATTAGGTCATTACTTTTTTGTGGCTCAGTGTACTTAAGTTTTTAATGAAAATAATACTTTCCTCATATTTATTACGTAAAGAAAGATGTACTAAGTTCAGGCCGTCCAGAGTTACCGGTTCGGAGATATTTGCATTTAAATTGTTTAGTGCACCCTGCCCAATTATAATTAATTTTCAAACAAATTTTTTTTCTTAAAGTAACCTATGAGAAAAGAAATAAAATTTAGAGATGCAGTTTGCTATTATGGAACACAAAATGTTCCATTTTTGAGTTTATCGTAAGTTTGTGTTTTCATTGCTGTTGGTTTCTTTCGACACAATATTTTCTGGGGTCAAAGTTATTTTAATTAAAGTAAGGTAATGAACAATCCAATTTATTATTACCAATTACCATTATCAGAACATTAATTATCATGTAAAAGTGAATTGGTAAGAAGTAACAAAATATTATTTGCTTGCCTGAGCTAACACACTAAACAATTTAAATGCAAAAATCTCCAAAACGGTAACTCTGGGCGATCTGAACTTAGTACACCTTTTTTACGTCATAAATATGAGAAAAGTATTATTTTTATTAAAAACTTAAATACACTGAGGCACAAAAAAGTTATGACCTAATAAAAGTACGAAAAATACCGCAGACAGCGGCCCCCTATATTGTGCATTAAAATTTCGTAAAGAAATCAATTGCTCGTCCTAAAAAAAACATAATTGCAAAATTTTGTTGGTTTCCTGTCAATGTTATTAGAGAAAAACAAAAATGAAGTTTTAACTTTAACACCCTGCATCTCAGTTCATATCAACTTTCGGATATAGGTAAGTATAATTAAATCCTAATATTTTTACGTAAGGAATACTTTAAGGCCAGTGTCTTACCCAGATATATACCTCTAATTGGTTTAGTTTAAAAATTAAATTAAATTTTTATGTAAGTTGTCGAGTTTAAATTGAGGAAATTTACATGCATCTAGATTTTATGCGCTACCCCGTACAATTAGACGTACCAGGACGTAAACTACGATGCCCTAGTCTGTTTAATAACAATTATTACAATTGCTTCATTATTAACAAAATAACATCCTATTTAATTAGGAGGTGCATTTTGAAATATTCGATAATTAATTGGGGTGGCGTATTTTATTATCACTATTAACTATACAGGGTTGTAATTAAGAGACCACTTTTTGGGTGACTCTAAGACGTAAAGAATATGGGTCCGCAAATGCTTCGTTTTCAAGATACAGGGTGTTAAAAAAAATTTTTAATCGGGTTTTCGTAAATATCCGTTTGTCGATATTGTTGAAATTTGGCAGTTTTATTTGTGGTGTTAAGGAGCTAATTTAGCCCTAAGTAGATTAAATTTATTGAGTCCAGTGGCGTCCCGGGCCGCACCTTACCGAATATTATTGGAAACTAAAGTAAGCCACTGGCTTTTTTGGAATTTTTATATTTTTCTCGGATCAAGCAAACTTTTGCCCCTTGAATTTTTTTCGTATCTTACTTTGTTTTCGAAAAAAAAAACACTTTGATGGATGTCCCCGGAGATGCAGGAACATTTACTTTTTTAATCAATAATTACAGCATTTAACTTGACAGTTGTCAGCTTACTTATAAGGTTGTGTTTAGAAAGTATTTTTGGTGATTATTTTTTATTTTTTGTTCCAAGCGGGGAAAAAAATAATTTTTTTTAACACCTTTCATCTTGAAAACGAAGCATTTGCGGGGACCCCTGTTTATATGAACTTTGCGTCTTAAAATTACGGCACTTACTTAATTAACACCCTGTATAGTATTGGTTTTTCGCTTTAACGCTTTTTGTTTTAAAACACCAAAGTTTTAAAATTTTCGTCGCACTTGTACTGTCTTCAATACGATTTTTTATTACCTAATATATTTATATTTTGAAAACTATCGCATGAATTTAAAAGCATGGTCCAAGCGACCTTTCTCTACAACATATCAAGAATTTGGGTATTTATACGACAGGTCATCTTATTGTTTCCATGTATTACAATTTTGTTGATCGTTATTACACAATTATGGAGATGCTTGATCAAAGAAACTGATTACCTTACTTTGCGTTGTAGTCAGTGGCGGGTGTCTCATCAAAAGATTGTCGCTTTATTTTGGAATATATCGTTGATCGTTTGACAGCCGTAAAACCACAATTTTCCTTCTGACCATAAAATACCACACATTTACATCTTTCCGGGTCAAAGCCGGAGTACAAATTTGATTTACCTGCATCCCTAATTAAAAAATAAATCAATAGCTATATTTTCAAGCTGACCCTGCACCCATTTATTGCGGTTTGAAGATTTCGGGACCTGCACAATGGGGTTTAATCAGGTAGCTGGGTTATTGCAATAAAGGTCAACGATAATGTAAACTTTAATCTAAAAAATCGTAAATGAACCGATTAATACATAAACCTTATAATTAATAAATAAACCGATTAATTTTTTTTGGGACATCCGCTAGAAGCTGATGGTCAGTTAAGCAACATAGAAATGAAGATTTATTTTTTGTTTAATGACGAATTGTCGCCGTGTACAGTAACTTCAATGGACACTAAAAATATTAAAAAATAAAATTTCGAGGTTTTTTTTTATTTTTTTCTGTGCGAGCCTAGAAATCGATTGTGTGAACGTGGTATGCTTGTAGTATTTATTTAAAGAGTGATGATTGCAGTTTGTGTACAAATATTTGTAATTGGTTTATACATTTTCATAGGTTATAAGTATACTTTTTTATATTGTTGCAATTAGATTGAAAATAAAGAAATTTAAAGAAGATATATCTTTTAATTAAAAAAAAAACACACTTTTACTACTCGCTGGTACCTGCAACTTTGGCTATAGTGAAATTATGAGCGATAAAATGAGCTAACAGAACAGTATACACACGAAAACGGTTGTGCATGGCGCTGTCCTATACAGGGTGTTCCTTTATGACGTGCTAATATTTCATGGGTTTTGTTTTCCTTAGGTCATTTTATAAAGAAAAGTTCATATGAACATATGTTCCCAACGGCTTACATTTTATTTTTGGATGGTTATTTTTTAATATCTCCGAAAGTACTTTAGATCTTATTTCCAATTTTGGTGTGTGTTAATAGGATATAGAACCACAAATTTTAGTTAGAAAAGTTATTCATTTGTTCCACCAGTGGCGTCCCTGCAGACATGTCCTGATATTTTTTACAAAAAATATGGTACGCCACTGATATTTTTCCATATGGATATTTTTTCTGATTAGCCTGGTCAATTCTACATGAAACCTGTCTCTTAAGTTTTTCTCGTCAGAGGCACCGTTCTTGATTAAAACCACTAAATTCATATTGAAACTCATTATTATTAACATTGATAAAAAAATTAATGATAAATTTTGTTTCATAAAAATTTCAATATTTGAACGAGTGGGCAATTCGATGCGAAGACGGGTGGAAGCATGCCTTTTAAGTGAAAGTTCCAACAATTTTATAAAATAAAATTTCTCATTAATTATTTTATCAATGTTGATAATAATGAGTTTCAATATGAATTTAATAGTGGTTTTAATCAAGAACGGTGTGCCTGACGAGAAAAACTCAAGAGGCCGTTTTCATGTAGAATTGACCAGGCTAATCAGAAAAAATATCCACATGACAAGATGTCAGTGGCGTACCATCTTTTTTGTAAAAATATCAGGACATGTTTGCAGGGACGCCACTGGTGGAACAATTGAATAACTTTTCTAACTAAAATTTGTGGATCTATATCCTATTAACACATACCAAAATTAAAAAGAATATCTAATATACTTTCGGAGATATTAAAAAATAAAAATTCAACACCCTGTAGCAAAAAAGTTAAGCCGTTGCGGACATATGCTCATATGAACTTTTCTTTATAAAATGCCCTAAGGAATCACACCCTGAAATATTAGCACGTCATTAAGGAACACCCTGTATAGGGTGTAGGGGTTGCAATCTCGGGATCCCGGGATAACTACCAATTGAACCATACTTTTCCGATACCGGGATCCCGGGAAATAAAAATATAGGCCCGGGATCGAAAAATAATCGCTCTTCATGATATTACCAGAAATTTTATTAAGTAAACTGAAAAAGGTCCTCCTAAACAAACATAGTCAACCTAAAAAGCAGTCGTTGACGGCGCGGCGTTGTGTTTAATTGTTGAAAGCAGTAATTTCCCAGTAAACTGCTAAAGGAGGTCGGGGAAGTACCCAGCGGCCAGCCGGCCACCCTTGCGAACACGAAATATTGGATTTATTTTAGTCGGAAAGATTATCGAATGGCTTCTAGCAGCTGTAACAGTGACAGTGCCAATAGGAGCAATAATGGTGGGTTTTTTCAAATCAAATCAAATCAAATCAAATCAATCAAATCAATCTTTATTGTGCCAAAGTACAAAAATTGCTTACACTTGTCAGGGGAATAAAATAAATTTGCAATTAAAATGTTTACACTCACTAAGAGACAGTAACACATGCTAAAATAAGTTTTAAAAGCCAATTCACTGAACAAACAGTGTTGATACACACACTGAATTACATTTAAAAACATTAAATAAAATGACGTACATCACAGAGTTTAAATACATTAAAATATTAAGATATATTAAAATCACTAATGTTCAGGTTCTGAAAGGCATCTATGCTGTATAGGGCCTTGCTTAATAGGAAAGATTTAATAGTTTTTTTATACTGTAATAGGGGTAGGTCCCTTATTACTCGTGGTAGGTTATTAAAGAGTTTGACCGACGAGAACTCCGGTCTATTTTGACACTTCCCCAGTCTGCAATGTGTTGGGACTAAGTTTGTTTTGTTTCGTGTGTCATGACTGTGAATGTCCTGGCATGTAATAGGGTTTACTTTTTGTTTCACAAGTAGCAGACTCTTCAATATATATACCGAGGGAAAGGTAAGAATCCCTAGTCTGACAAAAGCATCCCTGCAGTCCTCCCTGTATCCTAAGCCGCTCATTAACCTGATCACCCGTCGCTGCAGCTTAAATACCCTCTGTGCGTGCGAGGACCGACCCCATGCAATCACACAATATGACATCACGCTATGGAAAATTGCAAAGTATGCTGTTACCAAAGTTGATTCTGATACGCAACCGTACAAGTTACGCATGACAAACACACTACTTCCAAGCTTTTTACATACACTCTCCACGTGCACATCCCACTTCAGTTTTGTATCCAAACAGACCCCCAGGAACCGTACAGTAGACATTGTAGAGTCTGTGTGTTTTAGTGTAAAAACCATTCCCTGCGTTTTTTCCTGGTTTAGTAGGAGTCTGTTGGATAGAAACCATTCCTCCACAGTCACTTGTGCCTCATTTAGTTTTGCAATAGCAATCTGCTCAGATTTATCCCTAGTGAAGACAGTAGTGTCATCTGCAAACAACACATATTCACCCAACTGTTGACCAAATGGCAAGTCATTTATGAAAATTAGAAATAGAACAGGTCCCATGATTGATCCTTGTGGGACTCCGATATCCACCATGGCTGGTGCTGATAACACCCCATTTGCCCTCACAACTTGACATCGTCTCTGCAGGTATGAATGGATAAGCTTGGTGCTGTCACTGTTGAAGTTATATAAGTTGAGCTTTTCGAGCAGCAATTTATGTGAGACACAATCAAATGCCTTGCTCAAATCGCAAAACAATGCAGAAAAGCATAATTGGTCCTCAAATCCGTCCATAATATGATCCAGGAGCTGCAGGACCGCATCTACAGTGCTCCTACCCTGTCTGAAACCGTATTGACAATCAGAGAAAAGATCATTCAATTCAAAATAGTCGACTATCTGGATCGCCAGTGCCTTCTCAAAGATCTTAGAAATGATGGGCAATAGGGAGATAGGTCGGTAGTTGTTAACGATGTTGGCATTACCTTTTTTAAAAATTGGAGAGATTACGGCTTTTTTTAAAACCTCTGGGAATACATTATCACGGATGCACAGATTTACAAGTTTAGTAAGAGGTATGATAATTAGATCTTTTATCGATTTTATGATGTTAACAGTTAGCCCGTAGATGTCTGAGCTTTTTTTATTTTTTAATTTGGTGATAATATCTCTTATATTGTTAAAGCTTACTTCCTTGAAGCAAAATTTATCACACAAGATTTTTTTTTGCTTAAGATGTGAGCAGGAATCTACGTTTGTCTCAGGAAGATCTTTTATTAAGTTATTTGCAATATTGGCAAAAAAGTCGTTGAATTCTTGGGGTGTGATCTGGCAAGAAAGTTCTTTTTTTTTATTACCTCTTTGTGTGTTTATAATGTTCCACATGCATTTAGTAGGGTTCTTTGCACTACTAATAGCCCTATCATTCGAGAGTTTCTTTGAATCTCTTATAGCAGTTTTGTATTGTCGTTTAAATCTCACATACTCTGATCGATCATTCACTCTATGGTATTTCTTACATACATCATGCAATAGGTTCAGATGTTCTCTCATTCGTCTTAAATCATCATTAAACCAACCAATTTTATTTGGTTGGTCTGACCGCACCGAGTGTGTTTTTTCTGGGAAGGACTGCAGAAATGCCTCCCCCAGCATTGACATGAAAAAGTTAACCCTTTCCTCAGCACTAAGTCCCTGATTTTCAATGAAATCCCAATTGAAATACTGTACAGTATGGAAGAAGTGATTTAGTCCTTCTTGTGTCACAGGTCTGAAAGTATTTTTTGTTTTTTCAACTTTTTTTTCTGGTATATTGAAATGAATAATTTGACCAGAATGGTCAGATATATTATAATCTATTATTTTTGATAAGAAAGAATCATACGCAAAGTTTACAAGAATATTATCCAGGCAGGCTTCCCCACGTGTCGGTTCACGTATAAGCTGCTGAAATCCATAAGTATCCAGAAGGTCAAGCAGACCAACGGAATTTGGGTGATCTGAGCCAAAGAACACGTTAAAGTCACCCGCCAAGATAATCCTTCTCTGGTGTCCTATATGATTTATTATCCCTTCCATTGCCCCTAGGAAAGTGTCCAAACAACCATTTGGTGTTCTGTAAATACAGACTATAACAATATTTAATTTATTAATAGATACAGCACAGACCTCAATACACCTTTCAGCGTTTAAATCCTGTAACCCTTCAATAGTTGATGACTGTCGACGAGATGTAAAAGCAGCCACATTGTATCCTGGAAGGCTTAGAGTACTCATCTCTTCATCCACCAGCCAATGTTCCGTAAAACATAAAATGCTCAAGTTTTCATCCATTATTGCAGCCTCAATTTCATGGACTTTGTTCCGTATCGATCGCACATTGTAGTGTAGCAGACCTATACGATTGCTGGTGCAATTTTGTGTCCTTGTGTGGACATTATGGTCCTCAAGTTTAAAAAATTGTTTATTAGGATACCTTTCGGCCAGAAGTTTGCATTGAGGATAGAGGACTTCATTTCAGCAGGCACTCCAAGCTTAAAGGAACTGTATTTTTGTTTCCATTTTGTCGATAGTTTTTCGCATTCACAATCAGTTTTTCCATTTGCTTTAAGATAGTTTTTGATGTCTTCAGCATTAGTATCTGTGGAGAGACGCGATACAAAGAGCCATGAGAGATTTTTAATTGAAGCAATTTTTAACGTTGTATCATTTTCTTTGCTACCCTCTATGGAGTTGGGTCTCATCTTTGGATCCAATGTTTTCTTCCTAATTTTACGTTTAACAGTGGTCCATTCATCTTGGTTGCTTGTTTGTTTTGATTTATCAGTCTCGCTGTCAGAACACTCGGCGGTGACAGCCTTTAAAATTTGGAGGTTATCGTTTGCTTCTGCTTCTTTTTTCGATGTTTGGCCTTCGCCCCTTAGGCTTGGTTTACGTTTTTCAGGTTCCTGCGCCGGAGCCTGGACAGTCGCTGAATCAAGTTCAATAATTACAAGGTCTTCTTTTTTCCCATTTGCACTTATAGCAGATTTCTCACCGGTGTTGACTGGTATTGGTTTCCCGCCTTTTTCATCTATTTGTAGGTTAGCTTCCCGAATGTTTTTCGCATTTTCTTGTAGAAAAGCTATTTTTTCCTTTAGCAGTTTATTGTTTTCTTCTAATACTTGGTTTTTTCCTTGCACTTCACTTAGTAGAACCTTTAAATAGGCAATCTCGACGTCTTTCTCTGGGCTGTGATTTGCATCCCCTTTACGGTGCTCTTTGCACATTAATAGGTTTTTGTCGATTATTTCCACTTTTTCGGTCCAGTCTCTTGTAGCACAAGAACGATGGAAGACTTTTCCACAAACGACACACATAATCGCACTATTTACTTTACTTTTACAACAAAAATATCGCGATTTTTCATCGAGCACAGAATCGCGTGACATATCATTCTGCGCCATTTTGTATTTTGTAATATAATATAGTATAATATAAATTGATATAATCACAAGTTTGTGGCTTAGATATAGTTATGTTGACAATTAAAATTTAATCCCTAATAAAAAAGTTATTTTATACAATGAAATATAAATTTAATTTCTTGAATAATAAACAACAATTTTGATATATTAAATCAAAGGCATATTTCTCAAATTTTAGCATTTTGAAATTGTTTAATATGTATTTTGTAATTTAAGTTTAGCCATTTTTTTCTAAAACATTTTATTTTTTATTATAATTTTTCTAAAGTAAATTGAATTATGCTGAAAATAATATTAAAGAAAAAACATCGTAGCTTTTGTTATTTTCACATAAATAGACAAGTTATTATGGATTCGATTTTAGGGCTGATTGCAATTATGTCCAAGCCGCAGTTAAAATACGTACCTCATAAAAGAAAGGCAGATGATAAAACATCAGTTTGGTTTTACTTCTTAGTTGAATCCGGTGGAGCTGAAACAGCTAAATGCAAAAGATGTCCCGCTCTTTTACAGGCGAAAGGGGGTTCAACCAAAGGTTTATTGACGCACTTAATAAAAGTACATAACATCGATGTAAAAGCAAATCGCAGTGAAGTAAGCGGGGAAGGTACATCGAAAGAAGATAAATCTGAAACAGTGGTTTCTGAGAAGCAAAGAAAGTTACCCCAATTTTTTTTTTATAAAAACGACAATTCTTATGAATCTATTTTAGCGCGTATGGTGGCATTGGATGGCATTCCTCTGTCAAAATTTGTAACTTCTAAAGATCTGCGAAATTTATTTAGATTAAATGGTATGCATCTTCCAAAATCTTCAAATACTATACGTTCAGAAATTATGAAATATAGCAATAAATGTCGGGAATTGGTTAAGAATGAAATTCAAAGTTTGAAAACGCAGGGCAGATAATTTTCTGTGAGCTTCGACGAATGGACATCACATTCAAATAAACATTTTATGAATATAAACGTACATTTAAACTGTTCAGACCTTCAGAAATTTTGGAATTTGGGATTGGTTCGACTAAGATATTCTATGACAGCAGAGGCATGTCTTGAGGGCCTTGAGGGACATCTGGAAATGCACAATTTGTCCCTAAATGATGATATTGTTTGTATTGTAACAGATGGCGCAAGTACAATGGTGAAAATAGGGAAAATGGTCGCCCCTTACCAACAGCTATGTTTAGCACATGGAATTCAGCTAGCAGTAGTGGACACTCTTTATAAAAATAAGCAAAATACTGTTGAAAATGAAAATGGCAATGACATGCAATCGGATGAAGAGGACAGCGACTACAGCGAGGATGAGGAATCTGATTCTTTAGAAATTTTAGAGGATGTTCCAGAAAATGTTTTGTCGAAAACACATAACATTTATTCCCTCGTTACAAAGGTTAGAAATGTGGTCAGGATGTTTAGGAAATCTCCAACAAAAAATGATATTCTCCAAAAGTACGTGAAAGAAGATTTAGGAAAAGAACTAAAACTTCAACTCGATTGCAAAACGAGATGGAGTAGTCTTCTAATAATGTTAGAGCGGTTTTACAGTCTAAAAAGCTGCATTACAAAGGCTATGATTGATTTACGTACTCCTACAATGATTTTCAACTCATTAAAGAGTTGGTTTGCCTTTTAGAACCAGTAAAAGTAAGCGTGGAAAGCCTTTGTCGTCAAGATATGAATCTTTATAAAGCTGATATAACTTTGGAATGTATGCTAAAAGAAATTCAAAAGATGTCTTCTTCTCCTTTAGGGAAAGATCTCGAAAATGCCTTGACGTTAAGGGTTAAGCAACGTAGAACTGTCGCCTCTAGTCTTTTTCGCTACTTAAATGATCCCAACCACATTAACAAAAACTCTTTGTTTAATACTCCCAAGAAAGACGTACTAATTAAAGAATTTAAAAATATTACAAAAGAATGAACTGAATAAATATGTTGAAGATGATCAAAACGAAGAGGAATTAACCATTGGTGAACTGCAAAGAGAAATTCAACAGGAAAAAACAAAGACATCATATAAAGAAACCCTTGAACTCGCTCTAAAAAAATCTTTGTCTTGTCCAGTTACACCAAAAAAACCAAACTTGGAGAGTACTATAATTCAAGAAATGAATTTATTTGAAAATGGAGGAATCCGAGGATTTAATCTCCAATGTGTTTATAATTTTTTAAACACTATACCTCCAACTAGTGTCGAGGCCGAAAGATGCTTCTCGTCAGCCGGAATGATAGCTACAAAGTTTCGAAGCCGTTTAAGGGATGACAGTCTTGACGGTATTGTGTTCTTACGTAACTTTTTAAAATAAAACTTGATATTTTGTTTTCATTTTTTTTTAACGGTCTGTAGAGTTAACTTTTTTTTATTTGTTGTGTTATTTTTCCAATAAACCTTTAGTAAAATAAATATGCCTAAATTTTCTTAAGTGATCCCGAAATCAATCGCGGGATCCCGGGCTTACATAAAGGGATCCCGAAAATCCCGGGATTATTTATTTGCTTCGGGATTGCAATCCCTAATAGGGTGTCAAAATTAAGGAATAAAAGTTTTTTCAAAATGTTTTTCGTTCTTAACAGTGACAGTGAAAGTTTATTTCCTGGGGGAATTAAGAGTAAAAATAAAAAAGACGGTAATCTTTTTTAGTATTTTTTAATTGTACATTAAAAAAAGAAATAAATACAATAATAATAATAGTAATAATGTAAGTGCTAAAAATATACAGTAAAAGATTAGCCTAAATGTAACCTCATTCAAAGAACTTTACATTAAGGTATTTATTAATTTTCTATTATTAGTAATTTTTCGGATAATATACTAGTTTAATAAATTTATTTCATTGCCAATAAAAATACATTTGTTTTAAAGTATCATAATGCCTAGAGGTAAACGATTATTTTGACAAGTAAAGATATAAAAAAATTTAAGACAAATTTTATTTCTTAAAGTAACTCATTTAACAAAAAATCATTAGTCTACCATATATTAGTATAGTAATAACAAGAGATTCTGTTAATTTTTTACTTCTTGTAGTTCTCGTTTTAGTTCTTACTCTTAAACTTACGTATGTTCATTTATGATTAAAACTAAGGAAAACGCAAAAAGGTGACTCAAGTAGTATTCCGGATATATTCCGACGAATATAAAAGGCCGAAATGTTACTTAAAATCTCTTTGCTAGCTTTCTATATACAACGTTATAGCGTTATCCGACTTCAAAAATATTATTCAGGTACATATCTTTTCAAACCGACCAAACTATTTGTAAAGTACAACCTTTTCTTGCCATATCTTCGTTCCAAAAAAAAAGCAGTCGCTCTAACCTGCTCTTCACTAATTTAAAATCGTAACTTATAAAAGTCCAGTTACCAACAGTAACAAAAAAACCCGCAACATAACCTCTCAAGCCCGTGTAAAATAATTGTATATTACGTAACTTAGTTCACGCACAACCAAAATTTGCTTTCATGTTATGTATTTTCGAAATTTGTTAGACGATTTTTTCCTAATTGTAGTTTTTTTCTTAAGAATATCACTGCCTTTATTGTGTTGGTTAAAAAATAACTTTAATCTTATACCGGGTGTTATAAAACTGTAGTGTTTTTTTATGAAAATCCCTGGAGAATATACTAGGTATTAGAAGCTATTGCAGATACAGCGGAATGAAAGTATCATGTTTTTTAACACTTTTTTTTTTGATTCATTTGTTACTTTATGAAATACAAAATTTTAATTAAATGTACCTAGATTTTTTAGTTAAAAGCCCCGACCTAAATCCCATTGAACATATTTGGGATTTTATTGGTGGGAGTGTTACAAAATCGAGAAGGACAATCTCAAACTCGCAAGAATTGGGCGAATGGCTCGTCGAATGTGGCTTAGATTAGAATGAAAACAACCTTAATTTTATGTACGAATCAAAAATGTCGGAAGGTTATTCGAGACAAAGATTTTGGGTATATTTTATGTTATTTATTGTTGTTGTTATTTTTTAACTAAACAAATGTAGACACATTTAATAAAAAATGTGTATTTCATGACGTAAAAGACGTATTAGAGTCGGCAATTTTTTCTCTTGCGCCGGCAGTGGCAATTATAATTGCACGTATTCGTGCGCAGTAAACCGTTCTCGATCAGCTGGAGCATTACCTACAGTCAGAACAGCTGTGGGTACTGTCGAAATCGCTAAAATACCCCCAGAATTAGAGATGGGCAAACTTGTTCGTTTTGATTACCAGTTAAAGCAGCTATTGCTATTTACAAATAGGTCAAAAAGTTGCAACGAATTAGCAGTACATATGCTTAATAAAGAATGTGAACTGCTAATTTAAGTACCAGCGAGTTTAAATAGCCATTAGCTGTTCATACCTGCTTCGACCAAATAATAAAACAGTTAAAAATAACAGAATAATCCATCTCTAGCAAATTGCACCGGCAATGGCAGTTAAAATGGCGCTTGCCCCATTTCTGGCATTGAGAGACAGCGGATCGGGAACGGTGTACTGCGCAAGAATCCGTGCAATTTTATTTGCCAGAAGAGTAGAATTGCCGACTGCAATACGGATTTCATTCTCGCATTGCGAGCAGCAGTGGGCCAGCTGATCGAGGACGGTGTACTGCGCATGAATCCGTGCAATTATAATTGCCATTGCTGGCGCAAGAGACAAACATTGCCGACTCTAATACGGCCTTAACAGCGATAAACATGAATCAAAAAAAGAAAATGTAAATGAAACATGAGACTTTCATTTGGCTGTATGTGCAATAACTTGCAATGCCTAGTATACGCCACAGGGTGTTTTATAACACCCGGCACAATACTAAAGTTACTTTTTTAAGCAAAACAATACAAGCAGAAAAAACCTACGATTAAAAAAAAAACAATTAAAAGAACCAACAATTTTCGAGAATAAATAACATCAACAAAGTTGAGGCAAATTGTTGGTTGTGCAGTATGGGACAAAATTTAGCTAAAATCGCTTCATGAAAGTCACGTTCATAAAATCACGCTGTTATCATACCACCAGATGTGTTAGAAGAAAAAAAACCGGTATTATTATTTTTGGATAAGTATATGATTTATTTAAAAAAAATCTGAATTACTTCAAAATTATTTCTGTATATTTTTAGTTTAATAAGCTAGCTGCCAATGATGAACATTTAAAAAAACGGCGTCACACGATAGAAAAATTTCATAACCAACATTATAATATATATAACCTCGAACCCTTTCCCGAACAAAATTTCACCCAAGTTTTGTAAAAAAACGGAGCAAATTTTCCCATGCAATTTCTTATAACGGAAATATTTAAGCATATGAATAAACCCCAATGCAAATTCAACACTATGGCAACGGGTATGCCATAACCATGGCCAAAATGGCACTGCATTTTTTTTGTCGTATGCTTTATTCCGCTGATTTTAAGAAGCGCATTATAGTTAATGCTGTAGAAAATACCCAACCAAAAAAAAAACACTTATATCTAAAGACTATGCAATTATGACGGATTTAGTTAAATAGCTTATAGGAAAAACACCGAAACCCACAATTTGATGGACTATATTCATGCACATTGGACTGGGTTGTGTCGTCTGGCAGAGTAGTCAAGGTTCGAAGCTCCCGTTAAGCTGTATATAGCCGTGGGAAATGCCGTGGCAGTGTACGAAAAAATAATACACAAAATAAAAGCCTAATGAGCTTTAATTTTTCAGGTTATACTAGGTGTCTAGATTTTTAATTACTCAAAATTGAGTTTTTCCTATAAGCCTTTTGGTATCCGTGTAAAAAAGAATACGTAACAGTCGACATAATACAAGTTTCTCTGCAAAACATTAACGGTATACAGGACATGTATGTAGCTTTGCTTTTTCCTCGTGTTAATTTTTTTTACCCTGTATACTATCGCATAAATGTAAACTCTATTACATTTATTTATTTGCAATTATCGTTTGTATATTTTAATCAATCTTTTTTAAGTACTCTCATAATGTCCTTATCAAAACTTACTGCACAGCAACGGGTATGTATACATTATACAGGGTGTCCCTTATATCCGATTAGTTTCATACTATGAACATATTATAAAATTTTTTGCTACAGGGTAATGAAACTTTTTTTAAAATCGTTGTTTTTTTACATGTCCGGATTCTTCTTGAAAAGCGGTACGCCACTGGACATTTTTCCCATTAGCCTGATCAATTCTACATAAAAACGGTCTCGGACGTTCCCGTCAGACGCGCACCGTTCCTTAAAACAATTGAATTTAAATCGAAACTCATTCGGCCATTTCAAACATTTTTAAAACAAAATTTATCAATTTTAAAATAGCGAGTTCGTTTTAATTGAGAACGGGTGCGTCTGACGAGAAAAACGCGAGAGGCCGTTTTTTGGTAGAATTGACCAGGCTAATCAGAAAAAATATCCACATGGAAAAATGTCGGTATCGAACTACTTTTTTGGTAAAAAAAAGAAAATTTAAAATAATATCTCAACTACTTTCGGAGATATTAAAAAAAAATCGACACCCTGCGTTCATACGAACTTTTAATATTATCACGCCGTTAAGGAACACCCTGTATACACACTGTACAAAAATTATAAACTGTGCCAAACAATCTGTAAACTTTATATTTATTTTAAATTAATACGCCAAAATTATAATTACTTTAGTATAATTGTGACAAAAACCATGTGATGCGTTATTTTATTAATATCAATTCTTTGACGTTTTAGGGTGATGGCATGTCTTGTGCCGATTCTTTAAATAAAATCCTGCTGAATCCTAAAAATCGTAGAAGAACGTGACATAAAATGAATGTTAGTTTCACGGATAGGTTTGTTCGTTATGCTCGAACATAGTCGTAAAAAAAACGAATGCTATACACTCAGATCAATTTAGCTGAAGAAAAATTCCAGGAAAACAAATGAAGGAAAATTCACCCCATTGGTGAGAATCCGTGGGCAACGTTAGACTGTTAAATATGATAGAAAATGCATTCATTATCTGTCATAAACGACCCGTACCAGCCTGAGTTTCCGTAACCTTACTCCAATTAAAATGACCCTAGTATAGAACGTGACCGTGAAGTTTGAACTGAACTTACGAATCTTATAATTTCGAACGATGATGGACAACTACAAAAAATTTAAAGACTCGGCACAAACATTTTTTCAAAGACAATAATGCTCAAACAGTATTCCTCCTTAGATTCTTTTATTAAACAGATATAAATACATAAAATGTTAACATTGAAACAAGGTCCACGGATAAAGTAACCCGCGTATAAGACTTCGATTAAAAAATCTAGGCAAAAAATACTATCATCACAAAAACACTATATTTAAGTAACCGACCAAAATTTAAAGGAACTATATTTATTACTGCGGCTGCCGTTCTCAGACTAAACATATCGGGTGTGTATTCTAACCTATCTGGAGTCTTGTCAAAAATATCCAACAAAAAATCATCGGGCGAATTTTCAGATATACACGTCTGGCGAAACAAATCTTGGATAAGCATTTCGCTAGTGAAAAAGTACATCAATGTTGCCGTAGATAGCAGCAGCGGCAATACGAGAACTGGTGATCCAGAAACCATGGGTTTATTCAGGTTAGATTATTTGAACCGTTCTAGAACAGTGCCTCGGACTGTCAACAGAGTGTAAAACCCGAACGCATTCGAAAGATGTAAAATTGACAAATAACATAACCTAATTTGGCAGATCTCATCGTTTCCTTTGATTTTAAGGTTATATTTGCAACAAGCCAAATTAGAACTGTAAAATCGGAACAGGTATAATTAAATAAAATTTATCGTTATATTGGATATTTTTACGAAACTCCTTCCGGGGCAAAAACACCCGCATTTGATTGAAAAAAACAATAGGTACAAGAAAAATGAACCAACATGATTATAAACATATATCTATATATAAAAAATATTAATAAATGTAAACTAGTATATGTGACGGACTAATTTTTTTAAAGAAATATGTTACGGAACAACAGATAACTTAAATTATTTACAAAAAAATATATATATTAAGACTAATTTGTAATGGAGTTGCCAGAGTTTTTGAGCCAGTTTCTCGGGTAATAGAACATATTATTTGGAACAGTTATTTTAAAATATTCCTACGATCATTTAGTAATTTAATATCCACTATACAGTACTATGTTTATTTTTTGCGCATTTCAAAACTTATCCAAATAATATATAGGCCTATACCGTGAAAAAATCATTAAAAAAAACTACTGCGGAAAAAGTCGTGTTTTCGAATAAAAAGGGTCAAAAAAATGGTTAAAAATTGGGAAATTTATTAACAATACAGCATTTGTTGCTAGACCTTTATTATACAGGGTGTTTCACAAAGCACGTGCTATCGGTCATGTGGCGATTCGTTAAAGCCGTATTAGAGTCGGCAAATTTTTGTCTCTTGCGCCGGCAATGGCAATTATAATTGCACGCGCACTAAACTGTTCTCGATCAGCTGGCCCTATACTGCTCGCATTGCCGGCGCAATGGGAGAATGGAATCCGTATTACAGTCGGCAATTCTAGTCTTCTGGCAATTAAAATTGCACGGATTCATGCGCAGTACACAGTTCTCGATCAGCTGTCTCGCATTGCTAGAAATGGGATAAGCGCCATTTTAATTGCCATTGCCCGTGCAAGTCTAGATAGAGATGGATTATTCTGTTATTTTTAAATGTTTATTAGTTGGTCGAAGCACCTATGAACAGCTAATGGCTATTTAAACTAACTGGTACTTAAATTAACAGTACTGTTAATTCGTAGCAACTTTTTTGAACTGCCATTTGTAAGTAGCAGTAGCTGCTTTAACTGCTAATCAAAACGAACAGGTTTGCCCATCTCTAATTCTGGGGGTATCTTAGGGATTTCGACACTACCAACTGCTGTTCTGACTGTTGGAAATGCGCCAGCTGATCGAGAACGGTTTACTGCGCATGAATTCGTGCAATTATATTCGCCATTGCACCGCAATACAAAATTGCCGACTCTAATACGGCTTTTGTGAAAATGTTTGGGAAATATCTTGAAAACACCGAAATTGTTTTTTGAAACACCCTGTATAATTCCCACAAATATACAACAACTAGAGGAAATGCATGTGCTCCCATTTTTTTTTAGTTTAATAAATGATTCATTTTGATTTTTTGCGATAATAACTTCCATACATGATCCTGTCAAACTCTATGTTAGCCGGCAATGTATTTCCTCTCGTTGTTTTTTGCTAGGCATGTTCACGCTACTTCCAGTTTGTTCCTTTTTTCCATAATTGTTAACCACTTCGTTCGCGTAATTTTTAAAAATTTTCGACGTTAATTGTTAAAAATATAAAAAATGTATTAAAAACTATAAAACACGATTTTTTCGCAAAAAAATCTCTAGACTACAAT
Organism: Barypeithes pellucidus; assembly: GCA_963991005.1. NCBI lineage: Eukaryota > Metazoa > Arthropoda > Insecta > Coleoptera > Curculionidae > Barypeithes > Barypeithes pellucidus. The sequence continues at coordinate 17,861,495 of OZ022565.1, read as the reverse complement.
ATCCGCCCGTTCAAAAATCTTCTCATCATTACCTTCGATAGAATTCAAACGACAAAATACCTAAAGTTCTATTTTTAATCTTCGATCGATCGTTTTCAAAATTTAAAAAAAGTCGATCGAAGAATAACAATCGAACTTCACCACCGTGTGGTAAATACTCAATATTAACTAGATAACAAAATAGTAAAGAAAAAAACGGTTTAAACAGTTACACACGTACGTTTAAATAAATAATAACTTTTTAACAATAAGCATTTTTTTGAAGCGTATTTTTTAATTTGCTATTAAAACTCGGTTAGATTAAAGAGAGCTGATAGCTGCCTGCTGCGGCTCCGATGAAGAGAGCGGCGACGAAGAACAAAATTTCGAAAATTTTGCAAAAAAAAAATCGAACTTTGCCCTCTCAAATGAATTGAAAATAAACTCCTGGACAAAATTAACGCAACATCATAAATTTGCCATATTTTTGATGCTATTTTTTTTTCTCAATTTATGATCCGATTTGAATGATTTTTTTTTGCATTCTAGGTTGGTTCCTGGACAATGTCATAGTTTTCGTTGTTTATGATAAAAATTTAATTTTCGAATTATACTGGGTGTACTAAAAATGCTATGTTTTTCCGAAAATTCGCATCACCCTGTGGAGTATATTGGCAACCGAAACATGTTGCAGTTGACATTAGACAGTAGATCCATCTTTCCCCAACATTTTCTCTTTTGGTTTACTTGATTATCTCTGTTATTAAAGGAGATACACCGTTTTATAGCGTAACATGTTTTTATAGACAACACATTCATTGTTAAATGTTTTCAAGTAGACTATGGACTTTTTCTGACATTGCAAGCGATGTGTCAGCAGATGTTGTGTTTTAAAGTTACAAAGGTCAAATAAAATTCGCCATACTGATAAAAACAGTTCGGAAACTGCTTATTAAACGTTCGTTTCGTATGCCCAGTTGCCCGACGAGTATTTTAATCTTGAAACCTACTTGAAAACATTTAACAATGAATGTGTTGAATATTAAAGTCTATAAAAACATGTTACGCTATAAAACGGTGTATCTCCTTTAATAACAGAGATAATGAAGTAAACCAAAAAAGAAAACGTTGGGGAAAGATGGACCTACCGTTTATTGGCAACTGCAATATGTTTCGGTTGCTAATATACTCCACAGGGCGATGCGAATTTTCGGAAAAAAACATAGCATTTTTAGTACACCCAGTATAAATAAAAAAATTATAATTTTATCATAAACAACGAAAACTATGATATTGTTAAGGAACCAACCTACAATGCAAAAAAAAATCATTCAAATCGGATCATAAATTCAGAAAAAAAATAGCATCAAAAATATGGCAAATTTACGATGTTGCGTTAATTTTGTCCAGGAGTTTATATTAAGTGACATTACACCAAGTAAGAAATTTAACGTCCAAAAATAAACGAGTTAAGTTTTTATAAAAAATATTTAAATGGAAGCCAAATAATATACAGGACAACTAAACATCAAACTAGACCGAGAAGTTTAGTTTCGAAAGCAATCCATAAATTGAAAAGGGTTCAATGTATTGGATTGAAAGTGGCCGGTATGATGTTTTTATGAGTAAAAAATGAGAATTTGTAGATTTTTTTAAGTTTAAGTTTGATGTTTAGTATCTATGGTTGTTCTATGGGACACCCTGTACATACTAAGCCAGTATGTAATGTAATAAAGACAACTTCTTACATGATGCGTTCACTATCATATATGCTCCATAGCGCATGTTACCTTCGATTAAGGGTATTCAATAATGTAAAAACGCTGCGTATCCATATACAATGCGTCAAAAAAATAAATAATATTTTATTAACAAGACTAATAATTACTTTTTGAATCACGTTGTATATGAAAACTTGACGTGTGCACAGCACAAGACGGGGGGGCATCTCTCGATAAGACGTTTCAAATAATAATTTAGTACTTATTCGTTAACATAACCTAAACAGAGAGAACCGGAAGGAATGGGATTTCAAACAAAAAAAAAACTACATCCTATTCACTCACTCTTCACTATCTGTTCAACGCAGTCCGGCTATCGTCGTCAGCCGCCGAATTGGCTTTCGACAGTTTCGACAGTACGCAATTGACGGCCTGTTCGGCGCCGTCGAAAACTTGTATCTGACGTCGCTCGGCGAGATCTTTGAGGTAGGCACGGGCGCGGTTGTAATCCTTTATTGCATTTTTCGTTAGCTGGAAAAAATAGTTAATATTATACACGAGTAGTCAAAAAACAAGTTTTTATTTTAAGACCGAGACTTAGTGTCTTATTAACCATCTACAGGGTGTCCCATTTTCGATACTTTTATACAGGGTGTCCGGGAACATGTGGGAAATCTCCCGGATATGAAGAAAACACGTGAAAAGAATACTATAGGTTCATATAAACTTCTTTCGTATCGGCCTCCTCTTCGGAGATATGGGCTCCCAAAGAGCACCAATGGAATCAAGTTTTTTGCACATAATTATTGAACCACCTGGTATATTTCAATTATTTTTTAATATACCAGGTAAGACCCGTCAAATTACTACCCAAGAAACTGTTGTGAATTACTCACAGCTGCAGGGACGGACTAGCTGTAACACTCATGGGCCCATTTTTTTTAACGCCCTGTATGATAAGAACTTTGGACAACGTTTTTAAATACCTTTAACTATTGACTAAATATTAAGCACTCTTCATTCCTGTCGCTAATCCTAACCGTTTTCGAGAAAACGTCATTTTATTTGCACTGATCCCCCTATCTTCTCACGGGTTAAATATGAAAAAGCGGAATTTTGACGTTCATCATTTCATAGGAACAAAGATGGATCTCTTACCGAGATACGCCAAATACATGATGTAATTAAAATGACGTTTTCTCGAAAACGGTTAGGATTAGCGACATGAATGAAGAGTACTTAATTTTTAGTCAATAGTTAAAGGTATTTAAAAACGTTGTCCAAAGTTCTTATCATACAGGGCGTTAAAAAAAATGGGCCCATGAGTGTTACAGTTAGTCCGTCCCTGCAGCTGTGAGTAATTCACAACAGTTTGTTGGATAGTAATTTGACGGGTCTTACCTGGTATACATCATATTAAAAAATAATTGAAATATACCAGGTGGTTCAATAATTATGTGTAAAAAACTTGATTCCATTGGTGCTCTTTGGGAGCCCATATCTCCGAAGAGGAGGCCGATACGAAAGAAGTTTATATGAACCTATAGCAGCGGTTCTCAAACTTTTTGGGTGACGGAACCCTTTTGGGAAGCAAAATACTTGACGGAACCCTACAATAAAACAATAGTTTTTAAAAGTGTATTCTTTATTAATAAGCATAATAAAAGTACAATGTAACAGTTACTAATTATTACTTACTTTACCACATGGCAAGTACAATAATAGAAGATATTAAAAAAGAAAAAATCTAACTAATGGGAGGTATGAAACTGTTTTTTATTTTTCATCAATTGGTTGATATCAGGTTTGATAGAAGACAGTTGAAGTCTCATATCAGGTTCGGCGTCCAGTCTATTGCGATATTTTGTTTTCGTGGCTGCATAGGTTGAGAATCCTGTTTCGCACAAATATGTTGTTGGGAACGGGAGAAGAATATTCAGAGCCATTTTGCCAAGCATTGGATATTCATCACGGATTCTGCACCAAAAATCGTTGAGAGGCGTCGTTTTGAACAGTCACTCCATACTTGTGTCTGATGACATTTCTAAAAGAGATTCATATATCTCGTTTGACATACTTTCGGGCTTTTCCAAGTTGGGTAAAAAAGGATTATGAATCCATGGATTCAGTTTCATTTTTGTATTCTGTTCTTCGGGAAAATACTTTTCAAAAGATGCGCGCATCGAACTGAGATATTGGACCAATTCTTCAAACACATCATCTTGAAACATTTCTGAGTCGTTATCGCTAACAAACTCACCGAGTGACGTAAAGCTTTCTATTTCTTTCTTACCAACGCAAATAATCCAAAAATCTAATTTTCTTTTGAATGCAGTTATTTTGTTATAGGCCTGAAACACTGTTGTCTGTTTACCTTGCAATGATAAATTCAATTCGTTCAGTTTTTGAAAGATATCCGCCATAAAAGACAATCGGAACAACCAAGTTTTATCATACAAACGGTCCTTCAAATTAAAAGAAGTATCTGCTGAAAGAAACATTTGTAACTCGGCTCTAAGTTCAAATAGCCTTGTTAAAGTTTTACCCCGAGACAGCCATCGCACTTCTGTATGGAGCAGCAGTGTTTTATGTTTGCTGCCATAATCTTCACACAATAATGAGAACAATCGGGATTGTAGTGGTCGTGATTTGATAAAATTAATTATTTTTACCGCTTCATCCATAACTAATTTTAGATTTGACGGCATTTGCTTCATCGCAAGTGCTTGTCTATGCAGAATACAATGGCTGGAACTGCAATTAGGCGCTTTATTTTTTATTCGTGACACTGCTCCTGCTGTTTTACCTGTCATCGCCTTGGCCCCATCTGTACAAATGTCAATGCAATTGTTCCAACTGAGATTATTTTCTTCAAAAAATATATTTATTTTATTAAAAATTTCTTCCCCGGTAGTGTTTGTGAGCAGCGGTGAACACATAAGCATGTCTTCTTCAAAAGAACTTTCATATGGATATCTCACGATAACCAGCAAGATAGCCAAACCAGCGACATCAGTTGACTCGTCCATTTGCAAGGCGAATCGTGTTTTTTGTAGACGTGTAACTAGTTCTTGTTTGACGTAGCTTGCCAGATCATGGATTCGCCGTGAAACAGTATCGTTTGATAGCGGCACAGTAGAAAGATGCTTTGCGGATTTTTCATCGAGCATACATTTTGTTATGTCTAATACACATGGCTTTATTAAATTCTCAGCGATAGTGTGCGCTTCACCTGCTTGTGCAATGCGATAGCTAACTAAATATGATGCCTCCGTGGCCTTTTCGTTGATAGTTTTTGTTACATGCATCATATTTTTTTGACTTTCCAATAACTGATCTTTTTTACGAACAAAAAATTCTTTATTCTTGTCTTTAGACTCGGGGTGTACAGTTTGTAAATGTCGGCGCAATTTGGCAGGTGCCATGGAACTATTAGGAAGCAGTTTACTACATAGAATGCAGAGAGGTGAGCCCTTGGAATCAACAAATCCGAAACTGATATATGATTCATCATACTTCCTTTTTTTCGTCTTTGAAACCGTCGAGCTTGAGGTCGTGGCAACATCGTCTGGATCGGTGATTGCTATATTCTCCGCGCGTACTGCTTTTGAACATTCAGCGTCATTAGAAGATGTTGTTGCAACACGTTTAACACCTTTAAGCCAATGTTCCATTCTTCTTTATTTATAATGTTACACGTCAGGCTGGTGGGGTCTAAATAATGCACAATCGTTACTGCGTATAAGAGACTAAGTTTAGTACAATGAAGAAATGTATAAAACTGAGACAACAGAATACAGCAGGCAGTAGAACAATGAACACTAGTTTCTCGCTAGCGAGCTTGTAAGTAGGTAGGTAGGAACTTATCGCTCCGAACGCTAATCGTCAACTGACTGACGAGGCGCGACGCGCGATCGCCGCTTTTATACTTAGTCCTAGAGTTGATCTCGAATATTCTCGAAAATACTCGAGTCGGCGCCTTTGATAAACAAAAAGCAAAAATAAAAAGAGAAATATAAAAATTGCGTTGTAAACAATTCAGAGGCGGCTTTTATCAAAGGGACTGCGCGCTCACAAGTATACAAGTATACATGTTGATACCAAACTTATGAGATATTGTACCAGCTATTGTAACACATGTTTATACAAATACAAATAAATAAATAAATATACCTACGCCGCGGCCGCGGAGTCAAAACGTTCGACCAGAGAGAGGTGTTTTGATTTTTTTTCTAAATTCTTGAGGAACCCCTACAGAGGTATCGCGGAACCCTAGGGTTCCGCGGAACACACTTAGAGTATAGCTGAGTCCTATAGTATTCTTTTCACGTGTTTTCTTCATATCCGGGAGATTTCCCACATGTTCCCGAACACCCTGTATATAGGGTATCTCTGTAACTGTTAGTGCTATCCAAAAAGTAATGTAGGTGTCATGTACTTTTTTTGGACCAAACTTAAAATGATAAAATCAAAATTTGAACATTTTCGCTCGCTTAAGAGATACGGGGGAAAATCAAAAAATTGACAATTTCAAAATTACCCTATATTTTCTTAGTTAAAAGAGAGTTACGGAAAAATGTTTTATACAGAAGTTTCTTTATATTGATTATTGAATAATCTGCCGTTTTCAGAATAAGTATACGGGGTCAGGTAAAAAAGTTATCGGGCCTATCCTCATTTTTCTTAAATGGAACACCCTGTATATTTTAATCTAAAAATATACTATTTTAAATTCTCCTTTCAAATATATAACACACCATGGATAATATTTGTTCCTAGGCGATTTATTTAAACCTTTTTACTTTAAACCAAAGTAGGCCATGCAACAAAAACCAATATCCTAGAGACAACTATGTTGACATCCTAGTTGTTATTAACATTTAACGTCAATTTCATTTTTTACATATTCATTTGTGAAAAAGACTTATCAACATTTTGAAAAATTTGATATGATATCTATCATCCATGGTGTGTTATAAATTTGAAAAGAGAGTTTAAAATGCTATCTTTTTAGATTAAAATATACAGGGTGTTCCATTTAAAAAAAATGAGGTTAGGTCCGATAACTTTTTACCTGACCCCGTATACTTATTCTGGAAACGGCAGATTATTCAATAATCAATATAAAGAAACTTCTGTATAAAACATTTTTCCGTATCTCTTTTAACTAAGAAAATATAGGGTAATTTAGGAATTGTTAATTTGTTGATTTTCCCCCATATCTCTTAAGCGAGCGAAAATTTTCAAATTTTGATTTTACCATTTTAAGTTTGCCCCAAAAAGAGCACATGACACCTACATTACTTTTTTGATAGCGCTAACAATAACGGAGAACAAACCCTATAAAAGTGTCGAAAAATGTACATGTAATGTACAACCCTGTACATCCTAAGAGCTTATCGTTTGTGCGGGACTCCAAAGCCTGGCCACCTCGCGATCCCGAGATAAACCCTTTAGATATTTAATAAAAATTTGACAATTTTGTACTTTCTATAAAAATAAATAAATGAAAACTTACCGTTTCGTTTGCCACCGCGCAATTCTCGCTGTTCAACTGTTCTATACTTAATACGACATCTTTCCCGCTGCCGATATAGTGCGCTGCGAGTATCATACTCGTCAGCGATCTGGTGTCGTTGGTGATTACGAATAGTGCAATTTTGCATTGTCCGATTTCTTGCCGCCATCGCGAGACGTCATCTTGCCGGGTTTCCGAGTGATTTTCGTGTGATGTCGTGTTTTCCGTGGTTAGGTTACTGTGTTCCCTGTAAATATAAAACGTAGGAATTATATTAACGCAGGAATCTTGGAACACCATGTATATGAAACTTGGCGGTTTGATGTTATTATATTATGTTAATAAATTAATCATACTTTCAAAAATATAGGTTTAGGTCCATACCTGATCGCTGGATTATAATATTGAACACCATGCTTCTTTAGCAGCGGTACGGCAACATCCTCCCGCCACTTCGTTCCCGTTGAAAGACTACCGCCCAAATACACATCATACTCCGGCTCTCGATTGGCTGGAATTTGCGGAGCAGCTTCTGACGTATCCACCGCGCAATTAGTTCGATTCTGAGCGTGTTGATTTCTAGCGAACGTCTGAGATGCCCAAGCTGGAATAGAAATAACAAGTTAAATGGCTGAAAAACCGTATTTTTATCGATGAAGCTCAAGCTATTAATTTTAAATATGATACTACTATAGGTATAGGATAAGTTCACTCTTCTAATGAATGGCGTCTTGTATCGGAGTATATTCCCACTAGATTTCGCTGCGACAAATTCAGTACTTATGATAATTTTAGTAATTTACAATGTGTGCTTGTTTAAATATATTTCTTCTCTGATGTCATTCTCAATGTTTACAATTAATTGTCAATTGTATTAGAGTTTCTCCCTTTTTAACCATGTATATCTCCTATGGCTTGCACGATCCAAAGCATAGGTTAAAACTAGTGATGCAACGATTAAGATTAGCCATAATCGTTAATACGATTCTTTATATTAAAAAAAAATATATTTTTTACACTTTTTTTTGATTTTTAACATGTTCTTGTTATGTTTAGATCGATTTGAAAATCACTAGCCATTAACAAATTAGTTTTTTGAGTTGTGTCACTTTTGAACTAATGGTGTTCCTTAATAACGTGCTAATATTTCAGGGTGTGATTCCTTAGGTCATTTTATAAAGAAAAGTTTATATGAACATATGTCCGCAACGGCTTAAATTTTTTGCTACAGGGTGTTGAATTTTTATTTTTTAAATGGTTAATTTTTAATATCTCCGAAATACTTTAGATATTATTTTCAATTTTGGTATGTGTTAATAGGATATAGAACCACAAATTTTCGTTAAAAAAGTTACTCAATTGTTCCACCAGTGGAGTCCCTGCAAACATGTCCTCTGATATTTTTTACAAAAAAGATAGTACACCGCTGAGACTTTGCCATGTGGGTATTTTTTCTGATTAGCCTGGTCAATTCTACATGAAAACGGTCTCTTGAGTTCTTCTCGTCAGACGCACCGTTCTTGGTTAAAACCACTAAATTCATATTGAAACTCATTATTATTAACATTGATAAAATAATTAATGATAAATTTTGTTTTATAAATATTGTTGGAGTAGGCATTTCGATGCGAATGCGATGCCTTTTAAGTGAAAGTGGCCATTTCCAACAATTTTTATAAAACAAAATTTATCAATGTTAATAATAATGAGTTTCAATATGAATTTAGTGAGTTAATCAAGAACGGGTGCGTCTGACGAGAAAAACTCAAGAGACCATTTTCATGTAGAATTGACCAGGCTAATCAGAAAAAATATCCACATGGAAAAATGTCAGTGGCCTACCATATCTTTTGTAAAAAATATCAGAGGACATGTTTCCAGGGACGCCACTGGTGGAACAATTGAATAACTTTTCTAACTAAAATTTGTGGTTCTATATTCTATTAACACATACCAAAATTGAAAATAATATCTAAAGTACTTTCGGGAATATTAAAAAATAACCATTTAAAAAATAAAAACTCAACACGTAGCAAAAAATTTAAGCCGTTGCGGACATATGTTCATATAAACTTTTCTTTATAAAATTACCTAAGGAATCACACCCTGAAATATTAGCACGGCATTAAGGAACACCCTGTATAAGTAAAAACGTATGTGTTTTTCAACGTATGTGTTTTTCTTAAATTTTGAAAATCATAATCCTACGATTGTTTAGGTCATTAATCGTAATCGCATAACCACAATCGTTGCACCGCTAGTTAAAACGTTGTAACAGTAAAAAGTACGTAATTAGGAAACGAATAAACAGCCACAATGCACTAAAAAAAATCCATGCGACCGACACTTTTGAAAACAAATAAAGAATTATAAACTAATTAAAACTCTAAGAGAATTTTAAAATTAAAAAAATGCTGGCGTAAGTAATGAATGAAAGCTCGCAATATAAAACAACACCCTCGATAATTATCCAAGAGGTTGAAAAACTAAAATTTAAATAACGAAACTTGCATGGGAAAAGAAATTAACATTTGCGGCAAGAATAATGTAAACGTGCTTTATGACAAATCCAATACCTAATACACCGGTTATAGATTGAAGAACCATATTTCTAACCATATATCTTGTCTTCAAAAGTGCGCAAGACCAGTACAGAGGTCTTATGTAATCTCTACCTAAAATCGATTATTATTATCCTTTAAAAATGTCGAAAGTCGATAAGGTTTTCACTTGAGGATCGGGAAAAGCTTGATTCATTATTGGGGAGAAAATTTTTAAACAATAAACGATAACCTACCTTCAACATTACACATCCCGCAGCCATCCGAACTAAGTTCCGCCATAACGGCACAAAATTTCTCAAAACTTAGGGTCGTTCCGTTGCCGCAAGTGACTCCGTTATTCCCACAATTACCTACACCGTTTTCGGTTGCACTGTAATTGGCCACGTTGCCGTTCTGCAGATTGATGTAGTTATACAACTTGGAAATTTCTAAGGAACGATTGGTTAAACGTCGGTAGGCATCTATTACGTCGTACATATGCATTTGACCGTTGTAGCTGTCGTAGACCTCCCTGAGGCGCCTGAAAAGGAATCTATAGAGAATAGTTTGGTAGTATGTGTTGCTTCTTTCGTGAAGATATTCCTTGGCAATTTTTAATTGTGTAGGAAATTGTTTTAAAAATAAATAGAAATAGGGGAGAGACTTAAAAATTGAATTTCTAATAAAACCGTGTTGTCCCTTTAAGCATATACTTAGTTATAGTACTACAAGAAAATTGACCAAAAAAAAAGGCTTGTTCTAAAGGAAAATGGTTCTCAAAACGAAGTTGTAGAGAATGCAATTCTTACCTTAATTTATACGTAACTTGTTCTTCAGGACTAGTTCCATTCACAGTAACATTTCTTAAAATATCTGCTGTACATTGCAACGCAGTCGGTAAACTGCTATGTATTTGTACTCCCTTCGATTTTATGAGATCTAGTAGTGACTTTTGACCTTGTACTAAATCATAGTATTCCCTAAAAAAACATACAATATTTTTCAGTCAGAGAAAAACATTACTTTTCTTTGTCAGACATATGTTCTGCTCTTATACCAGAAAAAATGAATACTATTGAGAAGCTGCTAATATAAAGACTTAAATATTTTTATGAATTCATAATAATTCTTAAAACAAAATCCTACCTATCTGTTATAGTCTCTCCCATAATACTCTGGCCTATCCTATAAGGTTGAGCTACAACTATCACACACCGCCCACATGCTACAAGATACGCTACTTCCACCATTCCAACTGTGCTTCTTGTCTGGCTATCAATCACAAAAAGTAAAACGGATGCCGATTGTTTGGCATCATGTTCTTGAACTAATAGTTCGGGAGCCCATATAGACACTTGCTGTAAAAAATCAGTCTATATTTAGTACTATACACATTTATTTCCGTTATGCTAATCATTTTTCAAAAACACACAAAGCAATGTTATTACTTACTGTTACATTCATCATTATACCTACATACATGCAAATATTACTTACAGGATTATAGAAACTTATTCCATATTTCTGCAGCTCTGGTATCGCTGTATCTGCTCTCCACGTTGTCGGGTTGCAAGATCCTCCCAGAAACACTTCGCATTTGTTGTTGGGGCACTCTTGAAGAAAATACCACATGTTATTTTTCTTAATTTACAAATTCCACTTTGTATTGCAGTTAAAGAAATATGTTTGCCGTTCTAAGTCATTTACCTATTTACAAAACAACGTTTACAAAAGTTAAACTTACTATTGTTGTTCACTTTCTGCTGTGATGGTTTTCTATGTGATTTAGGATTTTGGTGTTTCTGCATTTCTCTGACAAAAACACAGAATTCACCGAATGTAAGGTAGTTATGATTAGTGCCATTTCTCCTACTGTACTGTCTTGCACACTGTAACATCTTTGTAACTGAAACAATAAATAACTAATTAGGTTTTAAACGGATATTTTGGTTGTTTAGCATATTCTTACAGTTTGGTTCAAAAGTACTAGTGTACGAAATATAAACACTTTAACAGGTCACCACAAAGGCTATTGTAAAGTCAAATTTCTTGACGTAAAACGTAAAGATAACGTGAAAATGACACCTACAGGATCTGCTCAATAATTAGGGAATATATTAATGCTTTTAAAACAACTTTTAAGATAAAACTGCAAGGAACATACACAAAGGACAGGTTCGTCAAGAAGCATACTATGTTAAATTGATCCATAGTTTTAATAACATAATCCTACCACAACCACACCTTAATTAAGCTCTACCAATTTGGGTAACTACCAATAAATATTCCTTTTTTAATGCATTTTAATAATATTTTAGGGTTGCCAAAATTTTTCTTTGCTGACATGATTTTGTGAGGTTAATGATATTTTGACGTTTATTTTGGAGTCTACCATTAGTAGACCGTTCGATTATAAACACCGCTGAGAAACTCGAAGGGCCCTCTGAGCTTCGTCAGGTAAAAATATGAATATTAATTACCAAACTATGAAATTTGGTTTCTGTTAAACTAGAGGAAAGCATATATACATATGCTTTATAATATACATTATATCCTTTCAAACAAACGGCTCCGGTAAGGACGCTTAAGGGTTAGAATTGGAACGTACTCCAAGGAAGGAACACTGGCCATTTCAAAATATCAAGATTGCCGTGCAAGTTCGCCAACCAATCAGGCAATCAATAGAGAAAAGCGTGAGAAAGAAAAACGAATGAATAAATGGCGTGGGTTTCGTTTGCCGGTGCTGGTGTGCGACGCTTCTAATTTTGTGAAACATAAATTTGTAAGTACTTTCTTATATTATTTAATAACCCGTTTAGGTATAAATAAAATAAACTACCAAATTCAAAACATAAACAGAAAAATCATTGCATATTATTATATCGGTTTACACAGCCTTTGAAAAAGAACAGAACTGTTGAATTTTTAAAAATGCTAACAACATCTAGGTTCCTAGGTAGTAGGGAATTGTGATTAAAACCATCTAAATTAGTTAGCAAGTAAGTTTTCACAGTGAAAGAACAACTTCTGGGTTGTTCTATTACATTAACCAATTTTGACAACGTTTGATAAACCGCGGAAATTGGTACAGTTCATTTAATCCAAATAGTTTATAGAAAGTTACCTTGTCAGTGGCCAGTTGTTAATTAGTTTCCACTATCTAGGAATGACTAGTGCTTCTGTGGAATATCTCGTGTGATTAAATACCTAGGTACCTATGTTGGGTAGATTCTACTTCCCAACAATCGGATGTAAGTACCTACCTTGTGTATCAGATGGAAACAAATGCATGTCATTGAACAGTTCCTTTACTGATGCTTCTGGTATGTGTAAAGTATCTCCTAATCTTAAACATATTGCGTTGTACACCTCCCTGAAACAAATAGAGAAAGAATATAAAACAGCGCCGTTAAATGCGTTCTTCACATATTGAATATTCTTGATTATCAGGGCTTAAAAACAGTAATTTTCGAACATAGTTTTTTACGGTCGGCCATAGAATGATTTCTTAGATCTATCTATCCTCGAAGTTAATAGGTATATTATATCCCAGATTCCTTTTTTATAAATGATATTGCAGCGACACAGTGGATCTAATCACCCCATTTACATGTTTATCATTTATGGCCTGATATTAAATATATCGAAAACAAATAATTTTATCGTGATATTAATGAGCTCAACAACTTTTGTTTGTGATATTTTTAGAAGGGTGATTGCTTTTTGCTCATTTCAATAAATATTTTTTTAGGCTACGTTCAGGGCTAATACAGGGTGTTCGGAATCGGATAATGCATATCGGGATCGTTGAAGAGGTGATTCACATGTTAAAATAACGGTAGTAAGTTATGTAATAAAAAGGCGAAAGCTCAATATGATTTTTTTTCCATTTGGAAAACTTTAACTGCTAACAAAACCTTTAACTCCAGTTTGCGTCTAAACGGTGTGGTTTATCGACTCGATTAAAGGATACCTTTTTTATTAGGCTTTCTTTTGTGTTTAAAATGACATGTTACTTCTTCCAATAACTGTCAAAACAAAAAAAGATATGCCAAGAATTAAATTGGAATTGCAGGTAAAGTGGTCTTTGGTGGTACAGTAAAGAAATGCGCTTATAACAGAATGCTAGAAGTAGCTAACTTTACACTGACAAAAATGCATTTCCCAATGTCATGGGTTACAAAATTGGAGCTACCTCAACCCACCTCCCTATGTTATTCTAACTGAGCCTATACGAATTATCACAAATTATTTAAAAACGTTACAGTAATTCAGGTTCTTTTGGTTCGCCTCAACCCAGAAAGAGATTTTTATCAACATTTTAAACATATTTGTGATCACCACAATTCCTCATCTTGTAACTATTTTATGAGTTACCTTAACTCAGTTTCTGGGTTGGGAAAACTTACTAATTGATTATAAAGTGTCGTTTTAACCCGGACGTGCATTATTTTAACTCATTATCATGCGTAAATTATTTTGACTTGGAATAATTCAGGAAACGTGCTCCAAAACCCCGTATCGAGGGTAAATTGCAAGATCGTAAGGTCACGGAAAGTTCCTAATTCGTGCTCGTGCAGGTTTGGCGCGGTTCATTCCATTGTTATTCGTCAATTCTCCTTCGATCGCGCGTATAGACACCTGTTGGCCGTTGCGCCATTTGCGGGATTTTTCATCTTTGTTCTCTGTGCGTGAAAATTTGTGTTTTGCATAATTTTGGTCAGTTGACGTAAAATGGATTGTTACTATTGGAATGGAGCCTTATTATATATAAGCAATCGTCATCACTTCGTCCGCATGGTTTCTTAGCCGTAGTATGCTCTCTTGTCTATAATTAATTTGATTATTTTTTTTTAATATACCACAAAAATGTCATATCTTAAAAAAACAAAAGGCAATTGAAGTCCACAATATGCAGGCGTTAAATCAAAGAAATATTTTGAGTTCCGATAGTCCACAATTTAGGTACTGGTAGGCCAAAATTTGGAGTCTGGTAGCTCAAAGAGTGAGTTTTTCCAGCCACCATGGTAAGCTAGAGCAACTTAAATGTCAAGATTTGATAGCTCGAATCATGAATTAATCTAGCCCGACTAGTAACACATCACAATTCACATACTGGTAGCTACGGTAGCCTATCAATAATTTAAGACGGTGGGGCGTGAGCTATTCCAACGCATAAAATAACCCCATCTTCTGTGCTGTCATAACTTATGAATAGTGAGTTGATGCAATTTCTTCGATTTGGTTGCCGTAATTTAAAGGTCTGGGCTGTCCCCTATTAGCAACACGCTTCGGTCTAGGATAGGGGTCGGCAACCTTTTGAGACGGAAGAGCCAAAAGTTGTAATTTACACAAGTTCTCAGTTTTTAAAGAGCCACTAACGGCCGCAATTTGATATCGAAAGAGACACAACTTGACATCGGCTCGCGAGCCGTAGGTAGCCGACCTCTGGTCACAGCCAAAGCACTGGTGAAGACGCCAAATTGTCTTGCGTCGAAAACGAACTAAAACCTACATAGAAACATCCGACGACGACGGGTTTGTTCTGTGACTGACGACAGAAACGACGCGTGTCACGGGGAAGAGGTGCGGTGAAAAGCGAGTACAAGTGGCTGAGAGAAAGAATCGGTGCCTAATCCTCGTTAATCGATTCAGAACGAATTTTTAATGTTTTTTTTCAATAAAATAGGACAACTCATATTTGAGTTATATCAACTCGAGATTTCGCTCAGTGTACCTTTATGTGAACATGTAGAATCGTCTATCCAATTATCCTGGACACCCTGTATAAACCAAGATCGTATCGATAGAATTTCGCGAGTCGCTGTCAGATAAGTTATCTTTCCGTTTTTTCCACATCTCGTTTTGCGAGTACGTTTGGTTCCAATATTTTGAACATGCTGTGGCGGGTTACTGCACCTACATTGTGCACGGTACACTCGAAGCTACTATACACTTTCGCAACGGCGTTAATTTTTGCTACAGGGTGTTGAAATTTAATTTTATTATTATTTAATATATCCGAAAATACTTTAAATATTACTATCAACTTTGGTATGTGTTCACATCCTAAGATATTTTTTATAAGAAAAGATGGTATGGGTTGGCATTGGTTGCTAGAATAAGCCGGACGGAAAGAAAAAGCCGACAGTAGTTAGCAAATTTCCCAAAAAGAGGCCATAAAGCCCGACGTCTGACAACTTTCTTCCAACTGTACTATTTGCATGATCTACAGTTTTTATAATTATTAAAAATGAAACAATAAAAATAAAATCTACATACCCCGATGCAGGTTGTCTTTTAAGAGGCCACGAATTGTTAATAAAATTCGATTTAGGTCCCATTCTAAACCGCAGGTTTTTGTTCACGATAAACACCACCACAGCAATTATTGTTATTAACTTGTATCTTCTGCCTTGGATGTGTCTTAACGTTGTATATCAATATCTGTCATAGTATACGGAGTCATAGTGCCGTTTGGTAACTGGCATGGAACTGCCTTAAGTGCGGGCCAGTCCTCGGGTCTAGGGCGCTTAGCTATAACTGAGAAATGGACCCCATTTAGTGATAATTGATAAGCGGTGACGACAGCATTGATAACCAGTCTTTGCGAGTTTTCGCGAATGTATTTTCGATAAAAGTGTTATTATTGGGTGACTTCAATTTTTGCATTATTAGCTTTTAACGATGCAAGTTCGATAGAAATTCTCTAACGCTATAAAACGCTAGAAAGTAGTGATGCTATGGGATCTAGGGAATCCAATCCCGCACCCAAACTTTAATCCCGCAAAACCTGCGGGATAGCAAACAATGAACTGCGGTGTTTTTGGTCGACGCGTCGGGGATTCCCCGCCATACTCGGCTATTGAAAATACGTTACACAGAACAGTTTTCTTGCGTACGTGCGAAAGTACAGTAGTGTCATTTATCAAGTGGTTGAATATAATACATGGAATTTAAACAGCAATCACAAAAATGAGTGTCAGTGTAGTTTACAAAGAGAATTTTAGAAGTTTAGTTTGGAATTATTTTTTAAAGTCTGAAGATGGTCTTACAGCTCGTTCCACCAAAGGTCTTCAAACCCACTTACAAACAAAGCATAATATTAATTTGAAAGTCCAGAGCAGCAACGGTATTGTTGATATTGATAAAATAACACAGGAAATGAAAGCTAGTACCAGCAGTTCGAGTAGTTCGTTTAGTTCTATTGAAAATGAAAATTACAGGCTTTTTTCATCTGAGAAAAAAGTTTCGATGGAGGAAAGAGTGTCTCGAATGGTAGCTAAAGATGGTATACCCTTTGGAAAGTTTATCACATCGACCGATATGCGCCAACTATTCGAATCAGAGGGCCACAAATTGTGTAAAATCTATTCCGCCGACAAGTGTCGAAGCTGAACGTGCGTTTTCAGCCGCAGGATACATGTGCAATAAAATAAGATCGAATCTAAAAGATTTAACATTAAAAGTGTTATCTTTTCTCCGAAAACACTTTCAAAATCAATGTAACATGTAACCGTTAAACTAGTCGTACTATTGTATTGTACCTATATGCAATAAATATTTTCCTGCTACTCTACTCTGTTTCTAATTGCATAAAACAACTTTTTATTGACATACAGCACCCACATCGAGTCCCGCAAATACCGCGAATCCCGCACGTTTAATCCCGCAATGTCAATCCCGCGAAATCACCGCGGGATCCAGCATTTGCGGGATTGGATTCCCTAATCGGATCCACTTTATGAAAATGCCGGATATCGGAATCTACGCCAAAATTTTTTGTCGGATCGTGTATTTACAACAAAACGTTCAAAATACATTTCACTGGTGGCAAACACGAAGCAAATTTCCCACTATTATCAAAAAGGGCAGAAAAATACTTGTCTGCGCCTGCAACGAAGCAATGATTTCAATCCATACAGTATGTCAAAAGTTTTTTTACAAAAATTACAATATAATAGCGATACATACTTATGAACAATATCGTATCCATGCGAAAACGCAACTGCCACTAGAAATAATTATTATTTGAGATATGAGAAATCAATAAACGCTATGTTCATAACAAAAAAGCTATTTTTAACAGTGGTGTAATATAGTATGTGCGGTACATTAGATATATGAACCTATCCATTGTTTATCGGGTACCTAGTTCCTTATAGGATTTATATTAATTGAGTTTTTTATAGACAGTAGTAAAGCTTCATACTCGTTTTCTAATAGCTGTACGAACTTAGGCATAGGCAGAACTGGGCAAAGTTGGAGCGTTTCAAGCCCCTTAGCTCTAAAGGTATGGTTTCGGTAGAACTGCTGGCAGTCCGAGACGTCACGGTTCAACGGTTGGCAGTCGACTGCTGTGTAGCTACTGCTCCGAGACCAGTCTAGATGTGACTGCCCGACTGCTCGCATGTAAATTTTATAACCAAATTTGCTTCTAAAAGCCTTTAATATTGTTATTCGATTGTGTATGAAAATGTTTCAGTTCTGCCATGAGTATCCAAATTTTTAAAGCGGAAGATGATGAAATGCTCATTTCAGAAGTCAGCAAATTTCATCAATTATACGACCACAAGATAAGGATTATAAAAATTTAGAAATACGAGAAAATATTTACATATATCCACAGATACCACAGTACGTCTGCTTTTCTCAACGGGGGTAATTGACTATCGATAGCTTCCATAAGTTGCAGGGAAAAAACTCGACAGTTAACGGCTGGTCATTAAAGTTTTTTTCTCCAACCAACCCTACGGAATCAAGCGATAGTTGAAAATTGACATATTCCAGATAGCTCCGCAAAAACCCATTTTTTAGACTACAAAATTTGTTGACAGACTATCAACTGTGAGTTATAATCAAAAAGCCAAAGAATAAGATTTTTTTTCCTTTTTTTGCATTTTTTTTAATGTTGAGTCACGAAATTTTGTTAAAGCCGTATTAGAGTCGGTAATAAAAATTTCCGATGCAATGGCAATTATAATTGCACGAATTCATGCGCAGTAGGCCGTTCTCGATCAGCTGGCGCATTGCGAACAGTCAGAACAGCAGTTGGTAGTGTCGAAATCCCTAAAACACCACCAGAATTAGAGATGGGCAAACCTGTTCGTTTTGATTAGCAGTTAAAGCAGCTACTGCTACTTACAAATGGCAGTTCAAAAAAGTTGTTACGAATTAGCAGTACATATGGTTAATAAAGAATGTGAACTGCTAATTTTAGTACCAGTTAGTTTAAATAGCCATTAGCTGGTTATAGGTGCTTCGACCAACTAATAAACATTTAAAAATAACAGAATAATCATCTCTACCCAGACTTGCACCGGCAATGGCAATGAAAATGGCGCGTGCCCCATTTCTGGCAATGCGAGACAGCTGATCGGGAACGGTGTACTGCGCATGAATCCGTGCAATTTTAATTGCCAGAAGACTAGAATTGCCGACTGTAACATGGATTCCATTCTCGCATTGCGCCGGCAATGCGAGCAGTATTGGGCCAGCTGATCGAGAAAGGTTTTGTGCGTATGAATACGTGCAATTATAATTGCCATTGCCGGCGCAAGAGACAAAAATTTGCCCACTCTAATACGGCTTTTAGCAGACCCCAGATTCGGATTCAGCACCCCAAAAAACATATAAATTTGAAGAAATGAAATCTACCACAGAACTTTCCCGCTAAGGGCCTTTGTGAGCACAAATTGACTGTATTAAAGGGTGTGCAAAAAACGTGTATTTTTCTGACTAAAAACGTGTAAAAATGTGTAATTTATCCAGCTAATTGTGTAATTTGAGAAATTTTGATTGGCATCACTGGTGCGGGCCCAGGAAATATGTGTCTTATTTTTGACTAAGGAAGCCGCCACACGAGCGATGGCTCATGTTTTTTGAAACACCCTGTATATGTAATGCCCACGTTTTATGTTTCGATATAAACAAATAATGAAAAAATTGCATTTTCCAGCTCATCGTTTTAAACACCTCGTATAAACATCCGAAATTCTATTTTGGTCAATGTTCTAATGAATTTGTTATGGTATTTCGATTCAATAATTAAAATCATTATTGAGAATAACGTGTTTTGTGTATGTTAAATTATTTTGTACATAAAAAGCTAAGGTTTATTTGATAAGCGTTGTCGATTGAAAGATGTTAAGTATATGGAGAGCTAAAAAAAATAAATAATCGTAAAATTATCATTTTATCCGGAAAAGGTACCGACTTTAACGTTGAGTCACTAAATTTTTAAGAAATTATTAATAAACAGGTCATGCCTCACAACTTTCTACCAGTCCCTGTATAATTTTAACTGATTTTTTTTAAAAATTAGAAAACATTTTTATATGACTGTATTTTAAGGTTATTTAAAACGGAAGGTTTGTTTTCATTCATTGGTTTATATACACTGCATTTTAGAATCTTCCCTTTTTCCTGTAGCAGCTCGCGATGTACATAATCTTCACCAAACAAAAATAAATATATTTTTTTAATTGCTGATCTAGGGCCTGGCTGCAGGAAAAAACGATTTGAAAACGATATTTGAATGTTACCTTAAGTTATACCTTAGGTAAGGTAGCCTTAACAGTGTGGTAAACCTTAAGAATCTATGTTTAAATTAATTTGAGGGTCAATTGACGCTTTAAGTGGACGATTAGCATGCCCTTAGAAATCTATTCCTTTAGATGAGAGTTAAGAGAACTTTAATATACAGGGTGTCCCAGAATATGTGGGCAATCTCCCGGGTTCAGATAGAACACTCAAAAATAACGGGAGAAGTACCTATAAATTTTTCTTCCTACGGCCGGGCCTACGGAGATACGGGCCCATAACGGACGTCCCTGGAAATCGTTGTTTTTAAATAATTTTTTAAGTACCAGTTGTAATTTAATAATTTTTTAGTATAATGGTTACTAGATGAGTCTCCTTTTAAACAGATTTGGCTTATTTTGTTTGCCAGAGACGGACTAGATGTAACACAAAAATGCTTTTTTTTTGTACACCTTGTATGATGAAGGAACGACAATAATATTTTTGGATACTCTAAACCTTAAGCTGAGAAAAAAGTACTCTCGATCAATGTCGATAAAGTGAACTGTTTTGGAAAAAACCAGAACAAACCCACATACATATTCTGGGACACCCTGTATATGGTCCAACTTGTGTTAAGGATGACTTATGTCATTCTGTACCTTAAGGTAACTTTAAAATATCGGCCCTTAAACCCACAAATCCTGAGATGAAAACAAATTTGAAGAAAAATAACCATAAACGGCTATTTGAATTAATAGGCGAGTTAAGCCATCTTATGTTAAACCCGAAAAAACACGTGGTAGGCGAGAGATGTCAACAATCTAATAGGGTAGGTCAAGTCTCAAAAGACGCCATCGAATGTTACCCGGTGTAGT
The DNA here is from genome assembly GCA_963991005.1 of Barypeithes pellucidus. Classification (NCBI taxonomy): domain Eukaryota; kingdom Metazoa; phylum Arthropoda; class Insecta; order Coleoptera; family Curculionidae; genus Barypeithes; species Barypeithes pellucidus. The sequence continues at coordinate 17,840,335 of OZ022565.1, read as the reverse complement.
CATATTTATACGACAAACACTTTAGAAAAAAATACTATTTTAACACTTTCAAAATATAAACACGTTGCGCGCGCGACGCTACCTATCCCTTCCGCATATCAAAACGTACTAATACGCCGTGTCGTGTTTGGCAATGTTTTCCAACGGTCGAGGTAAAGGCGCGCGTTGTGTTCTGGCATCACTGTTCGTCTACTGACCAACATACACTTGTTGGATAAAGGGGGTCGTCGATTTAAAAAAAAGGTAATGTAGGCGTTCTCTAGGTCCCCCAAGGAGTCACCTATTTAAATATAATAAGCCATTTTCATAACACCCTGTATTATACTAGGCTTCAGTTTAACGGAAATTTTTGATAGCCTCGTAGTTGGTATATTATCTCGGCATTTCAACTCGTGTTATCTCGTTGTATATTTAAATGTTTAGCAATGGCATAGGTTATCGTAAACAAGTTCTGTTTAATTTTTATTTACACTTAGGCCGTTAAAAAGTCGCTATAAATATGATAATGTCATGGGATTGTTGATACAGTTATAATAGCAATCATAATAACATATGTATATTAAATAGTATACCTATCTATGCAATTTGTGCCACAGCAAAGAAAAAAAGATATACTGTATCACCTGTATGTGAAAATCAAGAATTAGTAATGACCTATGAGACGAGCTACTTCATATTCCGACGTTTTGATTTGCCGCGGTAATTTAAAACTCGCTAGGAACGAAAAACAACAGGATTATTACCAACTTTCAGTAGCAGACCTCGTGTCTCCTAAAATGATGGCTATTTTTAAACTCGGTTAGTAATTTACAGGGTGTGTCAAAAATTACTGTAATATGCATATATTTAGTGCCCATAAGATCGAATTTTCAAATTTATTTTATTGGAGCCTGCGAATAAAGGTTTTTGGTACACTTCAAAGAAAAATATATTCGTCTGTATCCCAACGAGATGACTTTTTTATTTTTTAACGTTATTAATTATCAAAAAATTACTATATATCGGTAGCTCATATACAGTGTTTATTTTAAAGCCGCAAAATTTAAACATCATAAACTAATTACAATAATAACAAGGTACAGGATGTCCTATTTTCAACACTCTTATAGGGTATCTCTGTAATTGTTAGTGCTATCAAAAAAGTAATGTGGTGTCATGTGCTCTTTTTGGGTCAAACTTAAAATGGTAAAATCAAAACGAAAATTTTCGCTCGCTTAAGAGATACGGGGGAAAATCAAAAAATTCACAATTTCTAAATTACCCTATATTTTCTTAGTTAAAACAGATACAGAAACACGTTTTATACAGAAGCTTATTTATAATGATTGTTGAATAAACTGCCGTTTTTAGAATAAGTATACGGGGTCAGGTAAGAAAGTTATCGGATCTAACCTCACTTTTTTAAATGGAACACCCTCTATATTTTAATCTAAACAGATAGCATTTTAAACTCTCTTTTCAAATTTATAACATACCATGGATGATAGGATATCATATCAAATTTTTCAAAATGTTGATAAGTCTTTTCACAAATGAATATGTGAAAATGAAATTGACGTTAAATGTTAATAACAACTAGAATGTCAACATAGTTGTCTCTAGGATATTAGTTTTTGTTTTCATTGCCTACTTTGGTTTAAAGTAATAAAGTTTAAATAAATCGCCTAGGAAACCAATATCATGCATGGTGTGTGTATATATTTGTAAAGAGAATTTAAAATGCTATCTTTTTATATTAAAATATACAGGGTGTTTCATTTAAAAAAGTGAGGTTATGTCCGATAACTTTCTTACCTGACCCCGTATACTTATGCTGAAAACGGCAGATCATTCAACAATCATTATAAATAAACTTCTGTTTAAAACATTTTTCTGTATCTCTTTTAACTAAGAAAATATAGGGTAATTTTGAAATTTTCAATTTTTTGATTTAACCCCGTATCTCTTAAGCGAGCGAAAATTTTCAAATTTTGATTTTACCATTTTAAGTTTGACCCAAAAAGAGTACATGACACCTACATTACTTTTTTGATAGCACTAACAGTTACGGAGATACCATATAAAAGTGTCGAAAATGGGACACCCTGTACAGGGCGATCACGTATAATGTCCCCCCCCCCCCTCTTAACTTTTTTTCGTACTTGAGAAAAATTTAAAAAGGATTGCTGTACAGGGGTTTAAAGTAGTATTTGCAAGGGGATCAAATATCATTTTAGGTCTGTTGATTTACAGGGGGGATCAAAACAAAAAGTTTTTTTTATTGGGACATCTTGTATATTAAGTGATTTTCCAATTCTACGTCAAATTCCGAACGTAATTTATACAATATACCCTATACCTAAATTGTGCCGTTTTCGATGTATTGACAATCGAAAATTTGCAAGATCCAATATTAAAAATATCTAAAAATGCAGGAATGAAAGATAATCGAGATTGCTATGAAAAACAAAGACCGATAACCCGTGTCACTTTTGTTCTCGATTTTCTTTCATTCCTGCATTTTTAGATATTTTTAATATTAGATCTTGCCAATTTTTAATTGTCAATGTATTAAAAGCGGTTGAATTTGGGTATAGGGTTTGTTCGGGTTTGTTCGAAAATCAGTTAATATGCAGGAACAACTTTTTGATCCCCCTCGTAAATAAACAGACCTAAAATAATATTTGATTCAATTGCTACTTAAAAGCCCCTGTATAGAAATATTTTTATATGAAAATAAATTATACGTGATCACCCTGTACCTCAACAGCAGAAACTCCAGCGCCCAAATAAAAAAGTCCTTGTAAAAAATTGTTTCAAGGTGTATGCAATGTAGATTTGATCAAAAAAAAGATAATTAAGAGTAATTAATTAGTCGACAAACAAAAAAATACTCACAACAAAAATTGCAGCCATTTTTTAGAGACTCCGTTCGATTTCGCCGAACTTAAAATACTAAAGTCCACAGCCTTTATATCACTTTTCTTAAAACCCATAGTTATTTGTATACAAAAAAAAATAGTTAACAGTCTTTCGTTTTTTCTATTCTAATACTCGAACCGTTACAAGGTTCCATTCATAGACGTGTGTTTTTTTGAAGGAAAAAAGCTCTCCCACATGCAAAATATTGAACCACTTACACCGACAGAATCAGAACAGTAAACACCGTTTTTAACTTAAAAGGATGATGCCTATTATCCATGAAAGCACCGGCAATATTTTAGGTTATGTATGAAAAAGTTTCCAGAATTTCTACAAACTGTAACGTCCACATGAAAGACTTATACAAAAATACGTGTACGATTTTTCAGGATCCCGAATAAAGTCCGCCCACGCGCATTTTTTGACCCGACGCGAACTTGACTTAAGTCTAGGTTCCACTAAACTACTAAACTAAGCTTAAGATTAACGTGTTGGCTTTACAACCGCTGTGAAGCGACTGAAACTCGCTCGCGGTTTTTAATTACTTCGTGTATATTATCGTTTGGTGTATATAAGTGAAGTGAAGGTTATGTATACTATACAGGGTGATGCGGTAGTTGATGAAAGAATTGTATATTATATTATGTCGTAAGATAATCGGAATTTTTTCCTAGTTCTATAAGATTTTTTCATAGAAAGTAATCAAAATAGATTTAGGATTTCGGATAATAGATATTATTTAGGATTTTTGCACACGAAATGATATATTTTTGTCTTATGTGGATTCTGCGTGGGCGTCCATGCTTAAGTCGTATAGTCATTATACCTGGTCTAATTCGTAGTAAGTGTTGTCATATTTTTACAGAAATAGTTGAATAACCTAATTGTGTCGTATACCCCTCTCAGCCAATATTGCTAATTTTTAAACTCCTGAAAGCCGTATTAGAGTCGGCAATTCATGCGCACTAAACCGTTCTCGATCAGCTGGCGCATTGCCAACAGTCAGAACAGCAATTGGTACTGTCGAAATCCCTAAAATACCCCCAGAACTAGAAATGGGTAAACCTGTTCGTTTTGATTACCAGTTAAAGCAGCTACTGCTACTTACAAATGGCAGTTCAAAAAAGTTGCGACGAAGTAGCGGTGCATATTCGTAATAAAGAATGTGAACTGCTAATTTAAGTACCAATGAGTTTAAATAGCCATTAGCTGTTCATAGCTGCTTCGACCAACTAATAAACAGTTAAAAATAACAGAATAATCCATCTCTACCCGGACTTGCAGCGGCAATGGCAATTAAAATGGCGCACGGCCCATTTTTGGCAATGCAAGACTAATTATTGCGCCAGCTGATTGAGAACGGTGTACACCTTGGTGGAGCTGCTATTTGTAAGTAGTAGTAGCTGCTTTAACTGGTAATCCAAACGAACAGGTTTGCCCATCTCTAATTCTGGGGCTGTTTTAGGGATTTCGACGTATCAACTGCTATTTTGACTGTTGGCAATGCGCCAGCTGATCGAGAACGGTTTTCTGCGCATGAATACGAGCAATTATAATTGCCATTGCAGGCACAAGAAAAGAATTGCCGAGTCTAATATGCCTTTAATACGGATTCCATTCACGCATTGCGCTCGCAATGCAAGCAGTATTGCGCCAGCCGATCAACAACGGTGTACTGCGCATGATTCCGTGCAATTTTAATTGCCACAACAGTAGAATTGTCGACTGTAATACGGCCTTTATAGTTTAAAACAAAATACTTTCTACGTTTTGTCAAAAGTGTCATGCCAAAAGGGAAAGTTCGATTTGTATTCTTTGATCGAATGTAAAGAGAAATACAAATTCTCTTCAAACCTAACTTTTTTGTGACCAATAAAGAGGACGGCCAGGTAGTGTCGGACACCATCGAGGAGTGTATCCAGCCACAAGGCTTATTTTTGTTTCTTCCAATCTGGAGAATCCGCTCCCAAAAAATAATATTTATAAAAATAATTATTTTAAGGGGGAATTTATATTGCTTCTTAAATTCGATCAAAGAATAAAAATGAAATTTTTAAAAATTATTAGGTTCTGTAGGCCGACTGGGTCAGTGGCCTCCCAAAATAGTGATGTTATAGGTTTACCCACGTAAGAATTAAAACAAACATGACATGACTGAAGATGTGGGTAGGTGCATTCATGGATGAAATAATCGTACAAGGAGTGCACAGTCTAAGAGAGAGCACTACAAATGTCAACTAATTAATACGCTAAATTGAAATTGAATGTCGGCCAGTGGCAACGTTTCGCTGTGGTCCACACCATCATCAGGGCTAAATTAATATTATCGATACACAAAAATTTCAATCGAATCACGAACAAGTCAAGAATATTTTCCAATTTCCGCTATTATTAGTAGACCAAACCATTACAAATGAAGTCACTTAAAATCTTGAAGTAAACTGAAAAAGAAATTGTCTCGTCATAAGTTTGACCCCCTCCCCCCCTTAAAACTCCAAATTCGTTTTTCTATACAGTCTCTCCCTGTTTTTTCTGTTAAATTTTTTGTCTCCCACAAAAGAGTTATGTAAAGCCCTGGTTTTTATTACATTTCGTTACGAAATATTTCGGTGGATTGGAACGGAAAAGTTAGTCGTTGGTCACATGTGTGGTTTTTACTGCAGTACAAGTGCATGGTTAAAAACGGACGACATTACTAGATTCATTTGTACAGGGTGATCACGTATTATGTCCCCCCATCTTAACCTTCTTATTTTACATACTTGAGAAAAATTAAAACGATTGGTATACAAGGTTTTTAAAGTAGTATTTGCAATTGGAACAAATATCATTTAGATCTGTTGATTTACAAGTAGGGTTGGTTTTACTCAACATGATGTTGAGGCCCTTTGTTAGACAACTATTTTATAATATGCAACCAATTTGGGAAATAACCTACAACCCAAATAGGCACATTGTATATTACGATTTATTAATAATAATAAAGTTGGTAAAAATAATGAGCGCGTTTAGTTACGCCGATTCTTTCTGCCGTAGATTTTCTTGCCCTGTTGCCAGTTTGAGGCATATTTTAAACTCTTTTATTTTTTGGTTCTTTTCGAGGCCCCTTTAAATACGAGGCCATAGGCTAAAGCCTAGTATGCTTAGTGATAAATCCGAAAACAAAGAACCGATAACCCATGTCACTTAATAATGACACACGTCAAGCAGAATTACTTTTCGTTGACGAAATTTCGTCGGTATCCAACCTTTTGGATTTGAACGGAGTTTTTCGGCTGCAGATTATTATTTTTCTGAACTTTTATTTTATTAACTATGAGTGTAAAATACCATAAACTAGAGTTTAGTGCCTTAGAAGATGAATTGTTGATATAAAGTAAAAGTAGATAGATAGAGGGTAAAAGAAAATCCACCCATGTATGCAAAAAATTAAAAACTTTTAAAGACATACAAATGAAGGAGAATATTTGGAAAAAATAGCGGTAGAATTTGGATCAAATAAAACAGGTATGTTCAACCCTACTTGTAAATCAACCGACCTAAATGATATTTGTTCCCATTGCAAATACTACTTTAAAAACTTTGTATACCAATCGTTTTCATTTTTCTCAAGCACGTAAAATAAAAAGGTTAAGATGGGGGGACATAATACGTGATCGCCCTGTACAAATGAATGTACTAATATCGTTCATTTTTAACCACGATCTTGTACTGCAGTAAAAACCACACATGTGACCAAATGACCAACGACGAACTTTTCCGTTCCAATCCACCGAAATATTTCGTAACGAAATGTAATAAAAACCAGGGCTTTAAGCCAGACTATTTGGTCATCCTGTATAGATTATGCATCGCCGGTTGTTAATTACCGGACGTTCAGTATTTAATTTCTCTACCTAAATAATTTTTGATGACCCGTCCGAGGAAGTACATATGGCTAATTTTTCTTCGTTTAATGATGAATCGCCTATTTTTCTGTTAATTTTTATATTCCGCGAATTAAGATTTTTCTAACACGTTTTAACGGTTTTGCATTAAATTAACAGGAAGTTCTAATTAGCAAAAATGTGGCATGGGCGATATGCTTAGACGGTAAAACGTATTACCGGCATGTCCGGTTTCGTACAATACTCGCGAAGTAGTTCCATATAAAACGCTCGTAAATCCTGTAGAATTTTTTTTCTTAGCGTATTTTTAAAATTCCAGGTGTTTCGAAAAACATGTGCCATCGCTCCTATGGCGACGAATAGTCCCTAACAACATGGGTTCCGCAGATGCATTATTTGAAACATACAGGGTGTTAACATTTTTTCGGTGTTCATTGAAAGAGTGAAGTGAAATTTCAGTTATGAAAATGACCTAAAATATCACATACTTTAGCAATCAAAATGTGTGAACGGGTCTAAAAGGGGCGTACGTGCGATTATGCGCTCTAATAATGTCAGAGTTCGGGAAAATGCTCATATTTGGTAGATAATACCAATTTTTTTATGATCAAACACAAGTACTATAGGAAAAATCCTTCAGGGCACTCTTTGAATCGTTGGAGGTTATATTCGTTGGGAAAAACGACCTCGGGAAGGGTGAAAGAATTCTTAAATAATGAAGTTCGAGGAGTACTAAGCTTAACCACATATGGACGGGCGGCAGTGGTTCGTCGTGTATTTCTGCTATTCGCCGCTCTAGGCGGAATTAAGAGGGCAAGGTCAGCCGAGCACTTTCCATGAAATTATCTGTAAAAGAGAGTCAAATCCCCAACCTCTCGTCGATGTTCTAGGGTGTCGAGGATCTTCGTCAGCTCGTGGTCTCCGATCGGACGAATGGCCCTCCTTTCGATGGAATCCAGTAGCCGAAGAGTATGTTTGGGTACAGAGCTCCAGACATGAGAGCAGTACTCTAGTGATGGTCGAATCTGAACTTTGTATAGTATCAAAAGTTGTTGCGGTGTGTAGGTACAACTTTTTGGTTCGGAAGAGTAAACCAAGTTTCTGAGAAGCTATCTTGGAGAGTATATTTCGTATACCGGGTGTTCTGTTTCCTAACCTCTCTGAAAAAGTGAAGTAAGTGAATCCTGGCCTTATTTTAAGACGAAAATGTGGCATAAAAGTTTTTCGCTTGTCGCTTCGGTTTCTAAATACAGGGTGTTAAAAAAATATGAACTCGAGCTGGAAGGTCTCTAGGCAACAAAGCTTGCACTCTTTGTACTTCTCAAGTTGTACGGTTCTGACCTGAGGTGCAATCTTGTAATAGTTTCCGAACACGGTACTCGTCTACTAGGAAAACGTTCTGAATATAAACGTCTCGCCTCTAGCGCATTGCTATTTGCCAAATCGTACATAAAATGAATTTGAGCCATTTCTTCATTGGGTTTGTCGGCCATTATGAAAAGTATGTAATGTAGTACAAATAAAATCAAAAATAATGCAAAAGGATAGTATTTGAAACATGTTAAACAGGAGACAAATGTCACGGAGAAAGCAAATGTGGTTGCCATGGAACGAAGCAAAGCCTACTCGTATAATTTGACGATAAAAATACGAAAATAACTAAAAAATTAAGTACTCTTTTACCCGGATCCCCGCAAATAAATTAGTTGTAAATTTTAAAATTGACCCAAAGTAAAGTGCTCTAATCCTTTATGTTTAACAATAGTATATTAGGATACAAGTTTCATAAGACATCATCTACGACCCGCGAAGCGGGGAGTTTTCTAAAGGACAAGTGTCTAATTGTCTAATTGTCTTATGAACCGTGTATTTTATAATACTTTTTCTATTTGGGTCTGAAAAACTTTTAAAAATATAGTGGATTTTTTCCGTTTGAATTAATATTTTCTTTTTGGGTTGGCCATACTTTTACAATTCCATAAAATGTTACAAGTATCAAATATGCCATGATAGAAACAATTGAACACAACAAAGCTTCTTCCCATCCGTCATAATTAAAAATAAATATATTATTAAAGTTAATAAAAATGAGTCAGGAAGATAATTGTACTCCGTCAGAAATACGAGAAATTGCAGAAAATAATCTAGAAAACTTTTAAAAAGAATATGCAAAACTTTGATTTATGGTGCGAGCAGAACAAAGTTCAAAATATTGAACAAAATAATAAATAATATTATTGAACAAAATATTGTGTCGACACAGAATCTGACAGGAATAACAATTAATGCCCAGGAAATGTCTACAGTAACTATAAATATGTATAACACTATATTGAATTAAAAATAAAAATAGTACTTTATTGCATAAAACTTTAGAAATAGACCAAAAACTGGAAGATAGTTCTATTATTTTTAGGTTATGCTGTTTTATAGTTGCGACTAGAAATTAGTCGACGGACACCGTCAGCATGTTATATATTTCCGAGTATAGATATTTCAGATAAATATCTAGTAAAAATGATCTATTTGCAAGGTAAAGGTTACTATTTTAAAGATTTCTATAAAAAATTTTTGTCGAATCCATAATACCTAAAAACTAATTTCAACGAAATCGAAGTAAGCCTAAAATTCGAACCCTACTGGCTGCCAACATAAAAAAATTCAGTTTCATAAAGTGGCAGGTTATTCAATTTTTTTGCATTTCATTATGAAACCCATAGAATATCGTTTGGCATTAATTAATAAAATGAACAATACAATATTTTTTTAACACTCTGTATTTCGAAAACGAAGCGACATGCGAAAACTTTTATAACACATTTTTGTCTTAAAATAAGGTGAGGATTCACCTCCTTCATTTTTTCAGAGAGGTTAGGAAACACCCTGTATAGAGATAGATTTTTTTTAAATTCAATTGGGTGCAATAAGATTGTATAACAAAGGTTCTACCTCTTATTGGCAATTTTTAAATGTTTTCGACCCACAAAAATTTTACGACATAGAATTTATTTATCTTTACAACCGTAAACTGTAACGCCTTAGCACCCAATTTTTTTCTGATTTCGCGGCTCGCGACGTGCACTCCAAATAAACAAGAAAAGTCGTAAGTGCCCATTCGCAAGCCATTTACGTACATTTTAGTTGCGTAGATAAACGGTCATATGCCGAAAATGTTTACGAAATCCTTTTTAAGTTTATAGCGGTACGCCTACGGTCGAATAGTAGCAATTTTCACCTGGATGATGTCAGCGTGCCGATTAAAATTTGATTAATTTTTAGTTTTAGCATTGTAAGCCTTATTGTGGCTTATTGAGGCGAGCTCACATATATATATATAACCATTATATTGCTAATACCATCTGCAATTATGTCCCCGCTATGGGCATCGAGGGAGTTTGCGCAGTTCGGAAATTTCCTTGTGAAAGTAAACATTCGACAGGACCGGATTTCAACTTTTTTTAATGTAAATTTCACAGGTTAGTTACGAAAAATATTGCAATCAAAATTTCGATTAGTAGTAGACGTTTTAAAGTTAATTGAGGGGTAAAGAGAGAGGAGACTCCTCTGGGATCCACTCATGGATGATTTTAAGAATAGAAATAAACGGCACGACGCTTGGGCCGAGTTGGATCAAATATTATCTGTGGAGAGTGGGGAAAGTGAAAAAAAAAATGAGAAAGCTGGTTAGCCAATTTCAGCGGGAGTATAAAAAAATCTTAAATTCTGGGATCTTTCCAATTCTTCCTCCAATAAGAAATATCAAGTACTCAAGGTCTGAACTTGTCATCCTTAAAAAGTTTTTAAAGCTACCATCAGTTCGCAATTCTCCTGCCAACAAATAAATACCATCCCTTTGTAAATCTTGTAATAAATCGCCACCACTGTATTTCTTCCTAGTTTCCAAAGAAGGACGCACCCAAAACCGTCTTTTCGCCCTTTTTTTTTGCGCAACATATAATCACACACGCAGCAGCAGCCACTATTGCGTCGTCTCTGCTTGACGCCATCATATTAACTACCAATGACTTGTTAACTACACAAGCAATGTTGTACATACAACAACTGTTTTAAGAAAAGTTTAAACACAAATTTCGAATTAGGCAACAAACATGTTTACCAAACAAAAGTTAATAAAACAAAGGTTTGAGGTTTAAGTTTTAGGCAACATGCTTACCAAACAAAAGTTAATAAAACAAAAGTTTGAGGTTTAAGTTTTAGGCAACATGTTTACCAAACAAAAGTTAATAAAACAAAAGTTTGAGGTTTAAGTTTTAGGCAACTTGTTTACCAAACAAAAGTTAATAAAACAAAAGTTTTAGGTTTAAGTTTTAGGCAACATGTTTACCAAACAAAAGTTAATAAAACAAAAGTTTGAGGTTTAAGTTTTAGGCAACTTGTTTACCAAACAAAAGTTAATAAAACAAAAGTTTGAGGTTTAAGTTTTAGGCAACATGTTTACCAAACAAAAGTTAATAAAACAAAAGTTTGAGGTTTAAATTTTAGGCAACATGTTTACCAAACAAAAGTTAATAAAACAAAAGTTTGAGGTTTAAGTTTTAGGCAACATGTTTACCAAACAAAAGTTAATAAAACAAAAGTTTGAGGTTTTAAGGTTTAGGCAACATGTTTACCAAACAAAAGTTAATAAAACAAACGTTTGAGGTTTAAATTTTAGGCAACATGTTTACCAAACAAAAGTTAATAAAACAAAAGTTTGAGGTTTAAGTTTTAGGCAACATGTTTACCAAACAAAAGTTTAATAAAACAAAAGTTTGAGGTTTAAGTTTTAGGCAACATGTTTACCAAACAAAAGTTAATAAAACAAAAGTTAATAAAACAAAAGTTAATAAAACAAAAGTTTGAGGTTTAAGTTTTAGGCAACATGTTTACCAAACAAAAGTTAATAAAACAAAAGTTTGAGGTTTAAGTTTTAGGCAACATGTTTACCAAACAAAAGTTAATAAAACAAAAGTTAATAAAACAAAAGTTTGAGGTTTAAGTTTTAGGCAACATGTTTACCAAACAAAAGTTAATAAAACAAAAGTTTGAGGTTTAATTTTTAGGCAACATGTTGTTTACAAAACATGTTGCATAGTATAAATGCAGCTTTATGATGGCTGGTGTTCTTAATAGGTTCGTTCGCAGAGTAGCCAGAAAGAGTTGGAATGCTCAGTTGCTTTAACGTGTTCACACAGAAGCGAAACCTGTGACCGCTGACCAAAAATTCGGTGTTCGTAGAGCGAAATGTATCGATTGCCAACTGATTGGCAACCATCAGAATAATCCGCGTACTGGTACGGAAGTGTGGGTTGGGATTCTGGATATCTTCCTTATCACACCCAAGATAGTTATCAATGCAAAATTGTCAAATTATTTTTAGCTGCTTACCAGCTGTTTTGGCATTTCGTTAATTTAACCTACATTCTATGATATTAATGAATTTAAAATTTAAATTCGCAACGGTAATAAATTAATAATTAATTTACAACCTACACTGTTGAAAGATATTAATTAACATTCATGGACTAAATTGAAAATGAACTATAAAATAGTAATATAATTAATTTGCGATTAACAATTTTATGACTAAATAATTAGTATTTTTTATGCACTAATACGGCACTAGAAAACGCAACATCATAAATTTCCCATATTTCTTATGCTATTTTTTTCTGAATTTATGATCCGATTTGAGTGATTTTTTTTTGCATTGTAGGTTTGTTCCTTGACAATGTCATAGTTTTCGCTGTTTATGATAAAAATTTGATTTTCGATTTATACTGGGTGTATTAAAAATGCTATGTTTTTTTCCGAAAATTCGCATCACCCTGTGGAGTATATTAGCAAGCGAAACATATTGCAGTTGACATTAAACGGTAGGTCCATCTTTCCCCAACATTTTCTTGTTTGGTTTACTTCATTATCTCTGTTATTAAAGGAGATACACCGTTTTATAGGGTAACATGTTTTTATAGACTTTAATATTCAACACATTCATTGTTAAAAGTTTTCACCTAGGTTTCAAGATTAAAATACTCGTCGGACAACTGGGCATACGAAACGAACGTTTAATAAGCAGTTTCCGAACAGTTTTTATCAGTGTGGCGAATTTTATTTTTACTTTAAAACACAACATCTGCTGTAACATCGCTTGCAATGTCAGAAAAAGTCCATAGTCTACTTGAAAACATTTAACAATGAATGTGTTGAATATTAAAGTCTATAAAAACATGTTACGCTATAAAACGGTGTATCTCCTTTAATAACAGAGATAATGAAGTAAACCAAAAAAGAAAATGTTGAGGAAAGATGGACCTACCGTTTAATGTCAACTGCAATATGTTTCGCTTGCTCTCCACAGGGTGATGCGAATTTTCGGAAAACAACATAGCATTTTTCGTACACCCAGTATAGATCAAAAATTAAATTTTTATCATAAACAGCGAAAACTGTGACATTGTCAAGGAATCAACATACAATGCAAAAAAATCATTCAAATCGGATCATAAATTCAGAAAAAAAATAGCATCAAAAATATGGCAACTTACTCACTAAAGAAGCTTAAAATTTATTCTAGTTTAGTTGGACTTCGCTGGTGAGTTGCGATAAATATTTAATAACTACCGATCTAATAGAGGTACTATTTTTTTCGTAAAATTGGTATTGCAGATAAACGGAAGTTAAGGCTGCTGCCTTAGTTTCAATTTGAATTTAATTGATTTATTTCTCAGGAACGACGCGAAAAAGCGCAAGAGACCTCTCAGAGAAAAAATATCCACATGGAAAAATGTCAGTGGGGTATAATTTCTTCTGTAAAAAAATATCATAGGACATATTTGCAGGGACGCCACTGGTGGATGGATAGAATAGCTTTCCTAAAATATGTGGTAAAAAGCACTGTGTAGCAAAATATTTAAGCCGATGTATGTTCATATGAAGTTTTCTTCATAAAATTACCTAAGAAATTGCACCCTGAAATATTAGCACATTAAAACCCGTATTAGAGTCGGCAATTTTGTCTCTTGCGCCTGTAATGGCAATTATAATTGCACGTATTCATGCGCAGTAAACCTTTCGCGATTAGCTGGCACAATACTTCTTGCATTGCGAGCGCAATGCGAGAATGGAATCCGTATTATAGTCGGCAATTCTACTCTTCTGGCAATTAAAATTGCACGGATTCATGCGCAGTACACCGTTCTCGATCAGCTGGCGCAATTAGTATTGCATTGCCAGAAATGGGTCGTGGGCCATTTTAATTGCCGTTGCCGCTGCAAGTCTGGGTAGAGATGGATTATTCTGTTATTTTGAACTGTTTATTATTTGGTCGAAGCAGCTATGAACAGCTAATGGCTATTTAAACTAACTGGTACTAAAATTAGCAGTTCACATTCTTTATTGAGCATATGTACTGCTAATTCGTCGCAACTTTTTTAAGCTGCTATATGTAAGTAGCATTAGCTGCTTCACCAGATAATCAAAACGAACAGGTTTGCCCATCGCTAGTTCTGGGGGTATTTTAGGGATTTGGACAGTACCAACTGCTGTTCTGACTGTTGGCAATGCACCAGCTGATCGAAAACGGTTTACTGCGCATGAATACGTGCAATTATAATTGCCATTGCAGGCGCAAGAGAAGATTTGCCGACTCTAATAGGGCTTTAATAATTTGATATTTTGTTTCAATTTTTTTTAGTAAGTAAGATATTTTTCTTAAAAATGAGTTTCACATTTCTTAGCTTCAGGGGCAGCAACAAATTTCCATAGAAACTTTTTTTTAATGGATTTTATGCAATTTTATAACATGTCATAATTGCTTAATAAATCACTAGATATACAAAATATTAAGGAAAAATTGTAAATCACAGTGTGTCTACGTGCAAGCTAATTAAATAAGCCAAACCAATAAAGTTAATGTAAAATATCGATGTCATTATATTTTATTAGCTTTTAATCAATTATTTATTCTGAAGAGCTTACGTCTACACGTCTTTTCGCCCACTCGTTGACATTTTATTAAAGAGCATTCGCGCAGTGTGTTTTAGCGTATTGCATTAAACATGTGGAAGAATTATGAAGTCACCTCTGTGTTTGTGTCGGTTTTACATAGATGGCTCTTACTCGTTACCAGGGGTTCCCGTCTTAAGGTGAGGATCCCAAACAATGCCAAATTAACAATCAGAGCCATCTATGTTGCATCAATTTAATTAAAAAATATGCCGCTTTTTGGCAGGTTAGAAAGAGAGGAGAGTCATCAGCTGATCAATATTTCTTTTCGTGAAGTTTTAGCCGTTAATAATAAAGTTTTTCAGTTAATTTATTGATATTTAGATTGTCTGACATGTCGATTGGGGTATCAACAAGTTTCAGGAAGGTCTGTGACAAAAATTTGAAAATTGTTCGTATTTGAAATTGATATTATTATTCTTATAACATTATATTTTTTAACGCAATTTTTTCATACCGTTTTCCAATCCTTTAACTTTACGAACCCGGTTTTAGATTAGAAAAAAATTAAGTATGTTTGGCTAAACGTTCGCATAAAATAGTGCCTGCTTGGCAACCTGTGATTAAACCCAGCTCTTAAATAGTATGATCTCCTCAAGCCTTCGGGAAACTCTTGTTTTCCGTGCTATATTGCCCTTTTCTATCTACTTTTTTGTGCAAATTCTTTGGTTATATTACATAATGAATAATATTTGCAGAAGGTGAAAAATGTTTTATAAGATGCTATGTCTGGACGTACAAAAGTAAGAATCGTGGAATAATTATTTAATTCAAACCAGTGGCGACTCTTGCTTATTTAAAAGGGCGAGGTCAAAATATATGTATACTTGATCTTTGTCTAATCATGCACTGAAATTGACAGGCTCTTGACCACAAACCTTTAATTGTTTTTATGCTGTCAGAATCATACAAAGTTTTAAACAGTAATCAATGATGCCAAGTCTGTACTGAGAGTCCTAAATCTACCGCATGCGTTTGAAACCGAAAAGTATAATATTCATTATGCATTTCATACGTGTACCTATTAAGTAAGAATATGTGTACATATTTTAAATTTTCTACTCGTAAAGTTATTTATATATATCCCAAGAACATCAAATTGCAATGTTTTAAGGAAATCACAGTGGCAACGCTGTATGCTCATTTTTACCTGCTAGTGTAAAAATGACCCTGAAGTTTACTAATTTCATTTATTTTCGCCGGCGGTGTTGTTACCGGTTTATCGCTGCTGCTTTTGTGATTGTTTGTGATCTATTGTGTTTTTGGATTAGTTTTTAGTGTTTTTTCGAACTAAAACTATTTGGAGTTATTTATTAGCCATCTACAATGGTTCGTCAGTGCGTGGTGTGTAAGAAATTCGACAATGCTAACCCCGGATTAATATTTCGTCGGTAAGTGTGAATAATGAGGTTATGTTTTTTTTTGTAGGTAAAGCAGTGGTGTAGCTAATTCTATATTTTAAGTAAATATTGCAAAAATATGGATTATTTCTTTATATTATCTGAATTTCTGTAAAAAATACCTACAACGATTACCCATTTATGACTAATGTTGCCATTTTTTACAGCCATCTTCTTCTAACTTATTTGAAACTGTCGAACTATGCATGATTGTAAATAAATGTTTATTGTAAATGAATGGAATGTTTTGTCTTCCCTTTTATATTATATGTTTATGCTCTTGACATATTCCGTGGTTTTCGGAGGAGGTAGACTTCTCGTGCCCTCAGATGGCTAATTCAAAGGCTCCGCAAAATCGAACGCAGTTAGTGAGTTGAGTTAAAATGAAATAATTATTGATGTCATAAGTTCAATTCACTCGCCGACGTGAACCTTCTCCCTCAAGGAAAGTCAAGTAAATGTTTCTATTAAACTTTCCTGATCATGAAGAACTTTGTTTTTTTATTGTCAAGGCTTTCTTAATTTGTACGTGTGAACGTCCGGCTGTTTATTCGGTTAAAACCGAATACTGTAAAAAAAACGTGCAGTATATAGTCGTGTGAACCCAGCTTGAGGGTTGCCAGCTGGCCTTTTACAATTTAATCTCAAAACTTTTTCCGATTACTCACGTTTTACCCGCAACGGGATGGCGCTTGCGCTTTTGTTTCATTTTATTTTACTACTGTACCTAAATTACCTTTTTTTTTAGTAAATTCTGTTTTTTTCTGCATGTCTCGTAAACGTATTTGTGTGACTAAAAGAGTGTAATTTGTCCAGCTGATCGTGTAATTTCACAAATTCAAGCCGAAACCAAGATTTTTAACAGAAAGGCAAAATTTTGTTTTTAAAAATTACTACCAAGAATATGCGTTGATTTCTCGATTAGTCACAATTGCCCTTTACTCACAGATTAGTAAAATACTCACAAATGTTAGGAATTACTCACAAGCTGGCAACCCTGGACAGAACTGGTGGCCCTAATGACTGCTTAAAACAATGTTGCCAGTTGCGCATTTTTATCCCTTATTCCCGCTATATTTATCCTAAGGGCGCTATAGTCACAACACTATTAATAACTTTTTAACCGCTGAAGAACCGCTACTGAATAAAAAATTGAGGAAACTATGAATTGCAGGAATGCGGCAGAGAATCCCACCAGTGACGCTATATCTTTTTATAAGGTAGAAGAAATTTGAATTAATTTGCAATTAATTAATATTGCGAAGGTAGTCATTAAATTATTACTAACTCGGTTTTATTAGTATTTAATTATGATGCATCTTACTAAGAATATCAAAAATTAGAGGAAAATCATCAAGGTCAATGGGTACCTAGTTATCGTCATCAGCTGATCGAGTGTTTTTGTTTTCAATGCAAGACTTGACTTTAATTTACTTTTACCACCGACCTATAACAGAACTATGGATACGTACAACTTATGGAGTGCCCAGTAAAAAGTTTAATTTTTTGAGTGCAAAATTGGGTTGGTGCGCACGGTTTACCGGTCATATTTTTAGAGGTTGCTCGTTGGTTGTCTTGCGCACAATGTTGTTGCAGTCATATAGGCAACCTCTTCGTATTTGTGTCGGTTTGGTTGCCAACCAACGACGACCGTCCAGAAACGAAATCAGTCGTAGCGATGTAACGATATTAAAAATCTATCGATACACGTGGACAATAGATATCAAAATTAATTCTAAAAGTGGATTTTCAGTGATGGCCACAAGGCCTTGTTTTATGCGAGAAAATAGATGTTTATTTCACAGTAAAGAAGGTCTGGATGGGCCAAAATATTGCGAGGGCGAAGTACGATCCTGTTCGCCAGTTAAGGTAATAAATAGTTTATCAGTCGGCATTGCGCATGACATCTGACGATCATCTTTGTGTAAATTTACCATTTTTGCTTTCAGAGTTTGGCTATCCAAAGATATGGGGTCGGTGACTTTTACAGACCAAAAACTTAAAAATAGTACTACTGCTGCAGTAGCAGTAGCACCATATCTATGGATAGCCAAGCTCTAAAGGCAAAAGTGGCCAATTTATGGCCTCGCGCGTGTAAACAAAGGTGCTCGTCAGATGTCATGCGCAATGCCGACTGATAAACTCTTGACCTTAACCGGCGAACAGGACCGTACTTCGCCCTTAATGAAATTGATTACACGGCAATATTTTGGCACATCAAGCATCTCCTTTACTGGGAAATAAACAATCATTTTCTCGCATAAGAGAAGGCCTTGTGGCCAGGGCCCCCGCTAGCATATGTGCAAAGTGTGCAATGCACACGGGCACCGTCCTTTAGGGGCGCCAAAACCCAGGGTCAAAAATTGCAAAAAATTTCCAAAAAAAAAACAAACAAAAAACAAAAATTAATTTTAAAATAAAAGTTGAGAAATTAAATAGGATTAGGTATAAATACACACATAGTAGAAAGTAGTACTTATATATATATGTAGACATTAGGCAATATTTCTGTTATTTGTTCCTAAAAAAGATGTGATTTTTAGTTTTGGGTTATTTTTTAGTATTTATAAACAACGTGTCTGTACCCCATTAGTTAAGCAAATGCTTTAAAATGGGTGTGAACAAGAATTTATTTTAATTTATTTTGTTATGATTTTGTTCTGTTTGATTCATTTTGATATTTTAGTCTACAATTTGTGCTTTATTTCAAGCACCTACCTACCTACCTTCAAAAAAATAAATAAAAAACATGATCCAAAATGGCTTAAGGGGCGCCAAAATCCTTTTTTGCACACAGGCGCCAGTAGCCCTTACGGGGCCCTGCTTGTGGCCTTCACTAAAAAGCTACCTTTAGAATTAATTCTGTGCGTGTGTGTGTGTGGAAAGTGCAGAAGAGCTACAAACACTATTAGAGAGAATTAACCAAGCGTGCGAAGAAGTAGGACTTACCATTAACATCGAAAAAACGAAATTCATGGTAATAAGTAAAAACTCGAATATTCACCCTGTTATCACAGTAAATGGAAAACAAGTAGAGCGGGTTCAAAAATACAAATATCTCGGAACAATAATTAATGACCTACTAGATCCAGATGAAGAAATCAAGATCAGGATAGAAATGGCTCGAAAGACATTTATTGCATACTCTTCAATGTTCACAAATAGAAATCTGTGCCTGCGGATTAGACTGGGGTTCGTGGAGTGTTATGTGTGGTCGGTGTTACTGTACGGGGTGGAAACCTGGACCATGAAAGCCCAAACTATCAAAAAGCTTCAAGCGTTCGAGATGTGGATATATAGGCGCATGCTAAAGATACCTTGGACACATCGAATTACGAACGAAGAAGTACTAAGGCGCATCGGACATGAAAGGAAGCTATTGAAAATTATCAAGATGCGTAAAACAGCATACATGGGTGATATTCTGCGTAACGACAAATATATACTGCTGCAAAACATAATGCAGGGAAGAATAGAGGGCAAGAAGGGAATAGGAAGAAAGAAAAAATCCTGGCTCCGCAATATAAGGGAGTGGACAGGAATGAATGTTGAAGAATTGTTTCATGTGGCACGAGACAGAGACGCATTCAGGAATGTGGTCGCCAACCTTCAATGAGAAGACGGCATTAGAAGAAGAAGAAGAATTAATTTTGATATCTATTGTCTACGTATCGATAAATTTTTAATATCGTTACATCCCTACGACTGATTTCGGTTCTGGACGGTCGTCGTTGGTTGGCAACCAACCCGGCACGAATACGGCGGGGTTGCCTATGTGACGGCGACAACATTGTGCGCAAGACCACCGATGAGCAACCTTTAAAAATATGACCGGAAAACCGTGCGCACCAACCCATTTTTTCACTCATAAAATTAACTTTTTAGTGCACAGCCCATGACTTGTACGTAGCCATAGCTATATTTCGGTGAGTAGTAGCCTTTTCTGGTATTAACCAAGTCAAACGCCTTTGTGTTATTTTGTTTAACATATTAACACATTTTCTTTGTTTCTTTTCGATACACTCATTATGATGAGTGAAAAATGACAGAAGAAAATCTGATGCCATCGATAAATTCAGCGGTGAATAACATAACGTGGCCGCAGTTAACGGAACCCCAAGCAAAAGTGTTCTGTTAGTCACACGGTACAAAGTGCTTTTGACAAATATAGATGTTTCATCGCAAAATAGGTTTTAAATTTAATGCTTATGCCATTGTCATTGAAGTGGAAGCTTTGTTGTCTGTAATGAATCAAAGCGAAAAGAGACATTATGATTTGTCCGAAATATTCGAAATAATCCTTGAAGAATAATTATTTTATAAGTACTATTTTTTGAGAGCAACTATAAAGGAAGTTGCCTCGTAAAATAAGTATTATTTATGTAGAGGTAGAGGATCAAAGAGAAGACGTCGGCGTCTTGTGACAGAACACCGGTAATGCTGTGGTAGGGTAAAAAAATTTTTACAGGCACCTTTCAGTCCTTAGCCTATAACTTACTAAAATAAACTATTTGCCTGTAGAAACGATTATAATTTGCGAAATATATGTTACTTCCTGCATTAGAAATCAATTTTAACATATTTTTTTTTTAGATTATAGCTGCAGTATTCAAATTTGAATTTAAAAATGTATCGCCGGTCACGTGTCCCCAGTCAATAATTTCTTACTTTACCCTTTTATATTTCACGTCATTTTACTAAAGTTACTTTTATATATAAATAATTTACACCCCTACTACAATTTGTATTGAGAAAATAATGTCCAAAGATCAACAGTTTAGTTTCTCTAACGCAATTATTAACCAGAAGTTCCGTCCTCGCAGCTGCATGTATCGCCGGTCACGGCAGAAATTGTTTATAAATAACGCCACTAGAGGTCGGCCTAATAGTTTTACATATATGACGGTATGTGTAAAGCGTGCCCCTGTTTAGGTAAGTTTCTTATTATGTTTATTTATGTATAAACTAAAACATTGCCTACTTTTTACCAGGCGTATGTTTTATGTTGTATCGCCGGTCACAGGGTTAACTCAGACCTAGTAGTCTTAATTAAGGGAAAAATACTACACGAAGTCATTCTCTTGAGTACAGATACTCATTTCATTCTAACAAAGTTTAAGAAATAGCTTGTATTAGCTGTTATCCACGAATTTGTGCATTTATGTATCGCCGGTCACAGTAACACCGGTCACGCATGAAAATGTTACCGGAGATACATTGGTGTGACGGTTTGTTATCCGAAGCTATATACAATATTTTTTTATTAACCATTTATAAACCATTAAGGAAAAATATGATGTGCAAGTTTCGTTTTCACCTATGTAGGTAGATTAAAAATATGACTAATTTTCTTAGTAGTATTTTAACATTCTATAAGGAACATTCCAGAACTTTAAGCCAATATAAGACAGGTCTGTTATAAATAATAGGAAAATGGTTATAGTGACTGATTAAAATCACTCAGTTCCAAATATTGGCGTTATATGATTCAGAAGAGTAAAATTAGCCATGTGACGGGCGTTAAATTATTAAAAAATCGATGCTAGGTACAAAAATAGTCTTTGTGACGATGATCTTTGGCGCGGACATATATAATTCCTCTAATTAGATACTTAGATACTAGATTATTTATTTCTAAATTCCGATTTACTGAAAGTTTCCTATAAAAGCTTTTGACCCGGTAACTTTTTTTATTATGCGTTTTATGACAAAAAGTGTATCTTCCTAAAAATCTCTGCTTCGCAAGAAACTAAGATTTGCGAAGAAAAAAAAGTACAAGAATGTAAAACGTTCTAAGGGAGAACTACCCCTATCTTTAAGTTTTGAGCAAAACGACAAATAAAAAAGTTTCAATTAGAAAATTAAAGCTGACAATTGGGGATTTAAGTAATTTGTAAAGTCGACACAAATATGATGAAATTCATACAATCAGCAGGTCGAATTATTTTAAAGAGTTGACCCGATTTCCACGAACGTTATTATGTCATTACCCTCGACTTCAAATATTTATAAAACGCATAATAAAAATACGATCTAATGACAAAAGTTTGTGTTCTTTTACCATATTTTTCCGGATCGATTATCCTTGAGACGTGAGATTCGGACGAAATATTTCGTCAATAAGTTTTTAAGTCAATGGATTATTAGGCAATTAAACCTATGATGGAGGGAATGACCTGCCTTAACTTTTTAATTATAAAAATGAATCCTGTTGGCCTTCGAAATATGTATCTTTCAACTGATCAAGAAAGCAAAATCAACAATCCAGTTCGGGTTTGTTCGTCAAACTACCCCTAAAGTGCGAAGCAGTGTTTCTTGGTTCCGATTAAGGATCCGGATGGACTATTCTCCGGGATTGGTGTCTCATTTTCGACAATTTTATATCCGTAATTGTTAGTGCTATCAAAAAAGTAATGTAGGTGTTATGTACTCTTAGTGGGTCAAACTTAAAATGGTAAAATCAAAATTTGAAAATTTTCGCTTGCTTAAGAGATACGGGGGAGAATCAAAAAATTAACAATTTCAAAATTACCCTATATTTTCTTAGTTAAAAGTGATACAGAAAAATGTTTTATACACAAGTTTCTTTATAATTGATGTGATGATTGTTGAATAATTTGCCGTTTTCAGAATAAGTATACGGAGTCTGGTAAAATAGTTATCGGACCTAACCTCATTTTTTTAAATGGAATTTAATATCAAAATATAGCATTTTAAATTCTCTTTTCAAATTTATAACATACCATGGATGATATTGGTTTCCTAGGCGATTTATTTAAACTTTTCTTAATTTTCCTTGTTTTCTTTATTATAAGTTTTTGATCTTGGCATAGCAAAAGATCCGTATATTTTTAAATTATGTTCCAGTCGTCGGAATATGTCCTTAAATGGTTACCATCTTTCCGGATAGCGAAAAAAATATAAATTTTGAACCATTTCTTCGTTTTTCCCCTTTCACTATAAACTGATATCATATCAAATTTTTCAAAATGTTGATAGGTCATTTTCATAAATGAATATGTAAAAATGAAATTGACGTTAAATGTTAATAGTCAACATAATTGTTTGTAGGATATTAGCTTTTGTTTCATGGTCTACTGTGGTTTAAAGTAATAATGTTTAAATAAATCGCCTAGGAAACCAATACTGTGTGTTATATACTTGAATAGAGAATTTAAAATGTTATCTTTTTAGATTACAATATACATGGTGTTCCATAAAAAAAATGAGGTTAGATTCAATAACTTTTGTACCTGACCCCGTATACTTATTTTGAAAACGGCAGATTATTCAACAATCAATATAAAGAAACTTTTATATAAAACAATTTTCTGTATCTCTTTTAACTAAGAAAATATAGGGTAATTTTAAAATTGTCTATTTTGTGATTTCCCCCCCTATCTCTTGCGCAAGAGAAAATTTTCAACCATTTAAAGTTTGACCCAAAAAGAGCACATGACATCTACATTAGTTTTTTGATAGCCCTAACAATTACGGAGATACACTATAAAAGTATCGAAAATGGGACACTCCATACACTAATAATTGCTCTTTTCCTCTGAAACCTCAACACGTTGATAGAGATAAAACTTGCTGCTAGTGTACCTCGTATACATTATACTATTGACATAAAATTCCTAATTATCCCTCTGACCATAAAATGGCTAAATTTACATCTTTTCGGACAGAGGTGGGGTCCAAATTTTATTTACCCGCATCCCTATTTCATTATACCATTTTAAGTAAGTGTCTCTTTAATTTAAAATAAATGAATATGTTGATACATAGCTATATTGTCAAGCCGACCCTGCACCCATTTATTGCGGTTTGAAGATGTTGGGACCTACACAATGGGGTTTAATCGGGTAGTTGATTTATTGCAGTAAATGGCAATGGTATAATGCAAACTTTACTATAAGATCGTTGAACGATCGGATATTTCATAGTTAGTGGTTTAACTAAGCGAAGGCAGTGACCTGCCTTAATTATTTAATAATACACCGTTAGTTAATTAAGATAACTGTTGATTTAAGGATCAAAAAGAAGTCGCCGAATTGATAAAACTGAATTATCGGATGTACTCTTTGAAACGATAAATTTTGCTGATTAAAAAAATTGTTTATTAATTTCCTCTTTCATTAAAAACGGCATTGAAGTTAATTAAAAGGTGCCGACATTAATGCATACGTAACGCTTTTGTAATACATTTTCCTGTGATTATTTTTTGATCTAACGTAAGCAAGTGATAACGTATCGCTAATTTTAAAAACATCAAAATATTTTTTTAATTGCAATGTTTTATCTTAATTAATTAATAAAATAAATAGTTTTTCTATCATACAGAACCAGACGCTAATGTCAACTAAATTGTAATGTAGTCCACTCATGGCTGAACCAGGCGCCCTAAGGCTGGGTTCACACGGCGATATACTGCATGTTTTTAACATTATTCGGTTTCAGTGGCGGCTCATGACCTATGATAGAGGGGGTTCACAAGTATGGTGAAATTTTTCTAGGCGTTTTAAATGTAGAAAGAAAAAAAGTAATAAGAAAATGCGTTAGGTAGAACATATTTTTATTTATTTTTTAATTTTACAAGGAAATACAACTTTTGGCAAATAAGAAAGGTTGTCTCAGTGTGTATAGCTGTCGGATCTTAACGTCGTCGCATGCAACCCTCGTAACAATATTTATACAGTCCACTACTAATAGTACTAAAGCCATCTACGAGCTATCAAGAAAACCGAATGATGTCCAATACTACTACCGCCATCTACGAGTTATCAAGAAAACCGAATGATGTCTAATACCACTACGCCATCCACGGCTACGTCATTAGGCGCAACCAAGACGAGAACAATAGTTAACTGTTTTACGACGAGAACGAATCGAACCACGAGACTGATAAGTTGGCATTCTTCATATTTTCAGTGTTTTTTAGTTTAAATCCTTAAATAAAATGGCTTAAAATCATATATCGAGTATCATTTATCGAAATATACAACATTTATCGACCCTACACAATAGTGCTTGAACGTAAAGTCCATTCTTCGGTTCTTAATTGTAGAAAATTGATCAATAAAACAGCCTCATTAGATTTACCCTTTGTGGTCTGCGTTAAATTAATTTCGGGTTTAGGTGTTCCCGCAATATTGTCATAACTGTTAAACAACAACACTTGTCACTGTAATATTTATACATTTGATGGCTTACTGTCAATGTCAGTGTTAGAAATAAGAAATAAATACATTCTAAATTTGTTTTAATTATACGCATGGGAAAACGGAATCTGGAAGCTATTAAAAACCGACTGACGAAAGAAACAAATCAAATAATTAAATGGTCAATCTCTCTCTCTTATCTGTATTTTTATAGGTAATTAACATAAAGCAACATAATTGGTTGTTCTAAACACAAATAATGTTAAATTTTACAACGGTTTACTTAACTGAAGCAATTAATTTAACTGGTTAGGTGTAGCAAGATTAATTAAAGCGATATGGTAATTCCTGGTCGAGTCAGGAGACTACACAGAAAAAAGAATCTCCTAGTTTTAAGGCTTGTTCTTCGAGCAATGCACCAACACAATTTAATTTACTAGTATATTAAGATACAAGTTGCATAAGACATTATCTTAGAGCACGCGTATAATATAGAAAACGACCCGCGAAGCGGGGAGTTTTCTAAAGTACAAGTGCTCTAATTGCCTTATGAACCGTGTATTTCATAATACTTTTTCTATTTGGGTCTTTAAAGTCTGAATAACTTAAATATAGTAGATTTTTTCCATTTAAATTAATATTTTGTTTTTGCGTTGGCAATGCTTTTACAAGTTAATAAAATGTTACAAGTATCAAATATGCCATGATAGAAACAATTGAACACAACAAAGCTTCTTCCCATCCGTCATAATTAAAAATAAATATATTATTAAAGTTAACAAAAATGAGTCAGGAAGAAAGTTGTACTGGGTCTGAACTACGAGAAATTGCAGAAATTAATCTAGGAAAACTTTTAAAAAGAATATGCAAAACTTTGAGTTATGGTGCGAGCAGAACAAAGTTCAAAATATTGAACAAAATAATAAATAATACTATTGAACAAAATATTGTGTCGACATAGACTCTGACAGGAATAACAATTAATGCACAGGAAATGTCTACAGTAACTATAAATATGTACAATATACATATATATGTAAAGTAATATGTATAATACTATTTTGAATTAAAAATAAAAATAGTACTTTATTGAATAAAACTTTAGAAATAGAGCATAAACTGGAAGATATTTCTATTATTTTTAGAAGTAAGCCTAAAATTCGAACCCTACTTGTTGCCAACATAAAAAAAATAATATTTCAGTTCCATAACGTGGCAGGTTATTCAATTTTTTTGCGCTTCATAATGTAGCCATTATGGAACCCAAATAGAAAAAAGAAATTATGATATTTTCTCAGAGACCAAGCATGTTTTCGAAATTGTTGTAGTAGTTGAATTAAGGGCCGACACTTCAAAGTTGCCTTAAGGTACAGAATGACATAAGCCATCCTTAACACAAATTCGACAGTATATATTCTCTTTCACCCTCATCTAAAGGAATAGATGTGGTAATCTTCCGCTTAACGCGTCAATCGACCCTTCAAATTAACTTAAAGGTTTGCCATAACGTTAAGGCTAGCTTAGATAAGGTCTAACTTAAGGTATCATTCAAATATCGGCCCTAAGTCTTTCTATTGTCATTGGACGCTTAAAATTATACTTGAAACGCTGTATAATAATGATAAATTTGCGAGAATTGTTTTAAACCAAGAGTCAGAGATTCTACAGATAGAATCTTTTCTCTTTTTTGTTGCGTTTATTTTCGTAATAACAGATCTCTACCTCTTAGTCTATAGTGTCTATGCTAGTCTATTCAGAATTCTACTCTTCTGCATACCAAACTTAATGATATAATTGCAAAATAATTCCCATTCATTTATCTATTAAATTGTTCCTAAGATTAATACCGGTAGCGGCGTTTTGAAATTGCATTGAGTCATTTTGTAATTGCCAGTGAAGTTGCTTATGCGAGTGCATTTTGATTGACTTGAGAATTTTTACATCATTTTTAGATTATATTATGCAGCTTGCTTTTATGGGAAAAGAGATAATGATATTAATATACAGTGGGCCTAAAACGTGCACAGAAATATTTGTTCTTATGGATTTGCCTAAATACCGGGTGTCTAATAACTATAACAAAGGCGAAACCCATGAAACTTTGGTACGTCCTTGTTGTTTTATAACGACACAAAAATGCACTGCGTGGAAATTTGAAATTTTACGCGGTTTTGTAGTCGGATACGTTATTGCCAGATCTTTTATCCCGAAGAATCCAGTTTTGACGAGAACTCGACTTACCCTTAAATTGAAATGAAACGTCGACTGCAATAGAACTTACCTAAAAAAGAAAAAAATTATGTTAATCCATAAAATAAATATAAACCTATATATTCACTAATACACAGAATACACATTTATACCTTATAGTCTATTGTGTTTTCACGAACAAACCCGAGGGCTGCCAACCAGCAGGAAAAGTACCGTGAAATTATCAAAATACGACGCTTAAACTCCGCAAATTAATATTTTAAGGTTCATAATTAGTAACTTTTATTTTGGGTCGGTAATGTAGAAAACAATATGTTTTCCACCAGACTTGCAGCAGAAACTGCAAAAATCGAGCAGACCCGCTATTTAACAAGTCTGGCAAGTTACAAGAAACTTGCAAAAATAATTCAGTTGGCTCCTTAATGCGCATGCATTTCTTCAAGTTTATTGCAATTGCAGGAAGACCTGCCGACTGTAATTGCTTTGCATACAAAATCTTAAAAGAGACTGACTAGTCAGTGAAACTAAACTTCAATTGTTGGAAATATTTATGGGATTTATTTACTACACTCTACTATTAAATCAATATTTCACAGTCAAGGAAAAACGGATCATCGAGTAAATTTACATATGATTTATAAATTGGGTTGACACAAATTACGACAAACATCGTGTAACGCAAAATGACGCCACGGTACGATAAGAACTGTCCAAAAAATTCTGGTGGCCTTAATCGCGTAGATAATTACCTAATTTTATTTTGATAAAAAGCTAATAGGATTTTAATTGACTTATATCTAATTTTAGTGATTTTTTCATAGTTTATTTTTATTTAAGTGGCCTTTTGTTCTAGTTTTTTACGTCGACGATATACATATTTCAGCAGAAAGTAGCAAGTGGATGTTGCAACAATTGAATTTATAAATATGCCGCGGCTTGCCAGTTTAAAATAAGCTGACTAGTATTCTCTACTGCTATCATAGGAGCTGTCACGTGATTTTTTACCTGTCAAATTTAACATTTGTAAGGCAGAATATTATTTGGATGTATCTTTTAACGCTCGAAAACCACTTAGGAATACGAATTTGTTATGTTTAGTCTAGAACCCGATAACTGAGAATCGTACCATCTTTGTTACCGCTCGAAACCAATATAAGCTAACAATAGATCAAAGCAAAGAAGCCCATAACGTAAGGATCAAGAATAAACTTCTTGACAGTCCAAATGGATCAAGGTCCTTTTGGTCAGCCGCTAAGGCCGTCAGCCAAAATTTAACCAAATCAAGGTGCAATAGCATTCACAGCCGGAGACAAAGCAAACTTACTTGCTGAACTATTTTCTTCGCATTCCACTGTAGATTTCCAAGGAATAACACCACCCGACATTCCTGCAGTTCAATCCGAAATGACCGAAATCGTGTTCCGCCAGCGTCCCGTCAAACGAATCCTGAAAGGACTCGACGTCAAAAAAGACGAAATTCCTATTATAGTTCTCAAGAGATGCGCCGATGAACTAACACCAGTATTTTGTAGACCTTTCAACTTATCCTACAAAAAAGGAATATTTCCATCTTGCTGGAAGACGGCGCGAGTCCAGCCTATTCCAAAGAAAGGTAAGAGAACCCTGCTTAACAACTATCGACCAGTCGTATTGCTTTCAGTTATATCAAAAGTAATGGAGAACGCTATTAACCAACATCTTCTAAAGTACCTGGAAGGCTTCAACCTTATCAGCGATCATCAATATGGTTTTCGGAAGTCCAGATCAACTGGAGATCTTCTAGCATATCGTCGGTCCCATGCCAAAACCATGAATGTGCAAAACTATAGTTTTGAGATAATTGCATTTAAACTTTGTAATGATTGGGAAAAATAAGGCTTTAGTGCGATTTTAAATATATTCTGCAATAAGTAGAAGTTGTATTGACCAATTTAAGTTGTCTAACAAAATTTTGGATATATTCAGTTTTTTTTGGAAAAAAAACACATTCGTGCTTTTGCCGTTGAAAGATTTTAAACAAATTCAGTTTCGCTGAATAGAAAAATGAGAGCCATTAAGTATTGCGAACTCGTTTATTAAAAAGAAAACAAGGAAATTAAACGTAATACTTAGGTAATAAAAAGTTTTAAGAAATACATTCAGTTGTAACTTAAAAAAAACTAATCACTGTCTTCTGAGTCACTTTCCGACGCATTCGGCTCTGGTAAACAGTCACGGATTTTTTCGCTGCATTTCAAAGATCTGTAGTAGTTATGATAAATCTTAGGTATTGTAAGATCATTACACATTTTCTGCAAGTCTTGAAATTTTGCATTTGAAATAGGGAGCTCATCATTGTAGGGCCTGTTTAAAGTAACTTTTCTTGGACGGCCTTTTTTGGAACAATTTACTTCATTAAAATCTTCATCTGCATAACTTGTTTTAAAGAATATTTTTGACTTTTAGACTGTGTTCCGAATGCCTTAAAATCGAAAAAGTCTTGGTATGTAAGGTTTTTGACTACATAAGGTCGTGGCCTAGTTCTTGCACTGCGAATAATTTGTGTCCAACCTTCTGCAGAATACACCGGAACGTATTTCGCTTTTTTTTCTATTTTCGAATGTATTGAGTCACCCTCCATTTCGGTGTGACCAGTTTCGAAAAATTTATGATCTATTTGATTTAGGGTAGGATGACTTGAGAGAATTTGAAGGCACATGGCAGCAAAAATGGAGTTCTTTTGTTGGCCACCACACCCATCGGACATCATTCGAACCTCTTTAATATTTTGATGCGCTAGAATGTAATCGTGAATGCACGAAGAGATTTCAACTGATCCTCTTTTTCCTTGAGTTTCCTCCCAAACATAACAAAGAACATCTTGGTTGCCCAAGTTGTAAACTGTGAAATTGTAGATGGCTAATTTTCTCAAATAAAAGATTTGACCTGCTGGGCCTTTTGGTGTTGTAAGAACTGCTTGTAAATCAAAGTTAAAAGATAAAACTTCCGTATTTTCCTTTGCAATTCTTTTGTCGTCATCCCTGGACTTGCGAGCTAATTCTTTTCTTTCTAAATGTTGTTGAAATTTTTCTTCTCCTTTTATTCTTTCAGTTTCTGTCATTTCCTTTTGCTCTAAACATATTTTACATTGATCCTTTTTTGGCCGGAAGAACCCTAAATTATATTCCCTAAAAATCTGTCTATATTTTTCTAAACAAACTGAGTTTGTAATATTTTTCTCCTGACACATTTCTTTGTACATTGCATACATAATGGAAATATTTAAAGACGGGTCAAGGTAATTTTTTTGTGAGGAGCTTCTGCAGTAATGCGACTGAACGGCGGGAAATGAGAGGATATGCTCCCTAATCAACTGCTCATCATCATTGCTAAGCTTGTTAACAGGTATGTGTTTTCCACGCATGTCTTTCTCAACCACCCCATTGGAAGAGCGTTTCTGCAATGATGTGCGAATAAACGAATCGGTTATATTGAGGGTAGCCATAAAAAACTCCCTACATACATTTTTCTTTTGTCCATCAACTGTCAAGCTGTAGTTATAAGTATAGGTTCTTCTAGAATTTTCTAGGCTTCTTGTTACTCTATTCTTCAGTTTTTGTTCAATATGGTTAATAACAAAAAATCGTTGTTCATCTATTGTCGACAATTCACGAAAGGCATTATAAATTTCACGTCGGTTTGCTTCCATAAATGTAATACAATTATGTTTTGCTTTTCCCAAACAAGGGGATGGTAGCAGGGGGCGTGCAGGTTTCTCTATATTTTGCGCACCAACGTATGACTCGCCCTTAAGTCTCTTTTGTTTTCTAACGTTTTTCTTCCATAAAGCGATATTCTTCTTCCTCTTGATGGGGTGTCCTAAAATAATCAAGTATATTTTTATTCCAAAATTTTATATTGACTTCAATAAACTTACTTGGTTCATCTTCTTGAATGTTTTCGTTTTTAGATTTCGATTTATTCGATTCAGTGCTTGATTTCGAACTGGATGAACATGTTGAACAGGTTGATGAACTGCTAGAAGTATCAGAATCATTTTCTGGATCATAGTTATCCGATGAAGATTCCATTTCGCATTCAGTCATACTGGTATTATAGGTATTAGAAATATTTGTTTTCATCCCGGAAGTGGAGGGCATGCTTTCATTGATATTTTTTGGATTGTTGATTTTATCTAAAAAAAACACAGTTAAAATTGGATTTGAGTAATTTAACTAGTAGTTACCCAAACTTAATTTTGCTGAAAACTGATGAGGGACTTCATAACAAGTCGTATCAGAAGTACATTGCTCTATTCCAATGGTAAATGGAATATTTTCGTCAAATTGTTCAATGGTAGTGTTATTGTACACAATTTCTAAAAAAAATTGCAATAAAACAGAAAGTGTTACTTCAATAGTAATTTTAGCAATGTACCTGATGATAATCCAATGTTAGAAGATAACTGTGAAGCATTGTTTTCTGGTAAGGTGTTTTTTTCATAGACGCATTCTAATTCATCATCGGATATTGTTTTTTCATTATATTGATTATTGGCACTGGTACTTTCGATTTTATCTTAAAAAGAAAAGAATTAAATTAATTATTTTTAGGTACCTAATTAAAAAATAGCTTACCTAGTATATTTGGGACAGATTCATGATTGTCACCTTCAGCCATATTAGTCTTTCGTGTTTCGACCTGGATTATTGAAATAAAAACATTATTATAATGTAATTAAATAAACTGGTATAGGATTTGCGGGTTTTTACCTGATTATTTTCATCTAAATTATTCTCCTCTAAAATAATTATTGATTTGTAGCCATTTGCAATATCTTCTTTGTCCTGGCACTCATGATTTTTAAAAGCAAATGTTTGTAAAATTAAATGCGAAAGTCCTACTTGAGTTTTCACAACACACTCACTTGTATTTACCTAGTTTTTTGCAACGTGAAAAACACGAAAGTGTTATATTCACAATTATGTGTAAAGTTCATCGAAATAGATAATCACGAAAGTGACAAATTCACATGTATCTAAATAATTGTTGGCAACACCAAACACACGAAAGTGGTACATTCAGATAAATTATTTAATTGTTCACAACGCCAAACACATGAAAGTGGCACATTCAGATATTTTTAATAATTGTTCGCAAGGCCAAAGACGCGAAATGGTCACATTCGTGCAGTGTCCCTCGCGACATCCGGCAGAGAACTGACCATTCGTGAAAACTCGACTTTATATCGGGCCAATTATGGCGCGTAAACACATGCCTGAGTTTGGCATGGCTAATGTTGGTCCTTTTAAGACTTACGGTGCACTTAGGTGAAATCGGTCAATTTTGCACATTCATGGTTTTGGCATGGGACCGACGATATGTCACCCATATTTGGAATAAGCAATCGAACAACATGGGGAGTCTCGGGCTGTTGCACTGGATATTTGCTTTTGATCGTGTTTGGCATGAGGGGCTTCCTTAAACTTCGATCCTATGGTATGCCCAGTCGATCCCGAGGTCGTTTTTCCGTTTTTCCCAACGAATATAACCTCCAACGATTCAAAACCAACGTGAATCGCTTTATGCGCACACGCACCACTCCCAGAGTGCCCTAAAGGATTTTTGCTATAGTGCTTGTGTTTGATCATAAAAAAAAATATAAAGTATCGGATTTCTAGACAAGGGAACAAGAAGGAACCACGAAAGAGGATAGTTAGTTAAGCTTGACTTGTAAGATAGTTCAGTCGACTTTTACCGTGTATTTTAAATTAAAATTACTTTTAAATTTAGTTATTTTTAAATAGTTATTATTTCTTCTTACACATTTTTTGAAAAAAATTGAAAATATTACATTATTTTTCAAAATTTTGAAAAATGTTACAGCCAAAAGTTGTTTATATTTTCATTGTTTCAACGGACTAGTACATATTTAAATTTTTTTAAAGTTAATTTAATTTTCTTGTGCTGCATTGTTTGGTGCAGTGCAGTGCAGGTGCAGTAAAATGTAAATTAACGATTTTTCATTGGGATTGCTTTTTAATTCAGTTTATATGTAAATTTTATATGAACTTTGTGGCATAGTTTTTGCGGGCGTTTATTATTAAAAAAAAAACAGTACTTACCATTGGCGATGAAAATTATTGAATAAAAAGTTTGTTATAAAGGAAGGAAAATTTGTAACGGTGTTGTAAAATTTGAAAAATCCAGAAATGTTTAAGATGAGGCTCCCAAATTAGCAATCGGAGCCATCTATGTTGCATTAATTTAATTAAAAAATATGCCGCTTTTTGGCAGGTTAGGAAGAGACGAGAGCCATTAGCTGATCAATATTTCTTTTCGTGAAGTTTTAGCCGTTAATAATAAAGTTTTTGAGTTAATTTATTGATATTTAGATTGTCTGACATGTCAATTGGGGTAGCAACAAGTTTCAGAAAGATCTGTGACAAAAATTTGAAAATTGTTCATATTTGAAATTGTTATTATTATTCTTATAACATTATATTTTTTAACGCAATTTTTTCACAGCGTTTTCTGATCCTTTAACTTTACGAATCCAGTTTTAGATTAGAAAAAAAACCAAGTATATTTGGCTAAACGTTCGCATAAAATAATGTCTTCTTGGCAACCTGGGATTAAACACAGCTTTTAAACCAACATATTTTAAATAACATAATTTTTTGTAACTTTTTCGAAAAATATCAAAATTTACAGTCAAAAAGTCACTGCTCATGTGCATGTATACTTGTACATATGTACGTGTCGCCCGTTATTCTCGAAAATAAACACAACAAAGTTCTATAGCTGGAATCTCCGTTCCTTGTTATCCTCTGTCTGTTTCTCTTTTCTTTCTAACATATGATCGGTTTGATGGCAAAACAAACAATCGACGGACGTGACATTATAAATTTGGATTTAAATTATCCAGTTTACTGCAGATTTATAATAAAAATAACTTTTTTCTACAAACAATACTTAGATTTAACACAACCACTTGAAGACCACAAGAAAAAATTTCAGAAGTAACCACAAATGACAGTTAATCCGGTAATGTCAAAGTAAAGCAGGTATAAAAGACGGGCGTCCCAATAAGGGCTTCATTAAGTCCGTTCCGAATACTCGAAGGCGACTTAATGTCTTTGTCTAATTAACACAAAACGACAAAGAAAAATTATACTAATTTTCAGACTGCCCCGATTGTTTTTCTGCAAAGCTGTTCACAACATAGCTAAGAATGTGAATTGTTTATTCCTCAAAAACTGTGAACCAAAACCGTACCCCCCTTGGTTTTAAGATCCTTGGCTGATTATCTATTTTTCTTTTTATAAAATTTGGTCATTTTCAAACCATCAATCAGATTACCGAAAAAAATGATTCGAACTTGAATCATTAAAATCAAAGGCCCCATAATCTATTCATAGAACTCTTGGAAAGTGAAGCCGTGATTGTGTGAAATGTTATTGAAAATCAGTAATGGGTGGAAGAGAGAACTACATGTTTGTGCGCTGAATGACAACAATGTTGAA
The DNA here is from genome assembly GCA_963991005.1 of Barypeithes pellucidus. Classification (NCBI taxonomy): domain Eukaryota; kingdom Metazoa; phylum Arthropoda; class Insecta; order Coleoptera; family Curculionidae; genus Barypeithes; species Barypeithes pellucidus. The sequence goes on along the minus strand of OZ022565.1, from coordinate 17,805,263 downwards.
GTCTGGTTATATCAGATGGTTAAATATTAAAACATAACCATACTTACCGATGAAAAGATAAATCCTTATTTAAATGATCCACTCCTTTGACAAACTACACATGAATGTACCATGATTGTTTATAATAAAGACAATTTTTCACCAATAATCATAAAAAAAACACAAATCAACCAAAATATATAAACAATCAACAATCAGATCACAGCCCCAACGTTGTAATGTTTACGAGATTAGTATTCATTCATAGTTTGGCTCCTGGGTCCTAGGGCAGTAGTAAAATAGAAATAGATGTTGCCAGAGTGCAGTTGAATTAGTTCAAGATTCGCTTGATACTTTTAAGTATAATAATATATTTTTAAAGAATTTCTCATCGCCTTTTCACAGTTTATAGTAAAATTATTGGGAAATACATTTATTTTAAGAGCAATTAAGGATTAACCTTAAACCAGTTGTAATTGTCAAATTAACAAATTTTTAATTGGGATTTTGCAAGATGCGATAAATATGTCAATCTGGCTATGCTGCAATAATGACCGACAGCGGTGGGAAATGCTGTTTGCGGTCGTTGCGTAGGCTAGAAATGTACATTTTTCAATCTATAGTTTGTAATATCTTTGATTCAAATGCATATTTTAACTCTACCCGAATTATTTGCGATGGAGACACGAAAATAGAAAAATACACAGTCATTTCTAATTCAAGAGTGGTTTCGTGCCAAAAATAGGACTGCGAAACACATACATCAAACAGCTGACGGTCAGCACGAAAAGTGCTTAATATAGGGATCACCGGAACTATCACGTTAAACGTTATTCCAGGAGAACGCAAAATAACGGAAACAAACACAAAGTCATCTCTTATAGGGTATTAAGTTACATTACTCGTCTACTTGCCAACTGGATAATTCTAAAACTTATTAATTAGGAATATGTCCAACACGAATAACTCTATCTCGAAAAATATATCCGAGATAGATCCGGCCACTTTTTTTGAATCTAAAAGCCGTATTAGAGTCGGCAGTTTTTGTCTCTTGCGCCAGCAATGGCAATTATAATTGCACGTATTCATGCGCACTAAACCGTTCTGGATCAGCTGGTCAAATACTTCTCGCATTGCCGGCGCAATTCTGCAATTCTAGTCTACTGGCAATTAAAATTGCACGGATTCATGCGCAGTACACAGTTCTCGGTTAGCTCTCGCGCATTGCCAGAAATGGGGCACGCGCCATTTTCATTGCCATTGCTGGTGCAAGTCTGGGTAGAGATGATTATTCTGTTATCTTTTAAATGTTTATTAGTTGGTCGAAGCACATATGAACAGCTAATGGCTATTTAAACTAACTGGTACTTAAATTAACAGTTCACATTCTTTATTAAGCATATGTACTAATTCGTAGCAACTTTTTTGAACTGCCATTTGTAAGTAGCAGTAACTGCTTTAACTGCTAATCAAAACGAACAGGTTTGCCCATCTCTAATTCTGGAGGTATTTTAGGGATTTCGACACTAGCGACGGCTGTTCTGACTGTTGGCAATGCGCCAGCTGATCGAGAACGGCTTACTGCGCATGAGTTCGTGCAATTATAATTGCCATTGCACCGGAAATTTTTATTGCCGACTCTAATACGGCTTTAATGTATTGTTTTCCAGTAGTTTAAAATAGTGAATACAGGGTGGCATTTATAAACTTTAAGTTGTCCAGATCTGACGGGTGTCGTTCGAATTGAACAAATGAGAACATACCTGACCATTTATAAACTCCGCGGCGGTTCGTTCGAGTCAGTTCGTTTATAAATCAGAGATTGTTTCCCAGCGAACTGAACGTAAAAGTTTATAATAATGTACCCTGAAAAATAAACAACTTGAAATCTGTGAAACGGTTATTGACTTTCTAAAGAATTTACCTTGAAAATATGACAATACTGTTCAAGATTCACTGCCATATGTTGCTGTGTTTACCTTCCGAACAGGGGCACCACGTGGTAATTTTTGGTTTGACATAAGGTCATGTACAGGGCATATTAAATTAAAGCACCATTTTTGGATATTTTTCTTCAATTTGTTTTCATCTCAGGAATTGCAGGTTTAAATATAATACGTCATTTCCATAACACCCTGTATGTCTATGTTCTTGACATATTCCCATTAATCCCAAAGTATTCACGTACGGACGGACATCATATTTTTGTCCATACGGTTCAGTTTTCACGAAACCAGTCTGTTGACTAGAAGTGTTGTTATTCTGACCTTAAATGTAGCGCAGATTGCCAGAAAAAATACCAAAGGAGTAGACCGATAAATATCGAGAACCACCATGACGGCAGAGGTAATAATTTACGAAAACATTTTTATCCTTTTGGGTCATTAAATAAGTTTGCTGACCCGCAATCGAGACATCTAATGGCTATGACATCACCCCTAAAAGGAACGATTATGTCATGGATTTCGGTCAGAAATAATGATGGTGCTCCGTGTGCTTGAACTGTTGTTTATTTATTACCCTTTCTATTTGGGCGAAATTATTGTTATTTACGTCCATTCCGATGATAAAATCGTTTTTATTTTTTTAAGAAAAATGGCGGAAAATTTTAAGTGAAAGTTGCCACGTTCCTGTCACTGTAAAGGAGCCATCGTTAGATATTGGTGACATTTGAAATAAACGCCTTATAGACATCCTTATTTGTATTTAAAGAAAATATCATATTCTTTTAATTTTTCGTCAAAATGTAGCTGGAAAAAATTAAAATCTACACGGAAAAAGAAACTTGTTAAATTTACTATCAAAGTAATAAAACTGACTGTATACGTGATATGACTGGACTGGAATAACTTTTAGGAAGAAATGCCATTAAATTGTAGCAATATTTTAACCAAAATTTTTAGTAATAATTACAAAAATATTTAGTAAATCATTTACAGTGAAACCTCTACTACGGACACCTCTAATAAGCGAACATCTCTATTATGCGGATATTTTTTCATAGTCCGGAACTAGGTATATGAAATTCCGTGAAAATCAGCCTCTCTCGGGCGGACGCTCCTTTAGGCGGACGCGGACAGGCTGTTTTCATACAAAGAGTGCGAAAACCCTCCTTAAACGGACAAAAAATTTTTTAAAGTATTTGGGAGACGAATAACAAGACAAAAACTCTCTGAAGACAGACTGGCAACCAATCGCGTATGCGTGGCAGCGCGAAAGGACCTCGCCGAATGAAAGTATGTGTGATTGCCCGACAGCAGTCCGCCGTTAATTTGTGAGTTGTAAAATTAAAATCGTAAACAATGGCAGAAAAATGTCGCGTTTTGAGTCTGAAAGAGAATATTGATGTGCTATTAGAAGATGATAGGGACCCCATTCCTACCGATTATGTAGCCCAAACTGAAACCACACGTCAGATAGTGACGACTCTGATGAAGAAGTTGAATGCAGTAATCAAACAAATGTCCACCAATTATCAACAAGCTATTAGTATGGTAAAGGAATTACAAGAGTATGCAAAGAATAGAGGTGACTCTACAGCAATGGAAGTGTTATCAGACTTGGAATTACATTTTCTAGATTGCAAGTATAAAACGCAAACACGTCAAACTACGTTATTAGATTTTTTTAGTACTACATCCTAACTAAAACTAGTCTATTTTTGTTATGTTATGTTTATTTGTACATACATATACATAGTAATAATTTTGTATTTACATATTAACTAATAACAAATCTCCCATGGGCGAACACCTCTATTAGGTGGCCCCATTTAGACGGTCCCGTAGGTGTCCGCCTAAGGGAGATTTCACTGTATATGAAAAGTTCTTGTAAAATTTAATAAAATCTTGACATATGGTTATCCACCCAAGTTGTATCCTCGCATTCCCTCGCCTGACTTCATCGATCGATGGTATGTTCCCGTATAAGTTCTCCACCTGTTATTTATTACGAAGATCGAACTCCCAGGAATCCGTTGCGTCTGATTTATGCCTTTTATTCTTGTAAAACATTTTTACAACACTTGATTTAAACCATACATTTATAAATAAACTATTTTCACTACCTTCGTTGTAAAATTTAAAATATAGTTTAGTATTTACTTGATTTTACCAAATTGATTAGAAATACTAACTACAACAATATTATTTTGGTACGATAAAGAAAAATGTAATTAATACTATTAATAGGAAATCGTATAATAAAATATTTACTATAATAATTTTACTATCGTCTTTACCGTGTCAGTGGCGGTTCTTCCACAGGAGCACATGCGCACGTGCACCCTCAAAACGAATAAAAAAATATTAATTTATATTCATTGAATATTATTTATCGTATAGACCCTCCCTAATATTTTATCGTACCGTCAACCAAACTGTATATTATAGGCTCTCGATCCGGCAACCGTGCCTCGGTCGAGGCTAATGACGATTATGACGAGACTTGCTCGCATGTGCGATTAAGTAGGCGGGGCATAATGCAGTTTCTCTCTAGTAACAGGTGGCGGGGGATAGCGGGGCCATGGCGATTTAACATGGGAAAGGTGCACAATTTTAGTGTGCCTTGTCTGTTCGTGCATCTAGTTAGAAATTCGAGCGTGTATGTTTTAATATTTTAATAATGAATAGTTTGACGGTGGACTATTTAAAAAATAACTTTAGCTCTTTGAGTGTGGAGCAAAAAATTGAAGTGAAGAATGCGGGAAGACCTAAACCCGAAATTAATTTAACGTAGACCACAAAGGGTTAATCTAGGGACTTTATTAGAAAGTTTAAAAATGAAATATATAAAAAAAAAATTATAGAGGGTATTCCAAACTTTAATGAGGCTGTTTTTGATGAATTTTCTACAATTAAGAACCGAAAAACGGACTTTACGTTTAAGCAATATACACACTAAGGAAACCTTTCTTATTTTCCAAAAGTTGTATTTCCTTGTGTAAAATTAAAAAATAAATAAAAATATGTTTTACCTAACGCATTTTTTCATTACTTCTTTTCTTTCTACTTTAAAACGCCTAGAAAGTAATTGTTTGGCCGTTACACAAAGATAACAATTTAAAAATAATTTCATCATACTTGTGAACGCCCTCTATCATAGGTCACGAGCCGCCACTGTACCCTGTAGAACCAAAAACGTTAGATTTGGCGTTATTTTAAGAAAAAACCATCAAAATAATTATTTGAAACAAATTTTAATTATTATATCTTGTATAAACAAATTATTTCAAGTTATTGGTTTCCATTTAAGTTTACTTTATTACTGGTTTGTTCGGGTTTGTTTTATTACTAGTGTCGAAAAGATTGTATTCTCGATAAAAATTGATGTATAAAAAAGAATACTTTAGAAACCGCAATCAGTCCTTATTTTATTTTTTAAATATAAAACCGGCCTGTTTGGCTACTACATTTATTTATAGCCCTGATGTCATGGCTATAATTATGGAATAAAGAATTATTTATTGTTCGTTCATCCGATACGGCTATATTATAGAGGGTTCATTGGGTGGTTCAGTGGCGCAACGACCGTTTTTATTTAGCAACTTATTTTTTATATTTAGATCATGTTGTTACGATATACGGGGTGTCCGCTAATTAATGGTACACGGAAAAACCACCATACTCCTTACGTAAAAATATTAGGATTCAATTATACTTACCTATATCCGAAAGTTGATATTAACTGAGATACAGGGTGTTAAAGTTAAAACTTTTTTGTTTTTCTCTAATAACTTTGAGAGAAACTAACGTTTTCTTATAAAATTTGGCAATTATGGTTTTTTAGGACGAGAAATTGATTTCTTTGTGAAATTTTAATGTCTGCAGCATTTTTCGCAGATTTATTAGGTCATAACTTTTTTGTGCCTCAGTGTATTTAAGTTTTTAATAAAAATAATACCTTTCTCATATTTATTACGTAAAAAAGGTTTTCTAAGTTCAGGTCGCCCAGAGTTACCGTTTCGGAGATATTTGCATTTAAATTGTTTAGTGCGTTAGCTCAGGCATGCAAATAATATTTTGTTACTTCTTAACAATTCACTTTTACATGATAATTAATGTTCCAGTAATGGTAATCCGGAATAATAGATACAACAATTGGATTGTTCTTTAACTTACTTTAATTAAAATAACTTTGACCCTAGAAAATATCGTGTCGAAAGAAACCAACAGCAATGAAAACACAGACTTACGATAAACTCAAAAATGAAACATTTTCTGGTTCATAGCAACTGCATCTCTAAATTTTATTTGGTTTCTCAAACAACCATAATTGCCAAATTTTGTAAAAAAACGTTGGTTTCCGGCAAAGTTATTAGAGAAAAACAAAAATGAAGTTTTAACTTTAACATCCTGTATTTCAATTAATATCAACTTTCGCATATAGGTAAGTATAATTAAATCCTAATATTTTTACGTAAGGTTTTTCCATGTACGATTAATTAAATTGTTAAACTGGCTTATTTATATTAAATCGAAATGAATATTTTTACCAGGATGTTGCTGTGAAAATCAGTATAGTTCTGTAACAGTAGTTCTGTTAAGGACAAAAATAAGTGGTAAGGATTCGTTGATGTTCCTGGGATTATAATTTCAGATCTAGGGATTTATAACTGTTTGGGAGAATTAGTGACACTTCTAGACTGCATTGAAAACGATAAGTCATATACCTATTGGTATTCTTGCAAAATAACGAAAAGTAATGAAGAAAGACAAAGTATAATTAGTGAAAAACGCCCGAAATCTGGGGATTAGAAAAAGTGGAATCCTGTGATCGCAATATTTAACGGGATTGGATCCCCTAGAAGTAGGGAAAGGGACCATATGATGTTTAATTAAAAAATTTGACGAGAACTTCATTTACAATACAAAACTGGGTCGACTTATTTTTATACTTGCAGTTCGTTTTAATTCGTTTCTTTTTAATGAATGCGGCTTAAATTTGAAAAATGTGACACTTTAACATATTTTTTTTGGTTTTTTCGAATTTTTTGAAAATTTTTTGAAAAAATTTTAAAAATTTGATTTAAAAAAAAATACACATATCGCCATCAACACATGGTAATAATACCACTAAAATTCTAACGAGGGTGCACACACTAACCCTCGTGGTTTACCAATCTATGTTTAAGATTCGGAAATTGTTCGAAAATATTTTTAATAAGAAAATTCGAAAATATTTTAAAAAATTCAATCTCTCTCTCAAGCCCGTAGATACATTGAAAATAAATGTTCTTATTCGTTTGTTAGAATTTTTCGATCTTTTTTCTTTTAAATTTCAGATAATCAACGTTCGAAAAAAAATTCGAAAAATTCAAAAAATACTTACGAAAAAAAAAATAACTAAACTAACCGAACCGAGCACTGTTCAATCAGAATATTTGACAAATTTTGGGGAAGCCGATTGTATTTATAACAAATTGTATTGTAAAGATGATTCAATTTTAAGTCTATAGTTAAGATAAATTTTTTTTTATCGAAAATCATATCGCGTTAGTTGCAGTATAGGTCGCGATGTTTCGATTAATTTTTTCTCGAACGTTCTGATCGACCGTGATTAACCATCGCAGCTCACCGCTCATGGTCACCTTCTTCTCGAACCAAGGTTGAAAGCATGCCAAAGGGCACTGCAACAACAGCAGGACGGGTTTGTTCGTAAATAATTCCTGGTTTACATTGCAAAAGAGACCTGCACGACAATGCGCCAATTCACAAAGTTATAATTATTAATTTGCTTTTAAATATATACTTAGAAAACAAATTCAAAACCTATTTCTAAGCTTCAAGTAAAAAGGAGCGCAACCGGCAACATTGTTTCTATTCGCAACAGCAGCCAACAAGGCCATTTGCTATCGGCCCTTATGCAGAAAATGATAACTTTATGTAGAAGTACGCAGGCGCAAAAGCGGCAGTTAGTATAGATGTGTAATTCGTCGATACCTGTTCTTAACCAACTTGACCCGTTCGCCGATGCTTTCCCGTCGCTTAAAATAAGATTTGATTTTTGTGTTCGTTTGGGTTTCTCAATTTTAATCCTGTCAGAGGAAAAATGTCTGTCAACTTTTTGACTGTTGACCAGGGGGACGAATCTTCAAAAACTATTAGAAAGTTCAGCAATTACTGGACTACGTCTATGGTGATGACGGCGGCGAGAGTAACCGATATAAACTAAATTGGTAAACTTGAGAATCAAAAAATATTAGTTGTTCGAATATCACCATCGTCAGGTTACAAAACAATGTAACCCCGAAAAGACTTATTCATCGGGTTACAACACATTATAACACTCATGAAAACGTATTCGTTGGGTTACAACACAATATAAGCCTCGGGAAAACATATTCCTCGGGTGACAGCACAATATAATCCTCGGGACAAAGTGTTCGTCGGGTTACAACACAATATATCCCTTGGGAAAACGTATCCATTGGGTTACAACACAATATAACCCTTGGGGAAAACGTATCCATTCGGTTACAACATAATATAACCCTCGGGAAAACATATTCCTCGGGTGACAACACAGTATAACCCTCGGGACAAAGCGTTTGTCGGGTTACAACACAATATAACCCTTGGGAAACGTATCCATTGGGTTACAACACAATATAACCCTCGGGATAAAGTGTTCGTCGGGTTACAACACAATATAACCGTTGGGAAACGTATCCATTGGGTTACAACACAATATAACCCTTGGGGAAAACGTATCCATTCGGTTACAACATAATATAACCCTCGGGAAAACATATTCCTCGGGTGACAACACAGTATAACCCTCGGGACAAAGCGTTTGTCGGGTTACAACACAATATAACCCTTGGGAAACGTATCCATTGGGTTACAACACAATATAACCCTCGGGATAAAGTGTTCGTCGGGTTACAACACAATATAACCGTTGGGAAACGTATCCATTGGGTTACAACACAATATAACCCTCGGTAAAATATTCGTCAGATTACAAAACAATACAATACTCATGAAAACGTATTCGTCGGGTTGCAACACAATATAACCCTCGGGAAAACATATTCCTCGGGTGACAGCACAATATAATCCTCGGGACAAAGTGTTCGTCGGGTTACAACACAATATATCCCTTGGGAAAACGTATCCATTGGGTTACAACACAATATAACCCTCGGGATAAAGTGTTCGTCGGGTTACAACACAATATAACCGTTGGGAAACGTATCCATTGGGTTACAACACAATATAACCCTTGGGGAAAACGTATCCATTCGGTTACAACATAATATAACCCTCGGGAAAACATATTCCTCGGGTGACAACACAGTATAACCCTCGGGACAAAGCGTTTGTCGGGTTACAACACAATATAACCCTTGGGAAACGTATCCATTGGGTTACAACACAATATAACCCTCGGGATAAAGTGTTCGTCGGGTTACAACACAATATAACCGTTGGGAAACGTATCCATTGGGTTACAACACAATATAACCCTTGGGGAAAACGTATCCATTCGGTTACAACATAATATAACCCTCGGGAAAACATATTCCTCGGGTGACAACACAGTATAACCCTCGGGACAAAGCGTTTGTCGGGTTACAACACAATATAACCCTTGGGAAACGTATCCATTGGGTTACAACACAATATAACCCTCGGGATAAAGTGTTCGTCGGGTTACAACACAATATATCCCTTGGGAAAACGTATCCATTGGATTACAACACAATATAACCCTTGGGGAAAACGTATCCATTCGGTTACAACATAATATAACCCTCGGGAAAACATATTCCTCGGGTGACAACACAGTATAACCCTCGGGACAAAGCGTTTGTCGGGTTACAACACAATATAACCCTTGGGAAACGTATCCATTGGGTTACAACACAATATAACCCTCGGGATAAAGTGTTCGTCGGGTTACAACACAATATAACCGTTGGGAAACGTATCCATTGGGTTACAACACAATATAACCCTTGGGGAAAACGTATCCATTCGGTTACAACATAATATAACCCTCGGGAAAACATATTCCTCGGGTGACAACACAGTATAACCCTCGGGACAAAGCGTTTGTCGGGTTACAACACAATATAACCCTTGGGAAACGTATCCATTGGGTTACAACACAATATAACCCTCGGGATAAAGTGTTCGTCGGGTTACAACACAATATAACCGTTGGGAAACGTATCCATTGGGTTACAACACAATATAACCCTCGGTAAAATATTCGTCAGATTACAAAACAATACAATACTCATGAAAACGTATTCGTCGGGTTTCAACACAATATAACCCTCGGGAAAACGTATTCGCCGGGTAACAATACAATATAACCCTTGGGAAAACGTATTAATAATTACGTTTTTGGAAAATAATCTTTTGTATTAGTGCACGCAGAAAAATTAGAGTTTCTCGCGATAATAGGCGTAAAGATGTTTTATTCGAAAAAAAATTGTAAGAAGCAATAATTAATCATTAAGTCATCATTATTGAAATTATCATTGTAACGTTATATTTTAAAATAGTTGCTAAGAGGTTAAATACTGAAAAATTTCTCGCTGCAACAGCTAACATGCCACTTGCAATCAGCAGTAATTTTATAGGCTACTTCCATGTTACCCGCTATCAATGTAAACCGGAAAATGATTGTTTTCTCACCGCTATATCGCAGGATATCATGCCATCCTATATCTTTTTCCTTGTTGTCGGTAGTAAACATAATATGAAATTCAACAATGTTACCAATTTTATTTTTAATGATGAAATTTATATCTATTCCAGTGTTGCCAATCTGAAATTACTCAATTAGCTGGACAAGTTACACGGTTTTGCACTTTTTTCGTGACAAAAATACACGATTTTTACACACCATTGACATATATTAGTGGACTCTGATGTCTAAAAAAAAATATTATCGTTTGTCATATTTATTCTAATTGTTCGTCGTAAATAGTAATTGGAGAACACTTGGTTTGGTGAGCCGAAACCTTCTGAAGAATGGAAAGTTATCCGTTTCATTAAAATAATTCATCCTCTGATAATTCCTTCCAAAATTAATGATATCTTATCTACATCATCTTCAATGAAAATCGCATCCTCGATTTCCATATCAACAACTTTTAATTTCCAACCACACAAAAGAAAATACTGTGGTGTAATAAAAACACGCTTAAGATGAGGATCCCAAACAATGCCAAATTAGCAATCGGAGCCATCTATGTTGCAACAATTTAATTAAAAAATATGCCGCTTTTGGCAGGTTAGAAAGAGACGAGAGTCATCAGCTGATCAATATTCGTTTTCGTGAAGTTTTAGCCGTTAATAATTAAGTCTTTTAATTAATTTATTGATATTTCGATTGTCAGACATATCGATTGGGGTATCAACAAGTTTCAGGAAGATCTGTGACCAAAATTTGAAAATTGTTCATATTTGAAATTGTTATTATTATTCTTATAACATTATATTTTTTAACGCAATTTTTTCATAGCCCTTTTCCAATCCTTTAACTTTACGAATCCAGTTTTAGATTAGAAAAATACTAAGTATATTTGGCTAAACGTTCGCATAAAATAATGCCTGCTTGGAAATTACGTAGTAAATGTTACATTAATTACTTTAACAACCCTGGTTACAAGTAGATATTTGAGGGCCTGTCAAAAAACTTTAAATCGGTTACGTCAAAAATGCCTCTTGCAATTTCATTTTGGACGGAATATAGTTCCCATGACACGTGGCATTATTTCCCCCCTTCCCCACATTACGACACACGACTTCTCTTTAAAATATAGGAAATCGCATTTTGGAAACACACAAATTTAAGTTGCGGCTATAAAAATCGAGTTTAAATGAACCTTGGGTACACAAAGAAAAAGTAATAGTTTGTTTATGGTGATTATAGCTGTATACAGGGTGTTCCTTAATGACGTGCTAATATTTCAGGGTCTGATTCCTTAAGTCGTTTTAAAAAGAAAAGTTCATATGAACATATGTCCGCAAAGGCTCAAGTTTTTTGCTACAAGGTGTTGAATTTTTATTTTTTAAATTGTTATTTTTTAATATCTCCGAAAGTACTTTAGATATTATTTTCAATTTTGGTATGTGTTGATAGGATATAGAACCACACATTTTAGTTAGGAAAGTTATTCAATTGTTCCACCAGTGGCGTCCCTGCAAACATGTCCACTGATATTTTTTACAAGAAAGGTGGTACGCCACTGACATTTTTCCATGTGAATATTTTTTCTGATCAGCCTGGTCAATTCTACATAAAAATGGTCTCTTGAGTTTTCTCGTCAAATTTTTGTTTTATGAAAATTGTTGTAGTGGGCAATTCGATGCGAAGACGGGCGGAAAATGCCTTTTAAGTGAAGGTGGCCATTTCCAACAATTTTTATGAAACAAAATTTATCATTAATTATTTTATCAATGTTAATAATAAATAATAATGAGTTTCAATATGAATTTAGTGGTTTTAATCAAAAACGGTGCGTCTGACGAGAAAGAGACCGTTTTCATGTAGAATTGACCAGGCCATCCATCACACATGGATAAATGTCAGGGGCATACCACCTTTCTTGTAAAAAGTATCAGAGGACATGTTTGCAGGGACGCCACTGGTGGAACAATTGAATAACTTTCCTAACTAAAATTTGTGGTTCTATATCCTATTAACACACACCAAAATTGAAAATAATATCTAAAATACTTTCGGAGTTATTAAAAAATAACCATTTAAAAAATAAAAATTCAACACCCTGTAGTAAAAAATTTAAGCCGTTGCGGACATATGGTCATATGAACTTTTCTTTATAAAATGACCTAAGGAATCACACCCTGAAATATTAGCACGTCATTTAGGGAAGACCCTGTATATTAGCAAAATAGCTACGAAATCCTATTTCAATTGGTTTCATCAGCTGGAAAGCTTATGGGGGGTGGCCAAGCAGGAGCTACTCTTGGTGAATACATGCAAAAGGACACCGCAATAACAGCAGTAACCGATAGTAATTACGTTAAAAAAAATACGTAGGGCTTTTGACTGTAAACGCCCTCATGTGGATCTCGAAAATATCTTCCGTCACATAACTACACTGAGATTTATCATTTTTACAATATCTGATTAAAGCCCACTCTAAAACCCCTCTGTAATAAAATATCATTCGGTCTCAAAGAATGTGTATCTTGGAGAACTTCAATAATAATTCTATGAAATGTCACGTCAATACCCCCTAAAGAACCCCCTTCATATCGAATACCTTTGTTTAAGATCATTGTTCTCTATTCAAATTTACTTTATTTCAAACGAATTTTTTCCAGTGTAAGCAAAGGTTGTTCCTGAATGACATCACCTTTATTTATAAAACTCGTAAGCGCGTCGGCCGGTTCTAAAACCAACATCACAGATAAATAAACTCGCACAAAGGTGTATACACACCGTGTACAACGTTGCCGAGTTTATCGAGGCTTTTTTACAGAAAATTACTAGAAAAAGTTGTTGTAGGCGAACTGGTAGCTACACAAATCCTTTTAAGATAACTTGGATAGGCAACGGCTTTGTCATTTTTATCTTCTTTACATGTAGGTTAAGATATCTTTTATTTATATAATATATATTATATTGCCCCGTCAAAATACCCACGTGTACGAACCACACAAACATTTGAGGATTTGGAGATGAGTATTTCGGAATGGAATTGTTCAACCTCCTCAATCATACTATTATACAGATTATCTTAATACAACAAGTGTAAGACTAGATATTCACTAATTTTTATTCAATCATGGGTCAACTAGAACTAAACTTATTAATAATACACACTGTTCTTAAACTTCACATTCCTACTCGAAAGCCAAGTCAAGTTCCTCTCGCCTCATAGGCGCTGCTTGTCTTATTTATCTCCTGTTTATCTTTACCTAATAGTCATAAATGTAGAAATAAGTGGCTTTAAGGATGCCAAGCACAGTATAGTAATACATTTTGAGCAATTGGATTTGATTGTTATTATACAGTAGTAGAGGCTCAGAGACCTGGCAAATAGATCAATGCGGTCCTAAACCGTACCCCTGAATTTCTCTCACCCACCTTAACCATCTAGAACCTCACTGATTCGTCCCGATCTTGTTATAAATGCCCCATCTTCTCTCATTCCAAGTCCCAATTGAGTCTTCCTCAACACTAATCAAGGATGGTACAGAACCCTTGTTTCATTTGCCGTGACTTAGTACTTCTGCCAACAATTCAGCGAACAGGTGTACAAACTCTATTTTCTTCGGATTGTAGCTGCATGGCTATATATTTCCTTAAAACATGCCATTCGATTTGGTAAAGTAGCTAGTTTATCTGCTTCTTTGTTGCGCGTTGTCCTGGAATGACCAGGAACCTTCCAAGGACGGGTTCTGGGACTCATGAGGACCTGATGGTTGGTTAAAGGCGGGGGTCGGTTTAAAGGCCCGAACTTCAAATTACTGCAGCCTTTCGGCTTATTGTGTACCCCGATCTTGTTAGAAGATGATTGTTCCTTCTATGAGGTCCAGTAACCTTCTACCAACCTTGTCATGTGGGAGGTGGTCACCACGTTATATGGTCCCGAAGATATTTTGTCTTCTACGAGACAGCGCTACGCAGCGGTATATTATGTGTAAGGCGGTTTCATCCTCTTCGCTGCAGAGTCCGCATTCAATGGATCCGTTGTTTATACCTATCCGTTGAAGGTGTTTTCGCAGGTGGCAGTGGCCTGTTAGCAGACACCCATCACCTGTTTCAGCTGGGCCGGCCTCAGGATTAGCATCCCATTCGATAGTATTTTCGATGGTCTTCCAATTACGGCCCGTGCGTGTATTTGACCAGGTAACCTTCGGCATCGAGATAGGTGTTGTTTTTTCGACCATCTATCTAATGTTGATTTTGTTGCCTGTTTTGATATCCCAAAGGCCGGTTCGGGGCCCCTGAGACTTTGGGCGGATCCGGCTCTCGCTAGTTCATCCGCTTTCTCATTACCTAATATCCCAGAGTGACCAGGGACCCACAAGAGCTCTACCTTGTTCCCCCTGACCGCCAGTTCTTTTAGGTTGGTATGGCACTCCAGTGTGAGTTTTGAAGTAAACCGATTGGAGTTCAGAGCCTTAAGAGCAGCTTGGCTGTCCGAAAGGATATAAATCTTTTGGTCGTGGTAGCCCTTTTCAAGATTTTGTAGTACACATGCTTGTATGGCATGAACTTCCGCTTGGTATACTGTGGCGTAGTTCCCCAGAGGAATACTTATGTCCATCCTGGGCCTTTCCCCAAATATACCTGCGCCCACACAGTTGGCGGTTTTTGACCCATTAGACCCTTGTCAAACGACGAGGGTGCATTGTTTGCCCATTTATCCAGTCAATCTTGAAAGGCTTTGTGAAATCGTAGCTCGAACCTGATGTTCTCACTAATTCTTCTGCTTTTTTTGATTGGTATTTCCGTTTCTTCCAATCTTTAAATCAACAGGATTTTAATGCTTCGATGCCACCACAAGTGGGAGTTAAATTCTGAGGGTAGGCGATTATATACTCGAGAATATGTACAACTCTCTGTACTGTGTCGGCTTTGGACGTAACGAGAAACAATTTCATCAATTGAGACCTATTCAGCTATCCAATAAACTAATTTATTTTAATAACGTTAAAATCTCGGTGGAAATATTTTAATAGAGATCAATTGGAACGACATACATGAACGGTTTGTATGGCTCTATTAAGACACTATTAAATATTTGTGGGATGTCTTTGTTAAACGGTCATAACTTTGTTATATATCGTTAGGAGGTAATAAAGTTAATTTAACGATATTTTTATTGGCGCGTGTTTAAACTATCTGAAATTGAATCAGTAATGAATTTAGCAAAGTTTACCGTATATGTAATTTTTGTTAAAAGGACATACGTGAACATAGCAAGTGTTCTCTAACAAGATAAGGGGTCGCAATAAGCCATGAGACTGTAATCCAAAAAATCGGGCTACACACCTGATATCCAAAATGCCTGAAAAATAATCACTTTTAACCCATCGGGAGGTCGAATCCATGTACAACAGGCTTGTCAAACAACGAAACACCGAAACTTGCCAATGCTATAAAAATAAACCATTATTCTTTTAATGCTTGCGGTCATCGAATCTGTCGCTTTTTAAAAACACCACAACTTTAAATATTTTATGTCCTAACCTTTGGCGCACTTGCAAGGTCGCTTTATTTAAAAGAAATTAATAAACATTGGCCGCTTTGTTGCCGCCTTGCCAAAATGTTTTCCCACTTTTATTTAAAAACATGACATTTATAAAATCGTTAAGAGTTAATAATAGAATGTGCGGCGATGTGTACAATAATGCGTTTTATAATTTAATTTCTACGTTTTTTTTTTGTCCTTTATCGAAACGTCATTTATGTTCGAACTACGTATCCCGGGGGGTTGAATTTTCTAACACATCCAATAGAGAAAATCACGCGAATTGGTTGAAGCGTCATTTCAGATTATTCAAATCTCCTTTTGTAAAATTCTGTAACGCAGGAAAATTTGTCACCTACTTGTTTGGCCAAACATAAATCACTGCAGCAGCTTCCAATCAAAGGGACCTGGGAATGGCAATCACTGAGGATTGAGTTCCCCTAGGTGATATGGAGTCGCTATTATGTTAAGGACGCCGATGACACCAGTATTTTGTAGACTTTTTAACCTATCCTACGAACAAGGAATATTTCCATCGTGCTGGAAGATGGAGAGTCCAGGCTATACCAAAGAAAGGTAAGAGAACCCTGGCTAGCAACTATCGACCAGTCGCATTGCTTTCAGTTATATCAAAAGTAATTTATTTATTTTATTTATTTATTTATTTATTTACCATTAAGGAATACAAACGGGACTAACCCAGAGATAGTATTCACTAACAAATTTTATAATAATTATAATATTACTTAAGTAAGTATTTAACAAAGTACGCTATTTAATATTTATTTAATTTTTATTTTAAATTATAAACAGAACAAACGCATGTGTAATGTTAGACTAGGTGGTTTAGGTACAAAAGTCTTAGTGCACTACCAAGACTCGTCAGAGAAAAGAAACAAATATCCAGATCTATCAAATTTGAGACTGAATTGTAAGATTTAAGGCAGCGCTGCAAAGGCGCGTTTAAATGATAATTAGTGGTGCTTGGTTTGATACGGAAAAAGTTGTTATTTCTTGTATTGTATGATGGAATATTTATACCTATTAAGTGAGTAATTGCCATTGAATCGATCATGTTATTGACGATTTTGTGTGCAAACTTTATGTCATACATTTGTCTTCTATCTTGAAGTGATAGTAATGCTAATCTTTTTTTAATTAAAGCAGAGTTGTCGAGAAGAGGATCGAAGAACTTTTTGTTTAAATATTTTATAAATTTATCCTGTACTCTTTCAATTTTATTAATATATACGTCGTAATGAGGGTTCCAGATGACCGATCCAAAACAGAGCGTGCTATTAACATAGGACATATATAATGTACGTAACGATTCTACATGCTTAAAACCTTTACAGGTTCTGATAATAAAACCCAGAGACTTTCTTGCCCTTGTAGTTATATATTGGATGTGGTGATCAAACAACATTTTAGAGTCAAAGTATACCCCTATATCCTTTATAACAGATACTCTAGCTAATGGTGTAGTGCTGACTGTATAAACAGATAATATTTTATTCATATTTCTAGAAAACGTGATAGTGTGGCATTTCTTTAAATTTAGGTACAGACTATTGCGCTGACAATAGGAAAAGAGATTATCTAAATCATGTTGCATAAGCAGCGTGTCCGACAAATTCGTGATTTTAAGATATAATTTTAAGTCATCCGCGTACATTAGAAAATGAGAAAATTCAAAGCAACTCACAATGTCGTTAACATAAATATTGAAAAGCAGTGGTCCCAAGTGAGACCCCTGTGGCACTCCCGAACTAGTCTCGGTAAAATCCGATTTGAAAGCACCGATTTTAACAGCTTGCCTTCTATTAATGATATAAGAAGAGAGCCATCTGAGCAGGCTACCGTGAATACCAACCCCAGCAAGTTTGTCAATTAGTATGTTATGATCAATTTTATCAAAAGCCTTGCTGAAATCAGTATAAACAGCGTCCACCTGAAAACCCTCGTCCATGCTATCCAGTAGGTATTGCGAATAAGGAAACAAGTTGCTCTCGACAGAACGTTTCTTCATAAAGCCATGTTGTTCAGAGTTGATAATATTTTTACAATCTATATACAGATAGTCGCATATAATTGATTCAAAGAGTTTAGCTATGAGACATAATTTAGATATCGGACGATAATTTTCCACCAAGAACCTATTGCCCGATTTTAAAATTGGGACAATTAGGGCTGACTTCCAAATCTGTGGGAAGTGGCCTTCTTTTAGAGATTTATTGAATATAATATAGAGTGGTTGAGATATTTCATTCACGCAGTGTTTAAGAAATATTGTTGGTATGCCATCGTCACCAGCAGCTTTATTTGGAAGTTCTTTAATTTTTTTGATAATTGTGGAGATGGGTATGTAGTAATCAGAAATGTGAGCATTGTTGTGCGGGTGAGGAGTGACGTGATTTGGGTTTGAAGCGGGAGGGTTGAAGACTGAGTTAAAGTAGGAGGAGAAGTTTTCACAAATTTCCTTACCGTCTGTAATCATTTCATTTGTGCTGGTATTTAACAAAGCAGTTATATTGTTAGTTTTACCTTTCTTAGATCTTACAAAATGCCATAGATGTTTTGGATCGGACAGAACGGAGGCCTCCACACGATTTACATAGGTTACATAATCAAGGTCAATTAAGTATTTCGAACGCCCTCTAAGAAGTTTAAAAGTTAGATAATCAAGTTTGTTATTATATGTTTTCCACTTGCGGTGAAACTTGTTCTTTTCCCTGATTACCCTGATAGTACTAACACTAAACCAATGAGGAAATCCGTGTTTGCACCTAGAAAATTTTGGAATATGTTTTAATATACTATTTTTAATTATCGAATAAAATATATCGACACTAGACTCGGTATTCAAACTGCACAGAGTATCATTCCAATCCACCAAAGCAAGATCTACCTTTATGTTGGCATAGTTAGCTCGGCTGAAATCGAAATGAGAGTCCGCACTATTAAGTTTGCTAGAAGAAGGTACATTATGAAGCGTGAGCCCAAATTCCAGTGTATTATGATACTTATCCTCGTTAACAAGTGGCGTGGTACTGATCTGAATGTTATTAATTTGAAAATTATTATTTAGGATAAGATCTAGTGTGTTGTTTGATGAGTTAACAAAATAATTAAATTGAGACAGACCGCAGTAAGCGATTGTGTCAACAAACAGATTTGACTCGCGGTCAGTGAAATTGAGTGGAGTGCAGTTTTTATTAACGTGATTTAAAGACCACTTAATGCTGGGAAGCTATTAACCAACATCATCTAAAGTACCTGGAAGGCTTCAACACTACCAGTGATCATCAATATGGTTTTCGGATGTCCAGATCAACTGGAGATCTTCTAGCCTATGTCAGCCATCTTTGGAACAACGCAATCGAACATCATGGGGAGTCTCGGGCTGTTGCACTAGATATTTCTAAAGCCTTTGATCGTGTTTGGCTTGAGGGACTTCTAAGTAAACTGCGATCCTATTGTATGCCCAGTCGATTCTGTGCATGGTTGATTAACTTTCTTAAGGACCGCTCTCTGCAAGTGGCGATTGACGGATTTCTCTCAGACACCTTCACCATCAATGTCGGTGTTCCTCAAGGGTCCATATTGTCTCCCACTCTCTTCTTACTCTACATTAACGACCTTCTAATGAAAACGAAAAACCCGATATTTAGTTTTGCTGATGATAGCACACTTATCTCATCTTTGTCTTTGAATGCACAAACATCGGCTGCCGACGCACATCTTCGCAGAGAGCATGAATTATCACGCCTCAACAAAGACCTGGAAGAAATTTTGGCTTGGGGTGACAGTAACCAAGTCGAATTTAACGTTAAAAAAACCCAGGCAGCAGTTTTATCTAAAAAGGTTAACATTACAGAACCGGATATAGTCATGGACGGACACGCAATCCCACTGACTTCATCTATTAATTTGGGAGGAAATATGTCTTGGCATAACCACGTTGTGGCAATCGCCAAGATAGCATCTCAGAAACTTGGTGTACTCTTCCGAACCAGAAAGTTGTACACACCTCAGCAACTTTTGACACTATACAAGGCCCAGATTCGACCATCACTAGAGTACTGCTCTCATGTCTAGAGCTCTGCACCCAAACATACTCTTCGGCTACTGGATTCCATCGAAAGGAGGGCCATTCGTCATATTGGAGACCACGAGCTAACAAAGAACCTCGACAGCCTAGAACATCGAAGACAGGTTGGGGATTTTACTCTCTTTTACAGATATTTTCATGGAAAGTGCTCGGCTGACCTAGCCCTCTTAATTCCGCCCAGAGCGGCGAATATCAGAAATACACGACGAACCACTGCCGCCCATCCATATGTGGTTAAGCTTAGTACTCCTCCTTATTTAAGAATTCTTTCATCTGGAGGACTTGATCCGTATGGAACGACCTTCCCGAGGCCTTTTTTGCCAACGAATATAACCTGCAACGATTAAAAACCAACGTGAATCGCTCTTTGCGCACACGCACCACTGCCAGAGTGCCCTAAAGAATTTTTCCTATAGTGCTTGTGTTTGATCATAAAAAAAAGAATATTGAGTTTACAAGAACAACCTTATGAGATCAGATTATCCCATCTGAAACTTGAACACCGAAGGACCGAAGATATCTTCCACAAAAACGAATCCACCAAAACAGCTCTGAAACCTACAATCAGTTTAAGAAGAAATATGAAGACGAAGGAGTGGATCATTTGTGCATTATACAATGTAACTGTGATTCGTAGAGCAACGATGTTATAATGCCAGACCATGATTCTCGTATAAGAGAGAGACTCAATAGTCTGATGGGTGTTTACGCGCTTACCATTGAAATCAATAATAACAACCCAATTTGAGTAAATCGTTGGGAAATTTGTTTGGCAACAACGCCCAGAACTGCATTGAACATAAATCATCATTATGCGGCTAACAAGCGGAAACATTGGAATTATGCAAAATAGGTTTGTGAGGCGCCAAAATCAAGAGAAGTAAAGTAACATTCCGTATGTATCTTTTTTATAATTTATTGGCGAGACTTGTTGAGCACCTGAAGTCGAGAAGGTTAAAGAAAAACGGATCAATGTAAATATCTAACAACTTATATTGGGAGACAAACGCCTGGTTGGCACGAATTTCTGTCGATCTCGGACATACGGCGTTGGATATCCGTGCTCTACAAAACGAGACGCCCATTGAAATCGTGTCGATTTGGGAGTTCATCGTATTATGTATCGTGAATGAACAAACCCGTCTTTCTTATAGCTCGAAATTCAAAGATTGATATGGGAATTTCTGCCGTAGAAAATGTTACTAATTTTTTCCATGTCTCAATCAAGCATCTAATAAATTTAATAGTTATAATGACATATAGAGTTTACCAGGTCCGAATTGGGAGTCACACATGACATTAGGCATCATATGAAATATTTCATCGTCCCAAAAAAGAATGCAATTTTTGCTAAGTCCACCTTTAAAATCATTTAATTATGTGCATTTCTAATCAATCATGTGACGACATAATAATTTTACTCGTTTTATTTCTACCAATAAATAGAAAGTACACCCGATAAGATAAAGCTTTCGAGATTAACTATTTTTTTACGATAAAGTCCATTAAATTTGTTGATACGAAATGTCGCAATCCCGGGAATTGAAACGCGATTTCCAGGAACCTCGCGGAACTCGTTAACGGTTTTGTTTTGTTTATTTATCCTTTTTAAATGCCCGACCCTGACTGATACTTTCGTATGTTTGTTTTCAGTAAGTCACACTATGTTGCTATTAAAATACATACATAATTTAATTTTAACAAATTGTATGGAACAATTACAGGGTGATCAAAGTTAATATTGGCTGCAGTATTTCTGATACGTCGAATTAGCGCATCTCGAGTGCCGACTTTTACCAGCCACATAAACAAATTCAAGAGGTGTGAAGTTTGGAGATCTTGGAGGGCAACTAATAGGACCATCGAGACCAATCCAAAGTTCTGGAAATCTATCGTCCAAATGTTGCTTCACCTGCTGAGCGTTGTCTTGGGGTTACAGTAACCAAGTCGATCCTATGATATGCCCAGTCGATTCTGTGCATTGTTGTCTCGCTCTCTGCAACCACCACATCTTCAGCATCAATGCCGATGTTCCTCAAGGGTTCATATTGTCTCCCACCCTCTTCTTACTCTACATTAACTACCTAAACCTAGACCTAAAAATCCTATATTTAGCTTTGCTGACGATAGCACACTTGTCTCATCTTTCTCTTTGAATGCACAAACATCGGTTGCCGCCGCACATCTTGGCAGACAACATGAAGTATCACGCCTCAACAAAGACCTGGAAGAAATTTTGTCTTGGGGTATAGTAACCAAGTCGAATTTAATGCTAATAAAACCAAGGCAGCAGTTTTCTTTAAAAATGTTAACATTACAGAACCGGATATAGTCATGGCAGGACACGCAATTCTACTGGCTTCATCTATTAATTTGTTGGGGGTCAATCTGGGAGATAATATGTCTGGGCATAACCACGTTGTGACAATCACAATCAAGATAGCTTCGCAGAAACTTGGTGTACTCGGAACCCAAACATACTCTTCGGCTACTGGATTCCATCGAAAGGAGGGCCATTCGTCTGATCGGAGATCATGAGCTGACAAAGAGCGTCAACAGTCTAGTAGTCTAGTACATCGAAGACAGATTGATGATTTGACTCTCTTTTACAGATATTTCCTTGGCAAATGCTCGTCTGACGTTGCCCTCTCAGTTCCGCCCAGAACGACGAATAGCACACACGACCAACCACTGCCGCCGATCCATATGTGGTTCAGCTTAGTACTCCTCGAACTTCATTATTTAAGAATTCTTTCATCTGGAGGACTTCATCCTTATGGAACGACCATCCCGAGGTCATGTTTCCCAACGAGTATAACCTCCAACGATTCAAAACCAACGTGAATCGCTTTTTGCGCACACGCACCACTCCCAGAGTGCCTTAAAGGATTTTTCCTATAGTACTTGTGTTTGATCATCAAGAAACGGCGGAGCAAGGAGATTATGAATCTTTTCTACCCAAAATCATTGCTAATGTTGATCCTTTAGCATACTTTAACAACCTCTGACAGTTATAGATCCTTCCTGAACCATCCTTTTTAAATAAGCGACTTGTTTTTATTATTATTTTAAACCTATTTTAGTAAACAAAGAAATAATTCTAAATTAGAACTCTATTTTTAGCCATGACAGGACGGTGATATTTTTCAACGTAAAATATGATTGGCTGAAAATGACATATACCCCCGAGTACGTAACGTTTCTTGGCCAATAATAACGCTCTTTTATTTGCACTATCGTTATGTTATCTTTGTTGTTTATCAGCTATTTGTAAGCAATTAGTCTATCGAGTTATTAAGAACATTGATAACAACAATAAAATTAAAGTAGCTGGTGATGTAAAAAAATATTTACCTCTTTATTGTGTTCATGCTGATTTTTTTTAATCTATTGAAATACTCTTAGTAAAACACACACCTGATATTTTATCTGATACTTTTCAATTTATGCTGTTGGTATTTTTGATTCAAAATTGCTCCTTTCAATAAGTACTTGATAGGGTACAGGGAAAAAGGGAGGGATGTCTATAATTTCAAACCTTTCAGGAGAATAAATCGAAGGTTTAAAGCAGCATAAGGCTGGAAATTGATACACAGGGTCTTCCTTTATGACGTGCTAAAATTTCGGAGGTCATAATTTGAGAACGGTAGCAATGTTAGGTTTAGTTAGTCAAGGAATTATCTTTTCCGATAGAATATAGTCATTGCATTGAAGTTAGTCTTAGGATGGCTGACCTTAGGCTCCAGCTGTTTACTTCTTCCAATATGTTAAAGAATGACTCGGCTAATTCGTCAGGTCTTCCTCTTGCGGGGCCAGAGGACATTCACACGGAAATTGCTTAATACTGACTTCATATCTGCAAGTTCTACAGAAGTCGTTTGTTTGCTGGTATTTGCATACCTTCGTCATATCCGGGAATCACGGCACGGCGATGATGCTTTTGACTATGTCTTAACAGCTGTTTTATTTTTATACAGGAGGGGCCTGGAGGTGCTACAGGTTGCTAGTTTTGTCCATCTGTATTATGCGAGTGGTGTGGATGTACAGTGTATTTCATTTTTGATTGAACCGACTGATCTGGCCACTGTTGCCTTCGCCCGGGCGATTCCAATTCCTGCACCTTCGGGGATCTATTCCAAGGGACATGTTTTGAAAGTTATTGGTTATCAGTTCATAAATAAAGAAATACGACGACAGTATGCCACGCTAGAGCTATTGCTTAGTATTGATTTTACTCCAGAAACAATTATACACGTCTACTGTTTCTCATCACTGTGTAGTAATAACATTAAGAAGGTTACGATTTACGTCAACAATAACAAAAACTAGACAAACATGGTGTTGACTTAATGAAGAATGTATTCGCAGTGTAACTGTTTAATGGTTTTTATTGAGTGCGTGGGTGCCGTGTCTGTGAAAATCAAGTAATATTAAAAAATCTATTCACTAAGTTTTTTTGTAAAAATATTAACAACATTAATATTGACGTAAAAACAAATTTTAGAATATTCGTTCCCTTCGTAGGGCAAAGCTGATAGATACCAAGAAATAAATCCCAAAGAGGGTTGCCTAAGGGTACCCTTCTTTGTTATGTGACGATTGTGTCAGTACTTTCATCCAGAATAATTTCAATAATATCACTTTTAACGCTACCGTTCCGCCACACGAAATGATGTCATTTAAAGTAAGTCAATTAATGTTTCGTCATATTTGGATAGCAACGTTAGTACTCCCCTGTTGGCAGGCAGAATCTTCGGATTCATTGTGACCATGAGAAGCATGTTCATGTTCTCCTAGAAAACTGATGACATCTATCTATCTATCTATAAGTCTGTTAAGAGTTTCGCGATTTTTTCGTACCTCTTGATTGTGTTGTTCAGTACTCATTTCTAATTGTTCATCTCTAAAGGATGCTCTATTCTTGTTTTACCGAAAGTTTTTTCTTTAACAATAGCCTGAACATAAACTCTAGAAGATGGATGGCTTTTTATCAATTTATGCAAATTGTTTAAATCAGAAAGACCTGTTTTATTCCACAGATTTGTTTTAATTGAATTTTTTTATGATCAAACACAAGCACTATAGAAAAAATCCTTTAAATTTACGATTCACGTTGGTTTTGAATCGTTGGAGGTTATATTCAATGGGAAACCCGGCTTCGGGAAGGTCGTTCCATAATGATGAAGTCCTCCAGTTGAAAGAATTCTTAAACAATGAAGTTCGAGCTAAGCTTATGGATGGGCGGCAGTGGTTCGTCGTGTATTTCTGCTGTTTGCCGCTCTGGGCGGAATTAAGAGGGCAAGGTCAACCAAGCACTTTCCACATGAAAATATCTGTAAAAGAGAGTCAAATCCCCAACCTGTCTTCGATGTTCTAGGCTGTCGAGGTTCTTCGTTAGCTCGTGGTCTCCGATCAGACGAATGGCCCTCCTTTCGATGGAATCCAGTAGCCGAAGAGTATGTTTGGGTGCAGAGCTCTAGACATGAGAGCAGTGCTCTAGTGATAGTCGCATCTGGGATTTGTATAGTGTCAAAAGTTGTTGATGTGTGTACAACTTTCTGGTTCGGAAGAGTACACCAAGTTTCTGAGAAGCTATCTTGGCGATTGCCACAACGTGGTTATGCCAAGACATATTTCCTCCCAGATTGACGCCCAGCAAATTAATAGATGAAGCCAGTAGGATTGCGTGTCCTACCATGACTATATTCGGTTCTGTAATGTTAACATTTTTAAAGAAAACTGCTGCCGGGGTTTTATTAGCATTAAATTCGACTTGGTCACTGTCACCCCAAGCCAATGTCTTATATCGGATTAGGATTATTTTGTTAAATTTGGTCTACCTTTTAAAATAATATATAAGTTCTCTACCAATCATATGTGACGAAGATTGATATTCCATGGATCCATTGCATCTGATTTAAGCGTTTTATTCTTGTAAAAAGCATTTTTACAACACTTCATTTAAACTGGGTCTTTTTTTTACATAAAGAACAATAATATAGACACTTATAGATATGAATAAGCCTAAATTTATATCGACAGTAGCTAGGATATTGTACATTTTAAAATGCTTATTTAACTATTAGATTTATAAATAAATAATCACTTATATTGATTATATTGTACACACCTCAACAACTTTTGACACTATACAAAGCAAAGATTCGACCATCACTAAAGTACTGCTCTCATGTCTGGAGCTCTGCACCCAAACATACTCTTCAGCTACTGGATTCCATCGAAAGGAGGGCCATTCATCTGATTGGAGACCACGAGCTGACGAAGAACCTCGACAGCCTAGAACATCGAAGACAGCTTGGGGATTTGACTCTCTTTTACAGATATTTTCATGGAAAGTGCTCGGCTGACCTTGCCCTCTTAATTCCGCCCAAAGGTGCGAATATCAGAAATATACGACGAGCCACTGCCGCCCATTCATATGTCGTTAAGCTTAGTACTCCTCGAACTTCATTATTTGTTGAGTTGTTTCATCTGGAGGACTTCATCCTTATGGAACGACCTTCCCGAGGTCGTTTTTCCCAACGAATATAACCTCCAACGATTCAAAACCAACGTGAATCGCTTTATGCGTACACGCAAGACTCTCAGAGTGCCCTAAAGGATTTTTCCTATAGTGCTCGTGTTTGATCATAAAAAAAAATTATTTACGTGATTGTATTGATTAGAAACACTAACTTTTTTTAATAAATTATGTGTATTTACAATATTATTTTGGTACGGATTATGAATGAAAAATGTAATTATAGGAAATCTTTACTAGAGTGATTTTCCGTGTAATGAAGCATTTTTTAAAGGAGTTTCAGGGCATTATTAAGGGAAGCGGGGCTTCCCTAGCTTCCATGTCGAATACGCTACTGGTACACGGTACACACACTCGTCAGCTGGCCCATTATAGCATACCCAACTCATACTAAGTTTTTTTTATATTTTATGGAAATTCTTAAGTAATCATTATCATTATTATACCAGGATGGGTGATCAAACAATCGCCATAGTACGACTTATCCCTGGATCAAACGATCAAATCAATCTTAGCGTTCCGTGTATGAAGTAATTTCGTATGACGAATTGCAGTACTCGATGACCGGTATCGGTGTTGTTTAAATAGAATTCACAAGAAACAATTGCATCGTAACGTATAATTTATTGTATTTTTTCCGGTACGACTTGGTACTTGAATTAATTAAGTGTTTATCATCGTTTAGTAGGAAATTTAAAATTTGTTGTCGATTGGCTGTGAGAAAATTGCCATTATTAGTAATCTGCTTAGTGTTAAAATAATTATCACTGGAAATATCACGAGAACATGATTTTCTTAACAAAATCATGTAAGTGTACTAAAAACAGAGCTGCAAAAAAAACATGTATTTTTTAATTTTAAACAAAACAAGTGTTTTTTTGTGTTTTAAACGGTTTTTTTTTTGGTTTAGACATGTTTTTTTTGCTTTTAAAGTTCAAGTTCTATTCATAGAGTTTTACGACATTTAGGATTTTTGCCGAGAATCATGACATTCTCAAGATGCTTAGTGGCTCTAGATAAAGTTAAAAAAAAAACACTTGCACGATAAGAGAAGCGACAGAAATATCGCTCGAACCATTGGAGACGTTTGAAAACAAAAAATCAGATGGGGAATTTTCAATGAGTGACGTAAATAAGGTTATAGAACGGTTGAAGATGGCCCTAACTCCAGTTCATTTTTTAGCAAACTTGCTTGATCATC
The DNA here is from genome assembly GCA_963991005.1 of Barypeithes pellucidus. Taxonomy (NCBI): domain Eukaryota; kingdom Metazoa; phylum Arthropoda; class Insecta; order Coleoptera; family Curculionidae; genus Barypeithes; species Barypeithes pellucidus. The sequence continues at coordinate 17,777,242 of OZ022565.1, read as the reverse complement.
GTTTTAGGGGAGATAGACTAACTCGAAGGCAATTAGAAATTGCCACGGAATATGTAGAAACCTACCATTCAGAGGCAATGCCAACGATTGTTAATTTTCAGGCTAGGTGTGCGCCATTTATGCCATATATGTTTTCTCAACAGATACTTGAAAATGTAAAACCATTAGCATGGTGGCGGTCTATTAAACATTTAAATACAAGAGCAATGGAACTTGTCCAACAGCTACATACAGCTATTGCTTCGTCCGCCAATATAGAAAGACTTTTGTCGTCTTATGGTTTAGTTCATTCCAAACTCCGCAATAAGCTAGGCAATGTCAGAGCAGCTAAGTTGGTTACAATTTTTAAAGAATTAAATTCTAATGCATCCACTACAGCACAAACATGTTTTCGATGTTTTTAATAGAATTTAAAAGATAACTTAAACTCCTTTCCCAGTGGACATCTCAGAATGTTTTCTATTCCTAGAGTCTTACGACATTTAGGATTTTTGCCGAGAATCATGACATTCTCAAGATGCCTAGTTTGTTAGATGATACAACGCTGTGGTGCTCTCGAAATCGTTTACTTCTACTGGTTCAGTATCAAGTAGCAGCATATCAAGTGTTATTATTCGAATGAGCGAATCAGACTAGAAAAAGATGGATATACAAATAGCCAGATATTTATATGCGACGAACACACCATTTCGTGCAGTAGAACATCGTGACTGTTGATTAGTTTGCTACGTTCTGGATATTCACCACCCCACAGAAATGTTGTTTCCAACAACAGTACAAACAACAATGAAGACAATTTGTGTCAGAAGAAAGTTTGTTTAGCCCTTGACGGTTGGAGTAACGTCCATAATGAACCTATAATAGGCATAGGTGTCACAGATATAGAAGGTGAACGGGTGCATCTAATAGAGTCCATAGCCACACATCAGAGTATTTATTACAACTACTGAAAAAAGCTATACAAAAATGCTAAGTAGAGTATGAGTGTCAAGTTACCAGTGTAGTAACAGACAACGCTTCGAATATGACAAAAAAGAGGAAAAAAATAAAAATATTTTTTCTATTTGGGTTTCATAATGGCTACATTATGAAATGCAAAAAAATTTAATAACTTGCCACTTTATGAAACTGAAATTTAATTTTTTTCATGTTGGCAGCAAGTAGGGTTCGAATTTTAGGCTTACTTTGATTTTGTTGAAATTAGTTTTCGTGGCATTATGGATGATTCGACAAAAAAATGTTATAGAAAACTTTATAATACTAACCTTTAACCTTGCAAATAGATCATTTTTACTAGATATTTATCCGAAATACCTATACTCGGAAATATATAACATGCTGACGGTGTCCGTCAACTAATTTATAGTCACAACTATAAAACAACATAACCTAAAAATAATAAACATATCTTCCAGTTTATGCTCTATTTCTATAGTTTTATTCAATAAAGTACTATTTTTATTTTTAATTCAAAATAGTATTATACATATTACTTTATATATATGTACATATTGATTGTAGACATTTCCTGTGCATTAATTGTTATTCCTGTCAGATTCTGTGTCCACACAATATTTTGTGCAATAGTATTATTTATTATTTTGTTCAATAATTTGAACTTTATTCTGCTCGCACCATAACTCAAAGTTTGGCATATTCTTTTTAAAAGTTTTTCTAGATTATCTTCTGCAATTTCTCGTATTTCTGACGAAGTACAACTTTCTTCCTAACTCAATTTTATTAACTTTAATAATATATTTATTTTTAATTATGACGGATGGGAAGAAGCTTTGTTGTGTTCAATTGTTTCTATCATGGCATATTTGACACTTGTAACATTTGTTGTTTTCTAAATTAAATGCGTGCTCTAAGATAATGTATTATGAAGTTTGTATCTTAATATACTATAAAAAGGTACACTACTATAAACTTGACTAAAATTATTTTTGTCCCGAATTTATTGTCGAGAGTGTATTAAAAATTCGAAAATAACTATACAAATACAAAGTTCAATAGACATACCTAATTAAATTTTGACAGTATTTAAAAAAAAATTACCTCAAAATGAGATTTTAAAAGAAATCTCTCTGGAATAAAATTTATAATTCGGACACAGCGTATAAAAGTTATAGGAATGTTATTATCTAGGTGAAGAATAAGAAACGATGAGTGTTACGTTTACAGTTCTTTTCGATTTCGACATTGAAGTTGAAACTGTACCGTGGTAAATTTCTAGTAGAATGTACGTATTTTCTCATGCTTATAATATCATCGCTTGTTAGCAGCAGAATTTAAAAAACTAGAAATAATCTAGCCGAATACACGATAAATTACATTAATTATAAAACATTTAGCGCAATTTAAATGTCAGATCTATTATAATTTGTATGGTATTATTGCGCACTATTTTAATACAAATCGCAAAAGTTCAAAAACAGACCATCGGAAATGATGTCATTCGAACAAAAAAATACGCATGAGCCAAATTTGTACGTATTATAACCATACCTAATTGCTGTTCGAATGATGCGTAAAAAAATGAGTTTCCTTAATAATTGTGATTGGATGAAATGGAAGTAATTTGTTTTTAATGAGGTCTTTCACACCAATAGAGGGTGCTCAAGATAAGGAGGGCCTCTATGAGGAGCTCGCTAATGGTAACATACAGCTAAGTAATGGGACATGAAAAAACCATAGACTCCTTACGGAAAAATATTAGGATTTAATTATACTTACCTATATCCGAAAGTTGTTATTAACTGAGATACAGGGTGTTAAAGTTAAAACTTCATTTTTGTTTTTCTCTAATAACATTGACAGAAACCAACGTTTTTTTACAAAATTTGGCAATTATGTTTTTTTTTAAGATGAGGAACTGATTTTTTGGTGAAATTTTAATGTACAATGTAGGAGCGCTGAAGGCGGCATTTTTTGCACATTTATTAGGTCATAACTTTTTTGTGCCTCAGTGTCTTTAAGTTTTTAATGAAAATAATACTTTTCTCATATTTATTACGTAAAAAAGGTACACTAATTTCAGGTCACCCAGAGTTACCGTTTCGGAGATATATGCATTTATATTGTTTAGTGCCTATTATTAATTTGCAAACAAAATTTCTTTTTAAAGTAACCTATGAGAAAACAAATGAACTTTAGAGATACCTACAGTTGCTATGACACCTCCATGTTGTTATTTGTTTGTTGATTATTGTGTTTCGGCATTGTTACTTAACTTAGGATAAACTCAAAAATGAAAAAAAAAAATTTTTTACACAGCTATTTTACAATAATCAACAAGCAAATAACAACATAGAGGTTTCATAGCAACTGCATCTCTAAACTTCATTTGTTTTCTCATAGGCTACTTTAAAAAAAAAAATTGTTTGAAATTTTAGATTTTTAATTATGATGAAAATTAAAATTATTCCTGATTTGGACTGTGTCAGACCACCGTACCCGGCAGGGAATCATCCAAACGTCTCGGCGGCCGCTTCCTGTTTCGCGTTCGTGTCAAAAAGTATATAATAAAAAGAATTATATTCTTATTTAATTTTAAATATAAACATTTTAAAATCAATTTAAATTTCAGTCTGATATAAAAAAAAATTCGATTAAATCAAAACCACTACTTTCAGACAACATGTCGCCTTAATAAGTCAGGTAGTTAATTTATTGTTGTTGCAATATTTTTCCTGTTACACAGAATGTCCTTGGTCTCATAGTAATTAATTTATAAAATAATAAACGGCTAATTTCGCGTGCATATGTGTTCGCATTCAACATGTTGCCGATGGTCGCCCATTTTCTTAAAAATTTTTATAGCTAGTTCTTAAAATAGTACATTTAAAGATAAGATTTAAATCAAAATTTAAATACCACTTGTCTTTGATTATCGTATACATTTATTTTCCTGACGATAGGGTATGCTATCAATATTACTTAAAAGTAGTGATATAAATAGCGGTATAGTATTTGCAGTTGATCTTTTGACTGCAATAAAACCTCATTATCCCTTCGACCATAAAACAAATAAGGAAATCCCAAATTTTAAAACCTTTTCGAGCAGAGCCGGACCAGGTATACAAATTCAATTTATACCTATGCATGATGCATAATATATAAATACAAAGTGATTTTTAATAATTTTAATCTTTAGTGGTTTTCCGGCGAGTAATTTTTAGTTAGGCTTATTAGTGGTAGAATGTGGCGTCCTTGGAATTGTGCTGATAGGGGGCATCTTCAAGTGTCATTTTTAATAGAAAGCATTTATTTACCGATGCCAAACTAATAATTAAAAATGTGTATCAATCGTTGTTGAGTAGAAATTTTAATTCGATGGATGCTTTAGCAGAGACGTCTACTTTGACAAAAACTCCTTTATCTTCGGTAAGAGACTTAAACCTGTTAATCCTAGAAAAAATCGGAGTGATTCTGATACATTTAGAAGCATTGTCGAAAATGACATGGATTTATTAAGAAGAAAGATTTACCAAATGTATGAGGCACAAACTGTACCCACTTTGATTTCCCTCAAAGAGCGGCTGATTAAAGACGAGACAAATATCTCTTGTAGCCTTAGGAAAATATTGCGTAAAATGGGTTTTAAATACTGAAGCATTGATAAAAGACAAACATTAATGGAATCTCAACGTTTACGGGAATGGAGACTTAAATATTTAACAGCTGTTAAACAATTTAGAGAAGAAAATCATCCAATTATTTACCTTGACGAAAGATGGTTCGACACCCATGGCACTCCAAGAAAAGGTTGGGATGATTCTTCCAAAAAATGTCAAACCAAGGCACCATCAAATAAAGACAAAAGAATCACAATATTACATGCTGGTCCAGAGAACGGGTTTGTTCCAAATTGTCTGTTGCTTTCAGCTAAAAACATAGCAGATTCTTCTTTAGATTACCATCAAGATACCGACGCAAAACTTTTTGAAGATTGGTTTAAACATAAACTCCTTAAAAATATACCTGAAAATAGCGTCATTGTAATGGACAATGCTGGTTATCATAGTCGGCAAGCAAAAATCATTCCCAATTCTAATAATACAAAAGCAGAAATTCAAAATTTTATGATTGAAAATGATTTATATTTTGAAGAAACTTACAAGAAACGAGAACTGCTAGAAATATTAAAAGCTTTTAAAATAAATAAGGAATACGAGTGTGACAAACTTGCAGCAGAAAATGGACATACAGTGTTGCGTACTATTGTATATTCAATCCTATTGAGCTAATATGGCACCAATTAAAATCCAATATTAGGAGAAATAATATTTCTCCTACATTCATGCATGCATCTGTAGTAGAATTAATTAAAAACGAAGTAAGTCAAATTTCTGCAGAGAGCTGGAAAAACTGGGTACAGCATGTACTTAAGGTGGAAAATTCTTACAATTGTATGATTTCAAATATTCAACCCTTAATTATAAGTTTAGGCTTAGATGAAGATAGTGATAGTGATACAGAGTTAAATTTTGAATAAATTATCAATAGTTTCTTCGAATTTAATTAATTTTTATTGTACTTGTTATCCTAATAGTTATACTTTTAAATTATATTATTTTCAATTATCATTAATTGTTATCATTATTTTACATTTATTATAGGTACCTAAAACTAAAAAACCTATCTATTTATTTTAAATTATAAAAATAAATCATGTGGTGTGGTATACATTTTCAAGCCGGCCCTGATCCCATTTATTGAGCTTTGAAGAGGTTGAGGCGTATACAATAGGGTTTAATCAGGTAGTTGATTTATGGCAGTAAGAGTCAACGGTATAATTCTGCAACAACTATACATCAGTATTTTATCGGCCTATCCGCCAATTTAGCCGGTAATCGGTATCGGCAAAATTCGGCCGATACATATCGGCAATTTTTTAAGTTGTATAAAGGTTTCACTTACCATTTGAAAATTATTAATAGTCATGCTAGTGCGCCTAAATTTAAACGTGTTTATTATTTATGACGAACGTGATGATAACAAGAACATGTGACAAATTTATTTCTTCGGCGTTTGACTGTGTTTCAGCGCCGTCACAGCCAACTAGGAGTAACTGAACTGAAAATCCGCAGCAAGATCTAAATAAAACTATTAAACGACATTTTAGACCTAAAACCTGAAATATGCCAAACATGCTTATAGACTTAGGTGTGACATGATATATGAAATCTGCCCAGAATCTTGTGTAGAATGCCCCCATATTGAAAACATTTTAGCCAAGTTGCTCCCATCAACATTAGCTTACTGTATAATTTTCAAAAATTTCCTATGTATAGTTTTTTATATAAAGGGTGTCCGCTAATTAATGGTATATGGAAAAACCACAGACTCCTTACGTAAAAATATTAGGATTTAATTATACTTACCTAAAGTTGACATTAACTGAGATACAGGGTGTTAAAGTTAAAATTTTTGTTTTTCTCTAATAACTTTTTTACAAAATTTGGCAATTATGTTTTTTTTAGGACGAGAAATTAATTTCTTTGTGAAATTTTAATGTACAATGTAGGGGGAGCTGTCTGCGTCACTTTTCGCACATTTCGCGGGTCATAACTTTTTGTGCCTCAGTGTATTTAAGTTTTTAATAAAAATAATACTTTTCTCATATTTATTACGTAAAAAAGGTAAACTAAGTTCGCCCAGAGTTACCGTTTCGGAGATATTTGCATTTAAATTGTTTAGTGCGATAGCTCAGGCAAGCAAATAATATTTTGTTACTTCTTACCAATTCACTTTTACGTGATAATTAATGTTCTAGTAATGGTAATTGGGAATAATAAATACAACAATTGGATTGTTCTTTAACTTACTTTAATTAAAATAACTTTGACCCTAGAAAATATCGTGTCGAAAGAAACCAACAGCAATGACAACACAAACTTACGATAAACTCAAAAATGAAACATTTTCTGACAAAGCTCTCTTACAATAATCAACAAACAAATAACAACAAGGAGGTTTCATAGCAACTGCATCTCTAAGTTTTATTTGTTTCCTCATAGGTTACTTTAAGAAAAAAATTTGTTTGCAAATTAATAATAATTGCACTAAACAATTTAAATGCAAATATCTCCGAAACGGTAACTCTGGGCGACCTGAACTTAGTATATCTTTTTTACGTAATAAATATGATAAAAAAGAGGTACAAAAAAATTATGACCTAATAAATGTGCAAATAATGCCTCAGACAGGGCCCCCTACATTGTATATTAAAATTTCATAAAAAAAATCAATTTCTCGCCCTAAAAGAACCATATTTGCCAAATTTTGTAAAAAAAGTTAGTTTCTCGCAAAATTATTAGAGGAAAACAAAAATGACGTTTTAACTTTAACACCCTGTATCTCAGTTAATATCAACTTTCGGATATAGGTAAGTATAATTAAGTCCTAATATTTTTACGTAAGGAGTGTGTGTTTCTTCCATGTACCATTAATTAGTGGATACCCTGTATATATATATACGAATATAACCTCCAACGATTCAAAGCGTGAAGCATTTTATGCGCACACGCACCTTTCCCAGAGTACCTTAAAGAAATTTCCTATAGTGCTTGTGTTTGATCATAAAAAAGATACCGATCTGTTTAATGAAGATATCTATCAACTCCGGTTATACCGGAAGTTAGGCTTATCATTGCTATTTTAAATAGGATGCCCTTTATATTTTGGCATAATTTATTTTGAGAAAATTTAGAAAATATATGGGTCGTTTTATTTCATAAAAATAATAGACATTTTTGATACAGGGTATTTTAAAAATGATACCTTTCTGGTACAGTATCTAATATATCATACTCATAAGCAAATTTTTTAACTTAAAAACTACTGAAGATGTATGCACTGAGCAATTAGGTAAAGAATGTAATTCTACACATAATGGTAAATTAAAATATAGGGTGTTCCATTTAAAAAAATTGACTGTCGTGTTAAAAATGAACAACAAATTCTCGAAATGGGATCCTATTGATTTCCAGGTATGTTCGATTAAGGCACAAACTTTTTGCGATAAATCAATTTTAATGAATTAGTTGATATCAAGAATTAGACAACCCTGTAGGTTTTAAATCATATAACACGTGTCAAATGTTATTCATGCCACCCATATGTTAGTTTTACTAGAACATTTACCAAAACAAATACTTATACTCGATTCATGAAAGATGAGCTGAATGAATAATTTGTTTTTAAGATTTTATACTGCGAATTTATATGCGTTGCCAAATTACGTATTTTACCCATATTAGGTAGATATCCCGTACAGTTGTCCGCTTGGAGATTTTAAATGTGTAAAAGTTGTACAATACTTTTGTTTAATGGTTGATTTCTTTCCCTAAATCGGAAATTTGCAACCGTCAAGGAAACAGTTTTATGATTTTATTGTAACCCCATTATTATACCATAATATTTAGTGTTGGAAAAAACCAATGATTTTAATAATCGAGTACTTGATACTCGAGCGATTTTAATAATCGAGTACTTGATACTCGAGCGATTTTAATAATCGAGTGAATCGCTCGAGCGATTAATCACTTGAAATTTGTATGACTATATAAGAAGAATGTGTTGATAAAACACCAGGAGTTGTTTTTGTAAGTTTTAGAAGTTTAGTCTGGAGTTTTTATTAAGGAAGAACAGCTGATTCCGATTTAAACAAAAATTTATATCCTTTAATTTTTTAAAAATTTACAATTGGCTAGTCAATCAAAATAAAGCCCGATGTCGCGATGAATCCTCTAGGTGATTTGGCATACTTTTTATATGAACCTTCTTGTTTATGTGCCTTTAAGAAAGACGTATGTCGTGTCAGCCTTCTGAGCGTCAATCTCGAACGTCGCCAATCGGCACTTCGCGAAGATCGGGTATCGAGCGAAAAACTGCTCGAATATACGTCGGCGTCAAGCGAAGCTCGGGTATCGAATGAAAGGTAATAAGTAACAAGCGACGATTTTCGCTTGAATTTATAACTCGAGCGGTTTTTTCGATCACAAGACGAATAATAATGACCCTAAAAACACCATTATATTATACGAATCATAAATTTCTCTTAAGATGAGGATCCCAAACAATCCCAAGTTATCAATCAGAGCCATCTATGTTGCATCAATTTAATTAACAAATATGCCGCTTTTTGACAGGTTAGAAAGAGACGAGAGTCATCAGCTGATCAATATTTCTTTTCGTGAAGTTTTATCTGTTAATAATAAAGGTTTTTAATTAATTTATTGATATTTAGATTGTCTGACATGTCAATTCGGGGTATCGACAAGTTTCAGGATGATCCGTGACAAAAATTTGAAAATTGTTCATATTTGAAATTGTTATTATTATATTTTAAGGCAATTTTTTCATACCGTTTTACAATTCTGTAACTTTACGAATCCAGTTTTAGGTTAGAAAAAAATTAAGTATATTTGGTTAAACCTTCACACAAAATAGTGACCTGTGATTAAACGCAGCTCTTAAGTAATTTCATAAGGGAAGTTTGATAGTTGGGATATGTCACAAAACTGACTCAAAGTGAAGAAAACCTTGGCGGTTGATTTAAATGTTAAAGATTGTTTCAAGAAAAATGGATATAACTTAATGACTGCCGTAAAAGTACCTGGGCCATCCCATTATTTATGACCTTTGTTATTATTATGTGGAAAGGACCGGATTGTAATAATTATAATTAAATATAGGCACATCAGGTAGGTTATGTTGCTTAATTTATATTTAAATATCTTTTTGTGGTAAAATTTGTTAGTTTTTGAGGAATGGTTCAAGAATTGTCTTTTACCAAACATTCCTTAGAATAGCGTGATAGTAATGGACAATGCGAGCTATCACAGTCGCCAATTACATAAAGCTCCAAGCTCAAATAATACAAAATTGGAGATTCAGAACTACATGGCGGCGAATGATATATATTTTGAAAAAAGTTTTAAAAAAAGTGATCTTTTAGAAGTTTTAAAGACATTTTGTATAAAAAAAGTATATGTTTGTGACACATTGGCAGAAGAAATTGGACATACAGTGCTACGGCTCCCACCCTATTATTGCATTTTTAACCCCATAGAGCATAATAATACGTGTACATTGGAAGCTGTCACTGCCAAACTCCTTTATACGGGCATTATGACAAGATCATATCTAATTGTATTGATGGTAAAGTGTAATCATGCCGGGCATTCTCAACAATATCATGTCCGCTTCCCTTTGTTCACGGTTTAACGGTAGATGAGACTTTTTTTAATTATTAATTGAAATCACGATATAGAATTAAAAAACGAAATATTTTAAGTTAATCAAAAAAATGACAAACCTGCTTAACTTGCGAAAATATTTGCATAACCAATCAATTATCTGTGCAAATAGTTGCAAGTAATCAGGATGATCTCATATTGAAAGGGTGTTCCTCGGTACTAATGCGTCTCAGAAATGTTAAGGGTAAAGTGGGGCATGTTGGCGAACCGTGTAATGCCGGACGGGTTGTTCCTTACTTATACCAGGGGGGCGCTTTTATATTTGCAGCTTTCGTGGTTTAACCTCCTGGGAAGGGTAGATGTTACCCTTAAAATCTTAAATGGGAACAGGCCGAGTGGCACACATATTAAAGGTCGTTTAAATCTATTGCTAATAATACCAAATTTATAAGTTTTGGAGTAGTACTTTTCAAGAAATCGCGTTAAAAAAAAGGAAGTATAATTGTAACTTTGCTCCTGGTAATGGATTGGAAAAAGTGTCACCCGGAATTACTACCTACGCACTTTTAGTCATTCTACTAAAACAGGAGTCAACACAATCATGGTTTTTTAAATAATAACCTAAAAATCATAAATTTCAGACATGCCGCTTTAGATATCCGTTCACTACAAAACGAGACACGACATCATATCTATCCCTTCGAAATTCAAAGGTTCTAATTAAGTCCATTTTGGAAAAGCGATTTCTTGGAAACTATTAGGTAGGTACTCAAAGAATAATAAATTAGGGTTTTAATTGAATCTAGTGGTGAGCGTTATTTCACGAACTGTGATTTAATCGCTGATATCAACAAATCGCAGATAGTCACAGTTCCTTAACAGCAATAAAAAGCGTGCTGTGATCACAGTTTAAATAAATCACCTTTGCGTACGTATTTCACTTTTACTAATCATTAAACCAGTGACGGTTCTTCCACAGGAGCACATGCGCACGCGCACCCCCAAAACGAATAAAAAAAATATTAATTTATATTCATTGAATATTATTTATCGTATAAAGTCCGACCCTCCCTAATATTTTATCGTACCGTCAACCAAACTGTATATTATAGGCTCTCGATCCGGCAAACGTGCCTCGGTCGAGGTTAATGACGATTATAACGAGACTTGCTCGCATGTACGATTAAGTAGGAATAATGCAGTTTCCCTGTAGTAACAGGTGGCGGGAGACAGCGGGGGATAGCGGGGCTATGGCGATTTAACATGGGAAAGGCGCACAATTTTAGTGTGCGCCGCGCCGTTGTTTGTTCGTGCATCTAGTTAGAAATTCGAGCGTGTATGTTTTAATATTTTAATATTATATATTTATTAAGTTAAAATGAATAGTTTGACGGTGGACTATTTAAAAAATAACTTTAGCTCTTTGAGTTTGGAGCAAAAAATTGAAGTAAAGAATGCGGGAAGACCTAAACCCGAAATTAATTTAACGCAGACCACAAAGGCTAAATCTAGGGACTTTATTAGAAAGTTAAAAAATGCAATATATGAAAAAAAATTTAGTAGTCCAAACTTTAATGAGGCTGTTCTTGATCAATTTTCTACAATTAAGAACCGAAGAAAGGACTTTACGTTTAAGCACTATACACACTAAGAGAACCTTTCTTATTTTCCAAAAGTTGTATTTCCTTGTGTGAAATTAAAAAATCAATAAAAATATGTTTCTTTTGGTCGTTACACAAAAACAAAATTTTAAAAATAATTTCAACATACTTGTGAACCCTCTCTATCATAGGTCACGAGCCGCCACTGCATTAAACCTATCTTTTTGTTTAAAATGTATTCCCATGGGGATGACTTGTTGTAACACCATTAGAAATACATTTATTACATTTGCCATAATCGGCCTTATTGTGTTGTACCGACATCAAGTTAAACTAATAAAGGCCATTTTCGAATATCACCATTAGAATAACATGGGTGATGATACGGGACTTCGTGCTTTATTGCTTTTTGGTGGATTTTCTCAAATCACATCTCATATAGACCTATTATTTAAAATGTGATTCCGTGAAGTTGTCGGGTCGTTATTTGGTACTTACTGTGAGTTCTGAATCTTGAACTTGAAACCGCGAAATGAAAATGAGTAGTAATATTCGAAAGACTAGCGAGCTCTGGGCATTTTTTTAAAGAAACAGGCTAAGTAATAAGAAAACTCAAATGATTAACGATTCTATTCTTAAATGATAATATACAATACGCACAAAATGATTAAGAAACCATGCGTATTTGCATAAACAAATAGTTTATTGGAAAGTACACAGTGTTTAGTTCATAGTTTTTTTAAAAGGTATAATTCTACTTTAATCTAGGTAGAAATAACGTTTTCTTGTGTTTGTTATCAATGTTGTGTAATATTTTTTACAGATTTTAGTTTTCTTTTGTTACAGTTCTTTTAGTCGTAAAGTAGTATACATAATAAATAATTTAAATCCATCGACCATCACCCACTAATTATTTTACGATACACGCAATATTTTCTTACATACAGTGAGTCCCAGAAGAAATGTCTAAATTCATTTAAAATTCAGCGGTAAGTTTTTTCAAAAAACGCTCGTACCCGTCGATTTTGATTTTTTAAATTTTTTTTGTGGTAATTTCATGTATACAGGGTAGCTCAAATAAGTTACGACCATCAACTTGATTTTTTCAAATGAAAACATATATTTTTTATTTCATTTTTGAATTTTGCATTGAATTCTAAGCATGTTTCATGTACCATGTCCTATACATAAACTCAACAGTTATTGAAAAAATTAGGATTGAACATATCTATAAGTAAGACCTGTTTATTAAAAAAAAACACAACAAAATCAAATTAAATGTTGAAAATATGCGCCATTTACGGCTTGACAATATCCAAGACGATCAATAAACTCTCTTTGCACGTTTCCAACCATTTCCGGAGTTATGACACGCACTTCTCTTCGGATCCTTTCTTTCAACTCCTGCATATTGTTTGGCCTGTTAACAAATACTTTTGATTTGAGGTAACCCCACAAAAAAAAGTCCAGCGGAGTTAGGTCTGGCGACCTAGCAGGCCGTTCGATAGGTCCTCTCCTTCCAATCCACCGATTGGGAAAGGTTTCATCCAAAAATGTGCGCACAGTGGCCGCATAGTGCGGAGGAGCACCATCTTGTTGGAATATCAGTTCTTCGTCAGGGGAGTCTGGATCCAATGGATTCGGAAATAAAGCCACTAATGCTGGAATTAATTCTAGTTGGAGAAATTCGAGATATACTTGTCCAGTTAAAGACTGTTCAAAGAAAAATGGACCAATTACTCTTTCGCGTACGATTCCACACCAAACATTTATTTTCTTAGAGTACTGGCTGTGAACCTCTATCATCCAATGCGGATTTTCTGTTGCCCAATATCGACAATTTTGTCTGTTCACATTACCATTCAAATAGAACGTAGCTTCATCCGAAAAAATAATATTTTTTACTAAATTATTATCTAGATTGCACATACGTCCGCAAAACTCACTTCGCCTATCGAAATCATCATAACTCATGCACTGGAATAACTTTGTATGGGTGATATTTGTGCTTTTGAACTACTCGGTGAACAACAGATTTCGGCATGTGTAAATCGGCCCCAATGTGCGACAGGGGAGTACATGAATTCTCTTCCAAGGAAAGCAAAACGTCAAGTTGTTCATTTTCATCTAGAGTAGGACGACCAGATTTAGGCAAATCTCTAACATGACCGAATTCTCTAAACTTAGCCTCTATTCTACTCACCATCTTTTGACATATGGGAGGACGATCAGGATGGATTTCATTAAATAATTGAGCTGTTTCTATTTGAGTACGTGTTTTATCACCACACCCAACCATGCATAGAATTTCAATTTTTTCCCGTTCCGTTAACTTCACCATTATTGTGAAAACCGCAACTTTGAAACTACGCTCGACAATAATTATACTTATTTGAAATAAAATTGTCATACAGTTTCTATGGAAATAAACGGTGACAGTGAGACAGTACACTCTTACTTATTATGGAGCCCAAAATGCCATATTGCCAGAAGATTTGATAGATCGTTGGATTCCCTAAATGGTATGTTCAATATTAATTTTTTCAATAACTGTTGAGTTTATGTATAGGACATGGTACATGAAACATGCTTAGAATTCAATGCAAAATTCAAAAATGAAATAAAAAATATATGTTTTCATTTGAAAAAATGAAGTTGATGGTCGTAACTTATTTTTGAGCTACCCTGTATACATGAAATTACCACAAAAAAAAAAATTAAAAAATCAAAATCGACGGGTACGAGCGTTTTTTGAAAAAGCTTACCGCTGAATTTTAAATGAATTTAGACATTTCTTCTGGGACTCACTGTATATTATCTAGTTAAATGAAATTGTCCTATACTTTTTTATCGTATTTTAAACTATACTTTCTTGTCCCTCCTATGTAATTTCAACAATAATGATATTGAAAAAAATCACTTGGCGAGTCGTTAATCCCCCATTTACCCTACCAGGCACTGTCGAGAACTGCCGTTCTTTTGTATTGTCAAGTGATCTTTGTTAGCACTTGAATGATGTAATTAAGCTTTTAAATATACTTTAAGAGAAAAAATTATATAGACCGTAAACTTAATAATTATAAATGTCAGTTATTTTGCTCTTTGTAATAAATCATAACTGAAAATGTGTTTAGCTTCATTCGAGGAATTGTTTTTAGTTGAAAAAATTATACGACTTTCATTTTTATCGCGAAATGTCATTTTCTGAACAGTGATTAAACTACCAAGTTGCTGTCGCCGAGGATTTCAAGCTTTAAAAATATTATAAATTTATTAAACAAAACCTCCCTATAAACCAGTATGTTGATAAAACGTATGTAACCAAAGGTCCCATAATCCATTCATAAAATTCTTGGAAAGTGAAGCTGTGAATGTGTGAGATGTTATTGAAAATCAGTAATGGGTGGAAGAGAGAACTAAATGTTTGTTGGCTCAATGGCAACAATGTTGAAGTCTGATTATATCAGATGGTTAAATATTAAAACATAACCATACTTACGAATGAAAGGATAAATCCTTATTTAAATGATCCATTATTTTACAAACTACACATGGATGCAACATGATTGTTTATAATAAAGACAATTTTTCACCAATAATCACAAAAAAACACAAATCAACGAAAACAGACAACGTTGTAGTTAGGGAATCTAATCCCGCACCCAAACTTTAATCCCGCAAGCCCGCAGGATTGAGCCCATCGATCCCGTAGATCCGCGGGATTTTCGGGATAGCAAACAATGAACTGTCGTATTTTTGGTCGACGCGTCGGGGATTCCCCGCCATGCTGGGCTATTGAAAATACGTTAAACAGAACAGTATTCTTGCGTACGTGCGAAAGTAAGGGGGTTATTCTACTAGTATCTAGTGACATTTATCAAGTGGTTGAATATAGTACATGGAATTTAAACATAAATCACAAAAATGAGTGTCAGTGTAGTTTACAAAGACAATAAAGGTTCAAGTTTAGTTTGGAATTATTTTTTAAAGTCTGAAGATGGTCTTACAGCTAAATGTAAGTTATCCCTAGCATTATCAAAATCTCTGCTCGTTCCACCAAAGGTCTTCACACCCACTTACAAACAATAAATATTTTCCTGCTACTCTATTCTGTTTCTAATTGCATAAAACAACTTTTTATTAACATACAGCACCCACATCGAGTCCCGCAAATCCCGCGAATCCCGCAATGTCACTCCCACGAAATCACCGCGGGATCCCGCTTTGCGGGACCAGCATTTGCGGGATTGGATTCCCTAGTTGTAATGTTTACGAGATTAGTATCCATTCATACTTTGGGGGTCCGAATCGTGGCGCACATGTAGCGCGTAGTAAAATAGAAATAGACGTTGCCAGAGTGCAGTTGGATTAGTTCAAGATTCGTTTGATACTTTTAAGTAAAATAATATTTTTTTAAAGAATCTCTCATCGCCTTTTCACAGTTTAACAATCCCGAACAAACCAGTTGTAACTGTCAAATCGAACACACCCGAACAAATTTTTAATTGGGATTTTTTTTGCAAGATACCTTTGCGATAAATATGTCAATCTGGCTATGCTGCAATAATGACCGAAAGAGGTGGGAAAGATTGTTTGTATTCGTTGCGTAGGCTAGAAATTTACATTTTTCTATCTGTAGTTTGCAATATCTTTGTATGTAACCCGAACAAATTAATATTCGTGATTAATAATGGACATGGTATGGTGTTTTCTCCACCAGTCAAATGAATTTTGATTTCTTTTAGAACGTTGTGTTGTACATACAGGTTCCGGTCCTGGATCCGGCCGAAAATGTTCACGTTGGTTCCGGTATCCGGCATTTTCAAAAATTGGATCCCGTGGCATCACAAGTTTATTCAAAAATTAATAAAAAAAAATTTTAATCCATACTATACACGATAAATTAATCGTTATTAGTTAGATATTTAGTTTAATCATTATTTTTCCTTCTATGATTATAGGTAGGTATCTGTTTTTTGTCTTTAACAATATTTCAATACAAGTTGTAAAAAAACTAATAACAATACCTAATTACTTAGGCGTGTCTAGATCGACGATAAAACAATAATGTGATCGTAAATGTTGTGTAAATGGTAGGAATGATTTCATTAAACAAGTAACGCATAATTACGTAATTTTTAGATCTACACGTTTAATAAATCCGGTATGGGAAGCATTGGGGACTTCTCTCTTCTCATAAAGAGTTTAAAAGTTGAAGCCGGTAATAGTTAGGGGGTTAAAAAACAAATCTTTGAATAAGTATTAAAGTTTTTATTGTAATAACGAAGAAAGAAGTATTCAGTATGCAATGTAGTCATGAAGCCACGATTAATTGCTTTAATATGGTATTTAAATTAATAATATTCTTGCCGAAATGAAATTTACGGCCACTTTTTAACATAACCGCACGTTCTGTTTGAAGCGTTGCATCTGATTTGAGCGGTTCATTCTTGTAAGAAGCATTATTACAGCACTTTATTTAAGTGTGGTCATTTTTACAATAAAAAATACTTAAGTACAATATAGTCGTCAGTAAAATGTATGAAGTTAACAATAAATTATTTTCACTACTTTCGTTGTAAAATTTAAAATATAGTTTAGTATTTACTTGATTTTACTAAATTGATTAGAACTGCTAACCATAGTTAGCAATTATATGTACAATATCATTTTGATATGGATTAATAAAGAAAAATGTAATTAATACCATATTTTATAGGAAATCGTTCTATAATACAGTGAAATCTCCCTTAGGCGGACACCTACGGGACCCTGTAAATGTGGCCTCCTAATAGATGTGTCCGCCCATGGGAAATTTGTTATTAGGTAATATGTAAATATAAAATTATTACTATGTATATGTATGTACAAATAAACATAGCATAACAAAAATACATTAGTTTTAGTTAGGATGTAGTACTAAAAAATCTAATAACGTAGTTTGACGTGTTTGCGTTTTATACTTGCAATCTAGAAAATGCCATTCCAAGTCTGATAACAATTCCATTGCTCTCTTTGCATACTCTTATAATTCCTTTACCATACTAATGGCTTATTGATAATTGGTGACATTTGTTTGATTACTGCATTCAACTTCTTCATCAGAGTCGTCAGATAGTGATGTGGTTTCAGTTTGGACTACGTAATCGGTAGGAATGGGGTCACTATCATCTTCTAATAGCACATTGCTATAAGTGTTAATGAACTCGCCCAAATCATTGTTATCAAATTACAAACTTCCACAACATCAATGTTCTCTTTCAGACTCAAAACGCGACATCTTTCTGCCAGTGTTTACGATTTTAATCTTACAACTCACAAATAAACGGCGGACTGCTGTCGGGGAATCACACATACCTTCATTCGGCGAGGTCCTTTCGCGCTGCCACGCATACGCGATTGGTTGCCGGTCTGTCTTCAGAGAGTCTTTGTCTTGTTATTCGTCTCCCAAATACTTTAAAATTTTTTTTGTCCGTTTAAAGAAGGGTTTTCTCTCACTCTTTGTATGAAAACAGCGTGTCCGCGTCCGCCCAAAGGAGAGTCCGCCCAAGAGAGGTTAATTTTCATGAAATTTCATATACCTAGTCCCGGACTATGAAAAAATGTCCTCTTAATAGAGATGTCCGCTTATCAGAGGTGTTCGTTATGAGAGGTTCCACTGTATATAGTCATAACGATATTTTTATATCGATTATTTTGCCCATCACTACTTATCAAAATTTTCAAAAATTAATTTCGGAATCCTAGGACCAATTGTTAGGTTGCCAGGTCCCCTTGACCTCTTTTTTAAGGAAGCCAAAAGGTTTCTTATCGATGCTGTTCGATATTTTAATTTTAAACTTTGAAAAAGTTGCAGGAAGTCTCTAATATATACTTGTATATTTTTTTTAAATATCCACATTAAATGAGAATTATTTATTTTTCTCTTTTCAGTATAATTAATTATTGTTTTTATATCATGATCTGTATAATTTAATTAGATTTGTATTAGTGCACCGCGTTGAATTTCATAACTGGTTGGTATTTAAAATAATAGGGACATGCCACTTGGCTTCGGCGACAAGATTACGGGGGTGTTATAAAAATGGTTCATTGTATTTGAACCCATACGATTGATACAGGGTTCATTGAACGAAAGATGTATATATATATACAGGGTGTCCGCTAATTAATGGTACATGAAAAAAAAAATTAGATATTTACCTATATCCGAAAGTTGATATTAATTGAGATACAGGGTGTTAAAGTTAAAACTTCATTTTTGTTTCTCTCTAATAACTTTGACAGAAACCAACGGTTTTTTACAAAATTTGGCAATTGTGGTTTTCTTAGGACGATAAACTGATTTTCTGGTGAAAATTTAATGTACAATGTAGGGGGAGCTGTCTGCGGCATATTTTGCACATTTATTAGGTCATAACTTTTTTGTGCCTCAGTGTATTTAAGTTTTTAATGAAAATAATACTTTTCTCATATTTATTACGTAAAAATGGTATACTAATTTCAGGTCGCCCAAAGTTACCGTTTCGGAGATATTTGCATTTAAATTGTTTAGTGCACCCTGCGCAATTCTTATTAATTTGCAAACAAATTTTTTTTCTCAAAGTAACCTATGAGAAAACAAATGAAATTTAGAGATGCAGTTGCTATGGAACAGAAATTGTTTCATTTTTGAGTTTATGGTAAGTTTGCTGTTGGTTTCTTTCGACACGATACTTTCTAGGGTCAAAGTTATTTTAATTAAAGGAAATTAAAGAACAATCCAATTGTTGTATTTATTATTTCCAATTACCATTACTAGAACATTAATTATCATGTAAAAGTGAATTGGTAAGAAGTAACAAAATATTATTTGCTTGCCTGAGCTAACGCACTAAACAATTTGAATGCAAATATCTCCGAAACGGTACCTCTGGGCGACCTGAAATTAGTATACCTTTTTTACGTAATAAATATGAGAAAAGTATTATTTTCATTAAAAACTTAATACACTGAGGCACAAAAAAGTTATGACCTAATAAATGTGCAAGAAATGCCGCAGATAGCGCCTCCTACATTGTACATTAAAATTTCACCAAAAAATCAGTTTCTCGTCCTAAAAAACCATAATTGCCGTTAGTTTCTGTCAAAGTTATTAGAGAAAAACAAAAATGAAGTTTTAACTTTAACACCCTGTATCTCAATTAATATCAACTTTCGGATATAGGTAAGTATAATTAAATCCTAATATTTTTACGTCGTGTGGTTTTTCCATGTCCCATTAATTAGCGGACACCCCGTATATACCGACTGATAATCGTTAAATTAAACATAGGAACTTGCTTGTTATTTTCTCAATAAGCAGAACTTTTTACGAAGAAATGGGAAAATTTTGTTAGTTTTTTAATCGTACGGTATAAAGGTGGGTAAAGTAAACGACACTGTTTTCCGTAAATATAATAACCTTTCTACATGTAGTAATTTATTATTTTTAAACGGCATCCAGTAGGCGTTAAACTGGTGCCAATTTCTTTTAAAAAACTTTAAAATCGTAAAAAAGAGTAATTTCATTTCGGTAGATCAACATTTTACCGCCCACGAAATTCAGAACAAATTTGCAGGAAAAGTTTGGGAAAGTATGCTTGGTGCACAGGTTGTATTATCTGCCAAAACCATTGATCCAATGGGATCGGGGATGCTGCATATTATTATTAGTATTGGGCATAGCCGATGATTTTAATAATCGAGTACTTGATACTCGAGCGATTTTAATAATCGAGTATTTGACACTCGAGCGATTTTAATAATCGAGTATTTGATACTCAGCGATTTTAATAATCGAGTATTTGATACTCGAGCGATTTTAATAATCGAGTATTTGATACTCGAGCGATTTTAATAATCGAGCATTTGATACTCGAGCGATTTTAATAATCGAGCATTTGATACTCGAGCGATTTTAATAATCGAGTATTTGATACTCGAGCGATTTTAATAATCGAGTGAATCACTCGAGCGATTAATCGCGTGACATTTTTATGACTAAGAAGAATATGTTGATATATATAGGGTGTTGAAAAAAGGTCGGTACCCCGGAATAACTCCGGTGCATCGCATTGCACCAGAAAATGTCTGGGGAAAAAGTTGTTTGGTTTCGAGGAGCAAATTAAACTAGCCCCACCCCCTCAACCCCCGGGTGCGAGTGGGGGTAAGTTAAGATTTTCAAATGGAACCCCATATTTTTTATTAGCGTATCGTTTTCTCCGACCAAAAATAAACATCTTTTGTCCGAAAAATTTTTTTATTCGGACCCATCCTTCACCAATAATCACCATGAGGAAGACAAAATCAGAACCGTGCGAAAATCAAATTTTATCCCGGAAATACTCTTTTTCTCTGTCTTGTACTAAAAAATGCCCGTGGAAAAAGTTGTTTGTATTAGACTGATGTCGTCGTTCTCATGGTGATTATTGGTGAAGGATGGGCACGAATAAAAAAAATTTTCGAACAAAAGATGTTTATTTTTGGTCGGAGAATGCGATACGCCAATAAAAAATATGGGGTTCCATTTGAAAATCTTAACTTAACCCACCCGCGACCGAGGGTTGAGGGGGATGGGGGTAGTTTAAATTGCAAACTATTCCTCCTTCAAAACCAAACAACTTTTTCCCCATACATTTTCCGCTGCAATGCGATGCACCGGAGTTATTCCGGGGTACCGACCTTTTTTCAACACCGTGTATAGTAGTTATATTTTTTAAACGAGTTCTTGACTATCGTCTTGTAAGCGGAGCATAGCTAGATATCAGTGCTGAGCCACTTCCAAGTTCGGTTCGTGGATGGGTTATTTTCATATCAAATCGGGATTCCGATAAATAATCATTAAAAATAAATTCAAACGGCCCTGAACCTTATGTCGAGAGCGGTTTGACCTTATCGTCAAGATTTTTCAACAAGGATGCTACGGAAATAACATTTTTTATGCTCTCCGTTCCGTTTTATGACATTTTTATGGGTTTTATTGTGTTGTCATCAAGGAAAAATTCAACGCGATGACCACCGGTCTTAAAGGTCAGGTTTTGCGAGACAATCTATGTAAAATACCAAGAATCTATGATTTCGATGTTATTTTTTATGTCGTAATTTACCGACTTGTCAAGGTTGATAGGTAATTTATGTCGTACTTGTAAGAGGCAGTGTATTTTTTGGGTTTTGAGGTCTAGAAATTTCAATATACTATTTGCTTGCCGAATTTTAGAACTACTTTATAAGGAAATTGGTACTTTTCTCATCTTTCCATTTGGAGGCTCAATTACGCAATGACAATTTACATTTCTTGTGTCAACATAATCCTTATACAGGGCGTTCCTTAATGGCATTCTAATATTCCAGAGTGTTGATTCTTTAGTTCATTTTATAACATTTTTTTAAAATCGTTATTTTTTAATGAGAAGTAGTTAAATGGTTTGCCGTTATTAACAGTCGAGCTGCGAAATGATTACTTGGTCAGCAAGATTTTACAATTGGTCAGTAGAAGAAAACATGTCTAGAAGCAGTTCACTTCAGAGGTCCCAGGGCACTGTCAATTTATGTAACTTTCTTGTCTTTTCTTTTGCCGAATACAGAAGGAAATCGGCTACAAAAGGTGTAGCGGGGGCGAATTTTCACTTGTTTTCCCAGGGCACTGCCACGATTCAGAAATGTTTGCTGTCCATAAGTTGCTGACCAACTAGCCATTTTGGCTGACCGATTACATTTTTCTGTTCGCAAATAAAAAAAAATTGGCTTACCAGTTAAATGATACCCTTTTTTAATGTATCTGTATAGTACTTTATTTACAATTTTGGTGTGTTGAAAAAATATAAATTCACATATATTTGTTAGAAACGTTATTCTGAGCGAACAAATCCAAACATTTCGTGTCTATTGATATTTGTTATGACGCCACTGACATTTTTTCATGATGTTGTGATCGCTCCATCGAAAAACCGCTTGAGTACTCGATTATTGAAATAACCGACATCGCTCGATTATTAAAAAAACTGCTCAAATTATAAATTCAAGCGAAAATCGTACCCGAGCTTCACTTGACGCTGACCGAAATATGCTGCGTGGTAGTGTGATCGCTCAATACGAAATACTACTCTATAGTGAGACTGGCTAGCCAGCGGCGATTGTAAATTTTTAAGAAATTAAAAGATATAATTTAAAAAAAAATCAGAATCGACTATTCTTCCTTAATAGCAACTCCAGACTAAACTTCTAAAACAACCCCTGGTGTCTTATCAACACATTCTTCTTAGTCATAAAAATGATGAATGGTGAATCGGAATAGGTATCAAGTGATTAATCGCTCGAGCGATTCACTCGATTATTAAAATCGCTCCAATATCAAGTGCTCGATTATTAAAATCATCCGTTTTTTCCAACACTAAACATTTTTTCTGGTTAACCTCTTGGGTGTCGTCTTGATAAAACAACTACCCGAACGAAAAATTTATGCCAATCAGAAAAAAAATCCGCATGGAAAAGTGTTACTGGCCCTTTTTTATATAAAAAAAATATAATACAGTATACCTAATTGTTATGTAATACGTACATTTTAAAAATTTGTATATTTATTATTCAAATGTAGTGTCTTTTATAGGTATTTCTAAAAAAACAAATCATACTTATTTTATTTTTCTTCGCTAAATGTAAGAAATTATTATAATATTTTGTTTTTTCTGAACCTCGTTCTAAACAATACTTAAAAAGAAAAACCCATTTTAGATCCCTGAGAATGACCTCGTCGAAACGTAGGCCAACATACAAAATTTGTTCTTCTAAGTTTGTTTTACTGACGTGAAGTTAACCCTTTTGGTACATTTAATATTTCGTAAACGGTTGAAGATAGGTATAAGTGTATGGCCACAACGGAGCACCGCACAGCGCCCTCGCTCATAGCCTGGCACCATAGCACCGCACAGTAGTGTCCACAACGGCGCACCGAGCCTAGCTCATTGCCGTGCCTGTCGATCAGTTTGTCTCTCGACATCGCGTTATAAACATGGACTGTACGTTGCCATCTTCTTCCGATGAAGGCTATATTACATAAATTACGTTCAGAATTTGACGTAAAATAGGAAAATCAGTTAATATACAGGATGTTACATTAAAAAATATGTTTAAACAGGGTCGTAATTAATTAATTAGAAAAAATAAGGCATACTGGAATAATTTTTAACATTTTAATTGTTATTTTAAATAGTGTTGTCCTACATAAAAATCAAAGTAACGATATAATCAAAAGTATCTATACGCATTCTCATAATATGTTCAAAAAAGCGTTGGGAATATTTCCTTAGATCATTATAAAGGTGATAAAATTCTCCATTGAATCTTGGCTTTACGTTAATGGGATGAACTGGCAATATCTTCTTCATCGGAAGAAGATAACAACGCACAGTCCATGTTTATATCTCGATGTCGAGGGACTACTGTGCGAAGCTCGAGCCATGTTGTGCGGTGCTATGGTACCAGGCTAAGTGCGAGGGGCGGTGCGCCGTTGTGGACACACACTTAGTATGTGTAAGGAATTAATTATGAAAAATGTCTGGAATTGATTGTAGAATGTGAAATCATATTTATGATCCACCCTGTATAGTATCTTCTTTCTAAAAAAAATACATTTGAAAATAATAAGTTTGACGGGTCCGAGCGTTTCTTGATTAAGTGGGCGGTAGTCTATACAGGGTGTAACTAAATAAGTGTAAAACATTTAAGGGGGTGATTCCTCATCGAAAAAAAGATAGGATCTTTCATATAAAGAAACTTCATTGGAGCATCCCTTGTTAAGATACAGCCCCTTAAAGGGGGTACATAAAATGTGTTTAACAATTTTTTTCACAAGCACTAAAAAAGTTACAATATTGAAATTAACCTGACATTTTCTACTACCAAAAAGACACTTAGCCAGTAATTTATTTGGTTTACCCCATGGTTGTAAGGGTGGAAAACGCAACCCCTAAAATTTATTTCCAATGTAAGTTTTTGTCTTATTATTTGTTTACCATCTAAAAATTTATTTCCGATAGCCTGTTTCATTCTAAACAAAAAATGTCTCTTGAATTTTTTGCCCAAAATAAACCAGTTCGCAGCAAAAAATTATTTTACGAACAAGATACATATCGCCATAAAACGCGCGAATACGTTGCTCAATGCGCCGACGTCTAGACGCATGCGTAATGTCTGAAGGTAGACATATTGAACATTTACTATGATTTCTAGATGTTGTATGTTTTGTTATTAATAAATTAGTTTTGTTTATTTATAAATTTTATGTACCCCCTCTAAGGGGCTGTATCTTAACAAGGGATGCTCCAATGAAGTTTCTTTATATGAAAGATCCTATCTTTTTTTCGATGAGGAATCACCCCCTTAAATGTTTTACACTTATTTAGTTACACCCTGTATAAAAGGCTGATCCCTTTCTTTATCATAACCCTGTATATTGGGACTTTTATGTTTATTAGCAAAACAAATTATTTTCCAAATGGGACTTACCTCGTAAATTTTCCAACGACCAAGTCATCATGTCTACTAATCTCCAGAGCGGTCTTTCCTTCCTTTTCATTAACATTATTTTCATCACCATCGATACCGTTAACATTACTCTCTAATCCGTTTTCGCTATCGTTACAACCGTTAACTTCAACATGTCCGTTACAGCCACTTTTATTATTTAGCCTTATTTCGCTTCCTTCCTTATCACGATAATGCCCCTTATTATCCACGTTAACGTTATGATTAGCGTAATCATTAGCTTTACCCGGAGATCGGTCAACGTTAAACCTGCCGTGCTTGCAAAAATTCACTCGGGATGAAGACCGGCGGTTTCGGTGGTTGACCGTTAAATTTGGATGAAATTTATGGCGATGGTGATCCCTTATGCGGTCGTTATTGAAATGGTGGTGGTTATTGTTTCTGGTGATGCTTCTCTTCGATTTTTCGTGATTATTTCTTAAATTTCGATTAAAGCCCTTTAGTTTTTGCTTATTAATTTTTGTTCGAATTAGCGATGACGTTTCCATAATTAGATTTATTTTTCCGTTATATTTTGTGCTGTTTTTGTGTGATGTTGTTCCTGTTTCGCCTGATTCCTTGCCGCTTTAAGTTAGTTCTGTTAAAAATAAAGATTGTTAGTTCAATTTATTGATCTTTTTGTTAGAATTGAATAATTATGACGGCTTGGTTTAATCTACCGTATTTTTTAAGTTTTGTAAATATTCTGATGACGTCTTAATCCAATATTTATCAAACTTCCCAATACACAAAAATATTTACTATTTATTATTAGAAAAAAAACAAGCTGCCAACGCGTCCCGTTAAATATCTCGACATTTATATGATAATATTATTCAAAATATAATCCATGTCTGATTTGTCAATAACATTTACATCGAACATTCATTTTTTAAATAAAACAATAATTTTATTTTCCAATTTTCTATTTCTTACCCCATTGTATCCGTTGCCTGTTAAAACATTCCCCTTTCCTTTTAAATCATGATCCCCCACCAAACAAATCACTTCCTTGCAATAATCAAAGATTACCCCACTCCATAATTACATCATATATTCAGATCGCGTCTCCATATGTCCAAAAACAGTCGAAAATCGGCCGATCGTAGAGAAAATAGTAGGCCGCGGAAAATAATTGAATGTATCGGCGACGTAAGCGTGTCGAAAATGGTAAAAACAAAAGCTCGCGACTATCCGGCAAGGCGATATAATGGTAAACTGTAAAAGCCATGTTGTCAAATGGTTCGCTAAGTCCCCCACGCGGTTTTGTATGCGTTGCATCCTTGTTCTGTACGTTGATCGATTCGATCTTGTCGTCCTTGTTGGCTTCGTTATTATTAGAATGGTATAGTTTTGTATAGGGTGAGTGAAAGAAGTAGGTATTATTGAAAATTGCGGTTAGAATAAAATTTGTTTTTTATTTTGAATGATCGACTGAGATCAAGGCTCATTCTGTCCACGTGGAGAACAATAGCTTCTATATGTTGGACTACAGCTGAATCCTACGTTCTCACACTACTTTATCTACTCCTGCATCTCGCCTAAGCCAATCCAACTAGGTAGCCTCACACCGATCCTCTTAGACATCGTTATAACGGCCAGAATATCATTCCAAGCAATGGTGATAATCACATCTCTTCGGGAAATTACCTCTCTCATATATGCATGTCAATATCCCCAGTGCTTTACAAGCACCCAGGTATATCCTCTTCATTCACACTTAGGGCAAATTATGTCCCTCGATACCATGTGATTTCTCAACTGACAGTATCCTGTCTGCTAAGCTTATCTCTTAATGTCATCCAGTGTTATCTCTATATCCAAATTGCTTTACGACCTTTGCTGACGATTGTAGTCCACATAGCAATCGAAGGCACCAAAAGGATCCGCGATGAGTGACAAAGTCACAGTATAAGCTATGTACCATGTAAACGACGACTGCATAAATACATTCATATTTGAAAATTTGGCCTTAAGCAAGTAGAGTAGCTCCGAGCACGTTGACATTAGCACCAGTGGACTGCTTTCGGCTAGTAGCATAGAGCAAACCATAACCTGGTTAGGTACCAACACAGGAGCAAACTTTATTTAATTCTATTCGATTCGGTAATTTGTATGTCAATAGACCTTAGTGGAGTTCCGTATTACCCACCCTCCTAACTAAATTCTGGGAAATATGTATTACTATAATGACCTCCTCACGTACTCACTAAGTTTCAGTTGACAAAGTTCTGACTTAACACACCTTGTATATACACGCGGTCCCGAGATCGAATAATCTCTGTCCACATTTCTCCTGTACAGACGATAAATCCATTAGCTTCCATCGTCCTTCTTCAACCTACCGACATACAGATATAGTTATCTCTGCTTAGCTTGAGCGATCAGCTAAGAGATCGAATCGTTCCTTTCTCATATTATAAATAGAAAAAGGAGTCCCGTTTAGAGTGATTACCTCATGGTGGTTATTGTTTTGTTTTTGCACGAGATTGTGGAAAATTGTTTCCGATCAATGTATATTATTCTAGAGTGCTCTCGCAGGACCAAAATATGTTATTGGAAGTTTTATGGCGCTGATATAAAATGAGATATATTGAATGATTTTTGAAGATATCCCTTAAACTGATAATTAACTAACTAATTAACAGCGTGTTCATATTACAACCTATCCTATCAGGAGGCGATTCGTCAATACATAGGTCTTGATTTATCACGACATCAAAATTCCTACCTGTTTCAATATATTCTTGCCGTGTCATCGCAATTAATGGCCCCCCCTACCAATGCTGTATCAGCTTTTCAGCTTCGGCCTGTTTGCACGATGTGCCTTTTTCTTATGTGGAAGATAAGTCTAAATTGTAAATAAATAACTTCAATGCATGGCAAGATTTCCGCCTCTTCCAAATGACTAACTACACGGCCTAACGGATTAGGGAATCCAATCCCGCAAATGCTGGATCCCGCGGTGATTTCGCGGGATTGACATTGCGCGATTAAACGTGCGGGATTTGCGGGACTCGATGTGGGTGCTGTATGTTAATAAAAAGTTGTTTTATGCAATTAGAAACAGAGTAGAGTAGCATGAAAATATTTATTGCATATAGGTGCAATACAATAGTACGACTAGTTTAACGGTTACATGTTACAATTTGAAAGTATTTTCGGAGAAAAGATAACATGTTTAATGTTTCATCTTTTAGATTCGATCTTATTTTATTGCACATGTATCCTGCGGATGAAAACGCACGTTCAGCTTCGACACTTGTTGGCGGAATAGAATTTACACAATTTGTGGCCCTCTGATTCGAATAGTTGGCGCATATCGGTCGATGTGATAAACTTTCCAAAGGGTATACCATCTTCAGCTACCATTCGAGACACTCTTTCCTCCATCGAAATTTTTTTTCTCTACCTCTTAGGTAGCACAGAAGAACCACTAACATCTGAGCGCTTAGCAATAAAACTAAACGAACTACTCGAACTGCTGGTACTAGCTTTCATTTCCTGTGTTATTTTATCAATATCAACACTACCGCTGCTGCTATGGACTTTCAAATTAATATTATGCTTTGTTTATAAGTGGATGTGAAGACCTTTGGTGGAACGAGCAGAGATTTTGATAATGCTAGGGCATAACTTACATTTAGCTGTAAGACCATCTTCAGACTTTAAAAAATAATTACAAACTAAACTTGAACCTTTATTGTCTTTGTAAACTACACTGACACTCATTTTTGTGATTGCTGTTTAAATTCCATGTATTATATTCAACCACTTGATAAATGTCACTAGATACTAGTAGAAAAACGCCCTTACTTTCGCACATACGCAAGAAAACTGTTCTGTTTAACGTATTTTCAATAGCCTAGCATGGCGGGGAATCCCCGACGCGTCGACCAAAAATCCGCAGTTCATTGTTTGCTATCCCGCGGGATCGACGGGTTCAATCCCGCAGGTTTGCGGGATTAAAGTTTGGGTGCGGGAATTTATTCCCTAGTGGCGACGTGGTTAAACTAACAAATTCTCCGGTTTTGCCGATTAATTAAGAAACCGCAAAAATAAAACGTTTGTTACCTTATTAACTAGTAAGGAAGAAAAAAATCCTAGAAGCCCATATGTAATGTAATAGTTTTAGACAAAATGAGATAAATATTAATCTTTTACGTTCATGTATTCTGCAAAATTATCGTAATGTTTAAAATGCACAATGAATGACGACTTTCGGTTTTTTACAAGAAATCTTTCAATGCTGGATGAACACGAAACATATTACCTGACTGACAACAATGATAACTATGATGTAAAATGGCTATTTTGCCACTATAACATGTACATACATGTGTTAATAATTTAGTAAACACCTTTTGTTTTCCCTTTTTTAGAAGAAGAATGATTCAATCAGACTTGTACTGTTTTGTGTGATTGATAATAACGTGCTTATCTGCATTACTTCCTCCTATCCACGTGACTTTCCCGATTTGGTCATTGGTTTTGCATGCATGCATTTTTCACCTTCCCACGATTTTTGCACATTAACGTCACTAATTTTTATTTCCATTCTTATGTGTGTTGATTATTCCCATGCAACAAGTTCCACTATTTAGAGTGTACATTTATTATATTCAATTGCAACTTCTGCAAAATCTGAACTATCTTAACACCAACAAGCAAAGAATTAAAGAGTTATTTACTACTTATTCCTCCTTCCTTGAATGGCTCTTCTTTTTATAGTGCATCTCCTATCTAAGGTTTTCTATCATCACAGCAATCCGGACCTTGTTGACTGCAGCTCTGAACCGTTGAACATTGCTACAATTAAACCAATCCCTTAGGTTCCTTCGCCAGGACACACGGCGTCTGCTAATGTTCCGCCTTCCACTAATCTTTCCCTGGACTATCAGTTGTAGAAGTGTGTATTTCTGTCCTCTCATTACATGACCCAGACATTGAAGCTTTCTCTTTTTATGGTGTTAACTATTTCACACTCCTTCTGCATCCGGTTCAGCATTTCGGCATTAGTAATTCTATCGGTCCAGGGAAACCGCCACATTTTACAGTAGCACCACATTTCAAAGGCCTGCAGTTTGTCCATGTGGGTTTTCTTGAGGGTTCAAGCCTCAACTCCATACAGAAGCGCGGAGAAATCGTAACAACGAAGCATCCTCATCCTCCCATCAAGTTTTTAAGTTTATAAATGTTGTTCTGGCTATCTCTGGAACCAAGCAATCGTGTGGTCTTCGCAAGTAGTATCCTCTCCATTTTTTCTCAACCTCCGCGCCTCGCCTCTTTATAATTCACGAAGCCAATCAATGTTCCACGGACCTTACCCGCTGAATTCCGCTTAGTACTCCTTGAACATTATTATCTAAGAATTCCTTAGAGGACGTCATCGTTGTGGGAAGACCTTTCCGAGATCGTGTTCCCAACGAACATAACCTGCAACGATTCAAAACCAACGTGAATCGTTTTATTCGCACTCTCAGAGTGCCTTAAACGGATTGTTCCTATAGTGCTGGTGCTGGATCATAAAAAAGGGGAAATCAATTTCTAACCAACAAAATATACCTTATACAGTAAGGAGTACTAACAAACAACTGGGCTGTATAGTACTAGCGCTAAATTTCATAGTGAAAACTTACCCTATTTTGTCTTTAGATATCAAAGCACTCATTCAAATTGATTGGTATTACCTAGAGAATGAAGGAGTTTCTATTGATAGGTAACATCCCATAAGTTTCACGAAGAATTATGTAAGTTCCTATTTCTTTTATTTGATGTGTCGTTTCCAATATTTTACAAATCAACAGTTGTTTTGTTGCATCCTTTTATGTGAAATAAAGTAAACCAGTAGTTCTAGCAACATTTTCAATTAAAACGAGCTTTATACGTTCGTAGAAACGCCAGCCCACTGCCTTCTAAAATAACACATGGATTTATGCTGCACTGTGCACATCATTCCCCTGTAATTCTTCATAGATCCTCGCGACCATCTGCTCAATGCAAGAGAACGGGTACATATGTACGTTTAGCTGCACCTGTTGTTTCTTTGAGCTCCTATATGCTGATCAGTTGGGTTTGAACTTAATAATATGAACATACATGCCCAAAAAATCAAAGGCATCTGAATTCGTATATTCGGGCATCAATCATCATTGTATACTCCAAAGCGACAACATCGTTGGTCTATGAAACTGACCTAGGTGCACGATTATGTTGTAATAAAATACGCAAAGGTCTGGTTTCCTGGTCGGCGTGCAACATAACCTCTTCCTTGTTTTCGTTATTGTTTACTCATACTTTATTCTTGTTTTAACTCCGGGACATTTATTTTGCAATTATTTATTGCGTTTGCGTAGTCTTTCTTGCATTTTTTTTTGTTAATACATACGAAGTGTTGTTACTTGGAACCTGCAAGTGTTTAAATTACGTAATTACTTGTACAAAGTAACAGTGATTTCTACCTAATCTATTATATTGATACTATGATACTTAAAGCAAGTGCGAGTACGTCATATCACTGTTTTTTTTCTGTTACTTCTGGATACCGCATATTAGCTTCCAGCAGCAGACTTATACTTTCCATTTATGCTTCTTCCATTATCTTCCGAATAAATTTGATGTCTCGACATCATTCGGTCACAGAGAAGAGGCAAGTAGAGGCTCGATTAAGGTTCTCCCTTTTCCAGATGTCACGGCCGTCAAGCTATCAGGATTATATTTTGATTTTGATTATGCACAGTATCACATACATGTGACTTGAAAAAGCAGATTTAACAAGTCCCGAACGCTTTACTCATGAGGAGCTAAGCGACCTTGTCAGAGATTTAAACCTCCCAAAAGAGTCTGCCGAGTTACTTGCCTCCAGACTAATTGAAAGGAATCTTCTTTATCCAGATACCAAAATTAATTAGTGAAGAACAGGGGGAACGATTCGACCGGGATATAAAAACTATGGAAGAGAGATATCAGAGTGGATGGGACAATCACATGATGACCAATTACTGCTGGAGTCTTCAACGAGATTGTCTTTTTCAATCTCAGACGAGAAAATCTTATAAAATGAAGTTTTTGGCTGATGCAGATTAGCTCATTTTTAGTTATTAGTTTAGGTTAATTAAAATTAATAACTTAAGTTAATATTGTTAATGTTAATGTTATTGACAGATGATTTTTGTATTTGTTATGGTGTACAATAAACATTTTTCTTCCATTCCTGAGTTGTTTTTTTGGGTGGTAGCAGTAATACATATTTAATTATGCGATATAATATTTGGGAAAATATTTGAAAAAATTATTCATAACATTATATTGGAGCAAGTTAAAGATATTATTTTAAAACAACAACAAAGATTTTTTCCACGTAGGTCCATTGAGAGGAATCTGGTGGAATTTACAGATTTTATTTTAAGAAGTATGGATGATAGGCAGCAGATTGACGTTGTGTACACGGACTTCAGTAAGGCTTTTGACAAAATTAGTCATTCCATACTGATGGAGCGTCTTACTGATATCGGTGTGCAAAGCAGCTTGTTGAGATAGATTTGCTCCTATCTTAGTGATGGTCTCCGTTGGTGGTTTTAATTCTAAACCTTTTAACGTGCCGTCTAGTGTGCGTCAGGGCAGTCACCTTGGTCCCCTGTTTCTTATCATATACATTAATAACATACAACAATGCTTTAAATTTTCTACATTTTTGATATACGCAGATGACTTTTGAATTTTTTCGAATAATCAGGGTGCCAGGGGATTGTCATTTGCTGCAAGATGATCTTAACGCCTTGGTAAGATTCGGTGAAAGTCAGAGTTTATTTCTTAATCTAGGGAAGTGTGTATCAATTACGTTTACTAGAAACAAAAATGTACACAATTTTCGTTATACTGTAAATAATAGTGATCTCGAATCAGTTAATGAAATACGCGATTTGGGTGTTAAGTTAATTTTTAGTTCTCACATTGAACAGGTTATCAATACGTGTAATCGATTTTTAGGATTTATTATAAGAAATAGTTTAAATTTTAATAATCCTCAAACAGTTCTAAACTTGTATTATGCGTTTATATTTAGTAAACTTAGTTTTGCATCGGTTGTTTGGAACCATCAGTACGCGGTTTACCAGCGAAGGTTTAGGTTAACATAATTTAATGTATACTTAATTTAAGCATTAATAACTCGCACTAGCCAATACCACTACGTGGATGCTATAGTGGGCTCAGTGCCTGTTGTATCCCTATTTTTGTAAATAAATAAATAAAATAATCTCGAAAATATAGCATATGGCCCTAGTTTTTGAAAACGATCTGATGGAGCAAATCTGAGGTTATTTTTAGGTTTAGCAGACCCAAATTAGCTAGAAACGGCCTTCATACAAGGCGTTCAAATACCACTGGGCAAACAATATAATAGTCGTATACTATTTATTGTATAGAACTTTCGGAACAATATACCCATTTATACTTATGTCAAGACATAAAAAGCAATATAACAAACCTAATAATTCCGTCTAGGGCAATTACTTAACTGTCATAGTTAAGGTCTGTACAGTCATTTTAAACTTGACATTAAATCGTCGATATACCCATTCTTCACTTACATTACCGATTAAACAAAGTGTTCCGGCCTCGCTCGGCCTTTATATGGACTCGAGCCTTCTTTTGGAGGCGAAAAGCGCACTTACGTTTAAAACTGTAAACCGGTGACTAATTAATTTTTGACTTATCATTTTTTAAATTGGGGGTTTTGAATTTTAATCGTCGTTTCCTCGTTGGTAAAGTTTAAGGATATTGTTTTGAAAATTACGATGAATTCTGACACTTCCGTGATACACATTCTATCCGACGAGTTTGCTGGGTTTGTTCGTTGCAAAGGACATGCAATCGCGGAAACAATTAATTGTATCAAGCGGAATTTGAATAGGTTTTAAATCATATGCCGTTAAAAAGTTTATTGTTGGGGTTGGTGTTATACAGGAGGGTGTCCGTTAATCACGTGCTAACATTTCTGAATGTAATTCTTTAGATCGCATTATGAACATATGTTCGCAACACGCAACTTCAATTTTTTGCTACAGGATGTTCAAATTTTCTTTTTTTAATATCTCCGAAAGTTCTTTAGATATTATTATCGATTTTGTAGTATATTAATGGGATATAAAACTCATATTTTAGTTAGAAAAGTTATTCTATCTATCTACCAGTGGCGTCCCTGCAAATACCTATATCCTCTGATATTTTTTAATAAATTAAAATTATATTTAATAAAAAATTTTAGTATTAATTACCAAAATATTTAGTACACCTAGAGATGTAAAGGTAATATTACCGAGGTAATGTTACCGTAATATTACGTAATATTACCGCAAGATCGGTAACATTGGAAATATTGTTTTTTTTTTTTTTTTTCCATAAGCCAAATCCAGTTGAACAAAACGGGGCGATACATCTCTTTAAAATTGCCGGTGAAAACAAGATGTGGTTTGTTTCTTGTATAAAAAGCTTTTTGGAGACTAAACATTCATTAAAAAGTTTAGCAGTTGATGATAGCCCAGATATTTCTGATGTTCTTTCATCAAATACAGTAAGACTTCTTCTTCAAAACGAATTTTGGTTGCAAATAGAAGCAACTTATGACTTGTTCCAGCCAATGTCTAAGTGGATAACGATTTTTGAAGCTAACGGGCCAACAATCTCAAAAGAGTTTATCTGCTTTTTTGAAATAAGGTCTATATTACGTGACAAAGTATCAAATTTATCTATTACTATGTTTGAAAACCAGAAAATGTGTTCAATTCTTGAAAAACGAGAAAATATATGTTTAAAACCCGTTCATCTTGCTGCTTACCTATTAGAACCAAGTCAACGCGGCGAGAAGTTAACTGAAGCTGAAATTTTAATTGCAACGGAGTTCATCTATGAAACTGCAAGGCGTCATCCAAAGTATTCTTCACAAGTAGATCTTATTATGGAAGCACTCGCACAGTACAAAATTAGAGGTAATATTTTTGCTAAGGAATTCGTCATTTCCAGCGAAAAATCTATGTCTGGATCTGTTTGGTGGGCAGGAATTTGCTCCAGTTCTAAAATAAGTAGGTTAGCTGTAGACATTTTAAATTTACCATCGTCAACAGCCGCAACCGAAAGAACCTTTAGTACTTATGGATTTATTCATCGGCAAAAAAGAAACAGACTAACCGTGGAGAGGGCCGGAAAACTAACTTATATTGCCCATAATTATAATTTACTAAATGAAGAAGATCATTCGAGAATAGTAGAAGATACTGAGGAAGAAATAGAAAAAGAAGAT
Organism: Barypeithes pellucidus; assembly: GCA_963991005.1. NCBI lineage: Eukaryota > Metazoa > Arthropoda > Insecta > Coleoptera > Curculionidae > Barypeithes > Barypeithes pellucidus. Next base: position 17,741,594 of record OZ022565.1, on the reverse strand, counting down.
ATCGGTTTCGAAGTTATAGACTTGACTCAATTAACGAAAGAGAAAGAAGAATCAGATGACGAGGTTGGGGATGATGATGAGGATGATTTACCATTATCCACTCTATTACGTAGTCCATTCTGACTCTGACTAGTTTAAAAAACGTTCTTATTGTTTTTCGTAATGTTTTTACAGTTTTGAAATAAAAAAAACTAGTATTACTTAAAAAGCTGTTTTTTTTATAAATTACCAATGTTACCGTAATATTACGTAATATTACCGATTTTTAAATTACCGGTAATTTTACATCTCTAAGTACACCATTTATATTTTTCCAAAAATTTACTAAAATCTTTTGAAACTTTTTTTACATATGGTATTCCCAACCGGTCACCCATCCAAGTACTAACCGTGCCCAACGTCGCTTGACTTCGATGATCGATGAAACGCTTCCTCTTAATCCCACCACCTGTTCTCTTTAAGAAGATAGAACGATTGATCCGTTGCATCTGGTTTCAGCTTTTCATTCTTATAAAGAAGCATTTTTACAACCCTTTATTTAATCATTTTTACAATAAAAAATTAATTAATTATATTTATTATTATAATTAATTTAATTAATACAGTATTTTATAGGAAATCATACAATAAGATCTTTAGTATAATAGTTTTACTCTAGTGGTTGTTAAAATTTACTACTATATACAGTGAAACCTCTCATAACGGACACCTCTAATAAGCGGACATCTCTATTAAGCGGGCAGGCTGTTTTCATACAAAGAGTGCGAAAACCCTTCTTTAAACGGACGAAAAAAAAGTATTTGGGAGACGAATAAGTACGGTGAAAAAACTCTCTGAAGACCGTGGCAGCGCAAAAGGACCTCGCCGAATGAAAGCATTTGTGATTCCCCGCCGTTTATTTGTGAGTTGTAAGGTTAAAATGGCACAAAAATGTCGCGTTTTGAGTCTGAAAGAGAATATTGATGTTGTGGAAGTTTCTAATTTGATAACAATGATTTGGGCGAGTTCATTAACTTTGATACCAGTGATTAGAAGATGATAGTGATCCCATTCTTACCGATTATGTAGTCCAAACTGAAACCTGATCACTATCTGACGACTCTGATGAAGAAGTTGAATGCAGTAATCAAACAAATGTCACCAATTATCAACAAGCCATTAGTATGGTAAAGGAATTATAAGAGTATGCAAGTATTGTAAAGGAATTATAAGAGTATGCAAAAGAATAGAGGACTCTACAGCAATGGAATTGTTATCAGACTTGGAATTACATTTTCTAGAGTGCAAGTATAAAACGCAAACACGTCAAACTACGTTATTAGATTTTTTTAGTACTACATCCTAACTAAAACTAGTGTATTTTTGTTATGTTATATTTATTTGTACATACATAACATATGCATAAGTAATAATTTTGCATTTACATATTACCTAATAACAAATTTCCCATGGGCGGACACCTCTATTAGTCCGCCTAAGAAAGGTTACACTGTATTTTAGTATTTCCTTGATTTTACTAAATTTAAACAAAATAACAAACCCGAACAAACCACCACCTAAAATTTGTACAATGCAATAATGAAATACTCCTTTTTAAAAAGATACCTTCAAAGAAATACATTAAATACCTCAAAATACTCTTAAATACCCCAAAAAAAATTCCAAAAAGCAACATTTTTAAGATAAATTCCCAAAAAATACCCTTCACTGATACAATAGAATTCCCCAGTGGTTCACCCCTCGGATCTCATACATTAGAATACAAGGCAGGTCTCCACTAAATAATAATAATAATGAACGTCTTTATTATTTAAGAAAAAGAACAATTATTGGTTTCAGAAGAACATGGCGAAATTAGGCCTTCTTCGGACCACTCTATATTCTATAGAAAGTAGTCAGTCTCGCTGCAAGCGGAACTTCTGCACGCGCCAACCACAAACCCGTTCCTTTTTTTTCTTTGAGCCTCGGGACGAGCCTTCCTCGAGAGGCTCGTGGTAGGCGCGTCCGAGGCTCGCAGCCCGTACCAATATGACGAACCAGGCTCTTTGCTGGCGCGGCTCATATTATTATATCGCAATATGTAGCCTTAGACATGGCGCTTTGAGGCTCTACGACTTGTTTGCTGGGTTTAGCTATAATAACAAAATACCATCGTATTACGTAGACAATTCAGGACTTGTGGGTGGCATATATTGAAATTTAAATTAAAAATATTGATTATAAACATTGAATACTAATCTCGTTAAAAAGTCAAAGGCTATTTAAACGTATAATTTATAGTCTACTTTGTTGACATTCCTTAAAATCATATGTGAAAAGATCTTCGCTATTTATCCGTTTATCTTTAATTTGTGTACAAATTATAATAATTACGTGTTCATGTCATTAAATATGTTATTTGCATATGTTTAGTTACCGGATTTAATAGCAAAATTACCATCTATGGATTTATAATCCGTAACGTGATCGTAATGTCATAATAAGTTAACATAACTAGATAGTTCAATTAGCGCAATGATTGTCCATCCGAATCATCCATTATTAATTCCATTCTCTTAATCTATTTTTGACCCTACACTGACAAAAATGCATTTACCAATGTCGTGGGTTACAAAATTGGAGCTACCTCAACCCACCTCTCTATGTTGTTCTAACTGAGCCTACGAATTATCACAAATTATTTAAAAACGCTACAGTAATTCAGGTTCTTTTGCTTCGCCTCAACCCAGAAAGACATTGTTTATCAACATTTTAAACATATTTGGGATCACCACAATTCCTCATCTTGTAACTATTTTATGAGTTACCTGAACTCAGTTTCTGGGTTGGGAAAACTTACTAATTGATTATAAAGTGTCGTTTTAACCCGGACGTGCATTATTTTAACTGATTACCATGTGTAAATTATTTTGAGTTGGAATAATTCAGGAAACGTGCTCCAAATCCTCATATCGAGGGTAAAACGCAAGATCGTAAGGTCACGGAAAATTCCGAAATCGTGCTCGTGCAGGTTTGGCGCGGTTCATTCCATTGTTATTCGTCAAATCTCCTTCGATCGCGCGAATAGACACCTGTTGGCCGTTTGCGGGATTTTTCATCTTTGTTCTCTGTGCGTGCAAATTTGTGTCTTGCATAATTTTGGTCAGTTGGCGTAAAATGGAGGGACAGGAGGGAGATACATACAAATTGTTATTATTGGAATGGAGCATTATTATTTATAAGCAATCGTCATCACTTCGTCGGCATGGTTTCTTAGCCGTAGTATGCCCTCCTGTCTATAATTCATTTGATTATTTTTTTTTTAAATATACAACAAAAATGTCATATCTTGAAAAACAAAAGGCAATTGAAGTCCACAATATGCAGGCGTTAAATCAAAGAAATATTTTGAGTTCCGATAGTCCACAATTTAGGTAATGGTAGTCCAAAATTTGTAGTCTGGTAGCCCAAATAGTGAGTTATTCCAGCCACCATCGTAAGCTAGAACAACTTAAATGTCAAGTTTTGATAGCTCGAATCATGAAATAATCTAGCCCGACTAGTAAGGCATAACAATTCACATACTGGTGGCTACGGTAGCCCATCAATAATTTAAGACGGTGGGGCTTGAGCTATTTCAACGCATAAAATAACCCATCTTCTGTGCTATCATAACTTATGAACAGTGAGTTGATGCAATTTCTTCGATTTGGTTGCCGTAATTCAGAGGTCTGGGCTGTCCCCTATTAGCCACGCTTCGGTCTAGGACAACTCATATTTGAGTTATATCAACTCGAAATTTCGCTCATTGTAGTTCTTGCCGTTATGTACTATATGTATTTCACCTTAGATTTTCATGGCGACCCTTGACATATGACAAATCTATTTGCCAACAAAGCCACAAACAACCAACCTCCTCGAACTCTGATAAAATTTTTGATTGATAAAAGAAAGGTATGTTAGGGTTCGCATGCACGAGTTGCTGCTCTTTTTCTCTGTGGACAAGTACAAATGCCAAACCTCAACTGTCAAATCTGAGCCCATAGACTTATTAACATGTATTTTTGCTCATTTCTGCTTTGTTTAGAGACGGCTTTTATTTTGGAATGGATATTTAAAGCATAATGAAAAGTAAGAAACAACAAGTCACAAGTAAACAAACGGCACATCGAACAAATGCTCAGAATCTAAAGCCACAATTCCGTACCGGTACGCGGAGTGTTCTGACGGTGGCAAATCAGTAGACAATCGGTATATTTTGCTCTATGAACAACGAATTTTTCTTCAGCTGTCGCAGATTTTGCTTCTGTTAACACGTTAAACAAATGTCCATTTAAGCAAATTACTGATACAAATCTTGTATCGAGAGCAATATTTTTCAAATTTTCGACGGATATCTTGAGGGCTGTACCAGTCCGTTTATCACGCCCCTGCATTTTGTCCCAGTTCGTAACTATTTCCGACTGCTCTGCGAACAAACCTAATATATTCTGCAGTGGCGTAGCGACAAATTATAGCCCCCCCGCGAAAATTGAGTTAGGGCCCCCTACCCTATATTAAGAATATACCTATATAAACATATAAACAAACAAAATTAGATAATACTGTTTATTATATAAACTACAAACCTATATGTAGAGAACGTTACAAAAAATAAAATTATTGAACAACAAGAAGAAAATAAAAAACATTCTTTAAAACTAAAAGGAACAAACACGAAAAAATTCTTTAGGTACCGAGCTAAGGTAGCGATACTTGAAAGTTACAGTGAGATAAAAACAAAAGTATTTAAAATTAAGCAACAAAATCTTGAATATAATATTATAGGTATTGCCTATTTTAATTATTATATTGTAAAATTATTCTTATATTGTTGTTTTCAGGAGGTAAATTGTTTTTTTCTAGCTTTTGCCTCCGCAAAATTTTTTATTAAATGGTTATTATCCATTTTGGCCGCCTCTTGTGCCTCTATAGACAGGATAGCCAAGTTGGTTAACCTTGTCTGAGAGGAACTATTTCGTAAATAATTTTTAATGATTTTTAATTTGGAAAAGGATCTCTCAGCTGTAGCAACACTTACTGGAAGAGTTAAAAATACTAATAAGGCTGTTGTTACCTCAGGAAAATTTGATGATAAAGTGTTATTTTCCACAATTAAAAATACAGCAAAGTTTTTAATACTTTGAAGAGAAGCAATTTTTTTCCTTTAACGGCATACACAACGCGACTATCTCTAAAGGAAAAGTCGCAGACAGATCGCTGGAATATGTTTGCTGTAGTGTTTCTGCAGACATAAATAATTCTTTTTCTGGCAAAGTTACTAGAACTTGGGGACTTAGAAATCTAAATTTATTAAGAAATAACTCCATTCCCTCAAAACGATTACCTAATTTGGTTAATTACAATATCAAATACTTTGTAATATATATTTATCCTAAAATAGTTTTCTCGACTAGAAAATAGATAATTTGTATTGGCTTCATCAAAGTGTTTTTTTGGCTTTAATTGTCTTTTATCTTCAAATTCCGGGTTTATATTCCATGATCTTGATATACCAATTGCTTCATTCTTCAAATTTATATAATTACGGGCACAGTGTGACAAAATCTAGATCAGGTGGACATTGGTAATATTGGTATTTATTTGAAAGATTTGCTAATTAGCAATAGGCTCTTTCGGCACTCGAAGCTTTCGGGCCCCCCAAGCCTTCGGGGCCCCCGCGACTGCGGGGGTTCGCGGTAGTAGCGCTACGCCACTGATATTCTGGGTAAAGAGCCGACGAAAGAGCGTTAAAAGTACTTTTACTACGAGCGTGCACAAAGTAGTACTTTGCCGCATGTATTTACGTGCGCAAAGTTTCACTTTACCACATCTCATTGATGGTAAAAATGTATTTTAGTAGCTGTAGTCTATTTTATGCAATGGGCAAAGCCGTTGCAAGTGTATTCTCTTTTTCCTTTTAATCGTAATTCCCCTATTTGTATTTCAGCTTAAAACAAAAAAAAAATTGTCAATAATTGTTCTTTTGCTATAAATATTATGAACAAATAATTTAATTTTCTATTATTATTTTATATTCGTATGTAATTTTTCGCTGTATAGTTGTTTCTTTCAAGTTTAATGACGAATTATTGAATAAATTATAATTTTTTCATTTTTGTTGTTAGGTTTGTTCCAACACCCTATTTTTGTATCGTTCTAGAACCGTCACGAAACTGTTGGAATCGATTTTGTGCGCAGGCGTTAATTTTGCACTGTTTGTTGCCGATACACAAAGGGAGCAAGGTTAGTACGTTTTTACGACCATTCTCTGTAAAAATCTCAGCTGATCCTGATCGCCTGTCTGATTAGTGCTTAGACTAGGAAAGAAGATTAGTTAATTATCATAAATCATAACCCTACTTTTGTTACTTAATTTCTTCCTCTAAGCTTGAGCATTATCTTTTGTCGTTCCGTTTTGTTGTATTTAATAATTATGGAATAGAATAATGTGTTTAATGGTACGAATATCTTGTAGGTTTGGGAATCGGATTATACAAATTTAATAAGAATAAATTAAATAATCAGAATATTAACGAGGGGTTAAGCAACAACTCCTACAAAACAGGCTAAAAGAACTGCACGAATGCCAGGAATACAAAAACAACTGTTCAAATTCTTAAGGCGCAAGTCGGTACAAACGGTTACCGCTCTTGGCCATGTATCATTTTCACCGTTCAGGAACTGGTTTGCGAACGATCACAAATTTGGTTGGAACACCAACGGGATCGCCAGATACACCGTTTTGGTTCGGTTGGAACGGCTTTCGATTACTACGCATGTGCGTGACCGTACATTGTACGATTTTAGGGTCGTTGGAACGAGCCTGTTATCTGATATGAAGCTCGTAGGAAAAATTTCTTCCTAGCGCATGCGCAAAGTGCCTTCTCCGCGCGTAAACACCTATCCGAACTTCGCTTCGCGTCGTTCGTATGGCGTGCGGAAAAGTACCACTTTACGCACTCGTTATGAAAATAACAGGTTAGTAAAACATGTGCACGTATTCAAAATTTTTATTTTTTTACCCTTATTAAAAATAATATGTTGAGTACCTACTACTCACGAGTCCGACAATGCAGGTGATGAGTCCTCCGATTTCGCCGTCGACTGACCCAAAAATGATTCCAACTTGACTTCGGTAATCTCGAAATTTGAAGATTGGTCCGTCATGGAATACTGCGGCGATGACGCCACCGTACTATACCTGGGCACCGTCTCCGCCGAGGAATAATACTGCGGCAACCCCTGCGGCCTGTTGTATTTGTGAAGGATGGACATGATCTCAAATTTGGCGTCTATTTTTACATTTTGCGGTATCGCTTTGAAGTCTGGCAGTAAGGAGAGCAAGAATTGTCTATCCGGGTCATCTTTCTCCTCTTTGGACCGATTTTGAATGCTTTCGGATAATTCTATATAAGATTCTGGCTGTTTCGGCTCTTGTGTTGGTTTCATTTTCTTTGTCATCGGCTTATCATCCTGCACCATGGTAATTTTGACGCGTTTAGTGGGCGACCGGACCACTTCCGTGCGTCCAGTCGCAATGGCCGTAGCAATCGATCTGGTAGAACAGAATGGTATTAAAAATTCTAAGAGGTGATAATATTTGTATTTTCTTCGCCAGTCGGCCCCGGACCCTCTTTTTGGCGTTTTCAGTTGCTTATTTAGCTCTCTGGTAAAGCAGTTGCGTAAATGTTTCCATTTCTTCTGCAGTTCATTAACTGAAACATTTTTAGGGTTAGAAACTCTAGAGTGATGTAGAGTGGAGTGAAGCGGAATCGGTTAATTTTGAAGTTATAATGACTGCCAGAAGCGGGAATCTAACAGACAGTGGCATCTCGTACGTGCCCATTTGAAGGGCTACGATATATAGGATGTTCCTTAATGACGTGCCAATATTTCAGAGTGTAATTTATAAGGTCATTTTATAAAGAGAAATAATGTTAAATTTTGTTGACCCTTCTTAAACAACTATAAAACATAATTTATCCTTAAAGCCGTATTAGAGTCGGCAATTTATGTCTCTTGCGCCGGCAATGGCAATTAAAATTGCACGGATTCATACGCAGTACAGCGTTCTCGATCAGCTGTCTTGCATTGCCAGAAATGGGGCAAGCGCCATTTTAATTGCCATTGCCGGTGCAAGTCTGGGTAGAGATGGATTATTCAGTTATTTTTAACTGTTTATTAGTTGATCGAAGCAGCTATGAACAGCTAATGGCTATTTAAACTAGCTAGTTCTTAAATTAACAGTTCACATTCTTTATTAAGCACATGTACTGCTTGTCCATTTCTAGTTCTGGGGGTATTTCAAGGATTTCGACAGTACCAACTGGGGTTCTGACTGTTGGCAATGCGCCAGCTGATCGAGAACGGTTTAGTGCGCATGATAACGTGCAATTATAATTGCCATTGCACGCGCAAGAGAAGAATTGCCGACTCTAATACGGCTTTAAATATACCCTTATATATTCGGTTAACCGGTTTAGGATTATTCGGTTATTTTACAAAACCGAAAACCAGATATTCGGATGAAACTAATTATTCAAACATTCGACTAACCGGTTACTCGGATAACCGATTATTAGATTAAAATATTCGAGTGTGACTTCTAATACGTGGAATCACATAAAAAGTAAACATGTACACATTGGAGAAAAGTTAAGCAAAAATAGAAAGTAAGTTAAAGATAATTTGAAATTAATAAATAATTCATCGATAATTACTGAAAGACATTAATTTTTATATGTTGTAATCTGAATTTGTTAAGTTAATTAATATATTAAAGCCTTTGACCATTACTCGGAAAAGAGGTTATTCGGATACTCGGTTATTCGAATAACCGGTTTTTGCCAGCACTGGTTACAACATCAAAACTAGGGAATCCAATCCAGCACCCAAACTTTAATCCCGCGAACCTGCGGGATTGAGCCCACCGATCCCGCGGATCCGCGGGATTTGCGGGATAGCAAACAATCAACTGCGGTATTTTTGGTCGGCGCGTCGGGGATTCCCCGCCATGCTGGGCTATTGAAAATACGTTAAACAGAACAGTTTTATTGCGTACGTGCGAAAGTAAGGGCGTTATTCTATTAGTATCTAGTGGCATTTATCAAGTGGTTGAATATAATACATGGAATTTAAACAGCAATCACAAAAATGAGTGTCTGTGTAGTTTACAAAGACAATAAAGGTTCAAGTTTAGTTTCGAATTATATTTTAAAGTCTAAAGATGGTCTTACAGCTAAAAATGTAAGTTATGCCCTAGCATTATCAAAATCTCTGCTCGTTCCACCAAAGGTCTTCACACCCACTTACAAACAAAGCATAATATTAATTTGAAAGTCCAGAGCAGCAGCGGTAGTGTTGATATTGATAAAATAACACAGGAAATGAAAGCTAGTACCAGCAGTTCGAGTAGTTCGTTTAGTTCTATTGCTAAGCGCTCAGATGTTAGTGGTTCTTCTGTGCTACCTAAGAAAATGAAAATTACAGATTTTTTTCATCTGAGAAAAAAGTTTCGATGGAGGAAATAGTGTCTCGAATGGTAGCTAAAGATGGTATACCATTTGGAAAGTTTATCACATCGACCGATATGCGCCAACTATTCGAATCAGAGGGCCACAAATTATGTAAAATCTATTCCGCCGACAAGTGTCGAAGCTGAACGTGCGTTTTCAGCCGCAGGATACATGTGCAATAAAATAAGATCGAATCTAAAAGATGAAACATTAAACGTGTTATCTTTTCTCCGAAAACACTTTCAAAATCAATGTGACATGTAACCGTTAAACTAGTCGTACTATTGTATTGTACCTATATGCAATAAATATTTTCCTGCTACTCTACTCTGTTTCTAATTGCATAAAACAACTTTTTATTATCATACAGCACCCACATCGAGTCCCGCAAATCCCGCACGTTTAATCCCGCAATGTCAATCCCGCGAAATCACCGCGGGATCCAGCATTTGTGGGATTGGATTCCCTAATCAAAACCTATTGCTGTTTAATATAATCATTATTAATTCTTACCTATCAAGTTCTGTTCGGAATCCGTTTTAGAATCGAAATCGTTTACGAACTCTCTGCATACTTCTTCCCAAGCGCCGTGTTTATCCACTCGGTTACTATAAGCTTCGTCGTTAGTATCCCAAATGGCTGGCCGCGACTTTATCTCCCTTATAAAAGCCTCCGAATCGACTAGAATGTTACCACTGGTACAGGTCATGATTGAACCAGACACCCGTGCGATTTTTTTGTGGCAGAATGTTGCTCAAAACTAATACTAAAGGAACGTAAAATGTACGTTTCGGTAGACGTGGGAACGACGATTTCACAACAATGCCGGTCGCGCTGCTTGGTTTGGCGAGCGGCCGGCTACACTCGAGACGGATTCGGTAAAAGGCCGCGCGCCGGCGCTGCCGCAAAACTCGGAGACCCGTTGCTGTATGATCGTCGCCGTAAAGAGTGTCGGTCGACAATGGCCACGCGGAAAAATTAATCTCTCTGTATACAGGGGGTTATAATATTTATGAAGAAACGTTTATACGAACATATGTTCGCAACGACTTAAATTTTGTAGTACAGGGTGTTTTTTTTTAAATCGTTATTTTTTTGATATCTCCGAAAGTACATTAGATATTGTTCCGAATTTTGGTATGTGTTGATAGGATATAAAACCCCATATTTTAGTTAGGAAAGTTATTCTATCCGTCCACCAGTGGCGTCTCTGCAAACATATCCTATATTTTTTTTACGAAAAAGTGGCACGCCACTGATATTTTTCTAATTATCCTCATTATTATTGACATTGATAATGATGAATTGTTATAGCTTCAATTAGAATTTAATTGAAATAATGGCCACATTGTAAAATATCAGCGGTGTTTTTTTTTGTAAAAAGTATCGGAGGGGGTTTGTTTTGCTGTTAATAAATCACGTCCTGAAATATTAGCACTATAGTACGTCATTAAGGAACACCCTGTATATTTTTTTCTTCAGAGCATTCGCGGAAGCGATGTTGTGGCATGTAAACTGTTGAAGGTGTTAACTCCTGACAATAGTCCTGCGCATGTGTTTGTTAACGGGCACAAATGCCGAACCTTCAACTGTCGATTCTGAAAATTGACTTCTTAACTTAATCTACAATTACAGTGGAATCTCCCTTAGGCGGACACCTACGGGACCGTGTAAATGTGTCCGCCGAATAGAGGTGGCCGCCCATGGGAAATTTGTTATTGGTAATATGTAAATGCAAAATTATTACTATGTATATGTATGTACAAATAAACATAACATAACAAAAATACACTAGTTTTAGTTAGGATGTAGTACTAGAAAAATCTAATAACGTAGTTTGACGTGTTTGCGTTTTAAATATTGCTGTAGAGTCACCTAATTCCTTTACCATACTAATGGGTTGTTGATAATTGGTGACATTTGTTTCATTACTGCATTCAACTTCTTCATCAGAGTCGTCAGATAGTGATGTGGTTTCAGTTTGGACTACATAATCGGTAGGAATGGGATCACTATCATCTTCTAATAGCACATTGCTATCAATGTTAATGAACTCGCCCAAATCATTGTTATCAAATTACAAACTTCCACAACATCGATTTTCTCTTTCAGACTTAAAACGCGACATTTTGTGCCATTGTTTACGATTTTAACCTTACAACTCACAAATAAACGGCGGACTGCTGTCGGGGAATCACACATATTTTCATTCGGCGAAGTCCTTTCGCGCTGCCACGCATACGCTATTGGTTGCTTGTCTGTATTCAGTGAGTTCTTGCACCGTGCTTATTCGCCTCCCAAGTACTTTTAAAAGTTTTTGTCCTTTTGAAGGAGTGTTTTCGCACTCTTTGTATGAAAACAGCCTGTCCGCGTCCGCCCAAGAGAGGTTGATTTTCATGGAATTTCATATACCTAGTTCCGGACTATGAAAAATGTCCGCTTAATAGAGATGTCCGCTTATTCGAGGTGTCCGTTATGAGAGGTTTCACTGTATTCGTATTCTTGCTCATTTCTGCTTTGTTTAGAGCTGGCCTTTTGCTTTGGAATGGATATTTAAAGAATAATAATGGAAAGTAAATTTAATCGAAACATACCAAACCAAAAGAAAATGAAACGAATCGGTGAAAACAACGAATCTGGATTTGTATTCCGTACACGTACGGTGATTATTCTGATGGTTGCAAATCAGCTGGCAATCAATACATTTTGGTCTACGAACACCGAATTATTGGTCAGCTTCTGTGAACACTTAACCAACTGCTTCGGGCAGTCTTTAACTACATATTTTCTGCGAACGAATATAATGCGTTTAACAACAATAAATCCCAATATTACATTTAATTACCAACGTTGGAAATCCTTGTTGTGTCTATTATTATTATTACTTCATTACTACATAATGTTATTTTATTATTATTTTGTTACGGTAGTAGGTATAACAATGTTTTTGAATTTAAATTCGAATTCACCTTTAAGATAATAGTTTCGACCAAAACACGAAATGTCATACATAGGTCAATGATGCCGATCACGATTTTTTATAGAGATGACATCGAGCCGTTCAATTTATGCATTCTCATTATCTACGGGGTTGTCTGGTAAACTAACAAATACAGGGTATTATGGAATTGACGTATTATATTTAAACCGGCAATTCCTGAGATAAAGACAAATTGAAGAAAAATAGCCATAAGTGGCGCTTTCAATTCATTCAGCGGTAGAAGTGACCTGATGTTAAACCAGAAAAACACCTGTGTGGCACTGCGATACATGTAAGCAATCAAGGAATTCTGGCCGGTGTTGTCATATGTACACCTTAAACTCTTTAGACAAAATAAAATAATTTAAACACTTTTCCATTATGTAATACCTTTTTGTACAATTAATTGAATAACATTTACGACGGACTATGTTTTAAACAACCCGAAAAAACATATGGAATAGTACTAGCCACGTACGTCACTAGGTCAAATGCCAATGACCTCTTGACGCTTTACATCGGCTGAGCGAAGTAGTTTCATATAGCGCCGCACGCTTGCCGTCTGTTAGTTGAGGACCAACCAGCGGCCGGATACGTTGTGTCTCGTCGATCATCAACACACTCTCAGCAATCCGCTCTGTTTTTTCGGTTTACGCGTGTATCTTGCCCGTCCATAAATAATCTTTGAATATTGTTTTTATTGACGCGTTTCTTCTGGACGTCAAATTTCGTCGCGTGTAATAAAATCTAATAATCTGTAGTATAATCTGTATTATTGTATTTTCAAAATCTAACTATCGGTTCTGTTTCACTATTACTGTGCGTACATAAAGTGTTTCCAGGAGTGTTCTAATGAAAAAGAAAAAAAACTGATTGTGCTTATGCCTAGATTTCCTCGCTCTTTAGGTATAAAGATAAATACAATTAGGTAGAAAATAATTTATTTTTATAACTTTATATGGAATTTCAGTTTTACATTAAGTTTGGCAACATTGCCATTGGGTCTGGGTGAAATGTTGTACAGTAGCGCGGACTGACCTGAGAGTAAGAGTGTTTGTTTCCCCATTTTTAAAACGGTCGATTTAAAAAAAATAAAATATGTAGCGCTTCTCTAGGACACCCAAGGAGTCACCCATTTAAATATAATATATAGGTATAATAATGGTCGCTTTCTTTATTTATGATCAATCTGAATCGTTCTTTTCGTGAATCCGGACGTAATGGAGGTAGCTGGATCGTTCTTTTATTTAAAATTTAGACTTAACAGATCAGGCGCGGATAGTGCGATATTTCACGAACTGTGATTTAATCACTGATATCAACAAATCACAGGTAGTCACAGTTCTTCAGCAGCAATAAAAAGCGTGTTTAAACAAATCACTTTTTTGTACGTATTTCACTTTAAACCTATCTTTTTGTTTAAAGTTTATTCCCATGGGGTTGACTTGTTGTAACACCATTAGAAATATATTTATTACATTTGCCATAATCGGCCTTATTGTGTTGTACCAATACCAATTGTGTTAAAATAGTGAAGGCCATTTTCGCCTATCACCGTTAAAATAACATGGGTGATACGGGACTTCGTGCCTTATTGCTTTGTGGGGGATTTTCTCAAATCACACCTCATATAGACATATTATTTAAAATGTGATTCCGTGAAGTTGTCGGGTCGTTATTTGGTACTTGACTGTGACTTCTGAATCTTGAACTTGAAACCGTGAATCGAAAATGAGTAGTTATATTCGAAAGACTAGCTCTGGGCATTCTTTAAAGAAACCGGCTAAGTAATAAGAAAACTCAAGTGATTAACGATTCCATTCTTAAATGATAATGTACAATACGCACAAAATGATTAAGAAACCATGCGTATTTGCATGAACAAATAGTTTGTTGTAAAATACACAGGGTTTAGTTCATCATAGTTTTTTTAAAAGATATAGTAATTCTAATTTAATCTAAGTAGAAATAACGTTTTCTTTTGTTTGTTGTCAATGTTGTGTAAGATTTTTTTACAGATTTTAGTTTTCTTTTGTTACAGTTCTTTTAGTCGTAAAGTAGTATACATAATAAATAATTTAAATCCATCGACCATCACCCACTAATTATTTTACGATGCGCGCAATATTCTCTTACGTATATTATCTAGTTAATATCTCGCTCAGCAGTGATAAAAATTTATAAACCGTGATCACGTCACGGTAATTTCGCTGATATAAAAAGATAACAATCACGTTTCACAACGTCATTGAAAAATCACGATATCGCTCACCACGAGTGACATCTGTGTTCGTAAAATTGAACCGGTTATTTAAATAATCTTTTCTTTTTGAATGGTCCAGGTAGTCCAAGACAAACGATTATTCCCTCGCTTTTTCACACGGCTGTTAAGTACTGTTTATTGACCCAAAAGATGATCCCAGTATAAAAACATTAAGGTGAATTTTTAATAATAACAACAACTGGACAACTGACTTGACTAACGAGGGATTAATTAAGTTTAGTATGGGATTAAGTCATTTTTAATTAACTGTTAGGTGTTTTCTACCATCTAATGATTAATAATATTAGAAAAAAAACATCCTAAAG
Organism: Barypeithes pellucidus; assembly: GCA_963991005.1. NCBI lineage: Eukaryota > Metazoa > Arthropoda > Insecta > Coleoptera > Curculionidae > Barypeithes > Barypeithes pellucidus. Next base: position 17,726,489 of record OZ022565.1, on the reverse strand, counting down.
CAGTATTGTAATAATTTAACTACGTAAAATAACAAGTAATATTTATAGATATTTACCAGGTTCAAAGCACTCGTAGTGCGTAGTGTAAAAATCTTCCTGTATAATGAGGCTCATGCGTTTATAAAGAATATTGGTATTGGTTGAATATAATACATGGAATTTAAACATAAATCACAAAAATGAGTGTCAGTGTAGTTTACAAAGACAATAAAGGTTCAAGTTTAGTTTGGAATTATTTTTTAAAGTCTGAAGATGGTCTTACAGCTAAATGTAAGTTATGCCCTAGCATTATCAAAATCTCTGCTCGTTCCACCAAAGGTCTTCACACCCACTTACGAACAAAGCACAATATTAATTTGAAAGTCCAGAGCAGCAGCTGTAGTGTTGATATTGATAAAATAACACAGGAAATGAAAGCTAGTACCAGCAGTTCGAGTAGTTCGTTTAGTTCTATTGCTAAGCGCTCAGATGTTAGTGGTTCTTCTGTGCTACCTAGGAAAATGAAAATTACAGATTTTTTCTATCTGACAAAAAAGTTTCGATGGAGGAAAGAGTGTCTCGAATGGTAGCTAAAGATGGTATACCTTTTGAGAGCCACAAATTGTGTAAAATCTATTTCGCCGACAAGTGCCGAAGCTGAACGTGCGTTTTCAGCCGCAGGATACATGTGCAATAAAATATGATCAAATCTAAAAGATGAAACATTAAACATGTTATCTTTTCTCCGAAAATATTTTCAAAATCAATGTAACATGTAACCGTTAAACTAGTCGTACTATTGTATTGTATATGCAATAAATATTTTCCTGCTACTCTTCTACTCTGTTTCTAATTGCATAAAACAACTTTTTATTAACATATAGCACCCACATCGAGTCCCGCAAATCCCGCAATGTTAATCACGCGAAATCACCGTGGGATCCCGCATTTGCGGGATGGGCTTCCCTAGACATGACGTACGTCTTTGTTAAAGGCACATAAACGAGATGGTGCATACAAAAAAGTATGCCAAATCCCTTAGTGGATTCATCGCGACATGGGTTTTGTTTTGACTGGGACTGGTTAGCCAGCGGCGATTGCAAATTTTTTTAAAATTAAAAAGGATATAATTTTTAAAAAAATCAGAATCAACTCCTTAATTAAAACTCTAGACTAAACTTCTAAAACTTACAAAAACAACCCCTGGTGTTTTATCAACACATTCTTCTTAAACATAAAAATTTCAAGTGATTAATCGCTCGAGCGATTCACTCGATTATTACAATCGCTCGAGTATCAAGTACTCGATTATTAAAATCATCGGTTTTTTCCAACACTAATTCTTACAGGAAATATTTTCAAGCAATATAAATTTTTCCTGAGAATGTTCGGGTTCACACGGCCACACACCGCACGTTTTTTTGCCGGATAAGTTGTGGCGCATATATTGACATAAAACCGTTCGCTCATGTTCACGTGTGAATATCACGCTGTTTATTCAGTTAAAACCGAATAATGTAAAAAAACGTGTAGTATATTGACGTGTGAATCCAGCCTTAGGTCTCTAATGTAAGAAAACTGCAATTGTTTTATATAAATAATGATCTATTTCATTTTTAATTGTCACGCATATTTTATGATAATTCTCAGTTCGCGCGTGCGTTGCACCAAGTGGTTACAGAAGTTTTGTTTTAAAAAAAATGCCCTCTTTAAAGTAATAAGTATCAATTAATTAATTGAGATCAGTCTTACTTTTAAATCATTTGAAAATTTGTAAAGTCATTGATTTAGTCAGAGGCGTGCGCGCTTTTAAGGGACCAAGTGAACCAATTTATTATATTTAAATAATTAATTTAAAAAAATAGGTTTCGAATAATTGAAGACGATAGATCTGTATATTTTACATTTTTAATCCAATTTGCGAACGGGCATACAAAATTCTTAGAAATAGAACTGCTTGCAGTTGCCTTTGAGATGCTGCGCTTCTTATTGGCTTGAATTTAACCCCGTGCACGTCTCGGTTTAGTCGTATAAGCTGTTGTTGACCAGACAGTGCAGTAAGAGGTGTAGTATTCTGCGACAAAAGTGTGATTTCGGATAAGCAAATATAAAAGTTGGATTTGTTTTTGAACGGAATGTGTTTTTAGTTTAAGTCGACCGCGATTTCCCGTATGGTTTGTTCGGGACAAGCCTGATATTATTAAAAATTCCCGTTTGTATCCATGTGCTGGCCAAGACATCATTTCTGTAATTACATATGTACTAAGTATGTTTTTCTACACAGAAAAAAGACTATAGTAAAATTATTATAGTACTAAAGATTTTATTGTAATATTTCCTATAAAATGCAGGGTGTTATGGAAATGACGTAATATATTTAAACCGGCAAATTCTGAGATGAAAATAAATTGAAGAAAAATAACCATAAATGGCGCTCTGACTTATGAAGCGAAATATAGTCTCAAAATTTACGTGGCCGCTCCTGAGGACTTCCGCAATCAATAGTTTATTGAGGCAGTCTCGAGGTTCAAAAGAGGTTAGCGCATTATAGGCGATGTTGTCCTATTGCAACACAGAATTCTAAACGCACGTGTGCAGTTTTTGACAACAAGACGTCTTTGACGCGCGTTATCATTTCTTTTTCAAACTTTTTAGAAAAAAAACTACACTTTTAAGGTACATACTCTCTTACCTTCGAACTTATTTTAAAATAATCCGTTTTATAATGAAATTCCATAAAAAAATAAAACACAAAAAGTAAGTTTTTCCACAGAACCAACAGTAGATAATATCACACAAATTTGAAATCACATCACAACATTTATTATTATGAATTATTTCACAACAGAAAAAAAATCGGGCTGCTACAACTAACAAAACGTTTAAAATTCGTATACGTCAAGCACGTGGAACCCTCGACAGTGTCATTCCACCTCCCGAGTCTCGAAACATACTGAAGCAACGATAGTGGCGCGCGGCCGGTATCCAAGCAAGGGCGAGACACGCGGTGTGATCTGACATCACTGGTAGTATACTCTAGTGACCCACATTGTTGCTAAGTGAATCCAGATGGAACGGCGCGGCAGTATGTGGGTAAAAAGGGTTTTTACCTTATTATTTAGATATTCGATTTAAAAAAAAAATATGTAGGCTTTAGGACACCCAAGGAGTCACCCGTTTAAATATAATAATAATAAGTCATTTCCATAACACCCTGTATAGTATAAATTACAGTTTTTATTAGTATTCCGTACCAAAATAATATTGTAAACATAATTTACAAAAACTATAGTTTGGATTTCTAATAAAATTAGTAAAACCAAGTAATTACTAAAATATATTATAAATTTTACAACGAATGCGTGAGTGAAAATAATTAATTTATAACTCCAGTAGTTAAATATTTTAAAATGTCCGGTTCTTTTTACGGGCTGTTATTTATGTATTTTTTATTGTAAAAATGAGCCGGTTTAAATGAAGCAAGGCATTACATGCGGGAAAATAATTTTTCGACAAAATCCAAAAACACGTCAAGTTTGTTTAGTCAGGGGGATAACTTTTAACGCAAAAGGCATAGCTAGTAATACCTCGTTAAAAAGGGGTTTTAATTCCCTATACACTGCTGCTTAGTTTTTGAAAATCGACCCATTCGTTTAGAAAATATAGAGCTTTGATATCAACAAAACGTTTGACGAAAAATTCAAAAATCGATTTTTGAATATTTCGTCACACGTTTTGTTCGTATTTCAACGCTCCATATTTTCTAAACGAGTGGTTCGATTTTCAAAAACTAAGCGCTTTTTAATAAACTTGACCTATCCCCCCCCCCCCATTCCCATTTGAAAAAAATTTGAAGGATGACGCCCCCACTTGGGGAGTTGAAGATTTTGCGTCAAGAGTTGTCCGACCCCCTGCTGACAAATAAACTTGACGAGTTTTTTAATTTTGTTGAAAACTTCTTTCCCAGCCTGTAATGGCTTGCGATACGTTTTCGATAGGCTTGGGGTGACAGTAACCAAGTCGAATTTAACGCTAAAAAACCCAGGCAGCAGTTTTCTCTAAAAAGGTTAACATTACAGAACCGGATATAGTCAAAGACGGACACGCAATCCCACTGACTTCATCTATTAATTTGCTGGGCGTCAATCTGGGAGGAAATATGTCTTGGCATAACCACGTTGTGGCAATCGCCAAGATAGCTTCTCAGAAACTTGTACACACCTCAACAACTTTTGACACTGTACAAAGCCCAGATTCCCATCACAAGAGTACTGCTCTCATGTCTGGAGCTCTGCCCCACTCTCCACTCCCCACATACTTTTCGGCTACTGGATTCCATCGAAAGGAGGGCCATTCGTCTGATTGGAGACCACGAGCTGACGAAGAACCTCGACAGCCTGGAACATCGAAGACAGCTTGGGGATTTGACTCTCTTTTACAGATATTTTCATGGAAAGTGCTCGGCTTGACCTTGCCCTCTAAATTCCGCCCAGAGCGGCGAATAGCAGCAATACACGACGAACCACTGCCGCCCATCCATATGTGGTTAAGCTTAGTACTCTTAGTACTCTCTTATTTAAGAATTATTTCATCTGGAAGACTTCATCCTTATAGAACGACCTTCCCGAGGTCGTTTTTCCCAACGAATATAACCTTCAACCATTCAAAACCAACGTGAATCGCTTTTGGCGCACACGCACCACTCCCAGAGTGCCCTAAAGGATTTTTCCTATAGTGCTTGTGTTTGTACATAAAAAAAGGCCACCCTGTATAAATAATGCAGAGGGCAAAATACCATTTTTCAAAGAAGCAGAAGAGGAATTCAGGAGAACCAGACTTTTAGAGCCGTGGAATTGTAATAAGTAAAGAATAATTATCAAACTGCTTTCCTTACGTTAAATTTCACCGCACGCCTCTGTTTAATATAAAGAATGTATTACATTCATTTATATTAAAATATACGTTCACTCTCTTTCTTTGTGTCGAATAAATAATAGGTATAAAAAGGTGGTTTGATCATTGATATATTTAGAAGACCACAGTCGACCGGTCATCGCTAAATATTGCAAATTTCTTGAATACATATTACGACAATGGTGGATATACATACATAATATCTACCTTTATCATCGCATTTTGCTTTTTTATTGTTTGTTTTTGCGCGATATTTATTGTTTTTGATAGAATCTAGAGTCTCGCAACTGAATAAAGAAAAATTAAAGGAAATACTCACTGCATCGCTCTTTAAGCTTTAATAGACAGGGTGTAATGGAAATGATTATATGTAAATAGGTGACTCCTTGGGTGTCCTAGAGAAACGCTACATATATTTTTTTCAACTCGACCGTTTTGGGGTCCAGCACCATAAACCCCACACCTTATCCGGAGTTTGTTCGGGTTTGTTCGTCATGTCACCCTGCGATGGCATATTTGGAAACAGGTGTTACGTGCAATGTTGCCAAACTTAATGCAAAACTGAAATTCCATATAAAATTATAAAAATAAATTATTTATCTACCTACTTGTACTTATCTTTTACCTCCACGCACAAATGTTTTAAAAATACACTCAGATCAGATCATTAGATCTTATTACACGCGACGCGACGAAATTTGACTTATTCGTCGGCGACATTCCATTTTTCTGTCAAGTTAAACGTCCAAAACAAACTACTCGTTTTAACTGAGCAACTTAGGTTCAATAATATACAAAGTTTGGACGCGTAGCCCGAAAAGCATTACAACTATTATACGCGTACCTTCTGAAAACAAAGCTGATAGCCGAGAGTGTAAATGGTTATCAACAGAAGCGACCGCACCCGAACGCTGTTCTTCTATTACTGACACTTGCAAGCAATGCTGCCAGATCGAAAATGACAAAGATGGTAGATTCGACATGTGAAAAACGATAGATTACGGTAGACGGTATGCCTGGTACCACATAAAATAGATTTTTTTAACCAAAATACTAAAAAAAATATCTGGTACACAAAAGGCAAAATCTAATAAATTCAATTTTAATACCAGTCTTTCTGCTTTTCATTTTTACGGCAGATTTCGGTGTCTCTGCCGGTAGAGATGCGACTCTCAAAGCGGCAGATCTACCGTAAAAGCTCTTTGCCGGTAGAGCTGCGAGGATCAAAGCGGTAGATCTACCGTAAAAGCGGCAGATCTGGCAGCACTGCTTGCTAGTCGCACGTTTGTACTCATAGACCTACGTCGACCCGGCGCCGAGTGGATTGTGTGGAAGAGATGGCCGCGTGAGAAAGAAAATAAAATCGTCGTCGGTCTTGTCATTTGGAGTAGAGCTGAGCTAATTTAATTTTTTTAGCTTTTCAAAAGAAAAAGTACAGTCGCAGTATTCTCAGCTACCACTAGCATTTTTTTCAATTTGTCGAAATTCCATTAACGCCATATCAATTAAACGCATTGCAAGAGATCTCGCGGTAAATAGCCAAGTAATAGAGAAGAATCTCGTGAAATATCAAACTGTCAAATATTTACCATCTCTATTCCGAGTTTTGAAGGAATTGTTTCGTTCGTTCGTAGGTTAACTGTTTTATGGTTCGTAGATAAAATGTCATTTTTAAATTGAAGGAGTGCATTGTGTGTATTTAAAATGTGTGTGTTTTAAATTAGTTAAATAAATAAATCTACGCGAGAAAAAAGGATCAAAATTAAAACAGCGTTCGTGTGTATTCTTTCCATGTGAATAGCTGCTATTTTTGAGGTTATGTGAGAGGTTTTTCCCTAAAACTTAGATTCTGTGTGGTTTGTGTGAAATTATGAAACTTAACAATTGTATTTAGATAAGTAAAGGTAAGAAAAGCATGTGTCTTAAATAAAATTGCATTTTTTTAAAAAGTTTGAACGATAATTATTATTTAAAAGGTCAATGACGTTTGACCTATTTACTTTCCTCTGCTTGTAACGAATTTGAAATTTGTGTGTGATATTACCATTATTTGTTTTGCAAAACATCTTTCGCCGTCGGTTTCCTGGAATCATATTTATTCATAAATGATCAAAAATTGTTAAAATTATAGATAGTTTTCTAAAGAGTTTGCCGTGTAGATATGACAACACCGGCCGAAATGCGCTGACGTCTTTTGACCCTGCAGACCTCAGTGTTTATTGTTTACATATTACGCCAGTGCCCCACATGTGTTTTCTGATTTGACATAAGGTTTTATTTTTGGGTATTTTTCTTCAATTTATTTTCATCTCAGGATTTGCCAGTTTAAATATAATACGTCATTTCCATAATACCCTGTATAGGGTGTTCCTTAATGACGTGCTAATATTTCAGGCCGTGATTTCTTAGGTCATTTTAAAAAGAAAAGTTCATATGAACATATGTCCGCAACGGCATAAATTTTTTTGCTACAGGGTGTTAAATTTTTATTTTTGAAATGGTTATTTTTTAATATCTCCGAAAGTACTTTAGATATTATTTTCAATTTTGGTATGTGTTAATAGGATATAGAACCACAAATTTTAGTTAGAAAAGTTATTCAAGTGTTCCACCAGTGGCGTCCCTGCAAGCATGTCCGCTGATATTTTTTACAAAAAAGATGGTAAGCCACTCACATTTTTCCAGAGAAGATGAGAAAATGGCAATGACAAAGTTAAATTTATTTTTTGGATATCTCTTCGATAAAGTCAGGAAAAACTAAAAACCGAAACGCAAAATTTTATATTTTTCTAAATATTTTGAAAGCCCCTGTATTTATTTATGATTTTTTTTGCGGCATATTATTGGCCATAATTACGTAACTTTACCCCAATTTAACTGACTTCGTCTCTCTTACCGTTTCCGGAATCCCAATGGCAAAAGATGAATTTGTAACATCCTGTATATCCTGTATAGGGTGTTCCTCAAGATCATATTTACAAATCGTATCCTATGAGTTATCGAACAATTTTAAAAATTACCGATAATTTAGTGTAACATTTTTGTCATTAAACATTTTTTTTGTCACATGACATCAGTATTCGATTATTAATATTATTATCTATGATCTTACCTTTTTAAGCACAAAAACTGTCATTACAAATAATGACGATGACCTAAGCAGTTGTTAAAATGTCATTAAAAGGGGATCCGTAAGTGTACTAAGTATCATTATTATTTATTCATCATGATTTTTGCCGAAATTAACGGGCTTGGCAAAAATATGATCTAATAACTAATTTTATTTTTTTATAGAAATTCGTTGTCCTGGTTGTTACTATAACATTATACAGGGTGTTATGGAAATGACTTATTATATTTAAACCGGTAAATCCTGAGATAACAATAAATTGAAGACAAATAAATAACCATAAATGGCGCTTTGAATTATTAAGCGAAATATGCACTTTATATGAAATCTGAAAATTTACGTTAGCGCTACTGACGACGTTCGCAATCAATAGTTTATTGAGGCAGTATCAAGTCTCAAAATAGGTCAGCGCATTGTAGGCAGTATTGTCATATTGCAACACAGAATTGTAAACGCACGTGTTCAGTGTTTGACAACAAAACGTGTTATCACTTCTTTTTCAAACTTTTTAGAAAAAAAAAAAACACAAAAAGTATGTTTTGCAACAGAACCAACAGTAGATAATATGACACAAATTTGAAATCACGTCACAACATTTATTATTATGAATTATTTCACAACAGAAAAAAAATCGGGTAATGCTACAACTAACAAAACATTTAAAATTCGTATACGTCAAGCACGTGGAACCCTCGACAGCGTCAATCAATTCCCGAGTCTCGAAACATACTGAAGCAACAATAGCGGCGCGCGGTCGGTATCCAAGCAAGGGCGAGACACGCGGTGTGATCTGACATCACTGTTAGTATACCCTAGTGACCCACATTGTTGCTAAGTGAATCCAGATGGAACGCCGAGACAGTATGTGGGTAAGAAGGGTTTTTACCTTAGTATTTAGATATTCGATTAAAAAAAAAGTATGTAGACTTTCTCTAGGACACCATTGGAGTCACCAATTTAAATATAATAAGTCATTTCCTGTATGTACTTATTTTAAATGGTTATTCCTGGGTCAATATTAAGTCGAAAAGTTTATATAAACATTTATGTCCTAACATGCTTTATTTTCGATACACAGGGTGTTTTTTTTGTTCGAGCTTGCGCCGAACAGTAGATAATAAGAAGCGTTCATAAAAACAATCAAATTGTTTAAAATTATGTAATAATCAAATAATTATTTCGAAAATATCAGTGCTGTAACATTTTTTTGGTTAAAATTGTATCGAAGCGTAGCTGTGCCTACGCCTGGCTTGAGAAAAACCCTTTTCCTCGAGAAAGTCTACATACTTTTTTTTCTAAATACTAAGATAAAAACCCTTTTTACCCACATACTGTCGCTCCGTTCCATCTGGATTCACTTAGCAACAATGTGGGTCACTAGAGTATACTAACAGTGATGTCATATCACACGGCGTGTCTCGCCTTTGCTTGGATACTGGCCGCGCGCCACTATCGTTGCTTTATTTTACACGTTTTGTTAGTTGTAGCAGTATCCCATTTTTTTCTGTTGTGAAATAATTCATAATAATAAATGTTGTGATGTGATTTCAAATTTGTGCGATATTTATCTACTGTTGGTTCTCTTGAAAAACATACTTTTTGTGCTTTATTTTTTTATGGAATTTAATTATAAAACGGATTATTTAAAAATAAGATCGAAGGTAAGAAAGTATGTACCTTAAAATTGTAGTTTTTTTTTTCTAAAAAGTTTGAAAACGAGGTGATAACGCGCGTCAAAGACGTCTTGTTGTCGAGAACTGAACACATGCGTTTAAAATTCTGTGTTACAATATGACAACACCGCATATAATGCGCTAACCTCTTTTGAACCTCGAGACTGCCTTAATAAACTATTAATTGTGAAGGTCCTCAGGAGCGGCCACGTAAATTTTGAGATTTCATATAAAATGTACATTTCACATAATAATTCAAAGCGCTATTTATGGTTATTTTTCTTCAATTTATTTTCATCTCAGGATTTGCCGGTTTAAATATAATAAGTCATTTCCATAACACCTTGTATAGTGCGCCCAATTAAACATTGCCGCCACCTTAAGTTCTTTTATATTCCATAGGGAATTTTATTAAATGCGAATGTATAGTTGTTGCAGAATTATACCGTTGACTCCATGCCATAAATAAACTACCTGATTAAACCCTATTGTATACGCCTTAACCTCTTCAAAGCTCAATAAATGGGATCAGGGCCGGCTTGAAAATGTATACCACACCACATGATTTATTTTTATAATTTAAAATAAATAGATAGGTATTTTTAGTTTTAGGTATAATAAATGTAAAATAATTTTAACAATAAATGATAATTAAAAATAATATAATTTAAAAGTATAACTATTAGGATAACAAGTACAATAAAAATGAATTAAATTCTAAGAAACTATTGATAATTTATTAAAAATTTAACGCTGTATCACTATCACTATCTTCATCTAAGCCTAAACTTATAATTAATGGTTGAACATTTGTAATCATACAATTGTAAGAATTTTCCTCCTTAAGTACATGCTGTACACAGTGTTTCCAGCTGTCTGCAAAAATTTTTCTTACTTCGTTTTAATTAATTCTACTACAGATGCATTTAATGTAGGAGAAATATTATTTCTCCGAATGTTGGATTTTAATTGGTGCCATATTAGCTCAATAGGATTGAATATACAATAGTACGGAGGAAGACGCAACACTGTATGTCCATTTTCTGCTGCAAGTTTGCCACACTCGTATTTCTTATTTATTTTAAAAGCTTTTAATACTTCTAGCAGTTCTCGTTTTTTGTAATTTTCTTCAAAATATCGATGCCTGAAAGGTAAAAGGTTATAAGCGACATTTATTACTTTTTACAGTAGACCAATTTAAAGTCAATTTTTTTTAAAAATAATTCACAACTTAGTTTTTAGTTAATAAATTCAAATGCTAAAACTGCTAAAGTTAATTTTAGAACGTGATTGTTCTTTTCCTTATAAATTATTGTTACTCGAATCATCTGATGTATAGGTAGTGTCGCTTAAGCAAATTCGCTCCTAAATTTAATTTCAGCAAAAAGGGCTTAAGGTACTTCATTAAGATGTATGTGTCATAGTAAAAGTTCCTAACAGCCAATATGCTCAAGTAGTAACAACAAGTAAAACAAACTAACGTTCAAAATTACTTCAATTTTTTTTCGGTAATAATGAATAACCATTATGAATCACAAAAAATAATTTAAAAACCTAACTTTTATTTTTAGGGCGAATTAATAATATAAGATTTTAGGATATGATTTACGATGAGGAATTAATATAACATTTTTGAATACAATTTTTTTATTAGAAACATACAAAAGATGTGTTGAAATTCCAAACAAGAAAGCAATAAGAATTTTTATATAAAATAACATTAAATTCTAAAAGTAAAGGTACATTTACTCAAAGTCTTCATCCTCCAAATCTGTCTCAGCTAGAGTATCTCTGATATTAGCAGCAACAGGGATATTGAGATATTCATGATGAAATAGGGGAGGTATCACATTGTTTGAACAAAGTTTATTTAGGTCGTCGTATTTTTGTTTTGATATGGGTATAAGTGCTTTGTAGCAGCTAGTTGGAGTTGCTCTCACTTTTGTTTGAACCTCGATTTCGTAGCTTGGTGCCTTATCATCCATAGAATTTTTTATTATTATTTTGTTGGGATCTCCTTTCTTAAGAGTACAGATGCGAATTTTACTTATTTTTCCGGTTAAGTTTCCCTTAAAATATTTTTCCCCAAGCACATCCCATTTGTTAAAATCTTTGAAAGTTAAATTTTCCACTTTATAGGGTCTAGGATCCTGTCTAGCCGTTTCGAAAACAGTGTACCATTGTGATGGACCCCATATAATTGAATGTTTAATGTTTCTTTCTATAACGGCATGAACAGAATCCACAGGCATGTATGTATGTCCTGAGAGCAAAAAGTTAACTTGAATAGTTTTAATACATGACGTACAGTTTTGTAGCGTTGCATGTATCATCGCTAACATTGTTCGGTTTCGATTCTGACCGGGACAGCAGTCACAATACAAAAGCAAATGAGTTACAGTTCCGCGGTTATCAACCATTGTAATATATTTGTTCAAAATGGTTGCCATTTCATTTGCTCCACGCTTCCCATTTTTCTCATCCCAATAATAGCAAAATACGTCGCGAGTGCCACTTTCATAAAACGTAAGATTGTATACTGAAAGCTTGCGTGAATAGTATAAAAGCATACTCTCACCATGAGGGGTATTTAAGACCTTTTGGAGGTCGAAACTTACACACAAGGTTCCAGCATTATTCTTGTGGATGTTTTGGTGTGCTTTAAAGCGATTATAGGAATGTTCTTTTTCGGCCAAATGTTCTAACTTTGCATGCTGCATAGCTTCATCGGGGGTATCTAATCGCTCAAACCGAAGACATTTTAGACATTTATCTTTTTTAGGGACATGAAATCCTATATTAAAGTTTTCATTAAAAATATTTCTAAACACTCTTTCACCAACTACGTCTACTCCCTTTTCAATATTAGCTTTTTTGTATATCTGGTATAAACAAGATAAGTTTTTAAACTCTTGGGGCAAGTATACACGGTTCGAGTCTTTGCGGGTATAATGAGATGGTATGGCTGGGAGTGACTTGATAAAGTTATTTACTACCATTTTAGAGCTGTCCGTAGTTTTATTCGGTGGAATACTTTTACCCCTCATATCCTCTTTGGCTGAACCAAATGATGCGTTGCTAATTGTATAATAAATGAACTTTTGAGAAACATTCAACGTATCGCTTAAGAATTGGAGGCAAACATTTCTTTTACCTTCACCCTCATTTATAAAGTATTTAAATGTAAATTGTCTTTTATCTGACTCTGAAGATCGTTTTCTTTTAACTGGCAATTTTTTTGTCATACCAACAATCCAATCTTTGCGACGATCTGGAGGAAGATTCCAAAAATGATCAAAAATTTGTTGTCTTCTTTCTTCTGATATGGCTTCACAGTTGTTACCACATTTTTTGCCTGCACATGGATTGGGTTTAATCTTTTTTGCAGGAACCACAGCGCCGTTGGATTTTGTATATTCCTGACCGGATCGTCTGGCTTCTTTTTTTATTTTTTCTTTATTTTTTTTCTTGGTTATATTTCCTAATTCCCCCACGATATTTTCCTGGTTACTATGTACAGTTTCTTGTTTTTTATTTTTATTTTTTTTCTTCTTTTGTCGTTTGATTTTCGAGCCATTGCTTGATAAAGAATCAGAATCAGACTGTCCTTCCCACAAGTCTGAATCATCATCGCCATAATACTCGGCTAAAAAAGCCTCATCTTCAGATAAATAATCCATATATGCGCCAGTTTTCGATTGTTTTGTTCTAAGTGACTTTTTGTTGATATGAGTTGTTGGGCCAGGGCTATTTGAATGAGCATTTTTTTCAGAGTATATTTGAGATTCATTATTTGTTAAATGCAGGAAAATATCAAATGACTTGCTTGTACCTGCTACGTTCAGATTTTCTGTTTCGTAATTTTCATTTAAAACATGTGATAAATTACCTAAGATCACTGATTCTTGCATATTTTCCGATTCAGCTGGAATACCATTTATTTCACCTTCATCGCAATGTCCTTGCAGGCAAACCATAATATGGTGAGGTTCTGCATTCTAAAAAAATAAAAATTTGCATTACGGTCGTAATTTAAATCATTACGAAACTATTTTTTTTGAAATTGTAATATTTAACTTACAAAATGAAAGTAGATACATTTCAAAATTTAACAATATACCTGTGAACTTTCTGCAATACCTTCTTGCTGCACATGATTGGTTATTTCATTTTTATGAATCTCGGAAATTTCCTGAAGCAAACACTCAAATTAGCAACTTCACTTAACTTCTAAATTTAACAGATGTAAAATTTCAAAATTTTTATAATTTTAAAATTACCTTCTTATTATTGTCGAGCACACTAAAAAGGTCCTTGCTCATTGTTTCTTTATCTTTCTCAGGTATTATTGATCGTTTTGCTAACTCCACAAGGTGTTTCCCTCTTAAGTTACTCATTGTTCTCTAAAATTTTTACACTATCACAGCTTTGATAAAAAAATAACATAATTTGTATAATAATAGTATTAACTTTTCTTAAAACTTTCTTTTCAACACATAGGACGTTTAATTTAGGAACTCTTACTTTTTTAATGTATTGAAGAGAGCCTAACCAAATATTACTTACTTCGATACCCCTTTTTCCACGGCACTGTTACACTTTACTGTTTGACAACGTGGCTCAACGGCGTGAAACTCACTCTTACAGTGCTGCGGGTGCACTAAACTAGAAACTACACACAACAAGCTTAGACAATCCAGTAAGCATCGATGTTTACCGAAGCGACAAGTCCGAATATGCACGAAGGTCATTATGTACAAGGACACGTAAATTAGGATACTGTAGTAACGTCTTAATAGCCCTATTAATTTTTAAATGCATTAAATAAACTAGCATAAATGAAATTACCATCATAAACTAGAAACAGGTAAAAAAGGATAAGCGCCATTTTCTCAAATTTATTCGCAGCGTAAAACAGTTTAAGTAACACTTAAGATTCTAAGGGCGCCAATGAAAAACAGTCTAAAGAATAAAGAGTTTACAAAGTTATTTAGAGTAAAACAGGATAAACGACAAAATATAAAAAGATTTGGAATTTCCAAATGGCGCAAGGTCGGTTTTCTTTTTTGCTATATAATCTAAGTAGCAATATTTTAAAATCCTCTTAAATAAGGTCGCTTAGTAAAGAAAAATGTACATAAATATCAAGTTTCACGATTGGCTTAAGCGACAAATAAATAATCGTAGCCAGCTCAAATATATACCATCCGACGCAGAATAAAAAACTACACTTAGTGGCGTTCAAACCACAATTTCTTGAAAAATGTCGCTTACACCCTTTTACCTTTCAGGCATCGATATAAATAATTTTCAATCATAAAATTTTGAATTTCTGCTTTTGTATTATTAGAATTGGGAATGATTTTTGCTTGCCGACTGTGATAACTAGCATTGTCCATTACAATGACGCTATTTTCAGGTATATTTTTAAGGAGTTTATGTTTAAACCAATCTTCAAAAAGTTGTGCCTCGGTATCTTGTAGGTAATCTAAAGAAGAATCTGCTATGTTTTTAGCTGAAAGCAACAGACAATTTGGAACAAACCCGTTCTCTGAACCAGCATGTCATATTGTGATTCTTTTGCCTTTATTCCAAGGACGCCACATTCTACCACTAATAAGCCTAACTAAAAATTACTCGCCGGAAAACCACTAAAGATTAAAATTATTAAAAATCACTTTGTATTTATATATGCATCAGGCATAGGTATAAATTGAATTTGTATACCTGGTCCGGCTCTGCTCGAAAAGGTTTTAAAATTTGGGATTTCCTTATTTATTTTATGGTCGAACGGATAATGAGGTTTTATTGCAGTCTAAAGAGCAACGGTATAATTCTGCAAATACTATACCCAAAATGTAAGATAATGTTAATTTAATTTATTTGATTTAAATGTCACAAAACATCAGGTAAACCTAAAAGCAGGCCGCACTTTACATATTGCATTGGTGTGAACTCGCACCGTAGAGTTTTTTAAGATATGACGTGATATTTTCCGATCCCAATTAGGCTACAACAAAAAGAATTGCTTCAAATTTAATTTTACAACGCGCGGTCCAAAGCCTTGGCATACATTTGAAAATCATTCGCAAATTTATTGTAAAATACAGGGTGTCCCAGCGGGAACGATCAATGTATGGAAAACTGTACATAGCTAAAACATTATTAATATGGTGGCACTTCTGCCACTATTTAATTTATTAAAGCAGATCCAACCCAAATTAAACACTACCGGCTTCCTTATAGGAAAAATTAATAATTATGTTAAGATCTGCAAATGTAATTTTAGCAAAGATCTTACAAACTCCAGATAGAATTGTTTACATTTGAAGTCGACGTAAGGATTGTAAACGTGCACTCCCCACCTTGCTGTTATGCTTGCAGCATAGCCAGATTGTCCTATTTATCGCTAAGGTATCTGCAAAATCCCAATTAAAAATTTGTTAATTTGACAATTACAACTGGTTTAAGGTTAATCCGCAATTGCTTTTAAAATAAATTTATTTCCCAATAATTTTAATATAAATTGTGAATAGGCCTTGAGAGATTTAGAAAAAAAATATTATTATTATACATAAAAGTTTGAAATAAACCGACAACATCAAGTTGAAAGATAGTACGCTCGGCGGCAAACGTTCAAACTTTATCAATGGAAGAAGAATACACTGTTGCTACTCGCTACCTCGCTACTAACCGCTTTTAAGGGAGTGTTTATATACTTGGTTGTTTTTATTTTATTTTTTTGTGAGTATTGGTGAAATATCGTCTTTATTATAAACAATGATGGTGCATTCATGTATAGTTTGTAAAAGAGTGGATCATTTAAGCAAGGATTTATCTTTTCTTCGGTAAGTATGGTTATGTTTTAATATGATTGTATTGATATGATTTCTGACTCACAATTGACGTTTAAAAGGTTATGGACCGGTGCGTGGTGCTAGTCCGGGCAAAAAGCAGTCGAGTTGGTTTATTTCTTAATATAAATCTTGCATTTACAAGATGGTTGAGTCTTGTGCGGCCATAAAATACTTCACTAGAAGATGCAATGGTGTTAAATTAAAATTTCACAGGTTAGTAAATATATTTAGAAATTTGATTTTGAGTTTGCATCACTATGAAAATTCGGTTTTTTTTAAGAATGTACCAAATGTTTATCCACTTCGTTATGATACTAAAGGGCCGTAGCCTACGGCAAATTTGGATACATGCCCTTAGAAGGAATAATTATAGTCCAGGTGATACAACAGTTATTTGTGAGAAATACTTCACAAAAGAAGATTATGTAGGTAATGTACATGGGAATAAAATACTGAAGAAAGGAACAGTCCCATCAAAATATTTTACATCCTTATTTTTCTATATTTAAACAACGTTTGCAGTGTAACAAGTACGTGAAGACAGGTTTTATATAATTTATTTATTTATTTTTATATATTTGATCTAACTTGTTTAGGTACATATTATTTTAATTTGCTTATTTAATTAATCACTTTAGTGTACAATATGCCTTAGTGGCCTTAAACCAGTTGTAATTGTCAAATTTACAAATTTTTAATTGGGATTTTGCAAGATGTCTTAGTGATAAATATAACAATCTGGCTAGAAATATACACTTTTATATCTGGAGAGTATCATCCAGTAATGAATACACCAAAAATATTGATGCTAAGCATAAATAGTTAAATCCATCCTTGGATACACTGTATATAAAAACTGGATCAATATTTCTATCTTTTTTATAAATATCCAATATTCGAAACTACACTTTTTGAATAGATAATATAGTTAAACGTAAAGAATCTCAAAGTAAATTATACGCCCTTGTTGGGCTTTTTGCCCAGACTAGCTCCGCTCCGACACAATGAAGAGCGCTCCATAACCTTTTAAACGTTATTGGATTTAACCTTGTAAGATCTTTGATTTAACCAGACTTCAACATTGTTGCCATTAGGGAGACCAACATGTTTTGTCACTCTTCCACCCATTACTGATTTTCAATAACATTTCAAACAATCACAAACTCACTTTCCAACAGATTTATGAATGGAGTGTTGGCCCTGTGAATTTTAGACATAAAACCGTAAATATGTCAAACATGCTTATACTTAGGTATAGGCCATAGGGTCGGCAACCTTTTGAGACGGAAGAGCCAAAAGTTATAATTTATACAATTTCTCAGTTTTTAAAGAGCCATACTAACGGCCGCAATTTGATATCGAAAGAGACACAACTTGACATCGAAAGAGCCGCATGCAGCTCGCGAGCCGTAGGTTGCCGAGCACTGGTGAAGACGCCAAATTGTCTTGCGTCGAAAACGAATTAGAACCTACATAGAAACATCCAACGGCGGCGTCATTCGAGAGCTTTCGACGCACTGACGACAGTAACGACGCGTGTCACGGGGGAGGGGTGCGGTGAAAAGCGAGTACAAGTGGCTGAGAGATAGAATCGGTGCCTAATCCTCGTTAATCGATTCAGAACGAATTTTTAATGTTTTTTTTCGATAAAATAAATAATATTTGCGTATGGAACTTAAGAGCCGCAGCTTCACATCCAAAGGGCCGCAGGTTGCCGACCCATGGTATAGGCAAAGGTATTGTAAACTACAGATCCCATAATCTATTCATAAAACCCTTGGAAAGTGAAGCTGTGATTGTGTGAAATGTTATTGCAAATCAGTAATGGGTGGAAGAGAGAACTACATGTGTGTTGGCTGAATGGCACCAATGCTGAAGTCTGGTTATATCAGATGGTTAAATATTAAAACATAACCATTCTTACCAATGAAAAGATAAATTATTATTTAAATCCACTCTTTTACAAACTACACATTAATGCATCAACACAAATCAACTGAAATATATAAACAATTCGTTAGATCAAAGCGCCAACGTTGTAATGTTTACGAGATTAGTATTCATTCATATTTTGGGTCTGAATTGTAGCGCAGTTGTAAAATAGAAATAGATGTGGCCAGAGTGCAGTTGGATCAGTTCAAGATTCGTTTGATTCTTTTAAGTATAATAATATTTTTTTAAATAATCTCTCATCGCCTTTTCACAGTTTATAGCAAAATTATTGGGAAATAAATTTATTGTAAGAACAATTGCGGATTAATCTTAAACCAGTTATATTTGCCAAATTAGCAAAATTTAATTGGGATTTTGCAAGATACCTTTGCGATAAATATATCAATCTGATTATGCTGCAATAATGACCGAAAGAGGTGGGAAAGACTGTTTGTATTCATTGCGTAGGCTAGGGGTATAATACTACCAAGCGCGGATCCAGGGGGAGTCATGGGGGTCATGACCCCCCCCCCCCCCCCCCAAAAAAAAACAGATAATTTAAAACGAAAAATACCATATATCCGGTTTGACTAACGTGCCAGGAACAAACCCCCCCCAACCAAAGTTCTGGATCGCTCTTAGATATTTCATAGCTGATTAACCAATCGCAATACAGGGTTTCCAGTATCGATAGCCGATTACACGTTGCCTACACTGACAAAAATGCATTTACCAATGTCGTGGGTTACAAAATTGGAGCTACCTCAACCCACCTCTCTATGTTGTTCTAACTGAGCCTACGAATTATCACAAATTATTTAAAAACGCTACAATAACTCAGGTTCTTTTGGTTCGCCTCAACCCAGAAAGAGATTTTGTATCAACATTTTAAACATATTTGGGATCATCACAATTCCTCATCTTCTAGCTATTTTATGAGCTACCTGAACTCAGTTTTTGGGTTGGGAAAACTTACTAATTGATTATAAATTGTCGTTTTAACCCGGACGTGCATTATTTTAACTCATTACCATGTGTAAATTATTTTGAGTTGGAATAATTCAGGAAACGTGCTCCAAAACCCCATATCGACGGTAAATCACAAGATCGTAAGGTCACGGAAAGTTCCGAATTCGTGCTCGTGCAGGTTTGGCGCGGTTCATTCCATTGTTATTCGTCAATTCTCCTTCGATCGCGCGTATAGACACCTGTTGGCCGTTGCGCCGTTTGCGGGATTTTTCATCTTTGTTCTCTGTGCGTGAAAATTTGTGTATTGCATAATTTTGGTCAGTTGGCGTAAATAATCGCGCGCTTCTTTACAGTATATTAAATCAAGTTGCCTTTTGAAGCAATCGTCATCACTTCGTCCGCATGGTTTCTTAGCCGTAGTATGCTCTCCTGTCTATAATTCATTTGATTATTATTTTTTTAAATATACAACAAAAATGTCATATCTTGAGAAAACAAAAGGCAATTGAAGCCCACAATATACAGGGGTTAAATCAAAGAAATATTTCTAGTTCCGATAGTCCACAATTTAGGTACTGGTGGTCCAAAATTTGGAGTCTGGTAGCCTAAAGAGTGAGTTATTCCAGCCACCATCGTAAGCTAGAACAACTTAAATGTCAAGTATTGATAGCTCGAATCATGAATTAATCTAGCCCGACTAGTAACGCATCACAATTCACATACTGGTAGCTGTGCTATCATAACTTATGAATAGTGAGTTTATGCAATTTCTTCGATTTGGTTGCCGTAATTGGGCTGTCCCCTATTAGCAACACGCTTCGGTCTAGGACAACTCATATTTGAGTTATATCAACTCGAAATTTCGCTCAGTGTACTGTTTATATTTACTGACTCTTGGTTTTGAATAGACTATTGGGAGAAGTCGCGTTCCAAAAATGGACGTAATTAGAAAAAATATTATTGTGTTGACTTCTTTTTTAGTAGACACTCCGGATGATACCCTTTCCAATTCTTTAGCAGGGGCAAAGTCACCGTCTAATTGACATGAATAAGTCCGTCCTAGGGAGGGTTGAACCACGAAGGCAGCAAAACGTCCCCGTTCACAATACGTGTCTTTCCGATTTTTAATTTACTGGAAGAGAGAGATTAAGGATGGGAAGTTTTCAAATGAACACCCTGTATATTCGATATAATAATTCATCGTAACCTATCAGGTATGTTCATTTTTATAATAATAATTCAACCCTGTAGTAATAACTAAAAATAGGAATTAAATAATGATGATTGAACTACTAATGGAAACTAGGTCATTATTAAAAAAAAACAGTCGTACATTATTTTTTTCGATAATTCTATTGGCTGGTGAGCGGTAGCTAGCGCATTACGCGATTGGTGGGATGTGGTGTCACAACACTCAATATTCCAATATAAAAAAAATTGACGTAAGATAAATCATTGCAGATTAATAACGGAACGAAATGAGAGATACGGTAATCCAACAGTTCCCGGATTTATTAATTTGTGAAGAGTTTCGACGTTTTATTAGAAGTTACTGGGAAATTCATTATTAAGGCGGCGTTGTTTATCCTTTATTTAGGGATAAATTATTTGGCAACAACCCCGCAGAGCGAAATTTCCAATCGGTTGCAAATTTCGTTCTACGTATATGTTCGGTTGTGGAAGAGTTTCTAACTGGTTGCTACTTTTTGTCTCTGTGCACGGGTACAAATATGCCAGACCTTCAATTGTTAAATCTGAGAATTGACTTCTCAACTTAACCTACAACCTATAGTCCTGCTCATTTCTGCTTTGTTTAGAGGTTAGCCTTTCGTTATGGAATGGATATTGAAAGAATAATTTAAAGAAAGTTTAATCAAAACATGCCAAAGCAAAAGAAAATAAAACGAATGGATGAAAACAACAAGTCAAAAGTAAATAAATAGCAAAGGCGCAGAATCTGGGTTTGGATTCCGTGCCAGTACCACATATATACAGGGTGTTATGGAAATGACGTATTATATTTAAATAGGTGACTCCTGGGGTGTCCTAGAGAAGCGCTACATATATATTTTTTTAAATCGAACATTTAAAAAGTGGGGTAATTCACCCCTAAACCCACACACAACTCCTCGGCACATTCATATATGCATATTACATTGCCCAGCTGGGTAATCAACAGATGTTCCGGTACAATGTTGCCAAAATGTTAAAAAGTGTAAAAGTTTCTTATAAAAATAAATATTTAGCTTACTTAGAAAGTAAATCCAGGACGCGATTAAGGAATCCAAGGCACAGACACTTTCAGTTCTTTTTTCTTTATGCTCATCACGTGTCCTGAAGATAGTGTGGGAGTGCATAATAAGCTTATCACTAAACACCAACACTAACGCATAATTACACTTTACAATAACACACATAGAACAACAGCACTTAATCATTTCACAATAGAAATAATAAAATCGCTAATTTCTATGGGCCATTAACCCTTTACTAAAGATAAAATGAAACAATTATATTAACAACTGACAGGAACTACCCTTTGAAATGAATGGTCTAGTCCACCTTCGGACCAGTCAGACTTTCTTTCCGAGAACTCTCCGCTAGTAGAGCCAGCGCGGTTGCCATTTCCGAGACTATAATTATACAGGAAAGTAATATTATAGAAGGAAATTCGGCAATTTATGATAATCGCTTATAAAACATCGAAAGTGGCAACGCTGTATTTTTAAATATTAGCCCGATTGTCCAAAATCAGCTGTTTAAAGAAGCCGGCCGATATCGATCGAGAGAACCAACGTTTTATTTATTTTTAAAATTTTTAGATGTTAAATACGTTATTTCCCAGACAATAAGGGCGTATTTTTGTCTACACAGTAGCACTTTAAAATACTAATTCAGATTGAACGGTACTTAGATGTGTTGTGAGGCGAAAACTAATGTGATTTTGTGATGTGAGTACTTGGTGTTTTTTATAAATTAAGTTGGTTTTAAATAAGTCCGAAAAGGTAAATAAAATTGCATTTTTTTTTAAGTGGTAAGGTAAGTGGCATTTATAAACTTTTAAGTTGTCCACATCTGACGGGTGTCGTTCGAATTGAATAAATGAGAACATACCTGACGATTTATAAACTCCGCGGCGGTTCGTTCGAGTCAGTTCAAGTTTATAAATCGGAGATTTTTTCCCAGCGAACTGAACGTAAAAATTTATAATACTATACCCTGAAAAATAAACAACTTGAAACTGTCAAACGGTTATTGGATGCTTTGTCAAATTACAGAATAAAAGTGGTTCATCCATATTGTTGTCGGTATATTAGTGCTTATAAACTTTCATTACCTAACAACAATTTTTGTAAAGGAGTTTTTAATTTGTGGCGATTCGATTCGCTGTTTGGTAGGTTAGAGGCTTGTTTTGTTTAAGATGAAAGAACACAAGTGCATGGTGCATTTTTACAAAATTCATGGATCAATACCAGGTATAAAGTATTTCAGGTTTGTACATATATAAGAAAATATTTTGCTTATCACATTATCCGATCTTCGGAACCAAATTTCACTAAAAAGCTTGTAAAAAAAGAAGAGAGTGTCACTCGTATACAATATAATATACATGTGGTCACTACCTAACCTTAAAATTAATGTATTTTTAATTTGGTCAGAGAGAGTCAATATAGTCATTCATTCTTAATTTTTGGTTTAGAAAAAAGTGAGGTTAAGAAACATACGACGTCGGATGAAAGTTAAAATAAAGCTCATCGTGTCGATTGTTACAAATATTCGGACGGAATTTGACACCAAAAGTTTACATCAATCAGGACACCGTCGGATCATCATATCGTCAGAAATCGTATGCATGGAACGCTGTCTTAAATCGAACTAATCGAAATTTTGATTGCAATATTTTTACTAACTAACCAGTGAAATTTACATTAAGAAAGTTGAAATACGGTCCTGTCGAATGTTTACTTTCACAAGGAAATTTCCGAAGTGCGCAAACTCACAACGCCCCCTTCGATTCCCGTAGCGGGGACATAATTGCAGATGGTATTAGCAATATACTGTTTATATATGTGTGACCAGTACGTGGAGTATTCTGACGGTTACAAATCACTGGGCAATCGATACGTTTTGCTTTACGAACACCGAAATTTTGGTCAGCGGTCGTGAATACTTTAAACAAACTGCGCGTGCCTCGGGCAGTTTGTAACTATTTCTAATAGTGCTCAGACCATTACCTTTCGCTTAAGACGTAAGAAAAATAGCACAAACTTCGTTAAAATGCGCCCGTGCTTTAATTGATTACGGAATGTTTGGGGATGACATTGTTTACCAGCTGGCTGTATAGCCCGAGAAGCTGATGTCAAAGTAGGGGTTTTGTTCGAAGTGGAGGGGTAAAGGTACAAATACGGTGTTGCAGGAAAGAATCCTGCACAGTGATCGCTATTGCCTTCTAATGTATATTTTGTGCTAATTGCAAATACGGAAATAAGAAATCTGCAGGTGCAAAAAAAATCAAGGAAAACTGATTCCTTACTGTAATAATTATACGGCGTTTTACCAATATAAGATTAGGTATTTACAGTGATTTATGAATAAATTGGTATAATTAAAAAGGCATTAGTCTTGGAATTTGTTAAATTTTTGATAAAATTTATGACAATTATGATTGTCAAATATAATAATATTACAATTTATTATGAGTAGGCTCTATCTCAAAAACTAGACCTGATACGAAGAAAGGCTAAGTGTTTTTGGAATCACCGCATTCAAAATAACTAAAATCAGATGTTTTTTCTTCGGCACCAAAACAAAAAAAAAATGGGCTCTGTAATCAAAATTGTAATTATTACAATATTTTATAGGAAATTATCCCATAAAATCTTTACTATATTATTATATTTTGGTATTTACTTGATTTTACTAAATTTATTACAAATTCTAACTATACTTTTTTGGAAATTATGTTTATACTATTATTTTGGTACAGATTACTAATAAAAATTTTTTTTACTAAAATAATAGTCTTTTTTCCGTGTAAGCAAAACTTGTTATGAAGAATAGTTTTTCCTAAAATCACAGAAAAATAAGTGTCCCATATTATGGTGCCAACGTTTTCACACGCGCTGTATATTTCATTTCTATAATAATAAATTTTGTTAAAAAAATTGCATCCCACTTACTAATCTGGTCACGTCCAGGCTGTAAATTAACTTAACTTTTTATTACCTAATGCAATTGTCGGAAGACGGTTTGGATCACTTAAAGGCGTGCGAAAACATTAATTTTCCTGAAGCCAGGATCTTGATTTATTATTTTTTTCATACAGAAAGAAATATTCGGACACTTACACTATTCACGTTATGTTCCCAATTAATTACACAAGTCGACATAACTTTTGTAACATTGATGAGAATGCTTATTTTGCGTTTCATTTAGGAAGTTATTAAAACACTTTTTCCCAGAAATGTCCTAGCACGTCTCATTTTCAAGTACCTGCTTCTCTTTTATATACTGCGATCTTTGAAATCATTTTTACCTGCCTTCGGACCGGAAAGTACAACAAGACCGCAGAGGGGTTATTTTCACAGTATTGTACGAACCTTTAAGAGTTTTATTGTTTTTTGCAGTTTAGTTGGTTTCTGTCTCGTTTACAGTACAGTCAAGTATTTAAGTCGATTTTGATATAAGATGGCAAGTTCGAGTCGCCGATGTTGCAACAATCCAGCCGATAAGTTTTGTTATATATGTGGACGATTTATTATAATGTCCCAAGCTAAATCTATGTCTGAGGAAGTCAAAAAGCCTATTTTTTATATTTTAAGTGCCAAATTGGGGATCAAGATAAAAGTTGGGCTCCTCATGTTTGTTGTGTGAGTTCTCACGTAATTTTAGTTCAGTGGATGTATCGCAAGAAAAATTTTATGCCGTTTGATGTTCCTATGGTGTGGAGAGAACCTACTGACCATGTAAGTGATTGCTACTTTTGCAACTAAAACAGAAGGGATTTAAAAAAAGCATAGAGACAAAATAGAGTATCCAAATTTGCCTTCTGAGCTAAGGCCAGTTCCTCATTGCCAGGAACTACCGCTACCGATACCCCCTTTAAATCTGGACATCGTGTTTCCCGGTGATTCTAATTCTTCATCCGAATCTGATCCACAACTTCCTGAGAACACCAGTTGTGACCCAACACTACCAGTGAACCTCACTTAAAAACTCAGAATGAATTAAATGACTTGGTACGTGACCTAGGATTGTCAAAACAAACATCGGAACTTCTTGGTTCCAGACTTCAACAGTGGAACTTGTTAGATAAAAAATCAAGTGTTTCACTTTACCGAAAACGGAATGTAACATTATCAAGATTTTTTAAAATAGAATGGTCGATATGTGTCTGTTGTGATATTGATGGTTTAAGAATGAACATAATATGGAACATGATCCTAGCGAGTGGCGATATATAAAAGCAGTCCTGCTTCATAATGGAAACAAAAACCATCCATTCCTTTAGCCCATTCAGTGACAATGATAGAAACGTATGACAACTTAGCAACCATATTAAATCGTGTTAAATATGAACAGCATCCGTGGGCTATCTGTGGAGATTTAAAAGTGATAGGTATATTGCTAGGACTTCAAGGGGGTTTTACAAAGTATAGCTGTTTTTTGTGTCTGTGGGACAGTAGGGCAACAAAAGAACACTACAGTAAAAAGGATTGGCCTCATAGAACTTCTTTTGAACCTGGTACTTCAATTAAATATGCCCCCTTGTTAACCCAAAAAGGTGCTGCTACCGCCTCTCCATATTAAGCTTGGACTAATGAAAAACTTTGTTAAAGCCATGGACAAAGAAGGTAGTGGTTTCCAGTACCTAAGAGAAATATTTCCTCACCTAAGTGATGCAAAATTAAAAGAAGGTATATTTAATGGACTTCAGATAAGGAAGCTCCTAGATAATCTCCGTTTTCAAGAAACAATTAAATGAAAAGGAATTAGCAACTTGGACGTGTTTTCTACGTGCAGTGAAAGGATTTCTGGGCAATAAGAAAGATGAAGACTATAAAGACTCATAGATGAACTGTTGAAAACCTATGAATTACTAGGATGTCGCATGTCTCTAAAAATACATTTTTTGCACTCCCATTTGAATTTTTTCCCGGCAAATTTGTGTGCAGTAAGCGATGAACAAGGAGAGAGGTCTCACCAGGACACCAGGACAGGATAGAAACAAGATACAAGGGACGCTGGAACCCATCTATGTTGGGCGACTACTGTTGGGTTTTAAAAAGGGATGATGCTACAGAACACAAAAGGAAAAAGTGAACGTTTTTGTCGCTGTATCATATCTTGTGCAATATATTTTTTATTAACATAACAACCAATCCTCAGTAATGTTTTTGCATAGATGCCACATGTTTTATATGATGTTTATATTAAATAAATATATTAGATTGTAAAAATATGTCGTTCCCTCTTTTTTCTCCACCACCCACCCTTTATAACAATAAAACTGTACGTGTTACAGTAATTAGCTTATCATTTTCGGATTTAGGACTCTAAAATACCTCAGACAAACCTATTTTCATCAATGTTACTTTACAAAAATTCAAATTTGTCGACTTTTGTTATTAGAATAAAGTTTCACTCTTAACGGTAATACTGATTGTAAAACTTTTTTGTTTGCGTATTACAGCTAATTTTGTAATAAAATATGATCTAAACCCCTATAATCTCGCTTAGACTGTAAGTTATACGTAGCTTTTTCTTACAGCTCCGCGCGTGCACAAATATAGATTATAGAATTGATCTCTTTGGCTTACCTTGTAAAAGGGCCAGCAATGTGCCCGCATGGAGGTGAGGTCATAGGTGCCCGTTTTGTCCATTAGGAGACGTCCCTGACGAGAATCGGACTTAGGTTCCAACATTCCGAAGATGCCACTGTCCTTTGTTGGCTAGAAAAAAAAGCAAATTATTATTTTTATAGTTTAATTTGGAACTTTTTTTTGTCTTGTCCCTCTTCTCTCGTCTGATAGCGCTATTCCCGAAGGGACCTGCACGATCATACGCTGGCGCCCTCAAGGGCTATCAACCCTTGGTTTCTCGCATTGCGATGAGACCTACCGATTGGGGAGTGAGTATCGTCCCCGGTCACCACGAGATATACGATCTCATCGGGCCTGGTTACCGGGGCGAATGGGGAATGATACACTTTTCACTCCACTCCATATACAGGGTCCGCAAACGAAGCGTGGACGGAAGATTAAATCGTTATCGAAGAACTTATCAACAATACTAAAACAGCTTGAGATATTGGATTAAAGCGGCATGTTTTAAAAATATTTTACATTATACAGGGTGGCCCAAAAAAGTGTGACAGCATAAAGTTATATTTTTTTAAATGGGACACCCAGTATTTTATTGCATATTTAGGTTCGTATTACTATCGTTTATAAGTGCCTCAAATTTTATTTAATTTGGGTTAGTAGTTTCGGAGAAATAAATTAAAAACTAAAAAAAAAAGTTTTGCAGTCCTGAATAAAAAAATCAAAAAATACAATCCAGAACTATCTGCATACCTCGGCATTGAGTGAAATTTATGACAAGAGGTATAGAGATACTATGAATGTAATGGCGTTTATTTATTTTATACAGGGTGTTCATAATAAGCTTTCAAAAACCCCACATTTTAAAATAATTTTTCTCAAGTTTTTCAAGTGGAACACCCTGTATATTTTTGGCTATTTGACGTAGAATTCATAGACAATTGTTTTTTGTAATACAAGCATATCAGTTATATCCAGCCGTTTTCGAAATAATTGTAAATATCATAAATTATGTTGTTTAAATAGAGTTTTATTGGGAAATTTTGTTATAGGCGACTAGACTAATAATTGTAAACTAAAGTAAATGTTCAAAATAGCTTCCTTTTACTTAATTTAATGATTTTCCTCTACTACCAACAGAACTCTTAATTCATTTTCTTCATTAATAACGGATTTATTGATTATCATCCTTTTTGTGTTTTTTTTCCTGTTGCTACAAATCTTTGCAACAACTTCTCGAAGGTTTCTGGTCTCGGCTTTCTCTCAATATCTGGATTTCTTGCACATTCACCCGGTATAAAAATCATATTTACCATTTCTAAAGTTGTAAAATTCGACATTTTGTGTAAGTTAATACTTAATTTCGACGCCTGAACAAATGTAAATAATTTTATTTGGCTGTCATAGTGACACTCTAAACAAAAAAAAACCTTGGCAACTCGATTAAGAATAAAAAATAAAATTAAATAAATAAAAGTAGCAAAAATGTAGGCTTTTAAAATTTATATCGAAATAACTAACCTACGGTAAACTCTAAGAGTAAAAGGAAGCTATTTTGAATATTTACTTTAGTTTACAATTATTAGTCTAGTCGTCTATAACAAAATTTCCCAATAAAAACTCTATTTAAACAACATAATTTATGATATTTATAATTATTTCGAAAACGGCTGGATATAACTTATATGCTTGTATTAGAAAAAAAAATTGTTTATGAATTCTACGCCAAATAGTCAAATAATATACAGGGTATTCCATTTGAAAAACCTGAGAAAAATTATTTTTAAGTGTGGGGTTTTTGAAAGTTTATTATGAACACCCTGTATAAAATAGATAAACGCAATTACATTCGTAGTATCTCTAGACCTCTTGTCATAAATTTCATTCAATGCCGAGGTTAACAAAATAGTTCTGGATTGTTTTTTTTTTTGATTTTTTTATTCAGGACTGCAAGACTTTTTTTTTAGTTTTTAATTTATTTCTCCAAATCTACAAAACCAAATTAAATACAATTTGAGGCATTTATAAACGATAGTAATACGAACCTAAATATGCAATAAAATATTGGGTGTCCTATTTATAAAAATATAACTTTATGCTGTCACACTTTTTTGGACCACCCTGTATAATATAAAATGTTTTTAAAACATGCCGCTTTTAATCCAATATCTCAAGCTGTTTTAGTATTGTTGATAAGTTCTTCGATAACGATTTAATCTTCCGTCCACGCTTCGTTTGCGGACCCTGTATTTTGCATGACGCCGGACAGTAACGCCATAACTTATACCACTAAAATCCACCGAGCGCGAATAGGTTTATCGGTCATGGACTTTGAACCAACCAACTTTCGTCCTAAAAATTTGGAACTAAAATAACTGCCTCCTAAAAAATATTTAAATCGTACTCTTCAACATGCGTTATAGTTATTTCCATTGGAATTTGATTATGATTACGTTTGAATAATAATGCACCTACATATTTTACTTTCACCGGTATTACATTTTGGCATGGGCGTAGCGTTTTTGTTTTTTTTTATATTTCAAGTGGGCACGATACTCTTTTACTGCAGTGGGGCAGGTAGGACTGGCAGGTGGTAGATTTGTAGTTTTCAATAACTACAATTCAACTACGCATTATTTAAGGCAAGAAATCGACAGTCGGCGTCCCTGATTCGGCAAAAACTCTGGCAAATGCGCCCCCCCGTGGTTGTGATCAGAATACAAACGCGAACAAAACTGAACAAACGTCCCATAAAGCGGCGGCAGGTTGCAAGTCTAGTGCAAACCAGGTTTATTTATTAACCATAAATCTGATCTTTTTCTCTCACGTTGGTGGTGACGCCCATTTAGAAATTTTAATATTTTGTACCGTTTTTTATGTACAAATTTAATAAAAATTCTTTCGTTCAAAGTTTATTAGCGGAGCCATTCTGTAGTCAATTTTCCAACGACAAAATCGCAATAAACGGACTTGAGAGCCTTGCTCCTACTTTAATATATATAACAGAGCCGGATATAGTCATGGCAGGATACGCAATTTCACTGGCTTCGTCTATTAATTTGCTGGGCATCAATCTGGGAGGAAATATAACCACGTTGCGGAAATCGCCAAGATAGCTTCGCAGAAATTTGGTGTACTCTTCCGGACCAAAAAGTAGAACACACTTCGGCTACTGGATTCCATCGAAAGGAGAGCCATTCGGCTAATCGGAGACTACGAGTTGACAATGAGCCTCGACAGCCTGGAACATCGAAGACAGGTTGGTGATTTTACTCTCTTTTGCAGATATTTCCATGGAAAATGCTCGGTTGACCTTGTCCTCTTAATTCCGCCCAGAGCGGTGAATAGCAGAACTACATCCATATGTGGTTACGCTTAGTACTCCTCGAACTTCATTATTTAATAATTCTTTCATCTGGAGGACTTCATCCTTTAGGAAAAACCTTCCCGAGGTCGTTTTTCCCAACGAATATAACCTCCAGCGATTCAAAACCAACGTGAATCGCTTTATGCGCACACGCACCACTCCCAGAGTGTCTTAAAGGATTTTCCTATAGTGCTTGTGTTTGATCATAAAAAAAAGAGAAGTAATTAAATGGTTTGCCGTTATTAAAATTGATTCGCAGCAAAAAATAACCATTAAATCATTTAATCAGCATAAAAAGATTTTGCTTGCAATAAATAAAAATCAGGCTGCAACACTTGTTCTGCAAAAAATGCTACAAACTGTAAACAATTTAACCGATATCAGTCCGCTTGTAATATCATGTGTTCGCTAAATTAACAGTCGAGCTGCGAAATGATTACTTGGTCAGCAAGATTTTACTATTGGCCAGTAGATAACACATGTCTAGAAGCAGTTTACTTCAGAGATTTGCATATTATTGTGGGCGGAGCGAAAGCAGTCGCGTGATACGAGTAGCTAATTGCGTGCGTGTGTTTTCATTCGGTGTAGCAGTCAAGGCCCAAAAGGTGTACCGGGGGGCGAGTTTTCACTTGTTTTCCCAGGGCACTGTCACTATTTCACGTTTTATTGCTTTTTTTTGATGACCAAGATTAAATATTTTGCTTACCCGCTGATTGCTTACTAATATCTCATTAAAAGTGGATCGCTCATAGCAGCTTATATATTTAATTTCCGTACCAAAATAATTTAGAGCACTCTAGTATGACATTAATTACTGACCGATTCGGAAATGTTTGCTGTCCATAAGTTGCCAACCAACTAGCCATTTTGGCTGACCGATTACCTTTTTCTGTTCGCAAAAATAAGAATATTTTGCTAACCAGTTAAATGAACCCTAAAAAAATATGTATGTGTATATTATTTTAAAATTAAAGATTTTATGAATTTTTACTAATTCACTTAGTGTTTTAGGCAACTTTTCGTGTTTCAGACAATTAAAGGTAAGTACTAAATTGTCATTTCAAAAATATATTTTCTCTAGAACATTGTCAATGAAGCTGAAGCAGTGTTCTTGCACAAAATTCAAAATTTCATGCTTTCCCGTCGAGTAGTTTTTGAGCTTTCGTGTTTACAGACAACTGATAAGATCGTGATTTTTGGCCTGTGTCTGTTTTGGAATAAACGGGTGCTTTTTTTGCTCGTTTAAGAGATACGGGGGAAAATCAAAATATTGACAATTTCTAAATTACTCGATATTATCTTAGTTAAAAGAGATACAGAAAAGTGTTTTATACAGAAGTTTATTTATAATGATTGTTGAATAATCTTCCGTTTTCAGAATAAGCATACGGGGTCAGGTAAGAAAGTTATCGGACCTAACCTAATTTTTTTAACATGGAACAGCCTGTATATTTTAATCAAAAAGATAGCATTTTAAACTCTCTTTTCAAATTTATAACACACCATGGATGATAGATATCATATCAAATTTTTCAAAATGTCGAATAGTCATTTTCACAAATGAATATGTAAAAATGAAATTGACGTTAAATGTTAATAACAACTAGAATGTCAACATAGTTGTCTCTAGGATATTAGCTGTTGTTTCATGGCCTACTGTGGTTTAAAGTAATAAAGTTTAAATAAATCGCCTAGGAAACCAATATTATCCATGGTGTGTTATATATTTGAAAATAGAATTTAAAATGCAATCTTCTTTAGATTAAAATATACAGGGTGCTCCATTTAAAAAAATGGGGATAGGTCAGATATCTTTTTTACCTGACCGCGTATACTTATTCTAAATACGGCAGATTATTCAAAAATCATCATAAAGAAACTTTTGTATAAAACATTTTTCTGTATCTCTATTAACTAAGAAAATATTGGGTAACGTTGAAATTGACAATTTTTTGATTTTCCCCCGTATCTCTTAAGCTGAGATACCCTATAAAAGTGTCGAAAATGGGACACACTGTACATATATTACTTAACCACATATTGAGAAACTGTCTGATTTTAGACGTATTTATCACCGTCAGATGATACATTTTTAAAAATAATTGTTATTGCAAAACATCATATGACCTAAAAACTATACGAATGGCGAATGCGCCGCTAAATCCTACCTCTTCAAAAGATTAGATTACGCCATAAAATATTGTTTATGTCGGCAGTTTTTAAAACACTTACCTCATCTTTTGTTTACGTCTAGTCTAAACGCAATCGCTCGATTTTAACCACAAAAATTCATATAAACGAAATGTATTTTTAAAAAACGCACTTTTTAAAATTTTCAAATCGACCGGATTAACCTAAAAAACGTATGCCGTAAAATAGCAGGAACGAAGTGATAAATTAATGAATAAAAACACTTTATATGTTTGTATTTATTTATAATAGCACCCGTAAGGTACGTACGTACGTATATAATATAATAATAATC
Source organism: Barypeithes pellucidus (assembly GCA_963991005.1). NCBI lineage: Eukaryota > Metazoa > Arthropoda > Insecta > Coleoptera > Curculionidae > Barypeithes > Barypeithes pellucidus. The sequence goes on along the minus strand of OZ022565.1, from coordinate 17,693,360 downwards.
AAAACATGAAAATTCAATTAATTTTTTTTTAAATCACGCACGAAAGATTTTTTGAAAAGTCCACTTTAAAAAACATATACTATTGCTATGGACTAACCAATTGCGTTCAGGTGTTACACGCGATTCATTAATTTTTCTTCTTCGTTTATTCGAAAAACAACAATATTCTCTGAGTCATATTTAAAAATAAAAATCCATAGAATATTTAAGTCCACCAGGATCACCGCCGACGTGTATCGAATTTATTCAATTTTTCTTCGGCCCGAAAATCGCACTTTTACGGCACTGTCCGATATCCGGAAAACTGCATCTTATGTAGTTTGTTGTGTCGTTTTTTTATCACGAGTTCATCGTAATTTTCACGAAAACTCGCTTTTTTCATTGTTGATACAAGGACTGAAAATTACGCTCGAGCGGTCGATATTAGATTGACTTATTTATAAAACGTACTGCGACATCTGTCAGAAAAGCTGCAAAGTTCACTGCTTAACGATGTAGAAAACATTTAATTTTTTTTACGTATTTTTTACGTGGGTTATAATGAAAGTTTTGTAAGTACGGTGCAATGAACAGCGGTTTATTTCAGCAACTGGCATTGTCTTTCCAGAGGAAAACACGAGGACCTGTTCTCAGCTACAGGGAAACACCGGCGAACGGGGCCAAGTCGGCTACGAGGGGGTATCAACCGGCCTGATTGACGTTGTTCCGCCCGGGTGCTTGGGGTGACAGTAACCAAGTCGAATTTAACGCTAAGAAAACCCAGACAGCAAGTTTCTCTAAAAAGATTAACATTACAGAACCGGATATAGTCATGGCAGGACATGCAATCCTACTCTGCCGCTCATCCATACGTGGTTCAGCGTAGTACTCCTCGAATCTCATTATTTATGAATTCTTTCATCTGGAGGACGTCATCCTTTTGTCGTTTCCCAACGAGTATAACCTCTTACAATTCAAAACCAACGTGAATCGCTTTATGCGCAGACGCACCACTCCCAGTCTCATCGACAACGATCTGACTGGAAGAATGTAAGAGACTGGTTTCTTGTAGAAATGTCAGTACGGTATCACTTTTTGTTAAAACATCAAATAAAATGTTTGTAGGAACGCAACTGTGAATGGATAGAAAATTTAAGGTCAATTGCGTTCATTTGAACTATAACCTAAGAAATTAAACTCTAAACTCTAAACTATTAGCACGTCATCGAGGAACACCCTGTAACAAACAAGGGCGGATTCAGAACTTCGGTTTGGGGGGGGGGGGGGGGGGGGGGGGGGTCATGCATGGAAAAGTTACGAAAGGTAATACCATGCCGCGTTCGGTATATATGTTATTTTTCGTTTATATTGATGGTTTGGGGGGGTCATGGGGTGGTAACAAATTCGTCATTTACCATTGGGATTTCAGGAATGGTAAGGGATACGACGTCGGTTAAATTGGGGCAAAGTTGCGTAATTATGAGTCCAATAATATGCCGCAAAGAAATCAAATTGGAAAAATTAAAAATTTTGCGTTTCGGTTTTTATTTTTTCCTGACTTTGTTCGAACAAAAATAAATTTCCCTTTTTCCAAGATGGGGTATCATCTGATCTTTAATGCGATGTTTCGTCTTTGGGTTACCATCATTAACTTATTTTTTTTAATACGGACCTGGATTTTTTGTTTAAATTATGAAAGAGGAACTAAATCTACGTTCAGCGCTATGAAGCACTTACTGGTTTTCCTGCGTTTTGTTCCTTACTTCCTCTTCATTAAAATACCACTAGTACGTTCCCGTAAATATAGTTCCTCTTTCATAATTTAAACAAAAAAATCCAGCCTGTGTTTAGAAAAAATAAGTTGATGATGGTAATCCAAAGACGAAACGACGCATTAAAGATCTAATGATTCCATCTTGTGGAGAATAAAAAGTAGCAATGAAAAAATTAAATTTATTTTTGGACATCTCATCGAACAAAATCAGAAAAAAATAAAAACCTAAGCGCGAAATTTGTGATTTATCCAAATATTTTGAAAGCCCCTGTATTTATTTGTGATTTTTTTGCGGCATATTATTGGACCCGTAATTACGCAACTAATTTAACCGACTTCGTCTTACCGTTTCCGGAATCGTAATGGTGAAGGACGAATTTGTTACACCCTGTATAAGATTGTAAGTGATAATAATTAGAATTTTAACATATATTTGAACGTCCTTTCGCTTCTTTCTTATCATCTTTTCGTTAGACCCTAAAGTTATTTACATTCTTCGACAATGAACTTCAACCCTAAACATATTCATTTTGGCAAATGCTGGCACGCGGATTCCAAACATCTATAATTCTGGCGCCATCCAGACGTCCAACCCCGTTCATCTCGCTGTGACTTCAGATTTGCGCGTCCAGGAGAGGAATTCTGCAACCCTAGGGCTACGAATGCTAGGATAAATCGCGTATAACCATTTATCGGACAATTGCTGAATGTGAGCAAGGTATTCCTTGAGTGGAAGGCCTAGAATTTTTACCAGAGTAAGATCAGAAAGACTGGTAAGAAGGGCGAAAAATACACTTGGTACATCAACAAGAAAACTAGCACGACAATATCGAGCATCTAAGAACACCATCGCGGGAACTATCGCGGAATGGCCAGAAATACCGAAAAAGAAGAAAGGCTCCGAAATATACAGCCAACAAACTAGCCAGAATCCCGAGATGCTGCCGTGCATTAAGAAGAGTATATTTTGCTAACAACCGGGTGATAATTATGGATGACGAAAAGTATTTCACACTAAGCAACTCCGAAATGAAGGGGTGTATCCAGACCTTATGTGGGTCGAATAAGAGGTGAAGCCCTGGATAGTCAAAGATATATCGATAATTGTCTTACGAAACTGGTTAATTTTATTGGAGAAGAAAAGAACATGTTGGAGACGATATTATATTCTGGCTAGACCTGGCGTCCTGTCACTATGCAAGACAAACCCAAAATTGGTTAGCAGACCAAGATGTACCATGTGTTCAGCGGAACGACAACCCTTCTAACCTTCCCCAGGTTCGACCGATAGAAGATTTGTGGGCTCTTTTATCTCGAAAAGTTTACGATGGAGGATGGGAAGCACAAAATGAGGAGGAACTTCGACGCAGGATATATAGAAAAATCCTAGAAATCGATATAAATGCCGTCCCAAAACCTAATGCTAGGTGTCCGCAGAAAGTTGCGTCTAGTGGAAGACCATGGTCCTCTACAGGGTGTCCGGGAACATGTGGGAAATCTCCCGGATATGAAGAAAATACGTGAAAAGAATACTATAGGTTCATATAAACTTATTTCGTATCGGCCTCCTCTTCGGATATATGGGCTCCCAAAGAGCACCAATGGAATCAAGTTTTTTACACATAATTATTGAACCACCTGGTATATTTCAATTATTTTTTAATATGATGTATACCAGGTAAGACCCGTCAAATCACTACCCAAGAAACTGTTGTGAATTACTCGCAGCTGCAGGGACGGACTAGCTGTAACACTCATGGGCCCATTTTTTTTACGCCCTGTATGATGAGAACTTTGGACAATGTTTTTTACATACCCTTAACTATTGGCTAAAAATTAAGTACTCTTTATTCATGTCGCTAATCCTAACCGTTTTCGAGAAAACGTCATTTTATTTACACTGAGTCCCCTAACTGCTCATGGGCTAAATGTGAAAAAGCGGAATCTTGAAGGTTGAACATTGGATCGGAACAAAGATGTATCTTTTATTGAAATACCCGAAGCACTTGATGTATATGAAATGCCGTTTTTTCGAAAACGGTTAGGATTAGCGACATGAATGAAGAGTAGTTAATTTTTAGCCAATAGTTAAAGGTATGTAAAAAACATTGTCCAAAGTTCTCATCATACAGGGCGTAAAAAAAATGGGCCCATGAGTGTTACAGCTAGTCCGTCCCTGCAGCTGTGAGTAATTCACAACAGTTTCTTGGGTAGTAATTTGACGGGTCTTACCTGGTATACATCATATTAAAAAATAATTGAAATATACCAGGTGGTTCAATAATTATGTGTAAAAAACTTGATTCCATTGGTGCTCTTTGGGAGCCCATATCTCCGAAGAGGAGGCCGATACGAAAGAACCTATAGTATTCTTTTCACGTGTTTTCTTCATATCCGGGAGAATTCCCACATGTTCCCGGACACCCTGTATATTCAATTTAAGTTCATAATTTTGTTGCTTATGAAACAATTAATTACTATATATTACAAAACGTTATTTAAATATATTTTATAATAAAAAAACAATTGGTTGAAATTTGTGCCAGAAGCAATTTTTGTGGGTTTCAAAAAACAAAGGAGACTTCCGTCTCCTTTTAGTTTTGGACAACCCACTTGTACGTTTGCCGATGTCTTTGAGAGTTCTACCCCCTACTGAAACTAGGTCCACCACAGAGAGTATAGACGTAAATACAAAAAACTATCGCGATTATGTGAAAGAACTTCCAATTTTTTTAATGCAGTACTGGTTTCAATTGGAATAAGTCACTGAGAGAAGGGTTGTTGGTTTATTTTCAAAAAAAAATGTTGTGTTTGCCACTTTCAACGTTAAATTAGAAGGATATCTTACTTGCGTCGTTAGAGAACGAGTGATCATGAATGAAAATAAGGTGTATAACAGAAAACTCACCGTTGGCTGGTTCCTTGTGATGATTGTAAATTTTGTAAGTATTTTTCCCCTTTATTGTTAATAATTATACGCCGAGGACAAATAGATAGGTTCGAGTAAGTTAATTCAAAATTTATTTTTTTTTTAAAACAACTTAATTTAGACATAGGTTGTGATACATGAAATGTGATCAAAATTTTCCGTAAAATCCGAAAGTAAAATAAAAAAAATGAGGGTTTCAATTTAAAGATTGTCACATAATATTTTTTTGAGTCACCCTGTATAAATGAAAATAGGCTTAAAAATGCAAATCTAAAAATTGACGGGTCCGAGCGCTTGTTCGAATAGTTATAGGTTGCATTTTTAAATGAATTTATTCGAACCCATTATTTGGCCTCCCTAAGTTTATTTGAAATATTTACTATACAGGGTGTCCGCTAATTAATGGTACATGGAAAAACCACAGAGAGTACAATGTAATGGGCGCTGTCTGTGACATTTTTTGTACATTTATTAGGTCATAACTTTCTTGTGCCTCAGTGTATTTAAGTTTTTAATGAAAATAATACTTTTCTCATATTTATTACGTAAGAAAGGTATACTAAGTTCAGGTCGCCCAGAGTTACCGTTTCGGAGATATTTGTATTTAAATTGTTTAGCGCGTTAGCTCAGGCAAGCAAATAATATTTTGTTACTTTTTACCAATTAACTTTTACATGATAATTAATGTTCTAGTAATGGTAATTGGGAATAATTAATACAACAATTGGATTATTCTTTAACTTACTTTAATTAAAATAACTTTGACCCGAGAAAATATCGTGTCGAAAGAAACCAACAGCAATGAAAACACAAACTAACGATAAACTCAAATATGAAACATTTTCTGTTTCATAGCACCTGCATCTCTAAATTTTATTGGTTTTCTCATAGGTTACTTTAAGAAAAAATTTTGTATGCAAATTAATAATAATTGGGCAGCGTGCACTAAACAATCTGAAACGGTAACTCTGGGCGACCTGAACTTAGTATACCTTTCTTACGTAATAAATATGAGAAAAGTATTATCTTCATTGAAAACTTAAATACACTGAGGCACAAGAAAGTTATGACCTAATAAATGTACGAAAAATGCCGCAGACTACATTGTACCGGGTTTTCCCACTAAGAATGGCTCTCGGCCGTATCTCGTGAAAGTGTTAGTCGTATGGCTTGCGGAAAATTTTTTTAATAGGAAAAGTGATCATAAGAAATTGCTGGAAATTATTTTCAAGTTTCTCAGTCGAGCGCTAGAGGGCGCAACCGTAACGGTAAATCCGTAAAGCTCAGTTTTTTCAAAAGTTGCCGCGTTAAGGTATATTGAAAATAGCATTTTCGTATACTTTAAGGTTTTATGAAGAAAATTTACTTATGACATATTTTTGTCACTTTTAAAATAAAGTGGTGGGGGAAGGTTGAACATTATTTTAAATAAGTGCCTACAACTCCGGGTTGGCTCAACAGAATTTAGTGAACTTTGTTTTGTTAAAAAGAGGTTCCCTTACCCTATACTTTACTGTATAAACTATGACAATATGACTTTTAAACTAGGCGCTAGAGGGAGCTATTTTACAACTTCACAAACATTGCGCATTTTTTCAAAAATTTTAAATACAACAGTATATTTAATTTTACTTCATCACAAAGATTAATAAAAGTTTAAAAAATTGGCGAAAACCACAACTTGATATCTTTTTTCAAACCGGAGATATTAACAAGAACAAAAATAAACACGGAAAAATATGATTATATTTAAGTTTCAACGGTACAGGTTTTTTCAAAAATCAAATAGGTCTTGGAAAAACAAAATATAATTTAAAATTAGGTGCTTTCACGTCAAGGTTTTTATTACGTCAAAATTTTCATCGTGTCCAAAGTATTGTGCCGTTGTATTTATTGTTGTGCCGTTGTATAAATTTTTGAAAATGCCTATTTTACTTGAAGAAGCGGTTGATATCATCGCGGTGTATTTTGAATGTTTAAGCAATTCAAGTATTGCTGCAAGGGTTTATGAAATGCGATACCCCCAAAGGCGTCGATATGACAGTAGAATGTTTAATCGTTTAGCCCAACGTTTTCGTACTACGGGAAGTATTCTTCGCCCTATATATCGCAGACGAAGTCGAGGTCGAACCGAAGAGAACATAATTAACGTTTTGGCATATGTGGAACTTAATCCACAAATTAGTATTAGGGGAATTGTCCGAGAATTGGGAGTTACTCGCACTACTGTGAATATGATTTTACCAGAAGAAAAGTAAGTAATAACTAGGTATTAACTTTCAAATAATTTAGAAAAATGCCAATATAGCTTATACTAGTAGCTCTCAAGTCAAAATAATGGGTATTTTGTTTTTCTTTAGGCTACATCCCTACAATGTTGTGCTCCATAAGGCTTTGAACGTACCGTTGAAACTTAAATATAATCATATTTTTCCGTGTTTATGTTTGTTCTTGTTAATATCTCCGGTTTGAAAAAGATATCAAGTTGTGGTTCCGCCAGTTTTTAGACTTTTATTAATCTTTGTGATGAAGTAAAATTAAACATACTGCTGTATTTAAAATTTTTGAAAAAATGCGCAATGTTTGTTAAGTTGTAAAATAGCTCCCTCTAGCGCCTAGTTTAAAAGTCATATTGTCATAGTTTATACAGTAAAGTATAGGGTAAGGGAACCTCTTTTTAACAAAACATAGTTCACTAAATTATGTTGAGCCAACCCGGAGTTGTAGGCATTTATTTAAAATAATGTTGAACCTTCCCCCACCACTTTATTTTAAAAGTGACAAAAATATGTCATAAGTAAATTTTCTTCATAAAACCTTAAAGTATACGAAAATTCTATACTGAGCTTTAAGGATTTACCATTACGGTTGCGCCCTCTAGCGCTCGACTGAGAAACTTGAAAATAATTTCCAGCAATTTCTTATGATCACTTTTCCTATTAAAAAATTTTTCCGCGAGCCATACGACTAACACTTTCAGAGATACGGCCGAGAGCCATTCTTAGTGGGACACCCGGTACATTAAAATTTCATAAAAAAATCAATTTCTCGTCCTAAAAAAACCATAATTGTCAAATCTTGTCAAAAAACGTTGATTTCCTGCAAAGAGAAAAACAAAAATGAAGTTTTAACTTTAACACCCTATATATCGCAGTTAATATCAACTTTCGGATACAGGTAAGTATAATAATTAAATCCTAATATTTCTACGTAAGGAGTCTGTGGTTTTTCCATGTATCAATTACAGGCTGTTTGAAGAATATTTGCATCCTTCGAGCAAGTGGACTTCTGGATTCTTACGGATTTAATTTTAGATTTTTGGTGTTTCCGGGGTCATAATCTGCAGCCTCAAGTTAAAAAATATAGACAATGAAAACTTCCAAATGGGATTTTTTAAGCTTTCCATGGGCTTCGCGGCATGTAACCTCATACTAAGTGTTCTCCTTCTGGTGTCAGTTTTGAAGGTAAGTTAGCAATTTTACTTCGAGAGCTTGTACCATTGCTTCGCGGGTCGCTTTCTAAATTAAACCCGTGCTCTAAGATAATGTCTTATGAAATTTGTATCTTAATATACTATTATATAATCGTCGGTGTTGGTGCAAAATGTCGTATGTTGAAAACGTTAACATTTAGAATGGTACGACATAAAGACATCTTGCAATACTAGTTGTTCACTAAACAAACATCGAAAGATCGGACATTTTGTAAATGGAAATAGCTTGTCACCTATTAGACACAGACATTGTGATATATTCTAGTTGTGTGGGCATTGCGAAACTATTTAACTTTAACGACAAAAAACAATTTTGCCCTTTTTGCGACATATGACATCTTGCACGAACATCAACGAAATGATTATATGAAGCTAATAAGTAATATTTTTATTTCAGAGAGATCAAAAATATGCTTTCCTGTACGCCTTGCTTATATTTTTGAGTTTGTTCGCTGCAACGATCCATATTGAAAGTAACACAAGCAAGGATTTCACATTTTTGATAATATTCATAGTATTTGGTAAGTGGAACGTTTCGATGTCATGGTAAAGAATGACGGGACAATGTGAAAATCGGAGAACCTATGTATATTTGGAGACGAACAAACCCGAATTTATCCGTATATACTCACAATCTAAGCGACATTACCATAAAGAAGCCGCTTAGTAAAAGTTTAGACCATTAATTAGAAGGAACTTGTTCTCACTACGTCAGTTCATATACAGAGTGTCCCAGAATATGTGGGCAATCTCCCGAGTTCAAATAGAACACTTAAAAATAACATGAGAAGTACCTATAAATTTTTCTTCCTGCGGCCTCGTCTACGGAGATACGGGCCCATAACGGACGTCCCTGGAAATCGTTGATTTTTAAATAATTTTGTCAGTACTAGGTGTAATTTAATAATTTTTTAGTACAATGGTTAGTAGATGAGGATCCTTAAAATTCGCCCTTTTAAACACATTTGGCTTATTTAGTTTGCCAGGGACGGACTTTAGTATATGCCAATCCAATTGGCAATAGAGAAAACTGATTACAAATGATTAATTTTCATTGTCGCGAAATAAGGGCTAATGTTGAGGCATTGTGGAGGGTTCAACATTCTTCACTTCTTAGAGCTAGGGAATGCATAAGATTAGAAGGAGCTCATGTTGAACCAACATACAAAATTATTTAAGGGTATCATTTAACTGGTTAGCAAAATATTCATATTCTTGCGAACAGAAAAATGTAATCGGTCAGCCAAAATGGCTGGTTGGTCAGCACCTTATGGACAGCAAACATTTCTAAATCGTGACAGTGTCCTGGGAAAACAAGTGAAAACCCGCCCCCGCTACACCTTTTGTAGCCGATTTCCTTCTGTATTCGGCAAAACAAGAAAGTTACATAAATTGACAGTGCCCTGGGACCTCTGAAGTAAACTGCTTCTAGACATGTCTTCTTCCACTGACCAATTGTAAAATCTTGCTGACCAAGTAATCATTTCGCATCTCGACTGTTAATAACGGCAAACCATTTAATTACTTCTCATTATTTAATAAAAATCATATTGAACAACTTTTTTTTTTCGAAAGCAGTTCATTTTTTCGACCTTGATCAAGAGTTCCTTTTTTTCAGCTTAAGTTTTAGTAGAGTATCCAAAAATATTATTGTCGTTCCTTCATCATACAAGGTGTACAAAAACGCATTTTTGGTTTTACGTCTAGTCCGTCCCTGACAAACTAAATAAGCCAAATGTGTTTAAAAGGGCGAATTTTAAGAAGCCTCGTCTACCAACTATTATACTAAAAAAATATTAAATTACACCTAGTACTTAATAAATTATTTAAAAAGCAACGATTTCCAGGGACGTCCGTTATGGGCCCGTATCTCCGTAGGGGAGGCCGTAGGAAGAAAAATTTATAAGAACTTCTCCTGTTATTTTTAAGTGTTCTATCTGAACCCGGGAGATTGCCCACATATTCTGGGACAGCCTGTATACATACAGGGTGGGCCGGGTTTGCAACTTGAAATATATGGCTTCTAGTAAAGAATATTAAAAATCGGAAAAACAAGTCAATTTTATTGTGAGGGGAACCCTTCTAAATATTTGCAGCCATCGCGGTAGGGGTAGATGTTACCTTAAAATCTTAAATGGAAAGCGGATCAAATGACACATTTTATAGGTCATAAATCATAATTTATTATTTTTTGAGTAGGTAGTTGTTTCCAAGAGATGGTGTTTCAAAACTGTGCCACGTGACCTCCCTTCCCATTTAAGATTTTAAGGGTAATATTTACCCATCTCGGGGGGTAAGCCACGAGGGCTGCAATATTCTTTCAAATCTTCACAATTCTTTCCGATTTTTAATATTATTTACTGAAAGCGAGATATTAAGGGTGGGAGTTTTTCGACATCCCTGTATAATAATCCGTTTCCGTAACCCCTCGTATAATGATGCCATTTTTTTTTAGCTGCTCTATGTTTCGTATGGTTTTGTGTTTATGGCACATACCAAATATGGCTGAAGGACCATGTAGAAGGTGCAAATGAGATCGAAACTACCATTGTCTAGCTATATATAGCATAGTAAGCTAAAGTAGCATTCTTACTATAGTTACCGATAAGACTGTTCATCACGATAAAAGCCTTATAATCGAGCTTTTTGATGTCGCAATGTGAATATTTATTATCGTCTTTAATACACTCGGGTAAGGATTGTAACAACTTGATCCGGATACGCACCGTGTTTCTGCCTAGTACGTTAGCTAGTAAATACAGGGTCCGCAAACGAAGCGTGGACGGAAGATTAAATCGTTATCGAAGAACTTATCAACAATACTAAAACAGCTTGAGATATTGGATTAAAAGCGGCATGTTTTAAAAATATTTTACATTATACAGGGTGGCCCAAAAAAGTGTGACAGCATAAAATTATATTTTTTTAAATGAGACACCCAGTATTTTATTGCATATTTAGGTTCGTATTACTATCGTTTATAAGTGCCTCAAGTTTTATTTAATTTGGTTCTGTAGTTTCGGAGAAATAAATTAAAAACTAAAAAAAAAAGTTTTGCAGTCCTGAATAAAAAAATCAAAAAAAACAATCCAGAACCATTTTTCTAACCACGGCATTGAGTGAAATTTATGACAAGAGGTCTAGAGATACTATGAATGTAATTGCGTTTATTTATTTTATACAGGGTGTTCATAATAAGCTTTCAAAAACCCCACATTTTAAAACAATTTTTCTCAAGTTTTTCAAATGGAACACCCTGTATATTATTTGGCTATTTGACGTAGAATTCATAGACAATTTTTTTTTGTAATACAAGCATATAAGTTATATCCAGCCGTTTTCGAAATAATTGTAAATATTATAAATTATGTTGTTTAAATAGAGTTTTTATTGGGAAATTTTGTTATAGGCGACTAGACTAATAATTGTAAACTAAAGTAAAAGTTCAAAATAGCTTCCTTTTACTCTTAGAGTTTACCGTATTTTAGTTATTTCGATATAAATTTTAAAAGCATACATTTTTGCTACTTTTATTATTTAATTTTATTTTTTATTCTTAATCGAGTTGCCATGATTTCTTTTTGTTTAGATTGTCACTATGACAGTTAAATAAAATTATTTACATTTGTTCAGTCGTCGAAATTAAGTACTAACTTACACAAAATGTCGAATTTTAGAAATGGTAAATATGATTTTTATACTGGGTGAATGTGCACGAAATTGCCTCCTCGCGAGCCGAGTGTATGCTGAAAGATATCCAGATATTGAGAGAAAGCCGAGACCAAAAACTTTCGAGAAGTTGTTGCAAAGATTTGTAGCAACAGGAAGCACTGCGTACACAAAAAGGATGATAATCAATAAACCCGTTATTAATGAAGAAAATGAATTAAGAGTTCTGTTGGCAGTAGAGGAAAATCATTAAATTAAGTAAAAGGAAGCTATTTGAACATTAACTTTAGTTTACAATTATTAGTCTAGTCGCCTATAACAAAATTTCCCAATAAAAACTCTATTTAAACAACATAATTTATAATATTTACAATTATTTCGAAAACGGCTGGATATAACTTATATGCTCGTATTACAAAAAAAAATTGTCTATGAATTATACGTCAAATAGCCAAATAATATACAGGGTGTTCCATTTGAAAAACTTGAGAAAAATTATTTTAAAATGTGGGGTTTTTGAAAGCTTATTATGAACACCCTGTATAAAATAAATAAACGCAATTACTTTCATAGTATCTCTAGACCTCTTGTCATAAATTTCACTCAATGCCGAGGTTAGAAAAATTGTTCTGGATTGTTTTTTTTGATTTTTTATTCAGGACCGCAAAACTTTTTTTTTTAGTTTTTATTTTATTTCTCCGAAACTACAGAACCAAATTAAATAAAATTTGAGGCACTTATAAACGATAGTAATACGAACCTAAATATGCAATAAAATACTGGGTGTCGCGTTTAAAAAAATATATCTTTATGCTGTCACACTTTTTTGGGCCACCCTGTATAATGTAAAATATTTTTAAAACATGCCGCTTTTAATCCAATATCTCAAGCTGTTTCAATATTGGTGATAAGTTCTTCGATAACGATTTAATCTTCCGTCCACGCTTCGTTTGCGGACCCTGTATAGTACTTTTAAGTTGAATTAAAATATTATGTGTACATTTTTATATCGAGTAATTAAGGATCTACGTAATAAAGGCAACTATGTGTCTATGGTTTGTTCGTTTGTGTTTTTTACCCAAAGTCTAAAAAGAGGCAGCTTTTGCCGAACTATTTTACTGTAGTACAACCTCCGAGCACGTGGAACACAACATCTTGGCAGCTGTTGCACCGTTGGTGTCTGCGTCATTAAGGTATGATTTCGGTAGAACTGCTGGCAGTCGTTACTGCCAGACGTTTCTGGCAGTCGAGCACTGGCATTATAAATTATGTGGTTCCCCTAGAACGTCCGAGTCCAGACTGCTGGCATGTAAATTGTATAACCAAATTTGCTTCTAAAAGCCTTTAATGTTGTTATTCGATTGTCTATGAAAAAGTTTCAGTTTTGCCATGAGTAGCAAAATTTTTTTAGCGGAGGATGATGAAATGCTAATTTCAGAAGTCAGCAAATTTCATCAATTATACGACCATCAAGATAAGGATTATAAAAATTTAGAAATACGAGAAAATATTTGTATATATAGGGTGTTGAAAAAAGGTCGGTACCCCGGAATAACTAGGAAATACGTAGGGAAAAAGTTGTTTGGTTTTGAAGGAGGAATAGTTTGCAATTTAAACCACCCCCCACCCTCGCGGGTAAGTTAAAACTTTCAAATGGAACCCCATATTTTTTATTAGCGTATCACCATGAGAAAGAGAAAATCAGAACCGTGCAAAAATCAAGTTTTATCCTTCTCTGCTCTTTTTCTCTGCCTTGTACTAAAAAATGCCCGTGGAAAAAGTTGTTTGTATTGTATTATTGGTGAAGGATGGGCCCAAATAAAAAAAAATTTCGGACAAAAAATGTTTATTTTTGGTCGGAGAAGACGATACGCCAATAAAAAATATGGGGTTCCATTTGAAAATCTTAACTTACCCCCACCCGAGTCCGGGGGTTGAGCGGGTGGGCGGGTGGTTTAAATTGCAAACTATTCCTCCTTCAAAACCAAACAACTTTTTCCCCAGACATTTTCCGCTGCAATGCGATGCACCGGAGTTATTCCGGGGTACCGACCTTTTTTCAACACCCTATTATACAGGGTGTCCGGGAACATGTGGGAAATCTCCCGGATATGAAGAAAACACGTGAAAAGAATACTATAGCTTCATATAAACTTCTTTCGTATCGGCCTCCTCTTCGGAGATATGGGCTCCCAAAGAACACCAATGGAATCAAGTTTTTTACACATAATTATTGAACCTGGTATATTTCAATAATATTTTTTAATATGATGTATACCAGGTAAGACCCGTCAAATTACTACCCAAGAAACTGTTGTGAATTACTCACAGCTGCAGGGACGGACTAGCTGTAACACTCATGGGCCCATTTTTTTTACCCCTGTATGATGAGAACTTTGGACAATGTTTTTTACATACCTTTAACTATTGGCTAAAAATTAAGTACTCTTCATTCATGTCGCTAATCCTAACCGTTTTCGAGAAAACGTCATTTTATTTACACAGAGTCCCCTTACTTCTCACGGGTTAAATATGAAAAAGCGGAATTTTGAATTTCAACATTTGATAGGAACAAAGATGTATCTTTTACCGAGATACGCCAAAGACATGATGTAAATAAAACAGGGTTTTCTCGAAAACGGTTAGGATTAGCGACATGAATGAAGAGTACTTAATTTTTAGCAAATAGTTAAAGGTATGTAAAAAACATTGTCCACAGTTCTCATCATACAGGGCGTAAAAAAAATGGGCCCATGAGTGTTACAGCTAGTCCGTCCCTGCAGCTGTGAGTGATTCACAACAGTTTCTTGGGTAGTAATTTGACGGGTCTTACCTGGTATACATCATATTAAAAAATAATTGAAATATACCAGGTGGTTCAATAATTATGTGTAAAAAACTTGATTCCATTGGTGCTCTTTGGGAGCCCATATCTTCGAAGAGGAGTTTAAAGAAGTTTATATGAACCTATAGTATTCTTTTCACGTGTTTTCTTCATATCCGGGAGATTTCCCACATGTTCCCGGACACCCTGTATACACAGATACCACGGTACGTCTGCTTTTCTCAACTGGGATGATTGACTATCGATGACTTCCAGCAGGGAAAACATACCGACAGTTAACGGCTGGTCGTGACTGCCAGACGTCGAGGCCAGACGTTACTGCCAGCAGTTCTACCGAAACCATACCTTTAGGTTCGCTCGCGGGGCTGTCAGAAATAGTTACAAACTGCCCGTGACATGCGCAGTTGGTTTAAAGTGTCCACAGAACCAAAATCTATGACAGCTGACCTAAAATTCGGCGTTCGTAGAGCAAAATGTATCGACTACCAACTGATTCGCAACCGTCAGAATAATCCGCGTACTGGTACGGGATTGTCGTTTTGGATTTTGCGCATTTATCGCCGTTTGGTTACTCGAAAGCCTACATACTTTTTTATATCGACTGTCTACTTAGGTAAAAATTGTATGTATGTTTCCACTTAATAAGTGTATATAGGTCAGTAGGTTAGCGATGGTGCCAAACCGCAACGCATGCCGCCTCGACCTTATATTTTGATGATTTGCTGATACACCAAAAAATTGCTTCCATTCTAATTCTAAAATTTTCAAGTAGATATTTAGCATCTCAATAAAATTTAAATTATTTAGAAAACGTGTATTTTTACATTTTTTAAAATTAAAGTAATTGTCAAGCTATATTAGACAAAGATAGCAATAAGCGTTAATGTTAAACATGTCGTTAATGCACTCTTAAGATATGTAGGTATAGTATGTCCAAACGCAATTGCAATGTAACCCGGGCTAGTTGGAGCAAAGATTTGCAGACATCTAAAATCTAGTCCAACTATTTCACAGTCTAAGGGCCGATATTTGAATGTTACCTTAAGTTAGACCTTAGCTAAGGTAGCCTTAACGTTATGGTGAACCTTAATTTTGGGGGTCAATTGATACGTTAAGTGGAAGATTAATATACATATTTAGATAAGAGTTAAAGATAACTTTAATATGATGTCAAACTTGTGTTAAGGATAACTTATGTCATTCTGTACCTTAAGGTGACTTTCAAATATCGGCCCTAAAGAAAACCGCCATAAGGAAGGCTGTTTAGCATTAGACTGTTGATTTGATGGGCCGTAGTATTTTTACCAAATAATTATAAAATGTATCGTAAAAATCGTTATAAGATTTTACAGTGCCAACAAGTAAATTTACATTTCTATTAATTTGGATGTAATACAGGAATGGATGGTCCATCTTCAACACTGCGTTGGGCGGTAGAAAATTGCAGGGTTTGAAAACCTTTGCTGAAAAAATTGAAAAAAAAAAATATATTACCAAATTTTTAAGGTTTTTAATGCTGGCACACTCTGTATATATATTTTAAATAGTTTGACAAATATTCTAATTATTACCACCAATACCCCATATACGCAAACATTTTTTTTTGTGTCGCAAGTTATTCCTCTTTATTTTGGTGCCACCCGACGTTAATGTCGTGCAATGTTGACAATCTCTGACATCTAATATCTAATCTCAAATAAACCGTCACTTGAGTTCGACTTTTTTGTGATTACTGTACAGGATGTCCTATTTTCGACACTTTTATAGGGTATGTGGTCTCATGTGCTCTTTTTGGGTCAAACTTAAAAGGTAAAATCAAAATTTGAAAATTTTTGCTTCCTTAAGAGATACGGGGGAAAATCAAAAAATTGACAATATCTATATTACTCTATTCTTAGTTAAAAGAGATACAGAAAAATGTTTTAAACAGAAGTTTCTTTATAATGATTGTTGAATAACCTGCCGTTTTCAGAATAAGTTTACAGGGTCAGATAAAAAAGTTATCGGACCTAAGATAGCATATTAAATTATCTTTGCAAATACATAACACACCATGGATGATATTGGTTTCCTAGGAGATTTATTTAAACTTTATTACTTTGAAACGAAATAAAATATTCAGATTAACGGAAAAAGTAACGGGAATCATCGCAAATGTTGGGGATATGTCCTTAAATGGTTGCCATATTTCCGGATAGCGAACAAAATATAAATTTTGCGCCGATATCATAACACAAATTTTTCAAAATGTTGATAAGTCATTTCCACAAATGAATATGTAAAAACGCAATTGACATTAAATGTTAATAACAACTAGAATGTCAACATAGTTGTTTCTAGGATACTAGCTTTTGTATCATGGCCTACTGTGGTTTAAAGTCATAAAGTTTAAATAAATCCCCTAGAAAACCAATATCATCCATGGTGTGTTATATATTTGAAAGGAAAATTTAAAATGCTACCTTTTTAGATTAAAATATACAGGGTGTTCCGTTTAAAAAAATTAGGTTAGGTCCGATAACTTTTTTACCTGACCCCATATACTTATTGTGAAAACGGCAAATTATTCAACAATCATTATAGAGAAACTTCTGTATAAAACATTTTTCTGTATCTCTTTTAACTAAGAAAATATAGGATAATTTTGATATTGTCTATTTTTTTATTTTCCCCAGTATTTCTTAAGCAAGCGAAAATTTTTAAAAAATTTTGATATTATCATTTTAAGTGTGATCCAAAAAAGAGTACATGACACCTACATTACTTTTTGATAGCACTAACAGTTACGGAGATACCCTACAAAAGTATCGAAAATGGGACACACGACGAATTCGCGTTATATTAAATTTAACAAGCGCGACATTTTTTAATTAAGTCACAACAGACGAACAAAGGTAATTATTTCTTCGAGGAGAGTTTTCCATTTTCTGAAGATTTTTTAGGTTTTACAACCTATACAGGGTGTAACTAAATAAGTGTAAAACATTTAAGGGGGTGAATCCTCATCGAAAAAAAGATAGGATCTTTCATATAAAGAAACTTCATTGGAGCATCCCTTGTTAAGATACAGCCCCTTAAAGGGGGTACATAAAATGTGTTTAACAATTTTTTTCACAAGCACTAAAAAAGTTACAATATTGAAATTGACCCGACATTTTCTACTACCAAAAAGACACTTAGCCAGTAATTTATTTGGTTTACCCCATGGTTGTAAGGGGTGGAAAACGCAACCCCTAAAATTTACTTCCAATGTAAGTTTTTGTCTTATTATTTGTTTACCATCTAAAAATTTATTTCCGATAGCCTGTTTCATTCTAAACAAAAAATGTCTCTTGAATTTTTTGCCCAAAATAAACCAGTTCGCAGCAAAAAATTATTTTACGAACAAGATACATATCGCCATAAAACGCGCGAATACGTTGCTCAATGCGCCGACGTCTAGACCAGGCCCGTAGCCGGGGGGGGGGGGGGGGGGGAGAGTGGGCAATGCCCACTCTGACAGAAAAAGTTGCCCACTCTAGCAAAACCATGATAGTTGTATATTTATGTAATTTCTTGGGATTCAGTCTCAGCAGAGAATGGCCAATCTGATATATTTAGCGTTTGAGAGTAAACAAACAAATAACATAAACTTTGAGGTGTTTTTACAAAAATTTAACGAAAGGAAGAACAGAAAACTTACCAACAGGTATTTACCTACGTTGCGTTTTTTTGGTTTTGTTTAAGTTTTATTTTTTGTAATTATATAGGTAGTTAATTCAATATTGAAATCAACGATGTTTTTTTTTCTCTTGATCTTACGTGATCTGATCACAAAAATTATTTTCAAGTTTGCCCCCTCTAAAACTTTGACTGCCCACTCTAAAATCTAATCCTGGCTACGGGCCTGGTCTAGACGCATGCGTAATGTCTGAAGGTAGACATATTGAACATTTACTATGATTTCTAGATGTTGCATGTTTTGTTATTAATAAATTAGTTTCGTTTATTTATAAATTTTATGTACCCCCTCTAAGGGGCTGTATCTTAACAAGGGATGCTCCAATGAAGTTTCTTTATATGAAAGATCCTATCTTTTTTTCGATGAGGAATCACCCCCATAAATGTTTTCACTTATTTAGTTACACCCTGTATACAACAAGAGAGCCGAAAACAAACCAAAAAATAACTCCATATTTATTTTAAGAAACATTGATTAGTATGCTTATTTGTATTTTAATTGTATTCTACGGTTGTAATGCCAACTATTCTGGCCAGTTGTATTTCGTATTTCCCGTAGTTTTTGTTCCAATTTAAACCAGAAAAGGTTCTCTCGACTGAGATGGAGGTAATGGGGTTTTAAGCTCATTTTTCAGTTGAACAGAATCGAACATTTTATATTGCTTTGATAACTTGTCAAGTAGTTCTTGCGGAAACAATTTTGAATAGGATAAAAAATGATTTTTGGTCAATAAATCGAAGAAATTTAATTCACTGATGTCCGAAAATCTAAATTTGTTTATACAGCAGCCTCGGATACGCTATATTAGAATTTTTCTTCGTTTGGCTTCGCTTCGATTAAGAGAAATATTTTCGAAGACACTATACCACCATGCACTGCCACGAATGTCGACTTTACTTTACGGAAAAAAATTCCGCTAATGAATGAAAGATTTTTGATGTATAAAGTTGACAACTTCCAGGTGGAGGAAGTGCCCTTTCTTGCCCCTCCCAGACGACGCCCATGGTTACAAATATTCTATAAAAGCGCCCCCCCCCCCCCCTTCATAATAAAATTGACTTGTCTGTCAAGTTTTTAAATTGACTCCCTGTACAGTACGTTTCACGAAATTTGGATACGACTTAATGATTTCCTGGGTCGGTCCCATTGTGTCGACAAGAGCTTGGCAATAAACAAGTGAAGTATGAAGGGACGGACTAAGGAAAACAAGGAATGATATAGTATTTATAGCGAATCCTCAAGCTTTTTCGACAGTTGACATCATTAATATGTCATCGATCAGCTGTTTGGGAACTTAACCAAATACCCCAGTTTTATAGGAACCGTATTGAGCTTGTTTGGTTTTTATATTTTTCGAGTTTGATTAGTGCTAATACGTTTAAAAGTGTATTTCCGTCGTTTTAGAAGTGTTTATTTTGTGTTGAAAACTTTGATTAATTACATATCGAGTTGTTTGTGTATCTGGTAAACCACAGTAAGTACTAATCACGTAACGAAAAATTTATAGGTTAATGTTTTATTTTTCTGTTTTTAGGCGAAAATAATAATTGTGGAGCATAATTATTGTCTGCCTTATACCTCAGCTGATGCCACCGTTAGAGAGACTAAGGTGAATTTTAATATTAATAAAAAAATTTCTAATGTTTTATTTCTTTCCGAGCGAGTTGAGATTTATTTCAGTTAAATATCAGGTAATACCTTTGTGTGGCGACTAGAATGTAGACAGTTTGGTTAGCTGGGAAAGTAGAAAATATCTGCACATTTTTTTGCAGAGAATACTAAATATATTGTTTATTAAAGTGGATGTTGAAATTTCAGTTCTTGGCACGAGTGGTTGCACAATAAGATTCCACATAAAAAATGTCGAATGGTTTTTAAGTCTTTTTAGGGGTGAGGGGTCACAGGCCCGTGGTAGTCCCAATAAGCCTGAATGTAATAATGTAAACGCTAAATACTACAAAAATATAAAACGGTTTCAAGTGAAAGATAAATACATTTTTGTTTATGTTTGTTTGTTCCAATAATAATGGGTTGCTCCTATTTTCTTAGGCAAAGGCGTATTCATATTTACATGGTAATGAGCTAGCCCAGCAGTTCGTTCAAAATGTTTATAGCTACTTTAAAGAATGCCATGCTCACTTAAGTGCTGTTCAGGTGAGACATTTTAAAATGTTTTTATATATGTGTATATAGCTACATTTATTATTTTTAATTAAACTTACACACTCGACTCTCCTTACATTTCTTATTCATCTATTAAAGCATAATATGAGGGATATTACCTGTATTAATTTTCCAACATTATTAACTTTACGAAAAGAAAAATAATTAAGCAAATGGCAGGCAAATATTTTAGAAATAATTTTAAAAAACTGTTGGTTTTTTATAATTTTTCAATTACTATATCATAAAATTTATCCTTTAAACCTACAGGAAACTGCAAAAGCGATGCAAATATCTGCTTTCACAGTTAGAAGATATAAGGATAGCCCTATCGAAGACTTACGTAACCTACATATTTGCAGTATACGTAGCCTACGTATACAAAAGAAGGGTGCATATAGAATTTGCTTGTTATGATACTATACGCTTATAAGTTACTAGTGAACATTAAAGTTAAAACAGAGGTAACAAGAGTGAACAATCTTTAAGCAAACCGTATATTTAGTCCATAGTTATTTTCAAAAATGTTTTTTTGTGCATCCGGTACAAAACATGGAAATTTTTCCAAGTGATTTGTATTTACATAACAGGGAAAAGAAATGATCAAGGATGACTTTTTCGAAAAATTGAAGATACAATTTTTTACAGGTATAGTTAATGTCCATGTGTAGACACACTGTATACAGTTTACAGTAGGTAAAGATGGACATGCATGTAGATGCGTACTTCCTATCTTTTTGTGAAGATAGAGGTACCTACTAGACATGTAATTATAAAATAATGACTTTATTTTATATATTTGAATAAATAAATAACAAAAAATACAATGTGTTATGTTTTATTCCCTATAATAAATAATAAAAGATGTATTTAAAAATATAAATAGACTCGTTTCATTTTTAAAATAAACGTACGTACTATTGTAGTACGGTCCTGGAAAGTCCTGGAATGTCATACAAACCTAGGCAAAATAAATAACCAGAAATAAGCAGGCAAGTCATTATGTCACGTGACACTTGACATATCTGGCGCGAGGATTCGCTGGAACCACTATATGATTATATTAATGTAATCAAATGAAAGAACATTTTTTTTAAAATATTACTAGTCATATTTATTGACATTTATAATGTCATTCTATGGATAGTTCTGTTTCGCTATCGCTATCCTCATCAAAATTAATTATAATTGGATTAATTATACGATCCAGACTAATATACGAATTTTCTACAGTTATTACGTGACGGACTGAATTTTTCCAACTACCTGGGGGAATATCATTAAAGCATTTTCTTATTAATTCTACAACACTAGAACTTAAAGTCGGAGAAATATTTTCAGACCTAACCAGTGATTTTAACTGGTGCCACATATGCTCTATGGGGTTAAAAATGCAATAATAGGGTGGGAGCCGTAGCACTGTATGTCCAATTTCTTCTGCCAATGTGTCACAAACATATACTTTTTTTACACAAAATGTCTTTAAAACTTCTAAAAGATCACTTTTTTATAACTTTCTTCAAAATATATATCATTCGCCGCCATGTAGTTTTGAATCTCCAATTTTGTATTATTTGAGCTTGGAGCTTTATGTAATTGGCGACTGTGATAGCTCGCTTGGTAAAAGACAATTCTTGAACCATTCCTCAAAAACTAACAAATTTTACCACAAAAAGATATTTAAATATAAATTAAACAACCTAACCTACCTGATGCCTATATTTAATTATAATTATTACAATCCGGTCCTTTCCACATAATAATAACAAACGGTCATAAATAATGGGATGGCCCAGGTACTTTTACTGTAGTCATTAAGTTATAGCCATTTTTCGTGAAACAATCTTTATATAAAAATGAGTGCAATGAGTCTAGCAAAAAGAGTATTTTAGGTCCAATAGATACATAAAAGGATTACATTATAAAAATGAATGTGATAATTATTATGTATTACATCAAAGAGTATCAATTTGCTTACCGTTTTTTTATATTACGAACTTTCCGGCAAACAAAATAAAATTGTTAAATTTCACCACATAAAGATAAGGATGATCGGCTGTAAACAATATTGGCGGATCGGGGAAGAAGTCTTCTTTGGCTGACCGATTCACATATAATACTAAAAAAAGAAGACAAAAAATATGTAAGAATGTGTCTAGTTAGTAAAGGTACAACTTTTCACAACTGGTTAAGAAAAGTAAATATTTTCACAACTAGTTACGAAAAAGGGAACTTTCACGATAACTTCTTTGATTTTTGTTGGTGCATTTGTCATTGTTAGTAACTTGTTGGGATAGAGCGTGTCCCACTTGCCGCACTCGTTTCTCAGAAAGTCGTTTTTCGCAACTGGTTAAATATAATTAATTATTGTTATTTTTACACGTATGCGAGTCCCATATAAAGCCGAACAAATAATTTTAAGACATGTTGATGGCTACTCTCCGGTTACAATATGGTACGTTATTTCGGCTTAAATAAAAAAGAGACATTCAATTTATTGTTCTCTGTATTCAATGATTAATAGGTAGAGAGACGGTGATAATAGGGGGTCCGTGAAGTGGAATATTAGTAATTTGGGTTTTCGACGAATTTAGGTCCCCCCTCTACAACTTTTATATCTGATGAAATGCCGTCGAACGTTGCTGAGAGGCGCTGTACCGCTTTAGATAGGAAATTCTCAATAAATTCAAAATTATATCGAGCCATGTCTGAAAATGAATTTACAGCATCTGCGTGACCCCAAAGTCACGGGAAATAATTTTCTGACAAGTCAACCCTTGCATATACTTTTCCGAGCGTGTCAAAAAAAAATGAATGGAAAAATTATAAAGTCTCAAGTGGCATGGGTCCAAGTGGGCTTAATCGATTTGTATTCACATAGAGATGACTCGTAAACAATTTTCTGATAAAAAGAATATTGCGAATATAATATCCCGTCATACAACTGAACGATCTCTGCGTAATATTGTCAGAATTCCGCCTAGCTAGGTGCGATTTTTCCACAATATTTGGGTGTCAAGGAATGTAGTGTGACAATTTTCTGACATGTCACGATCGTTTTCCGAATTTCCTCCGAGAAGATTTAAAAAAAATTCCAATAATGAAATGGCGAGACCTGGAACGACAAATTTTTTTTCACATAATCTTTAACATATAATGTTGCATTCTAGAAAGTTTCAACTTCAAATTCGCATTTTTTCTTTTTTTTTTATTTTAATTTTTTTTTTGCACGCTCGGAAACGTATATGCAAGGGTTGACTTGTCAGAAAATGTGTTTCCCGTGACTTTGGGTCACGCAGATGCTGTAAATTCATTTTCAGACATAGCTCGATATAATTTTGAATTTATTGAGAATTTCCTATCTAAAGCGCAACGCTCTACGGCAGGGGTCGGCAATCTTTTGAGACGGAAGAGCCAAAAGTTATAATTTACACGATTTCTCAGTTTTTAAAGAGCTACTAACGGCTGCAATTTGATACCGAAAGAGACACAACTTGACATCGAAAGAGCCGGAGGTTGCCGACCCCTGCTCGGACCCTCTATTGTCACCGTCTCTCTAACTATGAGAAATTCACTACTGAACAATTTTCGATTATAAAATACAATGTCAATGTCCATTTTGTGACGCAATCGATATCATTTTATTGACAAACACAATGTAACCGAAGAATATACATATATCAATTTATTTAAAAGTTAGTAACCAACAACAACGGTAAGGTTTGCCACTCGCATCGAGAATTTCAGATCGTCTGACGATTTTTACAGTCTATACGTAAAAATTGTGTTAATAAATTCAAACCATTCAGCTTTGGCACAAAAAAATTTATTTTTAAATATAAAATACAAATTAATAACGGAGTACAAACTTATACTTGCCATTAGCAATTACATATAATAATAAACAAAAATATTAAATGTATTTTCCTGATAAACAAACAATTTTTACAC
The DNA here is from genome assembly GCA_963991005.1 of Barypeithes pellucidus. Classification (NCBI taxonomy): domain Eukaryota; kingdom Metazoa; phylum Arthropoda; class Insecta; order Coleoptera; family Curculionidae; genus Barypeithes; species Barypeithes pellucidus. Next base: position 17,668,836 of record OZ022565.1, on the reverse strand, counting down.
ATAATGGTATATTTTTAATAAAATTAAGAAACTGTACAAAAGTAAAAGCGTATATTTGCCCTGCTGCTAATTTGGACCTTGCAGAAACAGACCTTGATAGATTGACGTCTCTTAGACCGTGTTATACAGGGTGTTTCTTAATAACATGCTAATATTTAAGGAGGTTATTCTTGAGTTCATTTTCAGAAAAAAACTTCATATGTCCTTAACTACTATATCCTTTTTTACTAATATCTGTGATACTGCTCTAGGTACTTTTGTGAAATTTGGTACACACTTTCTATTCATCAAGAGGCATAATATTATGAATAACATGTTTTTTTATTCCGATCAGTGGCGTTCGTGCGGGAATTGCCCTCGGTATTTTTGAATAAAAAAATGGTACGCCACCTCTTTTTTTTATTAAAAATTATTTTTGAATTACCATTCCTTGCTGAGCAAATGTCGTCTCTCGATTTTTTGTCGTTTGACATACAGTTTTAATAAAAAAATTAAATTCATTCATTTGCAGTCTGTTATGAAATTAGTTATTAACAAAGATTAAAAAGGATCTAGTAGGTAAGAAGCAGATTTTGTTTTGTAAACATACAGTTTTGACAGTTGTCTACCCTGTTTAGTTGTCACATATTTAAGCCATTAACCTTAACAAGTTATTGAAAAAAACACGAAAATCTTTAACACCCTGTATCTGAAAAGTTAACGACGTTAAGGACATACGTATGGAGTTTTTTTCTGAAAATGGACCCAAGAATAACCTAATTAAATATAAGCATGTTATTAAGAAACACCCTGTATATATTTTTTAATCATCGAATATTACAAGACGTTATCATAAATAATGTCTCATCAATACCTTTTTCCAGCTGAAGCGACTATTCTACGACAAACCCGAACAAACCCCTAATGATGTGCAACGTATAACGCAATACCGCAATTATTCTATGCAAAGCTTTAGACCCTTCGCGTACTTGCATCTTTTTGTCTCGCGACTATTTTGTCGCGTGACTACGCGCGATTACATAAGATCTGGGATTACCCCACAGGATCTCGTTTAAATCAATAGGTTACAATTGTAGTTGCGCAACAAAATCCACGTATTTGAAACAAAGGCAGTTCATTTAAGATAAGACGCTGGATATTTTTTGTTTAAATTAGAAAAATCTTTAACCTAAAAAATCAATATTAAGACTACGATTTTTAGAATTATATGGGTAAAAGCTCCTCTTGGATTTAGGTATTTTTATTAATTTTAATTAATCATTAAGGGTTTCTATGCATGGACATTATTTATGCCTACGTCTATACAAGGTGTTCCTCAATGACGTGCTAATATTTCAGGGTATGATTCCTTAGGTCATTTTATAAAGAAAAGTTTATATGAACATATGTCCGCAACGGCTTATATTTCTTGCTACAGGGTGTTGAATTCTTATTTTTTAATATCTCCGAAAGTACTTTAGATATTATTTTCAATTTTGGTATGTGTTAATAGGATATAGAACCACAAATTTTAGTTAAAAAAGTTATTCAATTGTTCCACCACTGGCGTCCCTGCAAACATGTCCTGTGATATTTTTTACAAAATTTTTACATTTTTCCATGTGGATATTTTTTTAATTAGCCTGGTCAATTCTACATGAAAACGGTTTCTTGAGTTTTTCTCGTCTTGTCTTGATTAAAAGCCCTAATTTCATTTGAAGCTCATTTGTTATTAACTTTGATTAAATAATTAATGTTAAATTTTGTTTCATAAAAATTGTTGGAAATGGCCACCTTCACATAGAAGGCATGCATAATATACTATATTCGACAGCGATAAAATAAATTCGATGAAATACTAAAAATCGAAGAAATAATACTTATGAGATGGCTTTGAACACCAACACCTTACTTTATGTCTACAAGTATTGTTTGGAAAATGATGTTTGTAAAAACGTCATTTATTCCAGGAAAACTAGATGTATGTGTCCAAAAATTATTCGTCAATACTGCTAAATGAAGCAATTTGAATTTAATTGATTTAATCAAGGACGTATGCGTCTGACGAGAAAAACTCAAGAGACCGTTTTAATGTAGAATTGATCAGGGCTAATCAGAAAAAACATCCACATGAAAAAAGGTCAGAGGCAACCATCTTTTTTGTAAAAAAATATCAGAGGACATGTTTGCAGCGACGCCACTGGTGGGACAATTAGATAACTAAACTAACTAAAATATGTGGTTCTATATCCTATTAGCACATACCAAAGTTGAAAATAATATCTAAAGTACTTTCGGAGATATTAAGAAATAACCATTTAAAAAATAAAAATTCAACACCATGTAGCAAAGAATTTAAGCCGTTGTGGACATATGTTCATATGAACTTTTCTTTAAAAAATGACCTAAGGAATCACACCGTGAAATATTAGCACGTCATTAAGGAACACCCTGTATACAACATAATACCAACTTTTTAATTACTCTACTATTTTGCCTGAAAATAATATAATGTTGTCCTGTTTTATGAAATATAGGTACGGATGATCCGCAACAAACGTTCTCGGAGGTCGAGTTGGGGCGACGTTCATCGAGTATGGAACAAATTTTACTGAAAAAGGTAAATAAAAATTGTGTTCGTTAATGCACTGATATTTAAAAATATAGCCAAAATCAGTCAGTCAACAATATATCACTTTATCTCCTATACAGTGTGGTCTGCCTATTAAGTGAATGTAATTGTTTTAATCAACAGAAAAATTCCGTTTTCATGTAGAATTTACCGGGCTAATTAGAAAAATATCCGCATGGAAAAATGTCAATGGCGTACCATTTTTTTTGTAAAAAACAGCAGTGGACATGTTTGCAGGGAACCCACTGGGCGATCGATATAATAACATTTATAACTAAAATATGTGGTTTTATATCCCATTAACATATACCAAAATTGAAAATAATATGTAAAGTACGTTCGGAGATATTAAAAAATAATTATAGCAATAAAAAACAAATTTAAGCCGCTGCGAACATCCAACGTGTCCAAGATAAGGAGGGCCAGTAAATGGATCTCGGAAACCGTAAGAGATACGAAGTCGGTTAAATAGAGGTAAAGTTGCGCATTTACGTGCCCAATAATATGCCGTTTGTTCGAGTAGTTCCGGGGACATCCGGAAAAAAACGAAATTCTGAAAAATCGTTTTATTGTTTTCCTGAGTTTTTTTGAGATCGAATTCTAAAGTAAATTGCACTATTGCATTGCCACTTTTTCCGCTCTATAACAGCGTTTATTGTTTCGTAATCCGACGAATCGATAGAGCGGAAAAAGTGGCAATGCAAAAGTGCAATTTACTTTAGAATTCGATCTCAAAAAAACCCAGGAAAACAGTAAAACGATTTTTCAGAATTTCAGTTTTTCCGGATATCTCCGGAACTACTCGGAATTTTAAAACTTTCTAAACGGCATATTATTAGGCACGTAAATGCGCAACTTTACCTCCATTTAATCGACTTAGTATCTCTTACGGTTTCCGAGATCCCTGTACTGGCCCTCCTTATCTTGGACACGGTGATTCACGGTCTATAATTAAAAAAATTTCAATTATTTACGCGGTATAGTTGAATTAATTCAATTGAAGCAACACTAAAAAAGTTCGTCTATGATCAATTAATCATAAAACCGATTTTGACTATATTTACATTTATACCGGGTAGTTTCAGAACAATATAAATTGAAAAATTACTGGAACACCCGCTATATCAAGCCAGTGACGGGGTGATGTGATTTTGTGCACAGGTGGTAGATAAATTGATACTTACTTGGCTCATTGCACACCACTTTAAGGAAACAATCATTATTTAAAGTCGATAAATATCACGAAGATATGCGTACAATTTTTCCAGTAATAGAATTACAGCAACTTAGTTTGATGTCGATTAATATTCATTTTCTTCGTCTTCGTGTTATGGAAATGACTTATTATATTTAAATCGGCAAATCCTGAGATGAAAATAAATTGAAGAAAAATAACCTTAAATGGCGCTTTGAATTATTGTACGAAATATACACTTTATATGAAATCTGAAAATTTACGTGGCCGCTACTGACGACGTTCGCCAGCAATAGTTTATTGAGGCGGTGTTGTCATATATTGCATCACAGAATTGTAAACGCACGTGTTCAGTTCTTGACAACAAGACTTCTTTGACCCGCGTTATCACTTCTTTTTCAAACTTTTAAGAAAAAAAAAATACTACAATTTTAAGGTACATACTCTCTTACCTTCGATCTTATAATCCGTTTTATAATTAAATTCCATAAAAAAATAAAACACAAAAGGTATTTTTTTGCACACAGAACCAACAATAGGTAATATCACACAAATTTGAAATCACATGACCATATTTCATATTATATGAATTATTTCACAACCATACAAAAATTGGGTAAAGCTACAACTAACAAAACGTTTAAAATTCGTATACATCAAGCACGTTGAACCCTCGACAGAGTCATTCCACCCCCGAGTCTCGAAACATACTGAAGCAACGATAGTCGCGCGCGGCATGTGTTCAAGCAAGGGCGAAACATGCGGTATGATCTGACAACACTGTCAGTATACTCTAGTGACCCACATTGTTGTTAACTGAAACCTGATGGAACGGTGCGACAGTATGTGGGTAAAAAGCGTTTTTACCTTAGTATTTAGATATTCGATTAAAAAAAAAGTATATAGACTTTCTCTAGGACACCCTAGGAGTCACCCATTTAAATATAAAGAGTCATTTCCATAACACGCTGTATTGAGAAACTGTAACAACAAAATTAGCACCATTTATTAGAATATGATTCGCCGTTCCTTCTACAGTACACAATGTTATTAAGTATGACTTACCAGTTCTATAATGTTCAGAAGCAATAATGAATTATAGAATCAATTTGAAATTATTTTTCTTCTATTACTTACTTATAGGTCAAAGGACAGAAATATATAAATTAAACAATTTTACTTTTAAAACAAGTTTATTCATAATCAGTCTAAATGAAAAATAATATAAAATAGTTTTACTTTAATAAAAAAAAGGCAGTAATTTTTCTTTTCCAGTTGATATCAGTGTTCCTAAAGAAAAGTACGTATATTGTGTTTTCCTTAAGGTCATAATGTCATTCTTTTAATTTATATTTGTAAAATAAACGGCAACAACGTTTTTCGCAAATGGTTTCTACAATTAATGGAGTAGTTGGTGATAATCCAGAAAAAAATCAAAAAAAATTTAAGTCCTTTCTTTTAGATTAAACGTCCTTGGTTGTGACGTGACTGTATTTTTTACAATTAATTTAGATAAAAGTAATTTAGCCTAGCCAATTAAACGTATTATTAACTAGAAAACGTTGCTAGTTTTTCCAACGAACATAACGACATTTTGGAGTTTAACGTAATATAAAAATGGCCGATCCATCCGGAAGTCCAGCGGCGGTCTATTGGGATAACTTGCGGACAAAAGGATCCCAAATACTGAAAAATAAACACAGAAATCAGTCATCTATTAGCTAATGGTTTCTCATTTATATTTAAAATAAAAAATAGAATTCAAATTTTACTTAGCTACTTTTTTTTCTACATACTCCACCACCGACTAGCGACTATGGTTTGGTACATGCGTACTAGTGAAGCACTTGGTTATCTTATTATAATTATAATTATAATTATTATTATTATTATTAACACCTTGTCCTTTTATTCTTTACACGTTTTCAAATTTTCTTTACAAATTCCAAAGTATAATCATAGTGGGAGGTTTTTTTTAAGATGAGGATCCCGAACAATCCCAAATTAGCAATCGGAGCCATCTATGTTGCATCAATTTAATTTAAAAATATGCCGCTTTTTGGCAGGTTAGAAAGAGACGAGAGTCATCAGCTGATCAATATTGATTTATTGATATTTAGATTGTCTGACATGTCGATTGGGGTATCGACAAGTTTCAGGAAGATCTGTGACAAAAAATATTTGAAATTGTTATTATTATTCTTATAACATTATATTTTTTAATGCAATTTTTTCATCGTGTTTTCCAATTCGTTAACTTAACGAATCCAGTTTTAGTTTCTAAAAAAAATATGTATATTTGGCTAAACGTTCGCATAAAATAGTGCCTGCTTGGCAACCTGTGATTAAACGCAGCTCTTAAGATGATTGCGTTTATGCTTTCAAAAATAACACAAATATACAGGATGCGCTAAAAAACGTTTTATCCAATAACAAATTTATATACAAAGTGGTCTGTAATGAATGCGCCATAGAGCAACCACATATTTTGCACATGAAAATAATAGGTTTGAGGTAAACATGTTGTTTGTTATTGAGATACAGGATCAACGGCGGATCCAGAACTTCGGTTTGGGGGGGGGGGGGGACATACATGGTACGAGAAGTAATACCCTGCCGCGTTAGTCAAACCGGTATATATGGTATTTTTCATGTTAAACTGATGTTTGGGAAGCGGGGGGGGGGGGGCCTCACGACACCCCCCCCCCCTGATCCGCGCTTGTACAGGATATTAATGTTTAAATTTTTGAGGGCGAGTAACATTCTATTCCTGTTTTTCAAATAACTGGTCGACGGCGCTAGTCATACCCTATACTCCTCGACAATAAATTCCGGACACAAGTAATGTTAGTCAACTTTATAGTCCTGTAACTTTTAAAATATTTTTCCGATCTTGGTGAAATATTCAGCCAAGTGTAGACTTGTGCCTTGGAATGATATCCTGAATTTTAGTTTTCCAACAGAAACGAAAGTTACTTTTTTACCCTTCATTTCTTAACGCCCTGTGGAGAAATTGAGCGGTAGAATTTAGCTTCGTTATATTTTGCTTCGAAGTGTGACCTTTTCTGAACACAATGTTTTTTGTTACCTTGTTTTGTTATCTACTTTTTAAAAGAAGATACAATTTTTGCAAAAAAAGTCGTGCAGTTTTTCTATTTAATTCACAATTCACGAGTAGCATGAATAAATATTCGGATCAACAACTGTCATATTTGTCGTGATTGTTAAATACAATTCTTTGTTGTTTTTCAGTGTTTGTGTTAAATTTAAGTATTGTTTATGGAAAAAATAGTAATTCTTAACTCAATATGGTAAGACTGTGCCAAGTCTGCCGTAAACCGGATAACAATATACTGTTCACGTCCGCCGATTGTTTGCTTTCCTAACAAAGACATATCAAACCGATCGGACGTTAGAATGAAGACAGAAACAGACAGAAGATAAAAAGAGGTGGGGATTATACTGATAGAATCCCTATCTCTTGTTTGTTGTGTTTACTTGCGTAAAAATAGGCATCACATTGACGAGTACAAAGTAGATAGAAATACCTGGTCCGGGTTTATTTCCAAGTCAATGAATAAAACGATACTGAATGAACGAAATGAATATTTATTTTCTTATATTAATAATTTTTACATACAAATAAAATACAAAAATGTTTATTTTCGCCCTCTAAAATGATAAAGCGACTTTCAGCAAGTTTTTTAAAATTAAAAAGCTTTGTCCCTGTCGGGAACCGAACTCGGATCTCGTGCTTTCCGGACAACTAATTACTAATTAGTGTATAGAGATGACTTAAATAGTGACAATCTTACGCTTGTAAGAATGTATGAATAAAAATGTTCTATAGAAGTTTTTTAACAGCTGTAAGAATATCAATATAACCTACATTAACGGCAAAATGATTATGTTACCTTTTTCGCTATACAGGGTCTAACAGGGCTTCGCCATTCAGATTTCGGGAACGGAGATACGATGTCGGTTAAATTGGGAGCCGAAGAAAATCCGGAATCATCAACTCCATTGGTTTCACTAGATAGAGTTATAGAGGCTTTAAATGTAGTAAACCAGTGGGCTGAGGAAAGTGACATTGATATTAATGATCTTGTAGTTATAAAAAGGCTAAGAGACAAAGCCATTATGCAGAAAATTAAAAATCCCCGAAAACAAACAAAAATTTCTGACGTTTAACAAAAATAATTCTTTATCCCTTTTTTTTTTATTTGTTACTGTTTGTTTTAATGAGTATTAGTGGGGTCGTTCCGGTTTACGAAAATCCCGCGACATAAATACACTGAAAGAACGGACATTTTTTCACAATGACCTGAGGTGTTAATGTCAATGTCTTCGCATCGAATTGTCCACTCCAATTTTTATAAAAGAAAATTTATCATTAATTATTTTATCAATGTTAATAATGAGTTTCAATATGAATTTAGTGGTTTTAATCAAGAACATCAGAAAATCAGAAAAAATATCCACATGGAAAAATATCAGTGGCGTACCATCTTTCTTGTAAAAAATATCAAATGACATGTTTGCATGGACGCCACTGGTGGAACAATTGAATAACTTTTCTAACTAAAATTTGTGGTTCTATATCCCATTAACACATGCCCGAATTGAAAATAATATCTAAAGTATTTTCGGAGATATTAAGAAGAGGCAATTTCTTGTATGCCGCGCCAAGCGCGCATTTGGGAAAATAAAAAATTTTCGCCAATCCCCCCTCATAGCTGATAAAAAAAATGAACACATTTAATCAGCCTGGTCCCCGTAGCTCGATTAATAAACTACTTATTAGCATTTATGTAATATTTTTTCCCCCAATTACTCCCCTCCTAATTGCCCCACCAACCCCAGCCTCTCCGGCCCATAAAAGTAATCGGTGTCACCCGTTGATTCGCGAAAAATTGATGCCCCAACTCCGCCCTTTCTCGAGATATAATTAATTAAATTTTATTGTTTTTTACATAATTCGCGAACTCGTTGAGATATCCGGATCGGGTTTGTTCGAGCTTACGCGCTCTGTTAAGCTCTTCAATTTTGCCTTCCACTTTTTTTTTGTTGCATCAAAACCGGCTGAGTTATTTTCCATTTCCCGTTGTAGGTTAGATTTACGGGGCGTGCCCTCCTCCCCCCGCATGCGGCGCCCCTACAAATCATGTCAGAATGTCGAGGGGATCCTACTGTATCGATTTGGGAAAAAAATTACTTGAATTCGTCAAGGGATTTTCGAGTCGTTGATTTCGCGAGAACGACTCCACTATACTATTAATTTATATATTTATTATGTTGGTTATAAAAAGTTCTAACATATGAAATCTAACCTCCGTTAACGTGAATCGATAATGTGAATGGACGTTGTTTTTTTCGGTTCACACTATCGAGTGTCTACTGTACAACCTTCATAAAGAAAGGAATATTGAAGATGATATATGGAAAAGTTGATCAAAATAATGCCGAAATGCCCGTCATCTCTGTAGCGTCATTGGTACCGTGGTATGTCCAGTTTTAGGAGATCCGGATTCGATTTAATTTTAAAAAAATCTTGCCTTAATGTCGCCAATGGGCATTTTTTGTTATCGTGCTAATGTTGCTTATTGCGAAACTGCACCAGCAAATAACATTACGTTTTCAAATTTAACAACATACACAAACGGATGATCAGCAATAAATGATTTCGTTTCCCTATTATTGTTAACAATCATTGCAGATTCCGCAAAAATAACTAAAAAAGAAAAATACATTTGAGCGTACTCTCGAGAAAAACGATAATAAACAAACCCGACAAGTCACGAAGACGAACTTTGAGAGTATTTTTACTAATTTGACGTTTCTCATAGTCTCTGTCGTCTTTTTGACACAAAGAAGATTATTATCTTTTTTCAACAGAATACGGTTGATTTAGTGTCCCATTTTCGACACTTTTATAGGGTATCTCCGTAATTGTTAGTGCTATCAAAAAAGTAATGTTGTAGGTGTTGGTTGTGGTCAAACTTAAAATGGTAAAATCAAAATTTGAAAATTTTCGCTCGCTTAAGAGATACGGAGGAAAATCAATAAATTGACAATTTCAAAATTACCCTATATTTTCTTAGTTAAAAGAGATACAGAAAAATGTTTTATACAGAAGTTTCTTTATATTGATTGTTGAATAATATGCCGTTTTCAGAATAAGTATACGGGGTCAGGTAAAAAAGTTATCGGACATAACCTCATTTTTTAAAATGGAACACCCTGTATATCTTAATCTAAAAATATACTATTTTAAATTCCCCTTTCAAATATATAACACACCGTGGATGATATTGGATTCCTAGGCGATTTATTTAATCTTTATTACTTTGAAAAAAGAAAAAATAAATAAGGTAAAAAATAACGGGAATCATCGCAAATGTTCGGAATATGTCCTTAAATAGTTACCGTCTTTCCGGATAGCGAAAAAAATATACATTTTGCGCCATGTCTTCGTTTTTTTCCACTTTCAATATAAACTGATATCATATCAAAATTTTCAAAACGTTAATAGGTCATTTTCGCAAATGATGAATTTGACGTTACATGTTAATAGTCCACATAGTTGTTTCTAGAATATTAGCTTTTGTTTCATGGTCTACTGTGGTTTAAAGTAATAAGGTTTAATAAATCCAATATCATCCATGGTGTGATATAGATTTGAAAGGAGAATTTAAAATAGTATCTTCTTAGATTAAAATATACAGCGTGTTCCATTTAAAAAAATGAGGTTAGGTCCGATAACTTTATTACCAGACCCCGTATACTTATTCTGAAAACGGCAGATTATTCAACAATCAATATAAAGAAATTTCTGTATAAAACATTTTTCTGTATCTCTTTTAACTAAGAAAATATGGGGTAATTTTGAAATTGTCAATTTTTTGATTTTCCCACGATCTCTTAAGCAAGCGAAAATTTTGAAATTTTGATTTGCCATTTTAAGTTTGACTCAAAAAGAGTACATGACACCTACATTACTTTTTTGATAGCATTAACAATTACGGAGGAGGTACCCTGTAAAAGAGTCGAAAATGGAACACCTGTACTACACTGTAATAGTTATCGTGTATTTTGGATATCGTGAACATGAAACATGTCAGCTGGAATACCCTGTTTATTTATTATTAATTCAACAAGTAAAAAATGTAAACGCCTTAACAAACGTGGAGTTTCACACAAAATGAAGTTTCTTTATTTTAACATCTTATAATGAAGGTTCAGTAGTTCTTGTAGGTTTAATAAATAAAAAACTTTAAAATATCCTTGAAAAAGTTTTATTATTCTATTAAAATAAATACAAAGTAGGTATACTTAAACATATAAATTCACAAATAATTTTTAATATAATAACGACATTACGACAGTTTAGAGTTTAACCAATTTCAATAGAAAAAGTTAATTTAACGGGCTGAAAATGAACCCATATCAAAAAATGCTGGGTACAATTCAGGGATTTATTTTTTTTTAACGCTCGGACACGTCAATTAGTATTTTTAGTTGTGCATTTTTTAAGATAAAACGTTGGCCTATAGGGTGTCCCAGGTGGGAGCCATGACGTCATCTAACATTGTTTTTTAAAATGGAACACCCAGTATATTAAAGTCTGTACGCTATAAATTTACACGTGCGTCACAGATGCGGGGATCAAGGGCCGTCGTGACTTAAAACTCCCTATCTTTATTTATCACAGACTTAAGAGTGAATAAAAACATAATAGAGCGTCCGCAGAGTTCCGCAATACGTTTTGAATTCAATTACGTGTTAAATAAAAACAAAAGTTACAATCGTAGTTGAATGTGGTTTGTAGACATTAAAAATGTGTGAGCTGACGGTTGCTAATTTATTATGTCAAGCAAGTGTCAAATCTTTATAGGCTTTTATAAGTTTTTGGTGCCTTTAAGTTGAATTTAATCCTAAAAGCAGTTCTTTCAGAGCTATTTCATCGTACTTTTGTGTTTTCGGTAAGTATTTTGTTACTAATGTAACTGAATATAACCTTGTTTTGTAAAGTTATGTCATAACATGTCGAAAATTCGTCATTTAAAATTGACATAATATACTGGGTGTTCCATACCCCCCATCTGGGTCATCCTATATACCAACGTTTTACCTTAAAAAATGCGCAACTAAAAAGTACTAATTGACGTATCCGAGCGTTTAAAAAAACACAATAAAGCCCCGAATTTTAAATCGGTTGGTGCAAAAAAAATTATGGACGCACTGTATTCTCCTTTCAAATTAAGTTAATGGGCGTTTTCACACTTTTGCCGACACGACAACGACACGGCACCGGCACGATCACAGGCATGCCGTCAGACGGCAGCATACCGGCAAATTTTGACGTGTCTGGTGTCAATTCGTTGTGTTATTTCTTCGTCGCAAAAGGTGAACTAAGTAAAGGCCAAACTCCTTCAAGTTACTTATCTCCTCAATCATTTTTCTTCCTTAGCACCCAGTTCTTCACACTGTTTGAAAATTATTCTTTTTTTTTTATTTATATCGTAAATTTTATGTTTTTGATTATCTATTGTGCTAATAAAGTTCTGTTCTGATTCAAGATCTAGGGAGCTTTTTTTGACAGGTCTTATCCTTTTCCTGAATGTTTATAAGAAGTTTTTAATTCCTTCAAGCTACGTGGAGTTTCCCTTTTCAGCTGATCAATTGGTATTATATATTCATATTTTTTATTTTTGGCAAGTTCTTCAAATAACGGGCATTTCGATACATCAGGAGGATGAAGCGGAATAATTTATTGCTGTTTTCACTTGTTTTGTCCCAAAGACAAGGTTTCTTTTCTTTACTTTTCACGAACTCAGTCGTATCAAATTAAATTTAAAATCGGGGAAGACACGAACGGGGCGACACTACAACGACATGCCGCTTCTCATTAGATTACATGAGATTTGTCATCCATCGACATCGTGTCGGCGTCGTGTCGGCGCCGTGTCGGTGTAAGTGTGAAAACGCCCATACTGGACTGTTTTTTTAATATGAATAGCGACTAGGTTTCTGCAACTGGGTTAAACTGTAAATCTGTTAACAGTATAATAACATAAAAGGCACTATGGGTACTAACATTTAAACAGCGAGTCTGCCGACAAACAAGACGACATTGTTCATTTTAATTAAATACAAAAACGAATGATCAGCAACAAATATACGTGGTCTGTCCATATGAGATATTCTGTCCGTTACAATAACTGAAATAAAAAAAATACTATTAAGGGGGCTTTAGCAAAATAGCGTATTTTTTTTTGGGAGAAAAATCCGAAATTTCGATCGATTCAGAAGTGGGATTAATATTGTATATGAAAGTTGATAATTTTGCATTCGGCCACAGCGCATTGCTCGGATTTATTGTGCACAAGAGATGGTTCTTAGAGCATATTTTGTTTTTACAATTATGTTGTACAATTTTGAAATTTATATTCCCGTTAATGTTTTTATTTTAAGAGGCAAAATAGTTTTTTTGGCCCGTCAATTGTATGTCATGTTACTCATTCCACATTGTATATATGTTATATTTAAATAGGTATCCTAGAGAAAGCCTATACTGGGTAGTGCGTTCGAAGAGGACACAAGAGATTTCCCATGTAAATTTCGAGTTTTGTTCGGGTTTGTCAAATAAAAAGTCGGCCAAATTTGAACTTTTTTTACACGTGCCGTTTTTAAGATATTAAGAAATTATAGTAATCAATCACCGTTATAATTAGGTTTACACTTGTCAATGTCTGACGGCGTTGTTAATTTTTCAAATAATTTTCGCTTTGAATATTCCTAATCCAGTTTAGGAAAAACTTACAATAATTAAATGGTACTATGGCGGAAATAGTCTTTACAAGATAAAATAATAATACATTGACATAAAATGACGAATTTTTAATCATTTATTTGCTGGTGTACAGGGTATCCCCTTTTCGACACTTATAGGGTCCGCAATTGTTAGTGCTATCAAAAAAGTAATGTAGGTGTCATGTGCTCTTCTTGGGTCAAACTTAAAATGGTAAAATCAAAATTCGAAAATTTTCGCTCGCTTAAGAAATACGGGGGAAAATCAAAAAATTTACAATTTCTAAATTACCCTATATTCTCTTAGTTATAAGAGATACAGAAAAATGTTTTATGCAGAAGTCTCATTATAATGATTATATACGGGGTCAGGTAAGAAGTTTTCATTTTTTAAAATTCTAATCTGAAAAGATACTATTTTAAATTCTCTTTTCAAATATATAACACACCATGGATGATATTGGTTTCCTAGGCGATTTATTTAAACTTTATTACTTTGAAACGAAATAATTCATTCAGATTAAGGTAAAAAAATAACGGGAATCATCGCAAATGTTCGAAATATGTCCTTAAATGGTTACCGTCTTTCCAGATAGCGAACAAAATATACATTTTGCGCCATTTCTTCGTTTTTTCCCCTTTCAAGAAGAACTGATATCATATCAAATTTTTCAAAATGTTAATAGGTCATTTTTGCAAATGAATATGTAAAAATGAAATTGACTTTAAATGTTAATAGTCAACATAGTTGTTTCTAGGATATTAGCTTCTGTTTCATGGTCTACTGAGGTCTAAAGTAATAAAGTTTAATAAATCGCCTAGGAAACCAATATCATCCATGTGTTATATATTTGAAAGGATAATTTAAAATAGTATTTTAGATTAAAATATATAAATTGTTTCATTTAAAAAAATTAACTTTTTTACCTGACCCGTATACTTTCAATTATTATTCAACAATCATTATAAAGAAACTTCTGTATAAAACATTTTTCTGTATCTCTTTTAACTAAGAAAATATAGGGTATTTTTGAAATTGTAAATTTTCTTAAACGAGCGAAAATTTTCAAATTTCGATTTTACCATTTTAAATTTGACCCAAAAAGAGCACATGACACCTACATTCCTTTTTTGATAGCACTAACAATTACGGAGATACCCTATAAAAGTGTCGAAAAGGGGACACCCTGTACTGACAGAAATGTATCGCGTCCGTAGTTCCTAGTTTATCATTTTAAAATACATTTTGTTAAATAACTGTAGCCTTTAAAAAGTTTAGGTATTTTTTTCTACCATAAATAGGGGAGCTATTAGTTGGCCATTTTATAATTTACCTGCATATTCTTAAATATGCTTCACACCGAACGTCACAGGATAACTTTTGAACTGCACAACACAACATAAATTAATAAAAATAAGTATTACAACGTACCTGCACCTTTTACGACACCCACAACAATCATCCATGCACCATGGAAAAAATCCAAAACCATCAATTACTACTGTATTTAATTTTTTCAGTCAATTAGAATTCTCGACGATTTTTTGTCGCGGGTCACAGTGCTTGTAAAGGCAAAAACTAAAAATATTCAATGTGGCAACAATGTGTTATCCGATCTGCAAGAAACTCACTTTAAATTTCATTGCTGCCATCTATCGACATTTTTTTGTATCACTTTTATGGTTCACTTGGATCTGTTTATCTTGGCCCTCCTTTATTCGATTTTAATAATTTTTAAATAGTCCACAACTCGATTTTTGTTAAATATTGTGGAGCGATTGTTGAGTTACGCGCGTTACAATGGGTTAGTTCCGTTTGCCGCTACTGTTAAATATATTTATTATGTAAAAATGATAATTCTTGTACCTGATTTAAAAAAGTGGGTTTATTCTTACAATGTCTTAAAATATATACAATTTTGTATTTTTAAAGTACATTTCCCATAAACAACACAATATTATTATATTTTATGAAATATAAATACGGGCGATCGGCAATAAAATGGACTTGGGGCGGTGGGGGCAAAGAAATGGCAATAATTCCAACTGAAATAGAAGAGAACACATTACTTTACATACGTACTAGAAAAAGAGATAGCATAAGAGAAGAGGAAATAAAGAAGAAATAATTTATGTGGTTATCTTTTTTTTACCGCCACCGTTTATCATTTACAATTTTATGGGTCACCCTGTAATGCGAATTGTCACAGATCATAATTTACTAATTATATTAATGGCAATTGCATCTCGTATAAATATATCTATCATATTTGTATATAGCTTACCTTCGAATCATACATAGTACATTATTCCACAAAACTAGTAAATAAATTTTCACTATAATACAGGGTGTTATGGAAATGACGTATTATATTTAAACCGGCAATTCCTGAGATGAAAACAAATTGAAGAAAAATATCCAAAAATGGCGCTTTAATTTAATATGCCCTGTACATGACCTTATGTCAAACCAAAAATGACCACGTGGTGCCCCTGCCAGGAAAGTAAACAAAGCAGCATGTGGCGAAAAACGTCAATGAATCTTGAACAGTGTTGTCATATCTTCAGGGTAAACTCTTTAGAAAGTCTAACCGTTGAACAGATTCCAAGTTGTTTATTTTTCAGGGTACATTATTATAAACTTTTACGCTCAGTTCAGTTCACTGGGAAACAATCTCTGATTTATAAACTGAATGACTATGAATATTTTTATAATCATAAATTGCGGAATTTCCTTCTATAATATTACTTTCCTGTATAATTATAGTCTCGAAAATGGCAACCGCGCTAGCAGTCTTCGGAGAAAGAAAGCACCTTGGACTCGACCATTTATTTCAAAGGGTAGTTCCTATGTCCACATAATTGTTTCATTTTATGTTTAGTAAAGGGTTAATGGCCCATAGAAATTAGCGTTTTTATTATTTCTATTGCGAAATAATTAAGTGCTGTTGTTCTATGTGTGCGATAGTGTTATTGTAAAGTGTAATTATGCGTTAATTTTTAGTGCTTTCGTGTAATCTGATAATAGGTGCATATCTTCAAAAAAACTAATTTGAAACTCGTGGGTGTCTGTGTGTTTCTTTAAGTGATTTAGTGCAATTTGTTGTGTTTCACTATGTGTTTCTTTCTCTCGACGATATGCCGGGCGATTGGAAAGAATATGCCGAATGGGGTTTGATGGGTATAAGTTTATTATGCAGTTCCACACTATCATCAGGGCACATGATGAGCATAAAGCTTTTCCCATAGAAAGAGAACTGAAAATGTCTGGATTTCTTACTCCTGTCAGCATGGATTTACTTTCTAAGTAAGCTAAATATTTATTTTTATAAGAAACTAAAGTTTTAAATTTTTTACACAGTTTGGCAACATTGCACGTACCACCTGTTTTCTGATGCCACTACAGGGACATGACGAACAAACCCGAACAAACGCCGGACGACGTGTGGGTTTATGGGGCTGGACCCCACTTTTAAAAAGGCCGATTTGAAAAAAAATATACGTAGCGCTTCTCTAGGACATCCAAGGAGTCACACATTTAAATATAATACGTCATTTCCATAACACCCTGTATTTGACATAAACTATCTAAACGCGTACCTTATTACAGCGTTGCCATTTTTTAAAGCCATCTTCTTCTAATTTATCTGAAACCGTAGAACTGTGCATGATCGTAAATAAATGGTGTTTTATGAATGGAATGTTTTGTCTCCCCTTAAATATTTAGAATTTCCCGTAGAATATAAAACCTAATACAAAATTGGGGTATTTAAAAAAAAACTGTCACAGACCAATAACTATCCCCTGCTTGTCAAAAAATGAAGAATTGAATCTAAAAATATGCGGGTCCGAGCATTTTTTCTGTAGGAATTGGGAGACCCAGTATACATTAATCTAACTGTAATCACCGCCGCCGTAAAGGAGCAACATGACTAGGTAAATAGGAAAGGTAGAAAATAAATATATAATAACAGTAAACATATATTACGCATATTATACAGGGTCTTGTTTAAGAAAGGTACCTAGTGAACGAGGGGGGAACTCCTAGTATAGCTCTGTATACTTTACATTTCCTACATGAATTTCCCAACAAATAAAACAATCTCATTATACTTGAGGAAATACAGAAACGAATGATTCGCCATAAATACTGCACTTGAACTGATGATGGCTGATTTCCTTAGTATTTCCACTGAAAATAAGAAACGTCGAGTATTGGATTATATTGTTTGTCGGTTTGTTCGTATAATAAGTTTGCAGCAACAATAATTTAGTAAAATAAGGCTATCCAGTGAGTTTTTTTACATTTAAATGGCATCGCGTATTAATTATCATCATTTAGAAAGTTTGTACGTTAATCTTTACCCATGCGTCATCGCTTACACATCATTAAAATCATCATCAAGAAAAGTATCAAAACAAGTACTGATTTCATAAACATTATAATAGATTAATTAGCCTAGCGTTCCGATATACGTACGACTTTATAATTTCGAAAGAAAAATGGAAATGATAACGGCGAAATACTGGCTACCTTTTTTTATCATGACTTCGGTCGCCATTTATTTCGCTTTCGAAATTAGGTGTTTTCATAATCCACTTTAAAATCATGAATACATCCATTTGAAGGACTTGAGCCAGCCCTTAAATTTTCGACATGCTATGACATGACTTTACAAAACAAGGTTAGTAACAAATGTCCATAAATACTTACCGAAAACACAAAAGTACGATGAAGTTGCTCTGAAAATAACTGTTTTAAGTATTAAATTCAACTTGAAACACACAAAAACTGATAAAAATCAATTAATATTGACACTTGATTGGCACATCAAAATAGCAACTATGACTTAACAGCTGGCAAATGTTTAATGGCTAGAAATCGATATTCAACAACAATGGTAATCCATAGGTTTGTGACGCACGCGTAAAGATATAACGTAAAGACTCTTTAGTAAGTATTTTAATGGTGCAATACTTACCAAAATTTTTACAAGGTCTAAATTTTATAAATTTCTTCAATTTTTTATTATAGAAACGACACAACTAATGAAATTGCGTAGTAAAGTAATTGGTGCCTCAAGCACACTCACAAATTGCACCTCACCAATCACCAAAAAACAAATGCAAATAGAAGAAAGGAAACTTGTATGATTGTTAGCATAAGTAAGTTTAGATAACGGCATATGAGAAAAGATATTAAAAAATATATTTAACTAGTAGGTCCAGCGATACCTGCCGAATACTTTGACAGTTCAAATATAATTTAAATAGTATTGAGATGAATTAATAATTTGTACCCATAGAACTTGTATTTTCTGTTGTAGAGTCGTAAAGTCTAATCTAATTTACCCACATATATATAAACAGTATATTGCCAATACGAACGTTCCAAAATGTTTGTTGTTATTCGTCGCCATCTTTGGTTTTGGATGCTTTTTCAAATTACAGAATAAAAAGTGATTCATCCACATTGTTGTCGGTATATTAGTGCTTATAAACTTTCATTACCTAACAACAATTTTTGTAAAGGAGTATTTAATTTGTGGTGATTCGATTCGCTGTTTGGTAGGTTAGTGGCTTGTTTTGTTTAAGATGAAAGGACAGAAGTGAATGGTGCTTTTTTGCAAAAGTCGTGGATCAATATCAGGTAATTATACAGTATTTCAGGTATGTACATATATATGAAAATATTTTGCTTATCAGTTTATGTGATCTTCGGAACCGAATTTCACTAAAAAGCTTGTAAAAAAAGAAGAGAGTGTCACTCGTATACAATATAATATAAATGTGGTCACTATCTAACCTTAAAATTAATGTATTTTTAATTTGGTGCATTAGTAGCTGATAATAATTCCCAAAATAGTCAATATAGTCATTCATTCTTAATTTTTGGTGTAGAAAAAAGTGAGGTTAAGAAACATACGACGTCGGATGAATAAAATAAAGCTCATCGTGTCGATTGTTACAAATATTCGGACGGATTTTGGCACCAAAAGTTTACACCAATCAGGGCACCGTCGGATCATCATATCGTCAGAAATCGTATGCATGGAACGCCGTCTTAAATCGAACTAATCGAAATTTTGATTGCAATTTTTTCCTAACTAACCAGTGAAATATACATTAAAGAAGTTGAAATTCGGTCCTGTCGAATGTTTACTTTCACAAGGAAATTTCCGAACGGCACAAACTCACAACGCCCCCTTCGATGCCCATAGCGGGGACATAATTGCAGATGGTAATAGCAATATACTGTTTATATATTATATGTGAATTTAGCATGAACGTATGATATACTCGGTAACTGGCTATTAGTAACCATAAAAAATATTTGGATAAGGTTTAACTCAAAGTGAAATGAAGTTACGTTATGCTAACAATATTACAGAATGGTCTAAGCCAAGTCGGTGCACTAACAAAATTATTAAAATCGAAAACCGGGAGTCGGCAGAACAAACGTTGTGCACAAAATACCTCGCTTTCTACTTAGGATTCTAGAAAATTGAATGAAGGACATGGACGTTTTACATCGGCCATGTAACAAGAACTTTGCCAATTATCAAAATAAAAATAATAACGTCACTTTTTGATATTTATTTAGCCGCCGTAATGTTACCGTTGTCATTCGAATTGAACCTGTGAATATTAGTATATTAAATGTGAAATAAAAAAGTAATTACACTAAAATGTTCTTAAAGTTATTATTATATTTCGTTAGATTAATCTAGTATTAATAATTTTTAGTACTTACTGTTTTATACACTAAATCACACTAGTGCTTAGAGCACTGCAAAACGCTATTACTGCTAGTCTGGCCACGAATATACGGTAACACTAAGTGATTGAACAGTGAGACACAAATACTAACTCTCACTATGTCTTTTTAAAAGATTTATTTTGTCTGAGACTGATGTATTAACCTGTTTGCATTAATATAAATATAATTGCATAAATAACTGTGTAACAAGTGTGTACAGTGATGCTTTTGTACACTGTAATACTGTAAGAAAACTTTTGTAGTGCAAGTTTAATGTAATAGATTATAATATTTGTCATTATTTTTAGATGACAATGTCAACGCAAATATATTTATTCTATCAACGCCGAAATCACCAATAACATAATGTCATAGACGCAAAGCGTCGTGATGATAGGTAAGTACCGTGACTCAAATGTACATGAACGGTAGAAAGAAAGAGTCATTTAGTTCACAGTCTGTTTGGGTTTAGATTGTGAACTACCTAACACGTTTAATCGGCCGCGAGGGTACTTCGCATTTTTCAGCGAAAGTGCATTCTGCAAAAAACATACCACAGGATATCTGTGCATTATATACAGGGTGTCCCAGCTTTAAGAACCCACAACCAAATAGCTGATACATATTTTGTTTAAATAACATAACAGTTATCTACTCATTATTGCAAGGCATCTGTTAACGTACTTTTGAGTATCCGTTTGGATACGCAGGTCTTTTATTTGGATACCTAGTAAAATTTTTAATTACTTAGTAATTTAAAAACTACAGAACTGATACCAGTGATGACTAAAGAGTCAGAAAAGAATATTAAAAAAATAGAGCTGTTTAAAAGACATGGATACGCAGCAAAAATTCACTAAAGACGTGGATACGCAGTAAGAAATCACTAAAAGATGCCTTGCATTATTGTCCTATAATAAAGATATCTAAACAAAATATTTGTGTAATATTATATATTTATACCCGTTAAAAAAAAGTCTTACACCAAACCGAGCGTTTTACTGTGCAAACCTAGGTAGAAATTTTAGATACTTTTTGCAAACTAGGACGCGATAGATGTTTTAGATAATCATTTAAGAATGACAAGTCGCCGTTGCTCCATCTTCCGATTATTTGCATCAAGGCTGGAGCAAACGCCCCTCGTGGCTTATGCTTCTCGCAATTAAAAGCAATGTTGCCGCTTGTGCACTTTTTTAATTGAAAACTGGGAGTTGGTTCGTCTCAACAAATTGTCCGATATTTTCGTATTTTGAGGTGTGACTTTAATTTACAATAAACAGATTTATGAAATAGCCCGTCTATAGCGTTAAAAATTGATATCTTGTCTTGAAAAAAGTAACTAAATGTTTTACCGAACAAGCCAAAGAATCCTGCAAGACACTTACCGGCAGTTGCGGCAGCAGCTTCAGTTCCCGACTCTGTTACGTTAATGAAGGCTTTTTGGATTACGTCATCAACTTTCAGGCCTTCTTCAGAAATACCACTTAAATTGGCACCATCGGAAAATAGGGAATTTACACCCAACTACAAAAAAATATTTTTATAAAATGGTGTCGAAACGATTACATTCGTCGTTGTAACACTAGTGCGAAAAGTAATACATACATAAATATCGAACTGTATATGAACTGAGTGTTCCTTAATGACGTATTAATATAATTAATACTAAATAATATAAGTTCTAAAAATCTGATCTAAAATAGCAAAAGAAAAAATTGTAAATATTATTTTTTAAAAAGCAGCCATTTTGTTTTGGGCGAATAGGAACACAATATTCTGGGATTGTAAAATAATCGGTAGGACCTTTAAAATGATGTATCGCAAGACCCCACTTCCTATTCCATTTTTGTTATCAAGATGGCGTCCATCCGCCATTTTGAATTTGAGCACCATAAAATATGCAAGAAAGTGTAGCTGTCTGATTCCTACTACACCATGCCAAGTTGTATTTATTTTTCTAAGGCGGTAAATGAGACAAAGGATAATCAAGACATAATAACTATGCAATTTTCAAAACGCCGCCATTTTGTTTTTAATACGAATAGAGAAGTAATATTTTGGCATCGTAAAGTACTCGATAGGACCTTCAAAACTATGTATCGCAAGACCCCTCTTCCTATTTTATTTTATTTTCCAAGATGGCGCCCATCCGCCATTTTGACAGTTAGAACTGTAATTCTTCCGTCAAAAGGTAGTTTACCGTCCCCTATCGGCCAAACCCAAAATTTGGACATTAATGAATCGCCTTCTGTATGTCCACAATGGATCAATTTTTTTCTAAAGAGCGTTGATATTTTTGTAATATTTATTTTTTTAATATCTCAAAAGGAAACCTTATTCGTATGTTCTGTTTGTTCAGAAATTGGTATCTTTTACAAACTTCATCAAAAATTAAATTGGGGTGGCCAAAAATAGGACAGCTGACCCATGCTTCCAACTTCTAGATGACCGTAATAGTAAAATATTAAAACCTACCTTTTGCAAAATGGGCTTTAATGGAATGCTAGATTCGACCGTCCATTTGGGCATTGTTATAGCAACTCGTTGCCATTCAAGAGGCTTCGGCTCGAACAGCACTTGGTCCAGGTTGCTTTCCAGAAGCGGAAGGCCTTCTATTTCGTTCGGCAGAACGATGGTCATCGTGATATTGGCGCCTAGATACGGAAGTTCCAGGAATTTGGCGTTGCATTTGGCGCACTCGTAATATCTGAGAAAATGTATACAAATTAATGTAAACGTGCATTTTTGCTTCTAAAGAACGTTACTGATCCAGCTTCGGATTAGAGAAAAACTGAGTAGGTATACTTGGCTTAAATCTGGACACTGCCTGTTCAATCGTTATACAGGGTGTTCCTTAATGACGTAGTTACATTTCAGGGTGTGATTCCTTAGGTCATTTTATAAAGAAAAGTTCATATGAACATATGTCCGCAATGGAGTAATTTTTTTGCTACAGGGTGTTGAATTTTTATTCTTTAAATGGTTATTTTTTAATATCTCCGAAAGTACTTTAGGTATTGTTTTCAATTTTGGTATGTATTAATAGGATATAGAACCACAAATTTTAGTTAGAAAAGTTATTCAATTGTTCCACCAGTGGCGTCCCTGCAAGCATGTCCTCTGATATTTTTTACAAAAAAGATGGTACGCCACTGACATTTTTCCATGTGGATATTTTTTCTGTTTAGCCTGGTCAATTCTACATAAAAACGGTTTCTTGAGTGTTTCTCGTCAGACGCACCGTTCTTGATTAAAACCACTTAATTCATATTAAAACTCATTATTATTATTAACATTGATAAAATAATTAATGATAAATTCTGTTTTATAAAAATTGTTGGAAATGGCCACCTTCGCTTAAAAGGCATGCTTCCGCCCGTTTCCGCATCGAATTGCCCACTCCAACAATTTTTATAAAAGAAAATTTATCATTAATTATTTTATCAATGTTAATAATAATGAGTTTCAATATGAATTAAGTGGTTTTAATCAAGAACGGTGCGTCTGACGAGAAAAACTCAAGAGACCGTTTTCATGTAGAATTGACCAGGCCAGAACAGAAAAAATATCCACATGGAAAAATGTCAGTGGCGTACCATCTTTTTTGTAAAAAATATCAGAGGACATGTTTGCAGGGGTGTCACTGGTGGCACAATTGAATAACTTTTCTAACTAAAATTTATGGTTCTATATCCTATTAACACATACCAAAATTGCAAATAATATCTAAAGTACTTTCGGAGATATTAAAAAATAACCATTTAAAAAATAAAAATTCAACACCCTGTAGCAAAAAATTTAATCCGTTGCGGACATATGTTCATATGAACTTTTCCTTATAAAATGACCTAAGGAATCACACCCTGAAATATTAGCACGGAGGAACACCCTGTATATAAATTCTACACTTAAAATTTTTGTTTCCAAATTTAAAAAAAAAACCTAACTTACTTGAAAGTGTCTTCGAGATGCATCATGTCAATTTTCTTAAAACTGGATTTGGATGTATGAAATTTGTCTGTGTAGGTTAGGGCCTTTTCGAAAGGAGTCTCCCACTTGCCTAAAATAGATAATCGATAAAGTTCATATTCGTATTTTCTTCAGTCTTCTATTATAGACAAATCATATTTTATTTTTTTTGTTCACAGAATGTTTTAAAACGTAATACAGTGGCAGTTGTCATATAATTTCAATCTATTTTTTATTATTCCGAATGTGTCAAAAAATGTGGTGTCCTTGGAAGGATGTGCAGCCTCGAACATGACATTTATGGGGATCCTGACGAGGGTTATCGAGGCCCACGTGCTGGAAATATTTTGGCGGCCTTTAAATTTAGTATACAGCGTGTATCAGCCAAATGGATTAAATTCTATAATAAATAAATGGGGGCGTTTGCGAAAAAACGCTCGGACACGTCGATTGGTATTTCTAGTTGCGCAATAAAAACTTTTCGTACAGGGTGTGTTATATAACAGGGGCCAATACCAACTTTCTTATTTTAAATGCAACACCCTGTATATTATTTAATTTTTGGATCCCTCAGAAAATTTTAGACATATTTAAGGTGCAATATCCTATACCTATCTTCAACTGTTTCGGAGATATTAAGTGTTTTCAGATTTATTGCATTTCAGCGTTTCTTTTTACTGATATGAAATAAAAAAGGTATCAATAGTTTTATTTACTTATGTTCAAATGCGTGACCTTGGCAAATTGTTGTCTTTCTGCATGACAATAGTTGTCAGTCTTCTAGTCGTTTTGAATTTCGTTAACTGCATATCAGAAAAATGGTTTATTTAACAGAAATGCACAAAATAACAATTCTACAGATGATTGGTAATGGAGATAAACCACGGACACAAATGGAAGTTGCTCGCTTATTTCATGAAAAATTTCCAAATTTGCCGCCTATAACTCAAGGGAGAATTAGTAAAATAGAAAGGGAGTTTCGTCAGCTTGGACATGTAAAGCAGATAAAAAAATTAGCTGCCAATGCAATAAGTGATGATACAAAATTACATATTATGCTTGAGTTTGAGGAAAACCCACATACTTCTAGTCGAGAAGCAGCCCCAATATTCGATGTTAGCCATTCATCGATTATTCAAACAACAAGACAAGAAAATAAAATATATCCCTATAAAATGATACCTACTCATGAGCTCATGGAAGACGATTTTGATAGGAGAATGTATTTTTATGAACAAATGATGGCAATGTTAGATAACAATGTGATCCAATTAGAACATATTTTGTTTTCTGATGAGTGCACCTTTACACTTCACGGTTATGCTACTCGTTAGAATTGCCGCTATTGCTCTTGGGAAAATCATCATTGGATTAGACAAAAACATGCGCAATATCCTGAAAATGTTTGGTCAGGAATTGTTGAAGATCATATCATAGGTCCTTTTTTCATCAATGGCAATTTAAATGGCGATAATTATCTAGCACTGCTCCAAAATAAAGTCTTGCCAACTTTAACAAACTTATATCCTGATCCAGCAAACCCACAACTTCCAGCGAATATGATATGGTTTCAGCAAGATGGAGCACCGCCCCATTACCAAATCAATGCCCGGCACTACCTCAACCTAGTATTTCTAAATCGGTGGATAGGGAGGCGGGGTTCGATGGAATGGCCAGCACGATCCCCTGATCTGACGCAATTAGACTTCTTCTTATGGAGTTATGTCAAAAATATTGTATGCAATGGATTTAGCTGACTTAAGAAGACGAATATCGCTTGCAATTAGATCGGTCACGCCTGAGATGTTCAGTAACGTTAGAAGAAATTTCTATTTAAGATTAGGATGTTGCCAAGACGTTCGCGGCGAGCAGGTTTCAACATCTACATTAATGTTTTTTTGTTTTTGCATTTCCAGGAAATAAACAGTATTACTTATTAGTTTTCGACTGTGTTGTTAATTTTTGCAATAAATCTGAAAACACTTGATATTTCCGAAACAGTTGAAGATAGGTATATTACATATATACATTAAATATGTCTAAAATTTTCTGAGGGTGCCAAAAATTGAATAAGATACATTTAAAATAAGAAAGTTGGTATTGGCCACTGTTACATGACACACCCTATATGAAAGGTTTTTATTGAAAAAAATGATAGAATATAATATATTATATAAATAATATTTATATAGATAATCTTTCTTGTGCCAATGTGGCCCTCAAATAATTAATAATTATTTTTAATAGACAGAAACAGAAAGCAGCGTTACTTACCACTAAAGTATAATGCGTTAACTAAAACGAGTCTGGTCATCGCATCCAAACTATCTGGCGAGATCAAACGCTGGATCTTGTTGTTGGTTTGTTGTTCGACCCATTGGTTGATCACATTAGCAGCTGCCTCACTCTAAAATAAGGATTTTAAGTTATGACCTTATAAATAGAAATAGCGTCAAACATTTAAAACTTCCTAATTTTATTTTTTTTTTAAATACTTACTTTACTGAAATCGACATTTTCTGTACCAGCATCGTAAAGAGAAGTAGCGAGACTATTAAAACCTGGTAATACTTTAAATCCTTCTCCCAAAAACATTTTATTGGCAGACAACAACTTGAGCTCGTCGGTGTTTTTCTTCAAAGCGGGTAGAAGTTGTCTGGAAAAAGGAAAATGAAATTGATTTTTGCTTAAGTTATCTGAGACCGATACATTGTCTCGTTTCTACTTTCAACAACGTCCGATAACACTGGACAACAACGAAAATGTAAATAAAACAAAATCAACTAAATCTTACTATTTCTAAAACGGAAAATAAACTTTTTTTTTTAATATTAGTTCACGTTTAAGAGATACGCGTATATATATATGTGCCCCTAATATATTAACACTATAACCGCAAGAACCACGTGGTATATTTGTATTGTAATATCAATATATGGATCTTACATTGCCAAATCTACATTT
Organism: Barypeithes pellucidus; assembly: GCA_963991005.1. Lineage (NCBI taxonomy): Eukaryota > Metazoa > Arthropoda > Insecta > Coleoptera > Curculionidae > Barypeithes > Barypeithes pellucidus. The sequence continues at coordinate 17,641,527 of OZ022565.1, read as the reverse complement.
TCACCAAGTTAAGGAAATTTACCACGACAACACCGCATGGTGGGTCCCCAGGGATGATCCCCCATATGCGAAGTCCGAACCCCCTATTGCTTAAAATAAGAGCGATAGCCATTAAAATCCATGTAAATCCACTTCCATGTCTGCCTTGTACTGAACAGTCCCTGTATAATAAAAATCTGTTCACAAATATAAGAGCGCGAAGTAATGAGGTTTAATTAAATTTACCTAAATAGGGCATTGTGTCAATGCCGACTGAGCCGAAACCGCCCTAAAAAAGCGATAATATTAAAATTTTAATTAAGGGGCAAATAAATAGTGTTTTACTACCCTATTTTAAATAAATAAAGGACTAAACGGATAAAAGGACACTTGTTTATCACCATTTTTATTGTTTTCCTGAGGACGGTTCTATAATATGGGCCACTAAACTAGTAGTACCTGCTCAGTCCGCATTGTGTCCTCTCGTGAGAGATCTAGAACTTTCAAAAAGTAAGGCAGAGTTACTAGGATCAAGATTGCAGCAGTGGAACCTATTAGAAGACGATGTCTCTGTGTGTTTCGTAAACGCCATAAAGGCCTAGCACCATTTGACATGGAAAATAACTTGGGTTTCTGCAATAACATTGGCGGTTTATTGGCGGCTTTAAATATAAACTATAAACCAGAATGGAGATTATTTATAGATAGTTCAACATTGAGTTTAAAGGCAGTACTATTGCATATTGGCAATATTCTTCCGTCTATTCCTTTCGGATATGTAGTTCACATGAAAGAATCATACGACAATATGAAGATCCTATTGACAACCATAAAATGTGATGAGCACCAATGGCAGATATGTGGCGACTTAAATGTTGTTGCACTGTTACTTGGGTCGCAGCTAGGCTACCCAAGTTTTGTTGTTTTTTATGTGAATGGGACAGTCGGACAAGGTCACTTCATTACAATAGCCAATACTGGCCCGTTCGACAATCATTAGATCCAGGGCAAAAGAATGTACAACATATGCCATTGGTAGACTCCAAAAGGATTTTGTTACCACCTCTGCATATCAAATTGGGCCTAATGAAAAACTTTGTTAAGGCACTGAATAGACATGGGTCAGCATTTTCCGAGGCTAAGTGACGAAAAAATTAAAGAAGGTATAAGGAAACACATTCAAAAAGACGAACACTTTGACAGCACTGTAACAGATATTGAAAAAAATGCTTGGAATGACTTTCGTCTCGTGGTTACTAATTTCTTGGGAAATAAAAAAGCTGACAGTGTTACTCTAGTTGAAAATATGCTGTCGTTGTATCAAAAAATTAGTTGCAATATGTCTCTAAAGATTCATTTCCTACACTCCTAACTGAACTTTTGCCTGACAACTGCGAAGCTGTAAGTGATGAGCAAGGCGAACGCTTTCATCAGGATATATCAACAATGGAGAACAGGTACCAGGGAAACTGCAATGCTTTCATGCTTGCCGACTATGTTGGACTCTTGTTACAGATGCTCCAGAAACAATTCACAAACGAACAGCCAAACGACAGCGCATTTAGTGACTGTAAAAGTGTAAAATTATCTAGTTTTTATTATTTTGTTAAAAATGAAATAAAAAACTTTTTTTTGAAAACGGCAACTAAGTTTTTAATTTCATTATCATTTTTGTATTCAGCATCTATAAAAAACTTTTTTTTGAAAACGGCAACTAAGTTTTTAATTTCATTATCATTTTTGTATTCAGCATCTCAAAATTAACAAGAAACATAACCTAAAATTTGTTGTCTAGTGTAATTATGGACAATATCTGCATGTTTCTTACCTTAAGGCGTCCTCAGTCCTTGGTGGGCTCGGAAGGTGCAGGGCTGCGGTTAATTCTTGTTGCGTTCGACCCTTCGCTCCGGCTCTGGTGAGGGCCAATATTATCTCGACTGAAAGGGGACTGAAGACAAAGTTTTGGTTGGGATTTTCCTTTAAAATTTCCTGAACAAAAAAATAGAAAATACGTGATTATTCATCATTGTTGAAGATGGAATTAGTCTAAAATAATTCCAAAAAATAAAGTAGATAATTTCTTAGCAAGAATCTAGGCATAATCGGTAAAATCGAAGGTAAACAACAAACGATAATTTCTGTTTGTTTATTCCTAAACGAAAAATCATTTAAAATCTGCATTCCGTAAACAACTTCGAGTTACTTCAACCAATTAAGTTTTAACTTATTAGGTGCTCATTGTCCCGATTGGATTTAATTAATTCAAAAATAACATTTATATAAAAAAGCTGATTCTTTGCACATTTAATAGTTAAATTTACCGTTTATCTAGGTAGGTAGAGGATATTTTTGAGTAAACTTGTTTCTGTTGCAACACGAATATATGTTAGTAAATTTAATTTTTTTTAAATTAAAATCATCATTATCATCAATCATCCTTTTGTACCCATCTCAGGGCGGCCCTGTCTTTGGCCACTGAAGCGTACTGTATGTTTTGCTCATCTTAATGTATTATGTCCAGCTTGCTGGTTTTCAACTTGAGTAACCTTTTTGCCCGTTCCATTTGATGTTGAGCACAATGTGAAAAATCTCTTCAAGACACTCTGGGAGTTTCTACGAAGCTGCCTGGGCGATTGAAGACGTATTTCCTCCCGGATTGACGCCCAGCAAATCAATAGACGAAGCCATCATAATCCGACGTCTGTAAGGCCCGTTTCCGTTTTTTGACATAGATCTTCGTTTCAGATGACATGCCAAGCATCCGTCTTTTCATGATCATCGGTGTTGCGGTAAGTCTCTTGGCTGACGCGATGGTCAACAGTTATAAAGTTTTGGCGCCATAGGCGCCTCTTTAGATGATTAGTCTTAAAACGGCTTTAAATAACCTGCACAATGTGCGTGTTTCCTTCTCTGCAGTTGGCTTGTCATTGTCTCTCGAGATTCGGATTTCAAGGTACGTCTTGAAGTTCCAGCAACGTGTCTATAATATTCTTTTGATTGTTAGATGTCGAAACTAAGTAATCTACAAAGTTTTCTATATACCCAAACTACAAAGTTATTGCTTGTGCTCCCATCCTATTCAGTCATTACTGTGACAGCTGACAGTACCCCTTCCTAGTAATGGCTTGTTGAATTATCCAAATCGCATCTTCATTACTATTCAGTAGCACTTATACCGCCATTATTAGCACCATTTCTTATTATATTACATTACTTTATTAGTAGGCATTAGATTAATGTCATTAATAATTTATTAACAAGTCCGGCTTCTATAATATGTGCTGATTTACATCTAACATCTAACCCGTAATGATATGATAGGAACGGTAATAAATAGATAATTATTATCAAATACTAATTAGAACATAAAGTCGTAACCTTGCAAGTCGGTGATAGTGTATAATTCATAAATATGCTGTTATTTTAATATAATGGTTCAATAGGTCACATGTCATGGAGGGCAGGCAGGGTTGTTAAAGTAGGTAATGTAACATTTACTACGGAATTTGCTACTATAGCAAATGTAATTTGCTACATGCTCTTACTCGTTTGTTACGTTTACTACATTTACTACTTTTATCTTCATTTTTTAGAATATTTGTGTTTAGATCAAATCGTAAAGCACAAAGCAACAGAAGAACAATAACCAAAAACTACTATTTTCTACTTTTCCACTGGAATTCCCAACTTTTAAGGCCAATTTATAAACTTGACGTTACGATTGACTGTGCAGTTTGACGGTGCCGTTGTACGATGGGCGTAAAAAGCTGGATTTATAAACTTGGCGTTGGTGACAATAACATAACCTGTTTCTCTCGGCTTTTCTATATTTCTATGCGATTATATTAATTTTGGTGTTTATGTGATCTGAATGATACTATCAACACTTATCAACAGTATACTTTAAAATGGTTAATAAGATGATATAAAGTAAAATAATATTTACTAAATATGACGTGACAGGCAAACACGATTTTGATTGGCTGTGTAAACTTGCTACGAACGTTGCTACGACCGTCCACCGGAAAAAGATAAAATTGGTTTATGTTGGCCGTCAAACGGCACCGTCAACGTCAAATATAAATGGTCTTATGCATTCCAATATGTTTAAGCTGTAACGGCACCGTCGAACGGCGTCGTCAATCGTAACGTCAAGTTTATAAATCCAGCTTTAACATCAAATTTATAATAATAAAATTGAGGTTATGTTGTGTTTTTGACCCCAATCAAAACATTAATTACATTTACTACGTTTACTTAACAAATGTAACAATAGGTTTGTTCCAACACCCTATTTTTGTATCGTTCTAGAACCGTCACGAAACTGTTGGAATCGATTTTGTGCGCAGGCGTTAATTTTGCACTGTTTGTTGCCGATGCACAAGGGAGGCAAGGTTGGTACGTTTTTGTGACCATTCTGTGTAAAAATCTCAGCTGATCGCCTGTCTGATTCTAGGAAAGAAGTTTAGTAATTAGTTAATTATCATAACATTCATAAATCACAACCCTACTTTTGTTGTTTTGATTTCTTCGTCTAAGCTTGAGTATTATCTTTTTTCGTTCCGTTTTGTTGTATTTAATAATCAAGAAAGAGAATAACGTTTAATGTTAAGAATGTCTTGTAGGTTTGGGAACCGGATTATACAAATTTAATAAGAATAAATTAAATAATCTAAATATTAAGCAACAACTCCTACAAAATAAGGCTAAAAGAACTGCATGAATGCCAAGAATACAAAAACAACGGTTAAAATTCTTAGGGCGCAAGTCAGTACAAGCGGTTCCTGGTCTTGGCCATGTATCGTTTTTACCGTTCAGGAACTGGTTTGCGAACGATCACAATTTGGTTGAAACACCAAAGGGATCGCCAGCTACACCGTTTTGTGTCGGTTGGAACGCCTTTCGACTACTACGCATGTGCGTGACCGTACATTGTACGATTTTTAGGGTGGTTGGAACGAACCTATTAACAACCATGGGACAGAGGGACGGGATGATTCGGGCGACTGAGAAAATTTATAGGTTCAAGGTTTATTTTCTGTCCTTCTACGTATGCGATAGACCGTAAAAATAAAGACAGCTTTGATGATAAGGGGAGCCAACCTCATATGTTTTGCTAATTTGTAATAAAATCTGTCGGGGAATCCCCCGAGTCCTTATCTTTTGAAGAGGTTTCACGGCTCTATAGAGGGAGGAGGCAACCCTCAATCAAACAAGATGTGCTCCAAGGAAATCCGAAAATGTTGTTTGCTCACGGCGAGAAAGAACCTCGTCTAACCACGGTTGATAACGTTATTGTTAGAACTAATTGACTTTCTCTAAGTCATAAAGTTATAAAAGACTGAAAATGCATATTCGGCGTCTTATATTAACTTAAACGCTCCCAGGAAAGCCGACTCCTAGGGGGTTGTAGTGAACTATTTTTAAATTGTGTTTTAATACTTGATCGGAATAGAATAGTTTATTTTTTGGGGGTAAGGAGTAATTTTGTTATTGTTTTGAAAACATTTATACTTATCAACCAATAAGGTAAATGGTTTGAGCCCAAATTTTGAGTATAGGGTCGTTCTTTTGCAAACCGTACACTTTTTAACCTTGCCATTTTAGAATCGTCCGAAATTTTTTTTACAACTTATAATACATACAGTTAGTTGACACGTATTTCAGGATCTTGCCGAAAAAACTATATTTTCCAACATATTCACACAATGACATGATAATTTGCTGGATTTTCTCCAATACTTGAAATTTAATATCTCCAGTTGTACTGATCGTATCCATGTCGGTCTTTTTTATGTTAGCTTTCGCATTGTATTAAAAAAAATTGTCTGTGAACAAATGTGAAATAATAACAAATTAATTAATTGTTTAAATAGTTTTTTCTATTTGGGTTTCATAATGGCCACATTGTGAAATGCAAAAAATTGAATAACCTGCCACTTTATGAAACTGAAATTTTATTTTTTTATGTTGGCAGCAAGTAGGGTTCGAATTTTAGGCTTACTTTGATTTCGTTGAAATTAGTTTTCTTGACATTGTGGATTCGACAAAAAAAATTTAATAGAAAACTTTAAAATACTAACCTTTAACCTTGCAAATGGATAATTTTTACTAGATATTTATCTGAGATATCTATACTCGGAAATATATAACATGCTGACGGTGTCCGTCAACTAATTTCTAGTCTATAAAACAACATAACCTAAAAATAATCGAAATATCTTCCAGTTTATGCTCTATTTCTATAGTTTTATTCACTAAAGTACTATTTTAATTTTTAATTCAATATAGTATTATACATTGTACTTTATATATACATATTTATAGTTACTGTAGACATTTCCTGGGCATTAATTGTTATTCCTGTCAGATTTTGTGTCGACACAATATTTTGTTCAATAGTACCTATTATTTATTATTTTGTTCAATATTTTGAACTTTGTTCTGCTCGCACCATAACTCAAGTTTTGCATATTCTTTTTAAAAGTGTTGTTTAAATTAATTTAATGTGGGGGCGAGCATGCTGAAACTATTTAAACCATTAAATTGTTATTATTTTGCATTTGTTCCCGATCACAATTTTTTATACACTTCGAGAGTTAACAGAACAAAGACCGACATTGACACGATCAGTATAACTGGCGAAATTAAATTTCAAGTATGAGAAAATTGGAGAAGATCCAGCAAATTATCAAAAATTCATATGTGGATATTTTGGAAAATAAATTTTTTTCAGCAAACTCCTGAATCACATGTTGTTTGTAAATGAATTGTAAAAAAATGTCATGCGGTTTCTAAAAGAATGGCACTATAGTATAGTTGTTGCAGAATTATACCGTCGACTCTTACTGCCATAAATAAACTACCTGATTAAACCCTATTGTATACGCCTGAACCTCTTCAAAGCTCAATAAATGGGATCAGGTCCGGCTTGAAAATGTATACCACACCACATGATTTATTTTTATTATTTAAAATAAATAGATAGGTATTTTTAGTTTTAGGTATCTATAATAAATGTAAAATAATAATAACCATTAATGATAATTCAAAATAATATATAAGTATAACTATTAGGATAACAAGTACAATAAAAATTAATTAAATTCTAAGAAACTATTGATAATTTATTCAAAATATAACTCTGTATCACTATCACTATCTTCATCTAAGCCTAAACTTATAATTAAGGCTTGAATATTTGTAATCATACAATTGTAAGAAACGTTGTAAACGTTGAGATTCCATTAATGTTTGTCTTTTATCAAAGCTTCGGTATTTAAAATCCATTTTACGCAATATATTCCTAAGGCTTGAAAGGCTACAAGAGATATTTGTTTCGTCTTTAATCAGCCGCTCTTTGAGGGAAATCAAAGTGGGTACAGTTTGTGCCTCATACATTTGGTAAATCTTTCTTCTTAATAAATCCATGTTATTTTCGCCAATGCTTCTAAATGTGCCTGAATCACTCCGATTTTTTCTAGGATTAACAGGTTTAAGTACTATGTCTCTTACCGAAGATAAAGGAGTTTTTGTCAAAGTAGACGTCTCTGCTAAAGCATCCATCGAATTAAAATTTCTACTCAACAACGATTGATACACATTTTTAATTATTAGTTTGGCATCGGTAGATAAATGCTTTCTTTTAAAAATTACACTTGAAGATGCCCCCTTATCAGTACAATTCCAAGGACCCCACATTCTACCACTAATAAGCCTAACTAAAAATTACTCGCCGAAAAACCACTAAAGATTAAAATTATTAAAAATCACTTTGTATTTATATATGCATCAGGCATAGGTATAAATTGAATTTGTATACCTGGTCCGGCTCTGCTCGAAAAGGTTTTAGAATTTGGGATTTCCTAATTTATTTTATGGTCCAAGGGATAATGAGGTTTTATTGCAGGCAAAAGATCAACGGTATAATTCTGCAAAAACTATATGAGTATTATATTATATATATTTTTTAAGATACCGAACAACCCAGTATCAATAATGGCCTGTAAATTTAGCTATACGTTGTTAATTTTGCTCGTATCGTGGACAGACGTGCCTAAGGCGTTTGCCACCTATAAATTACAAAAACATTTCGAATGGAACATCTTGGATTTTGAATATCCGGATGAGAACATGAAGCGATACGATATCGCTGCGGGAAACTTGAACCCGTTAAACGCTCTACCAGTCGGCATAGAGAGATGGGATGATAAAATGTTTATCAGTGTTCCAAGATGGAAAGAAGGTATTTTTTATTAATTTATATGCAATCGATCAACATATCTGTTCTATAATATTTATTTTCGTGTCAGTTACTACGAGGGACAATTTTTCAAAATCTAACAACATCTCTCTTCTTTTACACACAACGTCAAAAGTCTTGGATCCCCCTGGTATTTGGCAACTTATTTCGTTTTGAAAGAAAAAAAAAAGAAATGCTTATTAAAGAATGTTTATTTCTGATTTTAATTTTTGTTTTTTACTAAACATCGGTAGGACCTCCTCTTCTATTCAGTAACATTTTGGCACGACGATACATTGACACAATCAAGCGGTTGATCGTCTCCTGAGGAATATTGCTCCATTTCTCTACTGCATCTAAAATTAACTGATCGAAGTTATGAATAAGCTGGTATACAGTCGAAAGAAGACCACGTAGCGGGCGACCTCGAGTACTCAATGCAAAGGAGGATCGGCATGTGGTCCAATATGCCCGTAGACATCGCCACGATCCAGCTCCAACTCTTAGGAATCAATTTCCACGTACATTTCGCATGGTTTATCGAGCTCTACAGTTAGAAGAATACTCCAGCGGCAAATCTTCAAAAAGATATTTAAGAAAACCTAAACTACTTCCAGGACACAGAGTTGTTCGACTAACGCGGGCACGGGAGCATAGTGATGACTTCTGCAGCATTGGAGCAGTGGCGTTGGGTCATGTTCATAGATGAAAACAGAATTGGACTACGAAGTCCGTCACCAGAAACTGAATTATCTTCGAGAGGTTGCTCTCTATCAAGGAGGGACCAGAACGAGGGGGTCCAAAACTTTTGACATTGTGTGTATATTTACGTATAATTATCAATGTTGGATTGTTGTCGATTGAAAGCGGCAGCAGTTATTTTTGTAGTTTATGCTTTTTAAGCGTCTACCTAGATATCTTAATTACTCCTTATAATCAATTAAAGCCGGCCACCTAACCCTGAGATAACATTTTATCAATAATATAGTTTTTTCACATGTTGTTACTTTTAAACTCTAACCAATAACAATTATATCAATAGCGTTGATTTGTTCAGTTCGTTCCGGTTCCAGAATAATACAATACGAGGTTAAAAAATTATATCGGGTATGTCAAAAAGTCGGCCATGTATTTTATTTCGGCCAGAATACAGTACGAGGTTGTAACTTGGAATACAATTCAGAAATCCGATACAGATCTTTTTATAAAAAAATATTGATAAACTATGTCCCAAATTAGAGATATGACGATATCGATAGGTTTTTTAAACCGTACCCCGAGTTTTCTATTGACTATTTTTAAAGTTCTTATTAAAGGCACTTATCAATGACCTCCATTATGGTAAGAAGGTGTGACAAACTACAAGAAACCTATCGGATAGAATTTGTTACAATTTTAAATTTAGCTTCGAAATATGGTACTACATTACTATACAACGTGTCCAATATAAGGAGGGCCAGTACAGGGATCTCGGAAACCGTAAGAGATACGCGCATTTACGTGCCTAATAATATGCCGTTTAGAAAGTTTTAAAATTCCGAGTAGTTTCGGAGATATCCGGAAAAAACCGAAATTCTGAAAAATCGTTTTATTGTTTTCCCGGTTTTTTTTTAGATCGAATTCTAAAGTAAATTGCACTTTTGCATTGCCACTTTTGCGCTCTATCTAACACCGTTAATTGTTTTGTAATCCGACGCGTCGTCGTCGATGGGCCATTATCTTTTTTTTAAAATACGGACCTGTTTTCCTGATATTGGAATTTGAGATCTTTTTTTTCCCGAATGCAACGATGTATGACACATTGTGGTTTAATGACGTTTCGAGGGTTTTTGAACAACATCAGGAAAGACGGCCCTGTATTTCTCCTAATTTTATAAATAATATCTCATAAGTAAGCTCTAAATTTTTTACTTATGTTGGTCTAGTTCAATAAATAACAAATAATTTAATAATAAACCACAAATAAATAATTGAACAAAAATCATTCCAAAACAGTAATAAAATGAACAACGAAAAAAGTAAGGAACTACATAACCAGGTGTTCAAAATGATTTCCGTTATTCTCTAAGCACAAATAACATCTTCTAACTGCCACATAACAGTTTTTTTGAGATAAATAAAACATGCGATAGAATATCAAACTTTTCAGCATTTGTAAAATTATGTTCCATATTTTCTGGAAAATAGAAAACCTCTTAAAACGCTCTCAAACGATCACAATGGGAATGTCAAGTGAAACAAATCACGCGTCACCATCTTAATTATTTTGTTTCAAGCGCCTACTTTTCTTTTAAATCCCGAATCAACAGAAGTTTGAAATAATGTTTCTGTATTTTGTTCTCTTATTTGTGGTTTATTACTAAATTATTTGTTATTTATTGAACTAGTCCAACATAAGTAAAAATTTAGAGCTTACTTATGAGATATTATTTATAAAATTAGGAGAAATACAGGACCGTATCCCAAAATTTCCTGATGTTGTTCAAAAAACCCTCAAAACGTCATTAAACCACAATGTATCATACATCGTTGCATTCGGAAGAAAAAAAAGCTATCAAATTCCAATATCAGAAAAACAGGACCGTATTTAAAAAAAGAAAGTTGATAATGGCTCTTCGAAGATGACTCGTCGGATTACAAAACAATTAACGCTGTTAGCTAGAGAGGAAAAAGTAGCAATGCAAAAGTGCAATTTACTTTAGAATTCAATCTCAAAAACCCCAGGAAAACAATAAAACGATTTTTCAGAATTTCGGTTTTTTCCGGATATCTCCGGAACTACTCGGACTTTTAAAACTTTCTAAACGGCATATTATTAGGCACGTAAATGCGCAACTTTACCTCCATGTAACCGACTTCGTATCTCTTACGGTTTCCGAGATCCCTGTACTGGCCCTCCTTATCTTGGACACGCTGTATTATCTTGAAATTTTTGAAAAAACGGTAAATAACGTTTAAATTGGATAAATATGGTTTACAGTCGTTTTTGAAAGTATTGCATGCACTATCAATAATCTCATTTAACTTCCTAGTTTAGTTTTAATGCGAAAAAAATGTCACAACGAGGTTTTCAGGAAAAATATCTAAAATCGTAGCTATCTAAAGTGATTTGGCAACGCTTCGGGTGATTAAAGGCGGAAGAATAAGGAAAACGTCTCCAACTCCCTCGATACAGCCGGCCAGCGCGCTGGCTCGTCTTGTCTTGGAATGACGATGTTGTCTCATTGTTCAATAACAATAAGAGTTATGCTGTTCCGCGGCGAAATCCCATATCGGACCACGCGGTCCACTGATAAATACCCTTAGCTATACGAATGGACCATTTATTGAAGAGAAAGTATTAAATTAAATTTTAGGTATTCCCGCAACCCTGAACTATGTCCCAGTAAATTCCCCCTTGAAGAACCCTCCTCTGATACCTTACCCAAATTTGAAGGCGAATGAATTAGGGAATTGCGAAACGGGATTGACTACAGTCTACAGGATTCACGCTGATCGAGTAAGTTTTGGTCAACTGTCCAAATTTTTTCCTGAATAGTTTTATATGGACAATTCCACTATCTTTTCCGATATCTTCTAGTTGTAAAGTACGTATTTTATATTTTAGTGTGACAGACTCTGGGTATTAGACACTGGGACGTTTGGAATAGAGAATACCACTCAAAATGTTTGTCCGTATGCAATTAATATATTTGATTTGAGGACAAATAGAAGAATTCATAGGTATGATCAGTAACGTAGGTTCTGGGCTAAAAGAGTTGGGGAACTACAATACCAAAGACAGTTTTGACAAATTCGCTGATTTAAGACGTTGAATGATATTTAAAATTAGTTCGGGTTTGTTCCACTGGCCGCTGGGTATGATGAGAGTAGAGTCTAGTCTATTATAAAACTAGAAAAGTACCATTTAACGGTGTAACTTCTTTTTTCACGCTTGTGATGGTTAAATAAATCATGAAATACAAGCAATAAAGAAATTGTTTAAAATATATTTTCGCGCGAAATAAAAATGATTCTATTAACCCGACCAACTGAAAGGTGGGTCAGGTGTCGACATGTACGATTTAAACAATAAATTAATCAAGATGAGCAATTATTCAATTTAAAAAAATTACCGATGTTTCTATTTTTGGAATCTGAGTAATTTTATTTTCAAAGTAAATCGAAATTATGCCGAACGATACGAAAGGATTGTTCGAAATATTGAAATCTAGGAAACATTGATACTTTTATTCTCAATATAATCTAACGGGTTTCAATAATGCCTATTTTTATGGCCAACAGAAATAATTTTGTTTAAAGAATCATTGCAGTCAAGGGCGGATACAGGGTCATACAAGGAAAAGTTACGAAAAGTAACACCCTGCCGCGTTAGGCAAACCGGTATATATGGCATTTTTCGTGTTAAATTTGGGGGGGGGGAGGGTCATGTCACCCCCCCCTGGATCCGCGCTTGATTGCAGTACTGTATATTTAAAAAAATTAGCAACGAAGCACGGTACATAACGGTTATCACGCTAGTTTGATTCGCACTTCACTGCTTTTTTAAAAATTAAACTACATAAGATGCCTACTTTGAGTGTACCAGCCTCGGGCTCGCATGGTATACAACGTGTCCAAGATAATGAGGGCCAGTACAGGGATCTCGGAAACCGTAAGAGATACGAAGTCGGTTATATGGAGGTAAAGTTGCGCATTCACGTGCCTAATAATATGCCGTTTAGAAAGTTTTAAAATTCCGAGTAATTCCGGAGATATCCGGAGAAACCGAAATTCTGAAAAATCGTTTTATTGTTTTCCTGTATTTTTTTGAGATCGAATTCTAAAGTAAATTGCACTTTTGCATTGCCACTTTTTCCGCTCTATCTAACAGCGTTAATTGTTTTGTAATCCGACGAGTCGTCTTCGAAGAGCCATTATCAACTTTATTTTTTTAAATACGGTCCTGTTTTCTGATATTGGAATCTTTTTTTCTTCCCAGGGTACCTGTACTGACGAGAACAAATAAGTTCGAAACCGGTCTGCAGGTGGTTGCATCCTATCAATGGAGAGGGCTTCCTTTTCTTGGTAGTAACATTCAATCTGAAATAGTATTTTAAAGTGCTACTGCGTAGACAAAAATACGCCCTTATTGTATAAGGATCATCGGGTGGTCTGGGAAATAATAATTTTAAATATTGGTACTTGATATTAATACCACCTGACAAGCATAGACTTTTCATTTCTTAAATAGATTGAATATTATAAGCTTTGCAAAATTTATATAGGAACTATATTATAGTTTTAGAGTTTATATTTCAAATTTTTTTTGTGTTTTAAAGCTGTAATTGTATAGTTATAAAAATAAGGTGTGTTAATTCATTATTCATTTTTTTTGTGTTTTAAAGCTGTAATTGTATAGTTATAAAAATAAGGTGTGTTAATTCATTATTCATTTATACTATAGGCGAGGCGCTACCTCTGGTCAGTACGAAACTACCTCGATTTTATATTATTTCAGGTACGCATTTCGCACAGAAGACACGAACGATCGTAGTTTTATAGCCAACACTCTGGTCGATTTAGGGAACAGTTGCGATGATGCTCACGCGTATTTCAGTGACGAACTAGGATATGGCCTTATCGTCTATTCGCTGCGAGAAAATAAAAGTTGGAGGTTTCAACATAGCTTTTTCATGCCGGATCCACTGAAAGGTACGACGAAGCCAAAATTGAGAATGAAACGATGATATTTTGTATTTTAACAGCCATCGTTCTAAAGTGGCATAAATTAAAACTTTTTGCAACTAGTGGCAAAAAGGGTGCTACGAAATGATGTGGCGGGCGGGACGAGTTACGTGACCTGAGTTGTTGTCGTTTCTTTTTAGGTGATTTTACCAATGACGGGCTTAACTTTCAGTGGTACGAAGAAGGTATATTTGGCATGAGCCTTTCGCCCGTGCAGGAAAATGGTTTCCGCACGTTGTATTTCAGCCCTCTGGCTAGTAACAGAGAGTTTGCGGTGTCCACTCAAATTTTGCAGAATTCTTCCAAAGTAGAAGACAGTTATCAGGACTTTTATGCTTTAGATGAAAGAGGTACGATTATTGAGAATATAAGGGAACATTTAATCGTTTTCATTGAAATATAAAATTACTGACCAAGAAAATTCGCTATATTTTAACATTCGCATTCCTTCCGACGTTCAATAACGACTGGGCATACAATATACTATATGTGTCCAGAAGCTAGTGGTCATGATAGCATATACAGGGTGATATGGAAATGACGTATTATATTTAAATGGGTGACTCCTTGGGTGTCCTAGAGAATCGCTACATATTTATTTTTTTTTAAATCGACCGTTTTAAAAGTGGGGTAACAAACACTCTTACTCACAGGTCAGTCCGCGTTACTGTACAACATTTCACCCAGAGCCAATGGCAATGTTGCCAAACTTAATGTAAAACTGAAATTCCATATAAAGTTATAAAAATAAATTATTTTCTACCTACTTGTATTTATCTTTATACCTAAAGAGCGAGGAAATCCAGGCACAAACACAATCAGTTTTTTTTTCTTTTTCATGGGAACACTCGTGGAAACACTTTATGTACACACAATAATGGTAGAACATAACCGATAGTTAGCTTTTGAAAATACAATAATACAGATTATACTACAGATTATTGGATTTTATAACACGCGACGAAATTTGACGTCCAGAAGAAACGCGTCAATAAAAGCAATATTCAAAGATTATTTATGGACGGGCAAGATACACGCGTAAACCGAAAAAACAGAGCGGATTGCTGAGAGTGTGTTGGTGATCGACGAGACACAACGTATCCGCCGCTGGTTGGTCTTCAACTAACAGACGCAAGCGTACGGCGCTATATGAAACTACTTCGCTCAGCCGATGTAAGGCGTCAAGAGATCATTGGCATTTGACCTAGTGACGTACGTGGCTATTACTATTCCATATGTTTTTTCGCGTTGTTTAAAACATAGTCCGTCGTAAATGTTCTTCAATTAATTGTACAAAAAGGTATTAGAGAATGAAAAAGTATTTAAATTATTTTATTTTGTCTAAAGAGTTTAAGGCGTACATATGACAACACCGGCCAGATTTCCTTGATTGCTTCCATGTATCGCAGTGCCACACAGGTGTTTTTCTGGTTTGACGTCAGGTCACTTTTACCGCTGAATGAATTGAAAGCGCCATTTATGGGTATTTTTCTTCAATTTGCTTTATCTCAGCAATTGCCAGTTTAAATATAATACGTCATTTCCATAACACCCTGTATAGGGGAAGTCGAAATAATATAATGACACCGTGTATATACCATTAATATTGGCTTAATTTTTATTTTTTTTTTGTTCTAGGACCAAATACGCATACTACCTCCAGAGTAATGACTCATGATGGTATCCAATTCTTTAACTTGATCGATCAAAACGCAATTGGCTGTTGGAACTACAAAAAACCGTACGGCCGACAGAATATCGCCGTAGTCGATCAAAATGATCGGGAATTAATATTCCCGGCTGATATAAAGGTAATAGTTAAAAATGGGAGTAGATTTTCGAATATACGAGCAATTTTTTTCCGCGAGCGATCGCACTACCAAGCGGCACATTTCGATCGGCGTCAAGCGATGCTCGGGTATCTAGTGAAAGATAATAAGTAACAAGCGACGATTTTCGCTTGAATTTATAACTCGAGCGGTTTTTTTAATAATCGAGCGATGTCGGCTATTTCAATAATCGAGTACTCGAGCGGTTTTTCGCTCGAGCTGTTGCAACACTATTATTAACATTGATAATGATAAATTCTGCTTCATGTCGATATTAACTGTAATGAACTTGATTGGGAATACAGAAACTTAACAAAAATAAATAACTGTTTTTGTAGGTTGATCGAAACAATTATGTTTGGGTAATATCGGACCGGATGCCCAAATTCCTGCTCTCAAACCTGGACTATACCGAGCCCAACTTTCGCGTGTACTATGCTCCCGTCGAAACTCTAATCGAAGGGACGGTTTGCCAGGTAAACGGCGTTCACCGTTTGCCGACAAATTATGATGACCATGTGCCCATCTATGAACATCATTACGAAAACGAGGACATTCCCAATGTCCCACAGGCGAACACTTATTATAATATGCGCAATGGAGGATATTAGTTCCTTTAAACTTCGGGGAAGGACCGATAAACGTAGAAGCTAAGTGGAGGTCCTTAATGTTAAGTGTCAGTGGTGGCGTAATGGTAAAACTGGAAGTATTTTTTTAAATCTCACTTATCTATTGGTTATACACGGATAAAAATACACTTTTGATGTAGAATATTAGAATGGTGCCTAATATACCTATGTCTATGCCTATACAGGGTGTCCGCTTATTAATGGTACATGGAAAAACCGCAGACTCCTTACGTAAAAATATTAGGATTTAATTATACTTACCTATAACCGAAAGTTGATATTAACTGAAATACAGGGTGTTAAAGTTAAAACTTCATTTTTTTTCCTCTAATAACTTTGCAGGAAACCAACGTTTTTTTACAAAATTTGGCAATTATGGTTTTTCTAGGACGATAAATTAATTTTTTTATAAAATTTTAATGTATAATGTAGGGGGCGCTGTTTGTGGCATTATTTGCACATTTATTAGGTCATAACTTTTTTGTGCCTCAGTGTATTTAATTTTTTAATGAAAATGATCATTTTCTCATATTTATTACGCAAAAAAGGTATA
This sequence comes from Barypeithes pellucidus, assembly GCA_963991005.1. NCBI lineage: Eukaryota > Metazoa > Arthropoda > Insecta > Coleoptera > Curculionidae > Barypeithes > Barypeithes pellucidus. The sequence goes on along the minus strand of OZ022565.1, from coordinate 17,624,568 downwards.
CTAAGTTCAGGTCGCCTAGAGTTACCGTTTCGGAGATATTTGCATTTAAATTGGTTAGTGCACCCTGTCCAATTATTATTAGTAAGTAATTTTTTAAAGTAACCTATGAGGAAACAAATAAAATATAGAGATGCAGTTGCTATGGAACAGAAAATGTTTCATATTTGAGTTTATCGTAAGTTTGTGTTTTTATTGCTGTTGGTTTATTTCGACGCGATATTTTCTAGGGTCAAAGTTATTTTAATTAAAGTAAGTTAAAGAACAATCCAATTGTTGTATTTATTATTCCCAATTACCATTACTGGAGCATTAATTATCATGTAAAAGTGAACTGGTAAGAAGTAACAAAATATTATTTGCTTGCCTGAGCTAACGCACTAAACAATTTAAATGCAAATATCTCCGAAATGATAACTCTGGGCGACCTGAACTTTGTATACCTTTTTTACGTTATAAATATGAGAAAAGTATTATTTTCATTAAAAACTTAAATACACTGAGGCTCAAAAAGTTATGACCGTATGAATGTGCGAAAAATGCCGCAGACCCTTACATTGCACATTAAAATTTCACAAAGAAATCAATTTCTCGTCCTAAAAAACCATAATTACCAAATTTTGTAAAAAGACGTTAGTTTCTCTCAAAGTTATTCGAGAAAAACAGAAATGAAGTTTAAACTTTAACATCCTGTATCTCAGTAAATCAACTTTCGGATATAGGTAAGTATAATTAAATCCTAATATTTTTTCGTAAGGAGTCTGTGGTTTTTCCATGTATGTACCATTAATTAGCGGACACCCTGTATATACCTATGTATTTTTAAAAGGTAGGTAAATGTATATGTGCACCATGCTTTCATGCTGGGCTACACAGGAAAAAAGTGTAATGGATATTGCATGTTATAGAGTAACTATTCTAGAGATTTTTTTTAATAGAATTTTGTTTGGTTTTGGTAAAACAATTCTATGAGGTATGAGGTGCCCTTTGATGGTGCCTAAATTGGACAGCTACCAAAATTGGATGCCGGTGATGAATGCAAAAATATTATATCTCCGGTTTTTGTTTGGATGGATGATGCTGCCTTTCTTATATTACGCTGCCAATACATTTTTTTCATTTTGTATTGTCGATTAATAAAATATTGAAAGCATTAATAGTATTTGTATACAAAAATTGCATCCTAATATAAAGTGACCGGCAGAAAGCCAGGCACATATGGGAACTATTTTTATTATTGATATACACTCGCCCGCACAAAATTCCACCACCCTGAACTTTTGGCCAAGTTTGATGTTTTATAATTTTTTTATTTTTTATGCGATTTTAATGGTTTTGTTATTAGTTTGTAGATCCATTTATTGTATTTTTCCTTCATTATTTTATAAAGTAACATTTTTCGATTAGGCTATATTATTATGATACATGAGTAAATCAAACTGTTGTTTTTTGTCGTAATTTCAAAATACCCTGAAGGAAAATTGAGGTGGATAATTTTATTTACATACTGTTTCTGGTAATCTTTGATGTGTTCTAAACATTTCGATTCTTGGTTTATTCTATTTTCTCATTTGTGCTGCGAGCTGCAAAATTTTAAATGAAACGATGTTATTTTTAGAAAATGTATGTCATTGGTATTTCTTGAGCTCTAATCGCCCACCGTTACATTGAGGTATTGAGGAAATCCTCCAAGTTGTTGTTCCTGTTGGTTTTTCATTTGGAAACAATTTACATTAATGCAGGATAATGCTAGACCTCACGTTGCACATGTGTGTGGATGAAGTTGGACTTCTAAGATTGGAATGGCCCGCATGTAGCCCGGATCTCAACCCAATCGAACATCATTGGTATCAACTTAAAAGGGCCGTTTGTCGTCGTCCTGTACAACCATAACCTTGCAAGATTACGACCCTGACCGATGGCTATCCCTCAAGAAAGGATAAGTAATCTTATTCGTTCGATATCACGAAGATTGCAAGTTGTCATTGCTAGAGGAGGAAATACACGATATTAAAATTGTTTTTGTTAATTAACTTTATAATATACCTAGTGTTTGTGTTTCTTAATGAAAATAGGCTTCAAATCAGCGTTTCATTTAAAATTTTGCAGCTCGCAGCAATGAGATAATGGAATGAATCGAAATGTTTAGAATATATCAAAGATTACAAGAAACAGTATGTAAATAAAATTATCCACCTCAATTTTCCTACAGGGTATTTTGAAATTAAAATAAAAAACAACAGTTTGATTTACTCCTGTATAATATAGCCCAATCGAAAGATGTTACTTTATAAAATAATTAAGGAAAAACACAATAAACGGATCTACAAACTGATAACAAGAATATGAAAATCGCATAAAAAATAAAAAGTTATAAAATATCAAACTTGACCAAAATTTCAGGGTGGCGGAATTTTGTGCCGGCGAGTGTATTAAAAAGAAATTTTACGCCGATTGTCTCTGCCATGGTTGATAACCTAAAAACTTATTTTGACATTTGTCACATTAATAAAGTTCCGATTGACCCTTAATGCAACTCTACACAAACATTCTAACTTGAATAGGTTATGTAATATTGTTTGACGCCTTCTGTTCGTTCGTTGGATATAGTATAGATAAGCTGGATTGAAAAATAATTCAGAACTTACCTGATACAGAGCGGCTGTAAATTTAAGGTTGCCCTCGGCCAATTCGTCGACGGCTGACAACGAACTTGCGGCCGCTACGAGCGCCGCCAATACTACTGCGGCTAACTTCATATTTGTGTGTTCTGAAAGAGAATTTATCACAATTTAAATATCGTAGCCGAATGGAAATAAAAATAAAGAGCCCCGTCAACGTCAATCAAATGTCCACGTGTCATATATGCAAGCCTGGTACTTTGAGCTGTCAGGGAAACAAATAATTATTTCTGGGACTAAAGTACGTACCTACTAATGGGCATTCTAGCCTACGCCACTGCGTATACAGGATGTTACCACTAACCTGTATCTATGGATGGCCAAACTCTAAACGTAAAAGTGGCAAATTTATGGCCTCGCGCATTTATAAATACAAAGCCGTTCGTCGAATGTCATGCGCAATGCCGACTGATAAACGCTCCACCTTAATCGGCGAACAGGACCGTACTTCGCCCTTAGTGAAAATGATTACACGGCAATATTTTGGCACATCAAGACCTTCTTTACTGGGAAATAAACACTCTATTTTCTCGCATAAAATAAAGGCCTAGTGGCCATCACTGAAAAAACACTTTTAGAATTAATTTCATTGATATCTATTGTCCACGTATCGATAGATTTTTAATATCGTTACATCCCTACGACTGGCATGGGCGCAGGCAGCATATGAGAGCGAGGACATTGTGCGCAAGTTAACGGACGACCAGCTTTTAAAAATATGACTCGTGAATCGTGCGCACCAACCCATTTTTTCACTCATAAAATTGAACTTTTTACTGCGCATTCCATAAGCTGTGCGTATCTTATGAAGATCAGCTGACCCCGTATTTATCTTAAAATTCAGACATCAGTTGTATACCTGTCGCCAGTTAGGGCCAATTTTATAAAGTGGGTTTAAATCGCACTGTACGGTTTAAACCTCAGATTAATGAAAACGGTGATTTTATAAACTAGGATTAATTGCGATGCTCGACTTAAGAGCAACCATCCTGGTAATAAGTTAATCGGTAGAAAGGGTACCGCTTAAACTCAATATACGATTTAAGACACAGGACACAGTATCATAACCCTAATATTGAAGGCATCTTTTAGTGATTTTTGACTGCGTAGGTATCCATGTCTTTAGTGAATTTTTGCTGCGTATCCATGTCTTTTAAACAGCCCTATTTTTTTAATGTTTTTTCTGACTCTGATCATTTTAAAGCATATTTAGGTATCAGTCATCACTGGTATCAGTTCAGTAGTTTTTAAATTACTAGGTAATTAAACAATTTCTGGATCCATTCGATGTTTACTGGGTATCCAAATAAAAAGATGCCTTTACGACATTTACAAAGTATACCTTTATTGCTTAAAAATGATGGAAAAACTGATATTTTTAATAAAAACATAATTATACTAAGGCCCAAAAAAGTTACACTTATTTTTATGTATCCAGAGTACCGCAGAGAGCGCCCCCTACAATCTACATCAAAATTATTAACAAATTCAAATTCCCTTCCCCAAAAAAACCCTAGTCACAAAATTTTGTGCAAAAATATTGATTCAGAAATAAGTTATTTAGGAAAATTGAATTTTTACTTGGACACCCTGTATCTCGGTTATTACCAGCTATTGGACTGAACTAAGTATGCCCAAATCGCAGTATTTTTACCCAAGGAATCTGCAGTTTTCCTGTGTACCATTAGTATGGGACACCCTGTATAGAAGTAGAATATTTCGGATACGCCCCAATTACATGAAAACCTTAACCGATTTTTACAAAGGTTAAAAATTCTGTGGAACAATTGTTAGGCCTCCTAAATCATGTTTTAGAGCGTCCAACAAACCGATGAGTATACACAATATATAATACATTTAGTTATAATCCTCCTAGTAATAACCCTCTATTATAAAATTGTCATAATATACCCGTAAGTTAATCCTCTGATTATTGTTCCGTTTAAGTATTAATTTAAATCCAAGACTTAATATCACTTTATAAAATTGGGCCTTATAGCATTCGATATCTTATCTACTCTTTAAATCCGAGCGGTCTGATTTCAACACGAGGTGGCCTGGCTATATTAAAATACCTTTGCTGGGATCGGAAATACCTGTGTTAGTTTGCGGACCACTTTCCTACTCAAAATTATTTCCCTGATAGAACCACAACCCCGTATGTACTTTTATTAAGGTATTGACTAACCTTGTTAACTGTCCTTGGGTCAAATGATTTTTATAAACTTCTATTATGCCTAGAAATCAACAACACAATATTCAGGTTTAACGAGCACTATTTATTTCATTCAATTGTTATTAAATTGCAATATTACATACACTTCAACGGTACGCAGTTATGTTTTTCAAATCTTTATTTATACTATGATTTAAAATACAGTTATTATTTTAAACTTTATAACCTTTTGTTAAAATTTCGACACAATTAATATTATTAAATTTGGCCAATAAAAACACCGTCGTCTTTCTTTTTAAGATGAGGATCCCAAACAATCCCAAATTAGCAATCAGAGCCATCTATGTATGTTGCATCAATTTAATTAAAAAACATGCCGCTCTTTGGCTGGTTAGAAAGAGAGGAGAGTCATCAGCTGATCAATATTTCTTTTCGTGAAGTTTTAGCCGTTAATAATAAAGTTTTCAGTTAATTTATTGATATTTAGATTGTCTGACATGTCGATTGGGGTAGTCGGTTAAATGGAGGTAAAGTTGCACATTTCCGTGCCTAATAATATGCCGTTTAGAAAGTTTTAAAATTCCGAGTAGTTCCGGAGATATCCGGGAAAAAACGAAATTCTGAAATATCGTTTTATTGTTTTTCTGGGTTTTTTTGAGATCGATTTCTAAAGTAAATTGCACTTTTGCATTGCCACTGTTTCGGCTCTATCTAACAGCGTTAATTGTCATGGTCATTATCAACTTTCTTTTTTTAAATACAGTCCTGTTTTCCAGATATTGGAATTTGACAGCTTTTTTTCTCCCAATGCAACGACGTATGACACATTGTGGTTTAATGACGTTTCGAGGGTTTTTTGAACATCAGAAAATGTTGGGATACGGTCCTGTATTTCTCCTAATTTTATAAATAATATCTCATAAGTAAGCTCTAATTTTTTTACTTATGTTGGACTAGTTCAATAAATAACAAATAATTTAATACTAAACCACAAATAAGTGGACAAAAATCATTCCAAAACAGTAATAAAACGAACAACGAAAAAAGTAAGGAACTACATAACCAGGTGTTCAAAATGATTTCCGTTATTCTCTAAGCACAAATAACATCTTCTAACTGCCACATAACAGTTTTTTTGAGATAAAATAAAACATGCGATAGAATATCAAACTTTTCAGCATTAGTAAAATTATGTTCCATATTTTCTGGAAAATAGAAAACCTCTTAAAACGCTTTCAAACGATCACAATAGGAATGTCAAGTGAAACAAATCACGCGTCACTATCTTAATTATTTTGTTTCAAGCGCCTACTTTTCTTTTAAATCCCGAATCAACAGAAGTTTGAAATAATGTTTCTGTATTTTGTTCACTTATTTGTGGTTTATTATTAAATTATTTGTTATTTATTGAACTAGTCCAACATAAGTAAAAATTTAGAGCTTACTTATGAGATATTATTTATAAAATTAGGAGAGAAAATACAAGAATTTCCTGATATAGTTCAAAAAACCTTCGAAACGTCATTAAACCACAATGTGTCATACACCGTTGCATTCGGAAGAAAAAAAGCTATCAAATTCCAATATCAGACAAACAGGACCGTATTTAAAAAAAGAAAGTTGATAATGGCCCTTCGAAGACGACTCGTCGGATTACAAAGCAATTAACGCTGTTAGTTAGAGCGGAAAAAGTGGCAATGCAAAAGTGCAATTTACTTTAGAATTCGATCTCAAAAAAACCCAGGAAAACAATAAAACGACTTTTCAGAATTTCGGTTTTTTCCGGAACTACTCGGAATTTTAAAACTTTCTAAACGGTATATTATTAGGCACGTAAATTCGCAACTTTACCTCCATTTAACCGACTTCGTATCTCTTACGGTTTCTGAAATCTTGGACACGTTGTATAAAATACTTTCGGAGATTTTAAAAAATAATTCAAAAAATTTAAGCGGTTGCGCATAAAGCAAAACCTACCCTAAAACGATTCAATCTTCGTGGTAAAAATCGCACGATGACCGCCAACCGCGAAACCACAACTACGGAACGGTGCCGTCGTCGCAATAAAATGAAGCTAATAAAACGGTTTTAATTGTGCAAAATACAAAATATAATTTAATCTCGATGACCGAGTATAGAATAAATTCATGGTTGGGGAATTCCGACATTACATACACGGTCACTGTCAATTGTTTACGAGTTTTCATATTTAGAGGTGGCAATAAACGGCACGTATGTAATGTAATTTATGCTAGTCCAATAAACGAACCCCTTTGTAAGCAGCTTTGTAACTAAAATTTCTATTTAAGGGCTTCGTTTATTTGACTATGCCTACTTTTCACCAATTAGAATTATTTAAAAATCGTTGAAAAATACAATGATTGGGGCAGACGCATTTTTAAATACGGATTAAGCGAACAGAGTGTTTCACAGAGCAAACTGGGCATATTAAATATCAAACTGGACCGTTTTAAGTTATATAAGTGTTTTCGTGTTGAAAGTGAACGTTTATTTTCGAAAGCAAACCATTTGAAAAAGGTTCAATGTATCGGATTGATGGGTTTAATAAATCTATGACTTTTTGTGATGTTAAAATGGAAATATCTCGAAAACGGACTTTAAGAGCTGCGTTCAATCACAGGTTGCCAAGCAGGCACTATTTTATGCGAACGTTTAGCCAAATATACTTAGTTTTTTTCTGATCTAAAACTGGATTCGCAATTTTTACAGGATTGGAAAACGCTATGAAAAAATTGCGTTAAAAAATATAATGTTATATGAACAATTTTCAAATTTTTGTCACAGATCTTCCTGAAACTTGTTGATACCCCAACCGACATGTCAGACAATCTAAATATCAGTAAATTAACTAAAAAACTTTATTATTAACGGCTAAAACTTTATTATTAACGGCTAAAACTTCACGAAAAGAAATATTGATCAGCTGATGACTCTCGTCTCTTTCCAACCTGCCATAAGCGGCATATTTTTAAATTAAATTGCTGCAACATAGATGGCTCCGATTGCTAATTTGGGATCCTCATCTTAAGAACGAGCAAAGTATACCTTTTTAGATTAGAATTTGCCCTTCATTGAGAATCTTGGATTAAAAATACTTAATAACAGATAAGAAAAAAATCATAGATTTATTAAGTATTTTATAAATGTTGTGACATTTGCTTTAAGCTTCTTTTCTTTTTCACAAAAAGAAGCCTCTCACTGAGTTTTGAGAATTTTGTAAATGTTTACTTGCTTCTGTATGATTTTTTAAACGACGGAGAATTCCTGGATTCCTGAGAATCAGGCACTGAAGATCGGAAGGTCGAAAGCGCTCTCCAAATAATTTTTTTTTTCAAATCTTACACTATTACAATGTCATTTATGATTTATGTCACAGTTAAAATCGCTATAGTTAATTATTGAATAAAAGATTTCTGCAACCCAAAAACCTAAATTTTAAGTTAAAATTATGTATTTTATTGGAACGACAACAAACTGGTAAAATATCTTTTTGCGACCTTTCGCTAGCTAATCCAAGGTTAAGTTTATTTATAACTCTGCATGTTGATTAAATTCATTTGCGCCCTTTTTTTAGTGTCCTCACAGGGAATTTAGGGAATGTACGCGGCGCTCTTATATACAGGGCGAGTCAGGAAGAATGGACTAAACTCCAAGATGAGTGTATTGTACAAGTGAAAATAATGTAAAGAAACTCCTTATTCGATTTTCATTAGTTTTCAAGTAATAATAAACAAAGTTGCATATAGATTAATATTTTTTAAATCATGGCGTGCTTTTAATAAATGTGGAAAAATATCGCCATCGACCTCTAAACATTTTCGGTTTCGTCTGTGAAGAGATCTCTCGTTATTTTAAATTTTTTTTATCGTAATATCAGGAAAGGTTCCTGTGCCTAATCGTGATTAGTAGTTACCTTAAGTTGGACCTTAGCGTTATGGTAAACCTTTAAAAAATATGTTTTCAGTTAATTCGAGGGTGAATTGACGCGTTAAATGGAAGATTACCACGTCCTTACAGATCTATTCCTTTAAATGAGAGTTAAAAAGGAGTCAAACGTGTGCTAATCACTTGTTGTCAAGCAGGCACTATTTTATGCGAACGTTGAGCCAAATATACTTAGTTTTTTTCTAATCTAAAACTGGATTCGTACAGTTAAAGGCTTGGAAAACGCTATGAAAAAATTGCGTTAAAAAATATATTGTTATATGAATAATAATAACAATTTCAAATATGAACAATTTTCAAATTTTTGTCACAGATCTTCCTGAAACTTGTTGATAACCCCAATCGACACGTCAGACAATCTAAATATCAATAAACTAACTAAAAAACTTTATTATTAACGGCTAAAACTTCACGAAAAGAAATATTGATCAGCTGATGCCTCTCGTCTCTTTCTAACCCGCCAAGAAGCGGCATATTTTTTAATTAAATTGATGCAACATAGATTGCTCTGATTGCGAATTTGGGATTGTTTGGGATTGTTTGGAATCCTCATCTTAAGTCATCCTGTACCTTAAGGTGACTTTGAAATATCGGCCCTTATAGTTGGAGAGCCGGTGACAATAGGGGGCACGTGAAGTGGAATATCAGTAATTTGGTTTTTCGTGGAGTTTAGGTCCCTCTCTACAACTTTTATATCTGATGAAATGTCGTAGAGCGTTGCTGAGAGGCGCTGTACCGCTTTAGATAGGAAATTCTCAAAAAATTCTAAATTATATCGAGCCATGTCTGAAAATGAATTTACAGCATCTGCGTGACCCCCAAAGTTACGGGAAACACATTTTGCTGACAAGTCGACCCTTGCATATACTTTTCCGAGCGTGTCAAAAAACATGAATGGAAAAATTATAAAGTCTCAAGTGACATGGGTCCAAGTGGGCTTAATCGATTTGTATTCACATGGAGATGACTCGTAAACAATTTTCTGATAAAAATAATATTGCGAATATAATATCCCGTCATAGAACTGAACGATACTTGCCTTCCGGTATCTCTGCCTAATATTGTCAAAATTCCGCCTAGCTAAGTGCGATTCTTCTGAATTTTTTTTCACAATATTTGGGTGTCAAGGAATGTAATGTGACAACTTTCTGACATGTCACGATCGTTTTCCGAATTTCCTCCGAGGAGATTTAAAAAAAAATCCAATAATAAATTGGCGAGACCTGGAACGTCAAAATTTTTTTCACATAATCTTTAACATATAATGTTCCATTCTAGAAAGTTTCAACTTCAATTTCGCTTTTTTTCTTCTTTTTTAATTTTAATTTTTTTTGACACGCTCAGGAAAGTATATGCAAGGGTCGACTTGTCAGAAAATGTGTCTCCCGTGACTTTGGGGGCCACGCAGATGCTGTAAATTCGTTTTCAGACCATGGCACGATATAATTTTGAATTTATTGAGAATTTCCTATCTAAAGCGGTACAGCGCCTCTCAGCTGCTCTACGGCATTTCATCAGATATAAAAGTTGTAGAGGGGACCTAAACTCCACGAAAAACTGAATTACTGATATTCCACTTCACGGACCCCCCATTGTCACCGTCTCTCTAACTATTAGAAGAGTAGATATTTATTTTCTGGTGAAATGATCAGGGTTTATTTTTGCGTTTTATTTGGTTAATACTGATTGAACTGACCTGAACACAAAAATTTTATTTTTATTTTATATATTTGTTTGTGAAAAAGTCCCGATTTTTTTTATAAATAAGGAGGCTTCTTTTATACAATTACTACTTTTTTACATATTGTGCCTAGCAAAGTTGGATAAATAAACTGTAAAAATGTGACTAAAACTCGTCGATTTGTGAAAATAAGTGTGGGTACCTACTTTTTTTTTACTCTCTCTCTATAAGCTAAAATCTCGTCCCAACACAACAAAACAGCACGGGATAATGAAATAGTACTTTTTCACAAATTTGTTTACCTCGGCACGATTCCTATTATATTTTCATTAAATATAACTACACATTACTAAAAAAAAATATATTGTTTGCTGTTTCTATTTTCGTGCCTATTTACCACGGAAAGTGTATATGCACTAGTCTCATAAAGTTTAATTAAGTACGTACTAAAATGGTAACAATAAATATAATTAACTCGGAAAATTACCAGGTTAAATCACTGACTCATTCAAAAAATCCCTGACATTTAATCGTCACTTTATTTCTAGTAAGCTATAAAAATCCAGCTATTTTAAATGGTAGAGTAAACAAAAATCGATCGGAATCAATTTACCTACTTACCCTTTTAAAATCTGCAGTTCTAGATATCACCAAACTCGCACTTCAAATAAATATTGTTGTTATGTGAGTTGGTTCTTCTTGAAGACCGGTATATTTACATTGGTTATTCTTAATCTTAATCACCAGGTTGAGTTGAAGGCCGAAAAAACGATATTCTTGAATGTTGTCGACTATCGAAACATGTAGATTGCGGGAATAGCCTTGACGGAACCCAAGAACCAAGAAAGAGTGGAATGAATACAGAATAATATTAAAAATGATGGACTTTATGAACGTTGCTTCTTCTTTGGCAATAATCAAAATAGGCAATCTTAGAACACATTACCTCAGTCACAAGAATGCCTTTTGGAGGTTGACATTTTGTCGCCTAATTGAGAAAAAGACACGAATGAGTTTTTTCAAGCGGAACGTACGTACATTATACCATGATATGAGTGGAGTACGTAGCCCGACACGTCCGTCCGTTTTACGCTTAGTAATTGATAGGTAACTCTTACGTTCTCCTTATCTGCGCGTTTTTACGTGGGACGTTTTTTGATAACCCCTGTATAACCAATTTCCCCCTTTCAGTTTTGAATCTTATTTGACCAGAATTTTGTTAGATGGCAATTTGGAAAATTTAATGTTGTCCCATTATTGGCTTCCATCCGAAGGTGTATTCCCCCACCCAGGAATTGATTATTTAAAGCCTATCTAACTTCTAAGCCTTTTTAATTTAAATTTTGAAAATATAAGAACTGGTCGACATTATGAGTAAAGTGGCCAGTCTTAGCAAGTAATGAAAAAATCCACCGCAATCTGAAGGCGGACTTACTTAATTAGTTTTTACGAACGCTGTTCTTTACGATTAGGATTTCGATTATTTTTGTAATGTCAGGGATGCCGGGCGTAATGCCATTGCCGACTTGACACGCACGTGTCGGTCGGTCTTGGGTGGGCCCACCATACTTTCCCCGCTAACTGGAAGCCATCAGCAGTCCACCAGAGCGCATGAAGAAATGAGGACAAGAATTTGTCATAAGAAAGAATTAATTTTAATTTAAAAGTATAGTTAGTTGAACGTAGGACGAGGCTTAACTGATGTTCAGACTATACTTTTGATTGTATTGGCTCGGGCGCGTGCAATGAATATAATAACAATGCACATTATTATATTGGAACACGGAGGGCTAGTTTTATTTAATTTTAAGTCTTTGTCTTGAGGGTTGATTTAAGGGTTAGTCCTTGCGTATGTCGAGTAACGCGACCCGAAGTACTCGTAGTTAATTATTTACAATTTATATATAATCAGAATTAACCTGAACTATCATTCAATTGTTTCAACTAACCTATCATTCATCTGTCACGTACTCTGTTGAAATTTAGATTTATTTTATTATTTACATTATAAACATTTGTTCCCAACTAAAGAGATCTCAACAACCATAATAATTTACAAAAAAAAATTATAACTCGCGGTAGTGACCACTAATACTAACTTAAGATATTTTAACACTTACTTTTGATGTCACAATCGGGTAATAAGATATCGCAGCAATATTTATACTCGCACGGACAGCTACGAGTTTTCGTAAATCAATTTTAGTTGTTATTTAGACTCGCACTAAAATTCACGAGTGTTCGAAGATATTTCAGAGTTCTTTATACTCGCACTGAAACATACGAGTGTTTGAAGAGATTCCAGAGTTATTTATACTCGCACGGAAACTACGAGTGTTTAATGACAGTCCAGTATTTTTTAAACTCGCCGGAAACACGAGTAGGGAAAATCCGCGGTTGGCTATTCTCGGAATTCTTTATGTAAAAACACGATGAAACCTGTAGTCACCATGGCGGCTCCCGTTTTGAAAAAATCAAATCGCGAGTGAGCGTGGTTCTGGGGATACCAGAAAACCGACTGACTTCTAAAACAGTTTTTTATTTCATCCTTCCCAACGCTACATTGCGTCTGCGTCATTCTTAAACCATCTAATCTCTTGCCGTCGACGCCCGTAAAGCCGTTCTCATGATTTTTGCTGATGAAGCATATTGAAAGATTACGTCAACCTTCGATCGAATTTCCTTATTAAATTATTTAGAATAATTTGACGGAAAAAAATTCATTAATTTGTCTTTAATTTTGAAAAAAATATTTTTACAACAATTTTCTCTCGGGAGAGTATTTGATTCTCTCTCTCAAAAATAAAATATTTTTTTAGTTATCAGGTCAAATAATTTCAAAGTCATAACAGTAAATGTTAAAAATTTATTATTATTTTTACGACCTTTCCATTATAAGTAATAATATAAGCAAGTGTATCCACTAGCACAGTCTCAAGGTTTAAATACGTACGAGTTCATCTCCGGATGACGCAGTTTAAAATTACGTCGTGTACAAGCGTACCGAAGAAAGCTAGCCAGCTAACTCGGGCTAAACTCGTGTTGAGCCGATTCTTTTTGATGTCGCTTAAAGCTGTATTACAGTCGGCAATAAAAATTTCCGGTGCAATGGCAATTATAATTGCACGAATTAATGCGCAGTAAACCGTTCTCAATCAGCTGGCACATTTCCAACAGTTAGAACAGCAGTTGGTAGTGTCGGAATCCCTAAAGGCCGTATTACAGTCGGGATTTCGACAGTACCCACTGCTGTTCTGACCGTTGACAATGCTCCAGCTGATCGAAAACGGTTTACTGCGCATGAATACGTGCCATTATAATTGCCGGCGCAAGAGAAAAAATTGCCGAGTCTAATACGGCCTTTAAATACCCCCAGAATTAGAGATGGGCAAACCTGTTCGTTTTGATTAGCAGTTAAAGCAGTTACTGCTACTTACAAATGGCGGTTCAAAAAAGTTGCGACGAATTAGCAGTACATATGCTTAATAAAGAATATGAACTGTTAATTTAAGTACCAGTTAGTTTAAATAGCCATTAGCTGTTCATAGATGCTTCGACTAACTAATAAACATTTAAAAATAACAGAATAATCCATCTCTACCCAGACTAGCACCGGCAATGGCAATGAAAATGGCACATGCTCCATTTCTGGCAATGCGAGACAGCTGATCGAGAACGGTGTACTGCGCATGAATCCGTGCAATTTTAATTGCCAGAAGACTAGAATTGTCTTCTGTAATACGGATTCCATTCTCGCATTGCGCCGCCAATGCGAGCAGTATTGGTCCAGCTGATCGAGAACGGTTTAGTGCGCATGAATCCTTGCAATTATAATTGCCATTGCTGGAGCAAGAGACAAAAAATGCCGACTCTAATACGGCTTTTAGACTGTCAGATTTCTTTTCGGCTGCACATGTACATGGTAATACATAATTATGGCATTGCTTATCTTGAATGAGACAAAATGTATAATTTGGCCCGACCGCTGCAAATCGACCCGATCCGCCACTGATGTAGGTACAAAATGCATAAAATCAGTGTCAGTGTCATTTAAAACAATCAGCGCTGCCAAACTCACAGGATAAAATAATGATAATTAATACTAGAAAGTGCAGTAAACTTTTTGTAACCGATAATTATTTCCAAAATAAATTAACAGTACCGACGAGTGAATCACCCTGTATCCAAATATCCGTTAGCATTAGATTTAAAATTCAAAGGTTACTGATTTCCTTACAAATGGGGTTTTAAACGGTAATATAATGTCCATCTACAATGTTTAATAGTCTTCATTTTTATGAAAAAATCCAAAAACTTGTTTATTACTTAGTTTACAAATTGTATACATATTCATTTTATTATCAAATTATTATACTGCCCGACTTAGCACGGGCATTTTGGAAAATACGCTGACGTCAATAGAAGTATATGCATTGTAAACACAAAATCAAAGAAGAAAGAGACAAGAGCGTCCGTCAGTGTTTAAATATCCGTATATTTCTTAGCTCTGTTGCTAAAAAGAGACGAAAATAATTGCGCCAATTTTGGTATCTGTCCTTATAATGGCGCTCGTGGCTCTATTTTATTTGAGGTTGTGCTCAACACACGGAATTTATTGACAGATTCTATACTACAGATTTTAATCAACAATTAACTGACCAGACAACTTTGATTGTGACCAGAGGTGGTTCTTCCACAGGAGCACATGCGCACGTGCACCCCCAAAACGAATAAAAAAATATTAATTTATATTCATTGAATATTATTTATCGTATAAAGTCCGACCCTCCCTAATATTTTATCGTACCGTCAACCAAACTGTATATTATAGGCTCTCGATCCGGCAACCGTGCCTCGGTCGAGGTTAATGGCGATTATGACGAGACTTGCCCGCATGTGCGATTAAGTAGGCGGGGCATAATGCAGTTTCTCTGTAGTGGCGGAAGACAGCGGGGGATAGCGGGGCTATGGCGATTTAACATGGGAAAGGCGCACAATTTTAGTGTGCGCCGCGTCGTTGTCTGTTCGTGCATCTAGTTAGAAATTCGAGCGTGTATGTTTTAATAAATTTAATATTATATATTTATTAAGTTAAAATGAATAGTTTGACGGTGGACTATTTAAAAAAGAACTTTAGCTCTTTGAGTTTGGAGCAAAAAATTGATGTGAAGAATGCGGGAAGACCTAGACCCGAAATTAATTTAACGCAGACCACAAAGGGTAAATCTAGGGACTTTATTAGAAAGTTTAAAAATTAAATATATGAAAAAAAAATTAATAGATGGTAATCCAAACTTTAATGAGGCTGTTATTGATCAATTTTCTACAATTAAGAAACGAAGAACGGAATTTACGTTTAAGCACTATACACACTAAGAAAACCTTTCTTATTTTCCAAAAGTTGTATTTCCTTGTGTAAAATTAAAAAAATAAATAAAAATATGTTTTACCCAACGCATTTTCTTATTACTTCTTTTCTTTCTACATTTAAACGCCTAGAAAGTAATTGTTTGGCCGTTACACAAAAATAAAATTTTAAAAATAATTTCATCATACTTGTGAACCCCCTCTATCATAGGACACGAGCCGCCACTGATTGCGACATGAAAGATATTGGGATACATATTCAGACACATTCAAAGTTGTCCGGTTAATAAATCAATCAATTCTGATTTTACCTTAATTTTTTTTTACACCACTACATATTGAAAATTATATAATCAAACAGAAAATTACGGCGGATATGTTCTGAATAGGGTTGTCAGGTGTCCTGGATTTCGCAGGATGTCCTGGATTTGAGGCTCGAATATAAGCGTCCTGTGGAGACCTGTGGCAGGGCGCCTAATATCCTGGATTTCCTAAATACTCAAATTATAAATTGTTCTAAATAATTTATTTTCAAAATTATCTATTTTTTCTCTAAAAAGACCGTTTAAGCTTGATTCGGTCGTGGAAATTGTTATTAACTTGTCCATTGAAATAAGCCTTGATAATTTATATGAAGAATTTTGTATAATGAAACCCACCTTTGAGATAGCTTGCACTTTACCTGAAGGCTCTATTCACAAATGGAATACCATTTTCATAGCTAATCCCGAAATAAATAATTTTTTGAAAATAATACAATTTGTTTTTTCAATATATGGTTCAAATGCTGACTCTCAAAGAGTTTTTTCTTTGTGCAATGCGGACTGGAGCTACAGCAATAAGCTCTTGGTTGGCCATATTAAAGCAGAGCTTCAGATTAAAACAAATTTTGGTTTAACTTGCAAATAATTTTATAATATGGCAGTTAAAAACATAAACTCGTGGAAGCCGTCAAGAGTGATAAGAAATATTCTTTTTCAAACAAATAATTCATTTTTTTAAAGCATTTTAAAGGTATTTTAAATAACTATTACACTGGTTAGAAAAGAACTTTTTTTGATTTTTATATAATATATAAAATAAAATTGTGTTTTAATTTAGTTAAAAATGTCCGCCTCAAGGTCCTTGAGTCAAGGATGATCACAAATGGGGAATGGACACAACACCCCGTAAAAATTGGACACACAAGAGCCACGGATCTAATCAACGATGAGCTCTTGGTTATGCAAACTGATCGTATGAAAGCAACATACGATTTTACAAAGCCTTTCAAGATGGACTGTAACTTTGATAAATGGACAAACAGTGCATCCCCGTCGTTTGACAAGGGTCTAGTTTGGTACACCGATGGATCAAAAACCGCCAACGGTGTGGGCGCAGGTATATTTGGGGAAAGGCCCAGGATGGACATGAGTATTCCTCTGGGGACCTACGCCACAGTATATCCAGCCGAAGTTCATGCCATATAAGCATGTGTACGACAAAATCTTGAAAAGGGCTACCACGACCAAAAGATCTACATCCTTTCGGACAGCCAAGCTGCTCTTAAGGCTCTGAACTCCAATCGGTTTACTTCGAAACTTACACTGGAGTGCCGTACCAACCTAAAAGTACTGGCGACCAGGGGAAAAAAGGTGGAACTCTTGTGGGTCTCTGGTTACTCCGGGATAGTAGGAAATGAAAAAGCGCATGAACTAGCGAGAGCCGGATCTGCCCAAAGTCTCAGGGGCCCCCAACGGACCTTTGGAATATCAAATCAGGCAACAAAAACAACATTAGATAGATGGAAAAAACAACACCTATCTCGATGGCAAGAGTTACCTGGTCAAATACACGCACGGGCCGTAATTGGAAAACCATCGAAAATACTATCGAATGGGATGCGGCCCCAGTTGAAACAAGTGATGGGTCTGCTAACAGGCCACTGCCACTTGCGAAAACACCTTCAACGGATAGGGATAAACAACGGATCCATTGAATGTAGACTCTGGGGCGAAGAGGATGAAACCGCCTTACACATAATATACCGCTGCGTAGCACTGTCTCGTAGAAGACAAAATATCTTCGGGAACATACAACGTGGTGACAACGTCCCACATGACAAGCTTGGTAGAAGGTTACTGGACCTCATAGAAGGAAAAAACATCTTCTAACAAGATCGGGGTACACAATAAGCCGAAAGGCTGCAGTGATTTGAAGTTCGGGCCTTTAAACCGACCCCCGCCTTTAACCAACCAACCAACCAACCTTCCTTATTTGAATATGTCCTTCCATTTTCAAACGCGTGTCCTGCGATTTCAAAATTTAAACCTGGCAACCCTAGATCTGAATACGTATATTCGATAAAAAAAAATCGCAGAATTGGTAATATAATATACATAACTAAATTAAATAAATTTGGACGTTAACGTAACGTAACATGTGTATTATTAATGGCATCTTTTGTACTTTAATTACTCGTTTAAAAAATATAATAATATGGAGGCAAAGCACAATAAATAACGCTTCCTCGACATAGAATTATCACCTTTTTGCTGGAAGCAATTTATTCTAAAAACTATATATTTAATTATCAGTGTAATCGCTAGACCTATATGCTACTCTACTAATCACCATACAATAGCAACTCAGTAAAATGCTTTACTGATGATAAAATTGAAAAAGCTGAACTGTCACACAATACGCTTTTAGTGTTTTCCTCGTTATCCAGGATAATTTTACTAGGTTTCGATATTTTATTTTTTTCAGTACTTTAATAAAAATTTTAATTATAATAATATTTATTGATCAAAAAGAAAGTACAATATTCTAAAACAGTAACATAAATGTTGGATATACAACTGAACCCCGAGGTTTTGTGTGTGTAAACTTTGGCTTCTTGTCTTCTTCTTTTTTTTAAGAATCTAATATAACCAAGCAAATAAAAATAACTTGCTTTCTATGAATGGGAATAATAGTTTTTTATTTTGCAGGTTATTATACATATAAACCATAAACTCGTGGGAAGAAATCTCGTTTCACCTTAAAAATACGTATCAAGTCTTCAAAATAACGGACTGTGTCCGTTAAAAAAACGGATTTAGGGCAACCCTAAATAACCCCCTCTCTTATATAACAGGGTTTTTTTTAAAATATCCTTACTGGACTTTGTCGATTTAATAACCCTTGTTTTATCGATTTTTTCAAATACAGTGAAACCTATCTTAGGCGGACACATACGGGACCGTGTAAATGTGTTCGTCTAATAGAGGTGTCCGCCCGTGGGAAATTTGTTATTAGGTAATATGTAAATGCTAAATTATTACTATGTATATGTATGTACAAATAAACATAACATAACAAAAATACACTAGTTTTAGTTAGGATGTAGTATTAAAAAAATCTAATAACGTAGTTTGACGTGTTTGCGTTTTATACTTGCAATCTAGAAAATGTAATTCCAAGTCTGATAACAATTCCATTGCAGTAGAGTCACCTCTATTCTTTGCATACTCTTGTAATTCCTTTACCATACTAATGGTTTGTTGATAAATAATTGGTGACATTTGTTTGATTACTGCATTCAACTTCTTCATCAGAGTCGTCAGATAGTGATATGGTGATGTGGTTTCAGTTTGGACTACATAATCGGTAGGAATGGGATCAGTATCATCTTCTAATAGCACATTGCTATCAATGTTAATGAACTCGCCCAAATCATTGTTATCAAATTACAAACTTCCACAACATCAACATTCGCTTTCAGACTCAAAACGCGACATTTTTGTGCCATTGTTTACGATTTTAACCTTGCAACTAACAAATAAACGGCGGACTGCTGTCGGGGAATCACACATACTTTCATTCGGCCAAGTCCTTTCACTCTGCCACGCATACGCGATTGGTTGCGCCGGTCCGTCTTCAGATAGTTTGTGCACCGTACTTATTCGTCTCAAAATACATTTTAAAATTTTTTGTCCGTTTAAAGGAGGGTTTTCGCACTCTTTGTATGAAAACAGCCTGTCCGCGTACACCCAAAGGAGAGTCCGCACAAGAGAGGTCGAGTTTCATGGAATTTTATATAGCTAGTTCCGGACTATTTAAAAAATGTCCGCTTAATAGACATATCCGCTTATTGGAGGTGTCCGTTAGGAGAGGTTTTACTGTATACGATAATTTTCCTTTTAAATCCTTGGATACAGCAACCGGTTAAGAAAAAATATAAGAGATAGTTAAAACACATATATTTATTAGGAAATAATATGTCATTATCTACACAATATAATAAATACTAAACACGCTTGGTAATCAACTTTTTCCTGATATAAAACCAAATCACTATCAACATAAAAACACACCAGTTATATACAAAAAGTAACATCAGCGGAAATTAGTGTTCACTTATAACATTTGAAAAATAAATCGAATTAAAATTTTACCCTGAAAATGTCGTTATGAATAAGCTCTTAAGATAGGCGTTAGAAATTACCAATCAGAGCCATCTTTGTTGCAACAACTTAAACAATATGCCAGCCAGTGGCTGGCATGGCAGAGAAGAAGAGTCATCAGCTGATAAGTATTTTTTAAGAGAAGTAATTAAATGGTTTGCAGTTATTAAAATAGGTTCGCAGCAAGAAATAACCATTAAATCATTTGATCAGCATAAAAAGATTTTGCGTGCAATAAATAAAAAACGGGCTGCGACACTTGTTCTGCAAAAAATGCTACAAACTGTTAACAATTTAACCGATATCAGTCCGCTTGTAATATCATGTGTTCGCTTTATTAACAGTCGAGCTGCGAAATGATTACTTGGTCAGCAAGATTTTACAGTGGGTCAGTAGAAAAAAACATGTCTAGAAGCAGTTTACTTCAGAGGTTTGCATATTAAAGAAAGGTTATCAATATAAATCATTGGATTGCGTTTGTTTTGAATAATCGGCAAAGTTTGTTATTGCGCGGGTTTTCACTTGTTTTCCCAGAGCACTGTCAATTTATGTAACTTTATTGTGTTTTCTTTTGCCGAATACAGAAGGAAATCGGCTACAAAAGGTGTAGCGGGGGCGGGTTTTCACTTGTTTTCCCAGGGCACTATCACTATTTCACGTTTTATTGTTTTTTTTTTTGATGACCAAGATTAAATATTCTCCTTACCCGCTGATTGCTTACCAATATCTAATTAAAAGTGGATCATGACATTAATTACTGACCGATTCAGAAATGTTTGCTGTCCATAAGTTGCTGACCAACTAGCCATTTCGGCTGACCGATTACATTTTTCTGTTCGCAAAAATAAGAATACTTTGCTAACCAGTTAAATGATACCCTTTTTAAAATATGTTCAAAATCAACCATGTTTATTAGTGCTGATCAATGTTCATCGATGCCATCAACAACATCGACGGTTCTTTAAATACTCGATGTTACTAATTCAACGGGCCTGTTCCATTAAAATGATCGGAAACAGCTCGGGTTTGTTCATTGATGTTAATTTTTTCTCGTTATGTTTTAACATCTACAAAAGTAATTTTAGTATGTGTTAATATTATATAAAATCCCATATTTTAGTAAGAAAACTTAAGAAACGTTATTCTATCTCTGCAAACATGTCCTTTATTATTTTTTACAAAAAAAGTGGTACGCCACTGACATTTTTCCATGTGGAATTAGCCTGATAATTTCTGCATGAAAACGACCTCTTGCCTCGCCAGGTGCACCGCTCGTGATTAAACCAATTAAATCCAAATTGACGCTAATTATTGTCAATATTTACAATGACTAATTTTGGAAATTACCTAATAATAAGTTTAATGTGAATTTAATTGTTTTAATAAAGGCCTGACGAGGACAACGCAAGTGACCGATTTCATGTAGACTTGACTAGGCTAATCACAAAATATATTCACATGGAAATACGTCAGTGGCGTACCAGTTTTTTTTGTAAAAAATATCAAGAGGACATGTTTTCAGGGATGCCACTGGTGGCTCGGTAGAATAGCCTTTCTAACTCAAATATTTGATTTTATATCCTATTAACACATACCAAAAAAGGAAAATAATATCTAAAATACTTTAGATATTAAAAAAATAACGATAAAAAAATCATTCATCGACTTGTTCTGTTCATATGAACTATTCTTCATAAAATTACCTACGGAGTCCTGCTCTAAAATATTAGCACGTCATTAAGGAACACCCTGTATATCTAATTGCTTACTCCTTACTAGACATCGTAAAATAACATTGATCATCCTAAGGGACAATTTTAAACCCACTTTTAAGTCAAACCTAACTTTTAAAAAAATACCTACCAGTACTAATATTAGCCGAAAATCTTAACAGTAACATCACCCCACATAATACCCATTTATAAATACTGAACACCATTTGGCCGTTTTTATTTTTGCGTCCTACATTAGGAAAGTTCTCGAAAGTTACCACTGATCTACGGTTAGCTGCAGCTCAAGTGATATTCGTATCGCTGTAGATCGGCAGGATCTTGTGAAACTTTCCTTACGATTGTGTAGATCACGCAACGCCATAGTCATTCCTTTCGTGAACCAAAACGTATCTTCCTACCCTGGAACTCACCGCTATGTTGCAATGGAAAAATTGTTTTATTCTTTTGTATCTAAAACATACAATTACATTAGGTTTCGCTGTGATCGCCCAAAGACGAGTGTGCAAATACCGTACGCGTTTAATCATGCAGATCGTTACTTTAAGCTCGTCATCAAACATAAAATTCAATTATTCTTAAAGTCGTGTTAGAGTCGGCAATTTTTGTCCCTTGCGCCGGCAATGGCAATTATAATTGCACGTATTCCTGCGCACTAAACCGTTCTCGAGCAGCAGGCCCAATACTGCTCGCATTGCCGGCGCAATGCGAGAATGGAAACCGTATTACAGTCGGCAATTCTACTCTTATGGCAATTAAAATTGCACGGATTCATGCGCAGTACACCGTTCTCGATCAGCTGTCTCGCATTGCCAGTAATGGGGCACGCGCCATTTTCATTGCCATTGCCGGTGCAAGTCTGGGTAGAGATGGATTATTCTGTTATTTGTAAATGTTTATTAGTTGGTCGAAGCAGCTATGAACAGCTAATGGCTATTTAAACTAACTGGTACTTAAATTAACAGTTCACAGTCTTTATTAAGCATATGTACTGCTAAATCGTAGCAACTTTTTTGAACTGTCATTTGTAAGTAGCTGTTTGAACTGCTGATCAAAACGAACAGGTTTGCCAATCTCTAATTCTGGGGGTATTTTAGGGATTTCGACACTACCACCTGCTGGTCTGATTGTTAGCAATGCGCCAGCTGATCGAGAACTTTACTGCTGCGCATGAATTCGTGCAATTATAATTCCCAATGTACCGGAAATTTTTATTGCCGACTCTAAGACGGCTTTTAGAGTCTTCTCTTGTGCCTGCAATAGCAATTATAATTGCACGTATTCGTGCGCAGTAAACCGTTCTCGATCAGCTGGCTCATTGCCAACAGTCAGAACAGCAGTTGGTAGTGTCGAAATCCCTAAAATACCCCCCGAATTAGAGATGGGCAAACCTGTTCGTTTTGATTGCCAGTTATAGCAGCTACTGCTACTTACAAATAGCAGCTCAAAAATGTTGCGACGATTTACAGGAAATATGCTTAATAAAGAATGTGAACTGCTAATTTAAGTACCAGTTAGTTTAAATAGCCATTAGCTGTCCATAGCTGCTTCGACCAACTAATAAACAGTTAACAATAACAGAATAATCCATCTCTACCCAGACTTGCACCGGCAATGGCAATTAAAATGGCGCACGACCCATTTCTGGCAATGCAATACTAACTGCGCCTGCTGATCGAGAACGGTGTACTGCGCATGATTCCGTGTAATTTTAATGGCCGCAAGAGTACAATTGCTGACTGTAATACGGATTCCAGTCTCGCATTGCGCTCGCAATGCAAGAAGTATTGTGCCAGGTGATCGAGGAACGGTTTACTTCGCATGCATACGTACAATTATAATTGCCATTGCAGGCGATAGAGAAACAATTGCCGATTCTAATACAGCATTTAGTATAATGATAGAAGTTTTATTGTTACACTGATGAAAGATACAAACGAACCGAAACGTAGCATTCTGGGCATAGACGTTGCAACAGCTACAGTGACGTGATTTGTATATTTTTCAACCTTGATTTCGATTATTGGGTAAATAAATATTTTGGCCCTGGACCTTTTAACTTTAGACGTGTAACTGTGTTGGTCACTTTTACTTTGCGTTTGACATTGATAAAATTTAAAATTATTGGCCTGTTGGGTTCCCAGGGCGATCCAAGTTTGAATTAGAATCATTTTGCTACTTTTGGCTAAGCTGTCAGTGAGCAGTAATTTTTTACACACATTGCATAAGCATTGCACCTTTGATAAAACTTATCGATGATTACTCCCTTACCTTGTTAAAATATCATTTCCAATGATCGGCACCAAGTTATCGAAACAAATTATGTGCGATGGCAATGTACTGTTAGGCGGATAAACCTGTCTCAACCAAGTGTTCGGATTTTTGTAAAACACATCGGCCTCATCGACGTACCCAGGTGTTTTGTGTAAATTGGGATTACAAGTTAAAAACCGGGTCGTAATGTTTGTATGAAGATGGCTAAAAATATTCAGTTGTTAGCAAAGATAGGTTGTGAGCAGCTCTGTTAATAGTTTTAATGTTTGTTTGAAGGTTAGTGACAATGCTGTATCATAACTGATACTAATAATACAGTATTCACCTGAAGACGACTGGAGATGTTTTCCAGTTGAAACGTCGTGTTACAAAATAAATAAAGATAATGGAAGTCCAAAATACGTCTATCACTCAATATTTATAATGGTTCATTGATCATTCCGAAATTGGAAAAACGGAGCATTTAGTTATATACACATAGATTCAAAAGTTTTGCATCACTCTGATTCTCGAATAAGTAATTACGTCATCGCGAAAATAGACTAAATATTAGTTCATTGATAAGTTTAAAACAAAAATCAATGAGTTTTAAAAATTTTTATTTTACCACAACATTTTAAACCTTCTAAAAAAACTTAACAAAAGTGAAATATATTTATATTGTATAATTTGTGAAATTTAAACAAATATAGCTTCTAATAAATTGTATTTCCTCCTCTGGCCTCAATGCAAGCTTGAAGACGACGCCGAATGATGTGCGTAAGGTTAGCAATCCGCTCTTGTGAAATAGCCTGCCACTCCTCGGTTGCAGCGCCGACAAGCTCCTGGAGAGTTCTTGGGGGATTTCTTCTAACGCGAACTGACCTAGAGAGCATGTCCCAAGCATGTTCTATTGGGTTCATGTCAGGGGACAAAGCAGGCCACTCCAAGCGATCGATTCCCTCACTTTCTAGGTATTCATCCACTGCTCTAGTACGATGGGGCCGGGTATTGTCGTCCATAAACACGAAATTGTTACCAACAGCCCCTCTCCACGTCCTAACATAAGGATGTAGAATATCCCTAATGTACCTGTCGCCAGTCATTGTGCCTTGCACATGGACTCAACACGCCCGCAGACATAATACCTGCCCAAAATATGGCGCTTCCTCCCGCGAATGGAGGCAAAGGGCGAGCATGGGCATGTTGGGCGACTCTTGTTGGTTCTCTCCAAGCACGAATCCGGCGACTATTGTTTACCAGACAAATCCTGGTCTCGTCGGAAAATAGGACTGAATTCCAAAATTCTTCGGGTAAGCGAACGTGCGTTTCAGCCCACTGCAGTCGACGAACTCGGTGGTTATATTGTAGTTGGGGAACTCTTACTGGCCGCCGACATCTTAAACCGGTTCAAGAATGCGTCTTCTTAGTGTAGAGACGGATACGCGAACTCCAATTGCATGCATAACATCTCTCTGAAGTTGTGGGAGTGCCATAGTACGATTTCTCCGAATTGCTAACGTAATATAGCGGTTCTGCTGTTCGTTAGTAACACGCCTTCTACCATTTCGTGGTCTGTCTCGCACAGAATTGGTCTCTAGATAGCGATTCCATATGCGAGATACATCACTTTGAAAAACTCTATTCTTTCAGCAACAAATCTTTGGGAATGACCTTCCTCAACTAAAGCTACTATTCTTGCACGATCAATTTCAGATATTACTCGGCGATTCATTTTTACACACTGAACCGAAAAATTGAACTGGCCAGCGCCAACAAGATACAACACTGAAAATGTTATCTTAAACAAATGTCTTGATAATATTTTTTTTGCTACAAAGAATGGTTTTGTTTTAACTGATAAACATAAATAAACATTTAGAAAAAAAATGCATTCATGAAATTATCTTAACACGCCAAAATCAGAGTGATGCAAAATTTTGAATCTATGTGTATATAATAAACCCAAAATACATAATATTGAATTCCGAATTATAGGAGTAAAACTGTTCCCCGCCGCCTCCTCCTCTTACAAATTAATGGTCTAAAAACTACAAGGATGCAAAAGTATAGTAAGAAGTATGTACCTATACAGTGGTGTAGAATGACACGGCATTAAAAACAAAAAATTCGAATTTTCTGGATCTTTTGCTGCCATATCTCTTAAAGAATCCATAACATCTAAAGTGCCCCTTTGGTGGCTATATCCGACATACCATGCAGGAAGTACATTTCCTATCAAAATTATGGCCGAAACCATCCATATTGTTACCCTAAAAGTAAGTATATTTTTGTAACAGTTAAAAAATATATCTGCGAGATGTTTAGCAGTGAAAAACTGTTGCTTATGATAAACTGCACTTTTTAGCAAACTGTGGTCGGCCTGTAAGTATTGAAAAAGGTATAAATATTCATATTTAAGTCATATCTGCTAATAAGTTGCAAAATTACCTGAAAATAATGAAGTCTACACTAAACTTAAACAGGTTTATATTGAAAAACAAAATATGAAAAATTTGAGGCACGTCGCTTATGAAGTTTTGTCTAAAACCCATTGATATAATAGTTGTATACAGTTTGGAATTTCAAGCTGGTGGAGTAAATTTAAACTTCCTTAGTAGTCCAATAAACGAAGCCCTTAAAAAGGAATTTTAGTTAGAGAGCTGCTTTTTTGAAGGAAGGTAGACTTTATAATGTGAAAGAATATTTGAGTACTATTTTAAGTCTATCCCTGGCACAAAAGTTAAAAACCCCTCCAAATGGGATTAAAAATGATTTTCTGGTCTATAACTCTTTAACGCAAAATAATATGGAAAGAAGTTTTTAACAAATGTTATAGATCATTAAATTTCGCACAAGAAAGGTTATTACTACTTTTTTCTTATCTACAACCGACAAGCCGTACGAGGCCCGAAAACAATTTTTCGATCAGGTCTTTAATAAATGGAGCTTAATCACAATAAGGCACCACTTTGGCACCTGGGACTAGAATTGCAGCGTCAAAGTGTGGCATTTTACAAATAGCAGGATATGATCGGATTTTTAAATGCTGAATAATCCCGTAAATGATTTTTTGCGGAAATAGAGTGCGCAAATAATATATTTATATCTATACGTTGGTTTAGATGATATTTGGTGCGTAGTTTTAATACTTTCATTTCGAAAAATGTTCAAGTGCGAGTCCGACATCGCGCAAAGCCGAATGGGGCTGCTATATTATATAAATCGAGAAATGTACATATTAAACAAAAAATCTCCCAGAATAGCATATGGCGTAGATTTTTTCGGAAAAATTAGTGCATGTCGGACGCCAGGCGAAGCTACTATATTATATAAATCGATAAAGGCATTAATATGAAGCAAAAAATATTCCAGAATAACACAACGTAGTTTTCATCTCGTAAAAATCGGTGAAGTTCGTGTCGGACACCGGCCGAAGCTGCTATATTGGATAAATCGATAAAATTAACACTACAGGTATTTTATAGCTATTATAGGTAAAGAAGCTAATAAAAGCTATACTTTATATATATTTTTTTTTATGCTTTTTATTAAGAGCTGTGTTTAATAACAGGTTGCCAAACTATTTTATGTGAAGATTTTCCCAAATATACTTAGTTTTTTTCTAATCCAAAAATGGATTCGTAAAGTTAAAGGATTGGAAAATTGTGTTAAAAAAATATAAATTTATAAGAATACTAATGACAACTTCAAATCTGACCAATTTTCAAATTTTAATTATTATGCAAAATACACCCCAATAAAATTCTGATATTATGTCAAATAATTACAATTTACAATTACATTTAATATTTTTGGCCTAATAGTTCATACATACCTTTCACAGGGTTATTTAGACACCATTTCACAAAAATATTTCACAAAACCTTAAAACATACCAAAAAACTTTCACACACACCTGTGACGAGTCTGAATTGGCTGATAGAGTGTTGCCAAGTTGAAAATTTAATGCCTTCGTGACGTTTCGAAGACGCCGATCAACTCTCAAAATGCAGATGATTCTATGGCTATAACTATCCGAGATATCGTAAAAATGAATATTAACTTTTTTAATCAGATTTAAATTATCCACAACTTTTGACAGAAACTTTTTTTTTGGTGTGTTTTGTTTCGAAGCAACGGGTCAAAAAATATTTACAAGTAATTTTCCATCTCTTATGCAAGGGATAGACTTAAAATAGTATAGTTGTTGCAGAATTATACCGTTGACTCTTACTGCCATAAATAAACTACCTGATTAAACCCTATTGTATACACCTCAACCTCTTCAAAGCTCAATAAATGGGATCAGGGCCGGCTTGAAAATGTATACCACACCACATGATTTATTTTAATAATTTAAAATAAATAGATAGGTATTTTTAGTTTTAGGTACCTATAATAAATGTAAAATAATGATAACAATTAATGATAATTGAAAATAATATAATTTAAAAGTATAACTATTAGGATAACAAGTATAATAAAAATTAATAAAATTCTAAGAAACTATTGATAATTTATTCAAAATTTAACTCTGTATCACTATCACTATCTTCATCTAAGCCTAAACTTATAATTAAGGGTTGAACATTTGTAATCATAAAATTGTAAGAATTTTCCACCTTAAGTACATGCTGTACACAGTTTTTCCAGCTGTCTGCAAAAATTTTTCTTACTTCGTTTTAATTAATTCTACTACAGATGCATTTAATGTAGGAGAAATATTATTTCTCCTAATATTGGATTTTAATTGGTGCCATATTAACTCAATAGGATTGAATATACAATAGTACGGAGGAAGACACAACACTGTATGTCCATTTTCTGCTGCAAGTTCGTCACACTCGTATTCCTTATTTCTTTTAAAAGCTTTTAATACTTCTAGCAGTTCTCGTTTTTTGTAAGTTTCTTAAAAATATAAATCATTTTCAATCATAAAATTTTGAATTTCTGCTTTTGTATTATTAGAATTGGGAATGGTTTTTGCCTGCCGACTATGATAACTAGCATTGTCCATTACAATGACGCTATTTTCAGGTATATTTTTAAGGAGTTTATGTTTAAACCAATCTTCAAAAAGTTGTGCGTCGGTATCTTGATGGTAATCTAAAGAAGAATCTGCTATGTTTTTAGCTGAAAGCAACAGACAATTTGGAACAAACCCGTTCTCTAAACCAGCATGTAATATTGTGATTCTTTTGCCTTTATTGCCTTGGTTTGACATTTTTTGGAAGAATCATCCCAACCTTTTCTTGGAGTGTCATGGGTATCAAACCATGTTTCGTCAAGGTAAATAATTGGACGATTTTCTTCTCTAAATTGTTTAACAGCTGTTAAATATTTAAGTCTCCATTCCCGTAAACGTTGAGATTCCATTAATGTTTGTCTTTTATCAATGCTTCGGTATTTAAAACTCATTTTACGCGATATTTTCCTAAGGCTTGAAAGGATAGATAGGAAAGAGTAGATAAATGATTTCTTTTAAAAATGACACTTGAAGATGCCCCCCTATCAGCACAATCCCAAGGACGCCACATTCTACCACTAATAAGCCTAACTAAAAATTACTCGCCGGATAACCACTAAAGATTAAAATTATTAAAAATCACTTTGTATTTATATAGGCATCGGGCAATTTGGGTTTTCCTTATTTATTTTATGGTCGAAGGGATAATGAGGTTTTATTGCAGTCAAAAGAGCAACGGTATAATTCTGCAAATACTATACTCAAATGTTCTTTTCTTTCCCATTATAAAGTCTACCTTCCTTCAAAAAAGCAGCTCTAACTAAAATTCCTTTTGAAGGGCTTCGTTTATTGGACTGTAGTAAATAGAGGCAGTTTTGTTTCTAATCAGAAAATATATAGAAATAAATACAATTTGGAAGGTTTCCCTTTAATATTTTGCCGATAATTTTTCCTACTTACATACTAGCCTTACGGCTCCATGCCGATAAAAATCTAGAAGATACATAGAGCATGATTGGCAGCAACGGCAGTAGGAAGCGAAATTCCTTATGAGCTAGGAGACTGAAAATACAAAAATTCATTGACAAGTAAATAGCTTATATCTTACATCATAAGGTTGTTCTTTACAGTATAGGATAAAAGAAAATAAAATCTTACTAACCTAAAAATAAACACTGAAAAAACAGTACTACCCAGCATCGCGAGCTCATTCGGATGATTCTGTCTTGTTTTTAAAACGACCATAGTGGCCATAACAAAAGGTAACATTTGAATTCCTAAAACAGCTGGTATTCCACAGGATAAGTACCAGTGCCATGGTTGGGTCCCGTAATTGGAAGCCATGTTTTGAAAAACATTTGTTTTTAAAAAATTGTATGGCGTGACAACCAGCGATCCATGGGCTAAACTGTCCATTAAAATGGACACCGTTAGTACCAGGAACCTACAAATTAATTATGTATCTGTTTTACTAAGGAGATTTAAAATTGACAATCGGGACAAAAATTCTTACCCAATAGGAATATATCTGGTTACCAAAAGCCGAAAACCAGTTTTTTCAGATATGCTTATATGATATAGACACAAAGGCAACCAAATCACAGCACTCGTCGGTCTAATTACAAATAAAATTGCTACTATCCAAATAAAACTTCCTGTATCATCTAAAAATAAGTTATAATAAAATATAAAATCAATTTAAAATATAAATTTTCATGTGAACCTAACTACATACCCTGTTTCTTTCCTACCCAAGGAAATTTAGACAAGGCTATAGTGGTTAAACTAGCTTCGAATGTGTTAATAAGTGTCCTAGAACCCATGTAGAATGAAAACCAAGAGCTACAAAGGGTAAAAACAGCCCATTTCTTTGTTCCTGACCACTTGTAAAAACATAGGTCAGAATAAGCACTCAGGATAGCTTGAAATATCCTAGGAACATATATCTATAAATAAAGAGACTTTTCAGGGTAAGATAACATGTGCACATTATGTAAGACCAGGTATTTTAGATATAATTATTTAAATTACTTCTATGATATTACCACAGCTATTGAACTATCCAATCCAAAAATATGCAAGACCTTATAAAGGGTGGCAAAAATAAGAGGAAATCCATAACTTCTTATGCCTTGTTGCCATTCCCAAGTCAGATATCCGTAACCAAAAATAAAGTTATGCGCCACTTCCAAAGACTGGTAATATTCGTCAGCAACAAAATAGGTTTGTACCAGGACGACTGAAGCTAGTCTTACTAGTAAGAAGATGGAAAATACATCTAGATTTTTAAATCTCTCAAGTCTCATTTTCTTGACACCGCTGTTTTAACCACTCCACTTTAAAAAAGAAAACCTAGGGGATATGAAAAAATACTCAGACTTGACTAGGTGGTATTTTGTTATTTTTGCATGTCTTATAATTGGAAAAAGCTTTACACGGCCTAAAAATACCCCATAAAAGGCCGGACTTAAAAGTTAGGTTAGATAGTACGGAAGTGCGGTTATGTTGGTTGTCAACTCTTAGTGCGGTTTTTTATATCCGAATATTAAAAATGGGGATCCTTATAGCCAAACTGATCAGTTCCCTATTTTCGAAAATATAATAATTTTAACAGTTTAGTTTGTATAATATTTGATAATTAATAATTTCCCTGTTATCAAAATACAAATGATTTTAAATTCCCAAAAATTGCATGCATACATAGGGGTATAAAAATGTTGAAACAAGATTTTTTTGTTTGGATTTTGATAGGTGGCCTTGCTTTTCATATTCAAAGTTAGTGGCGAAGGAGTTTGGTGATTGTTGTCGGTTTTAATTTTCTGGATATTATCCCCGGGGATAATAATGTCGTCCATAACGTTGTACCTACTCCACCACTAAATAAAGTTAGATTCGGGTAATGCCGGCATCCTAACCGCAGTTTTGCTCTGTTCCCAGAAGGGTGAGTTTCGAATAGGTACCATTTTTTTTTTTTAAATATATTTAGGTAGCAGCATTTAGTTTCATAAATTAATTTATGATAAAGACGAAGCAATTTTCACGCAGTTACATCAGTTTTCAATTGTATAATAATAACTAACAAGAATTATAATTTTCTGATTTTAAAAGTTTTTATGTAAAAACAACGTTGCCACGTCTGCCTTTCAAGACATCTTTTAGTGATTTTTTACTGCGTATCCATGTCTTTAGTGAATTCTTGCTGTGTATCCATGTCTTTTAAACAGCCCTATTTTTTCTGACTCTGGTCATTTTAAAGCATTTTTAGGTATCAGTCATCACTGGTATCAGTTCAGTAGTTTTTAAATTATTAAGCAATTAAAAAATTTCTGGATCCATTTGATGTTTACTGGGTAACCAAATAAAAGGCCTGCGTATATATCCAAATGGATACTCAAAAGTACGTTAAAAGATGCCTTTCTGCCTTTACGTAACTATGTGCTGCGTACTGGCAAAGCCATACTCGACCCGAAGAAAATATTCAGTTTTTTTTATCGTAAATCGTTCAATTCACGCAAGCTCATAGGTGAAAATAGTAACATTTTCAGGGGACAAATTACTTTTTGGGTACCCCTATTTTTAAAAAAATATTCCTTTTTGCTTTTTGTGACCTTGTATAGAGTCAAAAATTATTTTACATTGAAGGCTTGTCAAACTCCTAGCTTTGTTTCAACAATTTCTTGTTTGACACGGGGTCTTCAGGGCAGTTTTCTATTGGCTCAAAATAAATAACATTAGTAAAATTATTATTAAAATAGAATTAGTTAGAAATTTCAAATCGAACAAAATACATTCCAAACAATATTAAACAAAGGTAAAAACTCCATGCGAAAATATATTATATGGATGGCCCCACGCGGATAATTTTCAAGAATTTTATTTAAATTCCCAAAAATTTCATGCACAGGCAGGTATAAAAATATTATAGATACGATAAATCGACGTGAGTTACCGTTTTTTTCTTCTAGATTCTCGAATGCGAAGCTTGTTTTTGCTCTCAGTGTTTTTGTATGGTGCATTATATAATGGTGTTTTTGCATCGAATTTGGTAGTTTGGTTTCCTTTGTTCAGTTCATTTGCAGTGGTCGGTTCGAAAGGAGTTCGCGTTCTTCGCCGCGTTTATTTTTTGAGGAAATAATCCCGCGAGGTTATTAACGTCGTCCTAAACAAAATACTCCCCACTGCATAATGAATTTCGCGTAGTCGGGCTGTAAATAATAAATTCATCCTAAAATAAAGTTTTGCTCTGTTCCCTAAAGGGTAAGTTTTTGTTAATTCCTTTTTCTGAATATGTTTAGCAACATTTAGTTACATTAATTGATTTTATGATAGAGAAGAATGTTTTGTGTTTGTAACTTATAACATCCTGACGAAGTTACATCAGTTTTCCGTTATAGAATAATATAACCTTAAAAGATCCTTTATTAATGTGACAAGACGAAGCTAAACGTTAGGGTATTTATTGCATGATGGTATTGATATTTTCTGATTTTGAAAGTTCTTATATAAATACAGCGTTGTCATTTGTCCGTTTATGTAACTGAGTTCTACGTATATGGCACACATATAATATGGCAGCGCCATATTCGATCAAGCGAACGGTGAAATCCGGAAACAATCGGGCAACGTTTTTATCGTGGGTGTTTAGGGGGAATTGTGGGTTATTTTATTTTGTATTTTCGTAGAGGAGACTTTTCAACTTTTTAAAAATCGTTTGACAAAGGGAGCTGAAATTTGGCATGGTTAAAAAAGTTTAATTTAGAGTTTTTAGGAGTCAAATGCCAAAAATTTTATAATATGATATGAGTAAAAATTATCAGTTGACAAAAAACATTTTTATAAATAAATACCGTTTTTTAAATAATTATTTATTTGTGAATAATTTTCAAGTTTCAAAACGCACATTACTCTTAAGGGGCCAACAACTGGTTTTCAGAAGGTGTTGTATTTTATATCCGCTGTTCTATTTCTCCCCTAATTCACAGTCTAAACGTCTATTGAGCGGCTTCTTTATGGTTATGCCGCTTATACTGTGACTTTTTGATAAACTTTTTTTGCCGCACGTACCTAGTATGTCGATTATTTTCTATCGATTTGAAAATGTGGTCAAGTGTTTTAAAACAATTTAAAAAAATTTTTTAAAAATATTTTTCTAATAGGCCTTTATCGGCCTTTATTATACACATATTTTTACTAACATACAGGGTAGTCGTTAAGTGTGGCAAAGTAGAATAGCTCCGTTGTTATCTAGAATATACAGGATGTAGCAAATTCGTCTTTCAACATTTTG
This sequence comes from Barypeithes pellucidus, assembly GCA_963991005.1. Classification (NCBI taxonomy): domain Eukaryota; kingdom Metazoa; phylum Arthropoda; class Insecta; order Coleoptera; family Curculionidae; genus Barypeithes; species Barypeithes pellucidus. The sequence continues at coordinate 17,590,034 of OZ022565.1, read as the reverse complement.
ATTTCGGAAACGCAAAAAAATCTAAAATAAATACCGCGGATTGGAAAAATCTATAATTTTGCGTTTCGGTTCTTTTTTTTTTACTGACTTAGATGTCCAAAAATACAGGGTGGCCAATTAGTGCGACAAAGCTCAATATCTCTTTTACCGCTAGGGATAGCGGAAAACTTTTTTCACGAAAGTTATTAAGCGTTAAGAGGTGCAGCTTTTAAAATTATTTTCAACCATACAGGGTGCTCCAAAAGGGCGGTGTGATAAAAATTTCATATTTTTTAAATGGGACACTATGTATATTTTTACATATTTGAATTCACCGTAAAATTCTGTACATAACACCGTAATTATTTGTACACATTTTTGCAACGTTGCCAAATAGATTGGAGAATTCCTAAAATTTGTGGCAAAACATGGTTCAAATGTTCAATGAAATGTGTAATATTTCTCAACTTATAATAGTTTGAAATAAAATATTTTTATGTCGGAAAGAGGAATGTTGACAGAAGTCCCCTATGATAACACATATCAATATTTTTATACAGGGTATTTTCTATGGATATGCCAACATTACGAACTTGAAACCTGAGTTTCGTAAGTTTTTTAAATGAAACACCCTGTATATGATTACTTTATCTTGTAGATATTTTAATCCTCTCTAATTTTTATTAAGGTCTTTCTATGCCTATCGTACCAATCTTGGTGGTATTTCAATTTTTATTTAAACTCGAACAAAAAAAAGTTGTTGTATTTTACCATTGTCCTTTTTCTAGTCACCTATGACAAAATAAAAACAAAATGTTGTAATTTAAAAAAAAATTATTTATTCATACGGGAGGATACGACCCAAAAATATTTTAGCGATTCAAGCTTGTGGACAATTTCTAAAGTAAATTATTACCAAATTATTTGTTCATATAGTGACCCCCACTAACTTGAACACATAATTCAATACTTTTTCAAAAGAATGAGTCATGTTTCTACACATTTTGAACTGCTTTCAAAGTATTGCCTAATTATTTGTTCATATTGACCCCCATTAACTTTAACACATATATTCAATACGTTTTTCAAAAGAATGTTTCTAGACTTTTACCGAGTAATACTTTGAAAACAGTTGAAAATGTGTAGAAACATGACTCATTCTTTTGAAAAACGTATTGAATTATGTGTTCAAGTTAGTGGGAATCACTATATGAACAAATAATTAGCTAATAATTTACTTTAGAAATTGTCCACAAGCTTGACTCGCTAAAATATTTTTATGTCGTATCCTCCCGTATGAATAAATAATTTTTTTTAAAATTACAACATTTTGTTTTTATTTTGTCATAGGTGACTAGAAAAAGGACAATGGTAAAATACAACCACTTTTTTTTGCTAGAGTTTAAATAAAAATTGAAATACCACCAAGATTGGTAGAGATAGGCATAGAAAGGCCTTAATAAAAATTAGAGAGGATTAAAATATCGACAAGATAAAGTAATCATATACAGTAATCAACTCAGGTTTCAAGTTCCTAATGTTGGCATATCCATAGAAAATACCCTGTATAAAAATGTTATCATATGTTATCATAGCTTCTGTCAACATTCCTCTTTCCGACATAAAAATATTTTATTTCAAATTATTATAAGTAAGAAATATTACACATTTCATTGAACCATGTTTTTGCACAAATTTTAGGAATTTTCCAATCTATTTGGCAACGTTGCAAAAATGTGTACAAATAATTACGGTACTATGTACAGAATTTTACGGTGAATTCAAATGCGTAAAAAATACATAGTGTCCCATTTAAAAAATATGAAATTTTTATCACACCGCCTTTTTGGAGGACCCTGTATGGTCGAATATAATTTTAGAAGCGGTAAAAGAGATATTGAGCTTTGTCGCACTAATTGGCCACCCTGTATATGTATTTCACTTTCTCATTGCGGGGGGAAAGTGTGTTTCTCTGCAGGAAAACCTCTTGAAGCGAGGTTATTCTCCACAAGATGACATCATCAGATCTTTAATGCGACATTTTGTCTTTGGGTCACCATCATCAACTTAATTTTTTTAAATAAATAAAAAGGTATTTTCGCAGATATTAAAAAAAATAACGATTAAGAAAAAGATCTAAGACCCTGGAGCAAACAATTATTTAAGCCGTTGCGGGCACAGGTTCCTATGAACTTTTCTTCATAAAATTACCTAGGAAATATTAGCACGCCATTAACGTCATTAAACGTATCATTTAATTATTTGTGTCCGATTTGTCAAAACAAAGCATTGATTTGTTTATCATAATTTATGAAAGGAAATGTTACAAAAAATAATACTAATATCCGCGTATCGGGACCTGAAAAGAGAATCACATATATCTTCTTAGCGGTTACAGCTAGAAAGCTCAAATTTTGACAATAGTTTCACAAGACCATCAAAATTTAATTATTTTGAACAGTATTTAATTAGTTTTATACAGGGCGTCTCCATAACAATATTTCTGAGGGAGATGAATTATTGCAAAAATCTTCTTTTCTTTAAATGGGACACCCTGTATTTGATATGTCTTATAAAAATATATTTTTTGGTAGTAGGCTGTGGAATGGATTCATAGAAACAAATTAATGAAAAATCCATTTGACGTTATGTATATGTTTATAAAATAATTTTTAAATTTCGCTATAAGTCCGAAAATATTGAAGATAGGTATAGGAACACTTAATATCATTAGATAGAAAATTCGATCCTCCATTAGCAAAGCATCAAATATCAAAGGACGTCCCATTTAAAAAAAACAAGATTTTTTTCAATAATTCATCTCCCTCAGAAATATTGTGATGGAGACGCCCTGTATAAAGTTAATTAAATACTGTTTAAAATAATAAAATTTTGATGGTCTTGTGAAACTATTGTCAAAATTTCAGCTTTCTAGCTGTAACCGCTAAGAAGATGTGATTCTCTTTTCAGGTCCCGATACGGCGTTAAAAAATCACAAGATTATTTATAATTCAAAAACTCTTAAATATATGTATATGATATTATACAGAAAACTGTTCTAGATTCCAAAAAAAATATAATATATAGGATAATTCATTTAAAATTCCGAAGTTGCTACCACTTTCGATATGATCCGGCAACACCGCACCATCGAAAATATTTTATAAACGTAGAAAACCATCTCTTATAGTCACAGCCAAATTTTCAAAATAAAATCCCATTTAGTTCTCGAGATACTTCTAATAGGCCACTTTACTTGGGGCACCCTGTATATAGACGAAAATTTAAATTGGAGGAAACATGTTGAAAAACTTCGAAAAAGCGTATCACCACTCATTGAATATTATTTAAAATTAGAGATTATATACCTTTAATACATTTAAAAAACATTTATTATACATTAGTTTATTCAAAATTTCAATATTTAATATCAGTTTGGGGATCTGCATGTGCCACAATATTAAATCCTTTAAAAAGACTACAAAACAAAATTATAAAATGTATTCATAAACTAAAACAAACCCGAACAAACCCGAACAAATTTATATAAACCAAGAGGATATTAGATCTGATAATTTTTAAAAATCAGTATACTAATTCATGCAATTAATAATCAAAATAAAAAATCTTGTATAAAATTTGTAAAATTAACTGATATACACAATCATAATACCCGAAATATTGACCACAAAAAAAATCAAATTAAAAGTAGAATAGGGATGAAATCCATTTTATTTGATGGAATAAATATTTATAACACGTTACCTAAAGTATTAAAAGGAATTTTAAATTTAAAATTATTTTAAAAAATGCAAAGAATTTTTTTCTGGAAAATATACAAATTACTTTATAATAATTTTTATTTTTAATTTTTATATTGATTAGCTACTTATTTATGTTCTATATTATAATATTCCCTGTAATGGACTAAAATAGTTCGTTGGGAATTAAATAAACATTATTATTATTATGCTGATGCATTATCCGAATAACCTATATTATTATTAATCTTGCTGTTTTTTTTTCAGATTATTTTTCTCTCACACACACACAATCATGTATTACGGATCGGGACGCGGTTCTATCCAGGCCACAAGCACGCACTTTGTCAAATCCGTGACCGATTAATTTGGTGTGTCAGATGTGTTAATGGCAGCAGCAAACTGGTGTGTCCACGGATCTCGGGCATACCGGTGCCAGCACCCGTCAATGTGGTTCGGCATTGTGCGTGTCACGGATCGGAGTTCCCGATGGTCGTTAAGAGAGCGGAAACGTTCATAGGTCTATACAGGAGGAGCAAAGATTCTGTGAGTTTTGGAGAAGACACGATGACGGGCTTTCAAAATTTGCGGTGTGTTTAAATCTTTTCATTAGATGTCGTTATTATAAAATTAAATACTCATTTACGTTATAAAATACCATTAACGGACTTTGCGGATTGGGAACAGAGCAGCCTCATCGTGGGACAAGATCAGCAACCTCATCGTTAAGGCCTCCACCTAAAAATAATTTGGTAAGTACGATGTAAAATTTGAATATTGAATGTCGTTTTAAAACTGCTTATTTTTAAAAATGTGTGTTACCATAATAGCTAAGCAGTTACGGAGTCACTTAGGAGTCTTATCTTATCGTCTATGTTATTTACAATTGTATATTTTTTTATTAATTAAAATTACCCGTTCGTTCCGATTTAAAAATGATACGTTTTCAATTATTACAATTACTTAAATTACAATTAGTTACATTCTAAAAGTTATAAAAATAAAAGCAGCAACGGTAACCATGCAGTACGTATTTTTAAAATCTAGAACTAAGGGTCTTTCTGAAAAAAAAGTCCATTATCTAAAATAAAAATAGAAAAGTTAATGAATAAATCGAATCATACATTTCTCTAACGATTATTTTTATTTGTTTCAGATACAGAAGTCTAAAACAGAGTGCGGTACCGCGTGTGAAGGTTCTGCTCTTCAAGGGTTTGCCTAAACATCGTCGCAGTTTAGAGCGTGGTAGAGTTTACCTTTGAAGACCCATGCACGTCTGAAAAAGGTTATGGGCAACCTGGCCTGGTCCAGGGCGATGTCCTTTTTGTTCGTCCCTTGGAGAGCGGAACTGGAAGAATGAAGATGATGACATCGGGCAAATGGGAATATATAAGGAGGTAACTATTTATCTTATTGTTTAAATTTAAAAATACCCCAATTGTATAATTAATTTTTAAAAAAATATTTTTATCTTTAACAAGAAAAATATGATTACTAAGTATAACTTTAAATTTAATTAAGTCTGCTGGTAGTAATAGAAGAATTTACGGTAATAGTCATGAATAGTGTAATAATGGCAATTCAAAATTGGCTCTAATAATTAGCTGAGAAGGGTTCTGTTAGGGAAATATAATGGTAACTACATTACTGATGTTATTACGTATACAACGTGTCCAAGATAAGGAGGGCCAGTATGGAGGTAAAGTTTCGTATTTACGTGCCTAATAATATGCCGTTTAGAAAGTTTTAAAATTCCGAGTAGTTCCGGAGATATTCGGAAAAAAACGAAATTCTGAAAAATCCTTTTATTCTTTTCCTAGTTTTTTTTGAGATCGAATTCTAAAGTAAATTGCACTTTTGCATTGCCACTTTTTTCGCTCTATCTAACAGCGTTAATTGTTTTGTAATCCGACGAGTCGTCTTCGAAGGGCCATTATCAACTTTCTTTTTTTAAATACGGTCCTGTTTTTCTGATATTGGAATTTGATAGCTTTTTTTCTTCCGAAAGCAACGATATATGACACATTGTGGTTTAATGACGTTTCGAGGGTTTCTTGAACAACATCAGGAAATTTTGGGATACGGTCCTGTATTTCTCCTAATTTTATAAATAATATCTCATAAGTAAGCACTAAATTTTTACTTATGTTGGACTAGTTCAATAACTAACAAATTATTTAATAATAAACTACAAATAAGTGAACAAAATACAGAAACATTATTTCAAGCTACTGTTGATTCGGGATTTAAAGGAAAAGTAGGCGCTTGAAACAAAAAAATTAAAATGGTGACACGTGATTTGTTTCTCTTGACATTCCCATTGTGATCGCTTGAGAGCGTTTTAGAGCTTTTCTGTTTTCCAGAAAATATGGAACATAAATTTACAAATGCTGAAAAGTTTGATATTCTATCGCATGTTTTATTTTATCAAAAAAACTGTTATGTGACAGTTAGAAGATGTTATTTGTGCTTAGAGAATAACGGAAATCATTTTGAACACCTGATTAAACGTAGTTCCTTACTTTTTTCGTTGTTCGTTTTATTACTGTTTTGGAATGATTTTTGTTCACTTATTTGTGGTTTATTATTAAATTATTTTCTATTTATTGAACTAGTCCAACATAAGTAAAAAAATTTGAGATATTATTTATAAAATTGGAATAAATACAGGACCGTATCCCAAAAATCCCTGATGTTGTTCAAAAAACCCTCGAAATGTCATTAAACCAGAATATGTCATACATCGTTGCATTCGGAAGAACAAAGGCTCTCAAATTCCAATATCAGAAAAACAGGACCGTATTTAAAAAAAGAAAGTTGATAATGGCCCTTCGAAACGATTACGATCGGATTACAAACGCTGTTAGATAGACCGGATCTCAAAAAAACCCAGGAAAACAATAAAACGATTTTTCAGAATTTCGGTTTTTTCCGGATATCTCCGGAACTACTCGGAATTTTAAAACTTACGGCATATTATTAGGCACGTAAATGCGCAACTTTACCTCCATTTAACCGACTTCGTATCTCTTACGGTTTCCGAGATCCCTGTACTGGCCCTCCTTATCTTGGAACACGTTGTATATGACTAAAACTTAAAATCAACCACATTTATCTATGGCATATTTATAGCACTAGTGGGATACTTCGATTTACGACCTCGACGTTGCAATATTCCCTACTCGTGTCTGTAATAATGCTCAAACCTATTATTATTTTCATAAATTGAAGAATGGAAATTCAAAATGTGGCAAAATTTATATTTTGGGATAATAAAGAGAAACTAATATCCCTTCAAAATACACCAATAAAACTTATACTTACTGTCTTGTAACCGGGGAATAGCGATATGCTCATAGATATTATATTTAGTTTATTTTATATTCTTTCAATTTTTGTATCCTAAATTTTAAAAATTGAGAAGGATCAGTTGTCGATCTCCTTCAGTGTACCATTTGCAATGGCACAATGATATGGGGTATGATGCACAAAACCGTATAATTAACAAATAATAGCAGTTCTCATTAGGGTCTTGAATTTTCACTCTTCATTTATATTTTATTATCTATTTCGTGTCCCACAAAAGAATGTATGTCAAACGGTATAATAGCCAAAATGAGCTATCCTAATTAGTGACTTTATTTTAGCTAGTTGTGATTAGAACCCCTCCAATTAATTTGAACTGAAATAAACTCCTGGACAAAATTAACGCAACATCATAAATTTATCATATTTTTGATGCTATTTTTTTTTTCTGAATTTATGATCAGATTTGATTTTTTTTTTGCATTGTAAGTTGGTTCCTTGACAATGTCATAGTTTTAAATGTTTATGATAAAAATTTAATTTTCGATTTATACTGGGTGTACTAAAATGCTATGTTTTTTCCCGAAAATTCGCATCACCCTGTGGAGTATATTAGCAACCGAAACATATTGCAGTTAACATTAAACGGTAGGTCCATCTTTCCCCAACATTGTCTTTTTTGGTTTACTTCATTATCTCTGTTATTAAAGGAGATACACCATTTTACAGCGTAACATGTTTTTATATACTTTAATATTCAACACATTCATTGTTAAATGTTTTCAAGTAGGTTTCAAGATTAAAATACACGTCGGGCAACTGGGCATACGAAACGTACGTTTATTAAGCAGTTTCCGAACAATTTTCTTCAGTATGGCGAATTTTATTTGACCTTTGTAACTTTAAAACACAACATCTGCTGACACATCGCTTGCAATGTCAGAGAAGGTCCATAGTCTACTTGAAAACATTTCACAATGAATGTGTTGAATATTAAAGTCTATAAAAACATGTTACGCTATAAAACGGTGTATCTCCTTTAAGAACAGAGATAATGAAGTAAACCAAAAAAGAAAATCTTGGGGAAAGATGGATCTACCGTTTAATGTCAACTGCAATATGTTTCGGTTGCTAATATACTCCACAGGGTGATGTGAATTTTCGGAAAAAAACGTAGCATTTTTAGTACACCCAGTATAAATCGAAAATTAAATTTTTATCATAAACAGCGAAAACTATGACATTGTCAAGGAACCAACCTACATTGCAAAAAAAATCATTCAAATCGGATCATAAATTCAGAAAAAAATAGCGTCAAAAATATGACAAATTTATGATGTTGCGTTAATTTTGTCCAGGAGTTTATATTTTATTTTTTGACTTAGGTTAAACGCATTTTCCTTTGTTTTAGGATCATGGTCGCCAGAGAATTTATAAAATCCGGGACGCGAATTTTTCAGGGTAGCAGAAGACACAGAACCCACTCGCGCGGTATAATCAATCCGATCTTTTTTAGTCTAACGTACAGAAAGGATCTGATTGGTAAATCAATCCGGCCTTTCCTAGTCTAACGTACAGGAGGGATCTGAATGGTCGTATTAAAAATTTCAAAATGTGGTATCAATGATTAAACAAAATGGACTTTTTAAGCGATGAAATAACTTTTTAAAAAATGTATAATGTGTAGTATTCGAAGTAGATTCACCTAATCAAACTCCATTGGTTTCTGTGTCTGTTTAATTGTCGCTTCCCTAAGGACAAGTTGGTGCAAAAAATTGTTGTTTTTTGGATCTGTCTGAGGGGCTTCAATTGACTGCGACCATGGAAACTTAATCGGAAAGCTGAATGTTGGGGACACAAGCTGGATTAGAGCAACCTGCAAGAGTTTATTAAGGTAAATATTAAGTTGTTAAAATGTGTACTTTAATTTTAAGGTTTCCGCCAGTGTTGGTCATCATAGTTTTTAAATTATTAATATTTCGTTATTTTCTCATTTGTTCGAAAATAAGTGTACGAAGTATATCTCTTTAAAAACACTGATTTATTTCTGAATTTTAATAAACGTCAACCTGCACTGTTATTTCTGCACATTCCGACAGGAACAAATTTTCCTGTGACCTTGGAACCGAATATTTGAATTCAATGTAAAATTAGTTGTTGTCTGTTAGGTTGCATATCGTCACCAGGGTGTGGGTACCAATGAGGTGACGTTATTTTATGATTATACGGAAGAATACGGCTGGCCGGCCGATTCTGATTCTTATACGAGTTTTTTTTATGAATATCTTTATAGTTTAAAGCATTTTTAATAATTAAGTTGAACTTTTATTCATGCAAATAACTGTAAAACTAATAATTTTCTCTATTGTTTCAGGTTAGTGAGCATGATTGGTGTTGGTAGCGCCCGTCTCGTTTTATCGACAAACAAGTCTTCGGCTATGCGTGATGTTATACAACCTGAGTAAGTGAACAGTGATATTTAGACTGTGTTTTACGGGTCATCCCACGCTTGCACGTGGAATGATCCTTCTTACTGCAACGGGCGCCGTCGTTATAAAAACCTTCACTTCTGTCATGATTGGAAGGTGAGATAGTTTTCTTTCCTTTTCTGTTACTGCAGGTGAAAGAATGAAGGGATAAGAGCAATAACAATATATACACTATTCTTCATAAAAAGTTTCACTTACCTTAAAAACTCCTAATCCCCGAAAAAAATCACAAATATAACGTACAGGGTGATCAAAAAATAAGAAAATGTGCAAAAATGCTACGAGTAAAATAACATTAATTTGCATGCTAATTAAAAGTACAAGATATCGAGTATGAAACAATCAGGTGTCAATATAAACGTAAATATGATTCTTAAAACTTAATTGCTCAGAGATGCGACTTAGTCAAGAAAAAGTAGAAATTGGGCTTAAAAACAGGCATAAAAAACGGAATTGCACAAGCCTGCAACGAAATACAAGGATTTGAAATGGAAAACGCTGTTCGAATATTAAGAAAATAATGCATTGAAAATGATTGTGACTTAGCTGAAGCCTAATAATAGAAAATCGTTTTCTTTTTAATAAAATATTTTTCATATCGGGGACTAGAAAAAATAGGGGAAATTTTTTTTCGCATATGGTTGTTATTTTATATTCTCACATTAAATTTGATTCTTAATAACTTTTTTCTAATAATTTTTTTATACCATGTAAATTAATGTTAGCATTGTAACACATTTTCTCATCTTTTGACCACCCTGTACATTATATTTGTGATTTTTTGCGGGGATTAGGAGTTTTTACGGTAAGCAAAACTTTTTATGAAGAATAGTTTTTTTTTCTCCTAAAATCGCAGATAAAAATGTTCTCCATATGGTGCCAATATTTTCATACACTCTGTATAAATCCGCGCTAGTTTAAATTTTATCCAATGTTAAGGAAAGTTTTGACCATGTAATTCTGTTCGGATTACTTTGTCGCAAAAACCGGGCTCTGTCTTATAATCTCTAAAATTTGGTTGCCTGTGTTATTGCTCTTAAAGACAGGACGGTGCCCATTCTGGTAAGTTAGTGGAGTGAGTGAAATCGAGAAGCTGCCTCTGAAGAAACAACGGTAAGTATGGATGAAATAAAATTCATTTAAAATTTCGGAAAAAGTAAACCTGCGCCACAGGCGACAATTTTAACCGAAATAAGTTTCAGGCGACTAAAACATATATTTATTATTATTAATTTGTTCATTATTTTTTAGGCTAGAAAGCAATCATGGAACTGATGGAATCGATAAAGCACGTTCAATAGAATCAAAATTGAATTGATATATATTAAACGAAAAATAATGCACGAGTGGGGTTTTTAGGATTAATACGTTTTAGTCCAACATGTTAGCATTAATAGCCATTCCTTTTCAGGCTTTCTCCAAAATTTTAACGATTAATAACCTTTCCTTTTTAGGCTTACTAAACTGTTTTTTTAGGAGGTTTTATCCAACATTGCCAAATGTTGATGCCTAAAACCATTTTTAAAATGTTTTTTTTTTAGGTTTTAATTAATAATTTTATTTTTAGGAATTAAGGTTTTGTCCAAAATTTTAACGATAAAACCCCCTTTTTATCATTTATACTAATACCCTTTCCTTTTCAGGCTTAATAACTTAACTGTTTCTTTTTATTTATTTAAAAGGTTTTATCCAACATTGTCAAATGTTGATGCATAAAACCATTTTTAAAATGTTTTTTTTTTTAGGTTTTAATTTATAATTTTATTTTTAGGAATTAAGGTTTTGTCCAAAATTTTAACGATAAAACCCCCTTTTTAGCATTTATACTAATAACCTTTCCTTTTCAGGCTTAATAACTTAACTGTTTCTTTTTATTTATTTAAAAGGTTTTATCCAACATTGTCAAATGTTGATGCATAAAACCATTTTTAAAATGTTTTTTTTTTTAGGTTTTAATTTATAATTTTATTTTTAGGAATTAAGGTTTTGTCCAAAATTTTAACGATAAAACCCCCTTTTTAGCATTTATACTAATAACCTTTCCTTTTCAGGCTTAATAACTTAACTGTTTTTTTTTATTTATTTAAAAGGTTTTATCCAACATTGTCAAATGTTGATGCATAAAACCATTTTTTAAATGTTTTTTTTTTAGGTTTTAATTAATGATTTTATTTTTAGGAATAAAAGTTTTGTCCAACATTTTTGAATGTTGATGTATAAACAATTTTTTAGGATTTAATAAGAATATATTATAAGTGGTCTAATTTTCGTGATCCTTGTATATTCTTGGCAGCTGCTTGCATTTTAGGTTGTCGCATTTTTAATGGGTAAGCAGCTGTCTGTTGTTGCCCCCCTGGTCCAGGGCCGTACAACACTGAGGATGGTCATGGAAGGCCGAAACAGTTGCCGATGCCTTATACGACACGAATGCAAGGTATGTAAATTACTTGTTTTTAATAATCCGTGATGTTTTAAAAAGTCTTTTTGCACTGCAACTAATTAGATTTTTAGAATTACAAATTTATTAGCTCGTAACACCTGATTTTTGGCTGTCTGCAGCTCTGGATCGAAAGTTTTTATACCTCTTATTATACGATATAAGAAGCAATATTACAGTTTTCTATTACGTTCACATTCAGAGCTTTGAATCAAAAAAACGTCAGTCGTCATCCTTTGTAGATTTCATGACTCCAATAAACTAAATTAATATTAATAAAATTACGTCGTTAAAACAGAGCTCTGGAAAAGATCGATATTTTTTCTTCTGCCACGCCATCCTGCCCTCTAACGTGACGCCACAGCATTAATATTGATTTTTTTGGCTCACCGCAGCCACTACTACCGATCTTCTTTCCTTTGCCCGACCAGCCAGTGATTAGAAAACTTGCGACCTCTATTTGGACCGCCATAGCGCAGACTCCAATAATATTTAAGGTTTTCTCATTCCTCTTAGTATTATTCCATGAATGTTAATTATTGTTAGGTATTCTAAATGTGTCTGGACTATCTGTAATTGTTTTCCACCTCCGAACTCCATTTTTCCTCCTCGGAGGCGTCGAAATTCAAATTTGGCGGTCATCATTCGAAGCGCTCCCTAGAGCAAAAAGTCCGAAGCAACAGTTCGATATGTTTGACGCAGCCATTATAAGATGGAGCTAACATTTTAATAATAAAGAAAAGGTCAGTGAATTTAAAATAAAAACTCCGGGAAAATGAAAATTGTTTATAATTTTCACTCGTAATTACCTGCTTAACGTGTTTTCGGTGGTGAAAATGCGGTTCGGTGGCGTTGGGCTCGATTTGACATGTCGTTAAAAAAGGTGGCTTCAGTTGTGTTGTTCTTTTGTTGTCCTAAGCCAGAAATTATGGCTGTTTTTGTAAAATAGTTGCTTCTTTACTATTTTTTGTTTATAAATTTAAGGTTACTGCGATGTACATACGGAAAATGTTATGCATTTAAATAATTATAACTTTTCTGCTTTTAGGTGTAAAGGACCCCAATTTTTCCAGAGAATGAGGCAAGTTTGATAGAAGTAAGTAATAGTTAATCTACATATATTATTTTTTCTTTAAATATAAGTACTAAGATTTAGAAAGACATTGCTTCTTCCACTCGCACCAATTCCTCGGTTATTACAGTTTTTTTTATATTGGTTGTATGATTTAAGTCCATAATATGGTTGATTGTACGGCCACTGGACAAAGTTTTTGTACCTCGGCACAGTCAAGTTAGGACTTCTTACTCCAACCTTAACCTATTAAGGTTTTTATCATGTTTTTATATCATCAGTCCTCCGAGAGCTACTGTTCTAATTCAGTTGATACTTAAGGACCAATTATACAATCATTTGGACAAAACTGATGATTTTTTTACAATTATCAATTTTGGGGGCTTAGTTTATGAATTAGTACATATCTATCTATGGTATCGACCACAAGATTTTTGATCAATACCACTTTACGAGATTATTCCTTCTTGAAGCAGCTTATTATAGAGGTTATGGTTCACACACATATTTTTATATTTGCCCTTATACAGTAGAGTCTCGATACAGGGAACCAATTAGTGCATGTATGTGCTACTCTACTGAGGTTGTTCAGTATTTCGAATTTATGATAAAATGAATACAGCTCTAAAACGGGGGTGTTTTTATTACACAAACTTCTATATTTTGATTGCTAAAATATCCAAATTAGTCAGTAGAAGAAAAAAGTCAATTTAGTGTGTTCAATGTAGTTTTCTATGTGCTCAGTGTTCACTGCACTGGATAGTTCACCACACAGTATGTTCACTATATAACAGTATATAACAAACTTCTAAATTTTGATTGCTAAAATATCCAAATTAGTCAGTAGAAGAAAAAAGTCAATTTAGTGTGTTCAATGTAGTTTTCTATGTGCTCAGTGTTCACTGCACTGGATAGTTCACCACACAGTATGTTCACTATATAACAGTATATAACAAACTTCTATATTTTGATTACTAAAATATCCAAATTAGTCAGTAGAAGAAAAAACTCAATTTAGCGTGTTCAATGTAGTTTTCTATGTGCTCATGTTCACTGCACTGGATAGTTCACTACACAGTATGTTCACTATACTATAACAGTATATAACAAACTTCTAAATTTTGATTGCTAAAATATCCAAATTAGTCAGTAGAAGAAAAAAGTCAATTTAGTGTGTTCAATGTAGTTTTCTATGTGCTCAGTGTTCACTGCACTGGATAGTTCACCACACAGTATGTTCACTATATCCAGACTCGTTACATTTCACCTTTGGCAATATTTTGTAAGCACAATAAAGCAATTTTGTGTAGTAAATCGGTGGCAAAATAAGACGAAATTTTAATTTAACTGTTTTTAAAATGAAAATGCTAATTGAATGTGGTTTATTCAATTAAATGTGGTGGTTAGAAATATAATTCTTAAAGGCTGACAAAATTTACACCACAATCTTTTAAAATTGACGATTGTTCTCTCTTACAAGGGTGCTGAGTATATCTTCAGGTTTTTAAAATATTTTTTTATTCATTTCAAGTTGTGACGAGTAATTAAATTGTCTCAAAATGGTTGAGACAAGCAAGCAAGTCCGCGTGGACAATTGGGGCATCTACTTCCTCCAGCGCCTCCAGTTGTTCTTCTCCAAAACGGATTTTTGTGATTTGACCCTTCAGTTTGAAGGAAACGTTCAACTTAAGGTACATCGACTGGTAATGAACGCCTGTACCGAATATTTTGCTTTTTTGGAGCAATCTTGCCCCGCATTGGAAGAAAATACCATTTTGATGCCTTCCGATCTTCAAGCGGATGTTATTGTTCCAATTGTTAATTTTATGTATACAGGTAAGTCGCCATATAAAACGTATGTTGATACTCAGTTTTCCATTCGTAAAACTTTTCTAGGCATGTTGGAATTCCACCCGAGCATTTTTGAAAAATTATTTAAAGCTGCAGAAACGATGAATATCGCAGTCTTGACCAAGTTGTTGGAAGCTCAATTACAGAAATATAAATATAAACCAAAAAAGGAGCCCGTGAGCTGGGGAGCTGGTATCAAAAGTTTAAGTTTACGTAAGAAAGCCCATGCTTAACATATTTCTTCACTGCAAACTACAGTAAAGAAAATAACAATTATACAGGGCGTTACTTAATGATATGTTTTTATTTTAATGGGTGATTCCCGGACCAATTTTAAGCCATAAAGTTCATACACGCGTACATCCTAACATGCTTTGGTTCCAATAAAGTTTTATTTTATTTTTTAGTTCAAAAATCTAATTTTGTTTGTTATTTGAGATATTACACTAAATTTTGGTATATGCAATCATGAGTTTTTTTCTATCAAGCCAGTGGCATAGGTACTACTATTCATTTATAATCGAAAAATATTTGGATTGCAGACCATGGACATAGAATTATTTCGGTTCCATATGTGCTTCTTCTTGAAGCTATTATGTTTGTGAGATGTAATCCCAGAAAATTGCAATTGTAAAAGTCCTCTCTCGAACAAACAATTATTTTATTATTAATTGTCATTCAATCTTAAACAAAAAATATCACTTTCTCTTGAAACTTACCGTTTCGAAGATAATAACATGATAATAATAATAAGGTAATCTTTACTAAGCAAGAATCGTTTAAATAAAATCCAGTTAGTATTGTTACTAAGCAAGATTTAGGACAAACGCGTATATGAACCTTTCAACTTAAAATTGATCTATGAATCACCTATTAAAATAGGTACATATCTTTAACACCCTATTTAATATGTATTTTTTGGTTTAATTTTTTTTTTGTTTAATCAGCTAGGTACCTATTATTTTAGCAAAAAAAACTTCAAAGCCAGTAGCTAGTGAATTGCCATCACCTTTACCTGGCAAGAAGTTGCCGGTATGGAGAAAGAGGCAACCTCAGCAACCCGTAGCACACCCAGTTTCTGCCACCTTTTCTAACACCAAATGGAACTCGGATCCTCCAGAAAAAGATCCATTGCTGGTAAGTTTAATGGTTTTTTAAAATATTTACAATGTTCCATACTTTCTTGACACCCTGTATACATATGTGTTCGAATAATCCATCTTTAGGGTGCCCCTTTGAGGGGCTTGGCTCTCTTACATGGCATTTGCAGGGGCTATGATTATATGACCTTGTCTTATTTCGGGACACCCTGTATCATGATACAATAAACACAAGGTGTGATATCCAGCCGTTCCAATTTCCTCTGGCGCGCGCAGCAGCATCAAGCTGTGGGTTATTTTTAAATTGCTTATGGAGATTTACGTTGTTGTTAGCGTTTTCTCTTTAAAGGATATTAAAAGGTTTTATGCATTTGATAGTGTGTGAAATGAGACAATAATATCGTGGTATTTAGGTATAGTTATTTAATAAAAATACAACAGATTACAGCTAAAAAATACCATCTAGTTAAACAAATAAATATATATGACAAAACTCACATATATTGTGTAATACGAGGCCGTTTTTAAATAAGTCAGAGCAATTTTTAAGTGTTTGTATAGACTTGATTTTTCCCAAATTTTTGTCACTTGAAAATGTTTTTTTTAGATCCTAGACAACACTCCTAAACCTACCAGATTCGAATGGCCTGATGATGATCAACCCCCATTTTCATCCGATCCAAGTTTCGATGATGTATCATTAACAAGTAAGCCTCTGTGGACCAGGGAAGATGAACAGAAAGCAGGTAAGATACCAAAAAAAATAAAAAATTTATGGCAGATGTTGGATAGCTCAAAACTCGACAACCACTGAACTGATGATATTTCTTTACTGATAAAAGACGTAGCTTAGGCTACTTATCTTCATTATTTCCAAAGTATATATGGTTGGTAATAAGGAATCCAATCCCGCACCCAAACTTTAATCCCGCAAACCTGCGGGATTGAGCCCATCGATACCGCGGATTTGCGGGATAGCAAACGCGGGGATTCCCCGCCATGCTGGGCTATTGAAAATACGTTAAACAGAACAGGGACTTAAAACAACAATCACAAAAATGAGTGTCAGTGTAGTTTACAAAGACAATAAAAGTTTAAGTTTAGTTTGGAATTATGAATTCAAATTCAAATTCGATTGAGGAAACAGTGTCTCGAATGGTAGCTAAAGATGGTATACCCTTTGGAAAGTTTATCACATCGACCGATATGCGCAACTATTCGAATCGGAGGGCCACAAATTGTGTAAAATCTATTCCGCCGACAAGTATCGAAGCTGAACGCGTGCGTTTTCAGCCGCAGGATACACTTGCAATAAAATAAGATCAAATCTAAAAGATGAAACATTGAACATGTTATCTTTTCTCCGAAAATACTTTCAAAATCAATGTAACATGTAACCGTTAAACTAGTCGTACTATTGTATTGTACCTATATGCAATAAATATTTTCCTGCTACTCTACTCTGTTTAAGGCCGTATTACACTTGGGAATTTTTATGGCGCCAGCAATGGCAATTATAATCAAGGATTCAGGCGCAGTACACCATTCTCCGTACTACAGTCAGAAATTCTACTCTTCTGACAATTAAAATGACACGGATTCATGCGCAGTACACTGTTCCCGATCAGCTGTCTCTCATTACCAGAAATGGGGCAGGCGCCATTTTAATTGCCCTTGCCGGCGCAATTCTGTAGACATGGATTATTCTGTTATTTTTAACTGTTTATTATTTGGCCGAACCAGGTATGAACATGTAATGGCCATTTAAACCCACTGGTACTTAAATTAGCAGTTTACATTCTTTATTAAACTTATGGACTGCTAATTCAGCAACTTTTTGCACCTCCTATTTGTAAATAGCAGTAGCTGCTTTAACTGGTAATCAAAACGAACAGGTTTGCACATCTCTAATTCTGGGGATATTTTAGGGATTTCGACAGTACCCACTGCTGTTCTGACCGTTGACAAGGCTCCAGCTGATCGAAAACGGTTTACTGCGCATGAATACGTGCCATTATAATTGCCGGCGCAAGAGAAAAAAATTGCCTAGTCTAATACGGCCTTTATAATTGCATAAAATAACTTTTTATTAACATACAGCACCCACATCGAATCCCGCGAAATCACCGCGGGATCCAGCATTTGCGGGATTGGATTCCCTAGTTGCTAATATAAATTTGGTATCCTAGTTTTGTTCAAGTTTGTGAATGAACCCTTCTTTTTAGTCCCAACTTTTGAAGAAGCTCGCTCGCTGGCGCAGAAATCCCGCCAACCTGCTTCGAAAAACAATAGTCTATCTCAGGATGGGGAAGATGACTTTACACCGAAGGAACAGAAAGTCAACATCTCCCGTCATGACGAATCAGTGAGCTTGTCTACGGAGAATTCGCTGAAAAGAAAAACGGAGAACAAAGCTACGTCTTCGCCTAAAAGGTAAAAAAAAATGTAAAGGACAAATTGTTTGGGTAAATATTTCAAATTTTGTTGCAAAAAGTAATATTGTTGATTTTTTTTCACTAGTAAAGTATTGATACAAATTGTCTTAAGATGAGGATCTCAAACAATCCTAAATTGGCAATCAGAGCCATCTATTTTACATCAATTTAATTTAAAAATATGCCGCTTTTTGGCAGGTTAGAAAGAGACGAGAGTCATCAGCTGATCAATATTTCTTTTCGTGAAGTTTTAGCCGTTAATAATAAAGTTTTTTAGTTAATTTATTGATATTTAGATTGTCTGACATGTAGATTGGGGTATCAATAAGTTTCAGGAAGATCTGTGACAAAAATTTGAAAATTGTTCATATTTGAAATTGTTATTATTATTATAACATTATATTTTTTATCTTTTACGAATCCAGTTTTAGATTAGAAAAAAACTAACTATATTTTGCTAAACGTTCGCACAAAATCGTGCCTGCTTGGCAACATGTGATTAATCGCAGCTCTTAATATCCATCATGTTTTTGGTTACGAACTTGACAAGTTTACCATAATCAAAAATCGGCAAAATTACATTTTTATTTTCGGATTTTTGATAAGGTCAATTTATTTTCTAATTTCCAGAGTGAAAATAACAAATCAAGACGACGAGACCATAATAAGCATAAAAACCAGCAACCCCAGTGAACTGGATCACACAAAAATAGTATCGGAGATATTAAAAAAATATCCCGATTTGGTCAAAAAGAAGAAAAATATTAAATTGAAAATTACATCGACGAAAAATGAATCGCCGCAGATTAAAGTGCAAAGTGTTATCGATAAAGCAAAACCACAGGTAAAGAAATATATTTAGGTTTTTTAAAATTCACCGTCACAGTTTGTATCTCTCCTTTTGGAGCTTTGTGATAACTTGAGCTTCTCTATCTAGACTAGCACAAAAGACCACCTGAGAACGCTTAGAAAAAGATAACATTTACAAACTGCACTCTCAGACAGTAAAATTAAGATAAAAGTTATTTACAGACTTATTTTAATGAAATTTTCGTCCAAATTATCGATAGATGTTATAGTGGTATACAGTGACCGCCAGAATTCTCGTTCCACATGGAGAACTTTTTATTATTAATTTCTCAGAAAATTACCCTCATACATAAAGCTAGAGGTGTTGTTTTCGATTGATTACATCGAAAACAACTCCTCTAGCTATCGAAAACAACCCGCCAAGTTTTTATTGTTTATTGACAAAGATAATGACACTTTTTGACATTTAAAAAAATAAATCGATTTTCCAGCTACAAACTCAAATATTAAATATTATTACAATTGCGTTATTAATAATTACTAATTTTTTTAGTTCTTTATTTAAAAGTTGTAATATAAAGTTGTTTTAACCATTATTCGAGTAATTTTCTCCCTAAATTACACTCGTGCATAAAAATTCTCAGATAATTTTTAGGCACTAGTGTAATTACCGAAAATTTTATTGTCGATAAAAGTTTCTGCATCTCCTTAAACTAAAAGAGCGCTCATTAAAATTGAACAAAACTGTAGTGCATACGAGGGACATTCAATTTTTGAAAACTTGCTCAAGAGTAAAGCATTCCTATTTTTCGTTTTAGACAGAATTTACATTTGTATAGGTTGTTTAGAAATAAAAAGTTATGTCCGAATACGAAGTCATTGCGTTCTTTTCGAGAAACGACTTATAATACTTATAATTTTTTTTTTGTTGAAGTGTAGTTGTTTTATTTATTTTTTAATCTTAATATTTTTAGCCCGCATCACCGGTAGATAAACCGTCACAACCGTCACCGATGAGAAAAGAGATTAAGACGGAAGCGGTAGCGCCAACACACAAAGAACCTGCCTATAACAACACTTATAATAAAAAGATGAAGTCACGTGAGAAAGCTGAGTTCAGATCGGCAAGTGAAGAGGGTCCCTGGACTTGCATGGAGTGTCTAGGTAAGCGGCGTTGTCTTGGTTGGGTCTTATTGAGTAATTTATTTTATTTTAATTGTTTCACTTAATTTACCTGTATTTTTTTAGGTATGTAAAGAAACTCATAATGTGCTCCACTAGTTTAATGACAAAATTAAAAACCATACATGTTTCGAAGGTTTATACCCTCAGTTTCAGTGGGAATTACAGGGACATTAGAAGAAACTCATGACATTGTTTAAACTGCAAGGAAAAAAGAAAAATGTTTATATAAGTTGAGTTTAAGTAAAAATAAGAGAGTTGAGGGTAATGGAATTGACTAAATGATTTAGTATAATTAGAGGAGAGTAAAAAGTATAAGATCCATTTCTTACCTAAGCAAACCAGGAAAAAGAAAAAATCCCTTTATAAATTGAAGCCCTTGGTGCAAGAAGGTGTTAACTCACTTTTTTTGTAATTTTTGATTTTCATTGCAAAAAGGTGTTAACTGGGCTCCCTATCTGATGGTATACTTTTTAGGCGCTAGATGGCACTGGTTTCGTCGGTACAAAGAATCATAAAAGTGTTATCTCTTTTAAATTAATATTTTCTTCGTGCACGAAAGTGTTAATTCATTCATTTTATGCATAAAGGTGTTAACTTCGAAGATAACACCTTTTTGCATTACAGTTTCTATTTTATTTACGTTTAGACACGTTTAGTTGTAAACGGTTGTTCGGTATTGTTAGTGTTTCTAGTGTTTTTCCATTAAAATAAAATGTAAGGTATGTTTATATTTAGGAGTAAATAACAGCAGAAGAACGCACAGAAAAACGTCTGTGTGGGGAAAAGTGTCGGCTAAAATGCGAATGTCGGTTTTCTAACGAAACGCGGATTCGTTTGTTTCAAGAATATTACTCGTTAGAGTTGAATCAAAAAAACACCTATTTGTTTGGAGTTATGGAACCCTTCGGTGTTAAGCAGCCTTCTGGAGTCCGCAAGCATCGCCAAAAGTCTTTTAAATATTTTTTTACAGTAGAAGGAGAACGTCAGCAAGTCTGTAAGCAAGCCGTTATGTCAATGTTAAGCGTTGGTCGTAAAAAGATGGATTTAATCAGGAATCAAATATCTGGGGGTAGATCACCTCCTAAGTTAGATGAAAAAGGCCGTCATCATAATAGACCTAATGCTACACCTGAAGAAGCACGTAATTTGGTGCATAACCACATCAAATCTTTCCCCAGTGAAATGTCTCATTGTTCGAGACATAAAAATCCTAATCGCCTCTACCTTTCTCCATGGCTATCTGTTAATAAAATGTATAACCTGTATGTAGAGCAATGTATTAACGAGAATGTTACTCCAGTATCTAACACTACTTACAGATATATTTTTGTCACCGACTTTAATTTTGGTTTTGGCTCACCGAAAACAGATACTTGTAAAGTATGTGATGTGGGAACCAATGAGGAACATATTGCAAAATTTAAAAAAGCTTTTGAGCAACAAAAAAACGATCGAAAAATTGCTAAGAATAATGAAAACACCGTATATTTGACCTTTGATCTACAAAAAAACACTTCCTTTGCCAAAAATTTCAACGAGCAAAGCATTTTATTTAAGACAAGTCTGGCTGTATAATTTGGGGATTCATTCAATTTCTACACAGCAGCAAAATGGGAGAGGGTATTTTCATATCTGGACAGAAGACCAAGGGTCTCGTGGACCTGAAGAAGTTGGTAGTTCAATTTTAGCTTATCTCGAGAACATGAAAATAAATAACATAGCTTTTGATAGTCTGATTGCATGGAGTGATTCGGATGGAGGTCAAAGCAAAAATTTTTTCATTGTTTGTTTATGGCATTATTTGATAAACACTGGTGTTTTTAAGAAAATTGACCATAAATTTCCGGAAGTAGGGCACACGTTTATGGACTCGGATAGAGATTTTGCTGCTGTAGAAAAGGCAATCAGAAAACAACAAAATGTTTACACAGTAGATCAATATATGTCAATCATGACAGAAGCAAGAAAAAAAACTCCTTTTAATACTACGAGAATGGCCGATAAATTTGTAGACATTAAAGAACTGCCCAGAAAATTAGGACTTATCGATAGAAAGAAGAACGAAAAAAATGAAAAAGTTTTATTTAGGGATGTCAGGTGGATACAGATTGAAGAGTTTGGTAAAACCAAATACAGATACTCCTTTGACGAGGCTGAAGAATGGAGCACTGTTGACATAAAAAAAGCAGAAAAATCGATAGAAACCAAGAAAATGACACGATTTTAGTAACTATAGATAAAAGTCGGGCAATTGCAGGTAAAAAATTTGATAATATTCAGGAACAAATTCCATTCATTCCAGAAAACTTCAGAAGGTTCTACCACAACCTCAAACGAGATGAAATTTAAATTTCAATGTTAAATGTTTGGTATAATAATTATTTTAATAAATATGTTTCTTAATAACACTTTTTTGGTGTATATAATTTACTTCAACTACTAAAACAAATTTTGAAAAAAGGTGTTAACTCAAATTTTTTATGTTTTTTTCTTGATTTCTGAGAGCCAATGCTATTTTACAAAAAAAAGCATATACTACAAGATTTTTAAATGTATTTTAATGTAATATGATTTACCAAAATAAATAAAATGCCTTTTATACAAAAGCTCCAATTGCTAAAAGTTAAATCAATTTTTCTCAAAACTATAAATTTTGAGTTAACACCTTTTTGCACCAAGGGCTTCAATTATAAAAAAAATTATTATTATTATTAAAAATTAACTTTTTCTTTAAAAAAAATAAATAAAATAAAATAATGCATTCTATTTAATTTTTTTTAAAAAAGAAAACGTTAATTTTTAATAATTTTTTTTTTATAATTTATAAAGGGATTTTTCTTTTTCCTGCATTGCTTAGGTAAGAAATGGATCTTATACTTTTTACTCTCCTCTAATTATACTAAATCATTTAGTCAATTCCATTACCTTCAACTCTCTTTTTTTTTAATTAAACTCGACTTATATAAACATTTTTCTTTTTTCTTTACAGTTTAAACAATGAGTTTCTTATAATGTCCTTGCATTTTCCACTGAAGATGAAGGGTTTAAACCTTCGAAACATGTATGGTTTTTAATTTTGTCATTAAACTAGTGGAGCAGATTATGAGTTTCTTTACCTACCTATAGTCGTTGCAGCGAACCCTCGCGCCAGATATGTCAAGTGTCGCGTGACATTAATGACTTGCCTGCTTAATTCTGGTTATTTATTTTGCCTAGGTTTGTATGACATTCCAGGACCGTACTACAATAGTACTTACGTTTATTTTAAAAATGAAACGAGTTTATTTATATTTTTAAATACATTTTTTATTGTTTATTATAGGGAATAAAACACACAAACACATTGTATTATTACACATTACATGATCAATAATTGCACTTGAATTATGACCAAAACTATTAAAAATATCATGCAGATATTTCTTACTTTTCCAGCTAACCAAACTGTCTACATTCAAGTCGCCACACAAAAGTATTACCTGATATTTAACTCAAATAAATCTCAACTCACTCGGAAATAAATAAAACATCTAGAAATTTTTTTATTAATATTAAAATTCACCTTAGTTTCTCTAACGGTGGTATTAGCTGAGATAGACAGACAATAATTATGCTCCATAATCATTATTTTCGCCTAAAAAAAAGATAAATAAAATATTAATCTATAAAGTACTTACTGTGGTTTACCAGATACACAAACCACTCAATATGTAGTTAATCAAAGTTTTCAAAACAAAATAAACTATACTAAAACGACGGAAATACACTTTTAAAACTTATTAGCACCAATCAAACTGGAAAAATATAAAAACACAACAAGCTCAATGCGGTTCCTATAAAACTGGGGTATTTGATTAAGTCCCCAAACAGCTGATCGATGACATATCGCTGATGTCAACTGTCGAAAAAGCTTGAGGGTTCGCTGCAAAGAGTATATAACTTCACTCCACTTCGAGATGGACTACTTAAAAAAAAAATATATATTTTTTTTATCATGTTACAGGTGACGGAGAAGCGCCAGAATTTGTCCTGTACTATCTCTTCCGCAAGCATATGACTGACGTGCATCAGCTGGAATTCGACAATTCTCTGTGCAAATACTGCGGCAGAAAGTGTTCTACCGACACTTCGATGGCGTACCACTTGTTCACCAAACACGGGTTGAGACCGCCGGCGAGTATTAAATTTCCCCAGTGCACGAGCTGTCCGTTCATTGGTAAGTTTCGTATGGCGGAGGGTAATTGGATGGTTGGAATAACGGGTTAAAGCATTTTTTTTGTGTGTTTAAAATTCAATCAATCAATCGTCATTTGTGTGTGTTACATACGCCAATGGTACTAAAAATTACCTAAATTTCATGAGAACATTTGAAACCTGTGTTGAGATCTTGCCTGGTAACCCTATAAAAAAAACTCGCCCAGTATACAGGGTATATAAGACAAATTACAGAAAAATAACCATTGATGGCGTTTTGAGTTAACATGTGAGAAAAATCACTTGTGTCATTGTTATAAAAAGTCGCGTTCACAACTGAAAATTTATAAACCCACATGACTAGTCAAGATTCCTCAGTGGTCAGCGAAGTGATAAGAAAAAATATATTTTTTGAAAGCAAGTATACAAATTTTAACTTTACTGCTACTACTACTACTACTACTACTACTACTACGCTTGTAGCTTTTACTTAGGTTCTAAAAGCACTGCCTCTTTAGAGCTTTGATCCAAATTACCAGTGAAGAAGAGACGAGTAAGTTCCATCACGCCTTATCGTGGTAACGAACGACGGAAGGTCGGACCACCCGCAGTGGTTTGTTCGCGATAGATTGGTTTGATTAACCTACACGATAGTTGTTAAATGAAGCCATATGTATATGGATCACCGCCACATATACATATATAACCATTATATTGCCAAAACGATAGTTCCTAATTAACCAGTGAAATTTAAATTAAAAAAGTTGATATCCGGTCCTGTCGAATGTTTACTTTCACAAGGAAATTTCCGAACTGCGTAAACTCGCTATTACCCGTTCGATGACCATAGCGGGGACATGATTGCAGATGGTATTAGCAATATAATGGTTATATATATATGTGGTCGCCACATGTGGAATGATTTTTCTTTAAGTTAATTAAAACAAACGAGTGTGGGCTTTCCCTAAGAAACCCAAGGAGTCACTGATTTAAATATAATAAATCATTTCCATAACACCCTGTATTAGATTAGTTTTAAGAATACATAATATGTATACAGTGAGTCCCAGAAGAAATGTCTAAATTCATTTAAAATTCAGAGGTAAGTTTTTTCAAAAAACGCTCGTACCCGTCGATTTTGATTTTTTAATTTTTTTTTTGTGGTAATTTCATGTATACAGGGTAGCTCAAAAATAAGTTACGCCCATCAACTTCATTTTTTCAAATGAAAACATATATTTTTTATTTCATTTTTGAATTTTGCATTGAATTCTAAGCATGTTTCATGTACCATGTCCTATACATAAACTCAACAGTTATTGAAAAAAATTAGGATTGAACATATCTATAAGTAAGACCTGTTTATTAAAAAAAAACACAACAAAATCAAATTAAATGTTGAAAATGTGCGGTATTTACGGCTTGACAATATCCAAGACGATCAATAAACTCTCTTTGCACGTTTCCAACCATTTCCGGAGTTATGACACGCACTTCTCTTCGGATCCTTTTTTTCAACTCCTGCATATTGTTTGGCCTGTTAACAAATACTTTTGATTTGAGGTAACCCCACAAAAAAAAGTCCAGCGGAGTTAGGTCTGGCGACCTAGCAGGCCATTCGATAGGTCCTCTCCTTCCAATCCACCGATTGGGAAAGGTTTCATCCAAAAATGTGCGCACAGTGGCCGCATAGTGCGGAGGAGCACCATCTTGTTGGAATATCAGTTCTTCGTCAGGGGAGTCTGGATCCAATGGATTCGGAAATAAAGCCACTAATGCTGGAATTAATTCTAGTTGGAGAAATTCGAGATATACTTGTCCAGTTAAAGACTGTTCAAAGAAAAATGGACCAATTACTCTTTCGCGTACGATTTCACACCAAACATTTATTTTCTTAGGGTACTGGCTGTGAACCTCTATCATCCAATGCGGATTTTCTGTTGCCCAATATCGACAATTTTGTCTGTTCACATTACCATTCAAATAGAACGTAGCTTCATCCGAAAAAATAATATTTTTTGCTAAATTATTATCTAGATTGCACATATTTTGCATGCGTCCGCAAAACTCACTTCGCCTATCGAAATCATCTTCAAATAACTCATGCACTGGAATAACTTTGTATGGGTGATATTTGTGCTTTTGAACTACTCGGTGAACAACAGATTTCGGCATGTGTAAATCGGCCCCAATGTGCGACAGGGGAGGACATGGATTTTCTTCCAAGGAAAGCAAAACGTCAAGTTGTTCATTTTCATCTCGAGTAGGACGACCAGATTTAGGCAAATCTCTAACGTGACCGAATTCTCTAAACTTAGCCTCTATTCTACTCACCATCTTTTGACATATGGGAGGACGATCAGGATGGATTTCATTAAATAATTGGGCTGTTTCTATTTGAGTATGTGTTTTATCACCAAACCCAACCATGCATAGAATTTCAATTTTTTTCTCGTTCCGTTAACTTCACCATTATTGTGAAAACCGCAACTTTGAAACTACGCTCGACAATAATTATACTTATTTGAAATAAAATTGTCATACAGTTTCTATGGAAATAAACGGTGACAGTGAGACAGTACACTCTTACTTATTATGGAGCCCAAAATGCCATATTGCCAGAAGATTTGATAGATCGTTGGATTCCCTAAATGATATGTTCAATCCTAATTTTTTCAATAACTGTTGAGTTTATGTATAGGACATGGTACATGAAACATGCTTAGAATTCAATGCAAAATTCAAAAATGAAATAAAAAATATATGTTTTCATTTGAAAAAATGAAGTTGATGGTCGTAACTTATTTTTGAGCTACCCTGTATACATGAAATTACCACAAAAAAAAAATTAAAAAATCAAAATCGACGGGTACGAACGTTTTTTGAATAAACTTACCGCTGAATTTTAAATGAATTTAGACATTTCTTCTGGGACTCACTGTATAATACAAAATCATAATATATTTTTATCTAAAGTTTTTCCACGTTTGATGAAAATATTTTATTATAGGTGTCTCCGCGGATAAATTGCAAGAACATATGAAAAATCATGGCAAAGAAGAAGAACAATGTCCACATTGTAAGCTTGGGTTTATATCGAACAGAGATCTTGTAAATCATCAGCAGATCACCGTACATCACAACCGTGGTGGTAAGTTGCGATGTTATTGCGACGTTCATATTTTAATATAAAATGATTTAAAGACGTTAAAATCTAAATACAAAACTTTTTCTAGCATTTAGCATGATCGAGTGTACTTATTGCTCGAAGAAACTTCAGACTCCCATTAGTCTATTCATGCACATCCGTTCGCAACATATAAAAGAGGCGAGGCGCGACGGCGTAACGAGCCTAGACGAAACTATGGACGTCGACCTTGAAGCTGAAACTGAAACGGTGGAAAACAGTAAGGAAGCAGCTTCGCCGCCTGAAAAAGAGGAGGAGGAGGAAATCGTAATTACTAGGATAGAAGGGAAGCCACCGCAGCTAATCAAAGAAAGGGTAACAAGATAGTTTTATACTGATTCGTTATTGTGATGCTAATTTTGAGCAATGTTACTAATGATTATTCTACAGGGTGTCCAGTAAGTATACGGTAATATTTCGCCATCATATAGGAGCAGTGAAAATAACACTAGTAGTTTGTATAATAATTTTTCTTAGTTATCGATTGAAAGCGTAAATATTCAGGTGTGTCTTTAGGGCACGATATCTTTGACATATTTCCCTATACTTAAAGTTAGGGAATCCAATCTCGCAAGCCTGCGGGATTGAGTCCATCGATCCCACGGATCCGCGGGATTTGCGGGATATCAAACAATGAACTGCTGTATTTTTGGTTGACTCGTCGGGAATTCCCCGCCCTGCTGGGCTATTGAAAATACGTTAAACAGAAGAGTTTTCTTGTGTATGTGCGAAAGTAAAAGCGTTATTCAACTAGTGACATTTATCAAGTGGTTGGTGAAGATGGTTTTACAGCTAAATGTAAGTTATGCCCTAGCATTATCAAAATCTCTGCTCGTTCCACCAAAGGTCTTCACACCCATTTACAAACAAAGCATATACTATTAATTTGAAAGTCCAGAGCAGCAGCGGTAGTGTTGATATTGATAAAATAACACAGGAAATGAAAGCTAGTACCAGCAGTTCGAGTAGTTCATTTAGTTCTATTGAAGCGCTCGAATGATAGTGGTTCTTCTGTGCTACCTAGAAAATGAAAATTACGGATTTTTTTTCATCTGAGAAAAAAGTTTCGATAGAGGAAAGAGAGTCTTGAATGGTAGCTAAAGATGGTATACCCTTTGGAAAGTTTATCACTTCGGTCGATATGCGCCGACTATTCCAATCAGAGGGACACAAATTGCCTTCTTCTGCCAGTACAATTCAAAGTATGGTAATGGCCTACGGAGAATCAAGTAAAAAGAAAACAATCCAAGAACTTGGAGCCTTTGTACTGCATGGGTGTCAGAGTCTTCGCCTGTATCTGTGCCCGCCCGAGCATCACTTGACCAGTTACTAAAACATGAGATGACACTTTTTGAATGCGGAGGGAATAGAGGAAGCTGCATATAACTGTGTAAAATCTATTCCGCCCACAAGTTTCGAAGCTGAACGTGCGGTTTCAGCCGTAGGATACATGTGCAATAAACTAAGATTAAATCTAAAAGATGAAACATTAAACGTGATATATTTTCTCCGAAAATACTTTCAAAGTCAATGTAACTGTTAAACTAGCCGTACTATTGTATTGTATTGTACCTATATGCAATAAATATTTTCCTGCTACTCTACTCTGTTTTTAATTGCATAAAACAACTTTTTATTAACGTACAGCACCCACATCGAGTCCCGCACATTTAATCTCGCAATGTCAAACCCGCAAAATCAATCCAGTATTTGCGGGATTGGATTCCCTACTTGCCGTACACCCTCTGTATATTGTTCACTGTGTCGAAGAGTAATGACATTTCTCCATTAGGTAAATATCATATCAAACGTAAAAGTGGCAACCCGACAGGAAGAAAGCTCCGATAATGTTGTGACTTCCGTGGCACAGACACCAGTAATTTCGGAACCGGTAGCCGTGTCGACTACCGCCGCCGCTCTCGGGAACATCGGTGGCAGTTTGGCGACAAACTTAGGTAAGTATTTTTTAAAGAAAATACTAAAAATCCAATTTTTAAAGTATGTTAAAAATAGTAATCCTCACTGTGTGAAAATTGTTATGTTCTATTCGCGGTACACCCTAAACTACCCTTTTCTTTATTGGCCGAGTCCGTAATTAAATTTATATAGTTATAAGCCGAGTGATAAGTAAGGATGTGACCACTAACCACCTATTTGTCAAGTTTATATTCTCTAAAAGCACCGACTAGACGCTTATATACACAGTGTGTAAAAAGTCCCGGAACAGTCAATTATTTCAAAAATGGTGCACAATATAAAAAAACTTTCTGTATAAAAGTTGTTGGTCTTAAAGAAATTTATTAAACTTAGATCCCTGTAATTATACAGGGTTGCCCAAAAAGTCGTGGTAACCGAAACTTCATTTTTTTAAATGGAATGACCCTTTTTTGATCACATTTTCTGATTCCTCTAAACATTCTAAACAACAATTATACAACATGTCATATGGCTAAACCTATTAGTTTTAGAAATAATTTGAGTTGAAGGACATAAATGCGATAGGTACGATATTACCTTTTGCATTGTTTCGAGTCGGCTCAAATGTTTACGTTAAAATTAAAAGAAAAACATTAAACTCGTGTAAAATGAACCTCACTCAAGTTGTGTCAAAATTTTAATAACAACTAAATTATTAAATACAAGCAGTAAAATTAACAATAACTTGAAAAGAACAAAAATAAAATTAAGTGTAAGTCGTTATTTAATTAAATGCTGAAAATGTCCTCCTCCCACAGTTTGACAATGGGCTAGGTTATAATAAAATTTGTCGATGACGTTTTGTAACATTTCTTGGTCAATAGATGCACATTCTTCAATAATTCTTCCTCTTAATTCATTCAGATCTGCAGGTATTGTCACAAATTCTTTATTTTTTAGGTGTCCCCAAAGAAAATAATCAAGGGGCGTTAAGTCTGGCGACCTAGCAGGCCATTCTATGGGGGCCTCTTCGTCCTATCCAGCGGTTAGGAAAAGTGTTGTTTAAATAATTTCTAACAGCTATCCCAAAATGAGGAGGAGCTCCATCCTGCTGAAACCACGTATTGCGTAATAGTGGTCCTACTTCATTGTTTATTGCTGGCACAATTTCATTTTGCAGCATGTGGAGATACATTTCGGCATTCAAATTCCCCTCTATAAAGAAAGGCCCCACTAATCTGTTGCCAATAATTCCAGCCCACACATTTACTTTCTGGGGGTGTTGAGTATGTGTTTCTCTCATCCAATGTGGATTCTGATCAGCCCAGTAACGACAATTATGGCGATTGAGAGACCCGTTCAACATGAATGTTGCCTCATCCGTAAAAACTATTTGATTAAAAAAATTGTTATTTTCTTCATGTTTTTGCATCATTACTTCGCAAAATTCCAATCTACGATCAAAATCGTCTTCTGATAATTCCTGGATAAGAGTTATTTTATAGGGATGAAAATTACTGGTTTTTAAAATATTGTCAATTGATTTAAAACAAACATCAACTTGGGTAGCAGCTTTTCTGAGTGACAAATGTGGATTCTGAACAAAATGAAGTAATGTCTCTAATTTTTTTTCATCACTACTTGCCGACTTTGGTCTTCCGGAACGAAGTTTATCTCTGCAACAACCGGTTACCTCGAACCTTTGAACTGTTCTCACAACTGTAGATTTTGATATAGGCTCTCGGTTTGGAAAAGTTGTATTAAATAATTCCTTTGTCTCGATAACTGATCTTTGCCGGTCTCCAAAACCTCTTATTATTAGTAAAGTTATACGTTCCCTTTCGCTGAGCGACATTTTGAGAATTTACTTTGACAGTGACGCAAAAAATTCTAGTACCTGCTTATAAAAATGCAAAAGGTAATATCGTACCATCGCATTTATGTCCTTCAACTCAAATTATTTCTAAAACTAATTGGTTTAGCCATATGACATGTTCTATAATTGTTGTTTAGAATGTTTAGAGGAATCAGAAAATGTGATCAAAAAAGGGTCATTCCATTTAAAAAAAATGAAGTTTCGGTTACCACGACTTTTTGGGCAACCCTGTATAATTACAGGGATCTAAGTTTAATAAATTTCTTTAAGACCAACAACTTTTATACAGAAAGTTTTTTTATATTGTGCACCATTTTTGAAATAATTGACTGTTCCGGGACTTTTTACACACTGTGTATAGCTCTGCAACATTGGTTTAGAATCATATTGTACATTTGTCATCGTCAATTTATAAAAGTTTTAAATTCAAAACTCCTTTCCTATATGTGGTTAAGCTTAGTACTCCTCGAACTTCATTATTTAAGAATTCTTTCATCTGGAGGACTTCATCCTTGTGGAACGACCTTCTCGAGGTGGTTTTTCCCAACGAATATAACCTCCAACGATTCAAAACCAACGTGAATCGCTTTTTGCGCACATGCACCACTCCCAGAGTGCCCTAAAGGATTTTTCCTATAGTGCTTGTGTTTGGTCATAAAAAAAAAATAATGGTCAAATTATTTCCTAACCCCGTCGAGGCTGAATTATATGTAAATTTAATAATTTAATTTTTTTTTAAAGCTGGCCTGGTAGATATTGTGGTTCTTGACGACAACCAGCAATACATTTTGCAACAGCCTCAGGGGCAGGGTGGTAACGCCGAATTTATTTTGCCGGAGTTGACGGGAAATGAAGGTAAGGCGCCTTTTTCTTTAAATTTTGAGCTTTTGCCTATTCCACTTTTTTTCAAGGTATCTTGCAAGCGGCAACCGCCGCCGCCGATCTCAATTCCACCGACGAACTCGTGATGGTTTTGACAGATCACGATTATCAAGACGAGCAAAGTCAAGGGCAAGCTGATAATTCGAACATTGTCGTTTTGTATAGTCACCCTGTAGAGGGGCAGCAGGGCCAGTTTATAACTTCACAGGTATACAATTATGTAAATAAATAAATAATAAAAATACAAGAATACATTTTCTGACTAAAATACACCCTTTAATTATTATTACTAATAGTCTGTAATATTTTTTGCAGGGAAACATTCTGGTAAATTCCCAAGGACTGTTGGAAATACGAAACGGTGCCGCTATAACTACCACGGCAGGTCAAATTATAGTAAATGACACTACCACTACCACGCAAGCTCTTCAATCGCCTATCGAATCTATAGAGTTAATTAGGAAAGAGATTGAAGGAAATGTATCGGATCATGAAGATGATAGAGACAGTGTTAAAACGATATTAAGAAAGAGAGGTAATTAAAAAATGCATTTTTCTATTTGGGTTTCATAATGGCTACATTATGAAATGCAAAAAAATTGAATAACCTGCCACTTTATGAAACTGAAATTTTATTTTTTTTATGTTAGCAGCAAGTAGGGTTCCAATATTAGGCTTACTTTGATTTCGTTGAAATTAGTTTTCTAGGCATTATGTATTCGACAGAAATTTTTTATAGAAAACTTTAAAATACTAACCTTTAACTTTGCAAATAGATCATTTTTACTAGATATTTATCTGAAATGCCTATACTCGGAAATATATAACATACTGACGGTGTCCGTCAACTAATTTCTAGTCACAACTATAAAACAACATAACCTAAAATAATAGAAATATATTTCAGTTTATGCTCTATTTTGATAGTTTTATTCAATAAAGTACTATTTTTATTTCTAATTCAATATAGTATTATACATATTACTTTATATATACATTTCCTGGGCATTAATTGTTATTCCTGTCAGATTCTGTGACGACACAATATTTTGTTCAATAGTAGGTAGTATTTATTATTTTGTTCAATATTTTGAACTTTGTTCTGCTCGCATCATAACTCAAGTTCTGCATATTCTTTTTAAAAAGTTTTTCTGCAATTTTTCGTATTTCTGACGGAGTACAACTTTCTTCCTGACTCATTTTTATTAACTTTAATAATATATTTATTTTTAATTATAACGGATGGGAAGAAGCTTTGTTGTGTTCAATTGTTTCTGCCATGGCATATTTGATACTTGTAACATTTTATGAAATTGTAAAAGTAATGCCAACCCAAAAAAAATATTAATTCAAATGGAAAAAACCTACTATATTTTCAGACTTTAAAGATCCAAATAGAAAAAGTATTATAAAATACACGGTTCATAAGACTTGTACTTTAGGAAACTCCCCGCTTCGCGGGTCGTTTTCTAAATTACACGCGTGCTCTAAGATAATTATCTTAATATACTATTTTAAAACATTCCGCCTCTTTATTCGTGTTTCACTGCTTACACTGGTTCACGTGTAATACTGCGACAGGCAGAAATGGTAACCTTTTTATTATTGATTTAAAAAAAAATGTATTTGTGATAGAAGAGATTGGAAAAATTTAATCAAAATATTAAAAATGCGACTTTACAAATTTAAAAATAACTATTGTAGAATAATTGTTGTTTGTACCACCACAGAACCCTTCGCCTATTAATGTCCCCCCCCCGAATAACCTCCCCCCCATTATTTCTAATGTAAGTTGGGCCTAAGATCTCCCTTGTATGGTCCTGAGAATCACCTCATAGAGATCGATACTTGGACTAATGCATTAATTGTGTTTTTTCATGTAGAACCCAATTAACACCTAAATAATTAAAATAGCGAAACTGGATCTTTTTTTACAATTTGATTACAAATATGTGCAATTTTGTATGGACTATAAGATACTTGTAGTTTTAGAAAAAGAAATAAATAAATTGGAAAAGGTAGAGGCTGTCCTCAAGGCACCGAGTGAAAATGAAATTGCACACAACAGTACCAAGAGTTTGGAAAATGGTACCGGCAACGAGTTGCTGGACGCCACCGACTCATCAATACAAGAGGAACCGATGGAGGTGGATGAAATTGGTCCCACTCAAGCTAACCAAAATCATGGACAGGTAGGTTAGTGTTGGTGACAACTTAAAAAAATATCTAAAATGTTTTTTTCTATACAAAAATTTAAAAGTAAACACAAAATTTAAAAAATTTATAACAAAATCTAAATTCTTATCTATGTAAAGTAGGTTGGTTATATTATTATAAACAGCTTCTTTTATCTATAGGAAGGAAATGAAGCAGTCATTAGTTCACTAGAAAATCAAGAACCAGAAGCAACAAACGACCAGGCAAACACTGAGGAAACAGGTGAGATACCAAATTATTAAATTATATAGTATATTATGTAGATTTAAAAACTTCAACTTCATTGTTTAACGACGACCTTTTTCAACAGGCCAAGACGTTCCATCAGACTTCACAGAAGAACCACAAGGCAATTTACACGTTGAAGGGGCTGCTAAACCTCAAATAAATTCTAATTTACCTAATGTAGAAACCGTTATTTTAAACGATGTGAGTGAATTTCACGAAAACTTTGAACATGAAGAAGAGGACACTCATTTGACTGCTGAAGACGAACCTATGGAGGTTGATGGGGGAAAAGTTGATGAATCAAATGAACAAATCGAAGGAGAAGATGAAGTTGATAATGATCAAGTTCCATCTAACGTAAAAAACGAGACTGAATATCATTCTGCACAAGATGACGCGCCCAACGCTTTGGAACATCAGGAATCTACCGGAACTGCGGATCTACCCGAACACGAATCTTTACTTGATCCTCTCGGACAAGACGATCAAGATCAAAGCATAAATACCGGTCAAGAAAATGCGGAAACTGATCGGGTATCGAGCAGAAACAGCAATCCAGATCAAAGCATTGAGAACGATCCAGATTTAGGGGTGGTAAATAATCAAGAACAAGGACTAGATGATGATCAAGAAGAAAGTATGGTTCCTGATCCCGAGTCGAGTATGATTCATGAACAAGAACCGAATGAGGTAGAAGACCACGAATCGGTCACAGAAACCGAGCCAGCGCCGAGCATAGAAAATGATCACGGGGCAAGTACGGGTAGTGATCGGAATACAGATAATGATCACAATACAGATAACGATCATAATGATCAAAATGACAATATTCAGCCGAATTTTGACGATTTCACGGACGAGTCGCAGCAAAGTTCCGGGCAGAAGGTCCATAGGGATTTAAATAAGGAGATTCTGGATGACTGGGATGACACGGATAGTCAACAGAGCCATAGTCAAGAGCAAGAGAGTCAAGAGGAGGGCCATGACCAGGACCAGGTAGCAATCAACGGTAAGTAACTCGGTACGAACCCAAATCTCTTTGTTTTTAAATGATTTTCAAGGGTATTTTTACTGAAATAAAATACCTAAAATACATGAAGATGAATATTCTTAGTTAACTTATTGAGTTTTTTTTCTTTTCAGCTGTGGAAAATGTCAATAAGTTAATGGACGATTGGGATGAGGATGAAGACGAAGACCAAAGTAAAGAATGAAAGCCACCATAAGGAAACAATTTCACATTTTTTGCAAGCCAAACCTTTAGATGTGACAACGCAAAATAACAGATATGAAGTGATGAAAGAACTTTGGAAAAAAAATTTTTTGCATTGGGTTTTCACAATTGGAAATGAAGAGTTAACCCCTAAAGATGTGTCGATAATCTAGTTACTACTGTCTTGAAACTTCCCCATATAGTTCTCCAACAGAACTAGCGTATAAAAGAATATTTTGTAATGACGGGTGTTTTTGAAACTTGTAATATACAACAAAGAATCAAAACCGCTGTTTACAGGATTTTACATATTTGATGATCGCCTAGTCGCCTCAGGAAAGGTGAATAGGAAAAGCTGAAATAAAACATGAAATTTGTCGCTTTATACTGATTTTATCTTTATACTACAATTGTTTTAAAGTAAATGACTAATTATTCCTTATAGGTAGAATTCTGTATATACTTAAAATTTACAAAATTGTATAGAGTGATTTGTATAAGTCTTATGTTTTGCAATTGTCTGTCTCCTTCAGTTTGGTTTACGGCCAATGCGTATATTATTTTGAATATTGATTAATTCCTTATAAAACTAAATCGATGATACAGGGTGTTTAAAAAAAAACTGAGGGTAGATAATTTCATATTTATTTTATGAGCCATTTTTGAGCTATTTTATTGGGGGCATTTGAACTACTAAGGCCCGGATTTTCATTGCTGTTAAGTTACCGATTAGATAAGTACTTATCAAATTAGTAACATAATCCTACCAGTTGCATAGACGGTGACATGTTGATGGTTCTCGTCACATCTTATCTGACGGGTAACTTAACACATGAGGCTTAAGTCGGCTATATGAGGGGGTACCGTTTCATTTTGGGGGTTTGGATGGTATTTAAATTCTCTAAGGTTTAGTTAATGTTTCGAGGAATGTACATATTGGTCATTTAGTCGTTTAGTAAGTGGGTATATTATTTTTACGAATATAGTGTGTTTACTGCTTTTATTATTAGGTATTTGTAAAGATATACTATTTAAGGTATAAAATAAATAATATTGATATAAAGTATATTTATTTTCCTAATGGTTCCGATAGTTAATGGGTAAATAGTAAGTAAAAAGTATGTTCATATGAACTATTTTTAATAAAAGAACCTAATGCACCACACTATGCAATATTAGGATACATACAGTATGTCCACGGATGGGGTTTACAAAAGGACACATGGACTAAAAATTGAAAGATACGAAAAAAAGTCGCTCTTAATAAACGTTTTTGCTTGTCTAGAAAATACGATTCATCATAAGAAACTTCAACATAAATCAATAAAATAGCTTTAATTATCTAACAGTACAGAAACATACCATTTATAAGACAATTTAACTTAACCTAACTTCAACAACATACAGCTCAATTTAATTTTGGGTTGCTTATATTAACATACAGTGAGTCCCAGAAGAAATGTCTAAATTCATTTAAAATTCGGCGGTAAGTTTTTTCAAAAACCGCTCGTACCCGTCGATTTTGATTTTTTAATTTTTTTTTTGTGGTAATTTCATGTATACAGGGTAGCTCAAAAATAAGTTACGACCATCAACTTCATTTTTTCAAATGAAAACATATTTTTTATTTCAATTTTGCATTGAATTCTAAGCATGTTTCATGTACCATGTCCTATACATAAATTCAACAGTTATTGAAAAAATTAGGATTGAACATATCTATAAGTAAGACCTGTTTATTAAAAAAAACACAACAAAATCAAATTAAATGTTGAAAATGTGCGCCATTTACGGCTTGACAATATCCAAGACGATCAATAAACTCTTTTTGCACGTTTCCAACCATTTCCGGAGTTATGACACGCACTTCTCTTTGGATCCTTTCTTTCAACTCCTGCATATTGTTAATACTTTTGATTTGAGGTAACCCCACAAAAAAAAGTTCAGCGGAGTTAGGTCTGGCGACCTAGCAGGCCATTCGATAGGTCCTCTCCTTCCAATCCACCGATTGTTAAAGCATTGGCGTAACTAGAATGATTTTGTAGGGGGGGCCTGGCCCCTAGTCTAGTAGGATTTTAATGGCAAGTGTCACTATGACGTATGTATGGCTTCGAACTTCGGAAATTCTGGGGTGGGCACCAGAGCAACCTGGGGTGGGCACAGCCCACCTGGCCCCCCCCCTAGTTACGCCTATGCAACAGTTTCATCCAAAAATGTGCGCACAGTGGCCGCATAGTGCGGAGGAGCACCATCTTGTTGGAATATCAGTTCTTCGTCAGGGGAGTCTGGATCCAATGGATTCGGAAATAAAGCCACTAATGCTGGAATTAATTCTAGTTGGAGAAATTCGAGATATACTTGTCCAGTTAAAGACTGTTCAAAGAAAAATGGACCAATTACTCTTTCGCGTACGATTCCACACCAAACATTTATTTTCTTAGGGTACTGGCTGTGAACCTCTATCATCCAATGCGGATTTTCTGTTGCCCAATATCGACAATTTCCGTTAACTTCACCATTATTATGAAAACCGCAACTTTGAAACTACGCTCGACAATAATTATACTTATTTGAAATAAAATTGTCAGACAGTTTCTATGGAAATCAGGGTTGGCATGATATATATCACTGATATATATCATGATATATATCACGATATATATCAATGATATTTATAGCTCGATATATATCATGATATTTATTATTAAAAAATAAATTTTAATTTACCGCCAAATTTAATTTACCGCCGAATTTTGTATGGTTTAGGTTGGTATTACGGTTGGTAATACTATTTAGTAATTTAACTGGCTTGGTACATATTTAATTCTCCGAATTTGTTTCGGGTTTGCTTCTAGGAATCCCCTATTTATTTCATTATTATTTCTCATTACTGAAGCGTTTTTCGATGCAACTGTGCATCGTGTGTGGTTTTTTTATTACAACGTTAATCTGTTTTTAAATTTAAAATGCCAAAACGTAAGCTAAATATTTGGAAATATTTTGAAGAAACAAAAAAGGTTGGAAACAGTGGAAAATGGGCAAAATGTAAGAAGTGTAAGAAAGAAATGCAAGGCATACCAAAACGTTTAAATAATCATTATGTTAAATGTTCAGGAACTCAAACTGAGCAACATGAAGATGAAATATTATCATCACTTATAGGCGAGTCTATAGGGAAGACTTTGTTCCATTTGTAATGGCCCTATTAGTTGAAGCAACACCATTCCCCAAATATGTATTTGGATCTCAGTTTAAAAATACAGTTCCTATGGTGTGGTGGAAAGGAATTGTTATTGAGGATATATATTTACTCAAATATATACTTCCTTGATTTTACTTGGCTCTACTATATGTATGATTTTATCTGCTTTGGCTGAAAAAAATTATTTGATATATATCAGATATATATCGGATATATATCCGATATTTGATATTTATATAAATATCATGATATTTGCCAACACTGATGGAAATAAACGGTGACAGTGAGACAGTACACTCTTACTTATTATGGAGCCCAAAATGCCATATTGCCAGAAGATTTGATAGATCGTTGGATTCCCTAAATGATATGTTCAATCCTAATTTTTTCAATAACTGTT
Source organism: Barypeithes pellucidus (assembly GCA_963991005.1). Lineage (NCBI taxonomy): Eukaryota > Metazoa > Arthropoda > Insecta > Coleoptera > Curculionidae > Barypeithes > Barypeithes pellucidus. The sequence goes on along the minus strand of OZ022565.1, from coordinate 17,550,293 downwards.
GAGTTTATGTATAGGACATGAAACATGCTTAGAATTCAATGCAAAATTCAAAAATGAAATAAAAAATATATGTTTTCATTTGAAAAAATGAAGTTGATGGTCGTAACTTATTTTTGAGCTACCCTGTATACATGAAATTACTACAAAAAAAAAATTAAAAAATCAAAATCGACGGGTACGAGCGTTTTTTGAAAAAACTTACCGCTGAATTTTAAATGAATTTAGACATTTCTTCTGGGACTCACTGTATACTCAACACAGCTCTTTTAATTTCATTTTTATTTGTAAAAAATAAATCTACTTTGTCATGCAAGGAGTCAAAGCTTGCACACATGCTGTATATTGGGGATTCATGAAGTATATTTGTATTTGGGGTATGCAGGTAGAACAGATTGGTTTTTGGTCTTAGATGTAGTATCGGAGCATAAAAGTTAATTTGACCAAGTAAATATGATGACTCGACGTAGTTATTACATATTTTATATAATGTATGTATTTGGTGATATCTATGTCTGTCTTCAATGGTGTTCAAAATTTCAAAATAAAGTATGTTTACTCTTAAGCAAAATAACATTTTTGCAGTTTTTACCCACCCTGTATAAAAAAAATTGAAGTTTCTTATGATGAATCGTATTTTCTAGACAAGCCAAAACGTTTATTAAGAGTGACTTTTTTTTCGTATCTTTCAATTTTTAGTTCATTTATCCGCTTGTAAGCCCCATCCGTGGACATACTGTATACATAGATTACTTTCAGCAGTAAGATGGATAACTTTCTTTGGGCTCCTACTCTTGATAATTTTCTTGTATTTAACAACTGCCGTATCGTCGTTGCAATATGGCCAAATCGTTGAAGAATCGCTAAGTAGCAGTACAAAGCATGGAACAGCTCCGAGATATAATTTTGCTTTCGCTCTATATTCGATTCACCTCTGGAGGTCTATTCTTGAAGCGGGGAGTGCACTCGCCGGGGAAGTTGCTAGGGTACAGAAAATCAGAGTAGCCACGCCTGAGCAACGTCACTCAATAAAACGTTTTCTTTATTCAAGAATAGGGGTCCTGATAGTATCGAGAGAAGAATAAAACGAAATCTATCAAGATAAATAATTTATTGGCAGTTTTTATATTACAATTTGTATAAAATTATACTTATGTAGTAAATACAAACGTTATAAACAAAGGGATTCTGCTATTTGATTATAAATATAAATAGGTTATTTACAATAAATACTTGGTTATTCTGACCAGAAATACTCGTATTTAAACACAGACAAACTAAAAAATATCCAACACAAAGACATAGTTATTAAAGGTGTCATTTTCGCAAGAAAGAGGCATCCGACAAGGGGGACTATTAAATATATTAATAGCCAATTTAATTATTAATCTTTTGGAGGAGCCCCCTCAGTACAAGGGCCAATAAATTTTTCTACGACTGAATAAAATAATCTTGCCATTTTTTAAAATTAATAAATTCGACTTTGAACCTATTTCCTTGTCAGAAATCAAGCTAATCGTAAATTAAATTGCGCTGAAAAGGCTCGAAAATTTATTTAAACTAAAAATTCCCGGACTTCAGTCACGTGATCTTAACATAGGCATTGAAATACTTCTGATTGGCTACGTCGCGGAACTGCTGCCAGTACTGACCAGTCGCGTTTTACCTTTCGGCTTAATAACAGCGCGATAGCAGATCACAAAAATTTGTTCTATATATTACGGTTTGGGAAAAGGTTTTTTCTTAAGCATTGGAAAAATTGAAAATATTAAAACAAACCGGAAAATATATTTTTTCGTTATGCGATGTGCATATGAGAAATTATTTAATAAATATTGTTAACTTACAGAAATCTCAAACACAAAAAAATTGTAATAGGCTTCGTTTAAAAATAATTGTGCCGCAGGGCGCATGTTGTAGGTCGGGTGAATTTTTTTGGAGATATACCGAAATACGCAGGGGAATCACCGGGGTATTAATTTTTTTCCGAAAGGTATTCAATTCAGGAAGTTTTAAATCTCTAATTTGTTCTAAAAATTTTTTCAATCTACGTTGCTTTTCAGCTACGTGCTGTATTTAAGAAAATTATAAAATGCTAAAACCGACGAGGAATTCTTATACAGGGTGGCCCATCGAAAACAGTCCAGCAAGGTTTACGGCCGTGTACGTGAAAATTAAAAAAAAAACTCTGACCACTAACCACCACTTGTGTTTTCAGGGGGACACGTTTCACTATTAATTTCATCCCTGTAACCTCAACCTGCCTAGTGGGGGCGGCTACTGCCCTTGTTTTTTCAAATGGGAATGGGTATGTTGTGATACATCTTTTTAAAGGGCATTAAATTCTCTTTAAACTGGCGCTTCGTTTTGTAAATTTGAGCTACGCGCCGCCGAGCAACGGAATTTGAAACATTTCACTGCACCTCTTATCAAGTACACAACACAGGTTTGTGCGTAAACAATTTTTTTAAGTAGATAAGTATCAGTCAATTCAACTTTATCTTCAGTAAAGTGGTTGATCTCTTCACAATGTCCGAGAACACTTTGAACAGTTGTTGTACTATTGTATGGAGGGGAATGGCGGACATTTTCAACATTTAATAAGATAACATGTAAGTATTACTCAATAAAATTACATTTTTTAAAACGCAATGTCTCGGCGGCGCGTAGCTCAAATTTACAAAACAAAGCGCCATTTTAAAGAGAATTTAATGCCCTTTAAAAAGATGTATCACAACATACCCATTCCCATTTGAAAAAACAAGGGCAGTTGCCGCCCCCGCTAGGGGGGTTGAGGTTACAGAGATGAAATTAATAGTGAAACGTGCTCCCCTGAAAACACAAATTTACGGGTCCGAGGTATTTTTTAAATTTTCACGTACACAGCCGTAAACCTTGCTGGACTGTTTTCGATGGGCCACCCTGTATAATTTAAATTGGTGGTTATCCACATATTCGGTAATCCCCCTCGTCAGTACGAATGCGACACCTCCTATAACTACAAATACGGCCTTGTCAGACAAGACTTTTAAGAAGCGTAACATTCAAAAACTCAACGAAAAATATTTTTACATTTAGAAAATTGCACAAAAAGGCGCATAAAAAGCTGCTTTTCACAAATATTTGTATATTTCTCAAAATATATTTTCATATTATTCTCACATCAACATCGACCAGGTCAATTTTCTATTACAAACCCGATTAAAATAGAGTAGCATGCGTTTTAAAAATAGTTAAAATAATGCCTTGAACATGTCGGGGGGGGGGGGATTTACCTCTCCTGGAAAAGAATAAAAAACTGACCCTTGGCAACGTTAATAATTAAAGTTAGGTAAAAAATTTAAGCACTTGGTTATAGTCGTGTTATTACAATTATTACTTAAATTTCTAACTTTTAAGTTGATTGTTTTAAACTCAGTTTAATGGATTTTATTGTATCTATTTGCATAATAATAATACTTCAACTAAAAAGCTTTACTTTTGTACTAAGAATGAATATAAAATATGAACGTTGGCAATACTCTTTAAGCTGGATTCACACGGCGACACAACATCGTAAGCGACGTGCCGCAAATTTTACAGTAAGAGGTTTTTCTTCTCATTATTTTGTTTTTGAGCATCAACCTGTTTAATTCTTTACATATCCTTTGGTTTTGTTATAGTTTAGGGTGTAGACTAGTCAATTTTAGTAAACTTCAATACTTTCTGGTAATTTTGCAGCTTCGATACTTTGTTAATACATTTTTTTAAAGTGTTGGGTGTCGGGTGGTATATTGCCGTGTGAACCCAGCCTTAAAGCTGCTGAAAGGCAATGAACTGATACTGGTTTCATATAAGCCATATTAGAGTTGGCAATTCTTCTCTTGTCCCTGCAACGGCAATTATAATTGCACGTATTCATGCGCACTAAACCGTTCTCGATCAGCTGGCGCATTTCCAATAGTCAGACAGCAGTTGGTACTGTCGAAATCCCTAAGATACCCCCAGAACTAGAAATTGGTAAACATGTTAGTTTTGATTAGCAGCTACTACTACTTACAAATAGCAGTTCAAAAACGTTGCGACGAAAGAGCAGTGCATATGCTTAATAAAGAATGTGAACTGCTAATTTAATTTTAAAAATACATTAGCAGTTCATAGCTGCTTCGACCAACTCATAAACAGTTAAAAATATCATAAAAATCCACCTCTACCCAGACTTGCAGCGGCAATGGCAATTAAAATGGCGCACGACCCATTTCTGGCAATGCAAGACTAGTTGCGCCAGCTGATCGAGAACGGTGTACTGCGCACGAGTCTGTGCAATTATAATAGCCACAAGAGAGAAAACTGCCGACTCTAATAGGGCTTTATGGAAAAATTATTTCATTAGCTAAGTGACGTTTCAGACGACCTAAACTTCTATTCAACACGTATTTTTTCCGTACGTCTGAAAAGACTTGTAATTATTCGCAAATTTCTTCGGGGTGAGACATTGAAATATGTTACTAAACATGTTAGCAAAAACTGGCCATACTTTTGTCGATCATTTCTACACTATTCACTTTTTTGAGGCCAAATATTGGCCATAAATACTAAGACGGAGCGGTCCACAAAATGCAATATACAGGGTGATCGTAATGGATGTAATTGTAGAGAGATATCAATCTCTTGGTATTGCTAACAGTGCTAAAGAAATAATGGTTATAAAACGATTTTGTATGGGTTTGTGTTAATTTCCAATTCATTCTTATGATTATTATTGAAATACTGATAGGCGTTTTTGACGACTAATCCGTTTACTTTAGATGGCGTTATCAACGCTCCATGGACCCATTGAAATAACGCTATGACCCATTCATTATAGACCGCCCTGTATAAGAATAAAAATATGTTAATTCTGGCCAAACTGTGGTAAAAACTAGATTTTTAGTAAAGCGAGTACGATCTAGAGGTAGAATTTTAAGCCAAAACTATAAAAATACCGTCGTTTTTTGATTCTTAGGCGTAAAATTAGGCATACAAATCACTTCAGCTTATGTTATGACCGCAGTGTATACAAAGCGCTTCAAAAAACATGTGCCATCGCCCGTGTGGCAATTCCTTACCCAAAAAATAAGGCAAAGCGTTCCTATCAACATGGGTCCCGAGATGCTTTGTTTGAAACATAGAGGGTGTTCAATTTTTTCGCTGTTTTCAAGATATTTCCGAAAAAATTTGGTTTATGAAAAGTACCTAAAATAGCATATATTTTACCAACAAATATCAGATTTTTACTTATTTATTTTAAGCTTGATATTTAACAAAATTTGATAAAATTGCATTTATCTTGTAAATGAAGCCGACTTCAAATAAATATTAAGAGATATATTTTTTAGAAGTTCAAATTTGTAACAAAGTGTGCAAAAGTCAATGTTGTACCTATTTTTTGTTACAAACGATTAGAGAATCAGACCGCACACAAGCCCCTGTTAAACCACACACATTTTTATTGATAAAATATATGTTATTTTAGGTACCTACTTTTCATCAGGGTTGTTTCGTTTTAAACATTTTGTATAAAACAATTGTTTTAAACAATCGTTTGAGTTTAAAACAATGTTTTGTTAAAAATGTTTAAAACAGGTAAATTAAACACACGTTGTGTTTTTTAGTAAATTGATTTTTTAACAGGAGTATACTTAATTTATGCAACAACTTGGTGTGAAAGATATTTATTGATAAATAGTAATCTCAAAATACTTAATAAAATAGTAATTTCCATTCAAATTAACCAAATAATAAAAGTTAGATACCTAATGAACATCATGCACAGAACTTTGGTATGTTCAAAAAGCTACAAATAAGTGTATAACCCATAAGAAAAAAAAGGAATAAGGTAAAAATGTATAATAATCACTGATCGGAAGTGACATCAGTTAGCGCCGTAAGTGGATGCATTAGAATTTAGTTCTTTAAAAATTGTAACCAACTTAGCTGCTGCTCTGACATTGCCTAGCTTATTGCGGAGTTTGGAATGAACTAAACCATAAGACGAAAAAAGTCTTTCTATATTGGCGGACGAAGCAATAGCTGTATGTAGCTGTTGGACAAGTTCCATTGCTCTTGTATTTAAATGTTTAATAGACCGCCACCATGCTAATGGTTTTACATTTTCAAGTATCTGTTGAGAAAACATATATGGCATAAATGGTGCACACCTAGCCTGAAAATTAACAATCGTTGGCATTGCCTCTGAATGGTAGGTTTCTACATATTCCATGGCAATTTCTAATTGCCTTTGAGTTAGTCCATCTCCCCTAAAACGATGATCAAGCAAGTTTGCTAAAAAATGAACTGGAGTTAGGGCCATCTCCAAACGTTCTATAACCTTATTTACGTCACTCATTCCAAATTCCACATTTGATTTTTTGTTTTCATACGTCCCCAATAGTTCGAGCCATATTTCTATCGCTCCTATCGTGCAAGTGTTTTTTTTAACTTTATCTAGAGCCACTAAGCATTTAGAGAATGTCATAATTCTCGGCAAAAATCCTAAATATCATAAAACTCCATGAATAGAAACCATTCCGAGGTGTCCACTGGGAAAGGAGTTTAAGTTATCTATTAAATTCTACTAAAAACATTGAAAACATGTTTTAAACTATGTTTTTAATAAGGTTTTATTTGTTTAAAACATGAACTTTAAAAGCAAAAAAAAATATGTTTAAAACAAAAAAAAAACGTTTAAAACAAAAAAACACTTGTTTTGTTTAAACTTAAAAATACATGATTTTGTGCCAAAAAATTACTAAAGTCATGTCGGAAATATCTTGAAAACGCCGAAAAAATTATAAAATTTTAACACCCTGTATCTTTCAGACAAGTTATCTGCGAACCCATGTTGATATTTTTGGGCAAGGCATCACAACACGAGCGATGCGGCATGTTTTTTTAAACACCCTGTATAAAATTCAGTACGTTCGCCAATATAGTATTGTTACTTTGAGCCTACAGCGGGGAAAAAAGTATAATTTCCCGCGTGTGTTTAATATTCGGTTACGACACGCTTTCCGTACCTGGATTACTCCCGTGGGTCAAATTCGAATCGAGGCTGTTACAATCCGAGTCGTTCGAATGCGGACTCGAATAGTTCGCGGCTTCTTGCAGTCTCATTAACATATTCAACAGGGGATCCCCCTCGCTCTCCGCCTGCGTATTCGAATTAGTTTCCAAGCCCACGTCCTTGGCAGTAATCGTGGTCAAGCCTTGCGGGGGCGCCCCCGGCCAAGGGTACGTATCCAGGACGAATTGGGCGGGATCCGTCCAGGGGGCGCGACGACCGTACAATTGTAGGCCTTCTCTGGCGGCTTCGCGAAGATACGGGGCAAGAGAGTAGTTCCAGACGTCGGCGAACCAAGCTCGGGCCGCGTCTAATTCGAGGGGGCAACCTGAAAAATATGTAACCAAATGAAAAATTTAAGAACTAAATCGAGTACCTATATGCCGTTTATAGTAAGAGTACAGTGGGTTTCTTAATTAAAGGCATATTTTATTTCTCGTTGCCGTCAAACGGAGTGAAACCATCGACTTATATCTATGGATAGCCAAACTCTAAAAGCAAAAGTGGCAAATTTATTTTATTTATTTTTAATGACCACTATCCCCACTACGTTTGTAAAAAGCTAATAACTTACTTAAAAATAATCTAGGCCCAATGGCCACGTCCCCGCTGCTGTGAGTTTCCAAGAAGGCGTTGAGGTGTTGCCACACTCTAGGTAACCAGCCCAGGATGGCGGCCAACTCCGGTCGAGGACCTTGTTCCAACTCTAAGCCGGCCAGGCGGCGCCTTAGGACTCGCCCCAAAAGGCCTCTGGCCGGTTCCATATGCGGAGCTACCAAAACCCATCTAAAAAACAAAAAATAATTATAATCCACTTCATATTGCAAGTGGCCTACTGTCCTCTGGTGTGGTGGCCACTGAATAATGTGAAATTGGTTTGTAATCCATTACCTGAATCCATGTTGTAATTGTAAACTGGTGGCCGAACAGGCGCTCTGCGCCATAGTGCCTAACAGACACGGCAAATTTCTCGGCAAGCTTCCTAAGGCGTCCACAAGAGGCCCCGCTTTATGCAGGTTGTCCAATACGACCACGCACGGCAAGACACTGTTGTCCCCCGTTGCCGCTTGTTCAGACAGATGTTGCAGGTACTGACGCAGTTCTTTTGCAGATTTGTTGTCGACACTAAAAAGGGAATATTTAATAAGCAACTACAGACGCTACGAACAAACCCGATCAGGGGGATTTAATTTTTCTTGTATATATCCCCCCAAACCGAAGTTGGATCCGCCCTTGCAGTGTAGAGGTTTAGGTTATAGTGCAGAAAGGTTCAAAACCCCACACGAAACACTTACTTAAACGTTGCCACAGCCTCCTGAGGGTCCCTTCCCAGACTTTGGGCGTGGAATTCGGCCAATCGAGTCGCCAGATGAGTCTTTCCAGTTCCTGGCGCGCCGCACAATACCAGCCGTCTGTGTTCTGCTAGCAAAGACACCAACCGTTGCGCTACGCCTTTCGGTATTAGAGCCTCGAATGCCAAGGCAGCTACCGGTTGAAGAACCTGAAATTTAGCATATGAATGAATTTACAAAGAGGGACAAACAGCAATGATTTGTGTGCGAGATTTTATATTGGAAGTAATTTTGTCTCTCAACTTACCACGTGCAAAGTTGTTACCCTTCCTACCGCGTATCCTACGGGTAACAAATCGGGAGGCCCGGAATCTGGTTTCCTTTCAGCCTCCCCCAATTTGTAGCTCGCTATCGAATCGCTCCCTAGTCCCAGTCCCCCGCCCGGATCCAACCTTGCCACGTACTGCTTGAAGGCCCTCCGTACGGCGTTGTCAAGTTGGGCCCAAGAAGAAGAAGCGCCTACGCTCGTATATGCTATGGAAATCTCGGTGGTGTTATTAGTACCTTTACCGTCGTAGCCATAATGTTCCGAATAATACCTGAAATTCGAACAGCAGCGTTTAATTTGTCCGGTATCATCGGCAAACATTGTAAATTTACCATATACGATGCAATTACCTTATACAAAAATGCAAATAAGACGTAAGATATTTCAAAATCATCCTTACTTGTCAAAACTATGCGGTTGTCCAAGATAAACCGAAATTGCAATTCTTTTTCCATCGCTTTCCACTTCCGGCACCGGCTCCTCCGTAGGAATTAGTTCACTGAGGGCGTCCAGTGACGAATTCGACCTGGTTTCAATGGTCAAGTCGGTGGGTAGATTACTGGACCCGGTCACCATTCTCTGCAATCGCTCGTTGTTCTGTTTCAGGCTGAGCATTTCGCTGCGCATTTTCATAACCGTGTCCTGCAAAGAATACTGCGGATAGATGGAAAAACCTGATATGTTACATTGAACATATAGGTCGTTTCAATGCCAAAGAAGCTATGTAGCCATTTTAGTTCAAATATTTAATAAATATATCTAAATTGAAGAATATTTGCAACTGCAATAAACAATTATTGACCAGTAAACTGACAGAACAAGTGCCTACCTTAAGACTTTCCAACTGATGCGCCGAACTCAAAGCCTCCAACCTAATATCCGTCAAAACCAAATCTTTCTCTCTCAATTGTTTCTGCAACTCCATGACCTCCTGGCCCTGATCGATGGGCGCGGGCGGGGGCGGACTGTGCTGCCTCTCGTTCTCCCCTTCGCTGTGACTCGACTGTACTTTGGTAACTTTGGCGTTTCTGGAAAAGGCCTTGGTAAAACTGCTCCTTAGCCACCCTTTCTTCTTCTTCTTTTCCTGTTTATCCAGTGAACAGGCCGAAGATAGGCTCGATACGCTGTCGGAACTCGGTTGCCTGGCTAATCCGGTTCCGATCCCCGCTTGAATGGACTGAGCTCTCAGAGAGTCCATCGCTTGGCGGAGTTCTTGTAACTCGCTGTCCTAGAAATAAGGGAAAACGTCCACAGTATTAAATTTAATGAGCTTAGGACGAAATCCATATGATGAATTGTCGGGAAAAATACTATCATTTCCTCCTTACCTTCTTTTCTGACGTGGACGTTAGATGTTGTAATCTTTGGGTCATTGACGTTAGGCTTTGTTCGAAGGCAGCAACTACATGCGCCTGTAACAAAAATAATTAAGAAATTAATATAGTTGGACTGAGAAAAACAAATTTAATATACAGGGTGTCCGCTAATTAATGGGACATGGAAAAACCACAGACTCCTTACGTAATAATATTAGGATTTAATTATACTTAGCTATATCCGAAAGTTGATATTAACTGAGATACAGGGTGTTAAAGTTAAAACTTTATTTTTGTTTTTCTCTAATAACTTTGACAGACTGAAGCCAACGGTTCTTTACAAAATTTGGCAATTATGGGTTTTTTAGGATGAGAAACTTGATTTTTTGGTGAAATTTTATTGTACAAAGTAGGGGGCGCTGCCTGCGGCATTTTTTGCACATTTATTGGATCATAACTTATTTGTGACTCAGTGTATTTAAGTTTTCAATGAAAATAATACTTTTCTCATATTTATTAGTAAAAATACTAATTTCAGGTCGCCCAGAGTTACCGTTTCGGAGATATTTCCATTTGAATTGCTTAGTGCGTTAGCTCAGGCAAACAAATAATATTTTGTTGCTTCTTACCAATTAACTTTTACATGATAATTAATGTTCTAGTAATGGTAATTGGGAATAATAAATACAACAATTGGATTGTTCTTTAACTTACTTTAATTAAAATAACTTTAACCCTAGAAAATATCGTGTCGAAAGAAACCAACAGCAATCAAAAAAAAAACTTACAATAAACTCAAAAATGAAACATTTTCTGTTCCATAGCAACTCCATCTCTAAATTTTATTTGTTTTCTCCTAGGTTACTTGAGAAAAAAAATTTTGTTTGCAAATTAATAATAATTGGGCAAGGTGCACTAAACAATTTAAATGCAAATATCTCCGAAACGGTAACTCTGGGCGACCTGAAATTAGTATACCTTTTTTACGTAATAAATATGAGAAAAGTATTATCTTCATTGAAAACTTAAATACACTGAGGAACAAAAAGTTATGACCGTATGAATGTGCGAAAAATGCCGCAGACAGCGCCCCCTACATTGTACATTAAAATTTCACCAAAAAATCAATTTCTCGTCCTAAAAAAATCATAAAAAATATTATGAAAAATTATTAGAGAAAAACAAATAGAAGTTTTAACTTTAACACCCTGCATCTCAGTTAATATCAACTTTCGCATATAGGTAAGTATAATTAAATCCTAATATTTTTACGTAAGGAGTCTGTGGTTTTTCCATGTCCCACTAATTAGCGGACACCCTGTATAGGGAGTTAAATAGCTAGCCACATGAAACCACAACCTAGGCAGCTACCAAACGGTCCTTATAATAACAATAATAATCATAAATGCCTTTATTCATAATAATACAACTAAATATATCATTATACAAATTTGGTGGCGCTATAACTTATCAGGACCTCGACATAAAAGGAACTAGTTCTTCTAACCGCTAAAACCTTTCAAGAATCCTTCGACTTTGGTAAAAACTCATTAAAAAATATACCCCAAGAAAATACTAAATAAATAAATGGAGAATATTTTCCCCCCTTTCTACAGCCCATCGCACATACCTTTTGTTTACCCGCATATAAAAAATGTGTGCCCCCGGACAGGTTTTTAATATCTATAATGTATTAACGACACTTCCCATGCTGTTTTATGAGAATGAAAAAATGCACCCCTAGCTTGATGACGTACCCTGATAACGGAGTTTTTCTAACCGTAATAGGGTGTGTGTATGTGTTTGTTCTGTGATCGCGTCTAGGAAGAGGGCGACGCTAGGAGAGTAGTTTTTTTTTTCAAATTCAATAGTGCGTATCCAAGACGTAAAAAATCTTCTCAAATTGTAATTATCATTCAACCGTTTTTTTTTACCTACCACCTTAACTAAAACATATTTATTTACGTTCGTATTTATGAGCGATTCAAGTAAAACATCTGCTCCGTTTTAACACGCGCCCGGGCTTCTGCTTACTCTTGAAAATAATAATTTCAGAAAATTAAGTGGCTAATAAAATTTTATTTATACGTCGCGTAACCACTAGAAGTCGCTTCTTATGAGGGAATGTATATTATTCAATTCAACGAAGTCGTAGAACAGATGTTTGTGCAACAAGTTTGATAATCAAGATAGTAGATATGTAAAATAGCTCGCTGCGTGGCATCAAATCTTAGATATTACACAGGGTGTTCGGGTTTGTTCGCTAATTTTTAGTTCTCCTAAAAGTTCTTTTTGAAGAGATATATTTACCAAATGATGAGGGTGTTCAATGAATTAATTTTGTGTATGAACTTTTCACAATCAAATAATTGTGATAATCTGCTTAAAAGTTCTCATAGACATCCAACACGTCATGATTGCCATAGTTAGATTATTTTGGAGTATAAAACCATTGATCTACTACAAATAATGCAATTATTAACCCAAAAATTATATTGAAGTTAATTTAATTTAATGAATAAAAATAAATTGGTTATTTTTTACTTTCTTTTCCTTTATTTCTTGAGATTTTTTGAGACGATGACTATACCCCTACTTCCCCACCACTGGTTGTTAATAGATTACTAAACTACATATTTGGTTGAATATTTACTTTTCCCATCCATCAATGGCGTTTCTGCAAACATGTCCCCTGATATTTTACTAAAAAAGTAGTAGGTACACCACTGACATTTTTCCATGGGGATGTTTTTCTGATTAGCCTGGTAAATTCTACATAATGGTTCTTTATGTATCAAGGGTACTAAGTAGATGAGTATGCCCTGAGGGCGACAGTCTTACAAACCCGAGGGCCTCTGGCCCGAGGGTTCGTAAGTCGCCCGAGGGTATATTATTAGTACCCTTGGTGCACACAAACTTTTATGTCATACCAGTTCGTTTTAAATAATAAATATTATTTTAATTTAATTTGATTTACCAATTTTTTATTTTTACCTGTGACATTACCTTGGCATTATTATAGCCTGCGTTTTTGTTGCTAGGGACATAAGTATTCAAATGTTTAATATGTCAAAGTCAAAAATCAAAAATGGAACAAGGTTTTGAAATTCCCGACGAAATTGAACAAGAGGCTGAAAAGGCAACGCGAAGTACACTGGTCATTGTTTACGTCGAACGTCGGCAACTCTTTTAGCAGAAGCTGGAGCAAGTATGACTACGCTGAAGCTCCATGGTGGATGGAAGAGTACCACAGTTGCTGAAGGATATTTAGAGGATAGTATATCCTCAAAAAATGAGGTTTTAAGGATGTTGGCAGGCGTACCATCTGGATCTCGCATTTCCTTACAGAAACTAGAGACCCAGACAATTTATCATGAGTCAACCTTTGCTGCAGGAAATTTAACTATCAGCGGAACCTTCCAGAATTGCCAGTTCTATGCAAATACAACCAAATAATATATAAACGTAAATTTATATTTTGTTAATAAAGAATAAGTTAATCGAAAACTGTTTTTTGCGTCTTAATGCCAACGCGGGCCATAATATGTACTTTATGCCCGCACGGGCATAAAGTAATCCATGATGTAGATGGTATCGAAGGTATAAAAACACAAACATATAATTTTCTAGCTATAATACCTCGCTGGTTCCGGTTATTGTTAGCAAAAAAAACCTTGCCGATGTCCGAAACGGCAGGTAACATATATACATCCATAATGCATGATCTCGACTTTCTGAATGGGCATTTTTTATGAGCTCCTGGAATTCTTAAAACAGGCTGCATTTTTTAATTATGAAATTATAACGGACATGTATCGGTACCTTTTATAAATGGGCAAAAACTATTGCACAAGTGGACCATAGGATGAGGATGTATAGTAAGTGTTGTTCTTATCGCGGAATACACGCAAAACGCCATCCCACATCATCCTGTGTGAAAGTATAAAATTATTATGTTACTGTAGATAATAATTTTATTTTTACAATAAACGGAGCTTATTGTATAGGTGAAGATAATGTAAAAAAACTCATAAACGTCAGTTTGCAACTGTCAACAGGTCAAGCAAAATCTGGACGAATGGTTTCCAGAGCTTTTGGTGAGTTATGGTGATCCCGCCTCCAAGATCTCCAGACCTCACATCACTAGAGCTTTGTTTATCTTTACGACGTATTAGAAATACTACGGCCGATATTAAAGAAACACATGCGTGAAACAATCGGGAGAGCTACATATGCCCTTTGTAGACGAAGCAGACACTGTATAGGGGTCAATGGCAATATTTTCGAAAGCTATGATTAAAAATATGATAATATATGACTTTGTTTATTTATACGTTATACAGGGTGTTTCTTAATAACATGCTAATATTTAAGGAGGTTATTTTTGGGTCCATTTTCAGAAAAAACTTCATATGAACATATGTCCTAAACGTCTTAACCTTTGAGATACAAGGCGTTAAAGATTTTCATGTTAATGACTTAAATACGTGTCAACTATACTAGGTAGACAACTGTCAAAACTGCTTATCTCTATCTTGGGGGGGAAAAAACTAGAAAACAATTTTTCCCAACAAAGACTTGCGATATTTCGGCTGGTTTATTGATTGACGTAAAAATAATAGAATTGGCAAGGGCAAAGTTCGAACAAACCCTCACCCAACCCCTTCCCCTGTCAATTAAATATCGTCTACAGGATGAGATACTTCTTTAAATTTCTGAATATACAGGGTGTCCGCTAATTATTGGGACATGGAAAAACCACAGATTCCTTACATAAAAATATTAGGATTTAATTATATTTATCTAAATCCTAAAGTTGATATTAACTGGGATACAGGGTGCTAAAGTTAAAACTTCATTTTTGTTTTTCTCTAATAACTTTGACAGAAACCAATGGTTTCTTACAAAATTTGGCAATTAGGGTTTTCTTAGGATGAGAAACTGATTTTTTGATGAAATTTTAATGTGGCATTTTTCGCACATTTATTAGGTCATAACTTTTTGTGCCTCAGTGTATTTAAGTTTTTAATGAAAATAATACTTTTCTCATATTTATTACGTAAAAATACTAAGTTCAGGTCGCCGAGAGTTGCCGTTTCGGAGATATTTGCATTTAAATTGTTTAGTGCGTTAGCTCAGGCAAGCAAATAATATTTTGTTACTTCTTACTAATTAACTTTTACATGATAATTAATATTCTAGTAATGGATATTGGGAATAATAAATACAACAATTGGATTGTTCTTTAATTTACTTTAAATAAAATAACTTTGACCCGAGAAAATATCGTGTCGAAGGAAACCAACAGCAATGAAAACACAAACTTACACTAGTTAAACCCTCCATAAACTCAAAAATGAAACATTTTCTGTTCCATAGCAACTGCATCTCGAAATTTCATTTGTTTTTTTGAGAAAAAATTTTGTTTGCAAATTAATAGTAATTAGACAGGGTGCACTAAACAATTTAAATGCAAATATCTCCGAAACGGTAACTCTGGGCGACCTGAAATTAGTATACCTTTTTTACGTAATAAATATGAGAAAAGTATTATTTTCAGTGAACTTAAATACACTGAGGCACAAAAGAGTTATGACCTAATAAATGTGCGAAAAATGCCGCAGACAGCGCCCCCTATATTGTACCTTAAAATTTCGCCAAAAAATCAGTTTTTCCTAAAAAAACCATAATTGCCAAATTTTGTAACAAACCGTTGGCTTCCCTCAAAGTTATTAGAGAAAAACAGAAATGAAGTTTTAACTTTAACACCCTGTATCTCAGTTAATATCAACTTTCGGATATAGCTAAGTATAATTAAATCCTAATATTTTTAGGTAAGGAGTCTGCCTTTTTTCCATGTCCCATTAATTAGCGGACACCCTGTAGAGGTAGATATATATTTTTTAAAATTTTAGCCTACCTCCCAACGTAGACGAAATTACACACTAAGTATGAAAACGTTAAATTATTTTGTTATTTATAAGTAAACCCCATTGGCAAATCCCACAAAAACCGAAATCGTGAAATAAAAATAGTATTGTGTTACCGCTCCTTTTTCCTATTTCATAGGAGTGCCCTTTTATCCACTGCATATACTTGTGTAATTTGTTAGCAGTTACATTGTGTTACAATAATACACGTTACATTGACTTTTGTCTGTTTACTCGATTCCTTATTTAGCCAAGTCACTTTTATTTGGATCGTATAGAATAACAGGAAATTATGTTCATGGGAAAAATTCGAAAAAAAGACAGGTGCGATTTGAACGCGCGTAAATACCATGCACTGCTAGTAGATTTTTTCAATACGTGTACTTTTTGGAGAACGTTGTTATAACTACAGATTTGCTACTAAAACGTTGTGTTGCATTTAAGAAACATTGACAACCCGTTATAAAGCAAAAAAGCTTATATGGGATTATTTTACTACAACTACAGATAGAAATGTACATTTCTAGCCTACGCAACGACTGCAAACAGTCTTTCCCACCTCCTTCGGTCATTATTGCAGCATAGCCAGATTGACATAGACACAGAGCCATCTCTGTTGCATCAATTTAATTAAAAAATATGGGGGTTTTTGGCAGGTTAGAAAGAGACGAGAGTCATGAGCTGATCAATATTTCTTTTCGTGAAGTTTTAGCCGTTAATAATAAAGATTTTTAGTTAATTTATTGATATTTAGATTGTCTGAAATGTCGATTGGGGTATTAACAAGTTTCAGGAAGATCCGTGACTAAAATTTAAAAATTGTTCATATTTGAAATTGTTATTATTATTCTTATAACATTGTATTTTTTAACGCAATTTTTTCATACCGTTTTCCAATCCTATAACTTTATGAATCCAGTGTTAGATTAGAAAAAGTATATAAGTATATTTGGCTATACGTTCGGTAACCAGGCCGGATGAGATTGGCTATCTCGTAGGGGTATAGGGGACGGTACGAACTCCCCAATCCGTAGGTCATACCGCAATGCCCGAAACCAAGGGTCCGAGCCCATACGTTTAAGAGAAAATACAAAAATTACGTATTACGTTTCAGACTAAAAAAAACGGTTAGTTGTATAAGTCAGAAAATTATTATTATTTGCAAAAATAAATAAGGAAAAAATAAATTTCCTATTAACTTATAGTTTTATAGGCCATAATGTTTATGGTGATCGTTTTAATTAACTTTATTCGGTTCAAGGATGTAATATTAAAAACAAAACGTATTAAGAAATAGGCGCGTTTTATTCAATACTACAACCGTACTACTTGCGCACATATTTTCGGCCTACGCGTGCTTATGTCAAAACGGTTCTTGCAAACGAAATTTTTCTTATAAGGTCGCATTTTATTAGTTTAAGATAAGCTTAGATTAATATGTGGCTAATTATGGATTACCACCTAGCAGACCTCCCTTATAAAATTTGGTTTGAGTGATTTAGGATTTATAACGACTTGAAAATTTGCTGTAAAAGGTGTCAATTATATTATGTACATTTTTGTTTTTAGAGTCAAATAACTAGGTACAATATTATGTTGTTTTACGTTGTTTTCCTCAATAGAACTTATACAGGGTGTTATAGAAATGACCAATAGTAATATCAAGTTGAAATCTCGCAACATGTATTATCATAAATTATTTCAGAACAGAACGAAAACGGTTTCCAACGGCCGAGTTCCGGGCCTGCATACACTTGTTAACTGAAAACAGATGTGTACGGCGCGGCGACACTTGGGATAAAGGGGTTTTCACCTAATAGACATTAGGTTTAAAAAAAAGTATATAGTGTTAGGATGCTTTTAATAATCGAGTATTCGATACTCGAGTGATTTTAATAATCGAGTGAATCGCTCGAGCGATTAATCACTTGAAATTCCGATTCACCGTTGGTGAACCGAACCATTTTTATGACTAAGAAGAATGTGTTGATAAAACAGTTGAAGAACAGTTGATTCTGATTTTTAGCTAGCCGGTCACAGTCAAAACAAAACCCATGTCATGAATCCACTAAGGGATTTGGCATACTTTTTGTATGCACCTTCTCGTTTATGTGCCTTAACAAAGACGTATGTCGTGTCAGCCTTCTGAGCATCAAACTCGAACGTCGCCAATCGGCACATTTCTGCTGGCGCGCGGCGGCAAGCGAAAATCGGTTATCAAGTGAAAAGCAACGATTTTTCGCTTGAATTTATAACCCGAGTAGTATTTCCTATCGAGCGAAAAACTGCTCGAGTATATGAGCAGTTTTTTTACCTCGAGGAATCACACTACCAAGCAGCACATTCCGGTTGGCGTCAAGCGAAGCTAGGGTATCGAGTGACAGGTAATAAGTAAGAAGCGCGATTTTAGGTTATTTCAATAATCGAGTATTCAAGCGGGTTTTCGCTCGAGCGATCACAACATTATGTATGCTTTATCTAGGACACCCAAAGAGGCACCCATTTAAAAATAATAAACCATTTCTATAACACCTTGTATTATTGAGTTATTATTATTATTATTATATTAGAGAGATAAGTTGTTCCGTGAGCTGGATAACTTGATTGTTGATGTTTCCTAAACACAATTTTTATTTGGCAAATCTGGGGTTCTTACAGTTAAAAAAGTTTTAATCGTTGTATAAACGTTAGTGCTGGGCGATGTTCATCGATGTTTTTGAAACATCGATGTTCTGTTACCGATGTTCGATGTTTTCGACATCGATGTTAGAGATCAAACATCGATGTCGACATCGATGTTTACCTTTCGATGTTATAACAAAACAAAAAAACTAAATTGTAATCTTAAACTCAATTTTCCCAACACAAGAAAATAAGAGCGAAAGCTTTTGATTTCATTTGCTAAATGCCTTATTAGAGTCGACAATAAAAATTTCCGGTGCAATGGCAATTATATTTGCACGAATTCATGCGCAGTAAACCGTTCGATCAGCTGGCGCACGGTCAGAACAGCAGTTGGTAGTGTCGAAATCCCTAAAATACCCCCAGAATTAGCAAACCTGTTCGTTTTGACTAGCAGTTAAAGCAGCTACTTACAAATGGCAGTTCAAAAAAGTTGCTACGAATTAGCAGTACATATGCTTAATAAAGAATGTATACTGTTAATTTAAATACCAGTGAGTGTAAATAGCCATTATAGCTGTTCATAGGTGCTTTGACCAACTAATAAAGATTTAAACGTAACAGAATAACCCATCTCTACCCAAACTTGCACCGGCAATGGCAATACAAGTGGCGCGTGCCCCATTTCTGGCAATGCGAGACAGCTGATCGAGAACGGTGTACTGCGCATGAATCCGTGCAATTTTATATGCCAGACTAGAATTGTCGACTGTAATACGGATTCCATCGTCGCATTGCGCCCGCAATGCGAGAAGTATTTGGCCAGCTGATCCAGAACGGTTTAGTGCGCATTAATACGTGCAATTATAATTGCCATTGCTGGCGCAAGAGACAAATATTGCCGACTCTAATACGGCTTTAAAGGTGGTTGAAATCTTTTTTTTTTCAAAGCCGGCGAAACTATGGCCCCAAAAACGAAATAGTTTGCAAGGAAAGAAACTTTCTAAGTTACTTTTCTTGCAATCTATCAATAAAAAATTTTGGGACGCTCATTAATCTAGTTTTACAAAAAAAAATAGTTTACAAGTTCTTAGTGACTGGAATTAATGCAGTTATATATTTTAATTTGCTTTATTTTTTTGTTTATATTATTTTTTAAAATTTTTGTTATTTAGTATTTTGACGTTTGATAACTTTTCAATTCTTTCTAATAAAAAGTTTATTTTTATCTTTTATATCTAATTTATTCCTAATCGCAAATATACTTTTTTAAATGTCGATGTTTGAACATCGATGTTTAGGAAACATCGATGTTTTACAACCGATGTTTTTACGCCATACCGACCGATGTTTGCTTTCGATGTTAACATCGATGGTCAACATCGATGTTCCGTTTCGATGTCCCAGCACTAATAAACGTTATAAGTTATAAGGGAACGTTTATACATCTTGGAGATCAAAATGTACGTACTACAATTGTACTACAATAACAATAAATCACAGTCAACATAAAGTTGAAAAACTTAACCTTATTCCAGCTTAAGCAAATATGTATAAAAATAGACATGCATATTTATTAGGTACTATATTAATCGACTGCATAATTAATACTGAGGAAATATGTAAGTATTCTGGATCCGTAGTAAACAAATTTTGCGTCATATATAAATTGCAGTAAATAATGTTAGTAATAAAATAAAGGTATGAAAAACATATAGTATTAAACATAAACGATCGTTAGAATCTATGATTGGTTTGAGAATAAAAAAAATAAATCTGTCACCTGTAGTAGTAAGTGGTAAGGTGGTAAGGCAGCCTGTGGAAGTAATATACCAATATACCAGTTAGTAGAAGAAAGATTTATTACGTCGAGGCTGGATATATCCACCTTTTCCCTTCATTTCTTAAATTTTATTGCTTGTATGGTGGGTATTTCCAAACCTAATTACCCTGGCGGGTAGCATCGGAGATCTTTATAGTCAGACCATCGAAAAAGTTAGATTTTATGACTTAGTGATGCGCGATGTTCATCGATGTTCTGGAAACATCGATGTTTTTTATTCGATGTTCGATGTTTCTGCCATCGATGTTGATAGCCCCAGATATCGATGTCACCATCGATGTTTTTGTAAAACATCGAACGCAATTCGTACATATATTCCCCATTTGAAGCGGCGCGGCGGATCTTTGTGTTTGCCGACAAAAGAATAAATTAAATAGATCAGCAGCACGCCGCCCGCCCTTGTCGCTTTTTATAGTGAATATTATTTTTCAACAGCGACACCGGCGCTTAAAAGGCTTTTTTGTATCACAAATCGAATCGGCTCGGCACCTTTCATGTTCAACGTAATGCAGTAGTGTTTAGATATCTGTTCTGAGAATTCTTTTGCGGCTCTGCCTTGTTAATTTAATTTGTCATTTGCAGTAAGCAATTTCTGGTGTGGGGTGTTAAAATAAATTTGTGCTCTGTGTTTTTATAGTTTGGGTTAGTTTGGGTGTCATTTAGTTGTTTTATTCAAGACTTATTAATAGGTATGTTAAACGAAAGGTATGAACATTTATATGTGTAGCAAGTAATTTTGTGTTTAGATTTTAGTAACTAGAAAACGTAAGATGCCTCCGAAAAGTAACGTATGGAAATATTTTGAAAAAACAAATAAGGAATACTCCATTTGTAAGCTTTGCAATAAAAAAATTAAGACTTCTGGTAACACGTCAAATCTAAGATGTCACATTATATCTATGCATAAAGAAGTGTTTAAGGGGCAATGTCTGCCACAGCATGATGGCGATCAACAAAGCCGTCAAAGTGACAGTGAATCTGCTGGCAGTAGCAGTGCAGTAGCTAGTTTTAGCTCTTTAGCCTCAACCTCAAGCACAACAACTGTTAATCTTGACATCGATCCTGACGAAAGTGTTAATTTAGAAATATGCGATGAAATAAGTAAAGAAGGAAGTCAAAGAAAAGCGAACGTGCAGGGTTTCAAACGACAGCGCACAGTAAAAGAAACTTTTGCAAATTACTCGTCTTATAGGGAGGGGGGAAATAAATATAATAAAATTACAAATGATATATTATATATGATTTGTTGCGATTACCAACCAATTTCACTCGTAGAAGACACTGGATTTCGAAAACTTATGAAAACCGTCGCTCCTGGATATAAAATTCCTTCGAGAAAGACAATAGACAATCTACTAGAAAAAAAATATGAAGCTACAAGTGCCCTATTCCGTGACAAAATTGCATTAGTGGATTCTTACGCCCTCACAACCGATATTTGGACAGAGACCAGAAACACTAAAAGCTTTTTAGGTGTAACTCTTCATTTTCGCGAAGACATTAAGCTCTATACAGCAACCATAGCTATTATTATGTTAGAGGAACGTCATACCGGAGAATATATTGCAGATGCTTTAAACAATGTTTGTCAACAATGGGGGATTTCATCTGAACGCGTTTCAGCTGTAGTAACAGATGGGGCTGCAAATATGTCCAAGGCCATAGACATTTCATTTGGCAAAAAGAAGCATTTGCACTGCTTTGCTCATCAGTTAAATTTAGTTGCAGAAAAGTCGATAAAATCTGCAGAAGAACTTGGAATCTTAATTAGTAAAATAAAAAGCATCGTTACATTTTTTAAGCAAAGTGTGCACGCTAGTGATGAGCTTCGTAAAGCTCAAAAGAAAGAAAATGAACCCAAAAAACTTAAACAGGAGGTGCCGACGAGGTGGAATTCGACGTATCTGATGATAGAAAGATTTTTAGAGTTAAGAGATAATGTAAATATCATACTAAATAAACATATTTCTGCTCCTGTAATGGTCACAGCACTAGAAATCAAAGAATTAGAATGCATCAAACATATATTACATCCATTATTGTTAGCAACAAACGAAATTTCTGGCCAAAAATTCATAACGACTAGTGCAGTTATTCCAGTTATTTACAATTTAAAGGAAAATGTAAATAAAGCTATCGAAACTACTACTAATATGGAAGGACTGAGTATTGCAAGAGCTTTAAAAACTGCATTGCTAAAAGAAATTGATAAGCGTTTTAGCTCGGCTGAAGAAGTTCATATCCTAGCAATGGCTACAGTGCTGGACCCAAGATTCAAAAAAATTTATTTCCGAGACCCAAGGAGCTGCGCGAAAGCTATTGAGTTTGTTAATGCAGAGATGTCTGAAATTACATTTGACCTGCAGTCACAAGCAAGAATGGATGAACCTACCAGTCCTACCACTAGTACAAGTGGTAAGTACGAATTTTTGTTTTTTTCAAATAAACGAAAAATTATTTATTTTTGTTTGTTATAGCTGCCGAAATGAATGTTAATCTGTGGACCAACCATGAAAGATTAGTAGCACAAGCAGCAGTAGATTATGACGTGCATTTAAGCGAAATGGCCCTATATTTGCGATCACCATTGATGCCGTTAAATACAAACCCTTTAGAGTGGTGGAAAACTCACAAAGAGACTTATCCAAAACTATCAAAAGTCGCTAATAAATATTTATCCACAGTAGCGACTTCTGTTCCCGCAGAAAGGTTATTTTCTAAGGCCGGACAGACGATTACGGACCGTAGAAATAGGATTTCTGGCAAGAGATTGGACCAAATTTTATTTATGCAGTCCGTAGATGAGGTTTATTGGGAAAATGTTTAGGTTTCCCTTTTTATCATTTCATTATCAAAATTAGTTTTAGTATTTTATTACTTATAGTTTGGGTTATGTATGCTTTAAACTTGCTCTTCGCAATTTAGTTTATGATCAATAAATAAATTTTCGTTGGTTTCTAAACATTTACATTCGCCATTTTAATCTTTTCAAATAACAAACATCGAGCATCGATGTTTTATAAACATCGATGTTTTGTAGTCGATATTTTCATACCATCGATTTTGGCTTTCGATGTTAACATCGATGGCCAACATCGATGTTTCGTATCGATGTCGCATCACTATTATGACTGAACAAATGGGATGGTGCGCACGGTTTACCGGTCGTATTTTTAAAGGTTGTTCGTCGGTTGTCTTGCGCACAATGTTGTCGTCGTCATATAGGCAACCCCGTCGGTATTGGTGCCAGTTTGGTTGCCAACCAACGACGTGAACCAACGGCGGCCGTCCAGAACCGAAATCAGTCGTAGGGATGTAAGGATATTAAAGATCTATCGATACGTGGACCATAGATATCAAAATTAATTCTAAAAGTGGCTGCAAATATTTTATTTATGGGCTCTGTCAAAACTAAAACGAAATTTGATACACAGAAGACTACGTATACAGGGTGATTCACGACGAGCGTGCATTAGAACTTTATGGAGAACTACTGAATATATGTTCCTGAAACTTTGGGGATTTGGGTTTATCGATATGCTCTCTTTAGCTAAAATATTGACATGTTCCTGTCATTTCCGGTTATACCGGAAGTAGCTGCCAACTTTCGTTTTTTAAATACAACATGGTAATTTTTATTACGTTTTTCGATTAAGCATTAAATATTAAGCACATTTTATAGAAAATGTTTTTGTCAGACTCTATTAGTTTTTGAGATATCTGGACTTTTTGTAATTATTTGGCAAATGCATGACGATGAAATAATCCATATAATTTTTTTACCTTAGCGCTTGGACTAAAAATTTTTTCTCACCGAATAGCTAGAGGATCATCAAGTCTCTAAAACATTTCAAATTCGGCATAAAATGTACAGGGTGGTCACAATTCAAGCCTCATTGTGAAAGAACTCAACCATAAAAAACTTTCTTATTTTAAATGGAACACCCGGTATATTTTTATTTAATTTGATGGCAAATTAGTTGTTCTTTATAAATAGTATTTACTGTCCTATACCTATATCAAAGCGTTTTCTCAAAAAATCCAATTTTATTCCGAAAATACTATTTGTTCAAGTGTGCTATGAAAACAATTGTACTTAGGGGCTGTATACTGATATCTATACGGAGGAAAAGTGATTGGTATCAAAACGATGGGGCTCCAGCACACAACGCCCAAGTTGTTAAGACTGCCCTAAACAGACTTTTTCATGACCAGTGGATCGCAAACCAAGGTCCCTTCCACTGGCCAGCTCGTTCGCCAGCCTTAACTCCACTGGACTTTTCATCTGGGGAACCATTAAAGATAAAGTTTACGCGCGTCCCATCACCACGAAGGAAAATCTAATTGAAAGGGTGAAGGCAGCATTTCAATCTCTCACAAGAAATTAGGAATGCTACAAGAAATAACATGATGAAAAGAATACATAAATGCTTGGAAGTAAATGGCAATCATTTCGAACATATTTTAAAAATATAATCAAAAGATATTAGGTATAATTTTCAAACACATTTTTAATTAAAGAATTTAAAGTTTATAAACTTGTTTCCTTGCTATTTTTAAAAAAATAATATTTAAACCATTAAATTTAAAACAATCAACTGCATTTTATTTATAAATTATTAAGAAACACTTTAAAATATTGTATTTTCAAGCAATCAATCACTTTTCCTCCGTATAGACATCAGTATACAGCCTCTAAATACAATTGTTTTCATAGCACACTTGAACAAATAACTATTTATAAAGAACAACTAATTTGCCATCAAATTAAATAAAAATATACAGGGTGTTCCATTTAAAATAAGAAAGTTTTTAATGATTGAATTCTTTCACAATGAGGCTTGAATTGTGACCACCCTGTACATTTTATGCCGAATTTGAAATGTTTTTGAGACTTGATGATCTTCTAGCTATTCGTTGAGAAAAATTTTTTAGTCCAAGCGCTAAGGTAAAAAAATTATATGGATTATTTCATCGTCATGCATTTGCCAAATAATTATAAAAAGTCCAGATATCTCAAAAACTAATAGTCTGACAAAAACATTTTCTATAAAATGTGCTTAGTATTTAATGCTTAATCGAAAAATGTAATAAAAATTACCATGTTGTATTTAAAAAACGAAAGTTGGCAGCTACTTCCGGTATAACCGGAAATGACAGAAACATGTCAATATTTTAGTTAAAGAGAGCATATCGATAAACCCAAATCCCCAAAGTTTCAGGAACATATATTCAGTAGTTCTCCATAAAGTTCTAATGCACGCTCGTCGTGAATCACCCTGTATAGGACAACATACAGCGAAATATATTACGTTCGGGTTTATCAAAAAAATCGTGTCCTTTATCGCATTGTTATAGATAAATATTTTTAAATAAGTATATCAAACGACGACAATTTTTAGTACCACAAACATTACATTTGTTACTAAAAATAAACGAAAACATCACCCAGTGACTAACGACGAACAACCTCATTTAAAACACTTGTTGCAAATATAAAACGAGCTACGTTTTAGCTCTAAATGGCTTTTTATCTTGCGTCGCTCAAGTGTAGAAGAGCTAATTTATCTCACTTAAAAGATGATGTGTACTACGGCCATTTATCCAGATATATTAGGAGTAATTGGGTTAATTTTAATATTTTAGTATGTTGTGGGTCTTGGGTCAACGCGCTTTATTATTTGTAGTAAAATTACATATAACCAGAACACCTAAAGCTTATTGTTTGAAATAATCAATCATCCGAAATTATTGTTTAGGTGCTTCTCTTGGATTGTTAAAGGAATATGAAGGAAATAGTAGTAGTGTCTATTACAGTGGCGGAACTTCTAAAAAAAAAACCGATAAAAGGCCATTTAATTCTTTTTTTTTGGTTTAAATTTCACTTTAAATAGGGGACGTCATAAATAGACCGAGCCACTATTTTGACGCTGTCATGCCTGCTTCTACCAATTAGCACTCGTGTTGTGATCGCTCGAGCGAAAAACCGCTTGAGTACTCGATTATTGAAATAACCGACATCGCTCGATTATTAAAAATACTGCTCGAGTTATAAATTCAAGTGAAAATTGTCGCTTGTTACTTATTACCTTTCACAGTGTTGCCAGGTCTAGTGAAATTTCACTAGATCTAGTGATTTTTGTGTAACCTAGTGATCTAGTGAAAACTTTTATCAAAATTACCGTTTGTAGTGATTTTTTCAGATTCTGCGTATTGGCGGGAGAAAGATTAAAAAAAAATTGATCTTTTTAGTGTAGTATGTAATTGTGTTCTTTTTGGACATAGTTTTTCAACATTTCATAATTATAGTTTTCGATATTGTCACAAATTAAAACAATACTTTACTCTTGAGTCAAATTTATATTTTTTGACAAAACCTCGTATACAACTGAAGAAATGTTACATCTGGTAGTTACATTTTAGGTTTTGGACCAAGCAGAACTTTTTATAAAGAATATCTTTTTTTCGAAAAATTATTGCGCCAACTTAAAAGTGGCGCACTGTATATATTTTTTTAATTTACTACATTTTGTTACTATCATTATGCTAGAAATAAAATTCTATGTTAATAAGATTTATTATTAATTAACGAACCCCCCTCCCCCCCCCCCTTCTTTTTAAATTTTTTAACCTAGTGAATTTTTAAAGCGCGATCTAGTGATTTTTCAAATTTTGACCTGGCAACACTGACCTTTCATTCGATACCCGAGCTTCGCGAAAAATCGAAAATCTTCGCCCGATATTCGATCGACGCCGCGCTACGCCCGAAATGTGCCGATTGGCGACGTTCGAGGCTCAGAAGGCTGACACGACATACGTATTTGTTAAAGTCACATAAACAAGAAGGTGCATATAAAAAAGTATGCCAAATCCCTTAGGGGATTCATCGCGACATGGGCTTTCTTTTGACGGGCTAGCCAGCGGCGATTGTATATTTTAAAAAAAATTAAGGATATAATTTTTTTTAAATCGGAGTCAACTGTTCTTCCTTAATAAAAACTCTAGACAAAACTTCTAAAACTTACAAGAACAACCCCTGGTGTTTTATCAACATATTCTTCTTAGTCATAAATATTTCAAGTGATTAATCCCTCAAGCGATTCACTCGATTATTAAAATCGCTCGAGTATCAAGTACTCGATTATTAAAATCATCGGTTTTTCCCCCATCACTAATTATCACCCCTGTTTGTCTCCTTTCTGGTGTTAGTATTCGTCGAGTCAAATAGGTTTCTTTGATAGCAACAAACCCACAAATTGTTGTTTCATTCGGCTGGCACTTACTTTGAGATAAGTAAATGAGGAAAATCATTATATATAAATAATTATACCTTCTAATAAAAACGATTTTTAAATATTTTAACTGCCAGAGACAGGATCATTAAAAAATAATAAAGCCATAAAACCACGAAGCGTGCAACATTAATAATTATTTATTTTACATTATGAAGGATACATGTGTACAGTATATCTACTAAAGAAGTACAGCTATAATTTATCATTATGTGACATCAATGGTTTTTATTGACGCACGACATAGTGGTCAATCTTGTATTTTGGACTTCCTATTATTTTAATTTTTTGTTTGGCATAATAGTTAATGATATTTCAAAATAGAACTATCTATGGGTACCACGAAAATGGATTTGCTAATCTCTGCTTATAGAAAAAAGGTAGGGCAAACCAATATAATCATATTGCTCGACAGATTTTTTTAATAGTTGACGTTGTTGATAGTGTTGGAAAAACCCGATGATTTTAATAATCGAGTACTTGATACTCGGGCGATTTTAATAATAATAATACGAAGAATATGTTGATAAAACACCAGGGGTTGTTTTTGTAAGTTTCAGAAGTTTAATGTAGAGTTTTTATTAAGGAAGAACAGTTGATTCTGATGTAAATAAAAGATACATCTTTTAATTTTTTAAGAAGTTACAATCGCCGCTGGCTAGACAGTCCCAGTTAAAACAAAATCCATGTCGCGATGAATCCACTAAGGAATTTGGCATACTTTTTTGTATGTACAATCGTGCCGATAAAAACCTAGGGCAGCAAAATTTCTTATTTTCTCCTTGACTATTAGGAATTATTTACTGTCGAGCCTGGTACCAGTAAAATGTCATATACAAATTTTACATGTCATCATAGATTGTCACTTTATCATTAACTTGTCAAGTACATTTTTTTAAAAATATGCCACAATTACCCCCCCGGCAAAAGACTATTATCTACAGTCGGTTGCGGATGGTGCTTTTATTAGGAATATTGCAGGCAAAATGGGAGTAAACAGAAATACCGGGTTGTTGGGCAAAACAAAAAATAGCAAGGCATCGAACTATTATTAGGAGCAGTTTCAGGTTCCCCTAGAATGTTTGCTAAAGATGAAAATAGAAGAATACTAATTATCAAGAAGTAATAAACAGGAATGTTCTGACTACATATAAAAAAAAATTTGTTGCTACGACAAATTTTGTGTTTGTATATTGTTTTACTTTCTAATAAAAATTTCTTTTATTATTGAGTTTTATTTTAATTTTTTGGCGACATTAAATATACCTCTTTAAAAAAAGCATTCGACTTTTCCTTAATAAAAAATGCGCAATACATTTAGTTCCTCCATATAAACTTCCGCTCAACTTTATAAAACAAGTAACATATTTTGATGCCACCTCGTATCGCAAAATACAAACCTTAAATTATGTAACCTGTACTTTCTAAAAGCTAGGTGTTTTTACCTTTACAGCTGTCGAGCACCTTTTATAGTCTATGAGATATGTATTTCCGTTCCAAGTTTTGAGATTTTGCTGTCCTAGTTATTTATCGGCACGATGGTACCTTCCCGTTTATGTGCCTTTAACAAAGACGTATGTCGTGTCAGCCTTTTGAGCGTCAAACCCGAACGTCGTCAATCGGCATATTTCGGGTGGCGCGCGGCGTCGAGCGAAAATCGGGTATCAAGTGAAAGGCAATTTCCGATTTTTCGCTTGAATTTATAACTAGAGTAGTATTTCCTATCGAGCGAAAAACTGCTCGAGTATACGAGCAGTTTTTTACCTCGAGCGATCATACTACCAAGCAGCACATTTCGGTCGGCGTCAAGCGAAGCTCGGGTATTGAGTGAAAGGTAATAAGTAACAAGCGACGATTTTCGCTTGAATTTATAACTGGAGCGATGTCGGTTATTTCAATAATGAGTACTCGAGCGGTTTTTCGCTCGAGCGATCACAACACTAATTGTTGACAATAATTATATGATGAAAGCGCGCGAGATGCCTCGTAATTATTTTCAGCTGCAACCGAAATTACAGTACTTGTAAAATCAGTTTAAAAACATCGTATAATACAGGGTGTTCCTAAATAAGGTGCTAATATTTTAGAGTACGATTCCTTAGGTCATTATATCGAGAAAAGTCCGTTACCGCTTAATTTTTTTTTCTATAGGGCTTGATTTAAAAAAAATCGTTTTCTTGGTATCTCCGAAAGCACTTTAGATATTACTTTCAGTTTTGATACGTGTTTATAGTCGCCATATTGACAGAGAGGCATTACATACACAGTACTAACAACAAACCATCCCACTGACTGAAATAAAAAATACTAACTGTTGGTATATCCAGCTGCGGGCACGACATGTACCTGCCCTTTCTAGTCGCCAACTCCCACCACGGAATATTAGGATTACCGATAGGAGACGCAGGCGACAGGCCACCGTTTCCATAAACCTCACCCTGTACACCATTACTCGAACCATTAAATCCATTTTTGAGTCCATTTAATCCAGTTATCCTCCGCTTGAACTGTCTAAAGTCTTCTATGCTATCGCATCCCACCTTACAACTTTCACTTCGCGCTATAGTCGCGCAGCTATATCGGTTAACATCGTTAAAGTCTCGGTTCAGCCGATCGTACGTTCGGCTATCTTCGGGAACGCTCGCTAACGAAGGCGGACGAGGCGGTTTCCGCGGCGGGCCGATTCTCGGGCGACGAATCGTCGCGAATCCATCGTGGATGGTCGACGGAGAAGAGGCCAGCATTTGGGAAGATGCCGGTGGCATTTAAATGTTGTATATTGTATTTGTGTATTTTCATATAATTATATACGCACACTCGTTATTCATTTAGTAATTGTCACTTTTAACAATGTTGTTTACAGTTTGTGTATTGCAAGTAAACATCACATTATTATGCTGTAATTAACTATAATTATTAAACATTTATTTTTGATTTTGCACCTTTAATAAACTAAATTAACATACATTATTGGTAATGTTTCACGTTGTTTGTTGATGATGCAGTAATAATAAAATATTATATTCCTATACGGATAATTTGGCTAGAAAGTGCTTATATCACACGCGTGTGATGAAAAATACTTTTCAAACCACTGTATTTCATCCCTTTTATGCACAACTAGCCTAAGTCTATTTTTGCCAAATTTGAGATTTTTACAAGAATGACTACGGACTTAAAGCAGAACTAACTTATGTCAATACCCTTATAATCTGGGAAGGCTTATTATAAGGATAGGTTGACATAAGTCAGTTCTGCATGAAATCCGCTTGATCCTAATGCATCTTTCCGCTTGGGTAAAGAAAAAATGGGATAACTACCGATTTTTATAACAATAACGGATATACAACGTGTCCAAGATAAGGAGGGCCAGTACAGGGATCTCGGAAATCGTAAGAGATACGAAGTCGGTTAAATGGAGGTAAAGTTGCGCATTTACGTGCCTAATAATATGCCGTTTAGAAAGATTTAAAATTCCGAGTAGTTCCGAAGATATCCGGAAAAAAACACAATTCTGAAAAATCGTTTTATTGTTTTCCTGGGTTTTTTTGAGATTGAATTCTAAAGTAAATAGCACTTTTGCATTGCCATAACGAGTAGTCTTCGAAGGGCCAGTATCAACTTTCTTTTTTTAAATACGGTCCTGTTTTTTTGATATTGGAATGTCTTCCGAATGCAACGATGTATGACACATTGTGGTTTAATGACGTTTCGAGGGGTTTTTGAACAACATTAGGAAATTTTGGGATACGGTCCTGTATTTTTCCTAATTTTATAAATAATATCTCATAAGTAAGATCTAAATTTTTACTTATATTGGACTAGTTCAATAAATAACAAATAATTTAATAATAAACCACAAAACCCCCTGTATTTCTCCTAATTTTATAAATAATATCTCGTAAGTAAGCTCTAAATTTTACTTATGTTGGACTAGTTCAATAAATAACAAATAATTTAATAATAAACCACAAAACGAACAAAATACAGGAACATTATTTCAAACTTCTGTTGATTCGGGATTTAAAAGAAAAGTAGGCGCTTGAAACAAAAAAATTAAGATGGTGACGCGTGATTTGTTTCACTTGACATTCCCATTGTGATCGTTTGAGAGCGTTTTTAAGAGGTTCTCTATTTTCCAGAAAATATGGAACATAAATTTACAAATGCTGAAAAGTTTGATATTCTATCGCATGTTTTATTTTATCTCAAAAAAACTGTTATGTGGCAGTTAGAAGATGTTAGTTGTGCTTAGAGAATAACGGAAATCATTTTGAACACCTGATTATGTAGTTCCTTACCTTTTTCGTTGTTCGTTTTATTACTGTTTTGGAATGATTTTTGTTCACTTATTTGTGGTTTATTATTAAATTATTTGTTATTTATTGAACTAGTCCAACATTAGTAAAAAATTTAGAGCTTACTTATGAGATATTATTTATAAAATTAGGAAAAATACAGGACCGTATCCCAAAATTTCCTGATGTTGTTCAAAAAACCCGCGAAACGTCATTAAACCACAATGTGTCATATACATTCGGGAGAAAAAAGCTCTCAAATTCCAATATCAAATTCCAATAAAAAAAGAAAGTAGATAATGGCCCTTCGAAGACGACTCGTCGGATTACAAAACAATTAACGCTGTTACATAGAGCGGAAAAAGTGGCAATGCAAAACCCCAGGAAAATAAAACGATTTTTTAGAAATTAGTTTTTTTCCGGATATCTCCGGAACTACTCGGAATTTTAAAACTTTCTAAACGGCATATTATTACCATTTAACCGACTTCGTATCTCTTACGGTTTCCGACATCCCTGTACTGGCCCTCCTTATCTTGGACACGTTGTACATCCATATAGGGCAAGTATAAATATATTTATTTTAATAATAATTTGATTATCCTCCCATCTCTATAAATATTGAGGTTAGGTATTGAGCTTTATTATTTTCTTGGAATCATTTATTTATCAAAGATAACATTAGTGTAATTTAGGTTTTTTAGGTATTAATCTAATTAAAAAATCAGAAACTAGCGTCCTATTTCGAGCGAAAGTTTTATACATAGTACATAATAATTTAGGAGAAAAGCTATTATTTTTATTTACAATCGGGTAAGTTAAAAATAAAATGTTAAATAAGTATGTGGTCATAGGAAAAATTGTATAAGTTGTTTATGTGAAAGTGATTTTCTCGAACTCGTTATGTAAAATATACTAATTGGCATTGTACTTTCAATCCATACATACATATTATGTTCTTACAACTGCTAAAAAAAAATTATGCGGAACGAAGTTCGACATTTTCCATTGTTTTCTCTCGCTATTACAATAGTTTTCGTTAGCGAGTCGGGTAATAAAAGTCTGATTGATCGTTGCTGTTCATCAAGGCCTATAATTGTCAGTAACTTAAATAAATTCTATGCATAAATTACTGAAAACAATTTATTATATTGAGAAACGGGCGAAATTGACTCGACAGAGGTAACAAACGAGTTTGGGAATTACGTAAACATGCCAAAATAGGATGCAACGAACATAGTCCCACTCATATCATCACTCCAGTTTTATTCTTCCACCCACGATATATTATGGTAATTAAAGGAGAAATATCTAGTCCACGTTATTCTCTGGTAAATTACGACTTTTGTAATGTACTCTTTTTCGATGTAAATTGTGTTAATCTATTTTTGAATTGAAGGTCGAAGTTAAAGAGGTAAATAGTTCGGTATTATAGAGATAGATAGACAATAGTTTTACGTTTCATTTTGAAAAAAATGTCGTAATTAAAAACATTACATATATTTGTCTTATTTTTTAATTGTGGGTATCCTTTTAGGTTATATTTATGATAAATATAAAAAAACAGAGAATTATTAGGTAACCCATTAAACATAATAACTGCTTGGGTAAAGTAGAAGTGGGATAAGTACCGATTTATTTTCGATTCTTACAATTATCAAGGATATAATATCCATACAGGGTAAGTATAAACGTGATTTATGTAATTATATTTGGATTTAATAATAATTTGAACGTTGTTTAAAGCAAATGCCATGAAAAACTTGAATAACGAACGATATCTAACTCCATCTGTATAAATATTGAGGTGATGTTATGAGTTTTATTATTTTCTTGTTGTTGTTTTTTGATTCAAAGATAGTTTAATTTTTTTTTTCGTACGCAAGTTAAATTGTTCAAATAATTGGACACTGTACAGGGTGTCCCATTTTCGACACTTTTAAAGGGTATCTCCGTAATTATTAGTGCTATCAAAAAGTAATGTATGTGTCACGTGCTCTTTTTGGGTCAAACTTAAAATGGTAAAGTCAAAATTTGAATATTTTCGCTTGCTTAAGAGATATGGGGAAAAATCAAAAAATTGACAGTTTCAAAATTACCCTATATTTTCTTAGTAAAAGAGATACAGAAAATGTTTTATACAGAAGTTTCTTTATATTGATTATTGAATAATCTGCCGTTTTCAGAATAACTAATCTAAAAAGATAATATATTAAATTCTCCGTTTAAATATATAACACACCATGGATGATATTGGTTTGCTATGCGATTTATTTAAACTTTATTACTTTGAAACGAAATAAAAGATTCAGATTAAGGTAAAAAATCATCGCAAATGTTCGGAATATGCTCTTAAATGGTTACCGTCTTTCTAGATAGGGAAAAAAAATATACATTTTGGGCCATTTCTTCGTTTTTTCCACTTACAATATAAACTGATATCATCAAATTTTTTCAAAATGTTGATAGGTCATTTTCGCAAATGAATATGTAAAAATGAAATTGACGTTAAATGTTAATAGTCAACATAGTTGTTTCTAGGATATTGGCTTTTGTTTCATGGTCTAACTGTGGTTTAAAGTAATAAAGTTTAATAAATCGCCTAGGAAACCAATATCATCCATGGTGTGTCATATATTTGAAAGGAGAATTTAAAATAGTATCTTTTAGATTAAAATATACAGGGTGTTCCATTTTAAAAAATGAGGTTAAGTCCGATAACTTTTTTACCTGACCCCGTATACTTATTCTGAAAACGACAGATTATTCAACAATCAATACAAAGAAACTTCTGTATAAAACATTCTCTTTTAACTAAGAAAATATAGGGTAATTTTGAAATTGTCAATTTTTTTCAGCGAAAATTTTCAAATTTTAATTTTACCATTTTAAGTTTGACCCAAGAAGAGCACATGACACCTACATTACTTTTTTGATAGCACTAACAATTACGGTGATACCCTGTCAAAAATGGGACACCCTGTACTTGAGGTCATTGGAAAAATTGCGTACATTCCTTATGTAAAAGTGATTTTCTCAAACTCGGCGTATTTCGGCACGCGGCTGGCACAATTTTAACACTCCAGTCAACCTATTCCAACCTTAACTAAAGGATACAAAATCTTACTCTAAACTAAAGCTTTTAAGCGCTTACTGATCAGTTACTGCACTCTCTCGAGATGTTGATAATTCCGAGTGTTGGCATCCTTTAAAAATTAAGATAAACTAGAGATTATTGGTAAACAATATAATCCTAACCGGTAGAAGTAAAGTAACTCGAGCAAGGAGGATGTTTTAGAAGGTAGAGTGGAGTCTGCCATATTAAAAGATAATAATCTTAGTCAAGTGCCTTCTATTAAAAATATTATACAAGTTTGACGTTGATCGGTTAGCATATATTTTTTTTTCTACGACCGTTATAAAAACTATATTTTTATTTATGCAAATGAATGTACTATAATGGGTCATTTTTTAACGAGTTAAAAATAGTATATTAAGATACAAGTTTCATAAGACATTATCTTAGAGCACGCGTTTAATATAGAAAACGACCCGCGAAGCGGGGAGTTTTCTAAAGTGCAAGTGCTCTAATTATCTTATGAACCGTGTATTTTATAACACTTTTTCTATTTTTGTCTTTAAAGTCTGAAAAACGAGTAGATTTTTCCATTTGAATTAATATTTTCTTTTGGGTCGACAATAGTTTTACAATTTACTAAAATGTTACAAGTATCAAATATGCCATGATAGAAACAATTGAACACAACAAACTTCTTCCCATCGGTTATAATTAAAAATAAATATATTATTAAAGTTAATAAAAATGAGTTAGGAAGAAAGTTGTACTCCGTCAGAAATACGAGAAGTTGCAGAAAATAATGTAGAAAAACTTTTAAAAGATATACTTATGCAAAACTTTGAGTTATGGTGCGAGCAGAACAAAGTTCAAAATAATGAACAAAATATTGTGTCGACACAGAATCTGACAGGAAAAACAATTAATGCTCAGGAAATGTATACAGTAACTATAAATATGTATATATAAAGTAATATTTATAATACTATATTGAATTAAAAATAAAAATAATACTTTATCGAATAAAACTTTAGAAATAGAGCATAAACTGGAAGATATTTCTATTATTTTTAGGTTATGTTGTTTTATAGTTGTGACTAGAAATTAGTTGACGGGCACCGTCAGCATGTTATATATTTCCGAGTATAGGTATTTCAGATAAATATCTAGTAAAAATGATCTATTTGCAAGGTTAAGCTTAGTATTTTAAAGTTTTCTATAAAAAAATTTGTCAAGTCCATAATGCCTAGAAACTAATTTCAACGAAATCGAAGTAAGCCTAAAACTCGAACCCTACTTGCTGCCAACATAAAAAAAATAAATTTCAGTTTCATAAAGTGGCAGGTTATTCCATTCTTTTGCATTTCATAATGTAGCCATTGTGAAACTCAAATAGAAAAAGGAATTTAGCGTTAAAAAAAGTACCGTAACGTGTAATTTTTTCACTTCTCTCTGAAAATTGCCATGAAAACAACATCCGCGTCGTTCGTTACCTGGGCGCCGCATTGTTGTCGTCATCTTACAAATGTCAAATATATTTGAAAACATAAAAAACGGAAAGAAATAAATTCAATGCGCTCCAGACGAAATAATTAATAAAGCCAATGAAGCAACACAAAATTGATTGCTTGAAAAATCGAGAGAAGCTTAAAAAACGAAGATAATACGTTTATTAAAAGGCATTGGACCAAAAGCAAGTGAAGAGTTTCCGCGAACTGGCATTGTTAACGTATTTTCAAGAAAGATAAACCATTTTTAAATCTTCGACTTTATAGTCACGCCATTCCAAGTCGATATATAAGCAAATATC
Organism: Barypeithes pellucidus; assembly: GCA_963991005.1. Classification (NCBI taxonomy): domain Eukaryota; kingdom Metazoa; phylum Arthropoda; class Insecta; order Coleoptera; family Curculionidae; genus Barypeithes; species Barypeithes pellucidus. Next base: position 17,513,408 of record OZ022565.1, on the reverse strand, counting down.
CCAAACTTATTGCATTCCTAAGTGACAGTGAGTTGGTTGGTTATACATCGACATATAGTTTTTCGCCTTCGGCTCGTGCGTTCAAATTTCCCGTTCGTAAAAAAGTAATACTTTATGCATTTGTTGTTATTTGGGCCTTCTGATGAATCATTTTATTTGGCAATTTTACAGGAATAACAAATGACGTCAAGTAAATTTACATCAAAGAAAAGGCTCCCTGCTTCCAGCCATTTAATTTCCCATCTAGCGCATAGCCTCTCATTTCCTAGCATTATTAAATAATTATATTTAAGGCCAGGCCTTCAGCTAGTGTTCTTTCTCATTAGCTGATCATTTTTCATTAAACGGAAGAGAACGTAGTATAACGGCCCTATCGCATACGCCCATCTCTCTAATTTTAATTTATGTGCGGTTATTCCGTGCTTTTCATTAAATTAAATAGATTAGAGTGGTAAAATACTGGCTGTAAAAGAAGTTTTATTAGCCCTTGGGTAGATTGTCTGGCGAGGAATACACTGTAAAATCGTCCGGCAAATTTACAGTAATTTACTTTAGTCATCCATTTCAAGGCTAGCTCTAAACACAGAATATTTCGTCGGTTTAAAGGTAAAACTCATTGAGTGCAATTTGTAATAAAAGCGAGTTCAAAGTTTCGAAGTGTTTAACAGCCATAATCCTATAACAGGAAAAATTCATTAAATGTCTAAAGCTATTCGGGACGTACTAGAATAGCTTTAGACATCAAAAATTTGTAGGTTAAGTTAAGACGTCACTTCTGAAATTTGACAGTTGAAGGCTTGGTATTTGTATCCGTTCACAGAGAAGAAAAGCAGCAACCAGCTCGTACACAACCGAACATGCTCAGAATAAAGTTTCCAACCGGTTGGAACTCTCGCTCTGCCAACTAACCTAATGTTATAAGTATAAAAGAACAAACCCGATATCATCTTGTGCACTGTTAAATTTGCGCCTGTGGCTATTAGTTTATGATAAATTACAATAATGAACAGCCGAAAGCCCTGTCTAAGGAACGTCTTATATTACCTTTATTACAACAACTCTATTATTATTTATGCACGTACTCGAAACACCGTTTCTTATATACATATCAATGAGATTTTTATATAGAAATTTTATTCGATTCACGGAAGCGTATTTTTTTACCTAATAAGCTTTTTACGGATTTTAACGTCTAATTTCAAAGTTAAATTTTATACTACATACGTATTTTACTAAATAATAGCTTGTTTTGTAGACAATAAAATTATTATATACAGTGAGTCCCAGAAGAAATGTCTAAATTCATTTAAAATTCAGCGGTAAGTTTTTTCAAAAAACGCTCGTACCCGTCGATTTTGATTTTTTAATTTTTTTTGTGGTAATTTCATGTATACAGGGTAGCTCAAAAATAAGTTACGACCATCAACTTCATTTTTTCAAATGAAAACATATATTTTTTATTTCAATTTTGAATTTTGCATTGAATTCTAAGCATGTTTCATGTACCATGTCCTATACATAAACTCAACAGTTATTGAAAAAATTAGGATTGAACATATCTATAAGTAAGACCTGTTTATTAAAAAAAAACACAACAAAATCAAATTAAATGTTGAAAATGTGCGCCATTTACGGCTTGACAATATCCAAGACGATCAATAAACTCTCTTTGCACGTTTCCAACCATTTCCGGAGTTATGACACGCACTTCTCTTCGGATCCTTTCTTTCAACTCCTGCATATTGTTTGGCCTGTTAACAAATACTTTTGATTTGAGGTAACCCCACAAAAAAAAGTCCAGCGGAGTTAGGTCTGGCGACCTAGCAGGCTTGGATAGGTCCTCTACTTCCAATCCACCGATTGGGAAAGGTTTCATCCAAAAATGTGCGCACAGTGGCCGCATAGTGCGGAGGAGCACCATCTTGTTGGAATATCAGTTCTTCGGCAGGGGAGTCTGGATCCAATGGATTCGGAAATAAAGCCACTAATGCTGGAATTAATTCTAGTTGGAGAAATTCGAGATATACTTGTCCAGTTAAAGACTGTTCAAAGAAAAATGGACCAATTACTCTTTCGCGTATGATTCCACACCAAACATTTATTTTCTTAGGGTACTGGCTGTGAACCTCTATCATCCAATGCGGATTTTCTGTTGCCCAATATCGACACATTACCATTCAAATGGAACGTAGCTACATCCGAAAAAATAATATTTTTTACTAAATTATTATCTAGATTGCACATATTTTGCATGCGTCCGCAAAACTCACTTCGCCTATCGAAATCATCTTCAAATAACTCATGCACTGGAATAACTTTGTATGGGTGATATTTGTGCTTTTGAACTACTCGGTGAACAACAGATTTCGGCATGTGTAAATCGGCCCCAATGTGCGACAGGGGAGTATATGGATTTTCTTCCAAGGAAAGCAAAACGTCAAGTTGTTCATTTTCATCTCGAGTAGGACGACCAGATTTAGGCAACATGACCGAATTCTCTACACTTAGCCTCTATTCTACTCACCATCTTTTGACATATGGGACGACGATCAGGATGGATTTCATTAAATAATTGGGCTGTTTCTATTTGAGTACGTGTTTTATCACCAAACCCAACCATGCATAGAATTTCAATTTTTTCCCGTTCCGTTAACTTCACCATTATTGTGAAAACCGCAACTTTGAAACTACGCTTGACAATAATTATACTTATTTGAAATAAAATTGTCATACAGTTTCTATGGAAATAAACGGTGACAGTGAGACAGTACACTCTTACTTATTATGGAGCCCAAAATGCCATATTGCCAGAAGATTTGATAGATCGTTGGATTCTCTAAATGATATGTTCAATCCTAATTTTTTCAATAACTGTTGAGTTTATGTATAGGACATGGTACATGAAACATGCTTAGAATTCAATGCAAAATTCAAAAATGAAATAAAAAATATATATTTTCATTTGAAAAAATGAAGTTGATGGTCGTAACTTATTTTTGAGCTACCCTGTATACATTAAATTACCACAAAAAAAAAAATTAAAAAATCAAAATCGACGGGTACGAGCGTTTTTGAAAAAACTTACCGCTGAATTTTAAATGAATTTAGACATTTCTTCTGGGACTCACTGTATAGGCAACTTACTAGGCTGTATTAGAACTGGGAAAAACCCCAAAATGATGTTGGATTTCTCAGTACATATTTAATTTGGACATAAACAAGAAATTAAAGATGAACGAAGAATTGAAAGATGATGAAGAGAGCGTTTTAGATTGTAAAGTTTAGTTCCCGATGGTTCACTTATACATTGATACTGATTATTGAGAGAGGGTTCCAAAATCCAAGGGGGATGAGCAGACACAGACCACCAATCTGTCATTTTCATGCCCTACACAAGAAAGTAGGGGTTGGATGAAGTTTGACTGATTGAAAAGCAAAAAATCAAGGCAAATATCTGAATAGAATGGAGTTTGAACAAGCAAGATTAAGAAGTCGAAATTCGATACTATGCAAGACCAATCCTGGGCTTGCAGATTTTATCACTATTGCTCCAGGACCAAGAGATATTGAACAAACTAGCAGCGTTGCTACAACAAAAACAGAGATCAATGCAAACCATACGTAACAAATTATCGCTAAATTTATGGAAATGAGTAGCTTAAATATATGTATTCAAAATTATTAAAACCTTAAGAACAAGGTCATTCCTATTGACATTTCACGTTTATCATTGTGACGTAAAACTATATAGTATAGACGGTGTTAATTACCCGAATCTTGATAACAAATTGATTGGGAAATGTTTACATTCATTTTAGATAATGTCAAAATGAAAAGGATTAGCCTTAAAATAAATATTTTACTATCATCAATGATTTATAAATTCAATAATATTTTAGTATTAAAGTTTCGACCGTGTTATACGTTCGATAAGCGGCATTTTTAGGTTTAATAAGGAACCGTTGCCCAATACATAACATAGTTGCATAAAGATGCAAAACAAGCGTCAAATTCATGTTTAAAAAAATATATTTATTTTGTAAAAGTAAATGAATTTTCAAGAAAGTATCAAAATGCATTGACAGAAGTGCACATTATTACCACTATAATGCATTGTATATAGGGGGTTTCAAAAAACTTGTGCCATCGCCATGGGCGTCGTTAAAAAATTTTGTAGGGGAGTGGCAACAAAACAAAATCAAAAATAAGCTTCTCTCGACTGAGACGCAACTAATGAGGTTTTAAGATCATTTTTCAGTTGAACAGAACATTTTATATTGCTTCAATAAATTGTCAATAAATAGTTCTTGCGGAAACAATTTTGAATAGGATTATTATTTTTGGTCAATAAATCGAAAAAATTTAATTGACTGATATCCGAAAATCTAGTTTTAATTTAATTAATAACGGGGCCTAAAATTTCTTTATAAATTTGTTGATACAGTGTGCACCAAGTAAAGTATATCGAGAACTAAAAGAGATTTTATTTTGAAAATTTGACTGTGGCTATAAGAGATGGTTTTCTACGTTTGTAAAATATTTTGGATGGTGCGGTGTTGCCGGATCATACCGAAAATGGTAGCAACTTCGGAATTTTAAATGAATTACCCTATATATCATATATTTTTTGGAATCTAGGTAAAAACCTAGAACAGTTTTCTGTATAATATCATATACCTACCTATCTTTAAGAGTTTTTGAATTATAAATGACCTGAAAAGAAAATCTAATCTTTTTAGTGGTTACAGCTAGAAAGCTAAAATTTTGACAATAGTTTCACAAGACCATCGAAATTTTATAATTTTGAACAGTATTTAATTAGTTTTATACAGGGCGTCCCCATGATGGAATTTTCTATCTAATCATATTAAGTGTTCCTATACCTATCTTCAATATTTTCCGACTTATAGCGAAATTTATAAATTATCTTATAAAAATATATTTTTTGGTAGTTGGCTGTGGAATGGAATCAACTTTTTGGGAGTCATAAGAGCTACATCAGGAAGTTTATTAAATTTTCTGCAAGTTCTAGATAAAACTCTACCATACTCCCCATGAATATAAAATAAATTAAATATATCTAAGCTCGAATAATGTGAATTAGCCATTTTTATTACAACAACACAGACATAACGTCACATGGATTTTTCATTATTTTGTTTCTATAAATCTATAGCCAACTACCAAAAAATATATTTTTATAAGATAATTTTTAAATTTCGCTATAAGTCCGAAAATACTGAAGATAGGTATAGGAACACTTAACATCATTAGATAGAAAATTCGAACCTCCATTAGCAAAACATATCAAATACAGGGTTTCCCATTTAAAAAAAAAAGATTTTTGCAATAATTCATTTCCCTCAAAAATATTGTTATGGAGACGCCCTGTATAAAACTAATTAAATACTATGTTCAAAATTATAAAATTTCGATGGTCTTGTGAAACTATAATCAAAATTTTAGCTTTCTAGCTGTAACCGCTAAAAAAGATATGATTTTCTTTTAAGGTCCCGATACGACGTTAAAAAAAATCACAAGATTATTTATAATTCAAAAACTCTTAAAGATAGGTATAATATGACATTATACAGGAAACTGTTCTAGATTTTTACCTAGATTCCAAAAAAAATATAATATATAGGGTAATTCATTTAAAATTCCGAAGTTGCTACCACTTTCAGTATTATCCGGCAACACCGCACCATCCAAAATATTTTATAAACCTAGAAAACTATCTCTTATAGCTACAGCCAAATTTTCAAAATAAAATTTCATTTAGTTCTCGAGATACTTCTAATAGGCCACTTTACTTGGTGTACCCTGTATAGCAGCTTCGGATACGCTATATTAGAGTTTTTCTTCGTTTCTCTTCGCTTTGATTGAGAGAAATATTTTCGAACTATGTACCGCCGCGAATTTCGAATTTACTTTACGACTTTAAAAATACGTAACAAATTTGCAAAAAATAGAAAAAACATACAATCTTTTCCGCTTACAAAATAAAATCAATACACGCACGATCGCACATGTTTCTTGAAACACCCCATATAGTTTTTACGTAATTAAATAAACGACACTAAAATTATCATACGAAGGTAAAAAAAAATCCCAAACAAACTCATCCAAATTTTCCATAAGTTATCCAAAATATACCCAAAGAAATATACGTTAAAAAAAATTATAAGCCAAAGTGTGCAAAATCAAAAACAGGTAAAATATAAAATTCACCGTGAACGTATTTAAGTAAGTCCACTTTTGCCACGGGAAGAGTCTCTTTGGTCGAAACTACACCTATCGTCTAAAAGATCCATCGACGTAATAAACGAACGGACAGATTGAGTAACACGCGATACATGATCTCGGGTTCATGCATCAAAACAAACTGACTACCGCCTGAATCCTGAGTCATGTGCATAGTCGCTCTGTCTTCCTCGATTGGGTTTTGTTTTGATCCGAACTTCGTTGGCTCGAATGAGGTTTTGGGACTAGAACCGTATCGTATCGGCATAGAATAAGGGACTGCGAGTAAGGTCTCGCGCTGTAAGTATAATAGTTTATTTTTTTTAACGCTTTACCTAAGTAAAACCCAGTTTAGAATTGAAGAAAAATTGCAATTATAGCTAGTGATCGGCCAATAACGGCAACTCCGCAAAAATATTTTCAAAATGCTATCACTTCCGGTTGTACCGGAAGTGGGTGCCAACTTGCTTATTTTAAACAGAACACCCTATATATTATTACATACGCAAGATTCTAGGCAGATTTCACATATCATGTCTTATACCTAAGTCTAAAAGCAGTATTAGAGTCGACAATTTTTGTCTCTTGCGCCGGCAATGGCATTTATAATTGCACGTATTCATGCGCACTAAACCGTTCTCGATCAGCTGGCCCAATACTGCTCGCATTGCCGGCGCAATGCGAGAATGGAATCCGTATTACAGTCGACAATTGTAGTCTTCTGGCAATTCAAATTGCACGGATTCATGCGCAGTACACCGTTCTCGATCAGCTGACTCCCATTGCCAGAAATGGGACACGCGCCATTTTAATTGCAGTTGCCGGTGCAAGTCTGGGTAGAGATGGATTATTCTGTTATTTTTAACTGTTTATTAGTTGGTCGAAGCAGCTATGAACAGCTAATGGCTATTTAAACTAACTGGTACTTAAATTAGCAGTTCACATTCTTTATTAAGCATATGTACTGCTAATTCGTCGCAACTTTTTTGTAAGTAGCAGTAGCTGCTTTAACTGCTAATCAACATCAACAGGTTTGCCCATCTCTAATTCTGGGGGTATTTTAGGGATTTCGACACTAACAACTGCTGTTCTGACTGTTGGCAATGCGCCAGCTGATCGAGAACGGTTTACTTCGCATTATAATTGCCATTGCGCCGGAAATTTTTATTGCCGACTCTAATACGGCTTTAAGCATGTTTGACATATTTAAGGTTTTATGTCTGAAATGACGTTGACATTAAATATTTTTAAACTATTAATACAGGGTGTTCAAACAATAAGATTAAAAATACATTTGAGAAAACTGCAAAAAATCTGCATTTTCAAATTGAAACCCTCATATTTGATAATTATTTTCTATTTAGCATTAAAATAGGGTAAGTTTCTATAAGGTTGTCTATTCCGAAAATTTGTTGTTTTCGAAATATCGCCAATTTTATATTTTTATATGGCGATCATGCTGCATATTTTAAGTTCAGTTACTCCTAGTTGTCTACGACGACGTCGAACAACGGTAAAATGCCAAAAAATAAATAAATTGGTCACATGTTCTTGTTATTACTTTGTCCATAAATATCAAACACGTTTAAATAAACTTCGTTTGTACAGCTTCATACATCTTAAAATTGCCGATATGCCGATAAAATACCGATGTTTTCCGATCTTGGTGCCGTTTTTAGGAAAGTATAGACTAGGAATGTTTGCCTGAATTTTAGTTCCCAAAAAAATACGTGTCCTGATCATTATACAAGCAGAAACAAAAGTTACTTTTTAACCTTAATTTCTTAAGGCCCTGTAAAAATTGAGCGGTGGAATTTAGCTTCATTATGTTTTGTTTTGAAGTGTCACCTTCTCTTAACATAATATTTTTTGGTTCACTTCATTATCTGCTTTTTAAAAGAAGATACAAATTTTTAAAGAAACTATTGCAGTTTTTCAATTTTATTCACAGTTCAGAACAGAAACTAATATCCAAAAATTGACAGGCTCCCCTACTGCATTGAGAGCACGCCACGTTACATGGTAGAAGTGATAATAACACGCGGTGGCATTGATCCAAATTCGAAGTAATCTCTGAATGCACGAAACTCGTTGATTTTTCAACTTTTAAACTTTTCTTCACTTAGCTGAGTTTGTGTAGCCTTGCGTGACCTTAAGAATTAGATACGCCGCGTGAATTACAGGTAAAAAAGGACAACAAAGAAAAAGTACAAAAGAGCACACACTACAATAGAGCATTGTAGTAACGTGCAGTACCGAGGAAAAATTACCTGTCTTACAGGGTATGACACGGCCTGTAACCCGAGAGTACTTTATTACCAGATCGGGAAAATGATAAATTAAGACGTCTCTGCTTAAAAAAAAGACATACAGACAGGGTTCTTGAATGAAATATCAGGTCTTTTGGAAAGAAACGTGGACGATTTTGGAAATTATTCTATTAGGGGGGGTTTTTGGAAGTCCAGATCAACTGGAGATCTTCTAGCACAGCGTTTCTCAAACTTTTTTGACCGCGGACCCTTTTTGATACTAGAATTTTGTTGTGGACCCCCAGCAGCTCACTACATTAGTACAGAATCAATTCTGGTATAGGAAGTCATGCCTTTTACCTTTAGTTAAGAATAATTTTTATTCGAATCTTATTATTTTTCACAAATCAAAAAGAATTAATAAGCAAAAATCTGAATAATATATTACTGGCTGCAGCAAATATACTTAGTGAGATGGATAGTTCTGCTTTCTTCTTCTTCCACGCAGCTATGTTATATTGGGCTTAATTTGAAGAAAGCTGCAGCCTTATATATCTGGTTCGGCATTAAGTCGATTACGATATTTTGTTTTTGTGACATTTTATTCCCACTTAGCTATTCGCGGACCCCTAAGTAACTGCTCGCGGACCCCAGTTTGAGACACGCTGTTCTAGCCTATGTCACCCATCTTTGGAACAACGCAATCGAACATCATGGGGAGTCTCGGGCTGTTGCACTGGATATTTCTAAAGCCTTTGATCGGGTTTGGCATGAGGGAATTCTAAGTAAACTGCGATCTTATGATATGCCCAGTCGATTCTGTACATGGTTGTCTAGATTTCTTAAGGACCGCTCTCTGCAAGTGGCGATTGACGGATTTCTCTCAGAGACCTTCACCATCAATGCCGGTGTTCCTAAAGGGGCCATATGGTCTCCCACTCTCTTCTTACTCTACATTAACGACCTTCTAGTGAAAACGAAAAATCCGATATTTAGTTTTGCTGACGATAGCACACTTATCTCCTCTTTCTCATTGAATGCACAAACATCGGCTGCCGACGCACATCTTCGCAGACAGCATGAAGTATCACGCCTCAACAAAGACCTGGAAGAAATTTTGGCTTGGGGTGACAGTAACCAAGTCGAATTTAACGGTAAAAAAACCCAGGCAGCCGTTTTCTCTAAAAAGGTTAATATTACAGAACCAGATATAGTCATGGACGGACACGCAATCCCACTGGCTTCATCTATTAATTTGCTGGGCGTCAATCTGGGAGGAAATATGTCTTGGCATAAGCAAGTTGTGGCCAGAAAGTTCTCAACAACTTTTGACACTATACAAAACTCAGATTCGACCATCGCTAGAGTACTGCTCTCATGTCTGGAGCTCTGCACCCAAACATACTCTTCGGCTACTAGACTCCATCGAAAGGAGGGCCATTCGTCTAATTGGAGACCACGAGCTGACGAAGAACCTCGACAGCATAGAACATCGAAGACAGGTTGGGGATTTGACTCTCTTTTACAGATATTTTCATGGAAAGTGCTCGGCTGACCTTGTCCTCTTAATTCCGCCCAGAGCGGCGAATATCAGAAATACACGACGAACCACTGCCGCCCCTCCATATGTGGTTAAGCTAAGTACTCCTCGAACTTTATTATTTAAGAATTCTTTCATCTGAAGGACTTCATCCTTATGGAACGACCTTCCTGAGGTCGCTTTTCCCAACGAATATAACCTCCAACGATTCGAAACCAACGTGAATCGCTTTTTGCGCACACGCTCCACTCCCGAAGTGCCCTAAAGGATTTTTCCTATAGTGCTTGTGTTTGATCATAAAAAAAAAATAGGTTGGCTAAACTTACTTTCCATTGTTCTTTAAATATCCATTCCAAAACGAAAGACTGGCTCTAAACAAGGCAGAAACGAGCAAGAATACGAATATTTGTAGGTTAAGTTAAGACGTCAATCATTCTAAGATTCGACAGTTGTCGAGTTCTGGCATTTGCAACCGTTCACAGAGACAAAAAGCACCACCCAGTTAGAAACTCGTTCACAACCGAACATGCGCAGAACGATTGGAAATTTTGCTCTGTGAAGAAACCTAAAAATTTGAAAAGTGTCAAGAAGGTTATTTCTGAATTATTTATCTATTACAGGTATACATACACCTTTAAAAGTTAAATCTGTGCGATTTGAGCCAGTTTCCTTATATACAAGTGGCTGCAAGAAATTATTATTTAATGAGGTATAAATTGTGCCTACTTAAAGAGATGTCTTACATTTTATACTCCTTTGTGATACTTTCCGTGACAAATAATGTCTAGTTATAATTCCCGTCATACTATATGTCCGTCGCTGCCTTTTGTAAGATCAAAAGAGCATAATATACCATTTGGTCTACTTTAAAAGTTCTTATTTATTTTCTCATCAGACCTAAACTGATTTAAAAGAAAGGAAGCCAAATTAGATAGAGATGTGTGGTTTGGGTTTGTTCGTTTTACAGCCCCGTTGAAAATGCCTTTAAAAATATTTTTTTCTACTCCTACTTACTCTACTGTTACGTAATATATACAGGGTACACCAAGTAAAGTGGCCTATTAGAAGTATCTCGAGAACTAAATGAGATTTTATTTTGAAAATTTGGCTGTGGCTATAAGAGATGGTTTTCTACGTTTATAAAATATTTCAGATGGTGCGGTGTTGCCGGATCATATCGAAACTGGTAGCAAGGATTTTTCAATATTTTGTTTCGATGAATCCATTCTACAGCCAACAACCAAAAAATATATTTCTATAAGATAATTTTTAAATTTCGCTATAAGTCCGAAAATATTGAAGATAGGTATAGGAATACTTAATATCATTAGATAGAAAAGTCGATCCTCCAGTAGCAAAACATATCAAATATAGGGTGTCCCGTTTAAAAAAAAAGAAGATTTTTGCAATAATTCATCTCCCTCAGAAATATTGTTATGGAGACGCCCTGTATAAATCTAATTAAATACTGTTCAAAATTATAAAATTTCGATGGTCTTGTGAAACTATTGTCAAAAATTCAGCTTTCTAGCTGTAACCGCTAAAAAGATATGATTTTCTTTTCACGTCTCGATACGGCGTTAAAATATCACAAGATTATTTATAATTCAAAAACTCTTAAAGATAGGTATATGATATTATACAGAAAACTGTCCAAGATTTTTACCTAGATTCCAAAAAATATATAATATATAGGGTACTTCATTTAAAATTCAGAAGTTGCTACCACTTTCGGTATGATCCGGCAATACCGCACCATCCAAAATATTTTATAAACGTAGAAAACCATCTCTTATAACTACAGCCAAATTTTCAAAATAAAATATCATTTAGTTCTCGAGATACTTCTAATAGGCCACTTTACTTGGTGTACCCTGTATATACTCCGTAACAGTTTCACAAATTGCATTATCCGTGATATGCCAAAACCATCAATGTTTCCAATAGATTTTATGCAAAGTTGACAGCCTTGACAACGCAAACGTCAACATTTTTTAATTGGATTTTATTTTTGGGTATATTAGTAAAGTATGAGTGACTGTGATATTCAGATTGGGGGAACGCCAAGGGAAATTACATTACGCTGCTTCCGAACATAATAATTTATTGCTGGAAAAATCCAGAGAGCATTATGAAAAAGTGTATCAAAAATGCATATTGACTGGTGTACTGATAATCATTTGAGTACCGACTCACCGCACTAGTGTGTTTTTTTCTTTTGGTGGATAATTAATATTCACAGTAAACAAAATATCAAATACCAATGTATGGAAAAAATATTATTTTTCCAGACCACCCTATGATACCTTATACAATAAAGGCGTATTTAGTCTACACAGTAGCACTTTAAAATACTATTTCAGATTGAATGGTACTACCAAGAAAGGGAAGCCTTCTCCATTGATAGGATGCAACCACCTGCTTGGGGTGACAGTAACCAAGTCGAATTTAACGCTAAAAAACCCCAGACAGCAGTTTTCTCTAAAAAGGTTAACATTACAGAACCGGATATAGTCATGGCCGGACACGCAATCCCACTGGCTTCATCTATTAATTTGCTGGGCGTCAATCTGGGAGGAAATATGTCTTGGCATAACCACGTTGTGGCAATCGCCACGATCGCTTCTCAGAAGCTTGGGGTACTCTTCCGAACCAGAAAGTTGTACACACCTCAACAACTTTTGACACTATACAAAGCCCAGATTCGACCATCACTAGAGTACTGCTCTCATGTCTGGAGCTCTGCACCCAAACATACTTTTCGGCTACTGGATTTCATCGAAAGGAGGGCTATTCGTCTGATCGGAGACCACGAGCTGACGAAGAACCTCGACAGCCTAGAACATCGAAGACAGGTTGGGGATTTGACTCTCTTTTACAGATATTTTCATGGAAGGTGCTCGGCTGACCTTGCCCTCTTAATTCCGCCCAGAGCGACGAATAGCAGGAATACACGACGAACCACTGCCGCCCATCCATATGTGGTTAAGCTTAGTACTTCTCGAACCTCATTATTTAAGAATTCTTTCATCTGGAGGACTTCATCCTTGTGGAACGACCTTCCCGACCAAAACCAACGTAAATCGCTTTTTGCGCACATGCACCATTCCCAGAGTGCCCTAAATGATTTTTCCTATAGTGCTTGTGTTTGATCATAAAAAATAAATAAATAAATAAATAATAATTTAATCACTATTATCGAATTGGCACTGGGTTATTTATCGAGCAATCCGTACAACTCGACAACTATCATTTATGCATATAAATCACATCGCTGTCTTATTTCCATATCGAAAAAATAAAACATATCAATTAAATCTTTCTCGGAGAATAGACAAAATCTAGGTTAATCTATTATACTAGTACAATGGAACCTAAATATATACGCTCACTTTCCTGTATATTAATATATTGAAATCTTCTATTCGAAACGGCGATGTAGTCGTATGTTTCTCATGAACTAACTGGACCGAGCGGAGCGGCTTTGTAATTTAAATTCTTTAATATTCAAAATTACTATTTGGTTTTTCTACGTATCGTACAATTCTTCCATAGATGTTAGATGAGAGCATTGATCCCCGAGATGATCGTTGCTACGGCTTTTTTGCTCTGAATCATTTTCGTCTATATTTTTAGGATGTAAAGACGATATAATAATGTGAACAAAAGAAAAACGAGAATCCTTGGATGAAGAATAAGTGGGAATAGTTTTAAATGGCGACGTGATTAATAATGTGAGGTATACTGATGACACCGTCTTGTTAACGAACAATCTTAGAGATACCCAACACCTTCTAGAAAAATTAAATGATCGATGTGACGAATCGGGTCTAAAAATAAATTTAAGGAAACCAAGTTAATGGTAGTTGGGTAGAAATTTTTTTACAGGCAACTTTCAGTCCTTAGCATATAACTTACTAAAATAAACTATTTGCCCGAAATATATGTTACTTCCTGCATTAGAAAGCAATTTTTAAAGTTTCTTTTAGATTATAGCTGCAGTATTCAAATTTGAATTTAACAATGTATCGCCGGTCACGTGTGTCTCAGTCAATAATTTCTCACTTTACCCTTTTATATTTCACGTCATTTTACTTAAGTTACTTTTATACAGGGTGTCCGCTAATTATGGAAATTCATTTTTTTATGAAATTTTAATGTACAATGTACGAGGCGCTGTCTGCGGCATTATTTGTACATTTATTAGGTCATAACTTTTTTGTGCCTCTGTGTATGTAAGATTTTAATGAAAATAATACTTTTCTCATATTTATTACGTAAAAAAGGCATACTAAGTTCAGGTCGCCCAGAGTTACCGTTTCGGAGATATTTGCATTTAAATTGTTTAGTGCACCCTGACCAATTACTATTAATTTGCAAACAAAATTATTTTCTTAAAGTAACCTATGAGAAAACAAATAAAATTTAGAGATGCAGTTGCCACGGAACAGAAAATGTTTCATTTTTGAGTTTATCGTAAGTTTGTGTTTTCATTGCTGTTGGTTTCTTTCGACACGATATTTTCTAGCGTCAAAGTTATATTAATTAAAGTAAGTTAAAGAACAATCCAATTGTTGTATTTATTATTCCCAATTACCATTACTAGAACATTAATTATAATGTAAAAGTTAATTGGTGAGAAGAAGAAGAAGAAGAACAAACCCGAACAAAATATTATTTGCTTGCCTGAGCTAACGCACTAAACAATTTAAATGCAAATATCTCCGAAACGACAACTCTGGGCGACCTGAACTTAGTATACCCTTTTTACGTAATAAATATTAGAAAAATATTATTTCCATTAAAATCTTAAATACACTGAGGCACACAAAAGTTATGACCTAATAAATGTGCGAAAAATGCCGCAGACAGCGCCCCCTATATTGTACATTAAAATTTCACAAAGAAATCAATTTCTCGTCCTAAAAAAAACCCGTTAGTTTCTCTCAAAGTTATTAGAGAAAAACAAAAATTAAGTTTTAACTGGAACACCCTGTATCTCAGTTAATATCGACTTTCGGATATAGGTAAGTATAATTAAATCCTAATATTTTTACGTAAGGAGTGTGTGGTTCTTCCATGTCTCATTAATTAGCGGACTAAATAATTTACACTCCTACTACAATTTGTATTGAAAAAATAATGTTCAAAGATCAACAGTTTGGTTTCTCTAACGCAATTATTAACTATAAGTTCCGTCCCCGCAGCTGCATGTATCGCCGGTCACGGCAGAAATTGCTTATAAATAACGCCACTAGAGGTCGGCCTAATAGTTTTACAAATATGAGGGTATGTGTTTGAATTTGTGCAAAGCGTACTCCTGTTTAGGTAAGTTCCTTATTATGTTTACTTAGGTATAAACTAGAAAATTGCCTACTTTTTACCAGGCGTATGTTTTTATGTTGTATCGCCGATCACAGGGTTAACTCAGACCTAGTAGCCTTAATTCAGTCATTCTCTTGAGTACAGCATTTCAGCCTAACAAAGTTTAAGAAATAGCTTGTATTAGCTGTTATCCACGAAATTGTGCATTCCTGTATCGCCGGTAACAGTAACACCGGTCACGCATGAAAATGTTATCGGAGATACATTGATGTGACGGTTTGTTATCCGAAGTTATATACAATATTTTTTTCTAACCATTTATAAACCATAAAGGAAAAATATATTTTGATGTGCAAGTTACGTTTACACCTAGGTAGATTAAAAATATGACTAATTTTCTTAGTATTTTAACATTCTATAAGGAACATTCCACAGGGCTGTTATAAATAATAGGAAAATGGTTATAGTGACTGATTAAAATAACTCAGCTCCAAATATTGGCGTTATATGATTCAGGAGAGTAAAATTAGCCATGTGACGGGCGTTAAATTATTAAAAAATCGATGCTAAATACAAAAATAGACCAAGATCTTTTGCGCGGACATATAGAATTCCTCTAATCAGATACTATAAGAAACATATTAAAAAATTACCAGGTGTTTTTGAGATTATTTATTTTTAAATTCCGATTTACTGAAAGTTGCCTGTAAACAAATTTTGACCCAGAGTTACAAAGTTCCCACAAAACCAAAACTAGATAAACGTAACAGTAGCGAACAAACACAATAGAGAAGGTGCAGACATATAAATATTTCGGAATCTGGATGGAACAATCGGGTGCAAACCAGAGAGATAAGAACGAGAATAGGTATAGCCAGATCATGATTTGTAAAAATGAATGTTAACATTTTTGGAAGGCGACTTCTTGGAAACTACTGCTCAAAAAATAAGAAATTATGGTATTATTGGAAAAAGATTTAAACGACCTTTGAAAATGATGGGCCACTTAAACCCATCCGTCCCATTTAATAATTTTAGGGTAACATCTACCCCTACCAGGGTGGTTAAACCACGAAGGCTTCTTTAAAAGCGCCTCCCTTCACAAAAAAAGTGTTTTTCCGACTTTTAATATTATTTAAGGGAAGCTACCTTCCCTTGTATAATAATATAAAAATAATAACTCAAAAGAAATATGTTTATGTTAGAACCCGACAGACCATGTCTGCTCCAATTTCCAACATCTGTTTCCTTAGAGCACGCAACCTTCAACAGGGTTACGCACATTAAGCATAAAAACTAAAAACACTTGTTTTGTGTCTTTTCTTCGACTTCGAACACGGCAGGTTTCATGTTCCAAACACTTGCCCTGTTTGCTACAAACGGCCAGATAAAGTTATGGTCGGTATTGAGAGATTAAAGTCGGTAGAATTAAGAATTTAAAAACTTTTTCAAAATTTCTTCTTCTCGGTAAAGCATCTCAACTAGTGCTGTGATCGCTCGAGTGAAAAACCGCTTGAGTACTCGATTATTGGAATAGCCGACATCGCTCGATTATTAACAAAAAAACTGCTCGAGCTATAAATTCAGGTGAAAATCGTCGCTTGTTACTTATTACCTTTGACTCGATGCCCGAGCTTCGCTTGACGCCGACCGAAATGTGCTGCTTGGTGGTGCGATCGCTCGAGGTAAAAAACTGCTCGTATATTCGAGCAGTTTTCGCTCGATAGGAAATAAGAATAATAATAATAGAAATAAGTTCAAGTGAAAAATCGTTGCCTTTCACTTGATACCCGCGCGCCACCCTATGAATATTCTTGCTGACGAGAGAATACTTATACTCATGTAGTTCTTCTATTTATCAACATAAATAATTGGTAAACATTCTCTATTACCTCTATTACCCAAAGTTCAT
Organism: Barypeithes pellucidus; assembly: GCA_963991005.1. Taxonomy (NCBI): domain Eukaryota; kingdom Metazoa; phylum Arthropoda; class Insecta; order Coleoptera; family Curculionidae; genus Barypeithes; species Barypeithes pellucidus. The sequence continues at coordinate 17,496,139 of OZ022565.1, read as the reverse complement.
CTTTATGTTGAGAAAAATAGGAGGAAGAAAGAAGATAACTACTTCGTTTGGGCCACTGGGGAATTTCACTTCACTTCGCGCCCTTAAGATTTTAATCTTAACCAGTGGTACAATTATTTACAACTTGTTGATTAAAACAACCACCATGTTCTGCTGTCAAGCGATATACAGGGTGGGAACATTCTCCAAATATATGAAAAACTATAAATAGGAACATTTTCAAATTTGGACAGTTTTAATTTTTTCAATATGGTGTCAACTTGCTTATTTTAAATGGAATATCCTATATATTACATTTTTGAATTCTACGCAAGATTCTATGCAGATTTCATATATCACGTCATATAGGTACCTAAATAGAAACGTGTTTTGTTAGTGTTGGGAAAAACCGATGATTTTAATAATCGAGTACTTGGTACTCGAGCGATTTTAATAATCGAGTGAATCGCTCGAGCCATTAATCACTTGACATTTTTATGACTAAGAAGAATGTGTTGATAAAACACCAGGGATTGTTTTTGCAAGTTTTAGAAGTTTAGTCTAGAATTTTTATTAAGGTAGAACAAACAGTCGAATCTGATTTAAAAAAAAATTATATCCTTAAGTCTTTTAAAAATTTACAATCGCCGTTAGCTAGCCAGTCCCAGTCAACACAAAAGCCCATGAATCCACTGGCATACTTTTTGTATGCACCTTCTCGTTTATGTGCCTTTAACAAAGACGTATATCGTGTCAGCCTTCTGAGCGTCAAACTCGAACGTCGCCAATCGGCACATTTCGGGTGGCGCGCGAAGATCGTGTATCAAGTGAAAGGCAATGATTCGATCTTTCGCCTGAATTTATAACTAGAGTATTTTATATCGAGCGAAAAAGTGCTCGAATATACGTCGACGTCAAGCGAAGCTCGGGTATCGAGCGAAGGGTAATAAGTAACAAGCTAAGATTTTCGCTTGAATTTATAACTCGAGCGGTTTTTTTTAATAATCGAGAGATGTCGGTTATTTCAATAATCGAGTACTCGAGCGGTTTTTCGCTCGAGCGATCACAACACTAGTTTTTATGTCAAAAGTGACGTTTGCAGACCTTAAAATAATTATTAGTTTAATTATTAATTTGGGTTGGATTCCCTGTTGAAACGCACCTGTTTCAATAGATTTTTTATAATATTTTAATAACTATTAATCCAAGGTGTTCAGACAATAAAATTAAAAATTTAATTGAGAAAATTGCAAAAATCTTCATTTTCAAATGCAAACAACCAAATTTAATTTTATAATTATTTTCTATTTAGCATTAATAATAAGGGTAAGCTTGTATAAGGTTGTCTATTTCGAAAATTTGTAGTTTTCGAAATATTGAGGATTTCATATTTTTATAGGGTCATTTTGCTACGGATATTACGTCGAAGTGGGTGCTGTATGTTAATAAAAAGTTGTTTTATGCAATTAAAAACAGAGTAGGTAGCACAGAAGAGCCACTAACATCTGAGCGCTTAGTCGAACTGCTGGTACTAGCTTTCATTTCCTGTGTTATTTTATCAATATCAACACTACCGCTGCTGCTCTGGACTTTCAAATTAATATTATGCTTTCTTTGTAAGTGGGTGTGAAGACCTTTGGTGGAGCGAGCAGAGATTTTGATAATGCTAGGGCATACCTTACATTTAGCTGTAAGACCATCTTCAGACTTTAAAAAATAATTCCAAACTAAACTTGAACCTTCATTGTCTTTGTAAACTACACTGACACTCATTTTTGTGATTGCTGTTTAAATTCCATGTATTATATTCAACTACTTGATAAATGTCACCAGATACTAATTGAACAACGCTCTTACTTTCGCACGTACGCAAGAAAACACTTCTGTTTAACGTATTTTCAATAGTCCAGCAGGGCGGGAATCCCCGACGCGTCGGCCAAAAATACCGCAGCTCATTGTTTCCGCGGATAAGCGGGATCGATGGGCTCAATTCCGCAGGTTTGCGGGAATAAAGTTTGGGTGCGGGATTGGAAACCCCTAGTTTATGCCAACTATTTAAGAAAAATGCAGAAAGTATTTAATCCGTTCATTCCAAACCAAAAAAAAAAAAAAATGTTTCATCTTGTCGACTAGAGCCAATTAATGATCACCACCAGCAATAAGGTTTAATTATATGTTATTAGAAATCCAATCGTTCTAATTACCGTAACACTTATCATAATTGTCACTAGTAACATTGATTCGGCGGCAGTTAACGGCAATAATGCCTACTTAATACGGTAAAAAGCAGAATTAAAATTTAAAAGAAAAAATTTGCAATTTATTCGCTAATACATATTTTTTTAGACGTATCAAGTAGGGCCGGGATATGAATAACTATTTTCCTTAGAAAACATGTCCTTAAAAAAGGGCTGATATTTTTAAACTCTGACAAATTAGCGCGCTGAAATTTGGTTGGGAGTCAGGTAATACCCAGAGATCTTATACTATGTTTTCGAAGAGAGGTTTGCCGTTATTAAAATTGGTTCGCAGCAAAAAATAGCCATCAAATCATAAGCATAAAAAGATTTTGCTTGCAATGAATAAAAATCAGGCTGCAACACTTGTTCTGCAAAAAATGCTACAAACTGTCAACAATTTAACCGATATCAGCCAGCTTGTAATATCATGTGTTCGCTTAATGAACAGTCGAGCTGCGAAATGATTACTTGGTCAGCAAGATTTTACAATTGGTCAGTAGAAAAAAAATGTCTAGAAGCAGTTTACTTCAGATGTTTGCATATTAAAAGAATGGTTATCAATATAAATCATTGGATTGCGTTTGTTTTGAATAATCGGCAAAGTTCGTTATTGTGGGCGGAGCGAAAGCAGTCGCGTGATACGAGTAGCTAATTGCGTGCGTGTGTTTTCATTCGGTGTAGCAGTCAAGGCCCAAAAGGTGTAGCGGGGGCGGGATTTCACTTGTGTTCCCAGGGCACTGTCAATTTATGTAAGTTTCTTGTGTTTCTTTTGCCGAATACGGAAGGAAATCGGCTACAAAAGGTGTAGCGGGGGCGGGTTTTTACTTGTTTTCCCAGGGCACTGTCACTATTTCACGTTTTATTGTTTTTTTTTATGACCATGATTAAATAGTTTGCTTACCCGCTGATTGCTTACCAATATCTGATAGCGCTCATAGCAGCTTATATATTTTAATTTGCGTACCAAAATAATTTAGAGCACTCTAGTATGACATTAATTACTGACCGATTAAGAAATGATTGCTGTCCATAAGTTGCTGACCAACTAGCCATTTTGACTGACCGATTACATTTTTCTGTTCGCAAAAATAAGAATATTTTGCTAACCAGTTAAATGATACCCGTTTTCAATAATATTAGTTATAATAGTACAGGGTATTTCAAAATACAAATATTTTGACTGTTTCTTCACATCATAAAAAGTATTCCAAAATACATTATGCATATGATATTTTTTCAAAAATCGATTCCTTATTTTGTACAGCATAGAAATGAATTATTCATACAGTGAGGAAGTATTTTTCGCCGTTTGGAGCTATAAATTTAGATGATGGTATAAATCTAAACCGGCCATTTTTAATTAATTTTGGCGCACCTTTGCTTTAAAAAATTACATCATCTTTAAATCTAAAATTTAATATAAATAAGATATCTTTTTGTTGATAAATATCCTTGTTCGATCGTTATGTCATTACATTCATAATAATAAATAAACTAATTATTTTCGTAAAATATCAACATGTAAATTAAAAACTATCAGTTTATTTGATGTCGAAACATCAAAACAAATGATATTTCTTTTATAAAAAAATTGTGTAATTACAATTCAAGATAGCTGGTAATTTTAAAAATGTTTCTGTGTCGGTTAACCACAAAGCAATCGCTAAAAATTAAATTATAAGAAAAAATAACAAGCAAATTATCAATAAAAATATGAAAATATCAAGTCAATCAATCAGTATTTATCGTGTATTTATTTTTCCTCGACAACAAAAGTCAAATGTAGCATTGCGAACATCTGTTCAATTCTTTTGAAGAAATTTCAAAGGGAACTAATTCTCGTTTCGATCTATTCCGCTTACAGTGAACATACAGGATATCCAAAAAGTACGGTAGGTAATCAAAACAAAATTATTTTTGTAACCGGAAATATAAGAAGTATAAGAAAATGTCGTACATGTGGAGTTCCACAAGGATCTACTCTAGTTTCATTTTCTATTTTATTTACATCAAGGTGGTGGCTTCAAAAATACAATTATGGCAATTCTGTAATTTTTAACTTAAAAAATATTATACAGGGTGTCATGACACAGTTATGACGTCTTTGAGAGTTATTAGGTTTTCAAATTCTATGATTGTAATTACGATTTTCAGTGAAAAATTTTTTCACGCGAGTGTGAAACAACTGTATTTGACCAGATCACAGATGGTGTCTGCTAATTAATGGTATATGAAACTTGATGACTCCTTACGTAAAAATATTAGGATTTAATTATACTTGCCTATATCAGAAAGTTGATGTTAACTGAGATACAGGGTATCAAACTTCATTTTTGTTTCTCTCTAATAACTTTGAGAGAAACCAATGTTTTTTTACAAAATTTGGCAATTATGTTTTTTCAGGACGAAAAATTGATTTTTTTTGTGAAAATTTAATGTACAATACAATTTTTCGCACTTTCATAAGGTCATAACTTTTTTGTGCCTCAGTGTATTTAAGTTTTTAATAAAAATAATACTTTTTTCATATTTATTACGTAAAAGGGGATACTAAGTTCAGGTCGCCCAGAGTTACCGTTTCGGAGATATTTGCATTTAAATTGTTTAGTGCGCTAGCTCAGGCAAGCAAATAATATTTTGTTACTTCTTACCAATTCACTTTTACATGATAATTATTGTTCTAGTAATGGTAATTGGGAATAATAAATACAACAATTGGATTCTTCTTTAACTTAGTTTAATTAAAATAACTTTGACCCTAGAAAATATCGTGTCGAAAGAAACCAACAGCAATGAAAATACAAACTTACGATAAACTCAAAAATGAAACATTTTCTGTTCCATCGCAACTGCATCTCTAAATTTTATTTGTTTTTTCATAGGTTACTTTAAGAAAAAAATGTTGTTTGCAAATTAGTAATAATTGGGCAGGGTGCACTAAAACAATTTAAATGCAAATATCTCTGGGCGACTTGAAACTTATGACCTAATAAATGTGCAAATAAGGCCGCAGACAGCGCCCCTTACATTGTACATTAAAAGTTCATAAAAAAATCAATTTATCGTCTAAAAAAAACATCATTGCCAAATTTTGTAAAAAAACGTTAGTTTCTTGCAAAGTTATTGGAGAAAAACAAAAAAGTTTTAACTTTAACATCCTGTATCTCAGTTAATATCAACTTTCGGGTATAGGTAAGTATAATTAGATCCTAATATTTTTAAGTAAGGGTTTTCCATGTAACATTAATTAGCGGACACCCTGTATATTTGTGTTCTTTTCTTTAATGGTGGCGACCCTTTTAGGCATTTTTATGACAAAAATAAAAAATAAGTAACAGAAAATTTATTATTAACCATAATAACTGCTTGGGTAAAGTAGAAATGGTATAAGTACCGATTTGTTTCGAATATTTACAATTACCGAGGATAGAATAGGGAAGGTAAAAGTGATTTATGTAAATAAAGTACGCACAGGGGATCTTTACCCTGACGTCATCGCTAACAAATAGATATCCCGACATATTTCATATCTATGCATCTTTGTTTGGTACAGACATAAAGGCGAATAAAAATTGTATTATACGTCGTCCGGAATTAAACGTGTTAGACAGAGAAATAATTATAAAGAAGAGTTGCCAAATAATTATTTTGACTTACGCAGTACTACAAATTGCAAAAACGTCATTGTGACAATTGATTCACAATTTTTTCGTTTTTATACATTTTTGTGCATTAAAACTTCATTTACTCCTGCAAACAGTTCTTTTCAGAGTTTTGGTATCGCTTTTTTGTGTTAGTGGTAAGTACATATTGATATTTATTGTTATTTATTTATTGTAATAAAGTATTCCTAACCCTAAAAATTGTGGATAAGTCTCCGCTCCGCTATTTTGCCATCCCAAAAACGTAAAAACACGTCTTTTTAGTTTCGAAAAAAATAAGTAAAATCGCCCGAATTTCCAAACGCTCTGTATATGTATCGAAACTAGAAGGTTCACAGAACGTATTTCGGGCAAAATCAAATCTGAAATCGCCAAATTAAGTTCACAATCACGTCTCAAAATGTGGTAAAAATTGGTCGAAAAATACAAATATGACAGTTCAATAGAATAATTTATTTAAATTTCCAAGGCAATGCCTATTAGCTTGCATTTTTTCGTAAATTGATTTTTTTTTTCATGTTTTACGACATAAATTACCATTTATCTTCAATTCTAATGAAAAAAACTCTTGACTTTTTGGGGTGATTCCTGTAGGGGATGAATGGGCGGAGCTTTTTAATCTGTGTAATCAAAATGTCACATTCAAACCGAGTTTATCATTTTGTCAAATTAAAAGTAGGTACATAACTGCCAGTAAAAATTCAAGAATATCAGATTTATACCTACATATTCCTAACAATCTATTTTATGTAAGACCGACTCAAAATTTTGATTCGGAGTTTTAAAGAAATTTTTAAAAATCCGTATATGGGAACGTTATTTACGTCAATTAAAATGTTATGAAATTAGTTTTTGTTTTGACAACTTTTCTTCCACGTAATTTTGATTTGATTCATACGATTGTTATGACGTGTAAGCGATGACGTCAGGGTAAAGATCCCCTGTGCGTACTGTATATATATTTGTTTTAATAGTAATTTAAATATTGTTTTAAGCAAATCCCATGTAAAGTATTTATGCAAAGTTAAGATTAGTTCAATTTAGTTTTATAAGGTATTAATCTAATTAAAAACTCAGAAACTCAGAAAATGAAGTTTTATGCACAGAGACGGAAAACTTTTCCAGTTTCCCTCGTATTTACCCTAATAAATAGTATTAAACTGAATAAATCAAAACTAATAAGCAAAGGTCGAATGTGATGTCAAATCGAAGCTTTTAATAACCAGCGGCTGATTAAAAATCAAGGCGATTTGCTGGTTAAAATTCCAAAACGAACCTAAATTATTGGATGTAAAATTTTCATAATTTGTCAACAAATTTTCAGTTTAAGTACTAATAAAATTTGATGAATGAATGGACAATTTAAAATATACAGGGTGTTCGGATGAGGCATCAGGATACTTGGAGAGATTATTCTACATATTAAAATAAAGACAGTAAGTCATATAACAAAAAGTCAATACTTTTTTTTGCTTCCATTTGAAAAACTGATGTAATGGTGACGGTGTGGTTTATCGCCTCGAATAAAGAGTACCTTCCTTTTTCGGTATTCTTTTGTCTTTAAAATGACGTATCAATTTTTCCAATACTATCAAAACAAAAAATATATGCCAAAAATTAAATTTGTATTTCAGGTATAGGGGTCCTATTTTCGACACTTTTATAGGGTATCTCCGTTATTGTTAGTGCTATCAAAAAAGTAATGTAGGTGTCATGTGCTCTTTTTGGGGCAAACTTAAAATGGTAAAATCAAAATTTGAAAATTCTCGCTCGCTTAAGAGATACATACGGGGGAAAATGAAAAAATTGACAATTTCAAAATTACCCTATATTTTCTTAGTTAAAAGAGATACAGAAAAATGTTTTATACAGAAGTTTCTTTATATTGATTGTTGAATAATCTGCCGTTTTCAGAAGAAGTATACGGAGTCAGGTAAAAAGTTATCGGATGGAACACCCTGTATATTTTAATCTAAGTGACGTACTTTTCTTCATAAAATTACCTAAGGAATCACGCGGAAGAAGTTAGCGCGCCAGTAATATGAACACCCTGTATATTCGTTTACTCGTCAATTATTAAAAACACCCGATATAATCCGTTATATAAAAAATCTACTTACGTTTGTGCTCAGCTGCGAAGTCAAAGTGTGCACTTTTTCCTGGGCTTCGCCCAGCTCCCTTCTGAGCTTCCTGATCTCGTGCGCTTGCTTCTCTTCTGCCGAGGAATAAAGACTTGAGGCAGTCGACACCAAACTTATAGAGGAGCCATGTACTGCAAAGTAACATACATACATACAAACATCGAATGAAAGTCTTAATATTAATAAAATAAATGTTTAAAAAATCTCACTTAAATTCGTCATAAATACATGTCTCTAGTAATCCTAGTAATTGACTGCCCTAAAAGCCTAATTATCCTTCTGACCATAAAATGCTCCAAATCTCATCGGATAAAGTCGGCCTACAAATTTTATTTACCTGCATCATTAATTTATTCTACCCTTTTAAGGAGGTGCCTCTTTAATTCAAAATATAAATAAATCAATATGTAGATAGCTATATTTTCAAGGCTACCCTGCACTCATTTATTGCGGTTTGAAGTGTTGGGTCCTAAACCATGGGGTTTAAACAGGTAATTGATGTATTGCAGTATAATGTAAACTTTCCTACACAATTGTTAATAACGTTAAAAAAAAGTCATCAGTTGGGGCCGATATTTTAATGTTACCTTAAGTTAGACAGAGTTAAGGTAGCCTTAACGTTAAGGTAAACCTTAAAAATATATTTCAAATTGATTTCCAGGATCAATTGACGCGTTAAGTCTAAGATTACCAAGTCCTTAAAGATCTATTCCTTTAGATGAGAGTTAAAGATACCTTTAATATACCGCGTGTTATGGAAATGACGTACTATATTTATTGGGTGTCCTAGAGAAGCGCTACATATTTTTTTTTTTTTAAATCGACCGTTTTAAAAGTGGGGTAATAAATATTCTTACTCACAGGTCAGTCCGCGTTACTGTACAACGTTTCACCCAGAGCCAATGGCAATGTTGCCAAACTTAATGTAAAACTGAAATTCCATAAAAAATTATAAAAATAAATTATTTTCTACCTACCTACTTGTATTTATCTTTATACCTAAAGAGCGAGGAGATCCAGGCACAAACACAATCAGTTTTTTTTTCTTTTTCATGGGAACACTCCTGGAAACACTTTATGTACACACAGTAATAGTGAAACAGAACCGATAGTTAGCTTTTGAAAATACAATAATACAGATTATACTACAGATTATTAGATTTTATTACACGCGACGAAATATGACGACCGGAAGAAACGCGTCAATAAAAACAATATTCAAAGGTTATTTATGGACGGGCAAGATACACGCGTAAACCGAAAAAACAGAGCGGATTGCTGAGAGTGTGTTGATGATCGACGAGACACAACGTATCCGGCCGCTGGTTGGTCTTCAAATAACAGACGCAAGCGTGCGGCGCTATATGAAACTACTTCGCTCGCTCTAAGTGACGTACGTGGCTATTACTATTCCATATGTTTGGGGTTGTTTAAAACATAGTCCGTCGTAAATGTTCTTCAATTAATTGTAAAGATTACAGAATGGAAAAGTGTTTAAATTATTATATTTCGTCTAAAAAGTTTAAGGTGTACATAATATGACAACACCGGCTAGAATTCCTTGATTGCTTACATGTATCGCAGTGCCACACAGGCGTTTTTCTGGTTTGACGTCAGGTCACTTTTACCGCTGAATGAATTGAAAGCGCCATTTATGGCTATTTTTCTTCAATTTGCCTTTATTTCAGGAATTGCCGGTTTAAATATAATACGTCATTTCCATAACACCCTGTATTGTCAAACAAGGATGTACGTCATTCTGTTCCTTAAAGTGACTTTGGAATATCGACCCTTAAAAGGATAAGTGACTTAGGGTCAGTTTCAAAGGATACTTACGATCGTCATTCTTCGGCATACTATGCCTCGGCGTACCGCCGTGAGTCGGACTTAGCGGAAACGTTCGAGCATTGCCGGGTGCTGGACTCGTCGGTTGTGACCAATGGGAGAGACTCCCGATCGGGAGGCAGTAGTAGGGCTCCGTTTCCGGCTCGGTATTCCTGTGTAGCATGGAGGGATACAGTTTTTCGGATTTGGTTGATCTAAAATACGATACTTGAAATTGTAACTATTTATATTACTAACATAATGATAACATTGATATCTATTCTTCGGTGACAAGATGGTAGTAAGGGGCTAGTCAAAAAATATACGAAGTAGGAATATCTTAAATTTAAATACCTAAATACCATAAATTGCAATCTTACGTGACATGGTAATGTTGACAGGGCTTCTACTATCGTGTAACCGGAGAATAGGTATCATTTTAGTTGAAGCAAAATGGATAACGAAATAAAAATAATCATGACCTATTGTTAACGACAGATGTCAAATCAAATTAACTTTTAGGACCACTTTGTGAGAGCCTCTGTCCTAAACTTTGTGCACAATACTCTGTATATGTCTATGCAAACATTTAATGGTGCCAAAATAAACCTCAAAGTAACCCTTCTAATTGTAGCGACAAAAATGGATATACGAGAATAAATTAAGGTTCACTGGGACTTGCATTTTCTTTATTAATTTACAACACAACATTTCAAATCGTAAACATCAGGTGAATACCTGAAGACGACTGGAGATGTTTACCAGTTGAAAAGTTGTGTTATAAATTAATAAAGACAATGGAACTCCAAAATACGGAGGTTCGCTGGATTGGTTTGGCATTAATAGGGTAACGTTTTGCAATCCACCGTGTAAACTGAAACCGTTGGTAGACAATGTCATCTCAAACAGTTCCCAATGAATAAACGCATTGGCTTTTTTTAACATATCAACAGATTTGTACTATTTTTTACCTTGTTATGTAAATGATGATTTATGTATTCACACACTTATTTTTTTTGTGGAAAATAAAATTCGTCAAGGAACACTCGGAGCCGACCTATCAATCCTCTGTGGCATAGATATGGATTCGCTTTATGACTGGTTGTTGAAAATAGTCCACTTCACTGCTTAGTTAGAGAGGAAACCAAACTTTTTGGCTAAAAATCCTGATTTGGATTGCGATATGTGATTGCAAAGCAGAAAACTTTTATAGCCATGTGGAACAATGGAATATTTGGCTAATGAACAAACCTGGTGCTATCAAAACGAAATCTTACAACAAGCGAATTTTTTACATTACTGTGGTGATTAAAAAACAAACCCTTTAAGCATATGACGAATACGATACATTGGTTTTGTGTGCAAAGCAATAAATAAATTCAAAAAGAGGTTATATTCAAATAAATTTCGACTATTTCGAGATATTTATGTCGATTCACTTCGGCATTCCGGCCTGTCTACCCGCGATAGTAGGCTTTCATAAAATTAAATCTCGATCGTACACTGAAAGCCGGCAACCCACAATACAAAAGGACCGTACCGGCGGTTTGAACGCCTATAAGTTGACGAGAAGCCGCAATACACACACACACACGGATTACAGATAATCAATTTATTTGATTACGACCTCTTTAAAAGCACACAAAATGTCTGCCACACTGTTTCTACCTTGGAAAAGTCCGATCTCGAAGATAGCTGTTTGGAAAAATTAAAAATTGCTGTCAATAAATTGTGTTTTTGTGTCATGACAACTAGATTTGTAAGTACCTATACAACGTGTCCAAGATAAGGAGGGCCGGTACAGGTCGGAAACCGTACGAGATACGAGGTCGGTTAAATGGAGGTAAAGTTGCGGATTTACGTGCCTAATAATATGCCGTTTAGAATGTTTTAAAATTCCGAGTAGTTCCGGAGATATCCGGAGAAAAAAAACGAAATTCTGAAAAATCGTTTTATTGTTTTCCTGGGTTTTTTTGAGGTCGAATTCTAAAGTAAATTGCACTTTTGCATTGTCACTTTTTCCGCTCTGTCTAACAGCGTTAATTGTTTTGTAATCCGACGAGTCGCCTTCGAAGGGCCATTATCAACTTTCTTTTTTTAAATACGGTCCTGTTTTCCTGATATTGGAATTTGAGAGCTTCTTTCTTCCGAATGCAACGATGTATGACACATTGTGGTTTAATGACGTTTCGAGGGTTTTTGGACAAGATCAGGAAATTTTGGGATACGGTCCTGTATTTCTCCTAATTTTATAAATAATATCTCATAAATAAGCACTAAATTTTTACTTATGTTGGACTAGTTCAATAAATAACAAATAATTTAATAATAAACTACAAATAAGTGAACAAAATACAGAAACATTATTTCAAACTTCTGTTGATTCGGGATTTAAAAGAAAAGTAGGCGCTTGAAACAAAAAAATTAAGATGGTGACGCGTGATTTGTTTCACTTGACATTCCCATTGTGATCGTTTGAGAGCGTTTTAAGAGGTTTTCTATTTTCCAGAAAATATGGAACATAAATTTACAAATGCTGAAAAGTTTGATATTCTATCGCATGTTTTCTTTTATCTCAAAAAAACTGTTATGTGGCAGTTAGAAGATGTTATTTGTGCTTAGAGAATAACGGAAATCATTTTGAACACCTGATTATGTAGTTCCTTACTTTCCTCGTTGTTCGTTTTATTACTGTTTTGGAATGATTTTTGTTCACTTATTTGTGGTTTATTATTAAATTATTTGTTATTTATTGAACTAGTCCAACATAAGTAAAAAATTTAGAGCTTAGTTATGAGATATTATTTATAAAATTAGGAGAAATACAGGACCGTATCCCAAAATTTCTTGATGTTGTTCAAAAAACCCTCGAAACGTCATTAAACCATAATGTGTCATACATCGTTGCATTCGGAAGAAAAAAGCTATCAAATTCCAATATCAGGAAAACAGGACCGTATCTAAAAAAAAGAAAGTTGATACTGGCCTTTCGAAGACGACTCGTCGGATTACAAAACAATTAACGCTGTTAGATAGAGCGGAAAAAGTGGCAATGCAAAAGTGCAATTTACTGTAGAATTCGATCTCAAAAAAACCCAGGAAAACAATAAAACGATTTTTCAGAATTTCGGGTTTTTCCGGATATCTCCGGAACTACTCGGAATTTTACTCTAAACGGAATATTATTAGGCACGTAAATGCGCAACTTTCCCTCCATTTAACTAGAGATCGACCGATATGATTTTTTGTGGCCGATACCGATATCGGCCGATACCGATATACTCATAGCCGATACCGATATATCGGCCATAAAATTTTGTCGTAATTTGTTTGCTTTATAAATGAGGTAAAAGTGATTTATAATGATATACTGTTACCGTTACATGGATTAACCATAAAATCACTAAAAAAAATGCAGAGCAAATTCAATATTTTGTGAAATCACCTAACGGAATAAAAATAAATACGGTAATTCCCCGAATTCAACAAAGCCCGGCCATTCGGCCCGAGAAGAGCAACCGTAATTCGGCGGCGCGGCGTTCGCTCGGTCGGGGAATACCTACCAGAATTTCCGAATACGGTTGGAAACAGTAAGTAAATAAAACTCGTAGTATTGCTCTGATTTTTCACAATTAAATTATCTCGAGAAAGCTGAAGGAGCTGACTTTTCAGGGGTGCAGAGTACCAAAAATGAGCTTAAAGACTCCTTGATTAAGAGATGCAAAGCATGCTTCACTGATAGAAACCTTCTTTTTGCCACTTTATTGGACCCAAGGTTCAAGACATCTTTCTTTGATAATGATTTATCTCAAGGAACCTTTACAGATTTAAAAAAAGAACTTTTAAAAATTAATGGACAAAATTCAGACTTGCTGGAAGATAATGCAGGAGAATCTGAACTAAGCGACGATGATGTTCCTTTAGCGAAAATCGCCAAAAAATCACACGAGGTAAACCAACAAATTCAGGAAAATGTCCCGGGCTCAATTTCTCATAGTTTATTTTGGAATACTTTTGATGAACTTACTGGTTTGACGACAAGTAAATCAGTGTCATATAAGAGAAGTACTGATGATATGATGAATAAAATTGATGATGGGATTGAATTGTATAAGAAATTAGAAAATATATCAAGAAATGAAGATCCTTTGACTTGGTGGGCGCAAAAAAAAGACATTTTTCCATTGATGTATAAAGTTGCAATAATCTATTTAGCGTCGTCGCCAAGTAGTGTTGCTAGTGAACAGCTATTTTCTTCGGCCGGAAATGTTTGTGAAAGCGCAAGAAATCGTCTAACTCCGGAAAGAGCAGAAAGCCTAATTCTGTTACATTACAACTTGCCAAAACTTAACTTTAAATATTAATTTGTTTAATTTAGTGTGTTACTTTACTTCTACATTTTTAATGACTTTTTTGTTAAATTTTCAATAAGAATAAATTTGTTTGTTTGTTGTTTGATTTTTATTTAGTATTTCTGTTTTAATTTCTTAAAAAAAAAGCTTAGCAACTGAAATATTAAGCAATTTTAATTTTTTTAGGCCGATACCGATATAGGCCGATATCGTGGTTACATATCGGCCGATACCGATATCGGCCAAGAAGGCCGATATACCGATACCGATATCGGTATCGGTCGATCCCTACATTTAACCGACTTCGTATCTCTTACGGTTTCCGAGATCCCTGTACTGGGCCTCCTTATCTTGGACACGTTGCACAGTGACGTGCTAATATTCATAAAACAGCTCCGAAATATTAGCCCCGTCATTAAGGACAACCCCGTATATTAAACGACCTTTACCTTATGCTATTGCTTCTGCTCAACCTCGAAGGGGAATCCCTCAGAAGGCGCGCGTGTGTAAGGCTACTTCTGTGACCTGGAAGACTGGTAAGGCTCTCCATACTATCGGTCTCGGATAGTCTAGGAGCTACTGAATACGTATTGCTACAAAAAAAAACATTCTCGTGTAAATTTGTAAAAATCGACAAAAATTATCGCATGACAATTAATAACTTACCTATGTCGTAACCATGGCGCATACGGACTACAATTCTCTATTGCCTGGGTGTCGCTGAGCGAGCCGTCGCTCGCCTTAGGCCGCATCTGTCTCATGACGAGGCCGTATTCTTGATGGACGCCCCCTTTAGGCAAACTTTGGGACCCCATCATTAGGCGCTCCCTCACTGATTGCGACAACTGGTTCGCAGTGTTGCCGGTGAGCGAGTACGATTTGAATTGTGGCGGGGAGGATTCTGGAAAATAAGAAAAAAATATTTTAAAACTATTCCGCATAAATTTGAAAAAATTTCTTTCTACCTAACAATGCACGACAATACTTCAAAAAAACAATCTCCCTTAATTTCTATGCAGTAGCGTCTCCTAGGATGCTACGACTTTATTCCACCAGACAGCTTGTTTACGTTTATCAGCAGGTAAAATATATATGGTTATGGAACCAAAACGTCTTGGCAGTGGCTACACATACATATGCAAAAGGTCTTGATATGTCAAAATATTACCGTGTAATCATTTTCATTAAGGGAGAAGTACGGTTTAGGTAAATAGTTTATCAGTAGGCGTTGCGCATGACATCTGACGAGGAGCTTTGTTTACATGCGCGACACCATAAATCTGCCACTTTTGCTTTTGGAGTTTAGCTATCCATAGATATAGGTCGGTTGTGGTGTGGATAACCAGAAAACATTTTTGATGAGTTTTCCTCCTTTTCTAGAATCTAACAACAGCGGGAATCTCCATAAGTAATTTAGAAATAACGCGAACCTTGACGTCACTGCGCGTCAGACGAAATCAGAACGACTATACAGGGTGTCCGGAAATGACGATGAAAAATTTTAAGGTATGATTCTACATAAAAAGATATGAAAAAAAGTTCATATTAACATAGGTCCGGAAATGCTTCCAGAGGGAGCTACAGGCCCTTGAAGATGGTGCCGTAAAAGTGATTTTTATTTAATTTATTAGGATCTACTTACAATACAGGAATTAACTTCTACGTATAAGTTACAGTGATTGGAGGTCACTTGAAAATAGGTGGAGCCCCATCTTGCAGGAAGTACATATCTGTCCTTAGAGCATAAGGCACATCATCTAGTAGGTCTTGTGGCACATTTCGTAGAAACTCTAAGTATGATTCACCGTTTAATCTATTTGGTAAAATGTAGGGCCCTATTAAATAGTCCCTAAATATTCCCGCCCAGACATTAATGGAAAATTTCTCTTGGTGCCTTGATTCAAAAATCGCATGTGGGTTTTCGTCTGCCCATACGTGGTTATTATGGAAATTGATAATTCCGTTTCTAGTAAATCCGGCCTCATCAATGCAAAATATATTACTTATAACGTCGGGATCTCGGTGCCATTTTTGTCTTAGCCATCGACAGAATTGCATCCTGGGTTCAAAATCTTCGGGTTTTAGAGCCTGAACTCTTTGAATGTGGTATGGGTAGAGACAATGTTCATGCAAAATTTCCAAAACCGAGCTATTTGGAATGCCTTCTTGCGTAGCTAGCCTTTTAATGCTTATCCCTGGATTACCTGCGACTATTTCAAGAACTCTCTCTTCAGCTTCGACAGTTCGAGTGGTACGTGGTCTACCAGTTGAGTAATCTGGTTTAAAAGATCCTTTTTCACAAAGTTTTCTATGTACATTAATGAAAAATTGAATGCATGGAACTTGCCTGTCAGGGTACGACTCTTGATATAATCTCAGCGCTTCGAGAGCGTTACCATTTGCTTTTCCATACAGAAAGTGCATTTGTGCCATTTCTTGAATTATTCATTTTTCAGCTTTTTAGTGAAATTCTTAAATAGTAAAAAACACAAGTCACAATAACGGGTTGTTCAACTAAAACTTCAAAAAGTGACAAAGTGAAGTTGCTTATTAAACAAGTTCAAATGCATTTGAATTAAGCCAACTATGATTTGTTGCGAGCGTTTGGTATCCTATGCGTTACATTTTTAAATGAAGTTTTTGGTGTTCAAAGAATCATAATTTATTTAAAAGAGACACTCGGCGATTATTTTTTATGGGGTTACCTAAAATCCTTAGTATACGAAGTACCAGTTCGCAGCGTTGAAGAATTAGAGCAGCGGGTGTTTGCTTGTTGTGAAGTTGTTGTGAAGAAGGGAACCTTTTTTTATGCGAAAATATACTCGGCGAAAAAAATAAGACCCTAAATAACTAACCAACCCTTTGTTACCACGCCACTGTTGCAATATGGGTCACCTGATATTTTCAAAAAGTGACCTCCAATCACTGTAACTTATACGTAGAAGTTAATTCCTGTATTGTAAGTAGATCCTGATAAATTAAATAAAAATCACTTTTATGGCACCATCTTCAAGGGCCTGTAGCTCCCTCTGGAAGCATTTCCGGACCTATGTTAATATGAACTTTTTTTCATATCTTTTTATGTAGAATCATACCTTAAAATTTTTCATCGTCATTTCCGGACACCCTGTATATCATAGCTTGTGTTCATTGTATCTTGCATTAAGATGATATACAGGGTGTCACGAAATTAGAGCGCAATGTTTCTAGGGTGTAATCTAGACTTCAAAATAATATTCAGATTTATATAAATATATCCCTCAATATGTCCCTGAACATGCCCTGTAAGAAAGCTAAAGCCCCTTAAAGGGGGCACTCTGAAGATGGTATAAAAAAATCCTCAATACGCACAGTTTAGTATATTTATTTAATTTTTTTTTCAGAGGTGGTCACATGCAGGGGACACAAGACGATTTATAGTCAAAAAATTTTTTATTTCACAAACCCAAAGGAACCAAAACTAAACAACGTTTGCGCTTGACCTGTGTAATTTAAAACTTACTCTGCGATTGCTGCAGATCACTGGAACACGTCTGAGTGCCTCCTGAAACTTTGACTTTGGTTCTGGGAACCGCCGAAACGGCAGCCGTTTTGCCATTGTGATTTTGAATAACTAAAAAAAATTTTATTAATTATACGGCAAATTTTCAAGAAAAATAACAACGAAAAAGGGATTTTTTTGGATTCTGAAAAGGCTTTAAACGATAATTTTCAGTAATATTATGAGAAACAATAAAACTACGTTATATTTCTTTTCCACTATATTCTTAAAAATGACATGTTTCGCTATCACTGTAGCTTCTTCAGATTGAGAATGAATAAATATTTTTCTATATCTAACAAAGCGTACAATCTTAAAATATTATTACAGGTATAAAGATGGTGTAGGGTGTAGGGGACATAATAGTAACAGTGGGATTTTCCAAATGGTCAGTAAAGTGATTAGATAAATTATTTTATAGATTCATTTATACATGTAATAGCGAATTAGTGAAATAAATTTAACAAAGGAGAATTGTTAAGGTCTATTTGATCATTCAGTAAAACATCGGTATTCTTTTAAATGGTTGGAATAATTAGAATCTATTTTATCTTTTATGTAACTATTATAATGTTCTTGTATTCTTTTTCCAAAATGTCTCCCTGTTTGGAAAATGTATGTTTTCGGACAATCTTTACATTTTAGTTTATACACCCCTGATTTTCTATTTTTATGATTTTTAGTTCTATTTTTTATATATTTCCCTAAAGTGTTGTTAGTTTTGTAAGCTACCCTTAGGTTGAGTTTATTAAGCTCCCTACCCACATTTTACTAGGTTTTCCAATGAAAGTTAACAACTTTAAATTTATCTGCTGACGTTTTACTATTTGGGAAAACTAAATCAATAGTTTTCTTGTAAGTCTTTTTCTTTAAGATTTTGTTTATTAAATTCGAAGAGTAACCATTATTAACAGCTATTTGTTTAATAATATTTAGTTCTTTATGAAAGTTATTTTTGTTAAGTGGGAGAGTTAATAGTCTATGAATCATATTGTGGAAAGCTGCTAACTTATATTGAATTTGGTGACAAGAAGAATTGTGGATAGTTGTGTCTGTATGAGAAGGTTTGTGGAAAACTGAGAAACTATGTTTATCATTGTCTCTTTTTACAGTTAAATCTAGGAAGTTAATGGAATTCTGGTTTTCTTCCTCTATTGTGAAATTGATATTTTTATGTAAACTATTGATATATTCGAGAAATATTTTTAACTGTCTGTCCGTTCCGAGAAAACATGTTAAGATGTCGTCAACATATAAGAATATAGTGGAAAAGAAATATAACGCAGTTTTATTGTCTCTCATAATATTAGTTATGGATTTCCACCAAGTATCGGCTGATCAATTAATTTGATAATTTTAAGCTAAAATTCGCGGGTTTGTTACTACAACTTTAGGAAGGAAAATATCTTTGAAAATTTCAACCTACCTTGTACTGGTGGACAAGAACCATTTGAGGCGTTACCGCTGCCGTTGGTTGTACCATTCCTTTTTACATATCTAAAAACATAAAAACAATCTGAAATTTTCTGATATCTATTTGGATCTTTACAGATATGGAAAGGAAATACAAATATTTAAAAAATATTGTTTGAATTTTTGACACATTCATCTTGTAACCTATTACTAAATATATATATTTATATAACCAGTTAGAAAATAATAACTCTTCTGTGCGACGAACCACATCAAGTGCCCTCTATGTTCACTTATGCATAACATAGTCATAGTCGGTAGCAAACATGAACTAATTGCGAAAGTAAGGTTTTATAAAACTTTAAAAAAATATTACTTTAAATTCCCAAATCTTTTGACAACTAGTATTAACATAATTCGCATTCCTATGCTCACCCAAAACTTTGAGGAACTCCTCTAACCCCCTTACTTCCGCCCGACTTTTCCTTTCCGTGGGGGCTGCTTCGCCTCTCGCCTCTTTCCCTACGATTTGACGTGGGGCTACCGGGCGCAGGAGGCGGTGGACTGCCCACGCCTGGAGAATCTCCGTATCGTTTCCAGTGGTGACCGTTTGATGCCGAATGTTTGGTTTCAGAACCTTAAAATTAAAAAAATATTAATAATACAGGTCCAAGTTCTTAAAGTTAACCAAATTCAAATATTTTATCACAAAGCAGTCCAAAATTAAATTATTTTTCCATATAATGGATGTAAGAATATTAAAGCAAATATTTTCAGCTTCATGCTGTATAAATTCTCCCTGAGACCAATTTGGGTCCCAAAAACGTGTATTTGGTTGCTTTTGGGATAAAACGACACAGCAACGAAATAACGATAAAAAAAGAAATGGCGAACACGTCACTAACCCTGACTCTTCACGCAGTGCATCTGGTGAAAAATCCTGTCTACCTTCCGATCAAAACATAAAAAACTTGGGGAGATAAAATGTATAAAACTGCACTTTTAGCGACGTTTTAACTTACAAGTAAAAAAGTTTGTGATACAGACATGTCTAGTAAGGTTTTAGATTTACATTTTTAGAGTTGAATGATCTGAGAAAGCATTAATTACTACAGCAATGCATAATTCAAACAAGTGTGAATTGTGAACTTGCCCGCCCGCTTCTTGTTATAGTATGTATGATTGTCATTAGCGTATTAGTTGTAGTCAATCTGGGAAGAAATATGTCTTTACACTCTTCGGCTATTGGATTCCATCGAAATGAGGTAATGTGGTCTGGTCAGAACCATGAGCTAACCACATAACTACCGGGTCCGCAAACGAAGCGGGGGCGGAAGATTAATCGTTATCGAAGAACTTATCAATAATACTAAAACAGGTTGTGATATTGGATTAAAAGCGGCATGTTTTAAAAATATTTTACATCATACAGGGTGGCCCGAACAAACCCAAAAAAGTGTGACAGCATAAAGATATGTTTTTTTAAACGGGACACCCAGTATTTTATTGCATATTTAGGCTCGTATTAGTAGCGTTTATAAGTGCCTCAAATTTTATTTAATTTGGTTTTGTAGTTTTGGAGAAATAAATTAAAAACTAAAAAAAAGTTTTGCAGTCCTGAATAAAAAAATAAAAAAATAAATCCAGAACTATTGTTTTAACCTCGGCATTGGGTGAAATTTATGACAAGAGGTCTAGAGATACTATGAATCTAATTGCGTTTATCTATTTTGTACGTGTATGCTGAAAGATATCCAGATATTGAGAGAAAGCCGAGACCAGAAGCCTTCGAGAAGTTGTTGCAAAGATTTGTAGCAACAGGAAGCATTGCTTACACAAAATGGATGATCATTAATAAACCCGTTATTAATGAAGGAAATGAATTAAGAGTTTGTTGGCAGTAGAGGACAATCATTAAATTAAGTAAATGGAAGCTATTTTGAACATTTACTTTAGTTTACAATTATTAGTCTAGTCGCCTATAACAAAATTTCCCAATAAAAACTCTATTTAAACAACATAATTTATGATATTTACAATTATTTCGAAAACGGGTGGATATAACTTATATGCTTGTATTACAAAAAAAAATTGGTTAAAAAAATAGTTCAGGATTTTTTTAAATTTTTTTATTCAGAACCGCAAAACTTTTTTTTAGTTTTTAATTTATTTCTCCGAAACTACAAAACCAAATTAAATAAAATTTGAGGCATTTATAAACGATACTAATACGAACCTAAATATGCAATAAAATACTGGGTGTCCCATTTAAAAAAATATATCTTTATGCTGACACACTTTTTGGACCACCCTGTATAATGTAAAATATTTTTAAACATGCCGCTTTTAATCTAATATCTCAAGCTGTTTTAGTATTGTTGATAAGTTCTTCGATAACGATTTAATCTTCCGTCCCCGCCTCTTTTGCGGACCCCGTATATAGAGCTAACCAAGAACCTCGACAGCCTAGAACATCCAAGACAGGTAGGTGATTTGCCTCTCTATTACACATATTTCCATGACATATGTTGGACTGACATTGCCCGCTCCACCTAGAGCGACGAATAACAAAAATACACGACGAGCCACTGCCGCCCATTCATTTATGGTTCAGCTTAGCACTCCTCGGAATTCACTGTTTAAGAATTCCTTCATCTGAAGGACGTCATCCTTGTGGAACGACCTTCCTGAGGTCGCGTTTCCCAACGAATATAACCTCTCACCCCTATAATTGTACCAAAATGAGGGCATAAATAGTATTAATAATTTTTTTTTAATGCTAAATACATACCTTGGGGTGTACCACCGTTCTTCTGCGGTTTAGAGGAACCTCTAGGCGCCGGAGGAGGAGGGGGCGAGTCTCGGGAGGACCCACCCCTTCGAGTCGACTGTTCTGTCAACACGGTGAGGCCGGATCTGGAAAACGAAAACGACTTTTTTATAAAATCATATTCAAATAAGTAGTATCATAAAAAAATAGTACTGGCAGTAGAATCGTGATAAATTCAGATACAATTTGAGGAAAATTTCATTAAAAAAGTAACATGACACAGTGGCGGTTCTTCCACAGGAGCACATGCGCACGTGCACCCCCCAAAACAAATCGAATAAAAAATATTAATTTATATTCATTGAATATTATTTATCGTATAAAGTCCGACCCTCCCTAATATTTGATCATCCCGTCAAACCAAACTGTATAGATCCGGCAACCGTGCCTCGGTCGTGGTAAATGACGATTACGACGAGACTTGCTCGCACGTGCGATTAAGTAGTGCTGTTCCTCTGTAGTAACAGGTGGCGGGTGGCAGCGGGGCTATGGCGATTTAACATGGAAAAGGCGCACCGTTTTTGTGTGCACCGCGCTGTTGTCTGTTCGTGCATCTAGTTAGAAATTCGAGCGTGTATGTTTTAATATTTTAATATTATCTATTAAATATTATATATTTATTAAGTTAAAATGAATTGTTGACGGTGGACTATTTAAGAAATAACTTTAGCTCTTTGAGTTTGGAGCAAAAAATTGAAGTGAAGAATGCGGGAACACCTAAACCAGAAATTAATCTAACGCAGACCACAAAGGGTAAATCTAGTGACTTTATTAGAAAGTTTAAAAATGAAATATATAAAAAAATTTACAGAGGGCATTCCAAACTTAATGATTAAGAATTTAAACTAAAAAACACTGAAAATATGCCAAAAATGCCAACTTGTCAGTCTCGTGGCTCGATTCGTTCTCGTCATAAAACAGTTAACTATTGTTCCCGTTTTGGTTGCGCTTAATGACGTAGCCGTAGATGGCGTAGTGGTATTAGACATCATTCGGTTTTCTTGACAACTCGTAGATGGCGGTAGTAGTATTGGATATCATTCGGTTTTCTTGATAGCTCGTAGATGGCTTTAGTAGTATTTGTAGTGGACTGCATAAATATTGTTACGACGGTTGCATGCGACGACGTTAAGATCCGACAGCTATACACACTAAGAAAACCTTTCTTATTTTCCAAAAGTTGTTTTTTCTTGTGTAAAATTAATAATAGATAAAAATATGTTTTATCTAACGCATTTTCTTCTTACTTTTTTCTTTCTACATTTAAAATGCCTAGAAAGTAATTGTTTGGTCGTTACACAAAAATAAAATTTTTAAAATAATTGCACCATACCCAGGTCACGAGCCGCCACTGACATGGCATCAAACTTGATCAGAAATTCAGATTCTTTGCCCGTGAAAACCCATTATCCAATCAGAATTTGTTGCAAAAGTATAAAAAATCAATTATAATAAAAGCCTCATATAATAATAATTCATTTATACATGATCTGACTGACCCCTATTCCGTATCATTCTTCGTGTCACCCTTGAACTTGTTGACTCATACCCTGGCCCGTTTTTTCTTTTACCCCCAATATTTACATACTCTTTGTGCAAATAGACCGGGGAAAGTGAGTCAACACTCCATATCGAAGATCCTACGAACCTTTTGAATGAAATTTTAGATAATTCTGTTTTCAAACGTGACCTATCTTTGTGCAATTTTGGTGCTCTGTATAAATTAACATTTAAAATATAATAGGGGTTAGTAAATAATATTAAAAATAGGAATGACGTCAATTTATTGTAGAGGGGGGCGCATCTAAAGAATATGTGCAGACTTCGTGATGTCAGGGTTGCAAAAATTTTTTTTTTCATTTTAAACAAAAAAAAGTGTTTTTTTTTTTTGTTTTAAATGGTTTTTTGTTTTAAACATGTTTTTTTTTGCTTTTAAAGTGCATGTTTTCAACAAATAAAACTTTATTAAAAACATAGTTTAAAACCTATTTTCAATGTTTTTAGCAGAATTTAAAAGATAACTTAAACTCCTCCATCTCAGAATGTTTTCTATTCATAGAGTTTTATGACTTTTAGGATTTTTGCCGAGAATCATGACATTCTCAAGATGCTTAGTGGCTCTAGATAAACTTAAAAAAACACTTGCACGATAGGAGAAGCGACAGAAATATGGCTCGAACTATTGAAGACGTTTGAAAACAAAAATCAAATGGGGAATTTTCAATGAGTGACGTTAATACGTTAATAAGGTTATAGAACGTTTGGAGATGGCCCTAAATCCAGTTCATCTAGGTGTGTACCTTTTATGCCATGACAAAAGATATTTGTTTCGTCTTTAATCAGTCGCTCTTTGAGGGAAATCAAAGTGGGTACAGTTTGTGCCTGATACATTTAGTAAATCTTTCTTCTTAATAAATCCATGTCATTTTTGTCGATGCTTCTAAATGTGCCAGAATTACTCCGATTTTTTCTAGGATTAACAGGTTTAAGTTTTATGTCTCTTACCGAAGATAAAGGAGTTTTTGTCAAAGTATAGACGTCTCTGCTAAAGCATCCATCGAATTAAAATTTCTACTCAATAACGATTGATACACATTTTTAATTATTAGTTTGGCATCGGTAGATAAATGCTTTCTTTTAAAAACGACACTTGAAGATGCCCGCTATCAGCACAATTCCAAGGACGCCACATTCTACCACTAATAAGCCTAACTAAAAATTACTCGCCGGAAAACCACTAAAGATTAAAATTATTAAAAATCACTTTGTATTTATATATGCATCAGGCATAGGTATAAATTGAATTTGTATACCTGGTCCGGCTCTGCTCGAAAAGGTTTTAAAATTTGAGATTTCCTTATTTATATATTATATAGTCGAAGGGATAATGATGTTTTATTGCAGTCAAAAGATCAACGGTATAATTCTGCAAATACTATACCATTTGATCCAATCCCATTTAAGATGAATGAACAATAAAACCAATAGAGCAATATTCTCAATAAAATTAACGTGACTTTTCGATTATTAATATTAATACTGAAAGCGAGATATTAAAGATGGGAGAAACTGACACCCGGTATATTAAATAAATATATAATTTTTCGTAGTGCCGGTCTTATATTTTTATACAATTGTCACATTGTATTGTATAGTAACAAACCTTAAAAGCAAAAGACGGGTCAAGAATATATGAATTTAAAACTTTATTTCCTTATGTAAATAAATCCTCATTATAATCTAAGAACCTTTTACATTTTAATGAGTTTAGCCACAATACCCTGATTTATGCAAAGTTCGCTGCAGTTGCTGGGTTTTCAAAACCTCATTTCAAATGCGCCTTTTTAATGAAAAGAGGTAAAGAACTGCAGTGAAAAAGTCGCTAGTGTTCCTTTGAAAAGCCTTGGAAAATGGAAATACATACTGGAAAAATAAAAGGAAAACTCATACAAAAGGTCGTGTCGTTTTCTCGATATGCTGTTTCCATTTTTTACGGTTGCTGCCAACTATACAGGGTGTCAGTAATAAGTATATTTGCAGCCTTCGTAGTTTCACCTCCTGGGAGTGGTAGACGTTGCCCTTAAGATCTTAAATGGTAAGAAGCGGGCTTAAGTGGCACATCACTTTAAAGGTTCTTTCCAATATACCATAATTTATTATTTTTTGAGTATTTTTCAAGAAATCTCGTTAAAAAAAATGGACATATTCATGTCAATTTTTAGGCGGCGACTATCTCCTGGTAAATTCTAAAATTCAAACGGTATCACCGAGATCCCTAATCATTCTACTAAAAAATCAAATACATTGGAACGTGATACTCAAAAAATAATAAATTATGTTATTATTAGAAGGAGATTTAAATTACCTTTAAAGCAATGCGTCATTTGACGCCCCTTCCCATTTAAGATTTTAAGAATAAAATCTACAACGCAGAGGGGGTTAAGCGACGAAGGCTGCAAATATATGTGTCGCAATAAAATTGACTCATCTTTCCGATGAGTATATGGTACTGGTAGCGAGCGGGTGGGAAATTTGTAGATCGACACTCTGTATAATGCGTGTGTGTGTGTCAAAGAGATAAGAATATGAAAAACATCAAAGAATAATAACGAGAATGAAAACGAAACACCCGAACCGAGCAGTAGTGGGTCGAGATGAGGGTTGCAAAAAAAAACATGTATTTTTTAATTTTAAACATAACAAGTGGTTTTTTGTTTTAAACGGGTTTTTTGTTTTAAACATGTTTTTTTTGCTTATAGAGTTCATGTTTTAAACAAATAAAACCTTATTAAAAACATAGCTTAAAACATATTTTCAATGTTTTTAGTAGAATTTAATAGATAACTTAAACTCCTTTTCCAGTGGACATCTCAGAATGCTTTCTATTCATAGAGTTTTAGGATTTTTGCCGAGAATCATGACATTCTCAAGATGCTTAGTTTGTTAGATGATAGAACGCTGTGGTGCTCTCGAAATGGTCTACTTCTACTGGTTCAGTATCAAGTAGCAGCATGTCAAGTTTTATTATTCGAACGAGCGAATCAGATAAGAAAAAGATGGCTATACAAATAGCCAGATATTTATATGCGACGAATACACCATTTCGTGCAGTAGAACATCGTGAGTTTAAACTGCTACGTCCTGGATATTCACCACCAAATAGAAATGTTGTTTTCCAACAATTTGCTCAATACGGTTTATAACTCAGTACAAACAACAATGAAAGACAATTTGTGTCAGAAGAAAGTTTGTCTCGCCCTTGACGGTTGGAGTAACGTCCATAAGGAACCTATAATAGGCATATGTGTCACAGATATAGAAAGCGAACGGGTGCATCCAGTAGAGTCCGTCGACACGAGTGGTCATAGCCACATATCAGAGTATTTATTACAACTACTGAAAAAAGCTATACAAAAATGCGAAGAAGAGTATGAATGTCAAGTTACCAGTGTAGTAACAGGCAAAGCTTCGAATATGACTAAAATGAGGAAAAACCTTTTTCTTGAATTAGACCGGAAGGATATAATAACTTAAATGGTTGTTCAGCTCATATATTCAACTTACTTGCTCATGATTTAGAAGTGCTGGAAGTCAAGGTAACGTAAAGAAAATTTGTAAATACTTTAGAAATGTGAATTTCGCTAGCGCAAAATTTAAAGAAGCTGGTGGCTACGCTCTCGTATTACCTCAGGATATTCGCTGGAACACTTTATCAGACTGCTTGGAGAGTTATTTTAAAAACTGGCCAATATTATTTGATGTGTGTACTAACAGAATACTTATTGAGAACGACATCATAAAATTAGTTACTGACATTAATTTAAATGCTAATTCACAGGAGTATCTCAAAAAATTAAAATGCATTGCTGTGGCTCTAGATAAAGTTCAAAAAAACACTTGCACGAGTGACGTAAATAAGGTTATAGAACTTTGGAGATGGCCCTAAATCCAGTTCATCTAGGTGTGTACCTTTTATGCCATATATGTTTCCTCAACAGATACTTGAAAATGTAAAATCATTAGCATGGTGGCGGTCTATTAAACATTTAAATACAAGAGCAATGGAACTTGTCCAACAGCTACATACAGCTATTGCTTCGTCCGCCAACATAGAAAGACTTTTTCGTCTTATGGTTTAGTTCATTCCAAACTCTGCAATAAGCTAGGCAATGTCAGAGCAGCTAAGTTGGTTACAATTTGTAAAAAACTAACTACCTAACTTATATTATTTTGTTAATTTGAATGGAAATTACTGTTTTAGTAAGTAGTTTTATTACTATATTTATCAATAAATATTTTTCACACCAAGTTGTTGCACAAATTAAGTATACTCCTGTTAAATAATCAATTTACTAAAAAAAAAACGTGTGTTTAATTTACCTGTTTTAAACATTTTTAACAAAACATTGTTTTAAACTCCAACGATTGTTTAAAACACGTTTAAAACAATTGTTTTATACAAAATGTTTAAACGAAACAACCCTGGTTGAGATAGTTTTGTATGTAATTTATGTGCAAGTATTAAATAATAGATAATTTATTTCCACCTTTTTCACTTTATAAACATTATTGTTCTTTCAGTCTTGATTGCTGAAGATAAGGGTTTTACTTTACCTCCAAAAAATGGTGATATAAAACGGGAGTGATTATCATACTCGCCCATTTCGATGTATAGACCACATTATAAGCTTGTTAAATAATATACTATTATATGAACCTCCAGCACAAAAATCACATACTGAAATTTTAACAAAAAAAATATGTAAAACTTTGTCTTCCCTACATTCGAAGGAAACCTTCGCCTAGTTAAGTTTGCTTCACGCACCATATAAGAAACATAACATAAAATTGCATCTAGGGTAAGTCGTAAATTTGCCTTTTACGACTACGTTTTACGACTGTTTAGAATTAAAGTGGCTAGGCATACATGCAGCACAAGGTAACTTACTTCCTTTTCAAATTAATTCCTTCCTAATTAGATTGAAGAGGAAATTACGCCAAGTTTATAAGGAAATTGTTAGATTTTTAAAAGAACATTGTAACGGCTTAACTACAAAGGAAATTGCTCGACAAGCAGACAATCTTATTTACTGTTAGAGCGATAGAGAATAAAACACTTTTTTCTCTAATATAACTATGGGAGCTTCCTTTGAAATACAAGTAAACACTTACTTTTAAAAAATTGGCTGTTTGGTGCATGCTCTCCGTCCAAAAAGTGATTTATTTTATTTTTGGTTACATCCAGCCGGCATCCAGTGTAAAAATTGTAGCCTTACAACTTGCATTTGGATCGTTAGGGGTGCTATTAGCTGTAGGTTCTTTTTGGAGGACTCCTTGAAGATCCCTTCTAGTAAATTGCCGAAAATCATCGTTTTTGATAGTTCTGGAACGTTTTTGCGATTCAAAAAAGTAATGTTACGTCTTCGTTATGTAAACTTTATCTAAGGTTATGTAATGTTAGTTAGTTGTCAAACAAATATAAATTAAAACCACGAAAAGTCGAAACGACCAATTGAAGAAATAGGTATAAACTGTTGCATATCCAGCAAAACGTTTCTAGTTAATTATTCCTGTTTTACAAAAAAATACGTATTTCCAGTGTTTGGAAATTTGTATTAGAAACACTGATATAAATCTCATCAATACTGTCGGCACTAGAACATAGTTTTTAAGTAAAAACACTTCAGGTCAAGGATGTCGACAAGGTTGGCTCATAGAAATTCGGCAAATCGCCGTATTATAATTGGGCATTTTTAGACTATTTGAGTCGAAAGAGGTATTTGAAATGAAAATAAAAGACATAAACTACAACTCTCCGTATAACTAATAGGTTAATGCCATTATATCCGATATATTGAGGTTTTACTATAATACCTACAATTTTCTTTTATGCGGTTCTAAGAAGGTTATTTTAGATGAGAATGCCTTATTGTAATATTTACAGTTGCATCACGGCGGGCGAAGCTGCGGGTACTACATAGAATTACACAAATATACAAATTTTTAAGTGGACAATCATTTAGAACTTCTTTAGATAAAAATAAAACATTTAATTGGTGATAATTTTATTAGAGGGAACAGATGGTGATACAGAAATACCACCCCTAAATTACAAATAAAAATATTTTTACGTTCTTATTACGTCTGTGGTTAGTCCATAAGCAATCAGCTTCAAAAGGTCTCGTGACAAACGAGCTGAAAATTCCATAAATTTCCCTTCAGTTTCTGTCCGTGACACAGATAAAATAAAATATACAGTTCATATAAAAATATGAACAACAGCTTAAATTCTTTGCTACAGGGTATTGAAATATACAGGGTGTTCCTTAATGACGTGCTAATATTTCAGGGTGTGATTCCTTAGGTCATTTTATAAAGAAAAGTTCATATGAACATATGTCCGCAACGGCTTAAATTTTTTGCTACAGGGTGTTGAATTTCTATTTTTTAAATGGTTATTTTTTAATATCTCCGAAAGTATTTTAGATATTATTTTCAATTTTGGTAGGTGTTAATAGGAGATAGAACCACAAATTTTAGTTAGAAAAGTTATTCAATTGTTCCACCAGTGGCGTCCCTGCAAACATGCTATGATATTTTTTACAAGAAAGATGGTACGCTACTGACATTTTTCCAAGTGGATACTTTTTCTGAGTAACCTGGTCAATTCTACATGTAAACGGTATCTTGAGTTTTTCTCGTCAGATGCACCGTTCTTGATTAAAACCACTAAATTTATATTGAAGCTCATTATTATTAACATTGATAAAATAATTAATGATAAATTTTGTTTTATAAAAATTGTTGGAGTGGGCAATTCGATGCGAAGACGGGCGGAAGCATGCCTTTTAAGTAAAGGTGGCCATTTCCAACAATTTTGATGAAACAAAATTTATCATTAATTATTTTATCAATGTTAATAATAATGAGTTTCAAGATGAATTTAGTGGTTTTAATCATAAACGGTGCATCTGACGAGAAAAAGTCAAGAGACCGTTTTCACGTAGAATTGACCAGGCTAATAAATAAAGATATCCACATGGAAAAATGTCAGTGGCGTACCATCTTTTTTGTAAAAAATATCAGAGGACATGTTTGCAGGGACGCCACTGGTGGAACAATTCAATAACTTTTCTAACTAAAATTTGTGGTTCTATATCGTATTAACACATACCAAAATTGAAAATAATATCTAAAGTACTTTCGGAGATATTAAAAAATAACTATTTAAAAAATAAAAATTCAACACCCTGTAGCAAAAAATGTAAGCTCTTGCGGACATATGTTCATATGAACTTTTCTTTATAAAATGACCTAAGAGATCACACCCTGAAATATTAGCACGTCATTTAGGAACACCCTGTATAATGTCACACGAAAACAATGTTTTAAGTGGTAAGTTCAGCTGAATATTTAAGGTTTATAGGGTGTAATTAGTCACCTTACAAGCATTTCCCTAAATTCGAAAAGTCTCGCCGTAACTTTTGACACCTCAACTCCCCAGACACAAGAACAAAAACAAAACTTACAGTTCCTTGTCCCTCGAGACGTCCCCTCCACTTTATCCATGACCATCAAATGAACAGCCAGCGGAATATCCCGTATAGGCACTGCATCGGAACTATTTCTTTCAATTAAAGCACATTTTACTTAGAAAAACGGAAAGTTTCGTTTGTATTAATTTAAAAAACTTTCATTTCAGTCCTTTTCAACTACATTTCTGTTAAGGGGTAAAAACCCTCTGAATGTCTAAGGGACGGGAATCGATTCGGGGTGCGCATGTTTCCTCGCTCCGGTGGTTGAAACATCTGATAGGGACTTTTCCCTTAAGGGCATACTATAGGGTAGGTTAGGCCGGAATAAATATTGAAACATCGAGGAAAGTAATTATGAAACGTGCAAAATATTCCTTTGGCAAGGAGGAACTAGACAAAAGCTTTAAAGGAAACAAACAAAGAAGCAGGAAATCGTATATGTTAATTTTATTTACCATGAGAGATACTTATTTGTTCTTTGCCCAGTCAAAAATATATCCGCAACCATGGAGGAAGCTGGTAAGGCGATTGATTCATTTCCCCAAAACGCAGAGATGAATGAGCATTGCTCTACCCGGGGCCAAATTGATTTCAAGAGTGAACTAATGGAAAAACTACCAAGGAAGCTCAAAAAGTTGCCAATGAAATACAAAATTATTAGATACATAAGCCATCTAATATAGTTGACATTATACCGTTGACCCTAGACCTGTAATTACCTGTTTGAATACCATTGTTTGGTCCAAACATCTTCAAACCGGAATAAATGGGCGCGACCCTGCGCTTGAAAATATACTATCTACCTATTGATTTATTTTTCTCCGGCTCTGCTCGAAATATCCCCCATAAAATGCAACGACTTCGACAGCGTCTTTGTTAGAAAAAACAAACAATCGACGGACGTGACTCAAAAGTCTATATTTTTATCCAATTTACGGCAGATTTGGCATTGTGAGTTAAGAATTACTATTTTTCGCACAAACAATACTTTAAATTAACACGCAAACACTGAAAAACAACAAAGAATGTTGTTTAACGATATCAACAAATATGACAATTGTTAATCTGGTAGTGTAAACGTGAAACAGGTATGAAAGAAGAACGTTTCAATAAGGGCTTTATAAAAACCACGTTCCGAATGCTCGAAGGCGACGTAATGCCTTAGTCTAATTAACAACTTCTTCACTAACTTGACAGTCCAAACGGATCAAGGTGCTTTTGGTCAGTCGCTAAGGCCATCAGCCAAAAATTTACCAAATCAACTATTTCTCTCTTCTAACACGCTCCGATAGTACAATAGCATCCACACCCGGAGACAAAGCAAACTTACTTGCTGAACTATTTTCTTCGCATTCCACTGTAGATTTCCAGGGAAGAACACCACCCAATAGTCCTGCAGTTCTATCCGAAATGAAATCGTGTTCCGTTAGCGTCCCGTCAAACGAATCCTGAAAGGGCTCGACGTGAAGAAAGCTTCTGGTCCAGACGAAATTCCTGTTATAGTTCTCAAGAGATGCGCCGATGAACTAACACCAGTATTTTTAACTTATCCTACAAACAAGGAATATTTCCATCGTGCTGGAAGACGGCGCGAGTCCAGCCTATACCAAAGAAAGGTAAGAGAACCCTGCCTAACAACTATCGACCAGTCGCATTGCTTTCAGTTATATCAAAAGTAATGGAGACAGCTATTAACCAACATCTTCTAAAGTACCTGGAAGGCTTCAACATTACCAGCGATCATCAATATGGTTTTTGGAAGTCCAGATCAACTGTAGATCTTCTAGTCTATGTCATCCATCTTTGGAACAACGCAATCGAAAATAATGAGGAGTCTCGGGCTGTTACACTGGATATTTCTAAAGCCTTTGATCGTGTTTGGCATGAGGGACTTCTAAGTAAACTGCGATCCTATGGTATGCCCAGTCGATTCTGTGCATGGTTGTCTAGCTTTCTTAAGGACCGCTCTCTGCAAGTGGCGATTGACGGATTTCTCTCAGACACCTTCACCATCAATGCCGGTATTCCTCAAAGGTTCATATTATTTCTCACTCCCTTCTTACTCTATATAACGACCTTCTAGTGAAAAATTCGATATTTAGTTTTTGCTGGCGATAGCACACTTATCTCATCTTTCTCTTTGAATGCACAAACATCGGCTGCCGACGTACATCATGCAGACAACATGAAGTATCACGCCTCAAGAAAGACCTGGAAGAAATTTTGGATTGGGGTAACAGTAATCAAGTCGAATTTAACGCTAAAAACCCAGTCAGCAGTTTTCTCTAAAAAGGTTAACATTACAGAACCGGATATAGTCATGGACGGACACGCAATCCCATTGGCTTCATCTATTAATTTGCTGGGCGTCAATCTGGGAGGAAATATGTCTTGGCATAACCACGTTGTGGCAATCGCCAAGATAGCTTCTCAGAATCTTCGTGTACTCTACCGAACCCGAAAGTTGCACACACCTCAACAACTTTTTCGACCATCACTAGAGTACTGCTCTCATGTCTGGAGCTCTGCATCCAAACATATTCTTCGGCTAGGATTTTTCCTATAGTGCTTGTGTTTGATCATAAAAAGAAAACACGAAACGACAAAGAAAAAGTATACTATTTCTCAGAGCTTGCCGATGGGGTTTCTGGTAAGTTAATTACAATCCACCTAAGAATGTGAATTGCTTGTTCTTCCAAGACTGTTTACCAAAGTCGTTTTATGGCAGTCATAAGATCTACGGTAAATTTTAGTATACCTACTTTGTATTTTTAATGTTAAGTAAATGAATTAACGAATAGATAATTGCGTAACACTAAAATAAAACCGCCACTGATATTTCTAGTAAAGTGGCTTCGAAACTCACCTCGTTCATTTAGAAAAGCGTCAGTTTTAAATGCGGAACTGATAAAATAAATCGTGCCACAATTTTGAAAAATATGTCCGTTTTCAAAAATATTTTTACGCTCGAAACCATCTCTTAAAATATTGTCAGATATGTTAAGTATTTTTATAGGTTACAAACTGAAATGTTTTCCAACTTCTTGTATATCTATTTGTAAAACATGAAATAAAATGGATTAAAAATGTTAAGAAATACTACAGTAAAAATAGAAAATATATTCGGTTCGTTGATATGTTGAGTCTATATGATCCTCTATTTAATTTTAGTGGCAGGTGAAAGATTTATTCAACACCGCTCCTGCAACGGCCTGCGGGAAGAGATATTTAACTCAAAATTTACAGTTGAGCCAGAAAATTCAATGGAAATAAAAATAAATTTTCCTTCTTCCGGGAAATTTGTACTTTTTTCCTACCTACGTTCGAAGAACCGCACAACCGGTTGCAAATTTCGTTCAATTTGTTCGGCGTGAAAAATCTTTCCCGCCCGCTTCGATACTTTCCCGCCCGCTCTCTTGGAAAACGCTACTTTCGGTAAAGAGAACATGCATGAAAAGAGGCACTTTCGGGGCACATGTAAAAAAAATCATTTTCAGACATGGCTCGATATAATTTTGAATTTATTGAGAATTTCCTATCTAAAGCGGTACAGCGCCTCTCAGCAACGCTCTACGGCATTTCATCAGATGTAAAAGTTGTAGAGGGGGACCTAAACTTCACGAAAAAACAAATTACTGATATTCCACCTCACGGACCCCCTATTGTCACCGTCTCTCTAACTATAAGGTAAACTTAAATTTAACGCTCTCCTTAGTAATTGAATACTTAGGTGATAGTTGGGAAAGCGATATCTAAATCCACAATTTCATAACAGTACCCGGATTATTCTCACGGTGGCAAATAAATTGAGAATCGATACATTTTGCTCAACGAACACCGAATTTTTGGTCAGCGGTAACAGATTTTACTTCTGCTAATACTTTAAACTAACCGCGCATGCCTCGGGCAGCTTGATCGAGTTTGTTACGCTCTGCGAACAAACCTTTACAAGAATTTATTTTTTTATGTGAGGCAACGATAAGAAATACACAAAAACAATTTAAAAACAGTTCAACAATATGAACTATAATAGTACCTAATAATAATAATAAAAGAGTTTATTAAAATTTTTGTAAAATATGTAAAATTAATGTGTCCTCTGATTGACAACAAACCCTCACAACCCCCGATTTAAGATAAACAAACACTTGTGGGAGCTCGTTTTATTTCAGTGCGCTTTCGGATGAGTCATCGGCCTTTAGGGCCTAAAGTATGAACTTGCCGAGGTTGCCACTAGTTAAGAAAATGTTGTGAAACTGGCTTTTTCCAATTCCAGAAAATTAATGAATTTTTTTCCGTCAAATTATTCTAAATAATTTAATAAGTAAATTGGATGGAAGGTTAACGTAATCTTTCAATATGCTTCATCAGCAAAAATCATGAGAACGGCATTTAGATGGTTTAAGAATGACGCAATGTAGCGTTGGGAAGGATGAAATAAAAAATTGTTTTAGAAGTCAGTCGGTTTTCTGGTATCCCCAGAACCGCGCTCACTCGCGATTTTATTTTTTCAAAATGGGAGCCGCAATGGTGGCTACAGGTTTCAGCGTGTTTTTATATCAAGAAGAATTCCGAGAACAGTCAACCGCGGATTTTCCCTGAGAAAATTTTTATCTTCGCCTACTCGTATTTCCGACGAGTTTAAAAAATACTGGACTGTCATTAAACACTCGTAGTTTCCGTGCGAGTATAAATAACTCTGGAATCTCTTCAAACACTCGTATGTTTCAGTGCAAGTATAAAGAACTCTGAAATATCTTCGAACACTCGTGAATTTTTTGATTTACGAAAACTCGTAGCTGTCTGTGCGAGTATAAATATTGCTGCGAAATCTTATTACCCGATTGTAACATCAAAAGTAAGTGTTAAAATATCTTAAGTTAGTATTAGTGGTCACTACCGCGAGTAATAATTTTTTTAGGAAATTATTAGGGTAGTTGAGATCCCTTTAGTTGGGAACAAACTAGCTTCGGTTTATTTTATATTGTAAATAATGAAAATAAATCTAAATTTAAACAGAGTACGTGACAGATGAATGATAGGTTGGTTGAAACAATTGAATGATAGTTCAGGCTAATTCTGATTGTATATAAATTGTAAATAATTAACTACGAGTACTTCGGGTCGCGTTACTCGACATACGCAAGGACTAAACCTTAAATCAACCCTAATGACAACAGACAGTAAAATTAAATAAAACTAGCCCTCCGTATTCCAATATAATAATGTGCATTGTTATTATATTCATTGGACGCGCCCGAGCCAATACAATCAAAAGTATAATCTGAACATTAGTTAGGCCTCGTCCTACGTTCAACTAACTATACTTTTAAATTAAAATCATTTATTCTTTCTCATGACAAATTTGCCCTCATCTCTTCAATTGCTCTGGTGGACTGCTGACAGCTTCCAGTTAGTGGGGAAAGGATCGTGGGCCCACACAAGACCGACTGACACGTGCGTGTCAAGTCGGCAATGGCATTAATTGCCTGGCATCCCTGATAAAAAACACCTATTCGATTCGAAGAACCATAATCGAGAAAATTGCGTTCGAAAATACCTTAAGTAGGAGCGTCTCTAAATTATGATGAATTTTTCATTGAATATCAAGACTGGCGACATTACTGATAGTGTCGACCAGCACTCACACATATATTCAAAATTTAATGATTAATAAAGTTAGATTGGCTCTAAATAAATAATTCCTGGGTGGGGAATTCACCTCTGGATAGAATTCAAAAATGGGGACAAAATTAAATTTCCAAAAAATAGCCGTCTACTTAATAATCTGATTAAATTAAATTCAAATAAAACTTAAGGGAAAACTTGGTTATACCGGGGTTATCAAAAAAGTCTTA
Organism: Barypeithes pellucidus; assembly: GCA_963991005.1. Classification (NCBI taxonomy): domain Eukaryota; kingdom Metazoa; phylum Arthropoda; class Insecta; order Coleoptera; family Curculionidae; genus Barypeithes; species Barypeithes pellucidus. The sequence continues at coordinate 17,459,264 of OZ022565.1, read as the reverse complement.
CGTGAAACGCGCAGACAAGGAGAACGTTTAGAGTTACCTCTATCATTTATTATAAGCGCTAAACGGACGGACGTTTCGGGCTACGTACTCCACTCATATCATGGTATAATGTACGTACGTTCCGCTTGCAAAAATTCCTTCGTGTCTTTTTCTCAATTAAGCGACAAAAAGTCTTGAAATTGCGGAATAATATACAGGGTGAATGATAGAAAAGTTTTGGCCTTGCATTGTCTTTATTTGTTATATATCACAACGTTTCAACTGGTAAGTGAGTATTCACCTGCAGACGACTGGAGATACTTACCAGTTGAAACGTTGTGATATATAACAAATAAAGACAATGCAAGTACAAAACTTTTCTATCATTCAAGAAACACCATTGTCTACAACCTTCAAACAGACAATATACAGGGTGTTCCTCGTCAATTTAGAAAGGGTCAATTTTCGGACCATTGCAAGTCAAAAATTGCTCCTCTACTCTGGTTATTCGATAATATAAATCGCATATCATAATTTGGAGCGAAAAAAACCATTAACCAAACGCACAATTTTCTGCTCCATCATCGATTTTAATTCGACAATAAGATGAAAAATTACTTTCCTTACGTGGCCGCGGTCGGTAAGAAGCTTACATTTCGGTAGATTGCGAAAGGGGGAGGCGGAATGGAGAAAATACAATAGCAAGAACGTCGGCTTTTATCTGAAAGGATTAAATTTGGGGAGATTTAATTTGGGGATCGAGGGGGAATTTGTTATTGTGTCGTCGCTCCGCAAAGTGGATTTGCCAGACAGTTATTCCCGGATTAGGTTCATTAGAGCGAAAGCTGTTGATTTATAATTGGAAATGGCGAAATAAATAAAGTCCATACACAATATAAAATAACGCACCATGTGAAATGTTAACGTTGGTAGCCCGAGTTGGTAGCGACGGACTAGGAGGATAATTGCCCACAGATGTAGGAGGTCTCTCAAAAGAATACTGCTTGACATCCCCGTACCAAAAAATAGGCTGATCGATAGGGGATGAAATTACAGGGTGTCCCAGTTGTAATGGAAACAAGCTTATATTTTCGTTATTTCTGAACTGGTTGTTTCCAATTTTCGGTGTTGCTATGTATGTATGATCTCAGGGCAGACTTTTCTGTTGCTTATAATCTTCAGCGTACGGATTTATAGGGGTTTTAAAATAATAACTATAAGAGTACAAGGTGTCTCAGTTTCGACACTTTTATAGGGTATCTCCGTAATTGTTAGTGCTATCAAAAAAGTAATGGGTCTCAGGTGCTCTTTTTGGGTCAAACTTAAAATGGTAAAATCAAAATTTGAAATATTTCGCTCGCTGAAGAGATACGGGGGGAAATCAAAAAATTGACAATTTGAAAATTACCCTATATTTTCTTAGTTAAAAGAGATAAAGAAAAATGTTTTATATAGAAATTTATTTATATTGATTGTTGAACAATCTGGCGTTTTCAGAATAAGTATACGGGGTCAGGTAAAAAAGTTTACGGACCTAACCTCATTTTTCTAAATGGAATACGCTGTATATTTTAATCTAAAAAGACACTATTTTAAATGTTCCTTTCATAGTACATTACGTACCGAGGGCAGTAAGAAGGCCTTTACGCTCGAGTCCGTAAAGGCCTTCACTGCCCGAGGTTCGTACCGTACTTTTTGTCAAAAGTGCGCCGAGTCCTTCTGCCACTAAAAAGAGTGTTGGTGTGTGCTTCCAGCGTGAACGCGAGAGGGCTGTAATGAAAACATTACAGCCCTGTTTCTAGGTATATTACAGCCCTGTCTCCGAGAGGCTTGAAAAGAGCTACTTACGGTCACGAAAAGAGGTCGCGTAAGAGGCGCTTACGGCGCACGTATGACAAAAAATATATAACACACTATGGATGATATTGGTTTCCTAGGCGATTTATTCAAACTTTATCATCGCAAATGTTCGGAATATGTCCTTAAATGGTTACCGTCTTTCCGGATAGCGAACAAAATATATATTTTGCGCCATTTCTTCGTTTTTCCACTTTCAATATAAACTGATATCAAATCAAATTTTTCAAAATGGTGACAGGTCATGTTCGCAAATGAATATGTAAAAATGAAATTGACGTTAAATGTTAATAGTCAACATAGTTGTTTCTAGGATATTAGCTTCTGTTTCATGGTCTACTGTGGTTTAAAGTAATAAAGTTTAATAAATCGCCTAGGAAATCAATATCATCCATGGTGTGTTATATATTTGAAAGAAGAATTTAAAATAGTATCTTCTTAGATTAAAATATACAGGGTGTTCCATTTAATTAATTTAAAAAAAAATGAGATTAGGTCCGATAACTTTTTATCTGACCCAGTATACTTATTCTGAAAACGGCAGATTATTCAACAATCAATATAAATAAATTTCTGAATAGAGCATTTTTCTGTATCTCTTTTAACTAAGAAAATATAGGGTAATTTTGAAATTGTCAATTTTTTGATTTTCCCCCGTATCTCCTAAGCGAGCGAAAATTTTCGAATTTTGATTTTACAATTTTAAGTTTGACCCAAAAAGAGCACATGACACCTGCATTACTTTTTTGATAGCACTAACAATTACGGAGATACCCTATAAAAATGTCGAAAATGGGGCACCCTGTACCTTTAGCGATTATTTTATTTCATTATAAGTGGGACCCTGTATATAAAAAAAATGATTAGAAAATATTTTCTCCCTAAGCGCATAAATTCACTTTTTTGCATTGCACTGTTTGAATAAGACTGGATAAAAATTCCCCAATTTCCTCTGAATTTAGAGGTAATTCCGTCGATGGAATTTGCCAATCAAGACACATTCATACTTTTAAACTCCCCAGTGCATTTTCCGACGCTTTTCAAGTTCATTTTCATTACGATGTCGTAAATTTTACTTTATACACTCGTACCCTTCAATGAGCACATCGTAATTTTCCCTTCTCGCAGTGTTTTCGCTCCGAACGGTCAAATTGTGAAAATAAATCACTTTATGTTGCAGTGTTGTTCGCTAATGTATCGCACTCCCCCGCTACTGTTAAAAATAAAGAGCCAACGATACCTTACAGTTAGAACACTGTAAAATCATCAAGCAAATCTACAGCAACTTTTGTAAACGACATTTGGACTCACCGCAAATTTTTAATTATTTTATTCACTTACCCATTTGGCACGTGATGAATTGGCATATTTTGCAGTCTTCTAGCGTAAAGGACGGACCCGCCTTCCGACAGATACCCGTCTGATATGTCCATATAATTTGATCCTCTTAATATTTCACCTTCGGATAAATATCTAAGAAATAAAACAACAAATATTAAAACATATTGGGCGGGTTTGTTTGTTGCAAATAGACAGTGAGCTAGATAGACAGCTAGTGAGCTAGCTAACCAGATATGGCTACCCGGTTAACTGTCATACGTCTTTGTATAGCTAGACAAATAGCAAGAGAGCTAGCTAATCAGAGCTTGCTACCCGGATAGCCTACCTATGCTAACCACCTGTCTGTATTGCCAGACAGATAACCAGTGAGCTAGCTAACTGGAACTGGCAAACTCTCTTAGCTGCCGACATACCAGCATAAATAGACAGATAGCCAGTGACCTAGCTTCCCGGCTAGCTATCTTAGTCGACCACCTGTCTATATAGCCAGGCAGATATACAGTGAGCTAGATAGATAACAAGTGAGCTAGCTAACCAGATCTGACTACCCGATTAGCTGTCGCACGTATCTGTATAGCTAGACAGATAGCAATAGAGCTAGCTATAAACAGAGCTCGTTACACGGCTAGCTACCTAAGCGGACCACCGGTCTGTATAGCCAGACAGATAACCAGTGAGCTAGCTAACCAGAACTGGCAAACTCTCTTAGCTGACGACATGCCGGCATAAGTAAACAGATAGCGAGTGAGCTAGATTCCCGGCTAGCTATCTTAGCCGACCACCTGTCTATATAGCCAGGCAGATAGACAGTAAGCTAGATAGATAGTCAGTGAGCTAGCTAACCAGATCTGGCTACCCGGTTAGCTGTAACACGTCTCTGTATAGTAGAAAGAGAGCAAGAGAGAACTAGCTAATCAGAGCTCTTAGTCAACGACCTGTCTGAAGAGCCAGAGCCAGGCCAATTATAGCCAACTGGGTGGGTACTTTCGAAATTGATTAGCCAGTCTGATCCTGATCAACTTTGATCAATGATTTGACGGTTTTGATTAGATGATGAATAACAGTTGACAGGTATGCACGATTAAACATTTATAGTAAATTAACCCAGTTAATCAGTACCGAATTAGCCAGAGAAATAGCTAGCATGCCGGTCGGTGAGCTAGACAGTTAGCCAGCTCTCCAGGCAGCTAGCGAGTCGGCCAGCTAACTGGTGAGATGTCTAGCCAGGCAGAAAAGCTAGATGGCGATTAAACATAGTGTTAAAAAAATCAGAACTCACCCATTGGCTAAAGATATTTCACAATAATCTCCCTCGGCAGGTACTCGATTATAAGGACTCCTCTGTCGCCCCGGCAACGTTAAAGTACTACAATACCCCCGTAACAAAGGCCTCATCGGTTCTATATTAAGGTTATCGCCCGCGGGCGGTTCTGTACCGGCAACGTTAAAGTTATCGTTAACGTGAACCGATTTAGGTCCGTTAATATTCTGATGGTTTAGATTGAAATCGTCACCGTAATCAAAAATAACTTGTTCCTCTTTCGAGTTCGCATTAACCGGACTAAAACTATGCTCTTTTATATGCTTCATGCTGATATTCTTGTCCTTATCTAGCGACATATTGTTGTCGCCTACGTTTGATACGCTTTGTCTGATATGATTCGGAATAGTTGTCAGTCTCGGACTGTCTCTCGGCGGTGGGGATTTTTGACAGTTCGTTTTTGGATTCGGGTGAGTTTCAGGTACGATTTCTTGGGTTTCGTTTAGAGTTTCCAGCGGTTGCTGTTGAGCGTGTTGGTTCTGTTGCGACGTGACGTCGGTAAGATATGTTAGGGGTTCTTTCCTGTAACAAGAAACACACAAAATGTTAATTTACATTTTTCATGAGAACAATGCAATCTTCCAATACACACCTGTTCGGAATGGGATTATTTATATGCTCCGAACAGCTACTCTCACTCGAAGGTTTGTAAATGACAGAACTGTCACTGGAATTGCTGTGGTGGCCCGTGGAGGCGCTATTACTGCTCTCCGACAGCTGATTACTTGACAGCTGTTGGTCTTTCGCAACGTTGTCCTTCAACGAGTGATTCGACGGTTCCTTTGAGAGATTCTGAAGGGCTTCTTTTATTTGCTCGTTTTTCATTGGCGATACCATGGCAATTGCCGGCTTCTGATTGGATAAGGAGTGCTGGGAAGACTCGCGCGATAATTGCGGTTTCTGGGGATGGGATATGTTCGTTGTTGGGGGAATTGTCTTGCTCGTGCCTAAAAAAAAAGACAGTCTAATGAATGAAAGGCGGGGTCAACCTTAGGAGTCGAACCAACGTGATACCGTATGGGCTGATAAAAAAAAATGTCAAAGTCAAAACTTTAAACCTATAGCACGGCTATTTAATTCACCGGTGATTCACAATCAGCATTTCGGTAAATACCCGAAAAAAAAAACCAGCCACTTTTTTTCGTTAACAAATAGTAAATGTTTTGTTCTTATACTTTGAAATAATATACAAGGTATATTTGGTCTTTGTTTCTAATTTAACTAACTTAAAGATACGGCAAAATATATACAGGGTGCAACAGAAAGGTTGGGAGTAAATTTAGTATAGTGATTTCCTGGCAAAAAATTTTTCCTATAAATTTTTGCTCTACTGATTTTTGTTTCCAAACTACAGGATGTTAAAATATTTAATAATCGTTTTTGCATAATAACTTAAAAGAGATAGCTTATTCCGTTGTCATTCCTCACGTGCAGACTCTTCGCCAAAGAGTTGAAATGGGGTGTGGCCAAATTAGATAGATGCCTGGTATTTTTGGACGAGTAAGAGAATCCACGAGGAAACGCATTGAAAAATGCATTTAAGCTAGAGGACAACATTTTCAGCATCTTTTGTAATATTCTTTTATTAATTAATAATTAATTTAAGTTTGTAATTTAGAAGTTGATACATTTATTATTGTTAATTAATAATTATTAGAATTTTATTACAAATTTTTAACAGTCTTTTAACACCGCGTAGTTTGGAAACAAAAAACATTAGAGCAAAAATTTATAAAAAAAAAATATTATATTAAATATTTTGCCAAGAAAATCACTGCTAAATTTACTCCCAACCTTTCTGTTACACCCTGTATATGTAATTTTCATGTGACACATGCACATTATATCATAAAACAAAAAATATATTTTCCGGTTTTGTTTTAATATTTTTCCGGTTTCCGGGTTTTCCAATGCCCTAGAAGAAACGAAAAAAAAATCAGCAGCATACAGAACACTTATCACGCGCCTCGACTCGCACACTGTTGCTTTTGTTGAAAACGCTTTAAAATATTTTTATATTTTATACAAAAAGAACAGAATCGAATCCTTCAACGTGGAGAAACAGTAACACGACTACGAAAAGCGTTTTTTCAAAAATTACTACTGAAAATCGGCATACCTTTTACAGCCAACGTAGGTTTAGGTATACCTGTTCCATTCCCCACCAACTGATGATGCCCCGATGATGATTTCACGTCTTTCAGAGCCGAAACTCTCACTTTCGGCTCGGCAATCTTACTGGCCGGCAGTGCTGCTACTTTATTGGCGAGTTTCTCTACTTCCACGGCCATCTTGAGTCCGCCATTTTGCAGCAGCTGAGGTTTCTGATTGTCCTTTTTCGTAGCGTTGGGGCTGTTTTTTTGAAGGAGCGTCTTGGACCTAAGGCAAAAAATATACCGGGTGGTAATATTTTTCTTAATATATTATTCAGGATAATCAGAAAGATGCCCACATGGAAAAATGTCAGTGGCGTATCACTTTTTTTTGTAAGAAAATCAAATCATATATTTGCAGAGATGCCACTGGTGGTTATAAAAGCGGCTTTGGAAAAAGCCGTTTGACATTGTCAATAAATAAATGAAACTTTAAAGTATGACAGTGACGACGTTCCCAGAAACGGCCTAACGACGTACCGATATGATACAAGGTGGACGGAAACTAAAAAAATCACGTCAGATTTTTAATTATTATGAAATCAGATACAAGGGAAATCAAAAATAGCAACAAAATATTGCCGAACATTTTTTTACCACCACTATACGAAAATTTAATACTTACGTAGCGTTATTGGGCACTTTGGGCACCTGTTTTATTCTGGACACGTTTTTGATTGGTTTGCTATCTATATTGGCTTCTAAAGAGACGCTACTGTCGCTTCGTTCACTCTTTGCCGACGATACACCGCTGGATGAACTCGTCCTTTTACCGTTCGTACCGCTACTGACCTTCTCATTATTCTGAAATAAAAAATATTTTTGGTTAATAATGCGTTTTTTATTCCCCGGATTTATTAAAAAGTTTCACGTTATACAGGGCGTTAAAGTGGGAACCGCTGGAAAACTATACATAGGAAAATTTTGAAGATCGAACTGTATGCTAATATTGATGGGGGCAAGTGGACTAAAATATTGTCAATATGGTGGCACTTCCGGTTATACCGGAAGTCGATGTCACCTTGCTTATTTTAAATGGAACTCCCAATATATTATTACATTTTTTGATTCTACGTAAGATTATAGACATTTCGTATATCATGTCCTGTACCTAAGCCTAAGCATGTTGGATATATTTAATGTTTTATATCTAAAATTACATTTGCAGACCTCAAAAGAATTAATAAGTTTTCCTATAAGGAAGCCTTTATTATTAAATTTGGGTTGAATTTTTTGTTCAAAAGGACCTGCTCTAACAGATTGTTTATAATATTAAAACAATAAGATTAAAAGTGAAATTGAGAAAACTGCGAAAAATCTACATTTCTAAATTTTATAGCTATTTTCAATTTTACATTAAAAATAAAGTTAAGTTTGTGTAAGATTATTCCAAAGTTCTGTAGTTTTCGAAATATTGACAATTTAATATTTTTATATGGCGATTTTGCTGTGTTCAGTTACTTTTTTTTTTAGTTTCCTCAATTTCATTTTTAATTTTATTGTTTGAACATCCTGTATTAATAGTTATCAAAATATTATAAAAAAATATATTTAAGCAAGGCATTTTCAACAAGAAACCGAACCTAAATTAAATAATAAATCCTTCCTTATAGCAAAAATTAATAATTATTTTAAAGTCTGCAAAAGACACAAAACCTTAAATAAGTGAAACACTCTTAGACTTGGGTATAGGAAATGATATTCGAAATCTGCCTAGCATCTTACGTAGAATCCATTCCGGACAATTACCTTAAAAAGTTTCAACTTATCCAGCATCGAACCATTCTGCGCCCCTACAATTTTCCCTCCACCGCTCGTCTGGTAGGGGCTGGCGATCTGAGAAGTAGGAGGCGCTCGAGGTATCATACTCAAGGCGGGGCTCGTCGCTCTGGACGACCCTGCGACCGGTCGCACCTTGTCCGGTGGACATCTTCTGGCCGGTAGAGCGCTGCCTGGTAGAGGTATCGAGCTGGTAGTGCCTCCTTTATGGGGTATTGCAGTGGATCTGTAAAGAAATATCTGGTAAGTACGTTAACTCTTTAATTTATTAAAAAAAAATCATACAACTGTGATTAACCAGTATCATTTACTTCAAAACTTACACTGGAGTGCCATACCAACCTACAAGCACTGGCAGCCAGGGGGAAACAAGGTAGAGCTCTTGTGGGTCCCTGGTCACTCTGGGATATTAGGAAATGAAAAAGCAGATGAACTAGCGAGAGCCGCATCCGCTCAAAGTCTCAGGGGCCCCGAACCGGTTTTTGGAATATCAAAACAGGCAACAAAAACAACATTAAAATAGATAGATGGCGGAAAAACAACACCTATGTCGATGGCAAGGGTTACCTGGTGAAATACACGCACGGGCCGTAATTGGAAAACCATCTAAAATACTACTGAATGGGATGCTAACACTGACGCGGCCCCAGTTGAAACAGGTGATGGGTCTGTTAACAGGCCACTGTCACTTGCGAAAACACCTTCAACGGATAGGTATAAACAACGGATCCATTGAATCCCGCCTCACACATAATATACCGCTGCGTAGCGCTGTCTCGTAGAAGACAAAATATCTTCGGGAACATACACCGTGGTGACAACCTCCCACATGACAAGCTTGGTAGAAGGTTACTGAACCTCATAGAAGGAACAAACATCTTCTAACAAGATCGGGGTACACAATAAGTCAGTGATAGAAGTTCGGACCTTCAAACCGACCCCCGCCTTTAACCAACCAACCAGTATCATAATACTCCCCTTTTTATTACTAAATTGCTAATAACTAGGAAAGACAATACATCAACCTGTCAACGTTAATTTGTCTCCCACTCCCCCCGCAACTTTTTCCCCAACGCTTCCTCCTAATTATATCACCGGAAAAAATCTCTCGGCTTTTCGTAGTTCAACGGGGCGATCCATCTACGATCTATCCGCATTAATCAAAGCTTTCCGAAAATATCCTTCCGACTATTTTCAGATATTTCTCGTTCTCGCGTTGATCTTTATACTTGAGTAAACAGTTTTGCTTTTAAAAGTTTTTTAACGGGCCATAGGAGCACAGAAAAAACTGATCGAAAATGTAAGGATGTGAGGACGAGGTGTGTAAGGAATATAATCATGGAATTTCATTAGCATTCGCTGTAGTAAACCGTGGGAGATACTGCAGCGTGTCGCCAAAGAAATTTCAGAACGGTGGGTGGAGGAGTAGCAGCCAGCAATCATTTTATGCCTGGGACAATGCCAGGAAGCCGGAGCTATAGTTTTATGTGGAGTCCCGATCACACACCTCAACGAACCCTCGTGCAGGATTGGCACGTCTCTCCATCCATCTGGATCATCAGTATTAGATATTGAATGATGCTGCCAGGCGCGGAACTACTATGCGTTTGTGTTGGATGAGTATAGTGTCGCGCAAGCCAAGTGCTGAGCTCCTCTGAAAGTGGGGCCCCAGGCCCAGGCCTATCGGGCCTAGTAGGAATCTGGGTCCTGGATAATGTTTATAGTAACAAGGAATTAACAACAGTAGGTATTTTTTTTTGAATGCAAACTTCCTATTCCTAAACAAATAATTTAAAGAAATTGAATTTAAAATATAAAATATCCATATCGCAACGAAATAGGTGTTCTTTGATACGCGCCTTTGACTCGCCCGACAACTTTGTACTTTGGCGGTATGGCGGTTTTCAAAGAATTATTTCTTACTGAGAATTTGGTTATGGATTGAAAACTTGTATTTTTCATCATAGAGAGTCTTTACTCTTAGAGAGTAATATAGGTAGGAATATATTTGTTATAAATTATGGGATCTAAAAATTTGAGCAAGACAAGTGGTGAACAGCGCTTAGTGGTCTTTCAGTTTTAGCCGTGGAAGCTGAAGAGGCAACAAAATGGGAATTAAAAGATATAATAACAAATTTTGCTGAAGTAAAAGCGCGACGTAAATCATTTACATATTTTTTTTTAATTTACTATATTACACTTATGATTTTTTCAATATTAATTTACTTTTATGTACACGATAGGCCAAAAAAGTAACCACAATATTCTATTCTGAATAACGTTATCGTTTGAAATTATTTTTAAACCAAATTTGCAGGAAATCTTTACAAAGGTTTTCGTAAAATGAATTTAAAAGAAAAGGTACATAATAAGATCGAATAATTAGAATATCATACAGGGCAGGTTAAAACAAGAAGTTACTTTAAACAAGTCGCAAAAATAAGTTAATTCATTTTTCAAATAATTGGAATTTACATGTTAAAGCCTCATATATTCTCAACAAAAAAACACGAGATTCAGTTCAGAGATTTATTTTATTTCCATTGAAATATCAAAAAATCTCTTAACATATTTTTTGTTCAGAATATAAGAAGATTTAACAAGTCTAAATTATTTGAGGAAAGAAAAAACTTTTTTTGCTACTTGTTTAAAGTAACTTCTTATTTTAACCTGCCCTGTATGATATTCTAATTATTCGATCTTATTATGTATTTTTAAATTAATTTTACGAGAACTTATACTTTTGTAAAAATTTCCTGGAAATTTGGTTTAAAAGTGATTTTAAACAATAAAGTTATTCAGAAAAGAATAGTGTAGCCACTTTTAATGGGTTTTGGAATAATATTATTATAATAATATTACATAATAAATGTGATTTTTAGTATAAAGCTTAGTTTCTAAAGAGCATTAAAAAAAATTTCTCTCATAGGAATGTCTTATCTTCCAACTCCATAACTTTGCCGTGAGTAGTCACCAAAAACTATCGAATATGATAATAATAAACCTAAAAATCATTCGGCGCCACCACTGCCCGAAAGATTGTATTTATAATGTGGTAATAAAGGCCGCTTCAGTAGAAAAACAAACCATTTCGAATTTTGTTTGTGTAACCCCGGATTTATCCCGAAAATCGGTCTGATATTTTCACCAAAGCCTTTTATCTTCTGGGAACGGTGTGTATGACATTGATATGAACAATCTGGTTTCGGTTTATTTTTCCGAACAGGTTGAAACGTACTGGTTTATGATTTACATGATAAATTGTTTATTATAAGTTAATAAATTGTCGATGCAATTATTTAAGTCATTTAGTAATTCAGTTTTGAGTCATAGTTTCCTATTTTCCTCCCGAATACGGTTTTACAATCATTAAAAAGAGATCTAAACACCAGATTTGCTATATAAAAGTTACGCAACAGCATTTAAGAAACATCAACAACAGTGGCGGCTCGTGATCTATGATAGAGGGGGTTCACAAGTATGGTGAAAGTATTTTTAAAATTTTATTTTTGTGTAACGACCAAACAATTACTTTCTAGGCGTTTTAAATGTAGAAAGAAAAGAAGTAATACGAAAATGCGTTAGGTAAAACATATTTTTATTTATTTTTTAATTTTATACAAGGAAATACAACTTTTGGAAAATAAGAAAGGGTTTCTTAGTGTGTATAGTGCTTAAACGTAAAGTCCGTTCTTCGGTTCTTAATTGTAGAAAATTGATCAATAACAGCCTCATTAAAGTTTGGAATACAATCTTTAATTTTTTTTTTCATATATTTAATTTTTAAACTTCCTAATAAAGTCCCTAGATTTACCCTTTGTGGTCTGCGTTAAATTAATTTCGGGTTTAAGTCTACCCGCATTCTTCAAATGAATTAAGAGAACTTCAAACTCAAAGAGAAAGTTATTTTTTAAATAGTCCACCGTCAAACTATTCATTTCAACTTAATAAATATATAATATTAAAATATTACAACATACACGCTCGAATTTCTAACCAGATGCACGAACATACAACGGCGTGGCTCACACTAAAACTGTGCGCCTTTCCCATGTTAAATCGCCATAGCCCCGCTATCCCCCGCTGTCTCACGCCACCTGTTACTACAGAGAAACTGCATTATGCCCCGCCTACTTAATCGTACATGCGAGCAAGTCTCGTCATAATCGTCATTATCCTCGACCGAGGCACGGTTGCCGGATCGAGAGCCTATAATATACAGTTTGGCTGACGGTACGATAAAATAATAAGGAGGGTCGGACATTATACGATAGAGATAATATTAGGGAGGGATTTTATAGGATAAATAATATTCAATGAATAAATTAATATTTTTTTATTCGCCTTGGGGGTGCACGTGCGCATGTGCTCCTGTGGAAGAACCGCCACTGTCCCGAATATGTTTTTACAACCATTAAAAGATCTAAAAACACCAGATTTGCTATATAAAAGTTACGCAACAGCACTTAAGAAACATCAACAACAAAATGGTTTTATTATGGTATACAGTGAGAACGTAAAGGTTGGAACAAATTGATTTTAAATTGAGGAACTTTTTTTTCGAAAATTTTGGTGAGCTGTTTTTGAAGGTAATTTCATGTATACAGGGTGACCGGCAAAATACATGCATTCGCTGCATTTATGCTAAATTAAAGTTAAATCTACCAAAGGAAAATATATAAATTTAATTATTCATTTTATGCCACTTTAAACCATATTGCACGTTCTGTGCAATCAACAACGAAACAGTTGGAAATTTATGGCTCAATCTAAATGAGCTATTTTTGATTTATTGCTTTTTAAATACATTTTGGCATATTTCATTGACGAAGAAGTAGAAATGTTTAGAATAGAAACATACAGGCTGTTGTGTGTTGGGGTGTGATAATTCATCAGGATATACAGGGTGTCCCGAAATTAAGGGACAATACTTTACCACCATATTATCCGGCTAAAAATAATAGAATTTTGTCATATGGGCATAAGTGCAGAAATGCATGCTAAGGGGGCTACGGCCCTTACAATGGGGAACCCTGAAGACGTTTTTTTCTAAATATTTTCGAAACCGTTCATAATAGAATTTTGAAATTAGAGTGTATAAACTTTTGACGCTAAATCAGTTCATTTTTAATCATACACGTTAAAATAATCCCACTCCTTTAATTAGTCATTATTTTTTTAATTTTCTTAAAAATTATGAAATATCAAAGTATTTTACGTAAAAATGGCTCTCTTAGTTCATATCGATAGGACTTACAGTTTTTGAGTAAAATTGGTTTGAAAAAAAAAATTACGTGCATAAAAGAGTTCATTAAAAAATAATAATCATAGGGAAAATTGCAAATAGATGGCCATGGATTAAAATTGATATTTATTGCTTTTGACACTTCTGTATCAGATATTGTCTGCTGCTATTATTGTTATAAAATTAGACTTATTGATAAAGAAATGCAAAACTTTGCAAACCACGAGCTTGCTGATATACAGTTTGTATACGGATATTGTAATGGACGTTTCTTCGCTGCGGTACAGGAGCCAGCGAGATTGCCGGACTTAAATCCACTCGATTATTATTTTTGAGGCCATATGTGTAACATAGTTTATGCAACGGAGGTGGATACCCGTGAGGATCTGCTTCTGCGAATTTTTCAAGCTTGAAATGAAATAAGAAGAAATCGTTTTCAAATTCTTCGGGCATCTCACGATATTGGCCATAGAGCTAGAGTCCGTATCAGAGTGGTGAGACTTGACTAAGTAATTATTGAACAAAAATAAAAAATTTTTAATTTTATTAATGAACTCTTTATGAACGTAATTTTTTTTTTCAAAACGATTTTACTCAAAAACTGTGAGTTCTATCAATATGAATTAAGAGAACCATTTTTACGTAAAATACTTTGATATTTCATAATTTTTATGAAAATTAAAAAAAGAATGACTAATTAAAATAGTGGGATTGTTTTAACCCTTAACCACCCCAGTATGTGCCGCCTATTATTACAATTTTGAAATTCTGAATACATGAACTGATTTAGCGTCAAAAGTTTATACACCATACTAAATTTTATTATAAACGGTTTCGAAATTATTTAGAAAACAACGCCTTCAGTGCTCCCCATTCTAAGGGCCGTAGCCCCCTTAGCACACATTTCTGCACTTATGCCCCTATGAGAGAATTCTATTATTTTTAGCCGGAGAATATGGTGATAAAGTATTGCCCCTTAATTTCGGGACACCCTGTATATAGGGTGCTTGTTAATATTATGCTAATATTTAAGGAGGTAATCCTTTAGTCTATTTCATAAAACAGCTTCATATGAACATATGTCCTAAAGGTCTTAACTTTTGAAATACAGTGTGTTACAGATTTTCATGTTTTTTTAATAATTTTTTAAGGTTAATGATTTAAATACGTGACAACTAGACTAGGTAGGCAACTGTCAAAACTGTTTATGTTTACAAAACAAAATCTGCTTCTTACTTACTAGATCATTTTTTACAACAGAGTGCAAATGAATGAATTTAATTTTTTTACACGAAAACTAACTATATTTTTGATACTTTTGGAACTTTATGAGGGAGGAGCGCGTGAGGGCGACCTCGTTAATCCGCCCTTGAAACACCTACACACTATACGAAATAAAATACGTTTATAAACAAAATACTAACAATTTTGCCCTTCTCACTTCTGGAGAAGTTGGAAGACTTCTGGATTTTCTGATACCAGAACTGCTGTTGCCCATTTTAACTATCTAACTCACTTATCACTTTATCTTCATATAGTTATATCTATCACAATGGTTTTTAATTCATTAAATATCATTATAGCTTCAAAAAACGCGTCTTTCTTTTTGCTTTAGCTTTATTTTATCAAGTTTTTTTTGGTCCATTTCACCAGTTTTAAAGCAACAAGCATAGTTATTGATTAATTCTCCCATCACTCCTCACTAGGTAATTTAACTCATCTGAAGTCACCCTCATTATGAATACCCCCTCTTTTAGTCATCGACAGAAAACTTTTACCCACCCCTGTATTGTCCCGTCACCCTATTTTTCAATAATCTCATTTTGCCCAATACAAAGCACATCAAAGACGGACCGATGCAGTTTTAAAAATGGAGATATGTCTTTATAATATTTGGATATGTTGAGGTCGGTATAAATGTTACGATTATAATAAAACGCGCCATAGGCGAACTCTTTCTTAATGGAGCGAAAATATGTTTTTAAAAATTGTACGATGCAGGAAATGTATGTGAATATGAAATTATTTTTCGCTCAAGAGGGTTTTTGATAGTAGAGCGTTTCTTTTTAAAATAGTAAGTATATTTTCACATTTTTATAAATATTGTGTCGTTATTTTCATAGTTATTGTTATTTTTCTAATTTAATTGTTAAATTTTTGATATATTTTTTACAAATAATTACAATTCGGCGCGAAATGTCACGTACCGCGTAACAACGTGCGATCGCGTACTTTCTTACCGCTCTGGCCGTTGGCACGTAGAGTGGCACGTGCATTCGAGTAGCGCACGAATTTCGGATTGCCGGATTGCCCGAAATGCACTCGAATTCGGCGTGTGCCGCCCTAAACATTCGGTGGGAATGGGATTTATAGCAGCGTTGCCACATGACTCCCGGGAAAAGTCCTTAGATTAGGTTCGTTCTTTTGTGGAACAAAAGTGGGAAGGTCAAGTGTTTGGCCTAAAGTTTATTAAGTTGGTTTTTAAAATAAAATAAATTCTTTTTATCTTTTTATATACAAGGATTTCTTTCAAACAACATGTGCCATGGCTTGTGTGGTGATATTTCCGAAATGGTTTTAGTAATTTTAGGTGAAATTTGAGATATGAAAAGTAACTAAAATAACACACAGCAATAAAAATGTGTGAACAGGTTCACCAGGGGCGTGGGTGCGATCAAGCGCCCTAAAATGTCATCAGGCGCCCTAAAATGTCAGAGTTCGGTTAAATCTACATATTTGTGTCAGAGTGAGAAAATCTTTATTTATTTATCTTGCAAACGAAGCTGACTTTAAATAAATATTATGATATGTTTTTTAGTAATTTGTGAAAAAGACAGTGTCGTACTTATTTTTTGTTAGAAATTATTAGATTGCACGCACGTCCCTGAAAAACTTGTTTTTACTGTTGAAATAGGTGTCAGCAGGAAAGCTCATGCCCACCATCTCTCGCGACCAAGCGGCGGGATATTCTAGTTGAATATCGTTATCATTACCAACATTACTTTTAAACTGGATAATTTGTCCTCACTTTGACAACACCGCGTGTCTAAATAGGCATTTCCCCTTCTGATAACCGGCTGCATTGCTGCCGTGTTCAAAATTTCGGATATCTCTTGTATCCGAGCAACACGCTATTTTCAGAGGGGCACTAGACAATTGGACTCAGGTTTAAACACCTACGAAACAGGGAAGGAATATCACCTGTAAGAGATATGATTTAAATCGAGATCAAATAAGACAAAACCACGTCAGCAGCTAATGGACGTGATTAACATTATGAAGGTCACGTTTGTGAATACTGTTGTGTAGAAACCAAGCTCTTAGAGATGAAATGTTTGTCAACGATGGAACATTAAACACTTGGTCTTGACTTAAATGCTACACGCTTAAATGACACTTAATATGTATATATGTATGTATGTACAAATAACAAAAATACACTAGTTTTAGTTAGGATGTAGTACTAAAAAAATCTAATAACGTAGTTGGACGAGTTTGCTTTTTATACTTGCAGAATACTAGAAAATGTAATTCCAAGTCTGATAACGATTCCATTGCTGTAGAGTCACCTCTATTCTTTGCATACTCTTATAATTCCTTTACCATACTAATGGCTTGTTGATAATTGGTGACATTTGTTTGATTACTGCATTCAACTTCTTCATCAGAGTCGTCAGATAGTGATGTGGTTTCAGTTTGGACCACATAATCGGTAGGAATGAGGTCACTATCATCTTCTAATAGCACATTGCTATCAATGTTAATGAACTCGCCCAAATCATTGTTATCAAATTACAAACTTCCACAACATCAATATTCTCTTTCAGACTCAAAACGCGACATTTTTGTTCCATTGTTTACGATTTTAACCTCACATCTCACAAATAAACGGCGGACTGCTGTCGGGGAATCACACATACTTTCATTCGGCGAAGTCCTTTCGCGCTCCCACCCATACGCGATTGGTTGCCGGTCTGTTTCAGAGAGTTTTTTCCACCGTACTTATTCGTCTCCCAAATACTTTAAAAACATTTTTGTCCGTTTAAAGGAGGGTTTTCGCACTCTTTGTATGAAAACAGCCTGTCTGCGTATTTTCGCTAGGGAAAGAAAAGAAAACTTTAAATTTAAAATTGGGAAACCTTATTTTCATGCCAGTATATTGCAGACCCATAATCGGTGTAATATCACAAATCGTTGTCGAGACATTAAAGGAAAAAATTATACGACTTCTTTTTAAACACCCTGTATCTCGGAAACCACAATAAAATATTTCCCTTTCCTTCCGAAACACCCTGTATATTCCAATAGAAAAAATTGCTAAATAGCAACACAAACTTGTCGAAACTAAAATCATATTTGTTAACTTCTGGGATAATTTACTCGCACCCGTTAAATTTCAATTAATCCGGAACACGTTTATACGACAATTTCCCAGAGTGGAGGAAAATAAGGTGCAATGAAACCTTTTTTTAAATTAAATTTTATCTACCGATTTCCCTTGATGTTTCACAATTATCCAATATTGTTTGACGTATGGAACCATACTTGCCCATGTTGTCTACAAGCGAAGACCTCCTAAACTACCAGAACTAGAACGATGGAATTTGGCACGCTCCATCTCGGGTTTGTAGGTATGCCATCATCAAATGGTTGCAGTAAAGGCTGCAAACGCCAATTTTTTTCTTCCTCCTCTATTTCAAGAAATGTCATCTACAAACTTGTACAAACTCACTATCAACTTAATTCCTACAAAGATAAGAAATGTAAAAATTGCAGGATCACCGGTTTCAACCCGTTTTCATGTAGAATTGTCCAGGGTAATCAGAAAAAAATATTTTCATGAAAAAACGGCAGCGGCGTATCAATTTTTTTTATAAAAAATATCAGATCGCACATGGATTGATAGAATAACTGTCCTACAGTGCCGTAGATGGCTTTTTTCTTCTATCTTTCCAAATGCACACCTAAATTTCGTCAATAATTTATAGTAAATACTAGAAAAATGCGGTACGGTGTGAATTCAGATAACTTGACTGAAATGTGGCAATGTTCTCGTTATAATTTAAAAAGCGGGACATTTTTACCAACAATAAGTCACAACAGAGGAAACTAATTTTATTTACAACCATGCATATAATAATGACATTTCATCTATCTTTGAAAGGTGGAAAGTTGACGTTTTTTTACTTTTACTTTCCACCCGGGTGGAAAGTAAATTATTTTTTTGTAATTTAAAAAAAAATCGATATCTCAAAATAATATACGACCACACCAACATACAGTGTGTTCGATTTTTTCGGCTTGTATCCTTTGTTTTCCTTTTTTAAAAATGCTAATAGCTTTTCGTGTTTAGATATGTCTACTTTTTCCCCAATTGATAGAGTGGTCCTCAGTATTGAATATTGTGACCAAATCGTTGATATGTTCTTTGTCTTGCCATTTTCACTGAAATAAGCTAGTAGCGCCGACTCAGAGCCAGGATTTTGAACTTTGTTTCCCGTACACAATTCTTTGAAACAGTTATATGCCTTGTCATATCTCGAGCGGCTTTTAGTTGGCAGAATATTACTTCTACTATTTTTGCTGCTTCTCGAATTTCTGGTTTAGTAGCAACAAAATCAAATTCCTCATCTGATTGTCATTTTTCTGTCGTTAAAATAATATATGGTTTAGTGACATGGAAACCACATTCAAAAAATGATATTTGCCATCTTGATGTGTATTATTACGTAAGTTATTTTACCACCTGCGGTTATTTCAAATTTCTGTCTAATTTTTCAATGGAAAAGTCAAAATGACATTCATCTTCTATTAATAATTTTAATTCAAAATAATAAGAAGTGGATGTCACCGAGGTTTGTAAATAAAATATTATACAAACCTCAGTGAAAAGTTTCATTATTGTCTCGAGATTTAGTTAACTACCGACTCTCTCGATAGGAATGAAACACTTTCCACCTCGATACGTAATATACTATTTTTTTCGAGGAGTCTTCCAAAGAGTAGTTCAAAAATAATGATTTGTCGATATTTTTTCAGGAAACAGTAATTATTACTCTTGTATTTTAATGGTAATTTACGGTTGTAATGTAAAATAATCAGTAATTTCATCATAAAAAAAAGTCCATTGTTTGTTAATTCTATAACGAGGTCTTCATTAATTGAAATTGTTGATAAAAACCCGTATACAAATCGAAGTTTAGCGTAACTTATGCCCACAAGCCAGTACATTTTGTGGACTGGTTGCATTTTGGGATTACCCAGGCAACCTTTCAAAAGCGGTACTGTAACTGTAATGGTAAAACCAGTAAGTACGAATGATCGGTACTAGGATAACCTCATTCTCCTTATTATTGCACTAAGCAAAAACAACCCAAACCTTTACGCTAAAAGGTGTGAATTGAGATAACTTTTTTTATTTATTATTTTAAGGAAATTATTGGACTTGGACATTCTGGCATTATCTGTTTTTACGGGTTCCTTAAGCTTGTTTTACTTCTATTTAGAGGCAAATTGCCGCTTCTGTATTGGTCCACCACACATAGATATTAAAAAACAACCATTGAAAAGAAAAATTGCCGAGGACATAATTATGTTCATAGGTATAAAGTTTTCTTCATTAAAATACGTAAGAAATATTAGCAAGTCATTAAAAGGAACACACTGTATAAATTAAACACCTAAACTGCAATAAATCAGTCAAATTAGATCTAATGTGACAAATATAACTAACACACACTTTGGGGTTGTATATTTATCCAAATTATATTGAAACTTGCGATGCGGTTGTGTATCGTGGCGATATACAACTTGTAAGATTTATGTTCCATGTAGAACCTTGACGTATCAATGACACCGTTGTTTGTTTTGACGATATTAAATTCGGCATAGTTTGGTTTTATTTATTTTGTCTCGTAAATCTTGTGTGGGAGCCTTGAAATCTTGAAGGGTAACATATTGGGTGATGCCACAGAGGGAGAAGAAAACATACGTCAGCAAAGATGCTTTCTCGCTCATAATTTAATGATGCCCCCGAAACCGGATATGGATTCGGTATCCGGTGAATCCGGCTTTCTTTTTTAATATCCGGATTGGTCAGATTTTGGGTACGGATCCAGACGGAATTTTTAAAAAATATGTTATAGAAATTATGAACAGAACCACATCACTACTTATAATCAATGACGAAACGTCCGACCACAGACTTGAAACAAACATGGACCCGGGATTTCTAGCTGCTTCGTACACGTCAATCTGACGGCTGTTTTTACGAAAATAAACACAACAAAAAAGAGACGGGGATTCTATCAGTAGAATCCCCATCTGTTTGTATCTTCTGTCTGTTTCTGTTCTGTAGAATGTAACCGGTTTGATATGTCTTTGTTAGGAAAAACAAACAATCGACGGACGCGACTCAAAGTCTATATTTTTATCCAGTTTACGGCAGACTTTTCACAGTCTTGCCATATTCACAGTCTTGCCATATTAACCCGAACAACCAAACATCGAAAAACAGCAACGAATTTTATTTAATAATAACGACAAATATGATAGTGTCAAACGTGGAAGCAGGTATGAAAGACGGCCGTTCCAATACGGGTTTTATTAAGAGTACGCTCGAAGGCGACGTAACAAGGGAATCCAATCCTGCACCCAAACTTTAATCCCGCAAACCTGCGGGATTGAGCCCATCGATCCCGCGCATCCGTGGGATTTGCGGGATAGCAAACAATGAATTGCGGTATTTTTGTTCGACGCGTAGGGGATTCCCCGCCCTACTGGGCTATTGAAAATACGTTAAATAGAACAGCTTTCTTGCGTATGTGCGAAAGTAAGAGCGTTATTCAACCTGTATCTAGTGACATTTGTCAAGTGGTTGAATATAATACATGAAATTTAAACAGCAATCACAAAAATGAGTGTCAGTGTAGTTTACAAAGGCAATAAAGGTTCAAGTTTAGTTTGGAATTATTTTTTAAAGTCTGAAGATGGTCTTACAGCTAAATGTAAGTTATGCCCTAGCATTATCAAACAAAATCTCTGCTCGTTCCACCAAAGGTCTTCACACCCACTTACAAACAAAGCATAATATTACTTTGAAAGTCCAGAGCAGCAGCGGTAGTGTTGATATTGATAAAATAACACACATCCACAACATCAATATTCTCTTTCAGACTCAAAACGCGACATTTTTGTTCCATTGTTTACGATTTTAACCTCACATCTCACAAATAAACGGCGGACTGCTGTCGGGGAATCACACATACTTTCATTCGGCGAAGTCCTTTCGCGCTCCCACCCATACGCGATTGGTTGCCGGTCTGTTTCAGAGAGTTTTTTCCACCGTACTTATTCGTCTCCCAAATACTTTAAAAACATTTTTGTCCGTTTAAAGGAGGGTTTTCGCACTCTTTGTATGAAAACAGCCTGTCTGCGTATTTTCGCTAGGGAAAGAAAAGAAAACTTTAAATTTAAAATTGGGAAACCTTATTTTCATGCCAGTATATTGCAGACCCATAATCGGTGTAATATCACAAATCGTTGTCGAGACATTAAAGGAAAAAATTATACGACTTCTTTTTAAACACCCTGTATCTCGGAAACCACAATAAAATATTTCCCTTTCCTTCCGAAACACCCTGTATATTCCAATAGAAAAAATTGCTAAATAGCAACACAAACTTGTCGAAACTAAAATCATATTTGTTAACTTCTGGGATAATTTACTCGCACCCGTTAAATTTCAATTAATCCGGAACACGTTTATACGACAATTTCCCAGAGTGGAGGAAAATAAGGTGCAATGAAACCTTTTTTTAAATTAAATTTTATCTACCGATTTCCCTTGATGTTTCACAATTATCCAATATTGTTTGACGTATGGAACCATACTTGCCCATGTTGTCTACAAGCGAAGACCTCCTAAACTACCAGAACTAGAACGATGGAATTTGGCACGCTCCATCTCGGGTTTGTAGGTATGCCATCATCAAATGGTTGCAGTAAAGGCTGCAAACGCCAATTTTTTTCTTCCTCCTCTATTTCAAGAAATGTCATCTACAAACTTGTACAAACTCACTATCAACTTAATTCCTACAAAGATAAGAAATGTAAAAATTGCAGGATCACCGGTTTCAACCCGTTTTCATGTAGAATTGTCCAGGGTAATCAGAAAAAAATATTTTCATGAAAAAACGGCAGCGGCGTATCAATTTTTTTTATAAAAAATATCAGATCGCACATGGATTGATAGAATAACTGTCCTACAGTGCCGTAGATGGCTTTTTTCTTCTATCTTTCCAAATGCACACCTAAATTTCGTCAATAATTTATAGTAAATACTAGAAAAATGCGGTACGGTGTGAATTCAGATAACTTGACTGAAATGTGGCAATGTTCTCGTTATAATTTAAAAAGCGGGACATTTTTACCAACAATAAGTCACAACAGAGGAAACTAATTTTATTTACAACCATGCATATAATAATGACATTTCATCTATCTTTGAAAGGTGGAAAGTTGACGTTTTTTTACTTTTACTTTCCACCCGGGTGGAAAGTAAATTATTTTTTTGTAATTTAAAAAAAAATCGATATCTCAAAATAATATACGACCACACCAACATACAGTGTGTTCGATTTTTTCGGCTTGTATCCTTTGTTTTCCTTTTTTAAAAATGCTAATAGCTTTTCGTGTTTAGATATGTCTACTTTTTCCCCAATTGATAGAGTGGTCCTCAGTATTGAATATTGTGACCAAATCGTTGATATGTTCTTTGTCTTGCCATTTTCACTGAAATAAGCTAGTAGCGCCGACTCAGAGCCAGGATTTTGAACTTTGTTTCCCGTACACAATTCTTTGAAACAGTTATATGCCTTGTCATATCTCGAGCGGCTTTTAGTTGGCAGAATATTACTTCTACTATTTTTGCTGCTTCTCGAATTTCTGGTTTAGTAGCAACAAAATCAAATTCCTCATCTGATTGTCATTTTTCTGTCGTTAAAATAATATATGGTTTAGTGACATGGAAACCACATTCAAAAAATGATATTTGCCATCTTGATGTGTATTATTACGTAAGTTATTTTACCACCTGCGGTTATTTCAAATTTCTGTCTAATTTTTCAATGGAAAAGTCAAAATGACATTCATCTTCTATTAATAATTTTAATTCAAAATAATAAGAAGTGGATGTCACCGAGGTTTGTAAATAAAATATTATACAAACCTCAGTGAAAAGTTTCATTATTGTCTCGAGATTTAGTTAACTACCGACTCTCTCGATAGGAATGAAACACTTTCCACCTCGATACGTAATATACTATTTTTTTCGAGGAGTCTTCCAAAGAGTAGTTCAAAAATAATGATTTGTCGATATTTTTTCAGGAAACAGTAATTATTACTCTTGTATTTTAATGGTAATTTACGGTTGTAATGTAAAATAATCAGTAATTTCATCATAAAAAAAAGTCCATTGTTTGTTAATTCTATAACGAGGTCTTCATTAATTGAAATTGTTGATAAAAACCCGTATACAAATCGAAGTTTAGCGTAACTTATGCCCACAAGCCAGTACATTTTGTGGACTGGTTGCATTTTGGGATTACCCAGGCAACCTTTCAAAAGCGGTACTGTAACTGTAATGGTAAAACCAGTAAGTACGAATGATCGGTACTAGGATAACCTCATTCTCCTTATTATTGCACTAAGCAAAAACAACCCAAACCTTTACGCTAAAAGGTGTGAATTGAGATAACTTTTTTTATTTATTATTTTAAGGAAATTATTGGACTTGGACATTCTGGCATTATCTGTTTTTACGGGTTCCTTAAGCTTGTTTTACTTCTATTTAGAGGCAAATTGCCGCTTCTGTATTGGTCCACCACACATAGATATTAAAAAACAACCATTGAAAAGAAAAATTGCCGAGGACATAATTATGTTCATAGGTATAAAGTTTTCTTCATTAAAATACGTAAGAAATATTAGCAAGTCATTAAAAGGAACACACTGTATAAATTAAACACCTAAACTGCAATAAATCAGTCAAATTAGATCTAATGTGACAAATATAACTAACACACACTTTGGGGTTGTATATTTATCCAAATTATATTGAAACTTGCGATGCGGTTGTGTATCGTGGCGATATACAACTTGTAAGATTTATGTTCCATGTAGAACCTTGACGTATCAATGACACCGTTGTTTGTTTTGACGATATTAAATTCGGCATAGTTTGGTTTTATTTATTTTGTCTCGTAAATCTTGTGTGGGAGCCTTGAAATCTTGAAGGGTAACATATTGGGTGATGCCACAGAGGGAGAAGAAAACATACGTCAGCAAAGATGCTTTCTCGCTCATAATTTAATGATGCCCCCGAAACCGGATATGGATTCGGTATCCGGTGAATCCGGCTTTCTTTTTTAATATCCGGATTGGTCAGATTTTGGGTACGGATCCAGACGGAATTTTTAAAAAATATGTTATAGAAATTATGAACAGAACCACATCACTACTTATAATCAATGACGAAACGTCCGACCACAGACTTGAAACAAACATGGACCCGGGATTTCTAGCTGCTTCGTACACGTCAATCTGACGGCTGTTTTTACGAAAATAAACACAACAAAAAAGAGACGGGGATTCTATCTGTAGAATGTAACCGGTTTGATATGTCTTTGTTAGGAAAAACAAACAATCGACGGACGCGACTCAAAGTCTATATTTTTATCCAGTTTACGGCAGACTTTTCACAGTCTTGCCATATTCATAGTCTTGCCATATTAACCCGAACAACCAAACATCGAAAAACAGCAACGAATTTTATTTAATAATAACGACAAATATGATAGTGTCAAACGTGGAAGCAGGTATGAAAGACGGCCGTTCCAATACGGGTTTTATTAAGAGTACGCTCGAAGGCGACGTAACAAGGGAATCCAATCCTGCACCCAAACTTTAATCCCGCAAACCTGCGGGATTGAGCCCATCGATCCCGCGCATCCGTGGGATTTGCGGGATAGCAAACAATGAATTGCGGTATTTTTGTTCGACGCGTAGGGGATTCCCCGCCCTACTGGGCTATTGAAAATACGTTAAATAGAACAGCTTTCTTGCGTATGTGCGAAAGTAAGAGCGTTATTCAACCTGTATCTAGTGACATTTGTCAAGTGGTTGAATATAATACATGAAATTTAAACAGCAATCACAAAAATGAGTGTCAGTGTAGTTTACAAAGGCAATAAAGGTTCAAGTTTAGTTTGGAATTATTTTTTAAAGTCTGAAGATGGTCTTACAGCTAAATGTAAGTTATGCCCTAGCATTATCAAACAAAATCTCTGCTCGTTCCACCAAAGGTCTTCACACCCACTTACAAACAAAGCATAATATTACTTTGAAAGTCCAGAGCAGCAGCGGTAGTGTTGATATTGATAAAATAACACAGGAAATGAAAGCTAGTACCAGCAGTTCGAGTAGTTCGTTTAGTTCTATTGTTAAGCGCTCAGATGTTAGTGGTTCTTCTGTGCTACCTAAGAAAATGAAACTTTCAGATCTTTGTTCATCTGCAGGATACATATGCAATAAAATAAGATGAAATCTAAACGATGAAACATTAAATTTTCTTTATCTTTTCTCCGAAAATACTTCCAAAATCAATGTAACATGTAACCGTTAAACTAGTCGTACTATTGTATTGTACCTATATGCAATAAATATTTTCCTGCTTGCTCCTTTTAATTGCATACAACAACTTTTTATTAACATACAGCACCCACATGGAGTTCCGCAATTCCCGCACGTTTAATCCCGCAATGTTTGGATTCCCTAGACGTAACGTCTTTGTCCAATTAACAGAAAGCGATAAAGAAAAAATATACTAATTTTCAGAGCTCCCCGATTGTTTTTCCTGAGAAGTTGTTTACAATCTACCTAAGAATGTGAATTGTTTATTCTTCAAAGACTGTGAACCAAAGCCGTGTCCTCCTTGATTTAAGATCCTTGATTGGGAATAATGGGAATGATGGGAATGCCTTTCAGACCGATGAAAATTACGTACGTAGTATACAAAAATGAGAAATTTGTTCGGGTTTGAAAATTGGACACGTTTTTTTTATTAATTGAGTTTAAAAATTCCATTTCTAGGGTATTTTGCTGACACATCAACGCCATTTCACATTATCTGACACGTTAAAAGCATTAAAGCAGGTGGATTGGAAGGCATCACAAAACCGCTCCGAAAATTTGATATAGTAAACACCTCACGCGCGGTATCGCAGAAACACTTTTATTAGAAAAAGGGGAATAAGTGTCGGGGGGATACGACTATCTGCGTACAGATGCCAAACACAGGCTCGAATTTTCGTTGCCAGTCCTTGTGGAAAAACGTTCAAACTTTGCCCATAAAGAATAAAATGGAAAAAGGCAGTAGCGCGGAAATTTATTTTAAACTTATTCTTTGTTACTGGATGTAGAAGCATTAGGCTACCGTGTTGGTAATAATTCTGTATATTTTCTACTGTACCTCTTTAGAAAATGTTAAATATGTCAACAACGCAAAAATAGAGATCCCTATTCTGATCATAATCAACCAAAAATTTGCCTAAACTTAATGTTATGAATTTTCGAAATTTGTTGGTAGTTTTAATTGATTTTTTTTCTAATTATAGGTTTTTTCTGCTGTTCCAAAACTTGCTTTTTCCAATTCCAGAAAATGAATGAATTGTATTTCCGTCAAACTATTCTATATAATTTAATAAGGAACTTGGATCGAAGGTTGACGTAATCTTTCAATATGCTTCATCAGCAAAAATCATGAGGACGGCTTTACCGGCGTCTACGGCAAGAGATTAGATGGTTTAAGAATGACGCAATGTTAAAAATTGTTTTAGAAGTCAGTTGGTTTTCTGGTATCACCAGAACCGCGCTCACTCGCGATTTATACTTTCTAAACGGGAGCCGCAATGGTGACTATAGGTTTCAGCGTGTTTTTACATCAAGAATTCCGAGAACAGTCAACCGCGGATTTTCCCTGAGGAAAATGTTATCTTCGCCTACTCGTGTTTCCGGCGAGTTTAAAAAATACTGGACTGTCATTAAACACTCGTAGTTTCCGTGCGAGTATAAATAACTCGGGAATCTCTTCAAACACTCGTATGTTTCAGTGCGAGTATGAAGAACTCTGAAATATCTTCGAACACTCGTGAATTTTAGTGCGAGTCTAAATAACAACTAAAATTGATTTACGAAAACTCGTAGCTGTCCGTGCAAGTATAAATAATACTGCGATATATTATTACCCGATTGTGACATCAAAAGTAAGACTGGCGACATTACTGATAGTGTCGACTAGCACTCACACACATATTCAAAATTTAATGATTAAGAAAGTTAGATTGGCTCTAAATAAATAATTCCTGGGTGGGGAATTCACATCTGGATAGAATTCAAAAATGGAGACAAAATTAAATTTCCAAAAATAGCCGTCTACTAAATAATCTGATTAAATTAAATTCAAATAAAACTTAAGGGGAAATTTGGTTATACGGGGGTTCTCAAAAAAACGTCTTGCGTGAAACGCGCAGATAAGGAGAACGTTTAGAGTTACCTATAATTTATTAAGCGCAAAACGGACGGACGTTTCGGGCTACGTACTCCACTCATATCATGGTATAATGTACGTACGTTCCTTCGGGAAGGTCGTTCCATAAGGATGAAGTCCTTTAGATGAAATAATTCTTAAATAATAAAGTTCGAGGAGTACCAAGCTGAACGACATATGGATGGGCGGCAGTGGCTCGTCGTGTATGTCTGCTATTCGCCGCTCTGGGCAAAATTGAGAGGGCAACGAGCATTTTTCATGGAAATATCTGTAAAGGACAGTCAAATCATCAACCTGTCTTCGATGTTCTAGAATCTAGACTATCGAGGTTCTTCGTCAGCTCGTGGTCTCGAATCAGACGAATGACCCTCCTTTCGATGGAATCCAGTAGCCGAAGAGTATGTTTAGGTGCAGAGCTCCAGACATGAGAGCAGTACTCTAGCGATGGTCGAATCTAAGCTTTATATAGTATCAAAAGATGTTGAGGTGTGTACAACTTCTTGGTTCGGAAAAATAAAAATAAACTGCAAATAATTAATGTTTAATGGTCTTCCATGTTACGTGATTCATTACTTCTTTATTGACGGGTGATATCTATACCTCCGCCCCTGCTTTCCAACGGAGATAAACGATCCAATGTCCGAAGTGATTCTGTACGCACGGCTGTGTTAGATTATGGTAATATTACTGTCTGGAAGTTTTCTGTCCAAAGAGAGATAAAAGTTTTATCGCGAAATGCGGAAAAATCTGCTAAAAAGGCTTTACATAAAAATGTCGATTTTATTAAATAGCTGCGAGGCAGTATTTTTTAGATATCAAACAATGAAAATGCCTATAGTATAGAATATTAAAATAAGTGATATTCAAAAATGTTGAATTCATCATTGTACATATCGACCATCATGAAGAAGAGAAGTTACATCTCAAACTTTGGCACTTTTGTGTTCTTTACTTTAAATCAACTAAAAATTATGTTGTGTAATCGATGTATAATTATACATGGTACATGGTGTCCAATTTTCGACACTTTTATAGGATATCTCCGTTATTCTTAGTGCTATCAAAAAAGTAATGTAATGTAAATGTAATGTGCTCTTTTTGGGTCAAACTTAAATGGTAAAGTCCAAATTTGAGAATTTTCGAGAGATACGGGGGAAAATCAAATAATTGACAATTTCTAAATTACCCTATAGTATCTTAGTTAAAAGAGATACAGAAACATATTTTATAGAAAAGTTTATTTATAATGATTCTTGAATAACCTCCCGTTTTCAGAATAATTATACGGAGTCAGGTAAGAAAGTTATCGGACCTAACCTCACTTTTTTTAAATGGAACACCCTGTATATTTTAATCTAAAAAGATAGCATTTTAAACTCTCTTTTCAAATTTATAACACACCATGGATGATAGATATCATATAAAATTTTTCAAAATGTTGATAAGTCTTTTTCACAAATGAATATGTAAAAATGAAATTGACGTTAAATGTTAATAACAACTAAAATGTCAATATAGTTGTATCTAGGATATTAGCTTTTATGTCATGGCCTACTGTGGTTTAAAGATAAAGTTTAAATAAATCGCCTAGGAAAATAATATTATCCAAGGTTTGTTATATATTTGAAAAGAGAATTTAAAATGCCATCTTCTTAGATTAAAATATACAGGGTGCTCCATTTAAAAAAATAGGGTTAAGTCCGATAACTTTTTTACCTGAATGAGTAGGTATACTTATTCTCAATACGGCAGATTATTCAAAAATCATTATAAAGAAACTTTTGTATAAAACATTTTTCTGTATCTCTATTAACTAAGAAAATATAGGTTAATTTTGAAATTGTCAATTGTTTGATTTTCCCCGTAAGCGAGCGAAAATATTCAAATTTTGATTTTATTATTTTAAGTTTGACCCAAAAAGAGCACATGACACCTACATTACTTTTTGATAGCACTGACCATAACGGAGATACCCTATAAAAGTGCCCAAAGTGGGACACCCTATACATGCAAGTTGCTGTTTGAGACCGAGAGATGGTTACATGTAACCATTTCCTTTACAATTAGACATAATTTTTTGTTGAACACAAAGATGCCAAATTTTCAGATGTAACTCTCTTCCTCAGGATGGTCGATTACAGGGCGTCCGGGAAAATGTGGGAAATCTCCCGGATATGACGAAAACAAGTGAAAAGAATACTACAAGTTCATATAATTTTTTTTCGTATAGGACTCCACTTCGGAGATATGGGCTCCCAAAGACCTAAAATGGAATCAAGTATACATAATTATTGAACTTGTGTAAACTTCTAGTACTCTTTCACTTGTTTTCTTCATATCCGGGAGATTATGTGTAAAAAACATGATTCCATTGGAGCTCCTTGGGAGCCCATATCTCCGAAGAGGAGGCCTATACGAAAAAAGTTTACATGAATTTCCCATATTTTCCCGGATACCCTGTATAGAATTTATGAATGTATACAGGGTGATTGATTGTGAATGGCCTATTAGTTACGAAGTCAACGAATCATTTTGAAAATTTGGTAGCTTATAAAAATGGACACCCTCTCTCTTTAAAAAATATTTTTAGTAGTGCAGTGCTGTCGCGTCTACTTGAAAGTATTAACAACTTTGATAATTTAAATGAAACAATGTGTGTATTATTTTTTAGAATCTCGATTAATTTCTTAATAACTTTCCACATGCATTTTCTTATGCATATCTGTTATCGTTCTCGAGATTTTTCAGTGCGCTAATTCGTCATAGTTCAAAGATATCAGCCCATACTGAAGGATACGTTTTCCAAAAAAAAAGGGGATTTAATTTTATCCCGAGAACGATAACAGATAGATATAGGAAAATGTTAAGGAACGTTATTAAGAAATTAATAGGAATTCTACAAAAGATAATACACCGTTTAAATTATGAAAGTTGCTCATACTTTTTGTAGACGCGACAGCACTGCTCGGCTGAAAATATTTTTAAAAAAGAGAGAGTATGTCCACTTCTATAAGGCATCAAATTTTTGAGTCTGGAAGGAAATATGTCTTGGCATAACGACGTTGTGGCAATCGCCAAGATAGATTCTCAGAAACTTGGTGTACTCATCCTAATCAAAAAGTTGTACATACCTCAGCAACTTTTGACACTATACAAAGCCTAGCTTCGACCATCACTAGAGTACTGCTCTCATGTCTGGAGCTCTTCGGCTACTGGATTCTATCGAAAGGAGAGCCATTCTTCTGATTGGAGACCACGAGCTGACGAGGAACCTCGACAGCCTAAAACATCGAAGACAGGTTGGGGATTTGACTCTCTTTCACAGATATTTTCATGGAAAGTGCTCGGCTGACCTTGCCCTCTTAATTCCGCCCAGAGCGGTGAATAGAAGAAATACACGATGAACCACTGCCGCCAATCCATATGTGGTTAAGCTTGGTACTCCCCGAACTTCATTATTTAAGAATTCTTTCATCTGGAGGACTTCATCCTTATGGAACGACCTTCCCGAGGTCGTTTTTCCCAACGAATATAACCTCCAACGATTCAAAACCAACGTGAATCGCTTTATGCGCACACGAACCATACCCAGAGTGCCTTAAAGGATTTTTCCATAGTGCTTGTGTTTGATCATAAAAAAAAAAGCCTAATATCAATCACCCTGAATGTTTGTTTATTTTCCGTCTGAGGAGAGAACAGAGGTACTAAAATTAACGAAATAAAAGAAAAAAGGGTATATTATCTCACGTGAGCTATTGTAGGATTTGACGTAAAAGGAATCAAACTATTACATAATATATTGGTTTTTGTCGTGAAGAAGAAAACGTGAAAGTATGTCTTATACGGAGATTACAGACCAGGCCATAAAATTAATACGTACCTACCTATAAAAGCCACCATACGTAACAGTGGTGAACACCTGCATGGTCTGATTAAACGGCCATGCTTACGTTACATTATTTGGGTGACTAAAATTGCTGTACAGATGCGGTAAAAAAAAAAAACAAATCCAGAGAATTCACAATCATCTAAGCATTTTCAGCGATTGAAGCGCCGATCCACAGGGGGTGGGAATCTAGTGTGCTAAAGTGCTCACTTTCCACCCGCGTGGAAAGTAAATAATTTTTATTAAATTTAAAAAAAAATCGATATCTCAAAATAATATACGAACACACTGTTTTAAAAATGCTAATAGCTTTGCGTGTTTAGATATGTCTACTTTTTCCCTAATTGATTGAGTGGTCCTCAGTATTGAATATTGTGACCAAATCGTTGATATCTTCTTTGTCTTGGCATTTTCACTGAAATAAGCCAGTAGCGCCGACTCAGAACCAGGATTTTGAACCTTGTTTCCCGTACACCATTATTTGAAACAGTTATATGCCTTGTCATATCTCGGGCGGCTTTTAGTTGGCAGAAGATTTTCTTCTACTATTTTTGCTGTTTCTCGAATTTCTGGTGGGGTAGCAGCAAAATCAAATTCCTGATCTTATAGCATTTTTCTGTTGTTAAAATAATGTATTCTTTAGTGACATGGAAACCATATTCAAAAATAGTTATTTACATTACAAGCTGCGAAAGTTTACTTTTTGGTGCGAGGTGTGTATAAATAGGCGAGGCGAAGCGTAGCGAAGCCGAGGCTATTTAAAAAACTCCGAGCACCTGAAAGAGCTTTTGCAGCGTGTAATGTATTAAACTTTTTCTACTACTGTTCTTTGATCAATTATATTATTAAGTAATGAACTTTGATTTTATTCAAATTATAATAAAATACACCTGTAAAATAATCCATGACAACTAGTTATTTGAGTACTGTCAAAGTCTGTCAGTTCGAATTTTTTAATTTCGATTGTCGAAAATGTTGTTTCAAGACCAAAACGAAGCTATACAGAAGGCGGCCGAGTTGGCATGTGCCTCACTCTTACCCGTAAAGTCGAAAGATAGGTACTGTCAAACGTACAACCTGTTTCTAGAATAAATACAATAAAAAATTTTATTCTTGTTTTTTTGTCCTGGCACCGAAAGTATTACTTTCGTAGCTAGCAATCTACTTTCGTAGCTAGCAACGGATAATATTCAGGTAAATGTAACATTTACTTCCGTTTTCTTTCGTGTTGCTACGGCCCGAAAGTTGATTTATTTATACAGTAGTAGAAAAATGATATTTGGCATCTTGATGTGTATTATTACCTACGTTATTTTACCACCTGCGGTTATCTGAAATGTCTGTCTAATTTTTCAATGGAAAAGTCAAAATGACCTTAATCTTTTATTAATAATTTTAATTCAAAATAATAAGAAGTTGATGTTAGATGTGGTTGTAAATAAAATAGTATACAAACCTCGGAGAAAAAGTTTCGTTACTGTCTCGAAATTTAGTTACTACCGACTCTCTCGATAGGAATGAAACACTTTCCACCTCGGTACGTAATATATAGGGTGATTCCCGACGAGCTTGCATTAGAACGTTATGGAGAACTACTGAATATATGTTTCTGAAACTTTGGGGATTTAGGTATATCGATATGCTCTCTTTAACTAAAATATTCACATGGTTTTGTCATTTCCGGTTATACCGGAAGTAGCTGCCAACTTTCGTTTTTTAAATACAACATGGTAATTTTTAATACATTTTTCGATTAAGCGTTAAATACTAAGCACATTTTATAGAACATGTTTTTGTCAGACTCTGTTAGTTTTTGAGATATCATATATTTTTTTTACCTTAGCTCTTGGACTGAAACTTTCTTCTCGCCGAACAGCTAGAAGATCAAAAATATTTCAAATTCGGCAGAAAATGTACAGAGTGGTCACAATTCAAGCTTCATTGTGAAATAATTCAACAATTAAAAACTTTCTTATTTTAAATGGAACACCCTGTATATTTTTGTTTAATTTGATGGCAAATTAGTTGTTCTCTATAAATAATATTTACTGTCCTATACCTATATCAAAGCGTTTTCTCAAGAATTCCAATGTTGATTGTTTTAAATAGTTTCAAATTTAATGGTTTAAATATAATTTTTTTTAAAAATAGCAAACGAAACAAGTTTCTAAAATTTAAATTCTTGAATTAAAAATGTGTTTGAAAATTATACCTACTATCTTTTGATTATATTTTTAAAATATATTCGAAATGATTGCCATTTACTTCGAAGCATTTATGTATTCTTTTCATCATACTATTTCTTGTAGCATTCCTAATTTCTTGTGCAGTGAGAGATTGAAATGCTGCCCTCCCCTTTTAATTAGATTTTCCTTCAGTATCTCTTCAGTACATCAGTATACAGCCCCTAAGTACAAATGTTTTCATAGCACACTTGAACAAATAGTATTTTCGGAATAAAATTGGATTTTTTGAGAAAACGCTTTGATATAGGTATAGGACATTAAATATTATTTATAAAGAACAACTAATTTGTCATCAAATTAAACAAAAGTATACAGGGTGTTCTATTTAAAATAAGAAAGTTTTTAATGGTTGAATTCTTTCACAATGAAGCTTGAATTGTGACCACCCTGTACATTTTCTGCCGAATTTGAAATATTTATGAGACTTGATGATCTTCTAGCTATTCGATGAGAAACAATTTTTAGTCCAAGAGCTAAGGTAAAAAAATTATATGGATTATTTCATCGTCATGCATTTGCCAAATAATTACAAAAAGTCCAGATATCTCAAAATCTAACAGAGTCTGACAAAAACATATTCTCTAAAATGTGCATAGTATCTAACGCTTAATCGAAAAATGTAATAAAAATTAGCATGTTGTATTTAAAAAACGAAAGTTGGCAGCTACTTCCGGTATAACCGGAAATGACAAAAACATGTGAATATTTTAGTTAAAGAGAGAATATCGATAACCCTAAATCCCCAAATTTT
The DNA here is from genome assembly GCA_963991005.1 of Barypeithes pellucidus. Classification (NCBI taxonomy): domain Eukaryota; kingdom Metazoa; phylum Arthropoda; class Insecta; order Coleoptera; family Curculionidae; genus Barypeithes; species Barypeithes pellucidus. Next base: position 17,424,101 of record OZ022565.1, on the reverse strand, counting down.
CAGAAACATATATTCCCTAGTTTTCCATAAAGTTCTAATGCAAGCTCGTCGTGAATCACCCTGTACTATAATCGAATGTATGTAATTGGCGCTTTTCAATAATCTTATTGAACAAATTACCATTTTATCAAAAGACAACGTACTTTACGACTAATTATGTAAATAAACACAAAACCATCATAATTTGTTTAAAAAAACGTAGTTGTTTTGTTATGTTCAACGAAGCCACAGAGAAATAGTTCATTTTACGATTTTTCCGACAAAATCCACTTCGAAAAAATAAATTCCAAAACTAAGCAAAACATCTCAATTTTACCCTTCAGCGCTTCCGTATATAAAATGGATTCCCGAATTCTCGTAAAAAAGTCATAAATTTTTCGCCAGATGTTCAACCGGGGACCTGTTTTATTTTCCAACGTTTTTAAAGCTTTTTTCCGTTTTTTCTTTTATTTTTACGATTGTCCGCTTTAAGGGGGAGATTAGGCCCATTTTTTACCTTAATTAAACCGTTAGTCGACACCGGAATAAATCTTTCGGGGCTTAGCGTTTTATCTTTAACTTTACAACGTCGAATTTAGGCAGATAAAAATGCCGTGACAGGAAAAAAATACAAAATAATCGAGAAAATGAACCGTGCAACAATCTCTGAACCATTATTTATAAAGCTGTACCAACTTTCCATGATAATTTCGGTTTGGGGGGGGGAGTTACGAAAAGTAATACGCTACCGCGTCAGTCAAGCAGGTATATATATAATTTTTCGTGTTCCATTGTTGGTTGTGGGGGGTAATAACACCAATGACTATAGTAGTGAAGTTGGGAGATTTCAAATACAGAACCAAGGATTGCCATTTTATGAAACTGAAAAGTTTTATTCAATAAAGTACTATTTTTATTTTTAACTCAATATAGTATTATACATATTACTTTATATATACATATTTATAGTTACTGTAGACATTTCCTGGGCATTAATTGTTATTCCTGTCAGATTCTGTGTCGACACAATATTTTGTTCAATAGTATTATTTATTATTTTGTTCAATATTTTGAACTTTGGTCTGCTCGCACCATAACTCAAAGTTTTGCATATTCTTTTTAAAAGTTATTCTAGATTATTTTCTGCAATTTCTCGTATTTCTGACGGAGTACAACATTCTTCCTGACTAATTTTTATTAACTTTAATAATATATTTATTTTTAATTATGACGGATAGGAAGAAGCTTTGTTGTGTTCAATTGTTTCTATCATGGCATATTTGATACTTGAAACATTTTATTAAAGTGTAAAAGTATTGGCAACCCAAAAAGAAAATATTAATTCAAATGGAAAAAATCTGCTATATTTTTTAAAGTTTTTCAGACTTTAAAGACCCAAATAGAAAAAGTATTATAAAATACACGGTTCATAAGAAAATTAGAGCACTTGTACTTTAGAAAATTCCCCGCTTCGCGGGTCGTTTTCTAAATTAAACGCGTGCTCTAAGATAATGTCTTATGAAACTTGTATCTTAATATACTATTATAAGGAAATATACTTTATAACGAAAGAAATGTTGGCCAGGCTTAAAACGATCGCTTACAAGAGGTTCTTATCTTAAGTCTTAACAGAAAGGGTCGCGTACAACATCCCCCCACAGACTACGGCGAAGTAATGAGATCCCACTCCCCTTTCCCCCAATGAGATCCCACTCCCCTTTCCCCCCAATGGGGGATCGTAAAATTTTATTTATTTATCCCCTGGGATGGTAAATTATGATTAGTGATGCCGTTTTCCAGCGTTAATGCGAAACTTCGGGGGTTTATTTCAAGCTTATTTTAGCCCTTTAAGGGCGGCATGTGGATAATGCGTCAAGTTTTCGGAGTGTAGATTTTCTGGATAATTTACTTCCAAGTGCATCTTGCGTTAGTAAGATAGGATTTCCGTTAAGTAAGTGCTTTGGTGGAAAATTATTTTAGAGCACAGACAAGCTTTTATTTTAAAATGTGAATATAGCAAGTATCAGGGGAGATGCCAGTAGATTTAGGATTAGATTTAGGGGGGAGGGGGGCTAAGTAAAGCCCGCTGCAGGCGAAATCGCCAAAAGTGAAAAAATTTTCGAACCATGCCCAAATATCGCTAGATTTGATAAATAATTTATGGTACTAGAAAACTGATACGGTGAGGTGTAAATTCAGATAAATAACAGAAACGTTGATGATTATGTCTAGTAACTTTAACACTTAACTCTTTGAAGCACGGTGGTTAGCTGTAATATCCACCAAACGAACGAATCCAAGAAGCATGGTGGTTTTCGTAAATAACCACGAAATTCATCCTGTTGCCAGGCACTTACGCATAGTCGCTAGATCTGGAACCATCTAACCTAGTTTCATGTAAACGTCAAAATAACCGAGTTGCTTCTATTGTTGATGTGTTTTTTAAAGTTTTACTTGCATATTGCAGTTTGGAGGTGTTATTTTTGTAAGTTACATGTTTCTTCTGCATCATTGGGAACTACCGCTGATCAAAATAAGAGACAACAGATAGATATTTTGACTTTAGCTACAGAACCTATTTGGGACCAGTCGCCAAGGGGGGGGGGGGATTTCCCCTCTAGACCCGTACACAGTAGCACTTTAAAATACTATTTCAGATTGAATGGTACTACCAAGAAAAGGAAGCCTTCTCCATTGATAGGATGCAACCACCTGCAGACCGGTTTCGAACTTATTTGTTCTCGTCAGTACCGGGTAGGTGTACATACCTATCATCAGAGAGTACTTTAACTTAACGCTATATTATCATCGGTACTCGAGAAAATATAGTGCGCAGCGCCATCTCTTAGTAGCCCCACACAATCTGAAGAGATGTTATTTGATTAAATCAATCATATCAATCACAATAAGGGCGTACTTTTGTCTACACAGTAGCACTTTAAAATACTATTTCATATATAATACGACCTGAAAAGCATAGACTTTTTATTTCTTAAATAGATTTTTAAAAATTTGATTTAATTAAATAACGTCTGTTCAGATTCTCAAACGATCAGAATAGGAATGTCAAATGAAACAAATCACGCGTCACCATCTTAATTATTTTTGTTTCAAGCGCCTACTTTTCTTTTAAATCCCGAATCAACAGAAGCTTGAAATAATGTTTCTATATTTTGTTCACTTATTTGTGGTTTATTATTAAATTATTTGTTATTTATTGAACTAGTCCAACATAAGTAAAAATTTAGAGCTTACTTATGAGATGTTATTTATAAAATTAGGAGAAATACAGGACCGTATCCCAAAATTTCCTGATGTTGTTCAAAAACCCTCGAAACGTCATTAAACCACAATGTGTCATACATCGTTGCATTCGGAAGAAAAAAGCTATCAAATTCCAATATCTGAAAAAGAAAGTTGATAATGGACCTTCAACAATTAACGCTGTTAGATAGAGCGGAAAAAGTGGCAATGCAAAAGTGCAATTTACTTTAGAATTCGATCTAAAAAAAAAACCAGGAAAACAATAGAACGATTTATCAGAATTTCGGGTTTTTCCGGATCTCCGGACCTACTCGGAATTTTAAAACTTCCTACACGGCATATTATTAGGCGCGTAAATGCGCAACTTCAACAAGCCGACTTCGTATCTCTTACGGTTTCCGAGATCCCTGTACTGGCCCTCCTTATCTTGGACACGTTGTTGAACGTTTTTACAACCTTTACAAAGAAAGTGGGAAGGTGAATATTTTCTGATTTACAAGATATCTACGCTACTGCGGGTACTCAAAAATATGAAGGTAATTGATATGCAATATACAAACAAAACAATAAATTTCGTTCTCTGACTTTATAAAATGACAAAAGGATAAAAGAGCGCCCTTTAACCATATTTTACATAATACAATACACAAAGGCATAACATAAAAATATAAAATATGGGAGCGTTACAGCGAAAAATAAGAAAAGAGCTCAATATTATCATTCCGAAAGCGTGTTCGCTAGCTCTCGGTTCTAAAACAGCATATTCTCTAGAAAATAGAAATCGGAATAATGCAAGGCACCCGAAATATATTTACATTTCAAATTTGCGATGATGTACGCCTTGTTGCTTTGCCAGTAGCGTCTAGAAAACATGGTATTATCTGAAAAGGGAACAGATACATTTTCTTATAAAACCTACGTAACAAGTAATTTATTTTATTAATACAAATGAAATTTGACTTTTAAAGCCAGCATTTTTAAAAGAGGCTTTAAGTTTTACCTTTTCGAATTATGCCGAATTTAAAAAAAAGTAAATTACAGGAACGTACTAGGGGTATTTTAATGAAGATGGTCAATTTAAGGGACAAAACGTCGGAAAACCAGTAAGTGTTGTATACCACTGAACGTAGATTTCGGCCCTCTTTCATAATTTAAACAAAAATTATATTTTTTATTGGCGTATCGTGTTCTCCGACCACCGTGGAATACAAACAACTTTTTCCATGGGCAGTTTTTAGTACAAGACACAGAAAAAGAGTATTTCGGGGATAAAACTTGATTTTCGCACGGTTCTGACTTTGTCTTTCTCATGGTGATTGTTGGTGAAGGATGGGCCCGAATGAAAAAATTTCTCGGATAAAAGATGTTTATTTTTGGTCGGAGAGCACGATACGTCAATAAAATATATGGGGTTCCATTTGAAAATCTTAACTTACCCCTACCCGCGCCCGGGGGTTGAGGGGGTGGGGGGTGGTTTAAATTGCAAACTACTCCTTCTTCAAAATCAAACAGCTTTTTCCCTAGACATTTTCCGCTGCAATGCGATGCACCGGAGTTATTCCGGGGAACCTACCCTATATATGGATTTTTTTAAAAATTCTCGTCTAAAAATGCATTTCACGAGCCCTATGGGCGCGCGCCCAATACGCCCATGGGAAAAATCGACACTGCCACTGCTACTACCCAGTAAGACAACCACCAAAACCTAAAAAATGGTTTCAACTCTACCCAGCAAGCTGCGACTAAAATATTCCCTCCAAAATGGTGAAGGCACAATTAGCTAATTTTTGCAGGAGAATCGATTTCTACGACGCATCATGCGTTGCCTACCTATTGGGAGTCATTTCCTGCTGTTGTTGTCTGGCCTTGGTTGCTTGCTTGTGCCGCGAGAGGGCGAAAAACAGCGCCAAAATAGCTTTCAATTTTCCATCCCGGAGCTCCTGCGCCGATATGCCTTCGATTCCCTGGATGTGCTGACCGTGGAGGGTGGCAAGGCATAGGTTGATGTTGTCCAACTGAAAATAAGAATAAAATGCTACAATAACTTAATTTTATTACTTAATATATTAAGAAATTAGGTTATTCAATCAGGTAAGACGCTGCGGTGTAACCCAGAAGCGTCACTGCCGGGAGAGGAAACTTTTTAATATTCTAAAATACAGCAGGTGTTAAAAATAATTTGAAATATTGTGTGGTGTCGGATTTTTGCGACAAATGGTTAAAACTTGTTTGTTTGTTATTTTTTATCCGATTTTCATGATTTTGTTATCAGTTTGTAGATCAATTTATTGTGTTTTTCCTTAATTATTTTATAAAGTAACATTTTTCGATTAGGCTATATTATACAGGAGTAAATCAAGTTGTTATTTGTCGTAATTTCAAAACACCCTATTGGAAAATTGAGGTGGATAATTTTATTTACATACTGTTTCTTGTCATCTTTGATGTATTCTAAACATTTCGTTCCTTGATTCATTCCATTATCTCATTTCTGCTGCGAGCTGCAAAATTTTAAATGAAACAATGTTTATTTTAGAAATTGTACGTCATGGGTATTTCTACCGAAGCACGCACCAATCTTGTATTTGTTGAACTCTAATCGCCCACCGTTATATTGAGGAAATCCTTCAAGAAGTTGTTGTTCCATTTGCTCCTTTCATTGGGAACCAATTTACATTAATGCATGATAATGCTAGACCTCACGTTGCACATGTAGTGAGCGAATATCTGGATGAAGTTGGACTTCCAAGCTTGGAATGGCCCGCATATAGCCCGGATCTCAACCTAATCGAACATCTTTGGGATCAACTTAAAAGGGCCGTTCGTCGTCTTCCTGTACAACCATAAACCTTGCAAGACGACTGAAAAACTGACCGAAAAATATCAGGCTATCCCTCAAGAAAGGATAAGTAACCCTATTCGTTCGATATCACGAAGACTGCAAGCTGTCAGTGCTGCGAGAAGAGGAAATACATGATATTAAAATTGTTTTTGTTAATTAACTTTATGATATACCTAGTGTTTGTTTTTCTTAATGAAAATGTTACTTTATAAAATAATTAAGGAAAAACATAATAAACGGATCTACAAACTGATAACAAAATCATGAAAATCGCATAAAAAATAAAAAAGTTAGAAAATATCAAACTTGACCAAAATTTCAGGGTGGCGGAATTTTGTGCAGGCGAGTGTAGTATCCAAAAAAACAAATTCTAAAATTAATACCATATTCTTGTATAGAATCAGTTGCAAGAAAATACCCATCAGACTGAACAAGCCAGTTAACATAAAAACTAAAAAATTTACGTTCTCCAAGCAACAAATGGCTCCCATTTTGCGCACTTAACATTATTTCCCATATTACAAAGTTTAAGGAACGCGAAACGACTACTGCTCCTGCCGGCGACAATATCGGCCATATAACTTCAGACACGTCGCGTCTGTTGGTTTAAAGCCTTCGGGACCTGTCTTTTCATTTGTTTCGCCTTCCATCTTAGAAGGGTACACACCGATGAAATTAAATGGCCACGGGCAAAATTAATTCTTAGAAAAATCATTGAAATCATTTTTCTACGACAATAGGTACATTTAAATGATCATAATCAGTCATTTTAGAGCAATATGATAATAAACACCAATCACTGGTACTCATGAGTTGTGACCAATCCTATCTCGGGTTGCCAGATGGACAATGTGTAAAAGTAGGACAATTGTATAGAAGAAGAACGATTTTTTTATAAAAAAGCCCGACATTTTTTCACAAATTCATATAAACAAATATATAAAATAAAAATAAAATTATTGTGTTTTTAATTTTTGCGCAGGTCAGTCCAATCAGTATTAACCAAATAAAAGGCAAAAATAAACACTGATTATCAATAAAACGACAAAACCCAACATAAATGATGCATTTATTTCCCAAGAAAATATAAATCTACATGGTAAACTTTTAAGGTTGATCGGTTGGCCCTACTGCTATAAAAATCCGAACGGAATCAGGAAAAACCGATGATTTTAATAATCGAGTACTTGATACTCGAGCGATTTTAATAATCGAGTGAATCGCTCGAGCGAATAATCACTTGAAATTTTTATTACTCAGAAGAATGTGTTGATAAAACACCAGGTGTTGCTTCTGTAAGTTTTTTTTATTAAGGAAGAACATTTGATTCTGATTTTTAAAAAAATTATATCCTTTAATTTATAAAAAATTTACAATCGCCGCTGGCTAGTCAGTCAAAACAAAACCGATGTCGCTATGAATCCACTAAGGGATTTGGCATACTTTTTTGTATGCACCTTCTCGTTTATGTGCCTTTAACAAAGACGTATGTCGTGTCAGCCTTCTGAGCGTCAAACTCGAACGTCTCGAGTTTGATACACGAAAATCGGGTATCAAGTGAATTTATAACTAGAGTAGTATTTCCTATCGTGCGAAAAACTGCTCGAACAAGCTCGAGCGATCACACTACCAAATAGCACATTTCGGTCGGCGTCAAGCGAAGGTCGGGTATCGAGTGAAAAGTGCTGTTATTTTGTTAGGATTTGTTTTTAAAAATTTGGAGCAGAAACTAATTATAGTTAGAGAGACGGTGACAATAGGGGGTCCGTAAAGTGGAATATCAGTAAATTGGGTTTTCGTTGAGTTTAGGTCCTCCTCTACAACTTTTATATCCGATGAAATGCCGTAGAGCGTTGCTTAGAGGCGCTGTACCGCTTTAGATAGGAAATTCTCAATAAATTCAAAATTATATCGAGCCATGTCTGAAAATGAATTTACAGCATCTGCGTAACCCCAAAGTCACGGGAAACACATTTTCTGACAAGTCAACCCTTGCATATACTTTTCGAGCGTGTCAAAAAAATAAATGAAAAAATTATAAAGTCTCAAGTGACATGGGCCCAAGTGGACTTAATCGATTTGTATTCACATGGAGATGACTCGTAAACAATTTTCTGATAAAAAGAATATTCCGAAAGTTATTACTCCAGTCCCGCTTTCTCTGTGTCATACCTTCCGGTATCTCTGCGTAATATTGTCAGAATTCCGCCTAGCTAGGTGCTATTCTTCTGAAGTTTTTTTTACAAGTCAAGGAATCTAGTGTGACAATTTTCTGACATGTCACGATGGTTTTCCGAATTTCCTCCGAGGAGATTTAAAAAAAATTCCAATAATGAAATGGCATTCTAGAAAGTTTCAACTTCAAATTCGTTATTTTTTTCCTTTTTTTTACACGCTGGAAAAGTATATGCAATGGTTGACTTGTCAGAAAATGTGTTTCCCGTGACTTTGGGGTCGCGCAGATGCTGTAAATTCATTTTCAGACATGGCTCGATATAATTTTGAATGTATTGAGAATTTCCTATCTAAAGCGGTACAGCGCCTCTCAGCAACGCTCTACGGCACTTCATCAGATATAAAAGTTGTAGAGGGGGACCTAAACTCCACAAAAACCAAATTACTGATATTCCACTTCACGGACCCCTTATTGTCACCGTCTCTGTAACTATTAGTACCTAGTAACGAAACAGAAAGGAAGAAAACGAAAGAACTGAAATTATTAGTCCCTATATTCCGCCAAAGGTCGTTTTCATGTAGAATTGATGAGGCTAACACCTTATAGATAAACTTTTCGTCATAGAATTACCATAAAATCATCAAACTATGAAATATTAGCACGCAATTAAGAAACACTCGGTATAATTAAAATTACAGCACCTAAATAAATAAAATCCATAAAAAGTCAAACTTCTTTATTTACAAAAAGGGACAAATACCAAGACATCGAAATGCACAAAAACGATTGATCACAAAAGATTTTGAAAAAATTTTTTGAAAAATAATGAATCAAGACTTGCAGAAACCGGCGTCGAAAGATCTTTGATTCAATGAATCACACGAAGTCAACATGCAAGGCTGCGAGGGGTTACCTTCAAAATGTCTGTTATTGTAACAATTTTGGGTTTGGTAGTCGTTGTCCCAGGTCATCCCACCACCGTAACTCGAGTGCTTCTTCAAGACGCCCGCTTTTTGGTTTCGGTACTTCCAATTGGAACTGTGGACATCTTTAAGCATTTTCGAGAAAATTATCACAGCTATAAAAAATCTAAAACCACCAGGAAGGTACTCGATGAACCACAGTATCGGGAATAGCATCGCGGTTGGATTAAAAAACATATCTTATCTTCTAAAGTGCATCTATAATTTTACTATTAGGTTTATTTTTTTGCGACATTTCTTTTGACATAGACAGCATATCGGAACTTAATAATTAAAACTTGTTGCGTAGGTGTCATTAGCAACAAAATTTACCTTTATTTAAAAAATCATACCAGCAGCTGATACAGCCATGATTCAAAATTGCCCATGAATCTATTTTTTCTGATGGAATCAACATTTCGTGTCATTATTGGGGAGAAAACTTTTCTGTTTCTTTCGCAATTAACGTGCAAACTCTACCAGAAAAACTTCATTACTAAACTAAAAACTTCCTTTCTATTTACAAGCGGAATGGATAATTTTAAACGCAAACAGTAATCACGCTTTCAAGTTTTCACCGGGAGAAATCCGCCTCGGGAACATTAAAGGAACATAAAGTTTTCGCGTTTTTTAATTTAAACTTTTCCACAGTTTTCTGTTATTCCATATCTTATCTAGTTTTCCCATAAACACGGGAAGCCCGAGTATACAAGGGAAACGAGAAAAGTTTTTCCCTAACGATGAACTTCATAATTTATAACTGTTTTATAAAAACTTTCGATTTGCATTTGTTGTACAGTGACCGGCAAAAAGTTGTTAATCTCATACTCTTTTGCAAAATTTGATATTTTTCAGAAAAATTTCCAGTATCTATTAGTTTCATATTCCCGTTGTCCCCAGGGATATAATGAAATTGTGTTACATGATCGAAAACCAAGGTAACCATCTGTTATTTAAACATTTTTGTTGTTTTTAAAAAAATGTATTTGTTAAAATGTAGCATTTTACCATGTAACTGGGTGTGGCCAGGACCTGTTTTTTTTTTAATTTTATGATCACACACAAGCACTATAGGAAAAATCCTTTAGGGCACTCTGGGAGTGGTGCATGTGCGCAAAAAGCGATTCACGTTGGTTTTGAATCATTGGAGGTTATATTCGTTGGGAAAAACGACCTCGGGAAGATCGTTCCATAATGATGAAGTCCTCCAGATGAAAGAGTTCTTAAATAATGAAGTTCGAGGAGTACTAAGCTTAACCACATATGGATGGGCGGCAGTGGTTCATCGTGTATTTCTGCTATTCGCCGCTCTGGACGGAATTAAGAGGGCAAGGTCAGCCGAGCACGTTCCATGAAAATATCTGTAAAAGAGAGTCAAATCCCCAACCTGTCAACGATGTTCTAGGCTGTCGAGGTTCGTCGTCAGCTCGTGGTCTCCGATCAGACGAATGGCCCTCCTTTCGATGGAATCCAGTAGCTGTAGAGTATGTTTGGGTGCAGAGCTCCAGACATGACTGCTAGTGAAGGTCGAATCTGGGCTTTGTATAGAGTTAAATGTTGTTGAGATGTGTACAACTTTTTGGTTCGGCCGAGTACACCAAGTTTCTGAGAAGCTAACTTGGCGATTACCACAACGTGGTTATGCCAAGACATATTTCCTCCCAGATTGACGCCCAGCAAATTAATAGATGAAGCCAGTGGAATTGCGTGTCCTGCCATGACTATATCCGGTTCTGTAATGTCAACCTTTTTAGAGAAAACTGCTGCCTGTGTTTTTTAGCGTTAAATTCGACTTGGTTACTGTCACCCAAAGCCAAAATTACTTCCACGTCTTTGTTAAGGCGTGATACTTCATGCAGTGTGCGAAGATGTGCATCGGCAGCCGATGTTTGTGCATTCAAAGAGAATGATGAGATAAGTGTGCTATCGTCAGCAAAGCTAAATATCGGATTTTTAGTTTTCACTAGAAGGTCGTTAATGTAGAGTAAGAAGAGAGTGGGAGACAATATGGACCCTTGAGGAACACCGGCATTGATGGAGAAATCCGTCAATCGCCACTTGCAGAGAGCGATCCTTAAGCTAGACAACCATGCACAGAATCGACTGGGTATGCCATAGGACCGCAGTTTACTTAGAAGCCCCTCATGCCAAACATGATCAATCTGGCAACCATAATACCATTTATGGTTAAGGCTTGAAACAAACATGGACCCGGTATTGTACACGTCAAAACACAACAAAAAAGAGATAAAGTCTGTTTCGTTGCCGTTGATAGCTCGATACCCTCATTAAAGATTCAAAACAAGGGCCCGGTGGCCTAAAATATTTTACCTATAAAATGGTCTTTTTACGTACATCTAGCATAAAGATGAAGAAATTTTGACCTATTCCACCGGGTAACAGATAAAGTAACAATAGAGCCATAAAATGAAATGAAAGGATAATGATTAAAACGGCCCATCATGGTCGGAGAGTTGGGTTTTTAATGTAACCGCTTATTATTTTATTTAAATGTAATAGATTTTATGATTTTATGAATTTATTTACAAGAAAACTAATTTATTTACAGATCAAAAAATATTGACAATTTCAATCATTATAACTCGATAAAATGGTCCTCAGAAGAATCTGAAGAGTCATCATGTCCTACGCTTATTACTAAAGGCTCAATTTCCATAGTTGTGTCAATTACGTTGTCAAGTTCCCACATTTTTTGTTCCTCTACTATAGCATGTTTTATGGCGTTTTGCCAATTTTCTGATGACACATTTGCTAAAGAATGAAGCAAGAGGTGTCGCACTTCTTGCATTTTAAAAGTTTTGTTATTTCTAGCAACATATCCTTTTACTTGAGCCCATATTAATTCGATAGGATTTAGCTCACAATGGTAAGGTGGTAAACGGAGCACTATAATACCTCGATCTCTTGCCATCTCGTCAATAACATACTTTTTATACTGTGATTTATGTAGCCTAACAATATCCAAAAGTTCTTTTTTACCATGGTATTATCGTAACTCAATTCCTTTCGTTGTAACCAGTTTACGATTTCCGCCTTTTTCCATGAAGTTGTGGGAAGATTCTCTTTTAGCCTAGAGTGATAGCTGGCATTATCCATCACTATTACAGAATTAGCGGGAATGTATTCTATCATTTGCTTAAAATATTCCTCGAAAACATCAGCAGTCATTTCTTCATGATAGTCTTTAGTAGAATTCGACTGGAATTGTAATAATCCTTGATCCAAAGAGCCATTTGAACTTCCTATATGAGTTATAATAAGTCTGCGTCCCTTTCCAGATGGTGGTCTAAGTCCTGTTGACCAGCCTTCCATGACAGCTTGTCGAGAACGACATTTTTATCTTGCCAAACTTTAGATACGGTGTGCCCTTCGTTCAGCCAAGTTTCATCCAAATAGAAAATGTTTTTGCCTTCGCTGCGGTATTTTCGGATGGACCTTAAGTATTGACGTCTCCAGCAAATAATATCTGCTCTATCAATAAGAAAAGATTTTCTGTTTTGCTTCTCCCATCGAAAGTTCATATCATGAAGTATTTTCCATAGTTTCGTTCGTGATAGCTGTGGTAAGTCCTCGTCGTAGTTAATGGCTTGTAAAATTTTGTCTATAGTTGGTATTTCCTTGGCAAAATAAAAACTATGTACTTTTCTTCTAATACCATTTTTAATGAAATTGTCAATTTCTAACGGTTTCTTTCCTGGGAGTGGTTTTGGCTCACTGAGGTTCTTAGATTTTCTTTCACGCAAGAACCTATATATAGTAGCCTCTCCAACTCCTACCATATTGGCACACTCTGCAATGATGCTACGAACATCACTTGCAGGTTTCTGGTACACTAGAGCATCATGCACGTTTAATATTAATGTCTTTTCTCGGAGAGAATATGCACTCTTGCTAATTTGACGAAGACACGTTGGCGAAAAACTTGAAGCCATTGTTACAAGTATAGGAAATAATTCAACTTTGAGATAATGCAGTATCTAAATACAACTAAATACATAGTTTGACAAACGCACATCAAATGGCGTAATAACATCCTAAAGCAGGCAAAAATAGGTAAATTAATTACCCCTGTTGTACCTACTTTAACCCTAATCCTACTTAACAATGGACAGAGGCCAATTTTCTTATTAAATAAGGTAATTACTATTGGCAACGCCTATGGTTTACGGTTGTTTTATGGCTTCAACCCTCGATATGAGCTATCAACTGCAACAAAACGGACTTTAGGGATTCTATCTGTAGACGTACGTGACTCAAAAGTCTATATTTTTATCCAGTTAACGGCATACTTGGCCAAGTTTTACCATACTGAGCTAAGAACTAGTATTTGTTCCATAAACAATACTGAAATTTAACACACAAACACTGAAAGACAGCAAATAATTTTATTTAACGATAACGGCAAATATGACAGTTGTTAATTCGGTAGTGTCAAACGTGAAAGAAGGTATGAAAGACGGCCGTTCCAATAAGGGCTTAGAAAAAGTACGCTCCTAACGGTCGAAGGCGACGTAAGGTCTTTGTCAAATTAACAGAAAACAACGAATAAAGATTATATTAATTCTCAGAGTTCCCCTGTTTGTTTTTCTGGAAAGTTGTTTACAACCTATCTAAGAATGTGAATTGGTTATTCTTCAAAGACTGCAAACCAAAGTCGCATCTTCGTTGATTTGAAATCCTTGGTTAAGGTTGATTCTCACTATTGTGTAAGGCACGTGCTGGTCAACGGTAGCGGCAAGGCACCGGCACGTCATTGCGTCTTATGAATGTTGACGGCCCGTTGCTGGCCGAGAAGTTGCGAACATAGCGTGAATTTACACCCGGAAAATCCATAGGATTCAATGATTAACCTATTTTGCCGTGCCGGTGCCGTTACCGAGCACCGCAAGATAGTGAGAATCAACCTTTATTCCCGAAATAATATGTTTACAAAAGGCCGGTTTTCTAATGTCGAACGACAACGGACTTTAATAAAACTAATGTGATTATATCGACTTCCCAATTAAAGTTACTGTAGGAGAGATAATCTACTTATTAATTTTTTATTTCGTAAGAACCACTTTGGGATATAACGTGATGTTGAAAAAACTTGAAAATCACAAATCGAAAATATCACTTTTACTTACAGATAACGCTACTCCACCCTTTATTGCGTTGCACCGACCATCAGGTACAAACATTAAAACTAAGTTCCATTTAATGTAAACCGCAGACCGCGATATGCGTTATTCTGTTCCACAAAAAAAAATCATTTGTTTACATTACCATTGCACAATGGTAGAAAGCCGCTCGTAGTCCCAGCGTGGCGCCACCCGGTTGCCCATTATATTACCGGGAGTATATTAGACAGTTTTTGCAAACGGTTTCACCGATTCCGTACGTAAATTACGCGGGAACCACTAGGTCCTGAAACAAGAAATTTGGTTTAATATAGAAAACATCAGAAACCAAGATTAAGATGAGGATCCCAAACAATCCCAAATTAGCACTCTTAATAAAAAAATATGCCGCTTTTTGGAGGGTTAGAAAGAGACGAGAGTCATCAGCTGATCAATATTTCTTTTCGTGAAGTTTTACCCGTTATTAATAAAGTTTTTTCGGTTAATTTATTGATATTTAGATTGTCTGACATGTCGATTGGGATATTAACAAGTTTCAGGAAGATCAATGACAAAAATTTGAAAATTGTTCATATTTGAAATTGTAATTATTATTCTTATAACATTATATTTTTGAACGCAATTTTTTCATAGCCTTTTCTAATCCTTTAACTTTACGAATCCAGTGTTAGATTAGAAAAAAATTAAGTATATTTGGCTAAACGTTCGCATAAAATAGTGCCTGCTTGGCAACCTGTGATTAAACGCAGCTCTTAAATAGAAAAATCTATAAAGCCAAAAGCGATGTAAAGTATAAGATTTCATTTGCTTGTTTGTTCCTCAATTTCAATTATCGACATCGAGTTTCGAATTATCCAGAAGTCTCTAATACCCGACCAGCGTTTATCTTGTTCATTATTACTTGTCTTTTGTAAGTTATAAGTTATAACATTGTTAATGTGTTGCACTGTTGCACAAAACCATATAAGGTTCTCTGGGCTTTACATTTAAACGAGGTTAAAATTGCAAACAGATGCATTAACGGGCATATTATGAGAGTGTTGTTTTAATTTTTAATAAACGGTTGTGGTGACTCAGTGGTTAAGCGGCAGTCACTAGGAACTCTAGGACGAGAGTTCGTACGAATACAAACAGTCATTCCCACCTCTTTCGGTCATTATTGCAGCATAGCCAGATTGACATATTTATCGCAAAGGTATCTTACAAAATCCCAATTAAAAATTTGTTAATTTGGGAAATAGAACTAGTTCAAGATTAATCCGCAATTGCTCTCAATATAAATTAATTTCCTAATAATTCCTCTATAGACTGAGAATAGGCGATGAGATATTCTTTAAAAAAATATTATTATACTTGAAAGTATCAAACGAATCTAATCCAATTGCACTCTGGCAACATCTATTTTTATATTACACCTTCGATTCGGTTCCAAAACATGAATGAATTACTAATCTCGTGAACATTGCGACGTTTGTGCTGTGATCTAACGGATTGATTATATATTTTGGTTGATTTGTGTTCTTTTGTGATTATTGGTGAAAAATCGTCTTTATTATAAACGATCATGGTGCATTTATGTGTAGTTTGTAAAATAGTGGATCATTTAAATAAGGATTAATCTTTTCATCGAGAAGTATGGTTAGTTTTGATATTTAACCATCTGATATAACCGGACTTCAACGTTGTTGCCGTTCAGTCAACAAACATGTAGTTCTCTCTTCCACCCACTACTGATTTTCAATAACATTTCGCACAATCATAGCTTCACTTTCCAAGAGTTTTATGAATGGATTATGAATCTGTAGTTTACAATACCTTTGTTGTAAATTCATAATTTTTTATTGTTACTTAGTCAGATCCAGTTAGACGATAATTATACAGTGAGTCCCAGAAGAAATGTCTAAATTCATTTAAAATTCAGCGGTAAGTTTTTTCAAAAAACGCTCGTACCCGTCGATTTTGATTTTTTATTTTTTATTTTTTTGTGGTAATTTCATGTATACAGGGTAGCTCAAAAATAAGTTACGACCATCAACTTCATTTTTTCAAATGAAAACATATATTTTTTATTTCATTTTTGAATTTTGCATTGAATTCTAAGCATGTTTCATGTACCATGTCATATACATAAACTCAACAGTTATTGAAAAAATTAGGATTGAACATATCTATAAGTAAGACCTGTTTATTAAAAAAAACACAACAAAATCAAATTAAATGGTTGGAAACGTGCAAAGAGAGTTTATTGATCGTCTTGGATATTGTCAAGCCGTAAATGGCGCACATTTTCAACATTTAATTTGATTTTGTTGTGTTTTTTTTTTAATAAACAGGTCCTACTTATAGATATGTTCAATCCTAATTTTTTCAATAACTGTTGAGTTTATGTATAGGACATAGTACATGCAACATGCTTAGAATTCAATGCAAAATTCAAAAATGAAATAAAAAATATATGTTTTCATTTGAAAAAATGAAGTTGATGGTCGTAACTTATTTTTGAGCTACTCTATATACATGAAATTACCACAAAAAAATTAAAAATAAAAAATCAAAATCGACG
This sequence comes from Barypeithes pellucidus, assembly GCA_963991005.1. Lineage (NCBI taxonomy): Eukaryota > Metazoa > Arthropoda > Insecta > Coleoptera > Curculionidae > Barypeithes > Barypeithes pellucidus. The sequence continues at coordinate 17,407,174 of OZ022565.1, read as the reverse complement.
GGTACGAGCGTTTTTTGAAAAAACTTACCGCTGAATTTTAAATGAATTTAGACATTTCTTCTGGGACTCACTGTATATATATATTTCTAAAACAACTGCACTGGAATAAACACATTAACCAATAAACACATCATTCGACATGTCCTTGGAAATTCGCAGTAAACCATTTGATGCGAATGGAGAATAATTATCGATAAAATTATTAGTTTCTGTTCCTTTATTACACAGATTAGGTTGTTATTTCTCTGTATTGCTAAAATAGTAATTATTTGGTTGTGATTATTTCTAATGAGTAATGATTATTTTCTTATGACTAGGACGATTGTTTACAGTTATGTGGTTAATGTACGTGACCGTAAACCATTTTTTCCAAGAGTTTTACTAAAAAGAAACTTTCCGGAAACGAACGAAAATAATTACATGAATGAAATTATTTATTTTACATGGACTATGTGAACGAAGCATAGCTAGACCGTGCAGAAAGTTTAATATAATGTACCCTGATTTACTACAAGTAAACGAGAAAAGGCCAATAAGAATTTAACAGTTTTGTGCATCCACTATTATAAGCAGTCATAATACTTAAATACCATGGCTACCTAAATTTTATAATTTGATTTTTATATACAGGGCGTAACAAATTCGACCTTCAAAATTGGGATTTCGGAAACGGTAGCGAAATCGGTTAAATTGTTGCCTGGTTGCGTAATTGTGGGACAATAATATGCCGCAAAAAATCAAAAATAAATACAGAGGCTTTCAAATTTTTTATTTTTTACATTGTTCGAGGAATAAGAGACAGAATAAGAGTTTACTTTGCTTGTTGCCGCCTTCTCTTCCTAAAGTTCCTTTAAGCGGACTGTTAAAAAATCCAGTAAAACATAGTAAGCGTTTATTTCAGAAAATTTTCGCACTATTCTTAATAATCTTGAAGGTACAGGGTGTCCCATTTTCGACACTTTTATAGGGTATCTCCGTAATTGTTAGTGCTATCAAAAAAGTAATGTAGGTGTCATGTGCTCTTTTTGGGTCAAACTTAAAATGGTAAAATCAAAATTCGAAAATTTTCGCTCGCTTAAGAGATACGGAGGAAAATCAAAAAATTCACAATTTCTAAATTACATTATATTTTCTTAGTTAAAAGAGATACATAAAAATGTTTTATACAGAAGTTTATTTATAACGATTGTTGAATAATCTGCAGTTTTCAGAATAAGTATACGGGGTCAGGTAATAAAATTATCGGACCTAACCTCACTTATTTAAATGGAACACCCTGTATAGTTTAATCTAAAAAGATAGCATTTTAAACTCTCTTTTCAAATTTATAACATACCATAGATACACCATAGATGTCATATCAAATTTTTCAAAATGTTGATAAGTAATTCTTACAAATGAATATGTAAAAATGAAATTGAGGTTAAATGTTAATAACAACTAGAATGTCAACATAGTTGTCTTCTCTAGGATACTAGCTTTTGTTTCATGGCCTACTGTGGTTTAAAGTGATAAAGTTTAAATAAATCGCCTAGGAAACCAATATCATGTATGGTGTGTATATATTTGTAAAGAGAATCTAAAATGCTATCTTTTATATTAAAATATACAGGGTGGTCCATTTAAGAAAATGAGATTAAGTCCGATAACTTTCTTACCTGACCCCATATACTTATTCTGAAAACGACAGATTATTCAACAATCAATATAAATAAGCTTCTATATAACATATTTTTCTGTATCTCTTTTAACTAAGAAATTGTCAATTTTTTGATTATCCCCCGTATCTCTTAAGCGAGCGAAAATTTTCTAATTTTGATTTTACTATTTTAAGTTTGACCCAAAAAGAGTACATGACACCTACATTACTTTTTTGATAGCACTAACAAAAACATTTATCGAGTCCATATCACCGCGTTCCATAGACGAAAAAATCAACAGGTCGAGTTTATCGGCTCCCTTTTATTATTCCTGCAAAATGCCGATGTCCTGCTAACGACCACCAGCGTTATCCTGTATCAGGATCGGGACTCGGCTTTCAGACATTCATAAGGACGAAATTTGAAGTTATGAGTATGCGACACGACACTGCAGCTCGCTTATGTTAATAAATTGTGATGAACGCATAAGAGCAGGAACGTGCAGAAATATTTTCTAAACATTAGGTTCGTTGCACAGTTGGTTTAAATAGTTTCACAGAAGCAAAATCTGTGAGCGGTGATCAAAAATTCGGTGTATCAAAATGTATCGATTACCAACCGATTTGTAACGGTCAGGATGATCCGCGTACTAGTAGATCGGCTGTTTGTTTACTTTTAACTTGTTGTTCTCACCGAACATTGTGTTTTCAACATTTCGTACCTTACATTGTTGTTCGGATGATCCCCAGTCAATTCATTCTTAAAGCAAACACATTACCGGCATTTTTAAGAGACATTCTACCCTAATTTTATTACAACATCAACTTTATTTTATGGCACTAAAACATCCTAAAATATTGTAAGTTGCATGTCAAAAGGGCATTACGTGCCCTATTTTATTAACTTGGATGCTCTTTTACGAGACAGCGTTCTAATTTAAATATCGTTTTACCTTTGCGGTAAGAATTATGACCATATCGATACTTATTTACTACAAAAACATCTTTAAAAGTTTTAAAGTGGATTTATGAACTTTCCGTTTGAGTTCGTCGTTTGCTTCAGCCGCCTCCATTTCAAATTAAAGGAACAGGAATCACTAAAGCTGTGTCCACACACGAGGTTTTACCTGACGTTTTAGGTCTTCAAGTAAGACTGTCAGGCATAACTAAAAACATGTCTATATGCTTCATAAGACGGACGTGTTGCCTGGAGGTATATTCTTCCTCTGCGTTCCTTTCCACGAATAGGCTTCCTGAATACAAAGCACGTGCCCTTCAATTCAAGTTAAACGTCCGTTATGCTGTCCACACCTAATGTTTTAACTGATAGATTTTGTAAAGTAAAGTAAAAGTAAAACCTTATGTTAGGCCCTTTGCACTCCTAATATTTTATCTGAAACGTTTTACTTGAATAAGTAAAACGTAGGTAAAACCTTATGTGAGGCCCTGTTCACACCTAATGTTTTAACTGATACGTTTTCTTGAATAAGTAAAACTTATGTTAGGCCCTGTCCACTAATAATGTTTTATCTGAAACGTTTTACTTGAATAAGTAAAACGTAGGTAAAACCTTATGTGAGGCCCTGTTCACACCTAATGTTTTAACTGATACGTTTTCTTGAATAAGTAAAACTTATGTTAGGCCCTGTCCACTAATAATGTTTTATCTGAAACGTTTTACTTGAATAAGTAAAACGTAGGTAAAACCTTATGTGAGGCCCTGTTCACACCTAATGTTTCAACTGATTCGTTTTCTTGAATAAGTAAATCTTAAGGTAAAACCTAATGTTAGGCCCTGTCCACTCCTAATGTTTTATCTGAAACGTTTTACTTTACTAAGTAAAGGTTATGAAATTGAATAAGTAAAACGTGGGTAAAATCTTATGATAGGCCCTATTCACACCTAATGTTTCAACTGATTCGTTTTCTAGAATAAGTAAAACTTAAGGTAAAACCTTATGTTAGGCCCTGTCCACTCCTAATGTTTTATCTGAAACATTTTACTTGAATAAGTAAAGGTTATGAAATTGAATAAGTAAAACGTAGGTAAAATCTTATGTTAGGCCCTGTCCACACCTAATGTTTTATCTGAAACGTTTTACTTGAACAAGTAAAACGTAAGGTAAAACCTTATGTTAAGCCCTGTCCACTCCTAATGTTTTATCTGAAACGTTTTACTTGAATAAGTAAAGGTTATGAAATTGAATAAGTAAAACTTAAGGTAAAACCTTATGTTAAGCCCTGTCCACTCCTAATGTTTTATCTGAAACGTTTTACTTGAATAAGTAAAGGTTATGAAATTGAATAAGTAAAACTTAAGGTAAAACCTTATGTTAGGCCCTGTCCACACCTAATATTTTACCTGAAACGTTTTACTTGAACAAGTAAAATGTACGGTAAAACCTTATGTTACGCCAGACATACTGTTCACACCTAATGTTTTAATTGATACGTTTTCTTGAACAAGTTAAACCTAAGGTAAAACCTTATGTTAGGCCCTGTCCACACCTAATATTTTATCTGAAACGTTTTACTTGAACAAGTAAAACGTACGGTAAAACCTTATGTTACGCTATACATACTGTTCACACCTAATGTTTTAATTGATACGTTTTCTTGAACAAGTTAAACCTAAGGTAAAACCTTATGTTAGGCCCTGTCCACACCTAATATTTTACCTGAAACGTTTTACTTGAACAAGTAAAACGTACGGTAAAAGCATATGTTACGCTATACATACTGTTCACACCTAATGTTTTAATTGATACGTTTTCTTGAACAAGTTAAACCTAAGGTAAAACCTTATGTTAGGCCCTGTCCACACCTGATGTTTTACCTGAAACGTTTTACTTGAACATGTAAGACGTAAGGTAAAACCTTATGTGTGGATAAAGCTTAAGAGCTTTTATAGATATCGTCGGTGTCGCCGATTGCGTCTGGTTTTGCCGTTTCGTTCAACATAAACCAATTTTATCCTTTTCTGTTAGAAAGTCGTACAAACGTCCGTAGCAGGTTCACAGAGCCAATCAAAATCGTGTTTGTCTGCCACGTGATATTTACTAAGTTTTATTTCAATTAGCAGTCACTTTGAAGTGTATACTATACTGTAATCTTAATATAAGATATAGAATTTTCAGGAAAATCCGGGTATAAATATAGATATAATAAACCATTTCTATAAAACACCCTGTATACTGTTCAGGTAAAATTAGATTATGACTTAATAACAAAAACGTTTCTTCATTATACCCAAATAAAAAAAAATGGCAAGTCACGCTAGTCCATTATAAAATAACCGTCGATCTAAAAATCTTTAAGAAGCTCAAAATAAAATAGATTTATACTAAAACGAGTATTCTTTATAATAAAATGTGGAATTTTTTGAAAGATATTTAGACAACCTTTAAAATCATGTACCGCTTGACCCCTCCTTCCCATTATAGATTTTAAGGGTAACGTCTACCTCTACCAGGGGGTTAAACCACGAAGGGTGCAAATATTCTTTAAAAGTTCCAATCCAAAATCAAAAATCGTAAAAAGTCAAATATTTTGGAAGATGAACAAGTTTTAACTTTTATCAAAAATGCGCTGAATGATACCCTCCTCCTGCTGCATAAAGTGGTTTTTGGCGGCCTAAGACGAGATGAGATGGTAAAAATGACCATTGATAATATTGAGGATAAGCGACATGATATGCTTGTCAAGGTACCAGAAACTAAAACTGCTACGCCAAAAAGTTAACCGGTGCCGGTTAACAGGTGCCTTAAAATTGGTTAGACAGTACCTTGAATTAAGACCAAAAGGAATTAAGGAACACAGATTTCTCCTAACATACCGAAAAGGTAAACGCCGTGTTATTAGACTCGGCTGACGCCTCGTCTAATAATACTCACAGCTAGTACCATAATGATCGTTATATTATCCTTATAACATAAATATCTATTATCGCCCGCTAATATTTCCTATGATATTATGATTATGTTGATAGCAACCGTTTCTAAGGTATTACTCTAATTGATACATGAAACTTAAAAATTATTAATGCCCTTGAACGTAAAATTAACTGATGCAATTTTCCGTATACATATAATATGCTTCTACAATATTTAAAAAAATTATGCAACCCGAAAAAATGCAGTTACCCAACATGATCTCTTTATGCAAATTTCAGCAGGATTAAGGCCGTAAAAAAGGCCATAAATTTATTTTTCGTGTGTAGCGGCTTTAATCGATTGACATGCATACCTTCTTTATGCAACAGAATATCTTTTTTATATGCAGATAAGTATTAATTCTTGTTTTTCTTTAGTATTCCTTTAGCGGGTATATATGACATGATTGCCATATAATTGCGGTGATTTATCAGTGGAAGCCAAATAGCGAGCGAAGACTGTAGCAGAGAGTATTGTGTGTATTGTGAAAATAATGCAAGAAAAATCGTATATTCTTATCCCGTTTTCAGTTGTTTTTAGGTTATAGCGTAATTGGCCTCTAAACAATTTCGGCTTCGTCTACAACGGGCGCCTGTTGTTCTCCTGATTGCCTCATGTCTTTCTTTAATATCGACTGCAGTATTTCTAATACGTCTAATTAGTGCATACCAGGTGTCGACATTTATTTTGTAAATTTCATTTTCTGTCAATCAACATGACTTTACAAAACTAGGCTATATTAGTAATAAATGTCCATAAATACTTACTGAAATACAAAAGTACAATGAAATAGCTCTGAAAAGAACTGTTTTTAGGATTAAATTCAACTTATGAAAACCAATTAACATTGTGTCAATTAAAATGATCAAAATAGCAACTAAGAATTAATTATCTGGCAAATATGTAATGATGACAAATCAATATTCGACTACGATTGTAATTTTTGTCTTTGTCTAACACGTTATTCAATTTAAAACGTATGGCGGAACACCGCCGACACACTATTATGTTTTTATTCACTTCTAAGTCTGTAATAAATAAAGATGGGGGAGTTTTAAGTCACGATGGCCCTTGATCCCTTGGTCTATTACGTATGTGTAAAGATATAACGTGCAGACTTTATACTTTTTTATAAATGATGTATATACAGGGTAGGGTGTCCGATAATTAATGGTACATGGAAAAACCACATACTCCTGACGTAAAAATAATAGGATTTAATTATACTTACCTATATCCGAAAGTTGGTTTTAACTGAGATACAGGGTGTTAAAGTTATAACTTCATTTTTGTTTTCTCTAATAACTTTGCAGGAAACCAACGTTTTTTTATAAAATTTGACAATTATGTTTTTTAGGACGAGAAATTGATTTATTAATGAAATATTAATGTACATGTAGGGGGCGCACATACTTTTCTCATATTTATTACGTAAAAAAGGTATACTAAGTTCAGGTCGCTCAGAGTTACCGTTTCGGAGATATTTGCATTTAAATTGTTTTTACAGTCACGTGTCCCCAGTCAATAATTTCTTACTTTACCCTTTTATATTTCACGTCATTTTACTAAATTTACATTTATATATAAATAATTTACACTCCTTATACAATTTGTATTGAAAAAATAATGTTCAAAAATCAACAGTTTAGTTTCTCTAACGCAATTATTAACCAGAAGTTCCGTCCCCGCAGCTGCATGTATCGCCGGTCACGGCAGAAATTGGTTATAAATAACGCCACTAGAGGTCGGCCTAATAGTTTCACAAATATGGCGGTATGTGTTTGGATTTGCGTGCTCCTGTTTAGGTAAGTTCCTTATTATGTTTATTTAGGTATAAACTAGAACATTGCCTACTTTTTACCAGGGGTATGTTTTTATGTTGTATCGCCGGTCACAAGGATAACTCAGACATAGTAGTTAAGGGAAAAATACTACACGAAGTCATTCCCTTGAGTACAGATACTCATTTCAGTCTAAAAAGTTTAAGAAATAGCTTTTATTAGCTGTTATCCACTAATTTGTAGATTCTTGTATCGCCGGTCACAGTAACACCGGTCACGCATGAAAATGGTACCGAAGCTAGATACAATTTTTTTTTATTAACCATTTATAAACCATTAACGAAAAATATATTTTGATGTGCAAGTTTCGTTTAAACCTTAGGTAGTTTAAAAATGTGACTGATTTTCCTAGTATAACATTCTATAAGGAACATTTCAAAACTTTAAGCCAATATAAGACTGATTAAAATAACTCAGTTCCAAATATTGGCGTTATATGATTCAGAAGAGTAAAATTAGCCACGTGACGGGCGTTAAATTATTAAAAAATCGATTCTATAGACCAAGATCTTTGTGACGATGATCTTTTGCGCGGACATATATAATTTCTCTAATTAGCTACTATAAGAAACCTATTAATAAATTAACAGGTGTTTTTGAGATTATTTATTTTTAAAATCCGATTTACAAAAATTTTTTTGCCCTCCTAGAGTTTGGTCCTTTCCTCCCGACTTACCCCGTATTAATTTCCAAACATATTATTGTATTAATAAGTGGGTTCGGATATAGAGGTGTAAATAACAAATTTCCATAATTTAGCTCACTTCGAGCGATGATTTACATTAAAATAGCGTGCCGAATTAATCTGATAATGGGAAAGCGGAGCCGGGAAAAACTGCTGTCGCCCATTGTTCACCGGGTGAAATTTAATTTTCAGTTAATTTGTTTGCCTCCGATTGCCTGGATGTGTCTAGAGTTTCTGACAGGCTTATTTAAATTTACATGTACGCCGTAAATTACTACTAGCCTCTTTGATATACCAGAAGTATTATTTATAAACTTTAATACAGCCGACGCTGACAAGACAAGAGCATGAGTAATATCCCAAATGCGAGCACGAAAGGTCCCATAACCTGCCTGGTACCTATGATTAAGAAAAAAATGGTAACTTCCAACTTTTAAATATCCTCTGCCCCAGGGCCTCAAAAATCCCACAAAATGGGAAATATCCCACGAGTTGACAACAGTGCAATAGGGATATTTCGCTGTTTTTTCGGTAACGATCGTTATAAAAACTTAATTTTTTTTTACAAAAATTAATGCATAAATATAATCATTTTGTAACGAGTTAAAAAATACTCCTTTAGCGTCAAAAAAGTCCCGCAACGTGTTATTTTTTCACTTCTTTCTGAATGCTTATAATATCAAGTTGCCATGAAAACAGCATCCGCGTCGTTTGTTGCCTGCGCGCCGAATTGTTATTGTCACCTTACAAAATGTCAATAATATTTGAAAACATCAAAAATGGACAGAAATAATTCCGATTCCGAAGAAGATTACTCATTTCAATGCGCTCCAGACGAAATAATTAATAAAGCCAATGAAGCAACACAAAATGTATTACCTGAAAAATCGAAAGAAGCTTACAAAGAGGAATATAATACGTTTATTAAACGGCCTTGGACCAAAAGTGAAGAGTTTTAGCGAACGGGTATCGCTAACGTATTTTCAAGAAAGATTAAACATTTTTAAACCTTCCGGATTCTTATTGCCACCACTGGAAAGAGAAAGAAGAGCCATTCGTCTGATCGGAGACCACGAGCTGACTAAGAACCTGGACAGCCTAGATAGAACATCGAAGATATGGCAAATGACAAATATCAGAAATAGACGAATGGACCATGGCAAGTGTATATCCGTTTGTGGTTCAGCTTAGTACTCCTCGAACTTCATTGTTTAAGAATTCTTTCATCTGGAGGACGTTATTCTCGACCTTCCTAAGGTCATCTTTACTAACGAACATGTTTCCAATGATGCAAAACCAACGTGAATCTGCTCCCTTAAAGTGTGAACCTGTTAAGAGCAAATATACTTAGTTTTTTTCTAATCTAAAATTGGATTCGGAAAGTTAAAGGACTGGAAAACGCTATGAAAAAATTGCGTTAAAAAATATAATGTTATAAGAATAATAATCACAATTTCAAATATGAACAATTTTCAAATTTTTGTCACAGATCTTCCTCAAAGTTGTTGATACTCCAAGCGACATGTCAGACAATCTAAATATCAATAAATTAACTAAAAAACCTTATTATTAACGGCTAAAACTTCAGGAAAAGAAATATTGATCAGCTGATGACTGTCGTCTGTTTCTAACCTGCCTAAAAGCGGCATATTTTTTAATTAAATTGATGCAACATAGATGGCTCTGATAGCTAATTTGAGATTGTTTGGGATCCTCATCTTGAAGTAAGTCTCCCAAGTCTTCTTATTTGCTGTTCCTGTAGTGCGCTTCTGCATGTAGATAGAGTATGTTGAAATAGATATTAATATGTATCAAGGGTACTAAGTAGATGATTATGCCCTGAGGGCGACAGTCTTACAAAGCCGAGGGCTTCAAACCCGAACAAACCCGAGGGTGTATATCTATTAGTACTCGTGGAGCATACAAACTTTTATGTCATACCAGTTCGTTTTAAATAATAAATATTTTTTTAAAATTTAATTTGATTTACCAATTTTTTATTTTTACCTGCGACATTACCTCGACATTATTCTAGCCTGCGTTTCTGTTGCTAGGAAGATAAGTATTCAAATGTTTAATGTGTCAAAGTCAAAATTCAAAAATGGAACAAGGTTTTGAAATTCCCGACGAAATTGAAAAAAAGGCTGAACAGGCAACGCACATGGCTGCTCAGAAAAAAGATTATTTTTAAGCTACAGACAAGGCCGTTGTACTGTACAACCTGTTGGGAAAAACACATTTGGGAAAATTCCCTGTATTATTGCAAAATATTTGGGTTTGAACATCCCCGAAAAGTACACTGGTCATTGTTTACGGCAACTCTTTTAGCAGAAGCTGGAGCAAGTATGACTACGCTGAAGCGCCATGGTGGATGGAAGAGTAGGTACCGCAGTTGCTGAAGGATATTTAGAGGATAGCATATCCTCAAAAAATGAGGTTTCAAGGATGTTGGCAGCCGTACCATCTGGATCCTTACAGAAACTAGAGAAACAGACAATGAATCATCAGTCAACCTTTGCTGCAGGAAATTTAGCTATCAGCGGAACCTTCCAGAATTGCCCGTTCTATGTAAATACAACCAAATAATATATAAACGTAAATTTATATTTTGTTAATGTTAATCGAAAATTGTTTTTTGCGTCTTAATGCCAGCGCGGGCGATAACGTGTACTTTATGCCCGCACGGGCATAAAGTAATCCATTATGTAGATGGTATCTAAGGTATAAAAACACAATAATGGACTGGTATGACATAAAATAACATAAAAAAAATGTTTAAAACCCTAAGTCGTATTTTTCAATTAATGACGTAACAACGGTCATTTTTATTGTTTCCCAGTGGTATCAATATCAGTATATTTATACTAATAAAACAGTAGGTAACCCAGTCAGTGGTATACCATTATAAGTACCACCAACGAAGCTCGAATTATATTTCTGTATTTCTTGTAAAAATAAGTGTAGGTAAGATGCGGCATTATAACGTTCAATAATAGAGAGTTTGGTATTTTGTGACGTTACGGTAATCTGTAAAGATTAAATTTGTTTATAAAAAAACACGTCAAAGGTGATTTGACCTTACGTTGTAACTAATGTAGTTAAAAAGTTGAGAAAATTTAGAAAAGGTATGGGTTTCTTCCTGCTCTTTCACAAAAATACTAGACTTCTTTATACAGGGTATTTTAAAAATTATACCTTTCCGATATATACACGGTGTTGAAAAAAGGTCGGTACCCCGGAATAACTCCGGTGCATCGCATTGCAGCGGAAAATGTCTGGGGAAAAAGTTGTTTGGTTTTGAAGGAGGAATAGTTTGCAATTTAAACCACCGCCCACTCCCTCAGCCACCGAGCACGGGAATACAAACAACTTTTTCCACGGGCTTTTTTTAGTACAAGACAGAGAAAAAGAGTATTTCCGGGATAAAACTTGATTTTCGCACGGTTCTGATTTTGTCTTTCTCATGGTGATTATTGGTGAAGGATGGGCCCGAATAAAAAAAATTTCGGGCAAAAGATGTTTATTTTTGGTCGGAGAATACGATACGCCAATAAAAAATATCGAATTCAATTTGAAAATCTTAACTTACCCCCATCCGCGCCCGGGGGTTGAGGGGGTGGGAGTGGTTTAAATTGCAAACTATTCCTCCTTCAAAATCAAACAACTTTTTCCCTAGACATTTTCCGCTGCAATGCGATGCACCGGAGTTATTCCGGAGTACCGACCTTTTTTCAACACCCTATATATAAATACTCATAAGAAAATTTTTTTAATAAAAACTCCTTAAGATAGATACGTATGTGCTGAGCAATTATTAGATAAGAATGTAATTCTACAACATCAATCATTAACTGTCTTAGTTATAAATTAAGGTAAAATTAGCGTCCACATGTTTTTTTTTATATAAAAAATTAATTTAATGGATTTTATCTCAGGAACGGTTAGAGACGGTTATAGGACAAAACTGGATTTATACATAGCATCGAGGAATATTAAAATATAATAACCGGTTCAAGTGATATACACTTGAAAATATCTTGATTAAAAAGATCGGCATACTTTATAGCGAATACCAATATTTCAAACAGAAATATCATTCTTTAGTTCACGAGATCTCTTAATAATACCCTGTATCTTCCTTAAAAACTCAATTACATATACAGGGTGTCAATTTGAAGGGTGAAATCCTTAATATCTCCAGTAATAGCATATTACGTACCGAGGTGGAAAATGTTTCAGTCCTGTCGAGAGAGTCGGTAGTAAATCTCAAGCCAGTAATGAAACTTTTCACCGAGGTTTGTATACTATTTTATTTACAACCACATCTAACATCCACTTCTTATTATTTCGAATAAAAACTATTAATAAAAGATAAATGTCATTTTGATTTTTCCCTTGAAAAATTAGACAGAAATTTCAACTAACCGGAGGTGGTCTTTGAATGCACAAACATCGGCTGCCGACGCACATCTTCGCAGACAGCATGAAGCATCACGCCTCAACAAAGACCTGGAAGAAATATTGGCTTGGGGTGACAGTGACAAGTCGAATTTGACGCTAAGAAAACCCAGGCAGCAGTTTTCTCTAAAAAGGTTAACATTACAGAACCGGATATAGTCATGGACGGACACGCAATCCCACTGGCTTCATCTATTAATTTGCTGGGCGTCAATCTGGGAGGAAATATGTCTTGGCATAACAACGTTGTGGCAATCGCCAAGATAGCTTCTCAGAAACTTGGTGTACTCTTCCGAACCAGAAAGTTGTACACACCTTAACAACTTTTGACACTATACAAAGCCCATATTCGACCATCACTAGAGTACTGCTCTCATGTCTGGAGCTCTGCACCTTAACACTAAACATACTCTTCGGCTACTGGATTCCATCGAAAGGAGGGCCATTCGTCTGATTGGAGACCACGAGCTGACGAAGAACCTCGACATACACATCAAAATGGCAAATATCATTTTTGGAATATTATTTCCATGTCACTAAACAATATAATATTTTAACAACAGAAAAATGCTGAGATGAGGAATTTGATTTTGCTGCTACTCCACCAGAAACTCGAGAAGCAGCAAAACTAGTAGAAGAAGATCTTCTGCCAACTAAAAGCCACCCGAGATTTGACAAGGCATATAACTGTTTCAAATAATGGTGTACGGGAAACAAAGTTCAAAATCCTGGTTCTGAGTCGGCGCTATTACCTTATTTCAGTGAAAAGACAAAGAAGATATCAACGATTTGGTCACAATATTCAATGCCAAGGACCACTCTATCAATTAAGGAAGAAGTAGACATATCTAAACACTCAAAGCTATTTGCATTTTTAAAAATGATAAGGATACAAGCCCAAAAAATCGAACACAGTGTCTATGGAGAAACTTTTTTGGAACAAGCACCTATGGAATTTCTTGTTCAAAAGGTATTTTAGGCCAAAAGGTTGACCATTTCTATATTAACTTGTTATTTTATACATTATTGTAGGTCGCATTGGTTATTATTGTCTCAGGCGCCTGCCGATCAGATGCATTATACAAAATGAAAACAACAGACGTTCACTTTTCAGCAGAAAAGGCCGCGATTGAAATATCAAATAGCAAAACGTACCAGCCACGATCATTTATGATACCTGATAAGAAATGTAATATAATATAACTTTTCGGAAAAATATACAGGATCGACAGCTTTTTATGCAAATAAGATATGGAAAAATTACTAAACACAACACTTTAAGTCAGTTTCCAAAAAAAGTTGCAGCCTTTCTGAAGCTGAATATCGAAGGTTTTACTGGCCACTGTTTCAGAAGAACAGCGGCTACTTTGCTCTCAAATAACGGTGGCGACCTCATGCAAATTAAGCGGTTAGGAGGCTGGAAATCTAGTACAGTAGCTGAGGGATACATAGATAGTTCTGTCTCTACTCAAGTTAATACGGCAAATTCGATTTCAAAGCCAAGTTCAAATTTTACTAACACTACTTTAACTTCAAATAATCGTGAACTAAACCTTTCGAAACAAGATTTTCAGCAAGGTTTTAACATATCGGTGACTGCCTACAATAATGCCAATGTAATATTTAATGTAAATAAGTAAAACAAAAACAATGTTAATTTTTTATTTTTTATTAATGTCATTATGTTTATTTAAAAAAAAATCATTGTCGTTAAATTTGTGTAATGAGTTGCATGTTGGTGTGTTCGTATATTAATTTGAGATTTTAAAAAAATTCCAAAAAAATAATTTACTTTCCACCCGGGTGGAAAGTAAAAGTAAAAAAACGTCAACTTTCCATCTTTCAAAGATAGATGAAATGTCATTATTAAATGCATGGTTGTAAATATAAAATATAAAATATCGTCAACTAGGGAGTCATCCTGCCGACAACGTTATTCTTTTAGATACCGTTTATACCGTACATACTATGTGTTTTGTAACTCCTTAATACGTTGTCATGCTAGAGCTAGAATAAGAATTAATAAGTAGTAATGTATGTAATATATGGTGCACTAAAATAGAAATTAATATTAATTTTGGCTTGTGCACCAGAGCCGAAATGGATTCTGTAAAACTATTATAAACCGTTAGTGGTATATGTTTTATTGTGTAGATACGAAACATACAGGGTGCCCAGAAAGTAGCGGTCATAAATGATGATACTAATATTCAATACAGGTATCCGAAAGTCGAAATAATGTTATTAGATATTAATATTTTTCCTTATTGATATACAGGAGTTTCAAAGTTATAAATTAAATAACGATTTAATTTTTTTGAATTCATTCATTTTTTGCGACCCTGAAATTTTAATAATTATTTCTTTAAGATTTATAACAGTTTTTTAGAAGATTTGCGAATTTTTAGGAAAAATCCTTTAGGGCTCTCTGGGAGTGGTGCGCGTGCGATTAAAGCGATTCACGTTGGCTTTGAATCGTTGGAGGTTATATTCGTTGGAAAAAACGACCTCGGGAAGGTCGTTCCATAAGGATGAAGTCCTCCAGATGAAAGAATTCTTAAATAATGAAGTTCGAGGAGCTTAACCACATATGGATGGGCGGCAGTGGTTCGTCGTGTATTCTGCTATTCGCCGCTCTGCGCGGAATTAAGAGGGCAACGTCAGCCAAGCATTTTTCACGAAAATATCTGTAAAAGAGAGTCAAATCCCCAACCTGTCTTCGATGTTTGAGGCTGTCGAGATTCTTCGTGGCCCTCCATTCGAGGGAATCCAGTAGCCGAAGAGTATGATTGGGTGCAGAGCTCCAGACATGAGAGTACTTTAGTGATGGTCGAATCTGGGCTTTGTATAGTGTCAAAAGTTCCTGAGGTGTATTAAGGTCTCCCATGACCATAATTTATTATGTTTGAAAAATTTAAAAAAAAACAGTATTGTGTTGACCCCTCTTTTAGTATAATGATTAGGGGTTCGTAGGGGTGACACCCTTTCGAATTTTTTACCAGGGGCAAAGACACTGCATAAAAATTTCCATTAATAAGTCTATATTTGCGATTTCTCTGAAATTACCACTCAAAAATAATATATTTTTGGATTTAAACGACCTTTAAAATGATGTGTCAGCCCCCTTCCCTCAGAGCAGCAGCGGTAGTGTTGATATTGATAAAATAACACAGGAAATGAAAGCTAGTACCAGCAGTTCGAGTAGTTCGTTTAGTTCTATTGCTAAGCGCTCAGATGTTAGTGGTTCTGTTCTGTGCTACCTAAGAAAATGAAAATTACAGATTCTTTTTCATCTGAGAAAAAAGTTTCGATGGAGGAAAGAGTGTCTCGAATGGTAGCTAAAGATGGTACGCACGTTTAATCCCGCAATGTCAATCCCGCGAAATTACCGCGGGATCCAGAATTTGCGGGATTGGATTCCCTAGCTGCAAGAATTCTTTAAAAACGTTCCCCTTCACAATAAAATTGGCGCGTCTTTCCGTTTTCTAATACTATTCTCTGGAAAAGCACGCTATTAAGGGTGGGAAGTGTTCCTATTGATACCTTGTATATAAAAAAAAGGATACGAATGTATGGGTTTTTTCAACAACAGAAGATGTGCAAAATTATCCTATTCATACGGTAAATATATCGAAATAAGTCAAGTTTTTAATCGACAACATTATCAACGTAAATCAAAATCAGACACATGTGGAATTTAAATTAGGCGTTATTGATATTCCATTCATGGGCTTATAGAAAAATTAAGATTTATAAGAAGTAAACTAAGTATCTAAGTATACATTGGACGCTGAACGAAGCCTATAGAGAAGGTATCAGAATAAAATTGAATAGTTTTTAGCCTTAAAAAACGTCTTTTTGTGGTATCAGGTGATAAAAAAGGATAAAACAGACAAGTTTTTCCATGGAAACGAAATATCATTCCTGTGTATTAGACGGAAATGGCTAAACGATTGAAAGCAATGATTGTCTTGAAGTAACTAGTGACCACACTGATAAGTTTGCAAAATGGTCAACTCGTTGGATACAGGTCAGTAAACAAACTGAGAAGATCAAATTTTGTATTTTGACGTTTCGATCTATGACGTCATCTTCAGGACTATACAGATAAGAGTCCCCGTGTAACACGTTTTACCATTATCAATACTATACAGAACATGTAGATTTTTCATAGGACACACATATAGACAGTGGCGGCTCGTGACCTATGATAGAGGGGGTTCACAAATATGGTGAAATTATTTTTAAAATTTAATTTTATTTTTGTGTAACGACCAAACAATTACTTTCTAGGCGTTTTAAATGTAGAAAGAAAAAAAGTAATAAGAAAATGCGTTAGGTAAACATATTCTTATTTATTTTTTAATTTTACACAAGGAAATACAACTGTTGGAAAATAAGAAAGGTTTTCTTAGTGTGTATAGCTGTCGGATCTCAGTCCACTACCAACACTACTAAAGCCATCTACGAGCTATCAAGAAAACCGAATGATGTCTAATACCACTACGCCATCTACGGGCTACGCCATTAGGTGCAACCAAGACGAGAACAATAGTTAACTGTTTTATGACGAGAACGAATGGAGCCACAAGACTGACAAGTTGGCATTCTTCATATTTTCAGTGTTTTTCAGTTTAAATCCTAAAATAAAATGGTTTAAAATCATATCGAGTATCATTTATCGAAATACACAACATTTATCGACCCTACACAATAGTGCTTAAACGTAAAGCCCGTTCTTCGGTTCTTAATTGTAGAAAATTGATCAATAATAGCCTCATTAAGTTTGGAATACCCTCTATAAATTTTTTTTTCATATGTTTAATTTTTAAACTTTCTAATAAAGTCCCTAGATTTACCCTTTGTCGTCTGCGTTAAATTAATTTCTGGTATAGGCCTCCCCGCATTCTTCTCTTCAATTTTTCGCTCCAAACTCAAAGAGCTATTTTTTAAATAGTCCACCGTGAAACTATTCATTTTAACTTAATAAATATATCATATTAAAATATTAAAACATACACGCTCGAATTTCTAACTAGATGCACGAACAGACAACGGGGCGGCGCACACTAAAATTGTGCGCCTTTCCCATGTTAAATCGCCATAGCCCCGCTATCCCCCGCTGTCTCCCGCCACCTGTTACTACAGAGAAACTGCATTATGCCTCGCCTACTTAATCGCACATGCGAGCAAGTCTCGTCATAATCGTCACTAACTCCAACCGAGGCACGGCTGCCGGATCGAGAGCCTATAATATACAGTTTGGTTGACAGTACGATAAAATATTAGGGAGGGTCGGACTTGATACGATAAATAATATTCAATGAATATAAATTAATATTTTTTTATTCGTTTTGGGGGTGCACGTGCGCATGTGCTCCGGTGGAAGAATTGCCACTGCATATAGAGTATACCATTAGGGCTCCAACTTGTCAAAAAGAAAAACACCAACATCACAGAGTATATGCGCACCAGCAACGTAGCCGTTTTGTGGTCTTATCTAACGTATTGTAAACTACAGACCCCATAATCCATTCATACAACTCTTAGAAAGGGAAGCTGTGATTGTTTTAAATGTTATTGAAAATCAGTAATGGGTGGAAGAGAGAACTACATGTTCATTGGCTGAATGGCAACAATGTTGAAGTCTGGTTATATCAGATGGTTAAATGTTAAAACATAACTCCTTATTTAAATGATCCACTCTTTTACAAACTACACATTAATGCACCATGATTATTTATAATAAAGACGATGTTTCACCAATAATCACAAAAAAAACACAAATCAACCAAAATATATAAAAATCCGTTAGATCAAATGACAAACATTGCAATGTTCACGAGATTAGTATTCATCGTTTGTTTATATTTTGGGTCTGAATCGTAGTAAAATAGAAATGGATGTTGCCATAGTTCCGTTGGATTAGTTCAAGATTCGTTTGATACTTTTAAGTATAATAATATTTTTATAAAGAATCTCTCATCGCCCTTTCACAGTTTATAGTAAAATTATTGAGAAATAAATTTATTTTAAGAGCAATTGCGGATTAATCTTAAACCAGTTGTATTTGCCAAATTAACAAGTTTTTAATTGGGATTTTGTAAGAAACCTGTGCGATAAATATGTCAATCTGGCTATGCTGCAATAATGGCTAATAATAAGGCTAGAAATGCACATTTTTCCATCTGTAGTTTGTAATATCTTTGTGTCTTATTTTCGTCTAACAATATTTTTTATCTATGGGCTTATACTCTAATATTATTCGGTCATCAAGATATAAACGAAAAGCAAATAATAATAATCAATATTGAACATATTCCTTTTACAAGGTTATTATCAGGCGGATCTCGTCAAATATATTATTTCAATATGACGATACTCATTCAATAACCGTTTTGATAATTGCCAGATGGGTATCGTTGGAGGAATTAAATTTAAATTAAAATAAAATGTTAAAACATTATAATAAATGGTAATCTTTTTTTGTCATGAATACAGTTAAGATTAAATGGGATCAGGATAACGAACGCCAGACTCGTCGTTTTAAAGCATTAATTCAAAATCATTAAGGCCGGTATACATGCTGCAACATTACTGCAAGAAAAATCTGACCTGAATGGAAAATCTTGCCTAAATGACATGTTTTTTTATCTTCCCGTCATGGTACATTTTTTGACTTGGCGCAAAAAGCACCTCGTCTTGATACATATTGTGTCTTGCTTTGATGCGGAATCTTGCCTCGATTGAATTAAATGATCATTTTTGTTGCCCTTAAGAAAAAAATCTTATCTCGATAACAAGTGCTCATGATTTCCTACATGCCTTGATAACAATGTCTTTCTCCCTGGAGATAATTCTCATATTGATGATTTATTTCCTGGGAATAAAGGTGTTTACTGACTTCAGGATAAATTTGTAATCTGGCCTTGAAGAGAAATCTCAACTTGATGACAAATTCGCAATCGGGCCTCGAAGAGAAATCTTAACTTAATGCCTTGAAGGTACAGGGTGTCCCAAAGTAGGGTATCTCCGTTATTGTTAGTGCGCTATCAAAAAAGTAATGTAGGTGTCATGTGCTCTTTTTGGGTCAAACTTAAAATGGTAAAATCAAAATTAGAAAATTTTCGCTCGCTTAAGAGATACGGGGGAAAATCAACAAATTGACAATTCCTAAATTACCCTATATTTTCTTAGTTAAAAGAGATACAGAAAAATGTTTAATACATAAGTTTATTTAGAATGAATGTTGAATAATCTACCGTTTTCAGAATAAGTATACGGGGTCAGGTAAGAAAGTTATCGGACCTAACCTCATTTTTTTAAATGGAACACATTGTATATTTTAATCTAAAAAGATAGCATTTTAAATTCTCCTTTCAAATTTACAACACACCATGGATGATAGATATCATCAAATTTTTCAAAATGATGATAAGTATTTTTCACAAATGAATATGTAAAAAATGAAATTGACGTTAAATGATAATAACAACTAGAATGTCAACATAGTTGTCTATAGGATATTAGTTTTTGTTTCATGGCCTACTTTGGTTTATAGTGATAAAGTTTAATAAATCGCCTAGGAAACCCTGTACATCTCAACTTGATAACACAGTTGTAATCTTGCCTTGTAGATACATCTCAACTTGATGACAAATTTGTAATCGTGCCTCGTAGAGACATCTGCACTTGATGAGAAATTTGTAATCTGGTCTTGAAGATAAATCTGAACCTGAAGACAAATTTGTAATTTTGCCTTGAAGAAAAATCTCAACTTGATGACAAGTTTGCAATCGGTTCTTGAAGATAAATCTTAACTTGATGACAAATTTGTAATCTGGCCTTGAATAAAAATCTCAACATGATGACACAGTTGTAATCTTGCCTTGTAGATACATCTCAAATGTATGACAATATTTGTATTCTTGCCTCGTAGAAACATCTCTACTTGATGAGAAATTTGCAATCTGGCCTTGAAGAAGAGAAAACTTGACTTGATGACAATTTCTTTGCCTGATCTTAAAGATACATTTTTATTGTCTTGAGGTTTTTACAACAAATTTTGATATTAAAGTCAAAAATGTTATCTTGAACTTTAAGATGGTGACCCCCTACTTTTAATTATAATATATATAATATACATTTTTTATATTAATAACGTTCTGCTATGGTTACAAGCGTGTTATGAAAGCAGCGTTACAAACAACGGTATTTCCTCACTCACAGTAAAATAAATGAAAAACCACCTAATTAAAACTATAATATTGTTATTTTTAAAAGAATATTTCCGCATGCATCGACAATTTCATTGCCTTCGATATAATTTAAACGAACAAATTGAATTAAAATAATGTCTAAACCATAACGTATACGTAAAACAAAAGAAGACACGGTTTCAATAACCTTTCAATGATTTTAAAACAAAAGAATTGAATAAATAGGCTATCTATTGTCTTTGACGTAGCGCAGTTGACAATTGAAAATATCTATGAGGGGTACTAAAAGCAGTTTTCTCTCAGAAGGAATAAAAATACTGTCGGATAATTTTATTTTTAAATTGTAAGATTTAAAGGATAAAATGTAGGAAAAAAACATGCTTTATACTTTTTTTCACGTGTTGATCAACAAAATACAAATTTTTAACGAAAGAAACCTTTTTAATACGACGAAATTCACAAACTTCAACGGTCTAATTACCCACGTCAACGAATACTATGAGTTTAAACAGGAAAAGAAAATATTATGATTATTCGCGGTGTTTGTATATGTAAATATATATAAATAAAAATAAATTTTCGTTAGAAATTTTAAAATAGAAAACTAGGACAATCTACAGATTATTTTTAGCGCTTGTTTATTTTATTGTTGCGAAAACTAGAATCTAATGGGAAGTTTATTTAGAAATTCTAAACCGGTGTCGATTAAATTAACCTCATCAGCCTTTAAAAGAAGACAAATGTGCTTAAAAGCCAAGGGGGACAGGGGAAGGGGGGAGCATGCGCAATAGGTCTAATTCAACAACGTATCTGGTCTGTTTCGCAAAAATTGGAAACCAATACATTGTAGTATAGTTTTTATAACATTCTTATTATATTTAGTGAAAATCAATAATATTTTACAATTTTATAGTCACTAGATGAAATATTCAAGTTCAGATGGGAATAGCGTGAGGAATCGAGATTTAACAAAGTATTTTTGATCAAAGAGGCAAGGTAATAGTGAAATTAAAATTTTAGTTGTTAAAATTTAAGAGTCGAAGTATTTTTGACATAGTGACTGGCTAGTTCTATTATTTTTATTACATTTTGGTAAATTTGTGAGAAATAATATCCCTCTGATTGATTAAAGAAGCGTGAGCTATGGCTTCAATTAATTTAACAAAACTGCATAATTTACCAATATATCATCATTTTCTTTGATTTCTTGGACACTATATTTACTGTGCTCTCTTTGGCGGCTTCTAAAAGTTTTGGAAGGATACCTAATTCATATTTACTTTCAGAGTATGACATTTAACAAGTATTTTTGTTCAAAGAGGCAAGAAAATATTGAAATCAAAATTTTGGCTGTTAAAATTTAAGTTTCAAAGTATTTTTGACATAGTTACGGGCTACTTCTATTATTTTTATTATATTTTGGTAAATTTGATTAAAGAAGCGTGAGTTATGGCTTCAATTAACTTAACAAAACTGCAGAATTTGCCAATATATCATCATTTTTTTTTTATTTCTTGCATACTATATTTATTGTGCTCCTTTTGGCTACTTCTAAAAGTTTTGGAAAGATACCCAATCCATATTTACTTTCAGAGTATGACATTTAACATGTATTTTTGTTCAAAGAGGCAAGAAAATATTGAAATCAAAATTTTGGCTGTTAAAATTTAAGTTTCAAAGTATTTTTGACATAGTTACGGGCTAGTTCTATTATTTTTGTTATATTTCAGTAAATTTGATTAAAGAAGCGTGAGTTATGGCTTCAATTAACTTAACAAAACTGCAGAATTTGCCAATATATCATCATTTTTTTTGATTTCTTGCATACTATATTTATTGTGCTCCTTTTGGCTACTTCTAAAAGTTTTGGAAAGATACCCAATCCATATTTACTCTCAGACTATGACATTTAACAAGCATTTTTGTTCAAAGAGGCAAGAAAATATTGAAATAAAACTTTTTGCTGTTGAAATTTAAGGTTCAAGGTATTTTTGACATATTGACTGGCTAGTTCTATTATTTTTATTACATTTTGGTAAATTTGCGAGAAATAATCTCCCTCTGATTGATTAAAGAAGCGTGAGCTATGGATTCAATTAATTTAACAAAACTGCATAATTTACCAATATATCATAATTTTTTTTGATTTCTTCGATACTATATTTATTGTGCTCTCTTTGGCCACTTCTAAAAGTTTTGGAAAGATACCCAATCCATATTTACTTTCAGAGTATGACATTTAACATGTATTTTTGTTCAAGGAGGCAAGAAAATATTGAAATAAAACTTTTTGCTGTTGAAATTTAAGGTTCAATGTATTTTTGACATAGTGACTGGCTAGTTCTATTATTTTTATTATATTTTGGTAAACTTGCGAGAAATAATCTTCCTCTGATTGATTAAAGAAGCGTGAGCTATGGATTCAATTAATTTAACAAAACTGCATAATTTATCGATATATCATAATTTTCTTTGATTTCTTGGATACTATATGTACTGTGGCTGTCTTTGGCGACTTCTAAAAGTTTTGGAAGGATACCCAATCCATATTTACTTTCAGAGTATGGCATTTAACAAGCATTTTTGTTCAAAGAGGCAAGAAAATATTGAAATCAAAATTTTAGCTGTTAAAATTTAAGGTTCAAAGTATTTTTGACATAGCGAAAGGATAGTTCCGTTATTTTTAGAGTTGTATAATGGTTCAATTAACTTAACAGAACTGCACAAGCTACCAAACAATTCTTTATAAGATAAACTATTAAGTGCCACATTAATGCATACAATTTTCGTCTGACCTCCTACTTAAGTTGACCTTTCAACCTTCAAAATTAGCGTAATTGTTCAAATCGTTCCACGAAATAAATCACTTTTCTTAAAAGGAGCTAAAAATAACGTTGCGTCATTTGCATTGCGATAAATATAACAAAAATGGGTTTTAATGCACTTTTGTGGTAAGTATGTTGTAATTTTAATAGATGAATTAATAGGGATTTGTTGCATTTTATCGTTATCGTTTGACGACCTACTTAAAACATACAGAATAGACTACTCATGTGATAGTTCAGTTAAGCCTGTCAACAGATGTCATTGTACTTTTGACTGAATAGGCATTATCAGTTAGTTTTCAAACCCTTTAGAAAAAATACTTAACACACATTTTTAATAATATTAGGACTGTGTCCCATTTTCGACACTTTTATAGGGTATCTCCGTAACTGTAAGTGCTATCAAAAAGTAATGTAGGTGTCATGTACACTTTTTGGGTCAAACTTAAAATGATAAAATCAAAATTTTAAAATTATCGCTCGCTTAAGAGATAAGGGGGAAAATCAAAAAATTGACAATTTCAAAATTACCCTATATTTTCTTAGTTAAAAGAGATACAGAATGTTTTATACAAAAGTTTCTTTATAATGATTTTTGAATAATCTGCCGTTTTCAGAATAAGTATACGGGGTCAGGTAAAGAAGCAAAAAGAGCAATATTGGTACCGCCGTAAAAAATACTCTGTATAAGTAATGGCCAGTTTTCTCTATCATGACCAGTCTGTTATCCCTTGGGGTACGAAAAGCGTAACCCAGTATTAATAAATTTAAATCAGTTAATATTTTGAAGTCATTTTGAATAGGCCGTTTATCTTGGATTTTTTGTAAATTATAAATAGCGTGGCAACACCGCAACGAACATCAAATTAAAATACGGCAATACACCTAGAATTTTACGCGGAATTTAATTCCGCAATAATAATGTGAGTTACCATTTAAAAAAACTTTTTGCTGCTCCGCTTTTCTGGGACACCCTGTATACATGAAATATAATTATGAATAATAAAGCAATTTTTCACAAAATATTCGGTATCTTAACGGTCTAATTACACAATTTATAATAATTATATGGCAGTAAGTTAAACCAAGTGTCGTAATGGCGTAATCAAATATTTAATGGGCGTTTTATGATTTGGAACAACCAATTTAAACATCAAAAGAGTGAAATGCCACAAAGGAGAGATTTGTGGAAAAAGTATGGCGATAAATTTCACCCTCCACTCGATCACCGATTTTGTTTTTGGCACAAATTTAAATTAATTTAATATCTATAAAGACGAATCTGCGGAAAAAGGTATTTTCGTTTAAGACATCAATCAATATACGCTTTTAATTATTAAAATTAAATTATAAAATAATCGTGCAACTTGTAACAATATATAGGGTTCAATTTCAAAAATTTCCCACCCAATGTCCCGCTTCCGGTAAAAAAATATTAAAAATAGTGAAGGGAATTATCTGAGTGATCGCTCCAAACGCACTAGGGTAGAAGATATATTTAGTGATAATTAGATTGTAAAGCATGGTGTGCCCCAGGGTACAGTGCTTGGTCCCATTTTATTTTTAATATATGTAAATGCTCTATGTAGTCTTGGTGTGTGTGTGTGTGTGGGGGGGGGGGGGGGGGTTGTTCGGGGTTAAGATCGTATCATATGCTGACGATACTGTCTTCGTCTTCTCCTCTAAGACTTGGGAAGAAGCGAGATCTAAGTTAAGGTCCGGTTTTGCTAAAGTTAAAAACTATCTAGACACTTTCAAATTCCATATCAATATTCAAAAAACACATTACATAGCATTCTCATTAACAGAAGCAAATAGACCGGATTTTAACAACATCGTGCTAGATAATATCCCTGAACCCATAATACAATGCGAAAAAATTAAATACCTTGATGTCATAATAGACAAAAATTTGAAGTGGAAAGAGCATGTGCCGTACATCACTAAAAATATAAGGGTGTCATTTAACTGGTTAGCAAAATATTCTTATTTTTGGGAACAGAAACATGTAATCGGTCAGCCAAAATGGCTAGTTGGTCAGCAACTTATGGACAGCAAACATTTCGAAATCGTGACAGTGCCCTGGGAAAACAAGTGAAAACCCGCCCCCGCTACACCTTTTGTAGCCGATTTCCTTCTGTATTCGGCAAAAGAAAACACAAGAAAGTTACATAAATTGACAGTGCCCTGGGACCTCTGAAGTAACTGTTTCTAGACATGTTTGTTTCTACTAGCCAATTGCAAACTCTTGCTGACCAAGTACTCATTTCGCAGCTCGACTGTTAATAACGAAGGTGTTTGATTTACAAATTTTATACTTTGAGAGAATTTCTGTGCCGTGAATTTCTTATAATGATCTACAAGGCACTGGTTGAACCACTTCTAAATTACGCAATTGTGGTGTGTGGAGGGGCAAATAATATACATTTAGAACAATGTGGCACCAGTTAAAATCACTGGTTAGGTCTGAAAATATTTCTCCGACTTTAAGTTCTAGTGTTGTAGAATTAATACGAAAATGCTTTAATGATATTCCCCCAGGTAGTTGAAAAAATTCAGTCCGTCACGTAATAACTGTAGAAAATTCGTATATTAGTCTGGATCGTATAATTAATCCAATTATAATTGATTTTGATGAGGATAGCGATAGCGAAACAGAACTATCTATAGAATGACATTATAAATGTAAATAAATATGACTAGTAATATTTAAAAAAAATGTTATTTCATTTGATTACATTAATATAATCATATCATTACTTGTTTTCCTTAGTCCGTCCCTTCATACTTCGTTTGTTTATTGCCAAGCTCTTGTCGACACAATGGGACCGACCCAGGAAATCATTAAGTCGTATCCAAATTTCGTGAAACGTACTTTAGCTGTGATAGTTCTAAATATGTTAAATTCTAAAAATAGGCATATACAGGTATTTGATACCTACGTGCCATAAATAACTGTTTTAAATTTTTATAAAACTATACGTTTATTTACTTTGTATTCTGTGTAAACGACTTTGAAATAAATAAATTTTGAAATTTGAGACGTTTTTAAAGAACTACGAGGGGTTTATTCGGGTTTGTTCGAACAAACCCTTAAAATCTTAAATGGGAAGTTGGGAGAGGTGGGGGGCGGTTAAGTGGCACATCATTTTAAACAACGTTTAAATCTCTTTCCAATAATACTATATTTTCCACAGTTGCACACTCTATATGCAGACTTTACTGGTCTAATTACTACGATTTCAATATACTTAAGTCATTGTTAAAAAACTACGTATAATAAGTTACACTTGGAGTGATTTTAAGCAAAGAAATTAACCCGAAGAATACAAAAACTAGATATTTTATTACGGATGACGGTATAAAATGACGAGACACAATTTCGTTATTATTTTAACGCACAAAGGCACGAAGCAAAAATAATGGGCCATATCAACTTACAGTAAGAGGCACTGGTGTAATCAGAAACTCTTTGGCGGTTTTGTTTTTTGTTTAATCCGTATTAGCATTAACGATTATTTTCGTTTAATTATAAATTAGAATGTTGCAGAGAGTGTTATTTTTCTTTTCTCACGCCAAAAACAAATTTGAAACATTTGTTATTCGTTCTGTCTTTGTGTTGATGGGTGACAGTAACTAAGTCGAATTCAATGCTAATAAAACTAGTGTTGGGAAAACCGATGATTTTAATAATCGAGTACTTGATACTCGAGCGATTTTAATAATCGGGTGAATCGCTTGAAATTCCAATTCACCAAGCGATGACGTCACCGACTGCTCGACCGGCAGCCTAGTCGTTTACATGTGATCAGGTAGGGTATTTAGCAGCCACGTAACTACGGGTCGACACAGGTTTAGCTAAAAAATTGTAGTAGCCACCAAAAAAATTCAGGAAATTTATTTATTTGTGAATAATGAATATATATCACGTGTCTCGATACCAAACAAAAAAACTGCAAAAATTCACCAAAATATGTATTTATTGTTCGGGTTTATTCTTGTGCTTTTTTAAAACAAAAAGTATTAGCAAGAGTTATTTTTCTTAACATCTTTCTCAATCTACGAGCATAAAATAAGTAGATGTTTAAAGTGGCTTGTCAAATTCTTCCACTTTAAATTATCAGGTGCCCACTGTGTGCCCTTCAAAAATGTAGGCTTAGTTACGCGACTGGCAAAATAAGAAAATAGGTGATTATTTTTTTAAATTCATGTTTATAGTTACCTAAAAGTTCCTGTTTAAATTTAAGAATGTTTACTTTTGGTTACCAAAAAATTTGTCGATACCTATCTTTGGTTAACTATTTTGCTCGTTTTCTTATTTTCCATCAACATTTTCTATAATGTATGTTATTTTTAAGAAGTCTTCTTGAGATAAAAAGTTCCTGTTTAGATTTAAAAATGTTTACTATAAGATTACCAACGAATTTTTCTATATATCTTATTAACCATTTTGTTCGTTTTGTTATTTTTATTTACAATTTCTATTATGATGTTATTTTTGAGAAGTTTTCTAGAAGTTTATAGTAATTAAAAATTTAAAAATGATATCCTAATAAATAATATTTTAATATTTACAATCGGAGATCTAAACTACGCCGCTGGCTAGCCAGTTAAAACAAAACTTTACAAAACCCATGTCGCGATGACTCCGCTAACGGATTTGGCATACTTTTTCATATGCACCTTCTCGTTTATGTGCCTTTAAGAAAGACGTATGTCGTGTACCTGCTCAACGTCAAACTCGAACGTCGCCAATCGGATGGCGCCGCGCGTATACCGAAGGTCGTGTATCAAGTGACAGGCGATATTTTTCGGTTTTTCGCCTGAATTGTTTTGTAATACGACGAGTCGTCTTCGAAGGGCCATTATCAACTTTCTTTTTTTAAATACGGTCCTGTTCTCCTGATATTGGAATTTGAGTTGAGCATTCTTCCGAATGCAACCATGTATGACACATTGTGGTTTAATGACGTTTCGAGGGTTTTTTGAACAACATCAGGAGATTTTCGGATACGGTCCTGTATTTCTTCTAATTTTATAAATAATATCTCATAAGTAAGCTCTAAATTTTTACTTATGTTGGACTAGTTCAATAAATAACAAATAATTTAATAATAAATCACAAATAAGTGAACAAAAAAAACATACCAAAACAGAAATAAAACGTACAACGAAAAAAGTAAGGAACTGCATAATCAGGTGTTCTGAAACACCATGGCCAGCACGTACTCCTGATATGACACCGTTAGATTTTTTGCTCTGGGGAGTATGTCGAAAATTATGTTTATATGTTTCGTTTAGGATTCAGAAGAGCCGGATCGTTACCGCCGAAATTTCGATACAAGAAAAGATAACCGTCGACACCTTTTTATATTAAAAAGACATTAATATAATACGTGCTCTACATCAAGCATTCAGTTCTCGCGATTAAAGGCCGGAAAATTTCACAGTCTAAAAGCATTCGTAATGGCAACTTTCAATGCGAATACCGTTTACATTGTGTCTATCATCATGACTCTCGTTGGATCATAAAAAAAAATAAGTCGGTCGAGCAATGGCACGCTGATTAATAAAAATTTCAGGAACTGGAACCCGAAAACAAATGAGGACTAAGCGACAAAACAAACGCGAATCTAGCGGTTGTCGAGGGCCGTATAAGGAAACAGAAACATCACGCGCACGTGATGAAATTCATTTATGGTTTAAGACTTCTTGTAATATACGGGGTGTCCGCGGTAAGTAAAGGACAATATTTGGCTGGCGTACACTCGCTTCCTCTTTAACAGTTACAGCCTTATCAATGTCAAAAGTTCTGCTTATGTATAATTTTTCCACTGAAGATGAGGGTATGTGCATTCGAAACGCATGGGAAGTAAAAACTGAAATTTTATTAAACTATGAGTATATTTTCCCCTTCATAATTTATCTCCACTATTTCAAAAAAAAAAATAAATAAATATTGTTTCTCAATCCATTAAAAAAAAAATTATAGGGTGTTATGGAAATAACGGATTATATTTAAACCGGCAAATCCCGAGATGAAAATAAATTGAAAAAAATATTAATTATTATTTAATATTAATTAATATTTTATTGAGGCAGTCTCGAGGTTCAAAAGAGGTTAGCGCATTATAGCGATGTTGTCATATTGCAACACAGAATTCTAAACGCACGTGTTCAGTTTTTGACAACTAGACGTCTTTGACACGCGTTATCACTTCCTTTTCAAACTTTTTCGACAAATAAAACTACAATTTTAAGGTATATACTCTCTTACCTTCGATCTTATTTAAAATAATCCGTTTTATAATTAAATTCCATAAAATAATAAAACACAAAAAGTATGTTTTTCAACAGAATCAACAGTAGATAATATCACACAAATTTGAAATAACATCACAACATTTATTATTATGAATTATTTAACAACAAAAAAAAATCGGGCAATACAACTAACAAAACGTTTAAAATTCGTATACATCAAGCACGGAGCCCTCGACACGACGTCGTTCCACTCCCCAGTCTGGAAACATACTGAAGTATGAAGGGCGCGCCGCCAGTATTCACACTGTTAGTATACTCTAGTGACCCACATTGTTGCTAAGTGAATCCAGATGGAACGGCGCGTGGGTAAAAAGGGTTTTTACCTTAGTATTTAGATATTCGATTTTTTAAAAAAAGTATTTAGACATTCTCTAGGACTCCCTAGGAGTCACCCATTTAAATATAATAAGATTTCCATAACACCCTGTACATATCTTTAAAAGTGTGACAATTCCTCATAAATACCTCGTCCCTTTACACCGACAATAACCAAATCATAAATTTTCTATCAAAATAGACCCAACACATTCGAATGACTTGTTTTTCTAGTTTTCATCTGTTAATTACCGATAAATTCTAATCAAATTACAAGTTCTATGAGTGGTGTATTTATGGGTGTATAAATTACCGATAAATTACCATTCCCAACTATAAATGACTACTTAGGTGTTAAGTCACTAACTGTCAACAAGAAGGTAACGTCAGGAATGTTTATTTTTATAAAATATGGTAAATATCAACTTCAACACAATTGATTGATTTCAAGAACTTTTTACAGACTTTTTGAAAAATTAAAGCAAAATCATCATCATCATTAAAAGATGGGACTAAAAAATATATTTGTTTAAAATATCGGTAATAGACATATCTATCATTTCCGGTTATACCGGAAGTTAGGGTTACCATTGTTATTTTAAATAGAATACCTTGTATATTTTGCCATTTTTCGATTCTCTGAAATAAAATTTATTAAAGAATTTTTTTTTAAAATCATGTCCAACGTAATTTGGCCTTACTTTGTAATTAAAAATTTAAATTAAAGATTTAAAAATTTTGAAAAAGGTACGACCCTTTCGATGTTTTTACATTTTTTATACAGAGAATTTTAAAAATGATCTTGCTGATATAAAATAATAAATAATAGTCAATTTTTTTAAAAGGAACACCCAGTCTTTTAATTAACCATTACGTGTACAATTACATTCCTTATCAATTGCTCAGTATATAATACGTACAGGGTGTTCCATTTTCGACCCTTTTATAGGGTATCTCCGTAATTGTTAGTGCTATCAAAAAAGTAATGTAGGTGTCATGTATTCTTTTTGGATCAAACTTAAAATGGTAAAATCAAAATTTGAAAATTTTCGCTCGCTTAAGAGATACGGGGGAAAATCAAAAAATTGACAATTTCAAAATTACCCTATATTTTCTTAGTTAAAAGAGCTACAGAAAAATGTTTTATACAGAAGTTTCTTTATATTGATCGTTGAATAATCTGCCGTTTTCAGAATAAGTATATGGGGTCAGGTAAAGAAGTTATTGGACCTAACCTAATTTTTTTAAATGGAACACCCTATATATTTTAATCTAAAAAGATAGCATTTTAAATTCTCCTTTCAAATATATAACACACCACACCATATTGGTTTTCCAACCAACCACAGTAGGTCATGAAACAAAAGCTAATATCATAGAAACAGCTATGTTGATATTCTAGTTGTTATTAACATTTAACGTCAATTTCGTTTTTACATATTCATTTGTGAAAATGACTTATCAACATTTTGAAAATTTTGATATGATATCAGTTTATATTGAAAGTGGAAAAACGAAGAAATGGCGCTAAATGTATATTTTGTTCGCTATCCGGAAAGACTAACCATTTAAGGACATATCCCGAACATTTGCGATGATTCTCGTAACTTTTTACCTTAATCTGAATATTTTATTTCGTTTCAAACTAATAAAGTTTAAATAAATCTCCTAGGAAACCAATATCATCCATGGTAAAAATATGCTATCTTTTTAGATTAAAATATATAGGGTGTCCCATAACTTTTTTATCTGACCCCGTATACTTATTCTGAAAACGGCAGGTTATTCAACAATCAATATAAAGAAACTTCTGTATAAAACATTTTTCTATATCTCTTTTAACTAAGACAATATAGGGTAATTTTGAAATGGTCAATATTTTGATTTTCCCCGTATCTCTTAAGCGAGCGAAAATTTTCAAATTTTGATTTAACTATTTTAAGTTTAACCCAAAAAGAGCACATGACACCTACACTACTTTTTTTTATAGCATTAACAATTACGGAGATACCCTATAAAAGTGTCGAAAATGGGATAACCTGTTGTACATATTTCTATCTTAAGTAGTTTTTATATTAAAACATCGATTTATGTGTATTTATTATATACCAGGAAAGGTATAATTTTTCGAATACCCTGTGTAAAAAATGTCTAATATGTATTTTTATTAAAAGAAAAGACCCATGTCTCTTCTAAATTTTCCCAAATCTTGACATCTTTAATCGAATTAGTTCAAAGTAAAGTTAAATTACCTTTGACATGTTTTTTTTTACAAAAAAGCTCCCTTAATGAATTTTATCTCACAAACAGTTGGAGATGCGTATAGTTATTGTTAACAAAACTTATTTGGATTTTTACATAGAATAGAAAAATGCAAAAATATATAGGGCAATATATTTAGAATAATAGTATTTGGCCAAAAAAGCAAAAATGTCTTAAGGAAAACCTTTATACAGCCAATTAGCAGCTCCTGTTATATTGGGTTTGTTTCTTCTTATTTCTAAAGAAAGTGGATGATTATAAAATTATTTACCTAAAGAAATCCACCAATGACGAGGGGGCAGGTAATCCAAAAATATAACAATGCCACAAAAGATACCGTTTATGAACTGTTTTGGCGCGAGCAACTAGCACCGCATTTTTATTACTGTCCAATAACCATTCTTGGTACAATAAAAAGCTAATTTGTTTTTAAAAATTCGTTATATTTTGATTTTACTTGTCTTATTATTAATTTTTCGTGTTACTTCGTAAAAACGCGTGGTTAATCGTTTAGATGGTCGCGTTCCGCGGATCCGCTTCGCCTCGATAGCGTTCGATGTTCGACTGTTTTGGAATAGCGGGCGTATTGTGGTACTTACTTCATCGCGGCAGTACTTTGGGTCCCCACCTATACAGGGTGTCGGCTAATTAATGGGACATGGAAAAACCACATACTCCTTATGTAAAAATATTAGGATCTTATTATACTTACCTATATTCGAAAGTTGATATTAACTGAGATACAGGGTGTAAAAGTTAAAACTTCATTTTTGTTTTTCTCTAATAACTTTGAGAGAAACTAACGTTTTTTTACAAAATTTGTAAATTATGGTTTTTTTAGGACGACAAATTGATTTCTTTGTGAAATTTTAATGTACAATGTAGGGGGCGCTGTCTGCGGCATTTTTAGAACATTCATACGTTCATAACTTTTTTGTGCCTCAGTGTATTTAAGTTTTTAATAAAATTAATACTTATATTTATTACGTAAAAAAGGTATACTAAGTTCAGGTCACCCAGAGTTACCGTTTCGGAGATATTTGCATTTAAATTGTTAGCGCGTTAGCTCAGACAAGCAAATAATATTTTGTTACTTGGGGAATAATAAATACAACAATTGGATTGTTCTTTAACTTACTTTAATTAAAATACCTTTGATCCTAGAAAATATCGTGTCGAAAGAAACCAACACCAATGAAAACACAAACTTACGATAAACTCAAAAATGAAACATTTTCTGTTCGATAGCAACTGCATCTCTAAATTTTATTTGTTTTCTCATAGATTACTTAAAGAAAAAAAAATGTTTGCAAATTAATTATAATTGGGCAGGGTGCACTAAACAATTTAAATGCAAATATCTCCGAAACGGTAACTCTGGGCGACCTGAACTTAGTATCCCTTTTTTACGTAATAAATACGAGAAAAGTATTATTTTCATTAAAAACTTAAATACACTAAGGCACAAGAAAGTTATGACCTAATAAATGTGAAAATAATGCCGCAGACAGCGTCCCCTACATTGTACATTAAAATTTCATAAAAAAAATCTATTTCTCGCCCTAAAATACCCATAATTGCCAAATTTTGTAAAAAAACGTTGGTTTCCTGCAAAGTTATTAGAGAAAAACAAAAAAGTTTTAACTTTAACACCCTGTATCTCAGTTAATATCAACTTTCGGATATAGGTAAGTATAATTAAATCCTAATATTTTTACGTAAGGAGTCTGTGGTTTTTCCATGTCCCATTAATTAGCGGACACCCTGTATATACATGATGTTACAAGACAAATTTGATATGAATTCCGAAATTTATTTTTTTCTCACAGAAGTCTTCCGGCCCAAATAAATCGAACTGCCAATCACAGCGATCGGCGTTGGAGTTTCGATACTATTTTTGGATATATCTTCCATCGAGATGCGGCCGAAACGCGAAATAAACTATTTTGACGAATACCAGTTCAAATCGAGATCATGTAGATCAAATAAGACAAAACACGTATATATAAAAAGTTCTTTTGTGTACTAATGTCAAAAATTGAATTTTAAAACGGTAGTTGATGCCATTAAACGTATTTTAAATTTTATTTAATTATGTCAATTCGAAATACTGATAAAACCGGAGGTATTGTAAACTGCAGATCCCATAATTCATTCTTAAAGCTCTTGGAAAGTGAAGCTGTGCTTTTGTGAAATGTTATTGCAAATCAGTAATGGATGGAAGAGAGAACGACATGTATGTTGTCTGAATGGCAACAATGTTGAAGTCTGGTTATATCAGATGGTTAAATATTAAAACATAACCATACTTACCGATGAAACGATAAATCCTTATTTAAATGGTCCACTCTTCTACAAACTACACATGATTGCACCATGATTGTTTATAATAAAGACGATTTTTCACCAATAATCAGAAAAAAACCCAAATCAACCTAAATATATAAACATTAGATCACAGCGACAACATCGTAATGTTTACGAGATTACTATTCATTCATATTTTAGCTCCTGGATCGTAGCGCACGTGTAGCGCAGTAGTAAAATAGAAATAGATGTTGCCAGAGTGCAGTTGGATTAGTTAGATTCGTTTGATACTTTTTAAGTATAATAATATTTTTTTAAAGAATCTCTCATCGCCTTTTCACAGTTTATAGTAAAATTATTGGGAAATAAATTTATTTTAAGAGCAATTGCGGATTAACCTTAAACTAGGTGTAATGTCAAATTAACAAATTTTTAATTGGGATTTTGCAAGATAATTTTGCGATAAATATGACGATCTGGCTATGCTGCAATAATGATCGAAAGAGGTGGGAAAGACAGTGACTACGAACACCGAATTTTTGGTCAACGGTCACAGATTTTCCTTCTGTGAACACTTTAAACCAAAACCAATTGCACATGCGCGAACGTATTACTGTTATTCGCCAGTTGCGATATTTTCGAGTAGGTACGTCTAGCCATGTTCCGATTATTTTTTTAACGACCCACTCTGTATACGGGAACTTCATAATCTGATTAGACCTCGTGGCTACGCGGATGTTAACTTATTCTAAATAAGATACGTATACAGACAACACCTTTTTAACATGTTATTTTTCTCGTATTTTATCTAAAAACCTTTCCAGTTTGTGGTATTAAAATTTATCTTGCGGTTTACATCTTAAGTTGTTAAAAGGTTCGAGGGAACAAAACATTTACTTGTCGGGCAACTTTTGGTTCTATCTTTGATGGTGGTCTCTGTTTTGGGTTTTAAATATTACTATAAGTAATCCGTTGTAAATGTAGTCACTGACTTTTAAAAAAAAACGATTACGTGCGTGTCGTACTCGCGTTATAAGAGTTCTATGCCTACTGGAACTATTTTGTGGATATTACACAATTTCATATGAATAATGATTTCACGAAGAAAAATATTTAGTAAACCATTTATACTGGCTTGCTAAGACTAGATCTGCAAAATTTTATTTGTGTTTATATCTCTTTTATTTTTATAACACAGGGTGTTATGGAAATGACGTATTATATTTAAACCGGCAATTCCCGAGATAAAGACAAATTGAAGAAAAATAG
Source organism: Barypeithes pellucidus (assembly GCA_963991005.1). Classification (NCBI taxonomy): domain Eukaryota; kingdom Metazoa; phylum Arthropoda; class Insecta; order Coleoptera; family Curculionidae; genus Barypeithes; species Barypeithes pellucidus. The sequence continues at coordinate 17,371,098 of OZ022565.1, read as the reverse complement.
CCATAAATGGCGCTTTCAATTCATTCAGCGGTAAAAGTGACCGCAAACCAGAAAAACACCTGTGTGGCACTGCGATATATGTAAGCAATCAAGGAATTCTGGCCGGTGTTGTCATACGTACACCATAAACTCTCTAGACAAAATAAAATAATTTAAACACTTTTCCATTTTGTAATACCTTTTTGTACAATTAATTGCAGAACATTTAAGACGGACTATGTTTTAAACAACCCGAAAAACATATGGAATAGTAATAGCCACGTACGTCACTAGGTCAAATGCCAATGACCTCTTGATGTCTTACATCGGCTGAGCGAAGTAGTTTCATATAGCACCACACTCTCAGCAATCCTCTCAATCTCTGTTTTTCGGTTTACGCGTGTATCTTGCCGGTTCATAAATAATCTTTGAATATTGTTTTTATTGACGCGTTTCTTCTGGACGTCAAATTTCGTCGCGTGTAATAAAATCTAATAACCTGTAGTATAATCTATATTATTGTATTTTCAAAAGCTAACTATCGGTTCTGTTTCACTATTACTGAGTGTACATAAAGTGTTTTCAGGAGTGTTCCCATGAAAAAGAAAAAAAACTGATTGTGTTTGTGCCTGGATTTCCTCGCTCTTTAGGTATAAGGATAAATACAAGTAGGTAGAAAATAATTTATTTTTATAATTTTATATGGAATTTCAGTTTGGCAACATTGCCATTGGCTCTAGGTAAAATGTTGTGCAGTAGCGCGGACTGACTTGTAAGTAAGAGTGTTTATTACCCCACTTTTAAAGCGGTCGATTTAAAAGAAATAAAATATGTAGCGCTTCTCTTGGACACCCAAGGAGTCACCCATTTAAATATAATACGTCATTTCCATTTGAATTTAGAAAAAAAGTGTATGTAGTAATAACAAAATGCGTTATTTCTCAAAACTACTTAAGCAGTGGGACAATTAGTTTTAGCAGGGCGGTATAGACATCTCCTTTAAGGTCAATTATTTTAATTTGAATGGGAAACCATGATATAGCGGATGAGTCAGGCTATCTTCTACTCTAGTTACTTATATCAAAAGACTAATATTTTATCAATTATACATAATCTAGCTTAAGTGACTGCCATTCCCCCATTCTCCCCTACTAACCGTGCTCAACGTCGCTTGACTTCATCGATCGATGGTATGTTTCCTGATTTTCACTTACTATTTGTTATGAAAATGGAAATCCCAGTTGAATCTCATTTATGCCTTTTATTCTTGTAAAAATATTTTTACAACAAACTTGGTCATTTTTACAATAAAAAATACTTAACTACTCTGGAGTTATAAATAAATTGTTTTCATTATACATTCGTTGTAAAATTTACAATTTAATTTAATATATTTTAGTAATTATACTTGATTTTATTAAATTTATTAGAAATTCTAACTATATTTTTTTAGAAGTTATGTGTATGTACAATATTATTTATTCAAATTGTAATTAATACAATGTTTATAAGAAATCGTACAATACAATGTTTACTGTAACAAGTTTACTATAGTGTTTGTTCCGTACACATATACATTCGTTGTAAAATTTACAATGTATTTTAGTAATTACTTGATTTTACTAAATTATGCTTACAATATTAGTTTGGTACGGATTACTAATGAAAAATGTAATTAGACCATATATTATAGGAAATTTTACAATAAAATTTTTACTACACTCATTTTTCCGTGTGATAAATCTTTCTTAAAAATGGCACGATAATGAATATATTACTATGGAAAAAAATAATTTATATGCGTAAAACATGTTACCTTCACAAAACAAAAATCCAATATAGTTCTAAGTCCTTTTACAAAGAGGCGACAGAGACACGGTAAACCGCGTGTGGGCGATTTTTTCTTTTATCCTGAAGTCTTTCAAGTTCAAAGATTTATGGAGAAAAGAGCGACCCCGTATAAATTTTTACGTAAGAAAAATATCCGTGTCACAAAGGCCGTATAACAAATAGTGGCTCGTTTCTGCCAACGAGTTCGCGGATGGAGATTCTTTAGAATGGATAAAACAGTATAATTCAACTTTATATGCATTTTTTGGGTTCAAAAGAATACACAAGGTGTTCGATAATTCATCAGGATACTTGTAGAGGTGATTCTACATGTTAAAATAAAGGTAGTAAGCTATACAACAAGAACGTGAACAGCACACAGGACACAGGGTTGCATTAAGAACAATATAACAGTAAAATCTCACATGAATAGTCCTGAAATAATAGCTTACACTGAAGTACGACCCTGTAGAAATGCAGCGCATAGGAAGTTTTATCGCTGATTTACCAACAGCAATAAGTTTATGCATCGAGTACGTGACTATCACGCTCTGATGTTTGTTTATGTTCCTGAATTGGCAAAATGAATAGAGTATAGACGATAGCACACCATTTCGACGCAAAACATGAATTAAAGTTTTTGTTAGTGCTAACATATTGGTTTAAAGTTTTGGAATGTCCTTAGAAAGTTAAAGTACTAAGAAAATTAGTTATATTTTTAATCTACCTAGGTGTAAACGAAACTTGCACATCAAAATATAATTTTCCTTAATGGTTTATAAATGGTTAATAAAAAAAATATTGTATATAGCTTGGGATAACAAACCGTCACATCAATGTGTCTCCGGTAACATTTTCATGCGTGACCGGTGTTACTGTGACCGGCGATACAAAAATGCACAAATTCGTGGATAACAGCTAATACAAGCTATTTCTTACACTTTTTTAGACTGATATGAGTATCTGTACTCAAGAAAATGATTGAATTAAGACTACTAGGTCTGAGTTAACCCTGTGAACGGCGATACAACATAAAAACATACGCCTGGTAAAAAGTAGGCAATTTTCTAGTTTATACCTAAATAAACATAATAAGGAACTTACCTAAACAGGAGCACGCTTTACACAAATTCAAACACATACCGTCATATTTGTAAAACTATTAGGCCGACCTCTGGTGGCATTATTTATAAGCAATTTCTGCCGTGACCGGCGATACATGCAACTGCGGGGACGGAACTGGTTAATAATTGCGTTAGAGAAACTAAACTTTGAACATTATTTTTTTAATACAAATTGTAGTAGGAGTGTAATGTATTTATATGTAAAAGTCACTTTAGAAAAATGACGAAATTATTGACTGGGGACACGTGACCGGCGATACATTTTTAAATTCAAATTTGAATACTGCAATCTAAAAAAAAAAAACATTTAAAATTGCTTTTTAACGCAGGAAGTAACATATATTTCGCAAATTATAATCGATTCTACAGGCAAATAGTTTATTTTAGTAAGTTATATGCTAAGGACTGAAAGTTGCCTGTAAAAAAATTTTGACCCAGCAATAAAATCATAGTTTTTTACATGGCAACAAGAAGTATTTAGTTCTCGACTTTTTGGAAATTTGGCGGACAAATTACACTGTGTGTGTCTAAATATTTGAACTCGTCGAATAATGTTATTTCGGTTAATCCCTTTTTCTTTATTAGAGTATTAGGCCTGGAGGCTATTATTACAAAAATGATATAGCTTTTTGCGGTTTTATTATCTTCACACAAGTAGTTAAGATGAATGAATGGAAAAGTGGAATGGAAAAAGCGGTAACATAGAGGACTAATAGTGTTTTTTTATTATTTAATTTATTTTCCATTTTTTCTGTAAATTAAAAATGTCTTACACTACATTAGGTGTGAAGTTTTGATAATAATAAATCATATACGATAAATCATATTGATCATAAAAAAAAATATACACGTTTATGTGATACAGAAAGGGATCACCACCCTTATATCTTAGACAAGTTAAGCAGTATTCCATATACAGTGGGCGTCCATAAAGTCGTTTTAAAACTCAGTGATTTATTATTTTTAAACTCTCGGACATGTCAACAATTAATATTTTTAGTTGTGCATTTTTTAAGATAAAATGTTGATATAGGGTGTCACAGGTTGGAGGTATGACGTCATCTAGGATTTTTTAGGACCACCTAGTATATTATGTAGTGAGGAAAATTAATTATTACAGGTAACAATCACAAATCAATTCGTGGAAGCTTAAGGTTACTTTAACCAAATTTAAGTTGTAGCATAGAAGGCGAGGACTGCTTACAAAATTATCAAAACTCGTAAAAAAATAAGCAAAAAATATCTAATTTTGTAATAATTTACTTTTGCTCAATAAAAGGTCATAAGTCAAAAGCTTTTCGAGATAGGTATATCAACATTACCCATAGAAAGATAGGCAACTTCAGGAGCTTTTAGGACTAGAGATAAAATACTGGGCGATTAATTTAAAAAAACATTTTTATCATTTTTTCATCAAAATATATATCTTGAAACACCTTGTACTCTATTTTGGAACAGGAAGGTCTATGGGTATTACCTGCCTCCCAACCAAATTTCAGTGCGCTAATTTGCCAGAGTTCAAAAATATCAGTCCTTTTTGAAGACCATGTTATCAAAAAAAAAAAAAAGTTAAATTAATTATTACGAAGAACGATAACAGGCATAGGAAAATGTGAAGGAAAATTATTGAGAAATTAATAGATATTCTAAAAGAACAATAATACAGTGAGTGTTCCATTTAAATTATCAAAGTCGCTAATAGTTTCCAGTAGAAGCGGCAGCACTGGACAGCTGAAAATATATTTAAAAAAGCGCGTCCGTATTAACAGTCAAATTTTCAGTGATCCGTTGCAGTGACGGATTTACGGGGGGGGGGGGGGGGGGCTAGAGGAGCTATATCCCCCTCTAATTTATAGATGAAATTAAGCAAAAAATATCACATCATTTTTTATGAGCTTTTAGAACTATCCTTATAAATTCCCTAAGCGCACAATTAAAAAAATATATTAAAAACGCTTTATATCTCTCAAGCGTTCCGCCTATTTTATTGTCGTTCTAAACTCATTGATATTAAAAGGACGCAATTGTGATTTTTCCAGATGTCTGGAGAAATGGGAAAATCCGAACAAACCCTCGCGGGAAAATCGTTTCGTATGCGGGAAACGTTTGTATTGTATTACGTTTGTCTCTTTTCCAATTTAGTCGAAAATTACAAAAAAGAAATAATGTATGGTATAGGTAAACAGAAGAAGGACGAGTATTTGTTCGGGTTTGTTGATGTATAAATAAAGACGGCAATACACAATACGCCATCTACTTCTCCGTCTGACAGTTTCTCTTGTTAAGAAATTTGAAAAACTGATGGAATTACGTCGTTGTGCGGTGACGCCAAGTGCGTTAAAGTTAATGGAGCTCATGCAGAAAAATAAAATTATCAAAAAACTTACCATTTGGGTAGGCAATTTTGGTTTGCGGTTAATGTCGGGTATCTTCTGGGATGCTGCAACAAACAAGGTTAAGGTTAACGTCGCAAACGTGGTAAATGTAATAAATGTAATTATTGTTTTGATTGGCCGAAAGTGTCAAAAATACTACATAACCTCAACTTTATTATTATACATTCGGTTTCCTTCTACATTCTAATTTTCAAAATATTCCCGTAGAATCAGAGATGAAATGTTTGTCCTTAACGATGGGATATTAGCACATATTAGCACCTTATGGGGTGCGCAGTAAAAAGTTTAATTTTATGAGTGAAAAAATGGGTTGGTGCGCACGTTTTACTCATATTTTTGAAGGTTGCTCGTCGATTGTCTTGCGCACAATGTTGTGGCCGTCATATAGACAACCCCGCCGTATTGGAGCCGGTTTGGTTGCCAACCAATGACGAGCGTCCAGAACCGAAATCAGTCGTATCGATGTAACGATATTAAAAATCTATCGATACGTGGATAGTAGATATCAAAATTAATTCTAAAAATGGCTTTTTAGTGAATGCCAAAATATTGCCGTGTAATCATTTTCATTAAGGGCGAAGTACGGTCCTGTTCGCCGGTTAAGGTAAATAGTTTATCAGTCGGTATTGCGCATGACATCTGACGAGCAGCTTTGCTTACATGCGCATGCGCGGGGCTATAGATTTGCCACTTTTGCTTGTAGAGTTCGGCTATCCATAGATATAGGTCAGTGGATATTAGACATTCCCGGTTCCCAGCACTGGCTCTTATAGGTTATTGAAAGAAAATACAATTTTTTTTAACTAAATACACGATAGTTGGTGGGGTGGTTTAAATTGCAAACTATTCCTTCTTCAAAACCAAACAACTTTTTCCCCAGACATTTTCCACTGCAATGGCGATGCACCGGAGTTATTCCGGGGTACCGACCTTTTTTTAACACCCTATATATTAAACGTACATTTGAAACAAACATGGATTCTACATTTCTATCTGTTTTGTACACGTCTCTATACGATTCTATCTGTAGAATCCCCATCACCTTTTATCTTCTGTCTATTCATGTTCTCATTCCAACAGGTAACCGTTTTGATATGCCTTGGTTAGGAATAACAAACAATCGACGGACGTGACTTAAAGGTCTATATTTTCATCCAATTCACGGCAGACTTGGCACAGTCTTGCTATATTGAGTTAAGAATTACTATTTTTCCACAAACATTACTTAAATTTAACACACAAACATTGAAAAACAAAGGAAAATTTTATTTAACAATAACGACAAATATGACAGTTGTTAATCCGGTAGTGTCATACGTGAAAGCAGGTATGAACGACGGACGTTCCAATAAGGGTATTATAAAAAGTTCGTTCTGATCGCTCGAAGGCGACGTAATGTCCTTGTCTAATTAACAGACAACGACAAAGAAAAATTATACTAATTTTCAGAGCTCCCCGATTGTTTTTCTGGAAAGTTGTTTACAACCAACCTAAGAATGTGAATTGTTTATTCTTATTTAAAAAAAACAGCCGTTATAGAAGTACCTAATAACCCACAAGGCTGCCTAACGTATAATATGTCACACGAGGCAAATATATGTGCTGAGTATGGTAAAGTTATAGGTCTCCGCAGGGTGTAGACTAAACTATACTATACCAAACTTTTGAATTACAAGACGGCAGTGGCGTATATAGGAATTTATTTCGGGGTGGGTGGGGGGCCTTACATAAAATATTACAGGGTGTTAGGGAAATGACGTATTATATTTAAACCGGCAATTCCTGAGATAAAGACAAATTGAAGAAAAATACCCATAAATGGCGCTTTCAATTCATTCAGCGGTAAAGGTGACCTGACGTCAAACCAGAAAAACACCTGTGTGGCACTGCGATACATGTAAGCAATCAAGGAATTCTGGCCGGTGTTGTCATATGTACACCTTAAACTCTTTAGACAAAATAAAATAATTTAAACACTTTTCCATTCTGTAATACCTTTTTGTACAATTAATTGAAGAACATTTACGACGGACTATGTTTTAAACAACCCGAAAAAACATATGGAATAGTAATAGCCACGTACGTCACTAGGTCAAATGACAATGACCTCTTGACGCCTTACATCGGCTGAGCGAAGTAGTTTCATATAGCGCCGCACGCTTGCGTCTGTTAGTTGAAGACCAACCAGCGGCCGGATATGTTGTGTCTCGTCGATCACCAACACACTCTCAGCAATCCGCTCTGTTTTTTCGGTTTACGCGTGTATCTTGCCCGTCCATAAATATTCTTTGAATATTGTTTTTATTGACGCGTTTCTTCTCGACGTCAAATTTCGTCGCGTGTAGTAAAATTTAATAATTTGTAGTATAATCTGTATTATTGTATTTTCAAAAGCAAACTATCGGTTCTGTTTCACTATTACTATGTGTACATAAAGTGTTTCCAGGAGTGTTCCTATGAAAAGGAAAAAAAACTGATTGTGTTTGTGCCTGGATTTCCTCGCTCTTTAGGTATAAGGATAAATACAAGTAGGTAGAAAATAATTTATTTTTATAATTTTATATGGAATTTCAGTTTTACATTAAGTTTGTCAACATTGCCATTAGCTCTGGGTGAAATGTTGTACCGTAGCGCGGACTGACCTGTGAGTAAGAGTGTTTGTTACCCCACTTTTAAAAAGGTCGATTTAAAAAAAATAAAATATGTAGCGTAGGACACCCAAGGAGTCACCCATTTAATTATAATACGTCATTTCCATAACACCCTGTATAGTGGCGCTTTCGCCATTTCGTTGTTTGATAAATAAAATACCCGTTTTAGGGGATCAATTACCTTCAGTTTCAGTTTTAAAATTTCTAATTAAAAAATGAATTGAAGCAGGAAACGAAATTTGTGCAACAACAACGAACAAAACAATCATCTACTAAAAACAAACATCTAGTAAAATCAAGATTCATATTTTTCCTAGCGAATTCATCTTTGAATGGTTAAAACACTACATTTCGAGGGGAGGGGTGGTTGTTCTCCCCCCCCCCCCCCACTATATACGCCACTGGAAGACGGTATAATGAATGTGTGTAAACTCAAAGCCTGGAGACACCTTCCGCCCATTCAACATGTAGGTTCATTAAAAAACCCACTCACCATTGGTTGTACGACTGTAGTAAAAATTTTAGTCCGGGTGCCTACACTCAATTAAAAACTGTCGGTCCGCGTCAATACCTCACGAAGAAATATAAACATAAACAAAACTATTTATTGTTAAAACGACATTTGTTTTGCTAAAGGAGTCCTCGCACGGCCAAAAATTCATTAATATATTGACAATACTTCAATATTTTGCCTCGCATTATCAATATTTTTAATCATCAATATTAATCAATAAAACAATGAAATATTGACAATATTATCGAACCTGTGAGTACCCCTTAAATACAAGAGTCAGTTTTAAATAGTATCCTCGTAGCTCGATTAATAAACTACTTATTAGCATTTATGTAAAAAATTTCCCCCTCTCCTAACTCCCCTCCTAATTGCCCCACCAACCCCAGCCTCCGGCCCATCAAAGTACTCGGTACCACCCGTTGATTCGCGAAAAAATGATGCCCCAACTGCGCCCTTTCTCGAGATATGGTTAATTAAATTTTATTGTTTTGCAGGTGAAAATCGCGTTAATTCGCGAACTCATTGAGATATCGGGATCGGGATTGTTCGAGCTTACGCGCTCTGTCAAGCTCTTTCATTTTGCTTCCATATTTTTTTGTAGCATCAAAACCGGCCGGAGTTATTTTCCATTTCCCGTTGTAGGTTAGAGTTACGGGGCGTGCCCCTCGATTTCGTCAAGGGATTTTCGAATACCGGAACGACTCCACTATGGGTGGTCGTAGGAAAAAAAAGATAATACGGCAATACGCATTACCTTATCGATCTAAGAAGTATCATAGGTGCATGTACTAATGTAGCACCTAAAACATATTGTCTAAGCAGAACGCCTATTTTCATGGTAATTTTGCTGGTTTACGGTGTCGGTGACTCCATATTATTTACCCAGAAATTATTACTCAACTGGGTAGAGAGAAACAATGTAATGCAAAGGCTTTTCTTAAAATTGGTACCGATATAGCTTTGTTGGAAACCTACACTGTGTCTAGGTTTGTTCATTGACGTATACGAATTTTAAACGTTTTGTTAGTTGCATTGTTCTTTTTTTTGTAGTGAAATAATTCATAATAAGAGATGTTGTGATGTGATATCAAATTTGTGTGATATTATCTACTGTTGGCTCTGTTGAAAAACATAATGTTTGTGTTTTATTTTTTTATGGAATCGAACGTAAGAGAGTATGTACCTTAAAATTATAGTTTTATTTGTCTAAAAAGTTTGAAAAAGAAGTGATAACGCGCGTCAAAGACGTATTGTTGTCAAAAACTGAACACGTGTGTTTAGAATTCTGTGTTGCAATATGACAACATCGCCTATAATGCGCTAACCTCTTTTGAACCTCGAGACTGCCTCAATAAAATATTGATTGCGAAGTGTATATTTCGCTTAATAATTCAAAGCGCCATTTATGATTATTTTTCTTCAATTTATTTTCATCTCGGGATGTGGCGGTTTAAATATAATACGTCATGTCCATAACACCTTGTAGTTTGTATTTATATTCAAAAATAACCTAAAAATGCGATATTTTTAATAGTTTACATTACTTATAAAAGTAGGATATGGTCAATTTATTAGAAATAAATTGAAAATTTTTTAACAGCTATTCTAAAATTAAATTGGATTATATACTCGCCGGCACAAAATTCCGCAACCCTGAAATTTTGGTCAAGTTTGATATTTTATAACTTTTTCAATTTTTATGCGATTTTCATGATTTTATTATCAGCTTATAGACCCATTTAATGAATTATTTTATAAAGTAACATTTTTCGATTAATTTACATTAATGCATAATAATGCTAGACCTCGCGTTGTACATGTAGTGAGCGAATATCTTTATGAAGTTGGACTTCCAAGATTGGAATGGTTCGCATGTAGCCCGGATCTCAACCCAATCGAACATCTTTGGGATCAACTTAAAAGAGCCGTTCGTCGTCGTCCTGTACAATCATAAACCTTGCAAGACTTACGACTGGCGTTGACCGAAGAATATCAGGCTATCCCTCAAGAAAGGTTAATTAACCTTATTCGTTCGATATCACGAAGAGCAGGAAATACTTAATTTTGTTAATTAACTTTATTTATTTATTTATTTACAAAATAGGGATACAACAGGCACTGAACCCAATATAGCATCCACGTTGTGTTATTGGCTAGTGGGAGTTATTAATGCTTAAATTAAGTATACATTAAATTATATTAACCTAAAATTTATGAACCTTTATAGCATTGATTTTACACATTTTTTAAATCTAATTATAGACATATCGAACATTTCCATCCCTAAAGAAAGCCTATTAAATGCTCTAGTCGCTCTACAGAGAGGAGAGTTTTTTCCAGAATTTGTGTTTCTGAGTGGAATATTAAAAGTATTTTGAAGCCTTAAGTCCCTAACCGGAACATTAAAGCTTGACTTTGACCTCAGCGTTGGCGAATCAACAAGACCGTTCACCAACTTGCAGATCATAACTACATCAGAAACCACTCGTCTCTCAGCAAGTGGCATTACAGAAAATTTCTCCATTATAGGCTTATAGTTGCTATTGACTATAGCTATGTCTGTTTTTCGTGATAAGAACCGTAAAAATTTGTTTTGAATACTTTCCAGCCTTCGCTGGTAAACCGCGTACTGAGGGTTCCAAACAACCGATGCAAAACTAAGTTTACTAAATATAAACGCATAATATAATTTTAGAACTGTGTGAGGACTATTAAAATTTAAATTATTTCTTATAATAAATCCTAAAAATCGATTACACTTATTGATAACCTGTTCAATGTGAGAACTATAAATTAGCTTAGTGTCCATTATAACACCCAAATCGCGTATTTCATTGACTGATTCGAGATCACTATTATTAATAGTATAACGAAAATTGTGTACATTCTTGTTTCTGGTAAACGTAATCGATACACACTTCCCTAGATTAAGAGATAAACTCTGACTTTCACAGAATCTTACCAAGGCATTAAGATCATCTTGCAGCAAATGGCAATCCCCTGGCACCCTGATTATTCGAAAAAATTTTAGGTCATCTGCGTACATCAAAAATGTAGAAAATTTAAAACATTGTTGTATGTTATTAATGTATATGATAAAAAACAGGGGACCAAGGTGACTGCCCTGAGGCACACCAGACGGTACGTTAATAGGTTTAGAATAGAAACCACCAACGGAGACCATCTGTCGTCTATCACTAAGATAGGACCAAATCCATCTCAATAAGCTGCTATGCACACCGACCTCAGCAAGACGCTCCATCAGTATGGAATGACTAATTTTGTCAAATGCCTTATGATATACTGTTTGTGTTTCTGAATGAAAATAGGCTTCAAATCAGCCTTTCATGGAAAATTTTGCTGCTCGCAGCAGAAATGAGATAATGAAATGAATCAAAAATCGAAATGTTTAGAATACATCAAAGATGACAAGAAACAGTATGTATATAAAATTATGCACCTCAATTTTCCTACAGGGTGTCTTGAAATTATGACAAAAAACAACAGTTTGATTTACTCCTGTATAATATAGCCTAATCAAAAAATGTTTCTTTACAAAATAATTAAGAAAAATCACACCAAACGGATCTACAAACTGATAACAAAATCATGAAAATCGCATAAAAAATAAAAAAGTTATGAAATATCAAACTTGACCAAAATATCAGGGTGGCGGAATTTTACGCTGGCGAGTGTATAAAACATGCCAACATATCATACCTTTCATAATCCTTATAAAAAACGGCCATTGTTAAGAATAATTAAAAGCATATCATAAAAACGAGCAAATCATTATTCTATTCTACTCCCGGCGCATCGTTGCAAACTTTTTATTTTCCTAGCCTAGATAATGGCATGGTTATTATTGTTATTGCAGATTCACTGGAGATGTGGGTTAATGCAGTTTTAATAATTCAAATGGCGCACATACATCGTGGGCGTGCCTACTGAGAAATGTCATACCTAGGCGTACTTTACAGAAACAGAATTAATTCATTACAAAACATTTTGAATTTTAGACAAATTGTACAGTTTCAGAGTTTAAAATTTTTTTACAAAAAAAAATTTTTGGGAAACAAAATTTTTTTTGGAAAAATAAATTAAACTCGGTTTTGTCCAAATATCTTGGGAAAAATCGGAATTTGAAAAAATGGCGTTGCAGAACTCACTAATGTACCGCATTTGTCTAATTTGATCATTTCTGTATGTACAGGGTGTCCCAATTTCGACACTTTTATAGGGTATCTGCGTAATTGTTAGTGCTATCAAAAAAGTAGTGTTCTTTTTGGGTCAAACTTAAAATGGTAAAATCAAAATTTGAAAATTTTCACTCGCTTAAGGGATACGGGGGAAAATAAAAAAAAATGACAATTTCAAAATTACCCTATATTTTCTTAGTTAAAAGAGATACAGAAACATGTTTTATACAGAAGTTTCTTAATATTGATTGTTGAATAATCTGCCGTGTTCAGAATATGTATACGGGGTCAGGTAAAAAAGTTACCGGACCTCATTTTTTAAAACGGAACACCCTGTATATTTTAATCCAAAAATTTTACATTCTCCTTTCAAATATACAGGGTGAGTTTTTTAAAGTGTTACAAGGCGATATCTCGCAAACGGTTTAAAATATTTTCTTGAAATTTTAATGAGGTAATAGTGAGATGGGGGGACATATTTAAACATATTCTTGTTATCTACCCCCTTTCCCCATTTTGAGGGGTGGGGGGTAACTTTGAAATTTTAAATGGGAATATGTACTTTTCCGAAAAATCCTACCGACTGCGCCAGTTAACTTTTGTTCTTTTCGCGCAATGTTTTTAAAAAACAATTTTATTTAGCAGGAACCTTTATTTAACATACAGAACGATTCTAATGCAAGTAAAAGATTAACAATTTGAGTGCTTTACTCCTATTTATAACATCGCATATGAGAGATAAAGAAAAGTGTTGACGATGGGCTTTCGCGGGAAACCGGGGACGTCTGCTGGCACATAACTGGCGCTATAATAATTGGCCCCGTTATCTACAGTTGTTGGCCATAACCGAGAGCTGATTACTATTTTACTAAATTAGGCAGGTAACCTAACATACAAAAATATATAGAAAAAATAAAAATGAATTTTTTGAATATAAATATTTATCTTTAATTAAAAATTTTAAAAAATACTGAGTGAAACGCAAATTAAATTTGCATTTCATGTAATGTTTGGGGCAAGAATCACAAAAAAATATTTGAACATTTGACGCATTTTTTTACAAAGTTTTCGTGATATAGTTTTGGCCAACCAACCCGACCAAACCCGAACAAACCCAACTTAATGACTATCCGAAATAAAGTAACCGTTTTATTTCAAATATTGACAGCATGTGTTGACATAAATCGGATTAAAATTACTAACCAACTTATTGTTGCAACATATTGTTATTTTTTCTATAAAATACTCAAAGTACAACAACTATCACTTGACCAACAACTCTAGGATTTACCCTATGTTTACAAAATAGCGTACTTCTATTGAACCAGGGCGTCTATTCTTGAACGATCATTTATCGAGGGGGTTTCCGTCTTTAGGAAAAAATATGAGTTTACAAAGTAGTTAAAGCTAAAGGGTGGGACGATTATATAGTATAACACACCATGGATGATATTGGTTTCCTAGGCAATTTATTAAACTTTATTACTTTTAACTACAGTAGACCACGAAACAAAAGCTAATATCCTAAAAACAACTATGTTAACTATTAACATTTCATCAAACGTCAATTTCATTTTTACATATTCATTTGCGAAAATGACCTGTCAACATTTTGAAAAATTTGACATGATATCAGTTTATATTGAAAGTGGAAAAAAACGAAGATATGGCGCAAAATGTATATCGGAATATATCCGGAAAGACGGTAACCATTTAAAGACATATTGCGAACATTTGCGATGATTCCCGTTATTTTTTACCTTAATCTGAATCTTTTATTTCGTTTCAAAGTAATAAAGTTTAAATAAATCACCTAGGAAACCAATATCATCCATGGTGTGTTATATATTTTAAAGGAGAATTTAAAATAGTATCTTTTTAGATTAAAATATACAGGGTGTTCCATTTAAAAAAAAAATGAGGTTAGGTCCGATAACTGTTTTTACCTTACCCCTTATACTTATTCTGAAAACGTCAAATTATTCAACAATCAATATAAAGAAACTTCTGTATAAAACATTTTTCTGTAACTCTTTTAACTAAGAAAATATAGGGTAATTTTGAAATTGTAAATTTCTTGATTTTCCCCCGTTACCATTTTAAGTTTAACCCAAAAAGAGCATATGACACCTACATACCCTATAAAAGTGTCGAAAATGGAACACCTTGTACTATGGTTAATGAGATCCCTGTAGAGTGCCTTCTTATCCGCGACACCCTGTATATAATTTACTTTTTTGTAATTGGGTCAAGAAAACGATGGAATCTTCGTATCCAATTTTTTCGTATTGCCATTACTATAACAGCACGTTCAAGTAAAAAAAAAGAACGCAATCCAATATGGAAAGCCATAAATAAATAATTAAGATTTAAAAATTTAACCGTTCGTTCGCTCGAATATTATTAAAAAGTCGATTTAGGGCCACCATCTTGAGTGTCAATTAATCATGGCGGCTCGCAGCGACACATTTTCGGGACACTGGGTTACGTTCAGTTTGCGAAAATAACGTTGGGAGTGGTTAAGGGAGACCGTGGACGATACAACTTTCGTGTTGTAAGTTGCAGAAATGGCACAGAACAATGATTTTAAATCAAGGAGATGGTTCATAGTCTTTGAAGGATATACAATTCACATTCTTAGGTAGGTCGTACACAACTTCCCGGAAAACAATCAGGGAGCTCTGACAAATAGTTCGAGCCCTGTCTCAGTGATGTTGGCCCAACTATCAAAACTACGTTTTTTTTTATAAAATTTGTCATATTAGCGAAAACGCATTAAAAACTAAAATGTATATCTGATAAAATACAATATTTTTATTTAATATTAGCCTAAACTACTAAATTTTTTTGTAACAGAGAAAAAATATGTTATAATCCAAAAAAGCTGTCGATTAATAAAAATCAACGAAACGAAAT
Organism: Barypeithes pellucidus; assembly: GCA_963991005.1. NCBI lineage: Eukaryota > Metazoa > Arthropoda > Insecta > Coleoptera > Curculionidae > Barypeithes > Barypeithes pellucidus. The sequence goes on along the minus strand of OZ022565.1, from coordinate 17,355,489 downwards.
AGCAGCCAATCACCACCACGTTACATCGCCTTTTCGACACGTCTTGGCATAGTATCAACTAATGTTTGGCAGTCATCTGATTTAAAACTGTTCCAAATTTCTTGGAGACGGGTTCGCAATTCTGGAACGGTTTTTGCGGGATTCGATTGGAGCTTTTTCTTCATGATATGCCACAAGGTTTCAATCGGCGATAGATCTCGACTACTCGACGTCCATTTTAAAACTGGAATATTGTTTTCTAACATCCAATCTTTTACTTTTTAGCCATATGGCAAGCGGCACCATTTTGTTGGAAGATACATTCAATATGGTTGTTCAATTTGGGGTGATAAGTTATTTTGACGCATATTAATGTACTTATCAGTATTCATAATATCTTCCACAAAGTGTAAGTTTCCCACAACAGCAGCCGAAAACTTAACTTTTTTTTTGTAAGACAGTCATTCTGAAATGCTTCTTCTTTAGTTCTTATGACACGACTCCTACTATCACCAACGCATACTTCAAATCTGGCTTCATCACTCCAAATAATGGAGTTCCATTGGTTCGGATACCATAATTTGTGTTCTTTGGCCCACGCTAGTCTGTTTTTCTTCTGAACCTTTTTCAGTAACGGCTTCTCTTTTGCCTAGAATTATTGAGTTAAAAACGAATAATAAAAAAATAATTTAAGCTTAACTTGTAAGTTTTAAATCCCAGTTTTTGGACAGCTCTGTGACAAGTTGCTCTTGAAAACTTTTTTGTGATTGCCTGATTCAATAATGTTTTCAATTTGTTATAATTAGCACGCCGATATTCCTTGATAATCCGTTTTAAGGTTCTTAAATTGGTATTGGAATTACGCGGGCGACTTCCAGTTCTGGGTTTTTGAGCCACAGATCCAGTTGTTTTGTACAATTTAATAATATTTCGAATCGTATACCTCGATTTATTAACACTGTCAGTGAGTTGGGAAGCATTTTGGCCTTTTAAATGCAAGTGAATAATCACTTTTCTTATAAATTCACAAATATCATGTTTTGGGGCTTTGGGCCAACTTCACTGAGACAGGGCTCGTATAATTCTTCTTAGTCGTTTCCTGTTAATTAAACAAATACATTACGTCTCCTCTGAGCGCTCGAAACGTAGTTTTTATACAACCCTTATTGGAACGGCCGTCTTACATACCTGCTTTCACGTTTGACACTACCGAATTAACAAAAATAAAATTTCTTGTTGTTTTTCAGTGTTTGTGTGTTAAATTTAGGGATTGTTCATGGGAAAAATAGTAGTGTACAAAGAAGATAGTAATACCGGATTATACAGGATTGTTCAAAAAGTTGAAGCACGCCACCACAATCTTAGCAAGATGGCAATGTTCATGGAATTAATTAATAGGGAAGAAAATACGGAAAGTTATTACCGTTATTGTAGTAACCTGGTAACAAGTTTATACTTATTTAACTACTGCCATAATTTAATAAGTGATATTTATTTATTTCCATGAATACGGGGAAAAATCAAAAAATTTACAATTTAAATTGCCCTATATTTTCTTAGTTAAAAGAGATACAGAAAAATGTTGTATACAGAAGTTTCTTTATATTGATTGTTGAATAATCTGTTGTTTTCAGACTAAGTATACGGGATCAGCAAAAAAGTTATCGGACCTAACCACATTTTTTTAAATAGAACACGTTGCATATTTTAATTTAAAAATATACTATTTTAAATGCTCCTTTCAAATATATAACACAACATGGATGATATTGGTTTCCTAGGCGATTTATTTGAACTTTATTACTTTGAAACGAAATAATAGATTCAGATTAAGGTAAAAAATAACACGAATCATCGCAAATGTTCGGAATATGTCCTTAAATGGTTACCGTCTTTCCGGATAGCGAACAAAATATACATTTTGCGCCATCTCTTCGTTTTTTCCACTTTCAATATAAGCCGACATCATATCAAATTTTTCAAAATGTTGATGGGTCATTTTCGCAAATGGATATGTAAAAATTAAATTGACATTAAATGTTAATAGTCAACATAGTTGTTTCTAGGATATTAGCTTTTGTTTCATGGTATACTATAGTTTAAAGTAATAAAGTTTAATAAATCGCCTAGGAAACTAATATCATCCATGGTGTCTTATATATTTGAAAGGAGAATTTAAAATAGTATTTTTTTAGATTAAAATATACAGGGTATTTCATTTAAAAAAATGAGGTTAGGTCCGATATCTTTTCTACCTGACCCCGCATACTATTCCGAAAACTGGTGATTATTCAACAATCAATATAAAGAAACTTCTATATAAAACATTTTTCTATATCTCTTTTAACTAAGAAAATATAGGGTAATTTTGAAATTATCAATTTGTTGATTTTCCCCCGCATCTCTTAAGAGAGCGAAAATTTTCAAATTTTGATTTTACCATTTTAAGTTTGACCCAAAAAGAACACGTGACACCTACATTACTTTTTTGATGGCACTAACAATTACGGAGATACCCTATAAAAGTGTCAAAAATGGGGCACTACGTACTTTCCATAAAATATTTTCTTTGGTAAAATACAAAATACATACTTAATTTTTGTAATATATTTTAGAAGAATGCGACAAACTCTCGAAATCGGAATCCTATGCTTATATGATCATGTCTGGGCGTGTACGAGCATCTTTACTCCTAAAATTATTCATAACAACATCATACTTACTAACTGATTCAATGACCTCGGCCAGTAGGACTCCGTCACTGCAATCTGTGGCCAAAGAATTAACTCTTTTTTTACTCCTCGCCTTTTCTAAATAGTGATTGGCCCAATCTGTGTAAATCTGAAATAGAAGGAAAACATTAATACAAAGTACATCGGGATAAATATATTTGACATTTTTGGCGTTCAGGAGGTACGACGGAAACCTCCTATACGGGGCGATTGACGGTGGATGGCTTTGAAAATTTGGCAGCTTATATAAGTGGACATGCTCTCTCTTTTGAAAATATTTTCAGCCGTGCAGTGCTGCCGCTTCTACTAGAAAGTATTAGCAAAATTTAAATGGAACAGCCTGTGAATTATTTTTTCTTAAATCTCTATTAATTTCTTAATACCTTTCCTTAACATTTTCGTAGACCTATCTTTTATCATTCTCAAGGTAATAATTAATTAAATTTTTTTTTTTTTGGAAAACATGTCCTTCAAGAAGGGCTGATATTTTTTAACTCTGACAAACTAGCGAATTGAAATTTGGGTGGGACTGAGGTAATACCCAGAGGCCCTTCACTCTGGTTCCAAATATTAGTTATAATAGTACAGGGTGTTTTAAAATAGAACCGTGTATTTTCTTTGATATTACAGATATCAGAGAAATTAAAGTAACAAAATGTTTAGAAAACATGAGGCTACAGTATGATTTCATCATACACCCGTTGTTGTTGCTAATGCTCCCTACAAGGTGTCTCAAATTTAACGTAAAAAAACTATTCTCATTTTTGCACCTTGTATAAGCCCAAAACTGAAATCTGAATAAAAAATTCTATCACAGTGCAATTACCAAACTAAAGAAAAAAGCTACAGTTCAAAAACAAATTCGCGAAATCGCGTTCGCATAATTTATGGTTATGCGTTATTTTTGCTGCTAAGTGTATTTTGAGTGTTTAGAAAAAGAATAAAGAGCGACACTTGACTTTTTCAAGGAAAAAAAATGTGTTTTGCTTCTTACTTTATCATTTTTATATTAATTACATCTCTATAAGTTATTAAACCCCGTGTTGTTCGACATTCCTTGCGGTCGCATCCCTTCCACAACCACCAAATATTATAAAATTTTCCCTAAGTTTGACGCATTCCGAGCATGTAATAAGCTTCTACCCGAATACCTCTGATAATTCTGGAAAATGAGTTTCAATATATAGAATAAAGACGGTATAGATTAAAATAATTAAATTCAAATTGAACTTGATTATTATATCGCCTCGTGTTGATTTTTTGACTGTCTTAAAAGCGTAATTATCCTTCTGACCATAAATGCCTCAAATTTACATATTTTCCGGCAGAGCCATGGTCGGTACAAATTTTATTTATCAGCATCCCTAATTAAATAGGTGATTGGAAAAGGGATATAATTTTACAAATATGGCACTGGAATTTTATCCTTTTCACAATCACCCATAAGGATATAATTCCACAAATATGGTACTGAAATTTTATCCTTTTTCCAATCACCCACAATTTTTTTTTTTATGATCAAACACAAGCACTATAGGAGACATCCTTTAGGCACTCTGGGAGTGGTGCGTGTGCGCAAAAAGCGATTCACGTTGGTTTTTAATCGTTGGAGGTTATATTCGTTGGGAAAAACGACCTCGGGAAGGTCGTTCCACAAGGATGAAGTCCTCCAGATGAAAGAACTCTTAAATAATGAAGTTCGAGGAGTACTAAGCTTAACCACATATGGATGGGAGGCAGTGGTTCGTCGTGTATTTCTGCTATTCGTCGCTGAAAATATCTGTAAAAGAGAGTCAAATCCCCAACCTATCTTCGATGTTCTAGGCTGTCGAGGTTCTTAGTCAGCTCGTGGTCTCCAATCAGACGAATGGCCCTCCTTTCGATGGAATCCAGTAGCCGAAGTGTATGTTTGGGTGCAGAGCTCCAGACATGAGAGCAGTACTCTAGTGATGATCGAATCTGGGCTTTGTATAGTGTCAAAAGTTGTTGAGGTGTGTACAACTTTCTGGTTCGGAAGAGTACACCAAGTTTCTGAGAAGCTATCTTGGCGATTGCCACAACGTGGTTATGCCAAGACATATTTCCTCCTAGATTGACGCCCAGCAGATTAATAGATAAAGCCAGTGGGATTGCGTGTCCGTCCATGACTATATCCGGTTCTGTAATGTTAACCTTTTTAGGGAAAACTGCTGCCTTGGTTTTTTTTTAGCGTTAAATTCGACTTGGTTACTGTCACCCCAAGCAAAAATTTCTTCCAGGTCTTTGTTGAGGCGTGATACTTCATGCTGTCTACGAAGATGGGAATGTAGAGGGGAATTTTATCCTTTTCACAATCACCCATAAGGATATAATTCCATAAATATGGCACTGGAATTTTATTATTTTCCCAATCACCCATAAGAACATAATTCCACCAATATGGCACTGGAATTTTATCATTTTTTCCAATCACCCATAATGATATAATTCCCCAAATATGGCATTGGAATGTTATCCTTTTCTCAATCACCCATAAGGAGATAATTCCACAAATATGGGAAAGGAATTTGATCCCTTTTCCAATCACCAATAAAGATAAAATTCCACAAATATGGCACTGGAATTTTATCCTTTTTCCAATCACCCATTCAATTATTATACCATTTTAAGTAAGTGTCTCGTTAATTCAAAATTACAATAAATCAACACCTAGATAGCTATATTTTCAAGCTAACCCTGCACCCATTTATTGCAGTTTGAAGATTTTGGGACCTACACAATGGGGTGTAATTGGGTAGTTGATTTAGTGCAGTAAAGATCAACGGCATAATGTAAACCCTACAATACCGCTTCAGAAATTAAATAAAAAATAGTATTGCGTCTGAATAGGTTAGTAGGAAGTTATTTAAACGATTAGCAATTAATATTTTACTATCTCCCTATATAAAAACTCGTTGTCTGAAGTAGTCCATCTGCAATTCTTAGCCGCCCCCAAAAAGTTGGAGCGAAAATGAAAATCTGCCACGGCGTGTCTCGTCTCGCTTATTAAAACCGGTAATTAGCCGAACGGGAAATTGAGTTTTCCAATGTATTAGCAACATTCTCGAGAAATTGTTTTTGGCGTATTGACATTGAGTTCTCGATAATTACTTTTTTACACTAGGTCGAGGTTTTATTACACTTACAGATACAAGGTGTTCCTTAATGACGTGCCAATATTTCAGGGTGTGATTCTTTAGGTTACTTTATAAAGAAAAGTTCATATGAACATATGTCCGCAACGGCTTAAATTTTTGGCTACAGGGTGTTGAATTTTTATTTTTTAAATGGTTATTTTTTAATATCTCCGAAAGTACTTTAGATATTATTTTCAATTTTGGTATGTGTTAATAGGATATAGAACCACAAAGTTTAGTTAGACAAGTCATTCAATTGTTCCACCAGTGGCGTCCCTGCAAACATGTCCTATGATATTTTTTACCAAAAAGATGGTACGCCACTGAGATTTTCCATGTGGATCCATTTTTACCCTGGTCAATCCTACATGAAAACGGTCTCTTGTGTTTTTCTCGTCAGACGCGCACCGTTCTTGATTAAAACCACTAAATTCATATCGAAACTCATTATTATTAACTTTGATAAAATAATTAATGATAAATTTTGTTTCATAAAAATTGTTGAAAATGGCCACCTTCACTTAAAAGTCACACGAGGTAACTATTCCCTCTTTTAAATCTTCTAAAGTGTTAATGGGAGTTTTATATACCAGAGTTTTAAGATGACCCCACAAAAATGAATCTAAACTATGGAGATCGGGGGATCTTGCTGGCCATAGCTGCGGTCCTCCGCAACATATCCAACGATTGATGATCAAGACCTCCATCGTGCATGTACCACATTTGATTCCTTAACGCAATTGGTACATCTTCAAGCAACACAGGTAGTTCCTCTTGGGCGGATAAGATGAAAATTATTCGTCAATACTGCTAAATGAAGCAATTTGAATTTAATTGTTTTAATTAAGAACGGTGCGTGACGACAAAAACTGTAGCAAAGAATTTAAGCCGTTGCGGACATATGTTCATATGAACTTTTCTTTATAAAATGACCTAAGGAATCACACCCTGAAATATTAGCACGTCATTAAGGAATTAAAATTATACTCTGCTACAATCTATACCTATTCTATAAGTAAGTAATTAACTATTTTTTAGATCACGTGAAGATATTTTTACAACGCAAGTGGACAAATTACCCGGCAGGTATTATTTTATTTATACTTCATTTTACGGATGGTCGACAGCTAGAAATAAATCGGTAGAGCTTAGTTATATAAAAATGTTTTTAAAGACCAGATGAGGTTAGGTCCGTTAACTTTTTTACCTGACCCCGTATACTTATTCTGATAACGGCAGATTATTCAACAATGATTATAAAGAAACTTCTGTATAAAACATTTGTCTGTATCTCTTTTAACTAAGAAAACAGGGTAATTTTAAAATGGTAAATTTCTTGTTTTCCCCCGTATCTCTAAAGCGAGCGATGGGACACAATATTATTTTGGTATGGATTACAAATAAAAAATGTAATTAATATTAATACTATATTTTACAGGAAATTTTACAGTAAAATCTTTACTATAATAATAATTAGTCGTTCGTATCGGGTAACCCAGGGTTAAGAGCTGCGTTTAATCACAGGTTACCAAGCAGGCACTATTTTATGCGAACGTTTAGCCAAATATACTTAGTTTTCTTCTAATCTAAAAGTGGATTCGTAAAGTTAAAGGATTGGAAAACGCTATGAAAAAATTGCGTTAATAAATATAATGTTATAAGAAAAACAATAACAATTTCAAATATGAACAATTTTCAAATTTTTGTCACATATCTTCCTGAAACTTGTTGATACCCCAATCGACATGTCAGACAATCTAAATATCAATAAATTAACTAAAAAACTTTATTATTAACGGCTAAAACTTCACGAATAGAAATATTGATCGGCTGATGACTCTCGTCGCTTTCTAACATGCCAAAAAGCGGCATATTTTTTAAATTAAATTGATGCAACATAGATGGCTCTGATTGCTAATTTGGGATTGTTTGGGATCCTCATCTTAACAGTGCCATTGCATTAAACGAGTTTTTAAATTTTTCAAATCATTGTCATTTTTATTCAAGCTACTCTAGATCTTAAAAAGACGCATCTGTGTTGTGCCCGTGCAATAATAATTGAACGATGCAGTGTATCTACAAGTTAATGACCATAGGCTAAAATTAGTCCTGTGGGAGGAAAACATGAAAATGGTGTTACTGAACTTAAAAATAGTTACGTAACAGGGGAAACTTCAAAAGAAAAAGATTATTCGAGCATGGATACTTAACGAATGTGTTAAGTAGCTAATCTAATAAACAATACATTTTTATACCACGAACGGAACTTCTTCGAAATTCAAATTTTTTTTACATTTACCGTAGAAAAAAGTTAGAAATCTGAAATAGTAAAGAGTTCGTTGGCGGGTCAAAAATCAGTATGCAAAGCAGTCAGCAAGCAATAATTACAAACTGTCCCGAAGCATGCGTAGTTGGCTGAAAGTATTCACAGAACCAAAATTTGTGACCGCTGACGAAAAATTCGGTGTCCGTAAGTCTGTCACACCATGATTTTAACTCACTCATCAACCTAATGATCCTCAGGATCGTATCTTTAAGATGAGGATCCCAAACAATCCGAAATTAGCAATCAGAGCCATCTATGTTGCATCAATTTAATTAAAAAATATGCCGCTTTTTGGCAGGTTAGAAAGAGACGAGAGTCATCAGCTGATCAATATTTCTTTTCGTGAAGTTTTAGCCGTTAATAATAAAGTTTTTTAGTTAATTTATTGATATTTAGATTGTCTGACATGTTGATTGGGGTACAAAGCAAGTTTCGGGAATATCTGTGACAAAAATTTGAAAATTTGTCACAATTGAAATTGGCATTATTATTCTTATAGAATTATATTTTTTAACACAATCCAATCCTTTAACTTTACGAATCTATATTTAGATTATAGAAAAATTAAGTATATTCGACTAAATCTTCACATAAAATAGTGTCTGTATGGCAATTTGATTAAACGCAGCTCTTTAGACAAAAAATCGAAGTCGGCATAAATGGAGCCACTATTCAATCATATTTTCAATAGACCAATAATTTTCCTTCAATGCTGCATTCGATTGTTGAGTTAAATTCATGACTACAGTGCATTCATCAGCATCAAGCAGTGGCGTAGTAACGGGGGGGGTTTTGGGGACAAAACCCCCCCCAAAATGATTCGTTTTACAGAAAGTTTCTTGTAACTCTGGACACGAAGCGAAATTCTCTTTAAGAAAAAATTGAGTTTTTGATGTCTAACCCCCCCTGAAAAATTCTCTAACTACGCCACTGGCATCAAGACCTGATTATACCAGAGACAAGTTCAGATACACAATTCGTATATGGCATTACAGTGACCAGATCTGTTCGAAAAATGCTGCGTAACTAACTATACAGGGTGAGTCGGAACCAACGGATCAAACTCCAGGAGCGAATTGTATATGTGAAACTAATCTAAAAAAACTCACACCTATGCCCTTAAAATTTATCATTTTTTTTTAATGTTTGTGTTGTATAATTTATATTTTATTATACATTTAGCAACATTTACCAGCGTGCCTGTAAATAAAGCAGCAGATTACAGACTGGGGTTTTCTCTTAACACGTCATCAACTCAAGATACCAAGCCACTGATACTAATCTAAAAGGGGTTAAGTACTCTTAAACAAATAACACTGTTGTTACACGCAAACTAAACATATTTTCCAGACTGGTTGTTGCAGTGTTGTATGCACGCTCAGTATTTAGTAAGCTGGGGTGTGATAGCACTTTTTTTACTGTATTTTTAACATGACACCTACGAAGTATTGCTTTTTTAATGTTATTATTTTACTTGCAATATGTAGTTGTATCGTGCATTTGTGTAATTGAACATTACAAAGCCTAAAGGCTGTTTTACATGCAGTTGCGACCCATGTTCTATGCTCGTAAGACTCTTGCAATTGCAGCTAATCAGTTTTCTTCGATAGTTCTGCCATTGCCAGAGAATTTGTAATTTCAGTCTTGCCATGACTCTTATAAATATTTACCGATGGCCAATGCCCGATAAAAGTCCCAGCATGCTCGACATCAACTGTCGGTGTTGACAGCTGATGTCGTTTATTGGTTAACGGGAAAAATCATGTTTTCTTCTGGGAGAAAAGTAAGAATAAATATTTATTTCCATCCACTTCGATTGGATTTTTTACAAAGTTGGCAATAACCTACAGAATGCAAAATGGCCTTAAAAAAACTAATAGTTATTTATCTATCAAGGGTACTAAGTAGATGATTATGCCCTGAGGGCGACAGTCTTACAAAGCCGAGGGCCTCTGGCCCGAGGGTTCGTAAGTCGCCCGAGGGTATATATCTATTAGTACCCGTGGTGTATACAAACTTTTGTGTCATACCAGTTCGTAAATATTTTTTTAAAATTTAATTTGATTTACCAATTTTTTATTTTTACCTGCGACATTAATTTAACAATATTATAGCCTGCGTTTTTGTTGCTAGGGAGATAAGTATTCAAATGTTTAATGTGTCAAAGTCAAAAATCAAAAATGGAACAAGGTTTTGAAATTCCCGACAAAATTGAAAAAAGCTGAAAAGGCAACGCAAAACCTGTTACCGAAAAAATCCAGAGACTCATACGACAAAGAATATGACCAATTTTTGAAGTGGATGTCAGAAAATGGTATAGAAAACATTAACGAAACGTCGAACGTCAGCACCTCTTTTAGCAGAAGCTGGAGCAAGTATGACCACGATGAAGCGCCATGGTGGATGGAAGAGTACCACAGTTGCTGAAGGATATTTAGAGGATAGCATATCCTCAAAAAATAAGGTTTCAAGGATGTTGGCAGGCGTACCATCTGGATCTCGCATTTCCTTACAGAAACTAGAGAACCAGACAATGAATCATGATGCTGCAGGACATTTAGCTATCAGCGGAACCTTCCAGAATTGCCAGTTCTATGTAAATACAACCAAATAATATATAAACGTAAATTTATATTTTGTTATTTTGTTAATAAAGAATAAGGTAATCGAAAACTGTTTTTTGCGTCTTAATGCCAGCGGGCATAAAGTAATCCATTGTGTAGATGGTATCTAAATAAAAACACAATATATATTACTGAATGAATTAAGGAAAAATAAATTTTTATTCCAGATTTTTTGCATACAAAAGTATACCTGTTACATCTCTTGAAATTTGCCAAAGCCAAAGCAAAAAAAAGAAAAATTTGAAATTTTAATTATTATCTAAGAGAATTCTATTTATGTAACAGAAGATTTGTGTTTGTGTGAAATACTGTTTTAATTTTAAATAAACTAAACAAATAATCTTGAACCGTGTTTTAAACAAGAAACGTGCCTTTTAGGCGTTTAAAAGCAAGATCCAAGAGGGTGAACAGTAAACGAAGTTACTTAATTTCTCCTTCCCTTCACATACATTAAACTCTTAAAACAAACAAACGGTTATTTCAAGCGCTGCCTCGTGAGGATGAGTTTACTCGTACACAGAAAATAAGTCGTTGTTATTGCTATAAATTGCAATCGATTTTATATTCGCAAATACGCGATTCATCAATAAAAATATTAAAACTGTGGCTCACCAGAACCGATGCACCTATACCGCTATTCAATCGATCGAAACAACAACGAATGACTGTATGTAAATGGTCGACTCGTTCCTGGTATCCATGAGTATTGAGTGTTCTATGTTGTGAAATTATTTGTTTATATGTATATGTGTGTGAAATTGTACATTATTTTTTTGTGATTAAGGCCCTAATGGATGGAAATGGGAAATGCATGCCGCATGCTGGCAATTTTTATTGTCCGCGATTATTAATTTATAATCAGCAATAAAATTTAACACAAATAAATACAGGGTGTTATGGAAATGACGGATTATATTTAAATGGGCGACTCCTTAAGTGTCCTAGAGAAGCGCTACATATTTTATTTTTTTTAAATCGACCGTTTTAAAAGTGGGGTAATAAACACTCTTAGTCACAGGTCAGTCCACGCTACTGTACAACATTTCACCAAGAGCCAATGGCAACGTTGCCAAACTTAATGTAAAACTGAAATTCCATATAACATTATAAAAATAAATTATTTTTCTACCTACTTGTATTTACCTTTATACCTAAAAGCGGGGAAATCCAGGCACAAATAATCAGTTTTTTTTCTTTTTCATGGGAACACGCCTGGAAACACTTTATGTACACACAGTAATAGTGAAACAGAACCGATAGTTATCTTTTGAAAATACAATAAGCAGATTATACTACAGATTATTAGATTTTATTACACGCGACGAAATTTGACGTCCGGAAGAAACGCGTCAATAAAAACAATATTCACAGATTATTTACGTACGGGCAAGATACACGCGTAAACCGAAAAAACAAAGCGGATCGCTGAGAGTGTATTGGTGATCGACGAGACACAACGTATCCGGCAGCTGGTTGGTCTTGAACTAACAGACGCACGCATGCGGCGCTATATGAAACTACTTCGCTCAACCGATGTAAGGCGTCAAGAGGTAATTGGCATTTGACCTAGTGATGTACGTAGCTATTACTATTCCATATGTTTTGTCGGGTTGTTTAAAACATAGTCCGTCGTAAATGTTCTTCAATTAATTGTATTACAGAATGGAAAAGTGTTTAAATTATTTTATTTTGTCGAAAGAGTGTAAGGTGTACATATGACAACACCGGCCAGAATTCCTTGATTGCTTACATGTATCGCAGTGCCACACAGGTGTTATTCTGGTTTGACGTCAGGTCATTTTTACCGCTGAATGAATTGAAAGCGCCATTTATGGCTATTTTTCTTCAATTTGTCTTTATCTCAGGAATTGCCGGTTTAAATATAATACGTCATTTCCATAACACCCTGTATAGGAACATTTGACGTTGAAGACCTCATCAATCTAGGTTGATATTTAACATAAGCTTAATAGTTATTAGAACAAAATAATGAATAATTTAATATATTTTTTAACCACCCTCTAGTGACCCTACTCCGAATTTAAAAAAAAGTCCGATACATTCGGCAAGGTTCATGTTTAATTAATTCAAAATACACGAAACCCAGTAAAACTGAACTGGGCCAATTAATCTCATGGGCCGCAAAGCAATTTAGGCCGTGCGATGTAAGCGGAAGGGGTGAAATTGAGTAACTTCGTTAACTAATCACCCCCTCCGGATCCCCGTCTACCCCAAAAGGCCAAAGAAGGCACGTTCCGCTCGCTGTCTGTAGCAAGGTTTATAGGGCTTTGTTTTCTTTTAGACTACAGTTAATTCTCGACTCTGTACTTTAAAATTACACGATTTATATACACCCGAAACAAAAAAAGGTCAAAGAATAGAGCCCTGCGGAACTCCCCTTTCTATCGTCTTGCAACTACTCGTGACGCCATTCACGCTAACATATTTCGTAGGTATGATCTTATAATCCAACGGTTTACCTCTTACACCATAAGGGCAAAGTTTAGCTAAAAGTAGTTCATGATTCACTAAGTCAAAAGCACGCGAAAAGTCTATAAACATTCCTAGAACGGACATCTTCATATCAAGAGACTCCACTATTATGCGCTGAAAATCACATAAAGCTGTTTCAGTGCTCTTATTCAATGTAAAGCCATGTTGATACGTTGATAATAAACTATCATTGTAAAAAAAGAAGAAAGTTGATCCTTGATTACCAGTTCATAGATTTTAGAAATACTATTCAAAAGACTTATAACGCGATAAATTTCAAAATTGTTAGCACCTCCCTTTTTAAACAAAGGTATAACAGTTGCGAATTTTAAAGAGTCCGGGAGGAAACTCTGTTCCATTGTTTTACACACAGGTGACATGAAAGAAGATTTATCGTGTACTAGAACATTCTCATCGAGAAATTCCAAATCTATATATTTATCATCATTAAGCAGTGCAAATTGAACACCAAAACCCTCCGCCATATCACCATTTAACAATGGATTACCCTCAACATCGATTTGAATTTTTGCGTTAACATCCTTTCCATGGATATTTTTTATACACTGCCACATAGCTTTAGATTTATTTTCCGAGTTTAAAACTTTTTGGTCATTATTAGTTCGAATGTATAACTTTAACTTCTCTCTATATATACAATTGATTTCTTAATAATTTTAAGGTATTTTTGTCATACTTAGCCAGGTCAGTAAACATAGTTACCCCCTTTGCTTGAGTCTAATAAGTGCTGGATTTAAATTTACTTTGTAATTTATTTTCTTCCAGAAGTATAATTCTTTAAAGGAAAAGACAAATCCAAATAATAATAAATAATCCTAGAAAATACATTAAAAGTCCCATTTGGTGATGTAACACTCAGAACCTCACCAAAATCTTCCCGCTTCAAAAAATTTAAAAAGGTAACCATGTTATTGCTACTAAAGGATCGGCGAAAATATGTGTATGTACGAAAATATTAGTATATTATTAAGAAACACCCTGTGTATTCTCTATAAAAAAAAATCTCGATAGCTTTCTAGCGATAGCGCGGCCCTATTCCGATACTGTAAATTATCATTAAAGTAGTGTTGCGTACACGCCGTGTGTAAACGCTCTATTTTATTAACCGTTATATAATCTAATAAAGCACCATAATTCGTTTAATTGAATTCAATAAATTTGAAGGCGTTTCGCTGCACCACGGCAAATTAAAAATGATCGAGTGGTTCGAGTGCACACTCCGACGCCCGAAGTACACTTCATTTTCTGAAGTCAATTTCTGTCAATGTGGGTATTAATTTATTAGTATCGTGGGGTTTATTATAAATGGAAGCACTTTCGGGTTTTATTTGGTCGATACACAGGAATACCGGGCGATTGATGGTGGATGGCCGTTTATGAAGAACTAGTCATTTGTGCTTGAATGTTTTCTGATGTGAAATTAGTTGTTTATATGTGCATGTGTGTGAAATTGTACATTCATTTTTTGTGATTAAGGCCCTAATGGATGGAAATGGGGAATGCGATTAAATATTCTATTCTATATTAGGGTGAAAAAATTTTTACAGTCAACTTTCAGTAAATCGGATTTTAAAAATAAATAATCTCAAAAACACCTGTTAATTTTTTAATAGGTTTCTTATAGTATCTAACTAGAGGAATTATATATGTCCGCGAAAAAGATCATAGTCACAAAGATCTTGGTTTTTTAATAATTTAACGCCCGTCACATGGCTAATTTTACTCTTCTGAATCATATAACGCCAATATTTGGAACTGAGTTATTTTAATCAGTCACTATAACCATTTTCCTATTATTTATAACAGCCCTATCTTATATTGGCTTAAAGTTTTGGACTGTTCCTTATAGAATGTTATACTAAGAAAATTAGTCACATTTTTAAACTACCTAAGGTTTAAACGAAACTTGCACATCAAAATATATTTTATAAATGGTTAATAAAAAAATATTGTATATAGCTTCGGATAACAAACCGTCACATCAATTTATCTCCGGTAACATTTTCATGCGTGACCGGTGTTACTGCAAAAATGCACAAATTCGTGGATAACAACTAATACAATGTATTTCTTAACCTTTGTTAGACTGAAATGAGTATCTGTATTCAAGAGAATGACTTCGTGTAGTATTTTTCCCTTAATTAAGACTACTAATCCTGTGACCGGGCGATACAATATAAAAACATACGCCTGGTAAAAAGTAGGCAATGTTCTAGTTTATCCCTAAATAAACATAATGGAACTTACCTAAATAGGAGCACGCTTTACACAAATTCAAACACATCGTCATATTTGTAAAACTATCAGACCGACCTGTAGTGGCCTTAATTATAAGCAATTTCTGCCGTGACCGGCGATACATGCAGCTGCGAGGACGGAAATTCTGGTTAATAATTGCGTTAGAGAAACTAAACTGTTGATCTTTGAACATTATTTTTTCAATGCAAATTGTAGCAGGAGTGTAAATTATTTATATATAAAAGTAACTTTAGTAAAATGACGTGAAATATAAAAGGGTAAAGTAAAAAATTATTTACGGGGTACACGTGACCGGCGATACATTGTTAAATTCAAATTTGAATACTGCAGCTAAAATCTAAAAAAAAAACTTTTAAAATTGCTTTCTAATGTAGGAAGTAACATATATTTCGCAAATTATAATCGTTTCTATAGGCAAATAGTTTATTTTAGTAAGTTATATGCTAAGGACTGAAAGTTGCCTGTAAAAAAAATTTTTACAATTATCATAATCTAAATTCTAACTGTTTATACACCGCATGCTGTCGCGTCTACTAGAAAGTATTAGTAGCTTTGATAATTTAAATGGAACACCCTGTGTATAATTTTTTTTTAGATTACCTATTAATTTCTAAGTAACTTTCCTTAACATTTTCCTATACCTACGCCGATTATTCTGGCGGTTGCAAATCAGTTGGAAATCGCTCTATGAACACCGAATTTTTGGTCAGCAGTCGGCAGTTTGTTACTAATTTTGCGAACTAACCTATTATTTCATAAGGTTTTTGACCCATCATCACGCTGCTACAGAAAACGATTTTTCCACCTACGTTCGCCGTTCCTTTGATAGAATTCGGGATAAAGGGGAGCAAATAAAGGAAAGGTGATGGAGTAAATAAAAGTGCAGCTCACGTATCACTCCGGAGCAAAAATGGCTTCAAATAACGAGGGGGAGGGCGAACCACGAAACTTTCGAATGAAAGTAGAAAGTTTCCGAGCCGAAATGTGTCTTTCGATGGTAAGAAGTGCTTCGCTGAAAAATACAGCGAAATAGACAGTTCTTGCAAACAAACTAATCAAATTACACTGGGGAACAGCAAAAATGTTTCCGAGACCAAAATAGCAAAATCTTACTTATTTTATTATACTAATTAACAATCTGTCTTGCAAAAGGCTCAGTTGGCTCCGGTTTTATAGATCCATCCCAATTATGATAATTTACCTACCTGCCCTTAATATATGGGAAAATTTCACCATTAAATGAGAAATACCTGGATTTATTATAACAGGTGTACTTTATAAGGGGTTTAAATACATATAATATAAATCCTAAATTGTTAGTTAGTTGTATTTCAACCACCAGTTGATCGAGAGCTGTTCGTATTTGAGAAATTAGAGAGTTTTGAGCAACATGTCGCGAGTTTGTGTAAATAAGCCGGATCATTTTTGTTATATATGTGGTGAAATGACTTTTGTGAAACAAAAACGTACGCTTAGCCCTTTAATAAAAAAGGCTTACCACTTGTATTTTGGCTGCAAAGTTGGAGACCAGGATAAAAATTGGGCTCCCCATATCTGCTGCTACAAATGTGCGTCCAACATTCGCGGCTGGCTAAGTGGAAAAAACCGTAAGATGCCCTTCGCTGTTCCTATGATCTGGCGAGAACCGAAAGACCACGTTACTGACTGTTACTTTTGTTTGACACCTCCCATCAAAAAAGGCTTTTCAGAGAAAAAAAGGTCTGCGATACAGTATCCAAATTTACAATCCGCCATACGCCCGGTGCCTCATAGTGACGAGTTGCCTATACCTAATCCACCTCAGGAATATACCCTTCATTCTGATGATGATCAAGAGGATTCAAACGGTAGTGTACCGGAAAATGTCGCCGGCCCATCAACCTCGCAAGACTCCGATTTTGTCTGTGAACTTCCAAGTAAAAAGCCTCACAAAATAAGTCAAAGTGAATTAAGTGACCTTATAAGGGATTTGGAACTGCCCAAGACAAAAGCAGAACTATTGGCCTCTCGATTGCAACAATGGAATTTACTTGAAGATGAAGTAAAAGTTTCTGTGTACCGAAGCCGTCAGAAAAACCTAACACCATTTTTTAACATGGATAACAATTTGGTAGCCTGTAGGGACATTGAGGGATTAATGGCAGCTTTAAATCTGGACTATGATCCAAAAGACTGGAGACTTTTCATTGATTCCTCAAAAGTAAGTCTTAAAGCTGTGTTACTCCATAATGGAAACAAATTGCCTTCAGTCCCAATTGGTCATGCAGTCCATATGAAAGAAACATATAGCAATTTGAAATTGTTACTTGAGACCATACAATATGAAAGATATAAATGGCAAATTTGTGGGGATTTAAAAGTTGTGGCGATCTTGCTTGGAATGCAGCTAGGTTATACCAAATACTGCTGCTTCCTCTGCGAATGGGACAGTCGAGCACGATCGGATCACTACAGAAAGAAAATTTGGCCACCGAGAGAGTCTTTTGAGCCAGGAAAGAAAAATGTGACCAGCGCGCCATTAGTTGACCCAGAAAAGATTTTACTACCGCCACTTCATATAAAATTGGGACTTATGAAAAATTTTGTGAAGGCAATGGACAAAGAAGGCCGTGCTTTTAGTTATTTAAAAGAAAAGTTCCCTAGAATCAGTGACGCTAAAATTAAAGAGGGAATATTTGTGGGTCCCCAGATTAGGAAACTTTTCGGAGATGCGCAATTCGATTCCATACTTGAAGGCAAGGAAAAAGACGCTTGGGATGCCTTTAAAATGGTTGCAAAAAATTTCTTGGGAAACATAAAAGCAGAAAATTATAAAGACCTGGTTGCCCAACTTCTTTTGTGTTACCAAAACCTAGGGTGTAATATGTCGTTGAAAATTCATTTCCTGGATTCTCATCTGGATTACTTTCCGGAAAATTGTGGTGCTGTAAGTGACGAACACGGTGAGAGGTTCCACCAGGATATTTCGAACATGGAAAGAAGATATCAGGGAAAATGGAACTGTGAGATGTTAGCCGACTACTGCTGGACTATTACGAGAGATGCCCCAGAGGCTGCTTTCAAAAGGCAAGCTAAGAAGCGCAAAATGAGTGTCTAAACTTTGGATTCAATGATAAAAATGTGCTATTTAGTTGCTTTTGTTGAACCAACAATATATTGTTATCTGTATTTTGTATGTCCATTGTATATGCCTATGAATTAAAATTTTGTAACAAATAATTGAGATTTTTTTTTTTGCGAGCCAACTAAAATCTTTAATAGGTATTTTTTAGTTACTTGGGTACAGTTGAATCCAAAAAAATAGGTTTTGTTCAGGAAACAAAAAAAAAGTTGAAATTTGTTTCCCAGTGTTATTAGGCCTTATTCAAAAAGCTGAACCGAAACTTTTTTATCGTTCAATTTTTTCGAAATGTGCTTAATCATTGTTTTGTAAGCAATTGGTTATTTTTGTCAAGAAATGTTTGAATTGGTTGCTTCAACTACCATTTGTACAGGAACGTACAGGGTGTCCCATTTTCGACACTTTTATAGGATCTCCGTAACTGTTAGTGCTATCAAAGAAGTAATGTAGATGTCATGTACTCTTTTTGGCCAAACTTAAAATGGTAAAATCATATTCCGAACATTTGCGATGATTCCCGTTATTTTTTACATTAATCTAAATCTTTTATTTCGTTTCAAAGTAATAAAGCTAAAATAAATCGCCTAAAGTCCGTTTTGTTGCAGTTGATAGCTCATATCGAGGGTTGAAGCCATAAAACAACCGTAAACCATAGGCGTTGCCAATAGTAATTACCTTATTTAATAAGAAAATTGGCCTCTGTCCATTGTTAAGTAGGATTAGGGTTAA
This sequence comes from Barypeithes pellucidus, assembly GCA_963991005.1. Classification (NCBI taxonomy): domain Eukaryota; kingdom Metazoa; phylum Arthropoda; class Insecta; order Coleoptera; family Curculionidae; genus Barypeithes; species Barypeithes pellucidus. The sequence goes on along the minus strand of OZ022565.1, from coordinate 17,336,050 downwards.
AGTAGGTACAACAGGGGTAATTAATTTACCTATTTTTGCCTGCTTTAGGATGTTATTACGCCATTTGATGTGCGTTTGTCAAACTATGTATTTAGTTGTATTTAGATACTGCATTATCTCAAAGTTGAATTATTTCCTATACTTGTAACAATGGCTTCAAGTTTTTCGCCAACGTGTCTTCGTCAAATTAGCAAGAGTGCATATTCTCTCCGAGAAAAGACATTAATATTAAACGTGCATGATGCTCTAGTGTACCAGAAACCTGCAAGTGATGTTCGTAGCATCATTGCAGAGTGTGCCAATATGGTAGGAGTTGGAGAGGCTACTATATATAGGTTCTTGCGTGAAAGAAAATCTAAGAACCTCAGTGAGCCAAAACCACTCCCAGGAAAGAAACCGTTAGAAATTGACAATTTCATTAAAAATGGTATTAGAAGAAAAGTACATAGTTTTTATTTTGCCAAGGAAATACCAACTATAGACAAAATTTTACAAGCCATTAACTACGACGAGGACTTACCACAGCTATCACGAACGAAACTATGGAAAATACTTCATGATATGAACTTTCGATGGGAGAAGCAAAACAGAAAATCTTTTCTTATTGATAGAGCAGATATTATTTGCTGGAGACGTCAATACTTAAGGTCCATCCGAAAATACCGCAGCGAAGGCAAAAACATTTTCTATTTGGATGAAACTTGGCTGAACGAAGGGCACACCGTATCTAAAGTTTGGCAAGATAAAAATGTCCTAAGTTCTCGACAAGCTGTCATGGAAGGCTGGTCAACAGGACTTAGACCACCATCTGGAAAGGGACGCAGACTTATTATAACTCATATAGGAAGTTCAAATGGCTTTTTGGATCAAGGATTATTACAATTCCAGTCGAATTCTACTAAAGACTATCATGAAGAAATGACTGCTGATGTTTTCGAGGAATATTTTAAGCAAATGATAGAATACATTCCCGCTAATTCTGTAATAGTGATGGATAATGCCAGCTATCACTCTAGGCTAAAAGAGAATCTTCCCACAACTTCATGGAAAAAGGCGGAAATCGTAAACTGGTTACAACGAAAGGAATTGAGTTACGATAATACCATGGTAAAAAAAGAACTTTTGGATATTGTTAGGCTACATAAATCACAGTATAAAAAGTATGTTATTGACGAGATGGCAAGAGATCGAGGTATTATAGTGCTCCGTTTACCACCTTACCATTGTGAGCTAAATCCTATCGAATTAATATGGGCTCAAGTAAAAGGATATGTTGCTAGAAATAACAAAACTTTTAAAATGCAAGAAGTGCGACACCTCTTGCTTCATTCTTTAGCAAATGTGTCATCAGAAAATTGGCAAAACGCCATAAAACATGCTATAGTAGAGGAACAAAAAATGTGGGAACTTGACAACGTAATTGACACAACTATGGAAATTGAGCCTTTAGTAATAAGCGTAGGACATGATGACTCTTCAGATTCTTCTGAGGACCATTTTATCGAGTTATAATTATTGAAATTGTCAATATTTTTTGATCTGTAAATAAATTAGTTTTCTTGTAAATAAATTCATAAAATCATAAAATCTATTACATTTAAATAAAATAATAAGCGGTTACATTAAAAACCCAACTCTCCGACCATGATGGGCCGTTTTAATCATTATCCTTTCATTTCATTTTATGGCTCTATTGTTACTTTATCTGTTACCCGGTGGAATAGGTCAAAATTTCTTCATCTTTATGCTAGATGTACGTAAAAAGACCATTTTATAGGTAAAATATTTTAGGCCACCGGGCCCTTGTTTTGAATCTTTAATGAGGGTATCGAGCTATCAACGGCAACGAAACAGACTTTACAACATTACTTTTTTGATATCACTAACAATTACGCCTATAAAAGTGTCGAAAATGGGACACCCTGTATGTACTAGGGGTATTTTAATGAAGATGATCAATTTAAGGAACAAAACGTCGGAAACCAGTAAGTGTTGTATACAACTGAACGTATATTTCGGTCCTCTTTCATAATTTAACAAAAAGGCCCGTATTTAAAAAAATTAAGTTGTTGATGGCGACACAAAGACGGAACGTCGCATGAAAGATCTGATAATGCCATCTTGTGGAGAATAAAAAGTAGCAATGGGAAGGTGAAACTTATTTTTAGACATCTCTTCGAACAAAGTCAGAAAAACAATAAAAACTAAAACGCAAATTTTAGATTTTTCCAAATATTGTGAAAGCTCTTGTATTGATTTTTGATTTTTTGCGGCATCTTAGTGAAGGCCGAATTTGTAACACCCTGTATAAAATGCTTTCTTCTTTTTTTGCTACAAAAGCTAAGATATTTTACACTTTTTGCTTCCACCTTAATTTTCTGAAAACTGTCAGAAAATCCTTTTCAGTTTCCAAAATCATAATTTTGTTCTTTACATAAAAAATGCTTCAATATGTTTTTCCTCTTTTACAGTTTGCCTTAACAATGTCAAAAGTTTTTGCTCATATGGGAATCGGGGGGTGGGGGATTTCCTTGTGAAAGTAAACATTCGACAGGACCGGATTTCGACATTGTAAATTTCACTGGTTAGTTAGGAAAAATATTTCAATAAAAATTTCGATTATTTCGATTTAAGACGACGTTCCATGCATACTATTTCTGACGATATCATGATTCGACGGTGCCCTGATTGGTTGCTTTTGGTGCCAAATTCCGTCCGAATATTGGTAACAATCGACGCGATGAGCTTTTTATTTTAACTTTCATCTGACGTCGTATGTTTCTTAACCTCACTTTTTTCTAAACCAAAAATTAAGAATGAATGTCTATATTGACTATTTTGGGAATTATAATTATCAGCTACTAATGCACAAAATTAAAAATACATTAATTTTAAGGTTAGATAGTGACCACATATATATTATATTGTATACGAGTGACACTCTCTTCTTTTTTTTACAAGCTTTTTAGTGAAATTCGGTTCCGAAGATCGGATAATGTGATAAGCAAGATATTTTCGTATATATGTACAATGTACATATCTGAAATACTTTATACCTGGTATTGATCCACGACTTTTGCAAAAAAGCACCTGCACTTGTGTCCTTTCATTTTAAACGAAACAAGCCACTAATAACCTACCAAACAGCGAATCGATTTACCACAAATTAAAAATTCCTTTACAAAAATTTTTGTTTGGTAATAAGCACTAATATACCGACAACAATGTGGATGAACCACTTTTTATTCTGTAATTTGAAAAAGCATCCAGAACCAAAGATGGCGACGAATAACAACAAACAAATAATGTCTGGCCGGCTCTGACGCGATCGATAAAATTTCCACCCTACTGCGCAAACTTAATAGGCCCGCTGCATCTCCCATAGCGTATAGGGTGTTGAAAAAAGGTCGGTACCCAGGAATAACTCCGGTGTATCGCATTGCAGCGGAAAATGTCTGGGGAAAAAGTTGTTTGGTTTTGAAGGAGGAATAGTTTGCAATTTAAACACTCCCCCCCCCCCGCCCCCTCAACCCCCGGGCGCGGGTGGAAGCAAGTTAAAATTTATTTTCAAATGGAACCCCATATTTTTTATTGGCGTATGGCGTTCTCCGATTAAAAATAAACATCTTTTGTCCGAAAATTTTTTTTATTCGGGCCCATCCTTCACCAATAATCACCATGAGAAAGGCAAAATCAGAACCGTGCGAATATCAAGTTTTATCCTGGAAATACTCTTTTTCTCTGTCTTAAAAAATGCCCGAGGAAAAAGTTGTTTGTATTCAACGGGCATTTTTTAGTACAAGACAGAGAAAAAGAGTATTTCCGGGATAAAACTTGATTTTCGCATTGTTCTGATTTTATCTTTCTCATGGTGATTATTAATTGGTGAAGGATGGGCCCGAATAAAAAAAATTTTCGGACAAAATATGTTTATTTTTGATCGGAGAATACGATACACCAATAAAAAATATGGGGTTCCTTTTGAAAATCTTAACTTACCCCCACCCGGGCCCGGGGGTTGAGGGGGCGACGGGTGGTTTAAATTGCAAACTATTCCTCCTTCAAAACAAACAACTTTTTCCCCAGACATTTTCCGCTGCAACGCGATGCACCGGAGTTATTCCGGAGTACTGACCTTTTTTCAACACCGTGTATATGTGTTTAGGGCCTGGTAAAAACCGCTCACATGCCCGCGGGTCTGATGTGACGCCACTGTGCCCCTTGCACTAAGACAAACAATATTATAAAGTAATCATACACGTCCGAACTTCGCCCCCCTGCCCATAAATAAATCATTCCGAAAAGGTATGCGTATGCACTTAATTCACGTTAGGTATGCAGACATTTAAACAGACCCCCCCTTCGTTATATCAATAAGTGTTTACGGAAAGGGGTGCGTTTACCCCATTTTCCCGTTTATAATTTGTACCCCGTAGAATATAGTGCTCGATTAAACTCTCTCGCCGTGTTGACATTACTGCGGAAAAGGGTTTTTATGTCGTAGATCCGTCATTTTATACGTCATTTAGCAAACGATTCTGTTTGTATGTGTCGCCACTCATTCTCTCTTTATTGCTTTTTTTTTATGAAGCTGTTTAGTTAATAACGGTAAATTTTTAGTGCAAACGGAAAAATACCACGTGCGGTTATTTATTACACGACGTAAAAAAAAGAGGAAATTACTTCGAGAAGGTTACATACGGGAAAAAGACTATAGTAAAATTATTACAGTAAATATGTCATTGTAAAATTTCCTATAAAATATCGTATTAATTACATTTTTTATTAGTAATCATAATTTCTAAAGAAAGTATAATGAGAATTTCTAATAAATTTTGTAAAAACAAATAAATACCAAAATACAGGGTGTTATGGAAAGGACGTATTATATTGAAATGGGGGTGACTCCTGGGGTGTCCTAGAGAAGCGCTACATATTTTTTTTAAATCGAGCGTTTAAAAAGTGGGGTAACAAGCACTCTTACTCACAGGTCAGTCCGCGCTACTGTACAACATTTCACACAGAGCCAATGGCAATGTTGCCAAACTTAATATAAAACTGAAATTCCATATAACATTATAAAAATAAATTATTTATCTACCTACATGTATTTATCTTTATACCTAAAGAGCGAGGAAATCCAGGCACAAACACAATCAGTTTTTTTTTCTCTTTCATGGGAACACTCCTGGAAACACTTTATGTATACACAGTAATAGTGAAACAGAACCGATAGTTAGCTTTTGAAAATACTATAATACAGATTAAACTACAGATTATACTACAGATTATTAGATTTTATTACACGCGACGAAATTTGACGTCCAGAAGAATCGCGTCAATAAAAACAATATTCAAAGATTATTTATGGGCGGGCAAGATACACGCGTAAACCGAAAAAACAGAGCGGATTGCTGAGAATGTGTTTGGTCTTCAACTAACAGACGCAAGCGTGCGGCCCTATATGAAACTACTTCGCTCAGCCGATGTAAGGCGTCAAGAGGTCATTGGCATTTGACCTAGTGACGTACGTGCCTATTTAAGACTTCATATGTTGTTTCGGGTTGTTTAAAATATAGTCCGTCGTAAATGTTATTCAATTAATTGTACAAAAAGGTATTACAGAATGGAAAAGTGTTTAAATTATTTTGTTTCGTCTAAAGAGTTTAAGGTGTACATATGACAACACCGTCCAGAATTCTTTGATTGCTTACATGTATCGCAGGTGTTTTTCTGGTGTGACATCAGGTCACTTTTACAGCTGAATGAATTGAAAGCGTCATTTATGGGTATTTTTCTTCAATTTGTCTTTAGCTCAGGAATTGCCGGTTTAAATATAATACGTCATACAGGGTGTCCGGGAAAATGTGGGAAATCTCCCGGATATGAGGAAAACAAGTGAGGAGAGTACTACAAATTCATATAAACTTTTTTCGTATAGGCCTCCTCTTTGGGCTTCCAAAGAGCTCCAATGGAAACAAGTTTTTTACAGATGATTATTGAACCACCAGGTATATTTTAATTTTTTTTTAATATGATGTAAACCAGGTAAGACCCTTCAAATTACTATCCAAGAAAGTGTTGTGGATTATTCACAGCTGCAGGGATGGACTTGCTGTGACACTCATGGCACTTTTTTTTTAACGCCTTGTATGATAAGAACTTTGGACATCGTGTTCTACATACCTTTAACTATTGACTAAAAATTAACTACTCTTCATTCATGTCGCTAATCCTAACCATTTTCGAGGAAACGTCATTTTATTTACACTGAGTCACCTAACTTCTCACTCAATGATGTAATTAAAATGACGTTTCCTCGAAAACGGTTAAGATTAGGAGCCCATATCTCCGAAGAGGAGGCATACACCTTGTTTTTTTTATATCCGTGATATAGTGTAGTAAACCAATACTATAGTAAAATTATTATAGTAAAGATTTTCTTGTACGATTTCCTATAAAATATTATATTCATTAAACCTTCATTATTAATACATACCGAAATAATATTTGTAAACATAATTTACAAAAAGCTATACCTAGTTAGGATTTCTAATAATATTGTAAATTTTTTTCCAGTAGTTAAATATATTAAAATGTATGGAACATTTCGCAGGCTATTATTTATGTATTTTTTATTGTAAAAAGTTTAAATGAAGTGTAAAATAGTATATTACGTACCGAGGTGGAAAGTGTTTCATTCCTGTCGAGAGAGTCGATCTCGAGACAGTAAAGAAACTTTTCACCGAGGTTTGTATACTATTTTATTTACAACCACATCTAACATCCACTTCTTATTATTTTGAATTAAAATTATTAATAAAATATAAATATCATTTTAACTTTTCCATTGAAAAACTAGACAAAAATTTCAAATAACCGCAGGTGGTAAAATAACGTAGGTAATAATCGACATCAAGATGGCAAATATCATTTTTTGAATATGGTTTCCATGTCACTACACAATATATGATTTTAACAACAGAAAAATGCAGATGCAGATGAGGAATTTGATTTTGCTGCTACTCCACCAGAAATCCGAGAAGCAGCAAAAATAGTAGAAGAAGATATTCTGGCATATAACTGTTTCAAAGAATGGTGTACGGGAAACAAAGTTCAAAATACTGGTTCTGAGTCGGCGCTACTAGCTTATTTCAGTGAAAATGCCAAGGCAAAGAAGATATCAACGATTTGGTCACAATATTCAATGCTGAGGACCACTCTATCAATTAGGCAAAAAGTAGACATATCTAAACACGCAAGCATTTTTTTAAAAATGTGTTCGTATGTTATTTTGAGATATCGATTTTTAAAAAAAATACAAAAAATAATTCAGTTTCCACCCGGATGGAAAGTAAAATTAAAAAACGTCAACTTTCCACCTTTTAAAGATAGATGAAATGTCATTATTACATGCATGGTTGTAAATAAAATGTTTTTTAAAAGAATGAAGAGCTTCAATCAGATATAACGGATCAATCAGAACTCGATATTTGCAAGGAGAATAGGTGGGGAGCCTAAAAAGAGGATCCGTTTCATCGATCACGGAAGTCAAGCGACTGTGGGCACGGTAAGTTAAATGAGACCATGCGGCTTTTCCTAGCTGTCAGATTTGACATTTTCTTCACAAAAGGTCGAAAAATGGTATTTATTGACCGAGTTTAAAAAACTATATTTGGAAAAGTTGTTTATATTTGAATCACTTATGATAATTTTTGGTTCCTATCTATTGTTGGTCAATATCTATTTTTATTAGTGCTGTGATCGCTCGAGCGAAAAACCGCTCGAGTACTCGATTATTGAAATAACCGACATGGCTCGATTATTAAAAAACTGCTCGATTTATAAATTCAAGCGAAAATCGTTGCTTGTTACTTATTACCTTTCACTCGATACCCGACCTTCGCTTGACGCCGACCGGAATGTGCTGCTTGGTAGTGTGATCGCTCGAGGTAAAAAACTGCTCTTATATTCGAGCAGTTTTTCGCTCGATAGGAAATACTGCTCTAGATATAAATTCAAGCGAAGAATCGCAAATCGTTGCCTTTCACTCGATACCCGATCTTCGCTCGAAGCCGCGCGTCACTCGAAATGTGCCGATTGGCGACGTTCGAGTTTGACGCTCGGAAGGCTGATACGACGTACGTCTTTGTTAAAGGCGCATAAACGAGAAGGTGCTTATAAAAAAAAGTATGCCAAATCCCTTAGTGGATTCATCGCTACATGGGTTTTGTTTTGACTGGATAGCCGGCGGCGATTGTCGATTCTTAAAAAATTAAAGGATGTAATTTAAAAAAAAAATCAGAATCAACTGTTCTTCCTTAAAAAAACTCTAGACTAAGCTTCTAAAACTTACAAAAACAACCCCTGGTATTTTATCAACACATTACCACAACATTCTTCTTAGTCATAAAAATTTCAAGTGATTAATCGCTCTAGCGATTCACTCGACTATTAAAATCGCTTGAGTATCAAGTACTCGATTATTAATATCATCGGTTTTTCCCATTAATCTACAATGCATTATGAAAGTGAGAAAAATAATTGCTATAGGTATTCAATTAACTAATTCCGGGCATTTCGCCGCAGTAGCTCGTTAAACATCTCGACATAATTTGCAAAATAACACTTTACACGTAAATGATCCGTACAATGCCTGGGAAAATGTACCCGAACAAAACATGAACACGGAAAATTATAATAGTAATAAACCCCATTTGGTCCTTTGAAAACAACCCCGACAAATGAAAATATTTTGACTGGCAAATTGTTTCATCCCCATTAATAATTTTTCGGTATTGTGTAGAGCAATAAGGATCTAAGGCACGGTTTACATTAATCTGAGTAAGGGTGAAAAGGTTCGTTGGCAGAGCGCAATTTCCAACCGGTTGCAAATTTAGTTCTGCCCATGTGCGGTTGTAGACAATTTTCTAACTGGTTGCTGCTTCTTGTCTCTGTGAACGGGTACAAATGCCAAACATTCAACTGTCAAATCTCAGAGTCGACTTCCTAACTTAACCTACAAGTATTCTTATTCCTGCTCATTCCTGCTTTGTTTAGAGCCAGCCGTTAGTTTTGTCATGGATATTCAAAGAATAATGGAAAATAAGTCAAAAAAGGAATCGGTAGAAACAACAAACAGATCGCAAATCAGTTGGTAATCGATCCATTTCGCTCTATGAACACCGAATTTTTGGTCAGCGGTCGCTGAATTTGCTGCTGTGAATATTTATTTATTTATTTATTCACTATAGAACACAAGTAATATCATATAAAGGGTTATAAAACTAAAATAAGAACGAACTGAAACTAAAACGTACACAAACTGACAATATAGGAAACACTCTCGAAATTAGCACCGAGCAGCACAGCAATCAAAGGAGAACTCAGTTCTTGAAGAATTCCTGAAAGGAATAATATCACTTTTCAGTCAAAAACGTTTACATTCCCTTTTAAACTTTGGGATGGCTTTAATTTTTTTTTTAAATTAGGCAAATGATTATGCACTTTGCCAAACAAACAGGGAACTACAACGACCTAAAAATCTTTGGTGAACGGATAAACACAGTCAGCGAGGTAAAGTATCTAGGATTAACCTTGGACGCCAAACTGACATGTAACCAACAATTAAATAAAAACCTACACAAAGCCAAAAAGTGCCTAATACGGTGCAGGACCATGGTTGGGAATACCTGGGGACTCAAGCCCCAGATGATGCATGACTTTATGTCACAGTTATCAGACCCCTGATATCAACAGTGATAGAAGTTCGGGCCTTTAAACCGACCCCCGCCTTTAACCAACCAACCAACCATGCACATTGTCATAGAAATAAAGAGGACTTTTACCAAACATTGACAGGAAGCACAACATCATACATGCTACTCCTCGTACGATGTGAAAGAGACTGACAGACAACCTTCAATTTTCTGGGATTACATCTCACAAACACAACAGCTTCAAGAAGAAACACACACTGAACTGCGAGGAATTCTATGTTTTATAAAAGTTGGTCTACAAGACTCCAAGGGCTGCAATCCAAATATTTTTCGAATAATCCTCTTCTGTGCAACAAACACTCGCTGAAGTTCGATATACTGATTCCAGAACAGAATCATAAAGTGATGGTGTGATAATGCCAATGCATAATAGACCGATAATAGTTGAACACTGTCAATAGGTTCTTTAAATTGACATGGTGGACGTGAATGCTCCAGGTCAACCACTCATCGATAAATAATCCAACGAATTTACACCTGTTTATCCGCTCTATTACTTGACCATCCAGACGAAGTTCAAAATGTACGGAACAATGAGCCTTGTAGAAAATTCAAGGTAATCAGTTTTGACTGGATTAACCAATAGTTTATTGGTTGGTTGGTTGGTTAAAGGCGGGGGTCGGTTTAAAGGCCCGAACTTCTATCACTGCAGCCAGCCGTCTTATTGTGTACCCCGATCTTGTTAGAAGATGTTTGTTCCTTCTATGAGGTCCAGTAACCTTCTACCAAGCTTGTCATGTGGGAGGAGATCACCACGTTGTATGTTCCCGAAGATGCTTTGTCTACGCAGCGGTATACTATGTGTGAGGCGGTATCATCCTCTTCGCCGCAGAGTCTGCATTCAATGGATCCGTTGTTTATACCCATCAGTTGAAGGTGTTTTGGCAGGTGGCACTGGCCTGTTAGCAGACCCATCACCTGTTTCAGCTGGGGCCGCGTCAGGGTTAACATCCCATTCGATAGTATTTTCGATGGTTTTCCAATTACGGCCCGTGCGTGTATTTGACCAGGTAACCCTTGCCATCGAGATAGGTGTTGTATTTCGACCATCTATCTAATGTTGATTTTGTTGCCTGTTTTGATATCCCAAAGGCCGGTTCGGGGTCCCGGAGACTTTGAGCGCATCCGGCTCTCGCTAGATCATTCGCTTTCTCATTACCTAATATCCTAGGGTGACCAGGGACCCAATAGTTTACTAGTTGCACACCATGCAAATAATGCATTAATAGAAATATATAAATTGTGCCTTCAGCTTGAGAAGACTTAGAGACTCGGCAGACAAACAGATGGTAGTATCATCGGCATACAACATAAGTAGTCTCACAATTCGATCAAACGAAATAAATTCCTCCATGTCATTAATGAAAATCAAAAATATAAGCGGGGAAAGCACACTTCCTTTGGGGAAAGGCAAACCCAAGGTTAACTGTACTTTAAACCAAAATGATCATCCCCCATCACTACCACAATTCACGCAGGTAACCAGGCGAGGTGATTCGGAGCCCACGGTAAGTTGCAGGTCCCCTCCGGCACTGGAAAAAATCTTTTATATTTAAATAATTATGTAAACATTTTATATTTGAATTTAAAGTAGTTAAGTGTAAATCAGGCCTAATATTTCTTAATATAGCCAGATATAGTATATCCAATTGCGGGACTTGTTTCCACGCTATTAAACGCAATATGAACGAAAACCGGAAAATTACAACTCCAATTTGGCGTGCGCGCACCCCCAAAGATTATACGAAAAGATTAGTTCCAATAACCCTCTTATTCTTAAGAAAATGCAATGGGGAAATGAATACAGAAATGAACAATATCCAGTGAATAAGAAAGCCCCTTGCTTGCTTATGAAAATGAACGTAACATTATTTGTTTTCTTTTTGCTATTGTGTTTATTCGATTCGGATATTTCTCCTTGTTGTTTTGGTATTTTATGTCGCGGAAAGGGAGCTGTTTAATGTGGCGATGGATTTTGTGCATCAAAAAGGAAAAAAAACATGTTGCTTCAATGCACAACATAATGAATCGATATTCTTCAGATATATATTTTTTTATCATCAAATACTAGCCCCCACTATAAGAAAAACCAATGAATAAAGCGATTCACGTTGGTTTTGAACCGTTGAAGGTTACATTCGTTGGGAAGGTCGCTCCACAAGAATTGACGTCCTCCATAATTCTTCAACATTGACGTTCAAGGAGTACTAAGCTGTGTATTTCTGCTATTTCGTCGCTCTGGGACAGGTGGTATTAAACGGCAATGCCAATCGAAGATTTGCCATGGAAATATTTGGAAAACAGACTCAAATCACCAACGTGTCGTCGTCGATTCTCTAGGTGTAGAGGTTCTTTGTCAGCTCATCGTCTCTGATCAGACTAATAGTTCTCCCTTCGATGGAATCCAGTAGTCGCAGAGTCTCTAGACAAGAGAGTATTCTAGTGATGGTCGAATCTGGACTTTGTAGAGTGTCAAATGTCGGTGAGGTGCATTTGGTCCGGTACAGTACACCAAGTTTCTTTGCCGCAACGTGGTTATGCCAAGACATAAGCCGTTGTGGATATAATAATATTCTTTATAAATAGTGCTTGCAAAGTCAGTCTATTAATTATTACCACAAAATTTACTATACATTTGCAGGGCAATTTTACAGTGTACTGTAATGCAGTATATTTCTCTATTCTTCTGTAATGTGCGTTTGTGTTGATACAAGTATAAATTTATTAAATTGATACAAAACATATGCGGGCATGGAATTGTTTTGGTATTGGTGACGATTTGATATTAATTTAGATTAAAATGACAATGGGGGAGTAAATTAATGTTTTAGACAGATAAATATGTATTTTATTGGGTATTAGAAACTGATCATTTTGATTAAAAACTTTAAGGTGGCATTTTCCATAGACGGAAAATATAAAATATATTTTTAATTTTTAAATAAAAAATGTGATTATATTCAATTTTCGTAAGTTTATTATATAAATTACAACAATGTCAATTGTTGATAGGAGCTATTTGATGTTGTCTTAATAACGTTTAAGTTTTTGATTCGTGAAATAACCCTAAATACTAGCGGCATCGCTCGATTATTAAAAAAACCGCTCGAGTTATAAATTCAAGCGAAAATCGTCGCTTGTTACTTATTACCTTTCACTCGATACCCGAGCTTCGCTTGACGCCGACGGAAATGTACCGCTGTAGTGTGATCGAGTTAAAAAACTGCTCGTATATTCGAACAGTTTTTCGCTCGATAGGAATTAATGTAGTTATAAATGCAAGCGAAAAACCGAAAATCATCCCCTTTCACTTGATACCCGATCTTCGCGACGCCGTGCGCCACCCGAAATCTGCTGATTGGCGCTCAGAAGGCTGACACGTCATACGTCTTTGCTAAAGGCACATAAACGAGAAGGTGTATACAAAAAGGTATGCCAAATCCTTAAGTGGATTTATCGCGACATGGGTTTTGTTTTGACTGGCTAGCCAGCGGCGATTCTAAATTTTTAAAAAACTAAAGGATATATATATTTTTTTTTAAATCAGAATTAACTGTTCTTCCTTAAAAAAAACTCTAGACTATTCTAAAACTTACAAAAACAAACCCTGGTGTTTTATCAACACTTTCTTCTTAGTCAAAAAAATGATTCACCAATGGTGAATCGGAATTTCAAGTGATTAATCGCTCGAGCGATTCACTCAATTTTTAAAATTGCTCGAGCGATTCACTCAATTATTAAAATCGCTTGAGTATCAAGTACTCGATTATTAAAATCATCGGTTTTTCCCAACACTACTAAATATCGCTCGTGCTTTAAAATTAATATTAATTTATAGGCAGTTGGTTTTTGGGTTTCGGTCACTTTGAAATGAAAGTCCAATATTTGGTTAACGTTTCGGTTTATTATATTAAACCATCGTCAGAACTATTTGTAACGAAGAAAAAAGGCGTATAAATAAAATAGAAAGAAGAACTATTTTTAACGGTGTTGGTGACAAAATTCTTATTTTATGTTAATACTAGTTTGTATAAAAATGAAAAAATATATAAATCAACATACCTTGTACAATTCTCACTCACTTACACTAAAATTGGTAACATTTTGTCTTGTTATTGGTGATTAAATATGCATACCTTTCATTTTATGGTATTTAAATAATAACCTACCTTCCTACTATAAATTTGTATAACTAAGTTAGTTCATGTCCACTCAACAACAAGACAAAATGTTACCAATTTTAGTGTAAGTGAGTGAGAATTGTACAAGGTATGTTGATTTATATATTTTTTCATTTCTATACAAACTAGTATTAACATAAAATAAGAATTTTGTCACAAACACCGTCAAAAATATTTCTTCTGTCTATTTTGTTTATACGCCTTTTTTCTTTGTTACAAATAGTTCTGACGATGGTTTAATATAATAAACCGAAACGTTAACCGAATATAAAAATAAAACATAAAAATTCGAAATATAATTTATTATTATTATTATATTAATATAATTAAAAATTATTAAAATTTACCATACAATGATGAATGGGAATCGGTTTTTAACACCACATCAATTCTCATATGCTAGAGCGTTGTAAGTATGCATTTTGTATGTCGCATTTGCATCGTTTTTTTTCGAAAATTAAGAAGTATGATACTTTAAAAAAGTTGTACGTATAGTAAAGTACAGGGTGTTATGGAAATGTCGTATTATATTTAAATGGGTGACTCCGTGGGTGTCCTAGAGAAGCGCTACATATTTTATTTTTTTTAAATAGACCGTTTTAAAAGTGGGGTAATAAACACTCTTACTCACAGGTCAGTCCGCGCTACTGTACAACATATATCACCCAGGCCCAATGGCAATGTTGCCAAACTTAATGTAAAACTGAAATTCCATATAAAATTATAAAAATAAATTATTTATCTACCTACTTGAATTTATCCTTATATCTAAAGAGCGAGGAAATCCAGGCACAAACACAATATTTTTTTTTCTTTTTCATGGGAACACTCCTGGCAACACTTTATGTACATACAGTAATAGTGAAACAGAACCGATAGTTAGATTTTGAAAATACAATAATACAGATTATACTACAGATTATTAGATTTTATTACAAGCGACGAAATTTATCGTCCAGAAAAAATGCGTCAATAAAAACAATATTCAAAGATTATTTATGGACGGGCAAGATACACGCGTAAACCGAAAAAACAGAGCGGATTGCTGAGAGTGTGTTGGTGATCGACGAGATACAACGTATCCGGTCGCTGGTTGGTCTTCAACTAACAGACCACAAGCGTGCGGCGCTATATGAAACTACTTCGCTCAGCCGATATAAGACGTCAAGAGGTCATTGGCATTTGACCTAGTGACGTACGTGGGCTATTACTATTCCATATGTTTTTCGGGTTGTTTAAAACATAGTCCGTCGTAAATGTTCTTCAATTAATTCTTTAAAAAGTTATTACAGAATGGAAAAGTGTTTAAATTATTTTATTTTGTCTAAAGAGTTTAAGGTGTACATATGACAATACCGGCCAGAATTCCTTGATTGCTTCCATGTATCGCAGTTCCACACAGGTGTTTTTCTGGTTTGAAGTCAGGTCACTTTTACCGCTGAATGAATTGAAAGCGCCATTTATGGGTATTTTTCTTCAATTTGTATTTATCTCAGGAATTGCCGGTATAAATATAATACATCATTTCCATAACACCCTGTATTATGATATACTCGTCGAAAAATTCCTTTATATTTTTGTGTTGGCTTTAAATTAAACCGGAAAGTTATATTTTTTCAGCAACCAATTTACACTTAACGGGCGTGCGAAATTATATTATTGTGACCCCTCACAACTTGAACTTTGCATGGCAAATTGGCGCAATATATCACGTTACCCGATTTCATAGTTTTAGTTCTCGATTTCTGTCCCAGACATAATAATTCTTTTCGCCGAGTCAGGTTTAAAATATGGTTTTTACTTTCATTAAAAAAAAAAGGTAAAATCTACATTAAAACGGTCTCTTGCGTTTTTATCGTCGGACATACCGTTCGTCAATTCAAATAGAAATTCATTATTGTTAACATTCATAATGATACATTTTGTTTTATAAAAATTGTTGAAACTTGCCTTCCAGGCTAATTAAAAAAAAAAATGTAGTTTTTTTAAGTATAGGTAATATGTAGTAGGGATGGTTGCAACAGGGCTTTTTAAATAACAGGTGCAACCTGTTTCGGTTTTAAAAAATACCTGTTTCAAGAAACCAGTTTCAGTTCCAAACGGTTTCAAAATTTCCGCTGTTCTTCTGTTACATCGCAATGCTGCGGCACGCGGGTCGGTTTGGCTGCTGGTGCCGGAAAATTAGCCCATATTGGAACTTTTTCGTTCGTTTTAAGATACCTACGTATTTATATTCTGTTTAGATATTTATTGTTATTACATAGGTATCAATGTTTTGGTATTCTTATTAACTTAAACCAACCAAATTTGGAGAAATTTAAGTTCCTACTTGTTGGATTTTGGTTTTCTATATAGTTTATAAATATATGTTCTTTACTTAATAGTTTTTTTAGCAGGTACCTATTAGTATGTGTGTTGTGTTGTTTAGATGATAACTCGCATATACTTCATCTTTGTACATTGCCAAAGGGTTTTATTTACTATATTATTATTTTCTTGTTATAAAAAGTTTTTGTGATAAATATTTAGTTTTGATTTTTCTGAAAAATATTAAACATTGACAACATTGCACAATCCCTACACGAGGCGACGAAAGCAACATAGAGTGCGCGAGCATTCGAAACTGTTTGTTCGAAACCGTTTCATCGGAGACTCGGAATCGGAAACAGTTTTACCGAAACAGTTTCATCGAAACAAGTTGTTTCGGCCGCCTCGGAGAAGCAGACCGCTCCAGCGAAGAGCGAAACAGATAGTTCCAGTGGAACCGGAAAACCTATCGATTCATACCTGTTTCGACCGGTTCCACATAAAAACCTGTTTCGAAAAGAACCGATACGGTTCAAAGCGGCATCCCTAATATGTAGGATGTAAATGTATAGAGTCGGCAATTCTTCTCTTGCGCCTGCAATGGCAATTATAATTGCACGTATTCATGCGCAGTAAGCCGTTCTCGATCAGCTGGCGCATTGCCAACAGTCAGAACAGCAGTTGGTAGTGTCGAAATCCCTAATATACCCCCAGAATTAGAGATGGGCAAACCTGCTCGTTTTAGTTAGCAGTTAAAGCAGCTACTGCTACTTACAAATAGCGATTCGAAAAAGTTGCCACGAATTAGCAGTACATGCTTAATAAAGAACGCGAACTGATAATTTAAGTACCAAACAACCAAAAAGTAAATTTTTTATAAAATTTTTGTTTGTATTTAAGTATATCATGATATATTACATTCACGTGGTTATGCTATTTTTTCTTATATTGTGTGGGTTTTGAAGTTTCAAAGCGTGGCATTGTCTTGCTGTGTTTGCATCTTGTTACGAAATTACGAATTATTATTCTGGCCAGATCGCGATTTTTGGCATTTTTGGTTATTTTCTGGTTAGCCTATTTTACACGCCTTTTGCAATGTTTTTTCTGTTTACTTCTGTTTTTGTTCGTTTGCTTCAATTCTTACAACCTGAGTTTGATATAATGCCATAATTACTTATAAAAGATTTAATACTGTTATGTTAATGTTTCATGTTATTGTAGTTCCAACAATTATGCCAAATGATATTTAAAGTAATTTTATGCAAAATAGCGTGTGTTTTGTTTATAATTCATATAAAAGTAATTTTATCTATTAAATATAGTCTAGATACAGAGCTGTCACAACTTACCTTGGCACCTATCACAATTTACCTCGGTGTTAGGAGAGTTGTGACAAAGGGAGTAGTTTCAGTTTTCGTGGATTTTCTCAGAAACCTTATAACTTTTATTGACTTTGATGACTGTTTTTAAAAGAGCAAGGATTGAGCTACATTGCGGCATACAATTTATAATGGTGTTATGTGTCTTTATTGAGATATGTTCTTTCAAGTAAACACCTCGGTCTCCCTTACTGCGCCTGATTCCGTGCAATTATAATTGCCAGACGCAAGAGAAAAAATTGTCGGAAGAAAAGTTTTCCAGTACGCCGCAATGGACGAATAAATCTTCGATGCAAATCAGGAAGACTATAACGATTGTTGTGATTCGTTTCAATCCCATAAACCGATCTTATTGACTTTAAATTCTATTTTAACCCGCATGTTATAAAACTATGTAGATAATAAACTGTTGAAGTTAATATATTTTCCGATAGGCCGCCGACTCGCTGCAATAAATAACACTAAACAAGACCAAATTTCAAAACAAGGGGGTTCTATGAGGCCGTAAAGGTTCTATTAATATCTTATTACGAAGAGTTCATTCAACGGAACCGGTAGCGAAGGTAATTAATAGAAAGATGTTTCAGCTACGGTTTTTCCTGTGGTTTGCAGGTTTGTGCAACCCTAAAATAGTATATTAAGATACAAGTTTCATAAGACATTATCTTACAGCACACGTTTCGCGGATCGTTTTCTAAAGTACAAGTGCTCTAATTGTCTTATGAACCGTGTATTTTATAATACTTTTTCTATTTGGGTCTTTAAAGTCTGAAAAAATTAAAAATATAGTAGATTTTTTCCATTTGAATTAATAGTTTCTTTTTGGGCTGGCAAAACTTTTGTAATTTCATAATATGTTACTAGTATCAAATATGCCATGATAGAAACAATTGAACACAACAAAGCTTCTTCCAATCCGTCATAATTAAAAATAAATATATTATTAAAGTTAATAAAAATGAGTCAGGAAGAAAGTTGTACTCCGTCAGAAATACGAGAAATTGCAGAAAATAATCTAGAAAAACTTTTAAAAAGAATATGCAAAGCTTGAGTTATGGTGCGAGCAGAACGAAGTCCAAAATATTGAACAAAATAATAAATAATATTATTGAACAAAATATTGTGTCGACACAGAATCTGACAGGAATAACAATTGATGCACAGGAAATGTCTACAGTAACTATAAATATGTATATATAAAGTAATATGTATAATACTATATTGAATTAAAAATAAAAATAGTACTTTATTGAATAAAACTATAGATATAGAGCATAAACTGGGAGATATTTCTATTATTTTTAGGTCATGTTGTTTTATAGTTGTGACTAGAAATTAGTTGACGGACATCGTCAGCATGTTATATATTTCCGAGTATAGGTATTTCAGATAAATATCTAGTAAAAACGTTAAAGGTTAAAGGTTAGTATTTTAAAGTTCTCTATAAAAACATTATGTCGAATCCATAATGCCTATAGAAAACTAATTTTAACGAAATCGAAGCAAGCCTAAAATTCGAACCCTACTTGCTGCCAACATAAAAAAATAAAATTTCAGTTCCATAAAGTGGCAGGTTATTCAATTTTTTTGCATTTCATAATGTAGCCATTATGAAACCCAAATAGAATAAATATTTTTAAGAATTCTACTATCGAGTAAGTCGGTATTATTGCTAAATCAGTTATTATTAGAACTACATGGAAAAAAGACTATAGTAATGATTTTATTGTATGATTTCCTATAAAATATTGTGTAAATTACAATTTTCATTATTAATCCATGTCAAAATAACATTATTTAAATGTATGGCCCATTTTACTGATGACTAATATTGTGCCTTAAGCATTTTTAGTTGTAAAAATGACCAAGTTTAAATGAAGTGTTAGAAAAACGCCTTTTTACAAGGATGAAAAGCTTAAATTAGATGCAACGGATCAATCAGAATCAGAACCATATATGTACCTATATAAACAGTATATTGCCAATACGAACGTTCCAAAATACAAAAAGTGTCCCCGCTATGGGAGATGGCGCGGGCCTATTGAGTTTGCGCAGTAGGGTGGAAATTTTATCGATCGCGTCAGAGCCGACCCGACATTATTTGTTTTTTGTTATTCGTCGCCATCTTTGGTTCTGGATGCTTTTTCAAATTACAGAATAAAAAGTGGTTCAGCCACATTGTTGTCGGTATATTAGTGCTTATAAACTTTCATTACCTAACAACAATTTTTGTAAAGGAGTTTTTAATTTGTGGTGATTCGATTCGCTGTTTGGTAGTTTAGTGGCTTGTTTTGTATAAGATGAAAGGACACAAGTGCATGGTGCTTTTTTGCAAAAGTCGTGGATCAATATCAGGTATAGAGTATTTCGTGTATGTACATATATACGAAAATATTTTGAATATCACATTATCCGATCTTCGGAACCGAATTTCAGTAAAAAGCTTGTAACAAAAGAAGAGAGTGTCACTCGTATACAATATAATATATATGTGGTCACTACCTAACCTTAAAATTAATGTATTTTTAATTTGGTGCATTAGTAGCTGATATTAATTCCCAAAATAGTTAATATAGTCATTCATTCTTAATTTTTTGTTTAGAAAAAGTGATGTTAAGAAACATACCACGTCGGATGAAAGTTAAAATAAAGCTCATCGTGTCGATTGTTACAAATATTCGGACGGAATTTGGCACCAAAAGTTTACACCAATCAGGGCACTCATCATATCGTCAGAAATCGTATGCATGGAACGCCGTCTTAAAGCGAACTAATCGAAATTTTGATTGCAATATGTTTCCTAACTAACCAGTGAAATTTACATTAAAAAAGTTGACATCCGGCCCTGTCGAATGTTTACTTTCACAAGGAAATTTCCGAACTGCGCAAACTCACAATGCCCCCTTCGATGCCCATAGCGGAGACATAATTGCAGATGGTATTAGCAATATACTGATTATATATATGTGCGTTGGGTACGGCTAGTACTTGGATGGGTGACCGCTTGGGAATATCACGTGTCGAAATTTTTACAAAATATTTTAGTAAATTTTAAAAAGTAAAGTAAATTTTACAAAAACGTTTTACTAAATTTTGGTTAAAATCTTGCTATAATTTAATGGCATTTTTAAGAAAATGTATTCCAGTCACATACATATAGCCATAAAGTATGGTTACTTTTAATATTTTTATAGTAAATTTAACTAAGATTTTCTTTCCGTGTACGTAATTAAACCACCCTAATCTTTTAATAGCCCCTGAAACGCCATTCTAAAACGGTTTAGTTCTAATTACAGACCAAATTCACCCGTCTAAACATTTCGCTGCAGCTTTAAATATTCCTTAAACCCTAAATAGGATTTCTCACCCCAAAATACCTGTAATTTTCACAAATTCCTTTCGAATATATAACGTTATATGAACTGATACAAGACTACCCCAGGAACCTTTTCATTTCGCTTTCATAATAGACTAGACAAAGACAACTTGTCACTCTGACCTGCCTCTAGTTTTAAACCGATGTTAAAGGTAATTAATCTTATAGCACCAGGATTAAGGGATGCTGAAGGTGTGTTGGGATGTCATTCTTAACAGAACATAAATATTATAAAATGTCCTATGCACGTGTTAAACGTCAGGCCTGAATTAGATGTATGTAATGACTTCTTTAAAACTTTAAGTTTATAGGTTTAGGAGTCCTAACGGATTATTTTAGCCCTTTTTTAGAGCCAGTGGCGGAACTTCAAAATTTGGGCCCCCCCCGCAAAATTATTTATTGGGCCCCCTATAAAATGATTTAAAAAGTGACCACACTATTCTTTTCTGAATAACTTTATTGTTTAAAATTATTTGTAAACCAAATTTCCAGGAAATATTTACAAAAGTATAAGTTTTCGTAAAATTAATTTAAAAATTCATAATATGATCGAATAATTAGAATATCATACAGGGCAGGTTAAAATTAGAAGTTACTTTAAACAAGTCGCAAAAAAGTTTTTTTCTTTCCTCAAATAATTTAGACTCACAAGCCCTACTTTAACTTATTCAGCACAAACAAGACAAGAACTTAACTTATTTGCAAAACAAATTGGTACCTATGCTTTTTTATTACAAGAAAAATTGTAAAGTTTCTTAAAATCTAAGGCGATCGACAGATGTGTAGGAACTGCTCTTCTTGATGATAGTATAAAATCATAATAAATTAGTGTTGAGTAAGAAAAATACACTTTTTGAAGTGGCGAAGGGCCTCGCATTCCGTAACGGGAGGCCACATTGGGCCGAGGGCCCCCTGGACGCCTGGGCCCCCCTGCGTTGCATGGTCTTGCTGCATAGTAGTTCAGCTAACTATTAATATTTCAATAAATGTCAATTTACAGTGTGCCAATTTGAAAGCTTAATATCTATCTTCCAGTAAATAATATTAAAACTCAGGGAGAGACGTCAGTTTAACTGTGAAAGGGGACGCTTTTAAAGAATATTTGCTTGCAGCCTCCATGGTCCATGGCAGCCCGGTGATACTGCTTATGGGGGGGATCGAAACATGTAAGAAGGCCTTGGAAGTGATGCTAAGCAACTATTGCTAAGCCTACTCTGCTCCATGCGCTCACAAGTAGCCTACTTTTATCTATCTGTTTCACTTTCATTTAAGCGTCAATATCAGACTTACGTAGAGTTAATATGAAATACCAAAAAGTGAGTGTTTATGCAGGCGACTTGATCCTGGTCATATTTGTCTCACTTTACTAAATTAGGGAAGGTTGCTGCAGACAGTGACATTCATAGAATGCGAGCAGCACGAATTGTTAAACAAGCTAACTTCCTTCGTCTGGCGGGAATGGAAATCAAGCAACATCTGATGTGAGTTAAAATGGTGGAGAAGACGCAGCATCTTTAAATTTTAAAATAATTTTTAATTTTCTAATCGTTTGGGTTGCTGCAGACAGAGACATTCATAGAATGCGAGCAGCACGAATTGTTAAACAAGCTAACTTCCTTCGTCTGGCGGGAATGGAAATCAAGCAACATCTGATGTGATTTAAAATGGTGGAGAAGACGCAGCATCTTTAAATTTTAAAATAATTTTTAATTTTCTAATCGTTTGGGTTGCTGCAGACAGAGACATTCATAGAATGCGAGCAGCACGAATTGTTAAACAAGCTAACTTCCTTCGTCTGGCGGGAATGGAAATCAAGCAACATCTGATGTGAGTTAAAATGGTGGAGAAGACGCAGCATCTTTAAATTTTAAAATAATTTTTAATTTTCTAATCGTTTGGGTTGCTGCAGACAGAGACATTCATAGAATGCGAGCAGCACGAATTGTTAAACAAGCTAACTTCCTTCGTCTGGCGGGAATGGAAATCAAGCAACATCTGATGTGAGTTAAAATGGTGGAGAAGACGCAGCATCTTTATATTTTAAAATAATTTTTAATTTTCTAATCGTTTGGGTTGCTGCAGACAGAGACATTCATAGAATGCGAGCAGCACGAATTGTTAAACAAGCTAACTTCCTTCGTCTGGCGGGAATGGAAATCAAGCAACATCTGATGTGATTTAAAATGGTGGAGAAGACGCAGCATCTTTAAATTTTAAAATAATTTTTAATTTTCTAATCGTTTGGGTTGCTGCAGACAGAGACATTCATAGAATGCGAGCAGCACGAATTGTTAAACAAGCTAACTTCCTTCGTCTGGCGGGAATGGAAATCAAGCAACATCTGATGTGATTTAAAATGGTGGAGAAGACGCAGCATCTTTAAATTTTAAAATAATTTTTAATTTTCTAATCGTTTGGGTTGCTGCAGACAGAGACATTCATAGAATGCGAGCAGCACGAATTGTTAAACAAGCTAACTTCCTTCGTCTGGCGGGAATGGAAATCAAGCAACATCTGATGTGAGTTAAAATGATGGAGAAGACGCAGCATCTTTAATTTCTAATTGAAATATTAATTTCATCTTTACGGAGAGTAAGCATAAATAATAATTTCTTTTCCTAAATCATATCGGGTCCAAAAATATGCTTGGACTTGAAGCTTGAAATATTTGCTAGGACATAGAGCTCAGTTGAAGATAGTAAAATATTTTATGTAAATTATGATTTACTTCCTATTTTTAAAAAAACTACTTACAAGCTTATTTCTGAAGTTTAATTTTTCATTTGTAGTTACGTTACTAGTTCAAAAAATGATATAAGAGTGTGTAAGGATTATTTTAAAGTGATATTTACAGCTTAAAACATGTCAGAATCCTAATATCGATTTTCACCACTTAGTAGATCAAATAAAAGGGTTTTGAATGTTTTTTGTTGGTTTAAATGTCACTTTAAAATATTGACAGTAATAAAAATTTGAACAAAAGTGACATTTGAAAAGCACGTGCGTTTGTCAGCTGATGCCAGACGTAATGGATGCCGGGTTTG